>CM072874.1:14790000-16190000 GCA_036937835.1 Pampus argenteus
CCTGCGTCCTGCTTCTTCCTCCGCTCTTGGAGGGCACTTGCGTGTGATGGATGAGTTAAAAAGCCTTTCCATCCGGCAGGACAGGTTAAAGGCCAGTGGCAATGCAAACACTCATATTTTTCTCCAAGAAGTGAAAATAAACTTGTCGAACGCCGTTAATCACTCAACCAAACACACACACGAAAAAAAATTATACTCCTGGTTGTGTTTCCATTTCTATTCACGATAATGCAACCGAGCAAAGTGAAGTAAAGCTAACCACGGGGACCCAAAAAAACAAAGCAGGTAGAGAATTAAAGCTGGCGAGAAAGATTCAAAGAAAGGGCAGCAGTGGAGATGTAACTGGACACGGTGGGTAACTGGAGAAGGACAGAGCTGATTATTGCCTTGGTGATGGTTTCTCTGCTTGGGCCAAGGCCTGTTTGACCTGGAGTCTGACGACCAATAACAACCTGACAGGTGTAAATAAAACGACAACCTCTCATGGTCATCTCAGTGAAGACACCCATAAGAAACATATATTAATAAATACCAGTTAAAATTGACTGCTATTGAAACATTGACCTGAGTTTAAGGTGGAATTACTTTACGATATGTGAAAACTGAGAGCTTTGACTTCCAAAAACCAATAAAATGCATGTATTTTGCAACATGTGCTACAGTATAACTTTAATAAAGGGCAAAAAATATATATATTAGCAACTAATATTAATCTCCTTCAGTTTGTTTTTAGAATAATTGTGTCCACTTTATGTCTTGCTGTTTTCATTTAGCACCAAAGAATTTAGGTTGAAGTTGCCTTATTATTAGTAAAAAAAAAAAATCAATATTCCCTGAAAAATAGATTGAACATAACCATTTCCTCATCACGTGTGTGGCATTTAAATGTCAGATGTAAAAATGTTATTTTTTTTCAAGGTTTTCACGTCTCCATTTTTACGCTTCGTCTCTTTGTCTCTGTGATTAAACCCAGACTTACAGAAAAAAACAACCCAGTCTTTAATTTCCGATCTAAAACTTCATTGGCTGTGAAAATATTCTGCTTTGGGAAAATACTTTCCTCTTGAATAGATGTTTTTGATGTTTGCAATACAACTTGGCTTGAAATTTTACCCTCTTATTTATTTCTTTTTTTTCTTCCTGTTTTTCAAAAGCAAACCAACTCACCAGTAAACCACCTAATAAGAGACCAGACCCACACACACAAAAATAGATTGCTGTGTATAAAAATGTTGTAGGCTTTTGTTTGATTCCTCCTCCTTCTCGGTTGCATGTCATTGTGATATTTCCTCATAAATCTCGCAATAGTTCGTTACATATCAGCTCTGTGCTGTGAGGTTTACAATAACGAGCTTTGCTGCAAACCAAAACTTACAGCATCATTTTGCTTTACAGGATATATATATATATATATATAATTTTTGTAGACACAATTAAACAATGAAAAACTCCCTTTATAATCAATGTAATTATTAAAGCTAGCAGATACATACCTGGATCCCCGCAAGAAATCACATTCTTGGACAGGTTCAGTTCCATACCAGTTGCCTGAAAAACACAGGAGAAAAGGGTTAAAACAACCAATCGGATTTCTTTTCCTCCCTTCTAATTAAATGGTGCCTGTGTTATAATCTATCTATAAATAATGTGCTGCTGCAAGTTAGCTGAAGCCATAAACACACCAATGATGCTGCGATACAACACAGGAAACTTCATATTCATTTTTTTGCACCATTTTCTGCGTCCATGTCTGAATTCTACTTTTTTTTTTTTTACAAAATATAAAACAATTATAAAATGAGGAGAATTCAAAGGCAAACCACTGTGTAATAATACAAATAAATAAATAAATAAAAATAACTAAGCAGGCAGAATTCCTTCACACGTATAAAATGAGTTATTGTGCTTTAATATATTTCACATAAAACGTACATCTTCATGTTTTGGGTCTTTAATGACATCCCTAATACAACATGGTAAAAAGTTTACCTTTGCCATCACACACACACACACACACACACACACACACACACACACACACGGAGTCCCTCTTATCTACAGGAATCCCTTTGCTGCTTTTATGTCCTCAGTAAATCTTCGCTCATCTCTCTTCTGTCCCTCAGAGGTCACACGCTTCAATGCTCGCATCCGCCTGCACGTATTTACATTTGGTTCATTTAAGGTGTCAGTCAGAGATTAATACAGATGTACAGCAGGCTAAAAGCTGACAGTGATGCTCACACACACTCTACTCTAGCTGCTGACTGAATAACACGTTTGCAGGTGCTGCTGCAGAGCTTAACTTTACAGTCACTAACCAGTCCGACCCCAACAACATGCACTGCTGAGCGGAGTCATCACGCTTAACCTTCGACTCATGTCTGACTCGCATTTGCAACAACTGAACCGTAAAACGACCAATAGCGAGATGCTCACCAACCTTATAACCGACCCCCAAAGCCTCAATGACCCTCAATGACCTGAGTAGTAGTAGTAGTAGTCGTAGTAGTAATAGTGTTCTACTCACCATTTGGATCCCAGCAGAGGCAGACGAGAGAGAAAAAGGAATAAAGCCTCAGAGTTTCCCCCCATGCAGGTGTTCAGTAAATCCACTCTAGCGTCGGCTGCGCGTAAACGCTGCGTCCGCGGTAATCAGCGCTTTGGTCGCGTCTCCGCGCCGCCGCCTTGGTTTTCTTCTCCAGCGCTGTTCAGCACGCCTCGCTGTGACGTCATGGCACCGCAACACCCCCCCCCCCCCCCCCCTCCCTCCCCGCTGCCACCTCCCCGTCATCCTCATCTTCTTTCTTTACCTTCGTTCTCCTTCTTCTCCTTATCACATCGTCTTCATCTTTATCAATTTATAATTTCCGGTTCAGGTCTTTATTCTCGCCATCATCATAATCATCATCATCATCATCATCATCACCTTAATGCCTAATCATCTTCATCGCATCCTCATCCTCACTGCCTAATCTTCATCTCATGTCAAATTTAATCTTAATCCTCATTTTTAAAAATGTAATTATTAATATTCATATTGTTGTGTGATGAACCGACTTAATCCAGATATTTTCTAGAATTTAAAAACTCCGTGTGTGTGTGTGTGTGTGTCCACTCTTATAGTTTCATCTGTATTATTTGTGTGTGAAAGCTGTGATAGTTGCTGTAAAGAGTTTCAGTGACAATTGTGTTTATTTAATTAATTCATTAATTTATTTTTGCTTAAGAAATTTTTATGATCATGTGCAATCCACCTCTATTTTTTAATTTATTTTTTTAGTTTTGCTGTAACATTCACACACTGCAGGTACACGTTGAATCGGACAGGAATAAAGTTCATCAGGCCTGTACTATATAGTATGTAGTATATAGCATATTGTATATAGTATGTAGTATATTGTATATAGTATATTGTATATAGTAGCCTCCCTCAAACAGACTCGGCACGTTTTAATTTTAACCGTATTAACTGTAGGTGTTTATTTTTTCAAAGATGAAAAACTGACATCAATTGAAACCTAATGGATCACACAAGCTACCATTTGTTATTATATATATTTTATCGTGTCCGCTGGCAACAATTTAATTATCTCGCAGCCTTCTTTGTGTTTGAGTGCGTGCATTAATATTGTTCGTGTTTTATTTGATTAGGCAAACTGATTATAGTCTGAAGTCTTTGTTAAAGGACGGTTATTTAAACAATTAACTGTTCACGTCCTAATACCCCCACTTACAACTTTAACCGCCGTTTTGTTCAGTTGCTTTTACACTAATCAAAACATGTTGATTGCATATTTTAATATCTATTAATTGACTTGAATGGTAGATTAAAATATTATTTAGTTACTACAAAGGTTTTTAAGATGTTTTTTTTGCATACTTTTGTTGATATAAAATAACAAAATGATGATAATAATATCGATGATAAAGGATCATAGTCAGAAACATTCAGTCTGTGAACCGAAGAGTCAAAGACAACAACAATGAAAACGACGGAGGGGAAAGAAAAAACCCCCCAACAAATCTTTTAGCTATGAAGCAAATAAACAGATTAGTTTCAGGTATTAAACTCGCAGCACAGCTGTATTAATAGACAATAGGCCTATAAAGTAAGACAGTAGACCACATGGAGCCGAGACTGACATTAAAGTAGATTTAGACTATAAAACACGGATCGACCGATGAATGCTTTCAGTAAATCATGAAAAGTGACACAGTGCAATAAATATAATAACATATACAAAGCATAATTTAATTTATTATATCAGAAAGACGTTGCAAATGATTAACGTTTTTTTTATTTGATTTTTATGTCCTCATCAGCATCCTTGTTGATCTCATAGTTGAGACAACAACACTCGTTCAGTTTGGATGTTAAACTGCCAGCAGAAGCACCGCTGCAAAGAATATTTCCAGCTTCACATACTTTGTTTACAAGCTGCTTCTTTTGGTGCGAGACACGGGAGAAAGTGTGAAATTTGTCCCACTCTTACACTTTCCTTTTTAACTCAGCCACGCAGCAAAGCCCGGCTCTGAAAGGGGGATCCTGGAGGGATTAAAGGGGAGCTGCGGGCCTCCCTCCAGGACACGGACAGGCCTCCTTCCCATGGTGCCTCTCTCACCTCTCCTCACAGTCAGCTGTTTTTTTTTTTTTCTCTTTTGTTTTTACACCAAGTTACTCCTGCGTCAAAATGGACATGTCAATATTTGTCCTGCACATATAGGGTGAGATGCAGCGATGCCTGAATCTGTGTAGGAGAATCCAGACAGATTGGGCTCAGGAGCAGGTTTTGTCTGATTTTCATGTCAAATATATTAAAATTTAAGATTAATCGTGTTGCAAAACCATAATAAGGATCTTGTGTCCACCCGAAATTTAAATTATTTAAAGGTAGTCCGTCTCTGTAATTTCTGCATGTCCCATTGTGGCTGTATATGACCTACTGTATAACACTGACCCCTGCTCCTTGGCATGCAACTGTATGCCACTGAAATTTAGCAATAATAGGCAGTATAGCCTATGTAATTGTCTACCTGTGAGGCCTGCATTGCTAAATAATGAGTCTTTCATTCATTCACACACACACGCACACACGCACATTAATTATCTGTAATTAGGCAGTAGGCAGGCAGGTAGGAGAATGCTGGGATTACTCAACGAGTGACTCGAGGAGTTAAGTAGTACCCTGAGGGCGAGGCCGTGGCCTCATCTCTCCTGTGTAAATAGGTGAAGGGATTATTTAGCCCATTTGGAGTGTGTGTGAAGGGGGAGGAGGTGTGTGTCTGTGGCCAGGGCCTGTCTGATGGTCACCTCCGCAGCGTAAATAGTTATTCCTAAATAACAGAAGGGCTGATGCATACTGGGAAGGTGGAAAACAAGTTCACACCCCGTCGTTACCAAGCAGCTTTGAGTTTGAAGGAGGTTGGATGTATAAGTGTGTGTACATGATACATTTAAAAACGCACACACACACACACGCCAAGTCATGTGTGTTGTTCTGAATCAGCTTCACAGCAGTATCTGGTGGGTTTTTTTTCTTTGTGTAACATCTGGACAAACCCACAACTCTTTTTTTTTTTTTTCTTTCTGTTCTTTCTCCTCACTGTGGCCCTTCAACCAGCAAGCTCCCCATCCGGGACAATCATAATAAAGCAAAGCTGGTGGCATTAGTATGTAAGGCCTGTTTTTCCGCTGAGTGAGGAGCAGAGAAGTGCTTTTGAACCGCGTGTGTCATCCAGGCTCTGTAGAATCAATCGGTAAGGTTTTGTGATCTTGAACGCTGGGCAGCTCGACAAGAAGTAAAGACCTTTTATAACGTCGCAGCTCCTTCTCTTAACTCGCAGCAAACACCCAACCAGCCGCTCAGCAGATACTGTTAGACAGCCAGCCAGCATGTCATACAGGGATATTTACTGCCTAAAGTTTCCACTACTATGAATATCCACCCACTTCGAAACATGTGAGTGGATGAGGATGAAGTCACCCTCTCATCTCAGGGTTTATTATGAAGAATGGATGCTTCCCAGTTGTCTTTTTCCTTCTTTTTAAAGCAGCCCCCCCTTGAAGTGTGTTGAACACAGATGTCACAGTTTCCAATCTGCAGTGAAATTAGTGATGTTTTGATTACACAGGGCTTGGAGATTACCAGTGTAAACAGGTCTGGTGCATAGATCATCATTTCAGGAGGAGGCATCATCCCTTTTTTCCACTTTATCCAAACTAGGCGGGCGTCTTTGGCTTAGTGCTGATGAGAATCGGACATACAGCTTCCAGTTTTTCATCTGAGCGTAAAACTGATGCTGGCTTTAGCGATATTTCCTTTTGGTAGAACATTTATCTGACTCTCTTTGTAAGAGCTTGTCTCAAACATCTCTCCATCATTTTCTTTGGCTTAATAAGTAAAAACTGGCAATAAATATAAGGGCATCTTCTTTCATTCCAGAAGAAGTCTTTCCTGTTTAAAGATTTGGATACATCCTGAATGATGATTAGACCTTTATTCCCACTGAGGTTGGTGGTTGAACACTTTTGAACTTTTAACAATGTTAAAATGACAGGCAAAAGTATATATATATTTTAATTTCTCCATTATTGACTGCTAGTGTGTAGTCATCTGAAGACATATGATCTCAAAATAATTAATTGTTTGAAGAGAGATTGATTTTTTTGGAACCTAGGGGGACCGAAAATTCCCAAAGACACCAAATACGCAGGTAAAGAATCAAAGATGATTCAAGCTATTTTGAACGTTGGTAACTATTGGAATTAGTGTGCTCATATTCGATCAAAGAGATCTGACATTACAGAACCAAATCCTGTGATTTAATTGTCTTTAAGTGGTCAAACCTGACACCAGACTTTCATTAAGGCAGATTAACTAAACTTGTTAGAAGTGGGTTCTATTTATTTTTGACAGTTGTGTGTTTTTTTTATTGTTATTAAAGCGGCAGCAGTAAATCCCCAAATGCCCTGCCTCCTGGTAGTTGGCACAGCATGGTAATCTTAATTATGAAAATGTTTTGCAGGAATCCTGAGTTGTTCGCTTGCCTTTTGTTTATTAAGCCGATCTGAGAAAGACACAACAGCAGCAGCAGCAAGGACACAGGATACGAATGTGTCTGTCAGGATTCAGTCCCAGGCCAGCAGGAGTTCATGTCCAGAGGCAGAGGTCTTAAACAATAAATCATCACTATGCTCTGCATGCTAAGATTTTAAGCCGTGGATATTTATTCCACAATGAGGTTTCCATATCTGTTTATCCTTTCAATCCACCTGCATCTATAAATGATAAAAAACTAATCCAGAGGAACAGGCCTGTTTTGTATTCAGAAACACCTTGAGCTACATGCGGAGCATGGTGCTATAATATCTGTGTTGTCCCAAATGGGATTAAAGTACTGATTTCACTCACTGAGGGTGTTTGTATTAGACATGATGTGTGTCTGGTTGGTATATTCCACACAACCTCATTGATAATCGCTTAAAACAGAATTTTTATTTCCACTATCAGTTGCATGAAAATACTTTTTTTTTTTAAAAGAAGACAAAACTCCTTTTTTTTGTTCTTCAGTTTGATAGATTGTTTTATTTACCGTCTCTCTCCAACATCTGGATTCTGGTCTCTTGAGCGGCACACAGCACTGAACAAGGTTGGCTGTGGCTCGGTGAGCTGAGATTTATGGCGGAGGCTTATAGCACTCCGCTGTGTTTGGGATAGCATTGCCCTGCACCGTCCCACTAAGATCACTATACTCTCCCTCCCCTCCTTCCCACCCTCTGGCTCATAGAGGGAAACTGTCCGCCCTCCTTCTCCCCCTCTCCGTCTGCTTCTGTCACCATCGAGGGACAATAAAAACCACAAGGTCATGTGGCTGCTCTGATTACAGGATTTTGACTGTTCAGTTTGTGGTTCTGCTATACGATCATTATGCTATAAAAATAGTAGACATATGATCGCTTCACCAAATCTAACTGTTAATGATCTTTTTGACAAATCCTGAAATATTCAATAAAAACGGTTCCAAAACCTTTCGAATTTAGAGAAACCCCAATTTTCATGACTTGATAAATCGAAACTTGATGTTATTCTATGACTTTCTATATTCTTATAATGTGTATATATATATTTCAAATCTTGAGGTGAACGTATGTTAAAAAAAAAGCTCCCTGCAAGTCAACCTGCTCTGAACAATTCAATCGTCATATTACTTCTACTTCCTCCTTGTGATGACGTCAGATTGTTCACACATGCACACAAATGGCCGTCCGTTCTGTAGCATATCTATGTTGTTTACCACACGACCGTTGGCACAAAACATAAAATCATTGTCCCCATGACAGGTTTTAAAATCCAGTCTCAAACCACAATGAGCAATGTTATTCCAACTGGACTTCTTGGATTGTATCTCATGTCTCAACATTTCACCTACAAACATTTCCACACCAACGCAACACCTCGAATGTACTTTTAAATCTGGGTTGTTTTTGGTCTGAACGCTGGCTTTGAGAGGAGGTTGGGGTGGATGTTTGTATCAGGCTTCACACTAGAGGTTGCAGTTCTGATCCAGTTTTCTTCTAATCATTAGTCCAAACGTAACCTCTCTTAACCTTAGTCAAGTCGTTCTCTTAAGTCTGACTATAATCAGTCCCCAACATTAACCAAACCTTAACAATAGAGGTGGAAGACCAGAAAAATGCTCACAACAACCACATTTTTGTAGCTATGTCATCCTGCCAAAGGGATCGCAAGATAAAACATTTACTGAGAAGGGAAGTTGGACTCTTGAGACGCAATGACAAACGACCTATTGGTGATTTAGGTTGGAGGACTTGTTGCTAATTCATGAGTTTTACATAATGGGCTTTTATTTCATGCTCATATCCATTACAACTGAGTTTCAAAATTTAATGTCTAATCAGATTTTATATTGATCCTGGAGGTCATAGTGACTTTTTGAACCAGCACGGATGTTTTACTTGTTCTCTGGTTGAATGCTTTGTTTCTCTGGCCTGTGACAATTGTTGCTGCTCCACTAAGTCATTTTTGGGCTAAGAGAAGAGGAGCCAAGTCCAATTTTCCACCATTTGAGGTTCATTACTCCCAACCCTCCCTTTATTCTCTCTCTCAAGTCAACTTGACCAGAACTGTTCAGAGTATCTGTAAATGTCCTTTTGGCCCTTTTGAGGAGTTCCCATAATAAGAGAACTGTTTAAATATAATGAAACTTTACTTGAAGAGTGATTCCTAGATATGTTGTTTTTGGCATAAAAGCCAGTAGCCTGAAGCTTACGCAGCACATAGCTTGGTAATTGGATTTTCTGGCGCTTGGCCTACTGATGTTAGATTCACAGGCCTTGGATTATGTTAGAAATCTGTATGGCAACAAAATGTTCAAGGTGTATGAATGTTCTGTGTCGGATGTTGTATATCTCTGCAGAAACCGGTCGTGTGAAGGTAACAAAACTTGGAGCATGAGAACTGCCAAAGGTTAATCAGAGGAGGGCGGCCCCAGTCTCTGCACTGGGCCTGATAGATGTCTATATAAACCTACTGACAGCAGGCTGGAAAAACAACCTGGTAGAAAGAGAACATGGAAAGCAGAGTGGAAAGTAAATGAGGAAGAGAGAGAGAGAGCGTCCTATCCGACCCACCCAGGTTTCAACCTATAGCTTTCTTTGTATTCCGCTGACACAAAGATTTATTATGCAAACATTACCATTCCCAAAAATACATATTGAAACAATTTTTAGACAAACATGGGAGACAAAGTGAGCGTCCTGCGCTGTCACGGGAGCTTGGAGCTCAGGGCGGGCTGGCAAGGTGGCAGGAAGAGCAGCAAGTGCATTAGTAGTCTCGCTTCAGGAGCCCTGAAAAGGTAAGCAGGCCGGGGCGGCGATGTGGGCCGTCACACAACAGCGAAGGACTGTCAAAAGAGAAACAAAAAGGAGGGAGAAATGATTAAGAAGCTGCCACGGCCTCCCTGCCTGTTGGTGTACCTGCCTGCTCAGTGGAACCAGGCTGAGCAAAGGAACCCGGAGAGTGTAAACAGTTATAAACACACTCCCATGCACATGTGAACCGACTCGCACACTCATGCAGCTGTATGTTCTCAAAGCACATACGCTCACGCACATATGTAAAACTTTCAGCCTCATTCACGTCACTCACTGACTAAGCTTTGTCGTGACTACTGAATATTGTGATACCTTTTCCACAGGTGCCCGTGGTTACTGGTGCAATCCCCGTCTCCTCCATTGGTCATGCTGTAGTGAGAGGGGAAATTCCTGCAGATATTGTTGCAAAGTAGATTAGCCCACTTGAAGCTAGCTAGCTACATTAATCAAAGTTGAAAAGCAAGCTAGTGCACAATTGAAAACAAGTCCCATGTAAGAACATAGTCTAACTCTGTCACGACTGATGATGATTATTCGAATCATCGTCATTTTTAGTTTGCCAGAGAAGATTTATAATAATAATTTACAATCAGCTACAAAGATAGCTTCCACTGTTTTGCACTCTTCACTGGGGCTGCCAACCAAAATGTAAAGTCATTTCTAATAATTTTTCCATTCTTTGTTTTTCTTTCAACACCATTACACCCTGCAACTCTTTTCCTCGCTTCCGTCTCCTCTCTCCTGATTCCTTCACTCACTCAAAACATGTAAAAAGCCTTCCTTTTAAAAGTCTGAGAGAGCATAAAGCAGAACTGTAACTTATATACGCTGTTATTTACAGTAACTGTGGACAAATAATACGCAGTGGGAATGCATCAGTAGTGAAGCTATCCAAACTCCAGTCTGCCTGCTTCAGCAAGGAGGGTTTGTTTAAACACCTGCATAGCACAGGTGGGCGGCGGTTTGTTGGTTGCTCCGTGTTCACAGCTGTCTAAGTCCAAATGAAGTCACAAGTCATTTGTGTTCAAGTCCAAATAGCAAGACTTTTTTTTTTTTTTTTTGTCAAGTTGAATCTCTAGTTATCATATTTGTCAAACTTTCAGAGCACTGAATTGACCACAGCATCACTGTGGATTTCATTTTTCTTGGCGGTTCATACATCAAAACAGCATCCTGCATGGATGTGATATGTTCTTGGCGAGGCTTGTTTCACTGCAGAAACTATGAGAAAGAAAGAGAAACCACAGAGGTTGAACAAGCCTCCTCTACTTATTTACTCAGTAACCTCAGCAATGTTTGTCCATTAACAAAGGGTCATCCATATATTTCATTTGTCACAAAGCACCATGCTCTCCCTTCACTTCATGTGGCTGTTGGACCTGAGAAAGTCATGGGCTGAGCGCATTCAAGCACATATTTACATGTGCGCACACACGCTTGCATAGCTCCACCTCAAGCTCACATCCTCCCCTAAAAAAAAAAAAAGTGATGTATGTGTTTTTCAGAAAGGACATGTAGGTGAAACTCAACATGCCTCCTCTCTTGTCTCTTTTTCTCAGAGTGAAAGGTATTCAGGAGGGAGAGGACAACATCGCCCCGCCGGACAATTTACTGCCCTCTGGGAATTCCACATGATCCAGGTATGGGAATGTAGAGTGGGAAAAGCCGGAGCAGTGAGCTCACCCTGGCAGTTTTATCTTGATTGTCAGATAAAACAGTATCTGCTGCTCTAAAGCTGTACACGAGAGTCTTTAGCAAGAAGCACTTTACCTCCTTCTCACGTTCTGGTTTCTGATAAAAATCACACAAACACTGTGTCATTAGCAAGGCCAATAAAAGTGTGCAGAGGCCTGGAGCTTCATCTGAAGACTTCACTTTTAAAGCTGCAACATACTTGAGGGGAAATAAAAACCTTTCTTTCAAGTTCATCAATCAAAATCTCTAATCTGCAAAAGGGATGCCAGTTTGGCTACTTTGCTTTAAAAAAAAAAAAAAAAAAAAAATCCCAATAAAATGTTTTAAATATCTGCACTAATCTCCTTATGTAAGAGTAAAGATAAAACTGTCCATTCATGGAGATATAGGACTATGATGATAAGAACTAATAACTAAAATAACGGGTTTTAAAATGATTTGATCATCGACCACCAGAGTTATTTTTTTTAGCACTTGTTTTCACACATTGCACACACTGGATGGTGACACTAGAAATATGGCAGTTATAGCAGTAATATCAGTGTTTGCCAATACAAACACTTTGGTTAAGATTTGAACAAACGTTGTTCAAAAGGAGCTTCTATACATTTTAACTGCTTAATACTAAAAGGAGCAACTTGTTTTTCTTCCTTCTCTTTAACTTTACTCCATCACCCCCCCCCCCCTTCCCCATGTTGTGTACTGAGCCTGACACGCAGACACAGGTATACACATACACACAGTAGCCTGACCCAGCAGGCCAGGTTAAAGAGGAGTTGTGGAGGAGGAGGATGGACTCTGGTTATCCTCAGTAAGGAGTAAGAGTGTTTTCCCACAGCAGCACAGGCAAGCGTCACATGGTTAAGACTTGTATATTTACTGGTCTTCCTCTGTCAGTCTTATCTGATGATGGAGTTTTCAATAAAAATGTCTTCTTCATGGTGAGCCCTCAAGCATAATCTTTTGATAATTTGGGACTTTAAAAAAGAAAGACCATGATCATGATTGTTCTCTACCTTTTAACCGAGCAGTTTGACACTTTATTTTGGAAACCTTAAATATGCAACACAATTCAGCTTATAGCGCTAGTTAATTTTGATTTTGTTCTCTAGAAATTGTCTGATGACCAGTAATCTGTTACAATTATGTCCATTTTTCTATTTTTTTACCGGCTTCCAGTACGATTAGTTACATCATTAGTTGTTGTAGTTCATTTATATTCTTATGTATGTAACCTGTTGTTGCATGCATTTTAATGTAAAGTATATAGAGTTTACTCGTAGTTAAATATACTATAAATTAAGTTGTCTTGCCAAGCAATTATGTAAACAATAACAGTAACGTTAAAAAATGAAGGTAGGCTGTTTATTCTCGACAACATCCCCATCATGTATTTTCACCAGTCTCTTTATCAAACTTCTTTTTTCTTTTCATTACTCATTAAGGTTTTGCTGTCGTTTCTCTCTTTCCTCCATCTCTGTTCCTGTGGTCGTAAACTTCTTGTCTCACGCTGCAAGACTTTGTTCCCAAATGTTTTGAATTGTTTAGAAAGGCTGAATCTGGTGGGGATTTGCTTCAATGTATGTGCGCATGCATCCCTGTGCACTTGCATAGCTGTGTGTGGGAGAGAATTATATAAATATCAACCTGAATGCTCTGTTGATTTTTAATATTGGTTAATTGGGATGATGTATGCCAAAACTAACAAACATACAGTGTTGCCCTAGAATTTGAAAACCCAATACAAAACGCAATAAAAACAATTTGACTGATACGGAATGTGATACAGCTATTTTTGGACTGAAGCTGTTGGCAAAAGAAAATCCACGTTCAGCATTGCAGTGGAAATGTTGTTCTTGGGTAGGAAAACCTCTGCAACAGCGTTTAAATATTCTGTGGTCTAGAGGTGCATTAGAGCCTTAGATATAACAAGTATACCCTGATTTTAAGAGAGGCATTAAATCATCTGTGACATTTATTGACCCCTTCTACAAAATCCACCATGATTCAAGTTGAAATCAGTTTGTGTGCACAGATAATGACTGTGTAGCAAGTCAGCCTGGCCAGAAAAATGGTTAACATCTTCTGTTTTGATTCCCTCGTTTGAAGCTTTAATTTCTGTTTTATTGCAGCATGTGAGGATGTTTTTTTTTCCTGGAGTGGTAGAGAATACAATACAGTAATTACTGAGTAACACATTACAGTAATGCATTACTATTTAGAAAAGAGTAGATTAAGGTATTACAATTTGAAATTCAGTAATTACAGCATACTTATTAATCCCAGTAAGTAACTTCCCATTACTTCTTCACTTGCTTTTAACTGGGAGTTTGATGGTAGTTTGATCTCTTTGGTCTCTGTGCTAGCTGAAGGTATGGAGAGGCAGTTAGCACTCAACCAACATAGATGTAACTCCAAAGTTATCTTGTTTACACATTGTGTCCTCTTAGCCGCTAATGTTAGCCACTTGTAAACCCACATCAGGAGTCACGTGTGTGTGTGTGTGTGTGTGTGTGTGTGTGTGTGTGTGTGTGTGTGTGTGTGTGTGTGTGTGTGTGTGTGTGTGTGTGTGTGTGTGTGTGTGTGTGTGTGTGTGTGTGTGTGTGTGTGTGTGTGTGTGTGTGTGTGTGTGTGTGTGTGTGTGTGTGTGTGTGTGTGTGTGTGTGTGTGTGTGTGTGTGTGTGTGTGTGTGTGTGTGTGTGTGTGTGTGTGATCGATGATCAGTTAACGTCTGTAAACTTTACTCTAGCTACTTGTTAAAGCACCAAGTCTTGTTTTCTATTTCTACATGTGTTAAATACAGAAGATATGTGATCTGGAGCAAGTAATTTACATTTATTTATTTTACATTTCAATTTTTATTTACATTTACAACTTGCCCAAAACTGGTGGTGGTGTATCCTAGAAAACATGTTGAGGACCTAAGTAGGGCCTTGAGGCACACCACATTCAAGCACAAAGGACACATAAGCACCAAATGAAACCATTTTTATTGTGACGTAAGTGACATTACAAGTGGATGTTTAGGAACAATACACTTACATTCACATTTTGCTTACTGTGACAAAAACTTACTTATCTTAAGCATCGTGTCTCGTGTTATTTTCATAATTTTGACAGTCATTCTAGTTTTAAGGTGCTACATCCGTCAAATTAATTGCAACGCTACTTTCTGGTTCAACAATGACCAACCATACTTACCTTATTTCATGCATGCAGTTTTACAATGTAATGGACAATTATACTGGACATGTCTTAAGAAGTCGATAAGAAGCTCAGTATCTTCACAATTTATGTTGTAAATAAAATTGTATCATTGCTGCTGCATGATTGTCACAAATACAAAACAAAGAAAAATAACTGCTTTACGCTGCAGTTTCAGCCACTGACACCACATTGTACATTTGCTTTAGCTAGCAAATATCTTTAGCAAGTAATAGTAATTTACCTGTTTTAACTCATTATTATCATATATTTTTTTGGTTGTAAAATCATATATAGGCCTCCAATCTTTTTTTGCTCCGTAGCTATGGACCTTAAATATGGCTGCCATAGTGTGTGTGTCTAATTTGCACTGCGACTCTGATTTTAGAGTTTTTGCTCAGGTTTAGGGAGAGAGTAGCGAAATGAAATGCTGAATGGACTGGAAAGGGTGAAGGTTGGCTGAGAGACGAAGACTGGGAGATGCATGTAGGAATGTGGGAGAAAAACTGTAGACTCGAGCCGGCAGAGACGGTGGGAGAGAGGTGGGAGGAGGGTGTGTCGGGTGAGGCTGAGAAGGGTGAGAGCCTTTCTCAGGTAGGTCTGCCCAAACATGACGGCTTGTTTACCTGTCAGGTTGTTGTTTTTGTCTGGGCCTCCCATGAGAGACAAAAGAGACAGAGCTTTAGCTCTTCTCCAAGCAGGACCACCAGTGTAGTGTGGGTGTGTGAGTCCGTTTGTGTGTGTTCGTATTGCAAAGGAGTACGTTCATATTGGAGTGTTTGTCTTCACATTAAATGTTCCTATGTTTGTGCGCATTGTACACCTGCATGCTATATTAAAGACTTATTGCATGCGTGTGCGTTTGTGTTTCTGTGTGCATGCATGTATGACCCTAAACATGTCGTGTTTGTTGCTGGGCGGGTTTGTGTACACATGCATCACGTGTGACTAATTCGTTTTCGGGAGCAGCAGACAATGTACGCAGTAGACTGCTGTGGAATTAGGTTTAGGGTGAGGAGTGTGTATGTGTTTCTTTGTCTCTATACATATATGTTGTTGTAATTTGAGCACTGACATTCAAACAAGCACATTTAACACGGAGTCTTCCCATTGACTTACTGTAGCCAGCGGTAGTATACAGTGTCATGTAGACATAATAGTCTTAAGGTATGTTTTACTGGAAAAAAGTTTCACAAAAATAAATCTTTATATAAAGTCTGAATTACTTGTTTTTTTTTCTAAAGTTACTTAATTGTGATTGGGATAGTGTTGTTATGACGCAACCAAAGTATGAAATTTGTTGTGTGATAACAGGTGGTCCAGAAAAAAAGATCAAGGAGACGGGTTACCATCTCCCATGCATATATGACCATCTGTTACCACATAACTGATGTTTCTTACTTGGGTCATGTGACAACAAAACCACAAAAACAAATTGGGCATCATCAAATCAATACTGCCTTTGTTCTGTTCACAGTAAGCATCGTAAAGAATCATGAAATCCTGTATCATAAGAAGTATATGCAAATTAATACATGTAGGCTACATGTATTGAAATCATTAGATATACAGCACATAAACATAGTATAATATGCAATACATAGCTTCAGGAATATACACTTAAGGTTTAATTTTTATTCAATTTTAATTTTTTTAAATCAAAAACCTGTTATTTGTCACTATCTGTATTGTCTATTTCTTATTATGAATCGATTTTTATTTTGTTTTATTGCATTTCATCTCAAATTCTTTGTACTGTTTATCTGTAAAGCACTTTGAATGGCCCTTACCTGTATTAACATGGTTATACAAATAAAGTTTGAGTTGGATTGATACAATAAATTAAATATGTATATATGTAAAATGTCACCAGGTTGTACAGACTGGTGAAGCAATTCACCAGTCTGTACAACCAATTTTTGTTATTTCCTGTCTTTACACATCTCACATTCATAATTCAAAACCATGGGAATCTTTTAGCACCCCGCCCTTACTCGGGACCGGGCTTTGTTCAAATTGCATAGAGCGATTTATGTTGGGAAAAACTACCCCATCAATCCTGCATCTAAACTACATCTACGATAGCTTATGATGCATCATTCTGGTTATTCTGTATGCAACAGTTTCCCAAAAAAGAATTAAACATAATTTAATGTCTTAGGAATTTTGAATTACACACCTCTTGCTCAAGATGATGTGTTGATGAACCACGTAGTTGCCAAATACTTTGTATGAGAATACGAAACATTGCCATATTTTTCACAGACGCATCTTTGTAAGTGATACAAACAGCAGATTTGCAGTTACGTGTGTGTGTGTGTGTGTGTGTGTGTGTGTGCGTTATGCCAAAAGTGAGCAAGTGACAACTGTTCAAAGTGATTGCAATGGTACTGGATCCGTTTTCATGCCGTTGCGTTTAATTACGTGTATCTTAAGGCTTTAACTGCTGTCTGCTGGTGTGTGTGTGTGTGTGTGCGCGCGCTTGTGTGTCATGCATATGTGTGTTTGACAGAGTGTCTACCTGTGTGGCAGCAGGTAAGCTCACTAATCTCTGTTTGTCTCAGTCTGAGAAGTATAATTCTGTGACTCATTCCTAGAATGGGTGTGCTAAAAATCAAAAGCACTCTATCTATCACAGAAATCAACAGTCGCCGCTGTAATTTACCAAATCTTATCCTCAAATGCCAAATTAATATGTTAAGTATAGATGTGATTATATGATATGAAAGATGGCCCGTAGACTCCAAATGTTCAGTTGGTGTTCCCATCTGCGGTGAGTGAGGGTGAGTTTAATGTGGTAATCCCAGAGATCTCTGCTGTTTCTTTCATTCGACACTGCGGGGGCGATGCTGCGGTGTGTCTCGTCTTGGAATTCATGTTGATGAGAGTTGGTACTCTTTCCTCTTCAGCCATCGTGGTTGTTGTTGGCAATGCTAACAATGTACTACTTGTTCTGTTTAATCTAAACAAACTGCTTGCTCTCCTCTCAGAGGGAGAGCACTGATATTGAATCCAGTTGCCTAATTCAGCCACAATCTTTTGTTTGATTTTTTGCACATCGGGAGCTCTAATAAATATTTTCTTTCTCTCTGGGACTTTTTGGAAGTTTTCTTTATAAAACAAACAAAATACCAAAAATAAGTTTTTAGCTATAATAGTTCTTATGAAGTGGTCAGTTTGAATCATGATGGACAGTAGCTAACCCTAATTTATATGAACATGGACATTGGACGGATTCTGCAAAATCCCGGATTCCGTTCACTTACAATGTTTATTTTTATTTTTTTACATCCAGTGTTAATGGTTTTAATCTCACTTTCTACAATATCTGTGTATATAAAGATGGCTGTAGTGAGTTGTGACGTCATACACTGGTTTTGCGGTGGGGCTGGTTTGAGTTGCAGAGTGGCTGCTTATGGTGGGTGCCATCGTTTCCGTTTGGAGCCTGGACCTTCCTAATAAGGAGTGCAGGGTGTTGCCTTTCACGCTCTGGATACACGCCCCGCTACCTCAGACGGAAGCACACCCTAGCTTACTGGTGCACACTTTAGCTAAACTGTGCTAACAGGGCAGGTATCGTAAATCAAGTAACATTAAACTTATTTGAATGATCCCACAACGATTCGCTCTACTCTTCCCTTCTGTCTGTCTCTCTGTCTACTATTCTTCTTCTGCCACCCTCTCCTATATCTCTCTATCTTTCACTCCCCATATCTCTTTTCCCATCTATCTCATTGCCCCCCCTCCTCACTGCCCTCCCAATCCATCCCTTCTTATTGCTGTGCAAAACCAGCTGCCTCTATTTCTCTCTCCTGGGTTGGTGAGTGCTGACTGAGAAAGAAGAAGCTAAATCCTGTTGAGCATATTTCACAGGGACAGAAAGAGAGATCTGAATGAAGCAGAAAATTGGAGGGGGAGAGAAAGAGACAGAGATTTTTTGGGGACAGAGGAGATATCGGGTGAGAGGGCAAGAAATCTGGGAGAGAACACAAGAAGAGGAGAAATGATGTAAAATGAGAAAAAGAGGCGAGGCACGGAGGCCCAGAGACATATTTCAGACTGTAGTGGGGATCTGTGGAGGCTGTCAGGCTTTGATCTGACCTACACTTTGTGTATATGCGTGTGCTTGTGTGTCTGGCCTGTGAGAGGAGCTGGTTGCCAGAGGCCAGGGCTGCAGGATTAGGGAGCAGCTCTCCTCTTCTGCCACAAAAGAAGAAAAACTTCCCCTCTTTTAGTTTTCCTTCCGCTTCACACTTGTTTGTTTCTTTGACTCTGAATGATAGTGAAGGGAAATGTACAAAGTCATGATAGCAAGATTGAATATAGTAAATCAGATATTTATTTCACCACATGAATTGAAGTATTTATTGACTTATTAATTACATTTCGATAATTTACAAACTTTACAGCATCGTAAGTTTACTTATCATGATTTTTACTCCTACTTAGCCTGTGAAAACCGTTTAATGTAACTGGCTGTGGATGATCTTTGTCAGGTCTGTCATAAAAATGTTCAATGAAAAGATGCTATAAGTTGGACTGTGGGGAATGTGAGTGTTTTTGTCCACTGGCTCCTGCTGAAGACATGGATCACAATAGTTTTTTTTTTTTTATAAATACTCCTAAAACTACTGGGCTAGCTATAATGATGCACTATTTCCACCTCAAACAGGTGGAAATAGTGCATTTGTTGACTGAATGTACAGACTCATTTTCACCTCAGGTTTATTAATTTATTTCCAGAACAGCAGCCATAATTTGATAAATGAAAGCAAAGTATGAGAGCCAGCCAGTGGTGGTTTTGATATCCTAGTAAAGGAGAGAAAGAGAAAAACAACCTGTTGAGCCTTAATTAGCAGATTAGAATCAGAGAAACTGTGTGCAGTCCCGGCAAAGTGGATAAACTATAATGTTCCAAAATGAAAAGTGTAAAACAATACCAGACAGCCTACCTGCGCTGTTACTCAATAGGATGATAGTTTAGTTTTCCACCAGGTGTGTTCTCCTCTCAAACATGTTTCCTGCCTGGTCAGTGGGTCTAACCTTTGCTCTGTTTTAATCAGGTAAAGTAGAGCTTCACTAATCCACTCTTTGCAGCCATGCTGCGCTGAGGTACATGTGAGTGTGTGTGTACATGCCTGCTAGTCAGACTGAGGTCTTGTTGAGATTGGAGTGGCCTTGAGGTCGAAGGTCAGATAAACACAGCTGGCAGTCTCCTCCTGGCTGGCTTAGAAAAGCTGTTTTCTCCTTTCCCCCTCTTCCCCTCCCCACACCCTCTTTCTTTATCTCCCCTTTTTGTCCCATTTTGTCTCTCTTCTGCCTCCCTTGTGATCTTTCTTTCTCCCTCTGTCTCTTCTTTCTTTTGCTTTTTCAACTTTTTCTGCTCTTTTCTTCACTAATCCCTTCTCTCTTTTCTCAGTCATCTCTCTGTTGTAGCTGTCTATCCCTTTCTTCTTTTCCTTTTTATAACTATTATTCTCTTGTTTGCCCGTCATCTCATCTATCATCAATCTACATCCATAATTATTTTCTCTCATCTTAATATTTTTTATATTCTCACTTTGAAACATTTGCTCTGATTTTTTTTTGCCTATCTGTCCTATTTACTTTCTTGTTCTACCCTTCACCACATCTCTGTTTCTCTCTCTGTGTCTCTCCATCACATCTGTTCAGCGAGGAATGCTCCCTCGATGCCCAGATCCATCACTTCTCCACGTTGTCAATAAATCAGACTCTTCTTGTCTCTTTTGTGTTTCTGCCTTGCTTTTTTTTATGTGTGACCTAGTCAGAGGTCTTTGTCTGTCTATCAGCACTACATGGCCACCTGAACAATGTGGACACCAGAACATTAGTATCTCTTTTAAAAACCACGGGCATCAATATGCTGCTATAACAACTGCTTTGGAAATGTTTGTTTCAGTTGCGTTGAATGGGGTTACTATCAGTCAAGCTCTTCCACACCATACTGGAAAGCCCATTTCTTTATGGACACACTTGTACTCTAAGTACTGTTGATCAAGTCCTCTGTTTCCCACAAATCTCTTTGTTCTTTTGTTCAGAACTCAGACTGGTTCTGTCATGAATAGTAGTAGACACCTTGAACCGTCACGTCCTTTGAAGGTTCCCCACTTCAGTCAAGAAGATTATGGTGTCAATACACGAGATTTATATGTCTGAGTATTTCACTGTTTTCATGGGTGTGTATATCTACATAAGACAGATTTGTATTTGTTTTTGTGCATGTCTGTGTGTGCGCGCATGTGTATGTGTGTGAAGGATCTGTCTCCACATAACATTAGAAAGTGTCTTCTTCACTTTTGTCAGTTGCTCAGAGTCCATCCATCACCGCTTCCACCTTTAAGGACAAGTTATACATCCGCAAATGTCTGCGTATGTTGGCAGTGTTTTAACAGGCCAATTGGAGAGACTGGAGGGTTTGAGAAGTGGGGTATTGGAAGCTCATTGGAAAATCATAGCAGGACAAGGCAAAGTGTAAATCTTTCTCCTCCTTCAGTAAACAGCGTGAAGGTGCCCTTGAGCAGAGCCTGAGCCGCTCAGCAATCGGCAGCACACAGTTGTGGTTTTGATGCAAGTAACATGATAGACATGTGTAATTCAAATATCAGCAGACAGCATAAAAAAACAAGGGGTTTACGTGATAGACGTGTGTATGTCTGAAGTCTGAAGCAGGGTACTGCAGAGACAGCGACCCCTCCCTGAATAAATAAAGGTTAACAAAAGGTCACAGTTTCTGCTGTCTGGCATAACGCATTGCTACAGTAGGTGTGCACATTGTCTTTCTGTAGGCATATTTATCATACAGTATGAAAAGATGCTATTAGTTCCATTGAGGGAAATTCTTGAGTGTTTTTTTGGGTCTTGACTAAAGTTAGGCAGTGGCACATGTATGTGGTGTTGGTTTTGGTGTATTAGTGAAGGAGAGGGAAAAAAAACAACCTGTTGAGCCTTAATTAGCAAATAAGAATCAGAAAAACTGTGTGTAGTGCTGGCGAAGTGAATAAAATATAATGTTCCAAAATTAAAGAGAAGTGGAGAGATAGATAGACTGGAGGGCTTGAGAAGGAGGGCATGAACGGTGAATCCCCATCTCAACATGGAAAATCATAGCAGGACAAGGCAAAGTGTAAATCTTTCTCCTCCTTCAGTAAACAGCGTCAAGGTGCCCCTGAGCAGAGCCTGAGCGCTCAGCAATCGGCAGCACACAGTTGTGGTTTTGATGCAAGTAACATGATAGACATGTGTAATTTGAATATAAGCAGACAGCATTAAAAAAACAAGGGGTTTATTTGAAAGATGTGTATCTGACTGTATAAATGAAGCAGAGCACTGCAGAGACGGCAACCCCTCCCTGAATAAATAAAGGTTAACAAAAGGTCACACTTTCTGCTGTTTGGCATAAACTCAGAACATGTCCTATTTGTTAATGTTGCAGTCCACTTTATTTAAACACAGGCAGATGTGATGATATTTCTCAGAGACGTTGCTACATTAGGTGTGCACATTTTCTTCCTGTGGGCGTATTCAGTATAATGAATTGATGCTCTTTTGTTAGTTTTCTAAAGCCTCACTTTTGTTTTGTTTTTTGAGCACACAGGATGTTTCACCTTGATGTCTTTTTGTTTTCCCTGTTGGTCTCAGGAGGTTGTATCTTGTTGCTTGCAATGCCAGTGTTTTCAGGGCATTTTTCAGATCTGCACTCTTGTGTTACTGCCTACCTGTCTTGGCAGCTACTTGGTGCTGGTCTGATTGCATTGTTGTATGCAGATGTCAACACTGCTCAGAAGCACAGTTGGAATAATTCATGCTCAGCCGCCCCTTTACACCTCCATAACTGACTGTCTCCAACCAGCTATACCTGCTTAATATGAAGACTGGCCTGCTGCAAGGTATGCTGGGACATCCGCATTGCATGCAAAGGAGTTGGTTGGCTCCTGACAAGAGACCACAGCTGCCAAATGAGAGACAGCTTCATCATTGTCTTCATGTTACAGATGGATGGCAGTGCTGACAGACAGGCGGAATAAATTGGCAGGGATATCAAGGAGAGACAAGCTTACATTTCAGGGCTTCTTTTTTTTCCCTATTCGGCTCTTGTTCTTTCAGCATCAAGGTGCATTTTTATTCAAATACAGGGTGCATGAGAAAGACCGTTGGCTTGGTGCACATGTTTTGCTAAGGTGATTTAATGCAAAGTAAAGCATTTGCCTGTATCAGTTGCTTGTGTATACAAAACATCAGCCTCTGCATAACTGGGCTGTTTTGTGGAGCAGAACAGATATGCACAAAGGAAGTGGCATGAGTTAAAATAGGCTGGTATTAACTCCATAAATAAAAAATAAAAAAACAGCGGTTTGCAATGGACTTTCAAAATGTCATAACAAATTTTTTTTTTTTATTTATTTATTTTTTTAGTTTCTCCACAGTCTAACCGTGGTGAAAGTCAGCCTCAATATATGTAAACAAACCTACGTTTGCAGATCTACATGCACAGTGAGGATAGTTTAGCCACCAAGCTTGAGTTAGCCATACTATATTTTACATAGCTACCTGTTTAGTGGCTGGCGGTTGGTCAATACTGGACCTAAGCATTTATGCGGTTTGTAAACACTATTGATTCATAACATATTATAACATAGCTGTAAACAAATATAAAGACATTAATATTCATTAATAATTGTATATCAGTGTACCTGTCATCATTTATAACTCCGCCTCTTTTAAGCATCTATAACTGAGGTTTAAACAGTTGATCAATACTGCATTCCACTTTTTCTTGTATCAAACACTGTAGCTGTCTTCCCCATCAGCTGTTTTTAACGTGCACAACAGATAGTTAGAAAAGATAGATAGAAAATATGACTCAATGTACTTTCTTTACTGAACTGCTTTTCATTGGGGGGACTTCACAGTGGCTGCTAGCATCAGCTTGATAACTTAAACATACATGAATACACTCTGTCACAATGTTTTCTCACGGTGTAGCTTTTTCTCACACAGATTTAATCGAATAAATGTCATTATATATTGTCCGATAAACCGGTGTAGCTCTTCAATAACGACCTTGATCAAATCCTTCGAATGAAGCCTTTCACATTGTTAATTTCCGCCTCGACGTCGTGTTTCAAAAGGAAAAAAGTAATAACCATCAAAGCCACCAAAAAGAGACTTTGAAGTTGCTAAAAGTATCTATTTGCTAGCTCTCTGTTGTAAGATTTCAGCAGTGTAATATTTTCATACGTGACCTCATATGGAGCCAGATGTTACATCACATTATTTTGACATACATGTTTTTTTAGTCCTGGTTTTGGCCAAACACTTTAACTGGTGAATTATGTTCCCTAACTCAGAGAGCCTGTTAAGGTATTCGGGGAGAAAGGGGTAAGCAGTATATTAAGTCCAATTTCCGTAAGCCTGGCTCTAAATTAGACATTTGGTGGTGCTTTAAGTAAAACCTGAAGGTAGCAGAAGCCAGAGTGGAGCCAGAGATATCAAGAAGATATATGGTGACATCAAAGCTGTTCTTTGCACCCAACAAAACCTCGACAGAAGTGGAAGAGGGTATGTGAAATCAGTTTCTGCCCTTTTGGATACATATAGAAACACTAAGGATGTTTTAATGGGTTGTATGCAACTGTGAGAAAGAGAATAAGTCATATTTTTCCTCAGAAGTGCGTATGTGTGTGTGTGATATACCCACTGTACACTACCTGCCCAGCACCAAACAGCAACAGACTTACATTATCCGAAACAGAAATATGACTCTGAATAAATGCTGCTGTTTCTCCATGTCTTCTGTAGCTAACAAGACAAATGTTTTGCATGTTGACCATATAGTTGATAATACGTTAATGTTGAAGAGTTTTGCTCTCTTTACTTGCACGTTTGCGTTTCACTGTGCAGAATGATGTATGTGCAGAGTTTGAAGGCTGCATTCATGTTTCCCCCCAGCTTCCTTTTTAAGTTTGAGTTTAAGGTCTGTACCGAATGAGCTTGATTTGTGATATCACAACTAGTCAGGGTAAACATGTGACAACACAGCCAATCTGGGTCCAATTGCACAAATATACCTTTGTTTTGATTTTCATACTTTCAATCTCATAATCTTTCTAACAGCACCTTCAATGCTGAGAAATGGTGGGAATTTTGCAGAATTGCAAATCCAACCAATCACATAAAACCTTGCAAATTGCATCACAATTTTTGTGAAAAGCTCGTGCAAATCAAGCATTTTTGACAGCAATAATCACAACAAAATCACAAAAAAAAAGGAACTGATATTGAAGCTCCAGTTGGTGACAGATAAATGACTGCAGCTGTCCTCTATATCAAGATTAATGACAATAAAAAACTTGAGATGGCCATATCATACAAAAAATGTCTGCATGCCTGAAGTTATTTGAAAGTTAATTTGTCATGAAATCCAGTCACCAGAGTTGATTGGGTTTAATTTATTGAACCATTTAGTTTATACAAGCAAAAGTATAAAACCACGTCTGGCTGAACTCGCCATACCAAAGAGCCAATATGCTCTTTGTGACAGGTTTGGTTTGTATTCATGTGTGAATAGGGCACGATAACCTTAAACTTGTTCACCAAACCTGAACTTTATAATGAGGTTATAATTTGATTGCCTGTGGCAGTTTTCAGGCTGTAGGAGGTTGTTGCCACAAGAGAGTTATTCCCTACCGCACATATAATTAAACCAATTATTATACCTGTATCATTAGTTCTGCCTTTCTTTTTGACTTCTTGCTTTCCTTTAAAGTTGCACTATACTGGCTTTTGAGAACCATGAGTGTATCATCTGATCTTTCTTGGTATGCGTATGATTAAAGAGAAATGTCAACATTTGCTGCCAAAAGGTTACGCCGATGCCGCATCTAATAAAAACAGAAATTAAGATGTAAAAAAAGCTCTATAAAAAAAAGATCTAAAAAAAGTGTCTGAACAACATCTCGCACTATTAAGACTATTGATTTATTGCAACAGGTAATTCTGGCAGAGAAGCTGCATTTTTGATTTATTACATATTGGTTGTGGATTTGGTTTGAATTACCTAGCCCCAGCACAAGTTAGATCTGATTCACACAATAGAAAACAGTGTATGAATAAAATGCATTTTAAAATGGGAGCGTATATAGCCTGTTTTTGAATACATTCTGATACCATTGTTTTGACAGCATTTTAAGGTAAAGTCCCACCTGAATAATTCAGACATGGCAACTGAAGTCATTGCACACAGATCCATCTGAGCCCTTGGTAAGCCCTGACTGAAGAGAGGGAGGGGAAAAAAGAGGGAAACAAAAAATTCAATGAAGAATACATGAAAGAAATCAAGTCAAAAATGGTAGAGCGTTTGGGAAAATCAGAAAAAGTGTAAAAGTAGTAAGAGATGGAAAGGCAGAGTGAGAGAGAGCGAAGACTTACTTGGACTTACTGTAAGACCTCACCCTGTCACTCTGCTATCCAAGCCTAATGCCGACACCTAAGTGGCCCTCATTTAGTCCTTTAGGAGCCACCCTGGTCAGCATGTGTGAGTGACGTGGAAGCAGGCAGGGGAGAGGAGGGGATGGCGGGGTTTAAGTGGGGATTGGCTGGATTTGGTGCAGTGCAAACGTAATCCTGTATCCTCGCTGCTTGAGATTCGACCTCTGTTTATGAACCTATTCTGAGATTTGCTACCAAACCTGGAGATGCAACATCTTGGAATTTGTTTCAAGAAACTGTGCCACCAATTTGCTATCGGACAGTGACGAAGTGTGTTGTGAAAGAGAGAATTTACACTCGGGTCCCTGCCAAATCCTTCTAACCCCCTCTGGGGGCATAACGGGTCATTTTGGTTTACTTCACTGCTCATCTCTAACTCGTAGTTGTGTGTTTAAAGCAGCGGCGGCAGTAAACACACAGCTTCACTGTCTTAGCAGCCTTCACACACTGCAGACAAAAGCCTGAGCTTACACCTGTAAATGTGCCCTCACTGAGACTACCTGTTGTAATCCTGTGAGCCTCCACAATCCGCCAGTACAAAGGGAATTGATGATAGGGTATTATAGTGATATAGTAAATATGGCCCACCCTTAGAAGTGCCTGAGAGGATGTATTAACACTGTTTCCCTAACTGCATCTGTACCAACACTGAGCTGCCTTTTTAGTTTGTAATTAGATGATGGCTTTTTATACAATGATGTTCTGCAAAATCTGAAATGAAATGGAAGGAGTCTCTGTCTGTCAGTCCTACGAGTTTCTTGACAACTTGGCAGGTGCATTGTTCAGGAACCAAGGAAAACCTATTGTGTCTAGTGTGTCTAGTTGTTTGGATGAGTGGTTCTCAAGAAACTGCAAGTAACAATACCGGAGGCCAAACAAACAGGCTTTGAACGAGCACTGCACTAGTACTTTAAAAATACATTAATGATGTCTGTATTATGCTGTAATACCTGCTCATCGTGTCCTGGTTGTTGTTTTTTTTTCAAAATAGAGGTTACAACAAGGTGATTACTTACTATCATTGATGCCAAACGTCTCATCAGTACTACTTCACATTTCAAGAGTTGTGCAGGTGATTAAATGAGTCATCCTTAGAGAAAGATGTTGACTTGTGCTCATTTTCCCCAAACAAACCATATCTTAATACAGATAAGACCCATAAGTTTTGATACTACAGTTGAAACTATGCTACCTGTTATGAGTTCATATCATTTATGTTCACATCAGGCTAAACGGGTGATTCAGTTCTGCCAGTAAAGGTTTGTGGTTAGTTAGCAACATTCTGTTAGCATTATCACTGCTAACAGACAGTTGGCCAACAGGTTTTGGTTAATTTTGTTAGTAGAGAAAAATGAAAAGGGTATGTTAACATTCTAGCTTTAATCACGCTAATGCTAATAGAACTGACACTGAATAAGTACAGTTTTAGTGTTTCACACCATATGAAACTGACTGGAAAGTTTCTGCATAACACTGAATTACGTTCAATGCTTTTTTTTTTTTTAAACTTTCTGTAATATCTGTGCTGGGCAATTACAAGCTAGTTACAAGCTTAGGTAAATGTTCAAGATTCAAGATTTTTTATTTGTCATATGACCAGAAAGACAAACAGTCGCACTGAACAATGAAATTCTTTCTTTGCGTCCTCCCTGACAACACAAATACCACGCAGTTGTGGTTACGCTTAAGAAAAAAAAGCGATCAACAAGTGCAGGTATGTGACAGGATGAAGTTAATTTTCCTGCATGAAAGTCGGACTCACTATACGTTCAAACCACCACAAACCCCTTTGGCGTTGAATGTAAATTGTAATTGGCCATATTGTAATATTTTTTTCAAGATAATGATATTATAAAAAGCTATCCAGCTCCAGTTTTCACCCAACCAATAATATTTCCAGGTGTATAGTGAAGTTTACAACTCCATAGTGCCTGTGATTATGGTTACACGCTTTAGGGCTTATAGAAAGAGTGTAAACTCAAGAAGAGGATTTAACAAAGGTCAACAGTTGAAATGAGATATAGCGTTACTCATCCTGATTATCTGACTTTGCTTTACTAACATTAACTAAGAAGGCTCATACAAAATGAATAAAACCGCATCAAACAACTCCTCTAGACTCTTATTTGTATCAGCCGAACTCATCTGGAGTCCAAACACACAACCAGTGATAACTTCCCAAGCGCTTTAGTAAGAGTTCAGTTGCCTTCGAATGGCAAGTAAATCCGAGTTAGACAGAAACAATGGAGGCATCACAGCCTTGAGTCAAATGTTTCTCCTGTTTGTCACAGAGTCACACTGACAAGGACGGCTTTTGAAACGCATCGACAAACACAACCAGAGCCTGCAATGACACACCATAACCATACAGGTGCATAGACATGTGCATACAAAGAAATTGACCCAGAATGCACACATGCTCGTGATTACTCTCTCTCTCTCGTCCCAGTACAATTGGAGTGTCAAAATGTCAGAGGAGCATTTGAAAAGCTGCAGTAATAACAGTTAAGGTAGGGCTTCAGTGAGATACAAGACTGACACTCTTAACCTGCCTCCATCAACACACTTAAATTGCTTCACTTGCAGAGCAACAATTCTCTTGCAGCGCTAGTCAAAACAAAGTGCACCGTTCACACACTCTGCAGTGGCAAAAAAAAAAAAAACCTCTCCTCCTCTACACACATAGTGCTTATTTGTTGTATTCACTCAGAAATCACAGAAACAACATACCCCCTGAATCCAGGAGAAAGCTCTTATTTCCTTTTGATTCCACCTGTTAAGTCCACTTCCAGCATGAAGGGAAGGAGACAAAAAATAAAGTTTACAAAAGGATTTCGAAGCCCTAAAAAGACTTGAACGGCCTGTGAATATCGGAAACATAGTCTTAATGGTTTGTAAATTCACAGAAGAGTATGTGTGTTTTTAAAAAAAATGTATTTATTTGGGTTTAAGTCCAGAGTTAAATCAAGGAGAAATTAAAATGAGCTTTCTGAATCAATTTTGAAATTGATATAACTATTATATTGGCTGTGTGATGTTGCCAAAGCTTCTTGGATTCTCCTCAGTTGGATAAAGTACAGAGGCATAAGTTCAGGGTAAATGATCCTCAATAAGCCTCTACATGTTCTGGCTGCGAGTAGAAAAACACACATTTGCAGGGAACAAATTTGATGTTAAATGTAGAAAGTAACCATATATCTGTTCAGTTGTCCTCTGTTCTGTGTGAGTTTCAGCCTTTTTATTGTTCTTTATGATCAGCTTTCTTTTCAGCTTCAAGATTTATCACCTTTAATCATTATACTGGCTCCCGCTTGTGGTTTGCCTCAATCAACCACCATCTTGTTCTCTTGCCCTTGACGAGTCAAAACAAAAACTAGCTCTCAGAAACCCTTTAGATGAAATCTGCCTTACAGGCAGCCCACATAATTTCCACTCTGCAAGATTCAAAGGGATATTTTACACCCTCATTGTGTGGGTGGGAAAGTGGGTGTAAATGTAGTGAGCTGGTGAATGTTTTATGTATCTATATCCCTTTGGTGAGCTACACACGGTAAACTACATGTTGCAAAGATGTAATGAGGAACGATGGTCCGCATGAGTCATAGGACGGTAATGCGAATTGACTGGGTTGAAAGAGCTTTGTATGCATTTCTGCTTTTTCCTGAGCATTTTAAGGATTTTTTTTCTCCCCATGTTGGCTTAAAATTGTGTTCTTAACCTTAGAAACAACAGTTAAAAGAACACTTAATAACAGCATTTAGTTGCTACTCTGTATGTTTTTGGCCAGAACAGCTACTAAATGGACTATGTGCTGAGAGTGTTTAATTATTTATTTAAGTCAAAGTTAAAAGTCCGAGTTTTAAATTGACTTGCAAGTTCTAAAACATGTACGCACGTGGTCAATATGTTAATCGCCTGCAATCATTTAGTTTAAATCATCATAACTTCTCAGAAAATACTTCCTGTGACAGGAATGACTTTTCGATCTACATCTTATCAAGGTTTAGTGCAGGTGGTGAATGACGGCGTAATTATCATCATGTAAGTTTACCCTCCAGTCCTCCATCGCTGTCTCTCTCACTGTCTGCATTTCCTTTCTCAACATGACAGAATTCCCTGCAGGGGGACCTGTCAATCACCACAGTGACGGTAGCACACAACAACACACACACACACACACACACACACATGGAAGACAGACATATGTGCACATGTGAGTAGAAGGGATACTGCAACATGAAAAGAGATGAGAAGACAAGTTCAGAATCACACAGTGCAGTTAGTTGGGAACTGTTACTCTTGAAGATTGATAACACTCTGGACTGAGTAATATAAGTACACACAGGTACACAGTAATTCAATACTCAATAGCTTGTGTTTATACTTTTTCCCAACAGCATATGCAAACTCATAAATGGATATGTGCATGAACATGCATGTGCACACATTGAACTGTTTTTGTAGAGCAACGGAAATAACAGCACTCCTAGGTGATTCATCGCGACATAGTCATTAAGGAAAAAAGGTCAATAATTATTTTTTGTTCAACAGTCTCCAGGTCTCTGTCATGCTCCTCCTGCTGCACGTATTATGTAAATTAGACAGAGGAGCTTAATAGGTGGTGGGACACGGCACACAAGTTTAAACCAATCAGATATCAGTGAAACAGTGTGAGGCAGTTTGATTTAAAGGGGCAGAGGGGCGGGACTGTTCAAGTTGCACCATGAGCAATGAGTTTTTTCTTTCAAGTAAAACTTGAAGGTTGGATTGATGAAATGATCTATATTCCTGGAATACTAAACAAAAGAAAATTAATGGATTAAAAAAATAGTTTGGCATGTTTTATCCCATTAATTACACACCACGGGACAGCAAACCTGCCAGCTTTTGACAGATTCTCTACCTACTTCCCATAACTTCCCATAACACATAAAATATCAAAATTACATCAAAGCAATAAAACCAATAAAACCTTTGACCTTATGATCCATGGCAAACACAGGCATCATGAACCATATATACTGTAGCTGGTGAAACAAGCTAGTCACGTAGTTTGTATACATTAATTTATATGAGGACACCCTCAGCTGTGTGCGTCCACTGTCCCAGCAGCCTTACATGGGGAAACGCCTATAAAGTCACCACCAATCCTTTTTGACAAATATGGACAATGATGTGTCCACATAATGCACTGCCTGATGGCTCAGTACATTGAGAGCAAACCAGCTGACATCCAGCTATCTGTGTAAACCGCTGCTAATGCAGACTGCAGATTTTCTGACTTGCTGCATGTTCACATCCCTTGTCAGCATACCAAACTTTAAAAACGTTAGATCAGAATCCATGGCAAGAGTTAACACAGCCCATTAGCCGTCCAACAAAAAAATAAAAATAAAAAAATAATTAAAAAAACCCTCCCACATCATTATATATAAAAAATGTCCACCCCAATTTTGTGAGATCACGTTCAGCTCCGCTGGGTATGCGTAGTCCAAATTTGCCTCTTACACTTCTTTGTGAGTCATACATCTGTCAATACATACACTCACAGCTAAACACCCCTGTGTGTTAACAACCTGTGCCAAATATGTTTTAAAGGTCAGCCCTGGTCTTTCCCATGTTATTCATACTGTATGTTTGTTGCGACTTGCTCCTTTTTAGGACTTTGACATCTCAGTGTGGCATTTTGTAAGTTTCCAGTAAATTAGTTTGTGTCTTCTGAAGAACGATATCATCTATCTTCTATTGCATGTTTGAATAAACGAAATGTTCAGTCACATCCGTCGTAAAGGTGAATCTTTGGCACAGCAGCCTCAGGACATGAACATTAGTTTTGGTTTTTGATTGGTGGAATTTATCTGCATTATTACCCCTTTTGTTTCAGCAGCTGTTGTGTATTCACACTTGACCTGATTCACGATGTGAACCGAGCAAATGGCACTTATCACATTGGATAAAGTAACACTTCATTTTATTAGACATATATATATATATATATATATATATATATATATATGAGAGATTGATGATGATGAGATGAGATTCTTATATTGTCTGTTGAAAATGGTACAAAAATGTTCTGGTTTACCTTTGCCTGGTTTAGTGAAACCCAAAATTGCAGTTGGCAGTTTCTGTTTAGTGGTTCTTAAAGGGGAACTCCTCCAATTATACAATTTGAAGTCTGTTTACACATCTTAGGAAGCACTACTGCACTCGAAAAAGAAACGTTGTATATAGTCTTTTGTGGCCCCAGAGGGAATCTGATAAATTGCCTCAGCTGATGTCACTTGAGTCAAGATACCTGGTCTTGACAGGGAAGAAGAATACGTGTAATAAAAATGATGGTATCTCTTGTTCTGCTGCATCAATTTTGATACTTGCCTCTCAAAGCAAGAGTTTATACTTGTTCTTCTACTTGTTCAAGTATAAAGAAGTGAGAGCGATGAATCATAAAAGTGGGATAATGGCACACACTTGCAAACAGTCTCTATTCAAATATTAAGCAATGTGATTTCGACATTGGAAAGGTGTTTAAGGGAAGGTGGTTTCAGACGCAATCCAACACGCACATATAAGTATACTGACCTTATTAGAGACTGGGTCAGTTTGAGATTATTTACTAAGATCCTTCGATGGTCATTTTTTGATCGAGTTGCACATTTTTGTTCGGTGTCTGTAAGAGAATTATCAATGATTTGTCATTTAGTCATGGACTGTGATGGCACCATCAGTAAGAGAGTATGAGTTATCAAGTTGTACTCATTCTGTCCAAATCTCCAGCCACAGGGGGGGGGAGGTCCAGTCCAACTAAATTACTACATAATTGGAATAGAAGTACCAAAGTACCATGGCTAGGTCTTCGGTTAAAGCCAGCTTGTGTGTGATTAACTGTTAGCATGGAACTACAAGGGATGCCTGCATTGTCTAGGTTCAGTCAACAGCTAAGGTTATCAATGTGCCAAACTGACAATAATGTAATAGTCAAAATAGTGTCAGTAGTAAAGAAGTTGCAATAGTTCTTGAACAGAACCAAAGGACAAATGTGAAAACTTTATTCCGCCGTGTGATCATTTGTCGGGCCCAGAAGTCTCAAACAACTTTAATAACAAATGTCAAAGTCTTCCGTTAACAAGTCCTTTTCCCGTTTGACATTCAATTCCACGTCTCTGGTGTCAAACTTGTCCTTTTAATTTCCCTGAAAACATATATGTCTATATGCATCGTTCACCCTTAAGAAAAAGTTCCAGTCTCCTTTAATTGACTCGTCTACAAGATGGGCTGTCACGTCCGTCTCTCTTAACAACCGCATCCACAATTCACACACCGGAGGATAATGGCTAGGAGGAAAGGTGCCTTTAGGTGCCTCCGAGCCCTCTCTTTGCTGCTACCTCGACCTGATTAAAACAATTGAGGGGGAACGCGCAGGGTACTTGACCCAAACGGTGCATTGTACCAAATTGCTTTTGTTAGGTGAACCCAGCGCTACGCCTGGCCTGCCTATCTGCCCGTGTCTAGGGGGGATTTGCAATGCATATACATGAGTGCTGCAGGCTGGGATGGGAGTCAGGTGGAGTTCTGGAGGCCAATTTAGGCCTGGCGGGAGAGGTGAGGGGGACAAAGGAGAACGGAGAAGCAGGCAGGAGGCGAATCTAATAGAGCTTTCTGCTAACAAGCCCCGTCTCTGGGCTTTAAGTCTGACGTCACTACATCTTCTCCTCCTCCTCCTCCTCTTCGTTCACTGTTTGCTTCTGCATAATTTCCCACACTCATTTTGTTACTCTGTTATGCTGCTTTCTCGTGTTTTCTCACCTTTCACACCAATTTGGATGGGCAGCAGTGGGTTGAAGACTTTTTCTCTTTCTGCCTAATTTGTGGTAGGCGTAAAAAAACCAGGACAAGTTTTGTCTGTGTTTGTTTGCATGTTTGCGTGTGTGTGTTGTCTATCTGTCTTTGTCAAACAGGTGCTTTGTTAAGCTGCTGCCAATCATTGTCTGGGTTGTCTACCTCCTCCTGAACGTCTAAGTTGTTTTGGGTTTTTTTTGTTTCCTACCACGCTTTGTTTTTCAAGCGTAACCAAAAAGAAGCAGACAGGTTCAGGAGAGATTACATCGCTAAACTTTTCTTTCCTTTTTGAAGTTTCTCATGCATCCCACACTCAACAATCAGAGAAGTTCATTAAAGTTGAGTTCCTCATAGCTGTGCTACCAGCTCGGTAACGGGTCAAGAAATTTCTCTCAGGCGGTAACAAAGTCACAATCAATTACTTTGTACTACACTTTACATTGTACATTTCTCAGTCAAGAGGTTGTAATATGTGGCACAACCAGCTAGCACGGCTCTGTAAACAGAACAGTGTTCTTACACATGTGCTGTGGCGTCTGCAGAGGAACTGCTCTCCTGAGACTGAAAACGTGATGTCTGTTATTAGTCTTTGAAGCTGTTGATAAATTTACGTGGAAAAAAAACCTCTTAGTGGTAAAGGTACAGCGATGTGGCACATTGATGTGTTTAATAGTTTTTGAACAACAACAGAGACCTACGGCACATAGAAATGCGGCTTTTAGGAAAGGCTTTTACACACACTATACTTGTAAGTAGAATCAATTCATTTTTTGTCTCTGCTAATGAGATTCACTGACAAAAGGTAAAATATAGACAAATCCTTCAAGCACTAAAAGGATCCACTCTTCTTGCTGCACTAAACGTATCTGACTTCCAACGTGACGCGTGTTCAGTTTTTAGGGAACCAAAACTACCTGGTTATGGTTAAGATTGTCTTCATATGAAAAGGAAACCAGCATTTACCGTAGGAGACAGGACACGAACCGCTTTACATTCATCGATCAACCTATCTCGAACACTGATTTCCTCCCTAAAGGCTGGGTCAGCATATATTTTAACAGCAAACATTTGGCCTGACATTATATATTTTCTATAAAAGCGCAAAGATATATTTTGCAAGTAAATTTATATGATGCTTCCTTGTGTAGTTATTGTTTGAACTTGTTTCACAATGCTGATCTTTGAGCGAACAAAAAGTCTAAAATCATTTACTATATATAGTTAGGTGGTGTATTCCTGCTTTGCACAGGAAAAAGCCACCTTTGACCCCACAAACCCCTTTGCACATGAACAGCTGTTTAAATTAGGTTGTGTTAGCACTTGATCATTCAGGAGATGCTCTGTCAGACATGGAGGGTTAAACTGAGAGCTTGTCTCTCTGCCAATCAAAGCAGTAGAGAGACGAACATCTCTGTCAAAAATCAACTGTGTCCTCCTCCCACTGTGCTGCGTGCCGTTTCTCATTTTGACATCTGTGTTAAACAAGACCTCTGACAAATCCTCCCTCTGCAGGCTTAGATCAACTACCTGGGGAAATCACAGCTGTCTGGATATGTGATTGTGTGAATGGATGTGTCATACATATCCATGATGCCACTGCTCTTCTACCAACATGCAGAGCGGGTGTGTGCATGTGTATGTTAGCAGTGTCCGATATGCTTTGGTGTACCGACTCCTGGGGGTAATTGACAGGCTCAGACTCCCTTGTTTAGTCTGGTCTCAGGGGGGGCAGTTAGGCTGCCTGCACTCAGAGCTGTGGACCTCCACTCATGGAGAATGCATAAAGGGATCTCTGGTGTATCTGAGGATTAGCTGCGTTGTAAAGGGCAAGAGGGCAAATAAGGGCACAGCAGGTGAAGTTATTTGTCATGCTAGTCAAGTGTGATTTTTACAAACTGCAGTGAGATATAAATAGTAGCAGTAATTATAGATGGATGATATGCCATTATACATCATAAATAAATTGTAAAAATGATTATGATTAAAGATAGCAATAACCTTGTTTTAACAGTAATAATCAGTGCAGGATTTTCCTTTTTCACGTTAGGTCCCTCCTCATATGTTTTTTTTCTGATTAATTGCAGCCTGATCAGTTAACAGTCCTCTTCTGAACTCTACTTTGGGCTGATTGGACTCTTCTGGTTTGATGTCATTGGTTGTTCCCGCTTTGCTTATTTGGTATTATTTCGGAATGATTAAAGACAAATTGTGATATGAGTAAATTTAGTAGCTTGTTAAGAGATAATATATTTATAATGCCAATAACATGATACATATGGCTTACTGCATATCCCTAGTAATAGAAGTGGCCGTGATGCACTAACAATTAAACAGCATTAGGATCTGATATCTCAAGAATACATCCACTCTAGCCATATTATGAAACACAAAATTACATTTCTGTTTGGCTTTAGTTTTGGATATTTTTTCATTATACTCTACCCAGGGTCCAGAATGAACATAATCTGCTATGTGATAAGTGAGTGTGTGTATAAAATGCACTACTATAATGCACCTATATGTGTGCATACTGTGTATGTACTTCATATGACAGATCTGCCGTATTACATGATGTGGCACACTTGGCATTTGTGTTTATATTACATTCTTGTTAGTACACTAATTTTAACATTATGGAAACATGGATAAATGTACAGTATATTTCCCTTATTTGTTATGATGATGACAGTTATGATAATAGCAATAGTTGTTATGTATTGTAAATAATCATCATCATAATCAGAATATTATTTTCTTGTAGTTACTTGCCAGGCCAGCCATGTAGGGGCATGCTAATGATAACAACTTGATAAAGAGGTTATGGACAGTGAGTACGGCAGGTATTTTTTGTTTTTTGTTAAAAAAAAAAAAAAAGCAGCATAATCCAAGACAACGATGTAATGCAGGATGAATGTAATGTAAAGGTAGTGATAAAGGAAGGAATGGTAATGGTAGTAACAGTGGAAACATTAGCTCATTATCAAAAGCAGTTGAATTGTTTGGCATAAACAAAAAAAAAAAAAAAAGAATATCCGTCTGTCTTCTTCCGCCGTCCTTTTCTCTGCAGGTTTTTCCTCAGTGATGCTTACCACCCACACTCAGCCACACAGTTAGTTAGTCAGTGGGACATGACTCAACCTGCAGCAGTGCTGACCTGGTGGTTCTCTGCCTGTGGTGGCAGCATTAACAAACACTACCTCTCATCCAGAACATCAAACAGGGCAGGGCCTCCAGGAGGAACCAGGGGAAAGATTAACACGTATTACTAATGTTGTATTTAACCCCTTCAAGCCTGAATTTATTACCTGATGATTTTGCTTTCATGCGGAGACTAAATTAAGTGGAGATTATTAATTTGACTGTATAGAATAGTATAATAACAAGTACATCACTGTTGCAAACTCCAATTTACAAGCATAAAACAGCCAATCAGCATTTGGATATGAAATTATTTTCAAGCAACAGAAAAAGACCAAAACATCCGTGGCTCATTTTTTTTTTTAGCATTTTCAGTGGTCCGGTTATTATTAAGACAAACTGCCAAAGATGGAAACAGATTTACTCAAAGGGACTTGTCCTCATCTGAAGCATTACCAACTATTTCTGGCTTTGTTGGTGATGTCACTTAAAAAGTCAGTCTTTTTTTTATGTGCACTCGTGTATGAAGAGCAAACGCTGTATATGTGCAGCCACTGCTGTTGTGATACGTAATGTGTTTGGGCAGCATTTTTTTTTTTACTTCTTAAGTTTACGTTAGATGTGAAATCACAGGGATACAGAGTGTTGATGTTGCACATAAAGACTTATTCATCCTCTCTTTTTTCATGGCCAGACCTCACACAGCTCTCTGCTCCCCCCCAAAACATGACGCCAAACATAACCAAAGCAACGCACAAACACAGTTAACCATAAAAACAGCAACAATGCTCACAAAACCTCACCTGACCCACTGACAGAGCAGGAGAGTGATGCATCATTAGTGCTATCATCAAAAGTCTGTATTTCACGCTTCACTGGATTCCACATTCGCTATGAGACGGAACTATCTGGCGATTGTGTAAAATGTGACGTTTTGTCAGTGATGTCAACCAGGCGTGAGAGATCATACAGGAGACAATTATTTTCTCTGTCTGAGCCTGGCAGTCACGCCTGGTTGTACCTAAACCTCTCAAGCGAAGCATGCTCTCATTTGAAGGCGGTGATAAATCGATTATGATCTGACAGTGTTTCAGTCTGAAACATGAGTGAGTCATCATCTGAAGGGAGCTACTAAAGTAATGGCAGGCTTTTGATCTGATTGTATATTGTTCAGTTTAAGGCAATCCAAACAATTTTTCCGTTTGTTTTAATGTAGGCAATGACGGTGCAGATAATCTTCTCCTTCAAACCTTGCATGCTGCACAGCTCAGACTGGTTGAGCCACACACTGGCATGTTTGGTAATGGCCATTGGGTATTGAAAGTCACAAAAGTTTTACAGTAGTTAGCCATAGACCTCATTTATTTACATTATTAACGACTTAGAGACATTTTTAAAATATAGTCATTTTGAGTTGGATTATTTACCTAATTTATCTTGATTGGGTTAGAAAACGGTTACATTTACCCAAAACTAATCAAAATAGTTTTTTTCCCCCAAGCAGAAAGATTCTCTAAATGTATTACATTTAAATACTTAAATTTAACATGATCAGTCAATAGTCACAGTGTAAATTGTTGAAATTCTTGTCACTGTGACAGATTCCTGTTTCTGTGACAGTCTGACATTTCCCTGTCACCAGCAGGTATATTTAGGCCTAAACTGAACTGTAAGGAAGGACAGAGATTCATTTATTTAGAGCAAACATATTTTATTGTGAACATATACACGTCCTCTACCAATACCAAAATTTGCCTTCTCTAATTTTGTCCTGCGCCTTGGATAAATTGACCACTTATTTCTGGCATGTAATGCTCATTAAAGCTTCAGTTAATTCTCCAAGTGAATGACCGTGTTACTCTCAAATAAATGTATCATATTAAATGTCGCATTGTATGAAATTGGTCCAATGCGTCAAACTGACCTCAGTGCATAATCACGTTCCTCAGATAAAACAGTCTGACATGCTCTAGTATACACACCTCTGTGAGTCTTCCTCACCCTGACCCTGGACATTTCCTGCAAACATAAAGAGCAAATAAATCCATATTTTGATAATAGTGGGACAAAAGTAACTTACTGAGTAACTAAGTTACTTTCGTCCCTCCCCTGTTTACCCTGGTTAGGACCAAAAACAGCCTAGCATGATAAAATAAACCTCCACTGATACTTAGCCTACCAATAGGTCTAACAGATGATATACATTTACAATCTTCAATATATAAACGTAACCTTAAAAACAAGCAAGTTCCTAAATTCCATATTACAAGAGAAAAGGTCGCAACCGCCCCCCCTCCCAAAGACTTTCGTCCCATCCCTCAGGCTGTCATTCGCTGTTTGGCTTGGCACTTGACGGATGGCCTTTTCCCGGAGCAAACAAAGACATAACCTCTCCCAGTTCTGCACAACATTAATCTTCATCATTTGATTGTACCCTGTGACACTGTAATGACAAACATTGTGCTGTGGTTTCTGTCTAAGGCCACATGTTGCCAAATCCCAAGGTGTGGATGCCTGTAGTGATAGCCTCCGCTTCTCCTCACTTTTTGGTTGACTATTAGACTATTTGATGGTTTGGTTGTTTGGTTGGCTGTTTGAATAACTTTTGGCTGCACTGCATGAGTTTGTACTGACCTAACAGGATGCTAGTGCTGGTTAAGCGTTTAAAGAGTAGTATGTTTGAGTTGTGTGCTATGATTTGCAGATCTCGAAGGTGGTCTCACTCAGTCACATTGGTTTCCTCTCGCTACATCCACCTCAGCTCCAAAATTTAAATTTTTTTTTACCGCAACTTTTCTGGCTCCAATAATCACCATGTGCATACACCCAAACTCCAGGCATCAATTTCAACCATGTTTATCTCGAGTGTTTGTTTTGCTGACAGTTTGGCCATTTTGTTGCTCTCTGATTGACTATCTGGCAGAACGACTGGTTAATTACTCTTTTGGCTCTTTGGATGTTTGATTGACTGCATCACCACGGACAACAGCTCAACTTCTTCCAGGCAACTTCTCGTGCACACACGAATCTAAAACACAAGATAAAGTTGGCCCTGGTGACATGAACCTCATTTGGTTCTACACAGGGTAACCAAACCATAAGCAGCCAAGCAAAATAATACACAAACTCAGTAATTTGTAATCTCTGTCAACATACACAGGAGACCAACAAAGGATCAAGATAATGGTTTAGGATCTGGATGTGTATTGGCTTGTTTATCCCATCTTGAAGACTGAGAGATAGAAAGAGACAGAAGGAGGAGAAGGAAAGACAGATGTTGTTTAAAAAGTATAATCCTTAGGTTTGTGATGGGGTATGTGGCTCTGCTGTGTGTCTCGGCTCAGACTGTAACAATGTGTGGCAACTCCATTGAAGTTCAGCCACAGACGTCTTTTTTATTTGGTTTTATTCTTTGTTGTAGAACTTGTATTTACTTGTATGTTTGTTCAATGCACATTCCTGAAATACAGTGACTGAGTAAGACTAAAATGGAAAGAAAGAAAGCAAGGAATTATTACACCTTCTTTTTATAACTGCACCACCAGATACGAACGAGAATATAACAGCTCCTGGATGTTATAGGTAGTGAATAACATATTATAAGAAAATTAAAACTACTCAAAAGCAAAGTTTGAATAAAGTTGAGTGAATTGTATTAGTATTGTGGTATGATAATGCAATGATTTTTTGCTCACAACCATGAGATGCTGTATCATCAACTTGTTTGACAATATACATTTTGGTATATCAGTGAACTACATGTTTGTTTTACTTAATTTTTCAAATTTTTGCGTTAATTGATTCCTGGTAAGCGTTTAATGACATTTATTGCTCTGGCTGGCGTTGGCTTTTTCAGAGCACAGGTAAGCAAAATGTGCTACTCTGCAACAAGGGACTCACTATCAGTTATGACTAAGACTCATCCCAGTAAGCCTGACTTTCATGGATCATCAGCAGCCTCTTTAGTTGATCCAACATCAGTCATTAAGTTCACGGGTGGGTTGCTGTCAATCGCCACGGTATAGCTTTAGCTGCTCCCATTCGCCCAACCGAAAAGCTTTACTGCTTTCATGTAAAGATTTATAAGACGCGGAGTAGGTTGTTTAACGCAAAAGGCTTACTGGAAGATTTCAGATGGTCTTCTAAAACAATTTCAAGTAATGTCTACTATACCAACAATGTTTTACAATTGTTTGGGCTCATTTTTCACAACAGTTTTAACGTGCAAAATCTTTTACAAAAGATACTGTACTCCTAGCTCCTGAAAAACAGTCGTATACATTAAGCAATATATTATCATTATCATTATCAGGTTTCAGACCATCATACCATTGTGTATGTTCTTTATAAAATAATGCTTCCAACTAATTCTGAAAAAACAAGTATGCAATATTTAATTATATCAAATATTTTACCTAGTCATATAACAAAAAAAATGGATTCCTTTCAACGTTGCAGTCTTTTTAGTGCCAAAGTTTGTTGCAACTCAGCTTAACAAAAAAAGCCTGTAGAGACACGAATAGAGAGATTTTCTTTTTTTTTACTAAAAATACTAACTTTTGAAGATATCCACTAACTCAGACTGCTGAAGCCTCCATATAAGCTTAAATAGATTTTTTTTCTCAAAACGACTGTGGATTTTGTCCCCCATTACTTACATTTAGAGGGAATCTTCTGGTCATTATGAACAGGATGAATAACGATAGCAAGCAAAACCTGTTGGCAAAGATAGTCTTGAAAGATTTTAAGCACTGTGCTGCACCACTTTCAAGAATTGTTTTTCCCACAGCACATAGATAACATTTAACAAATTTACATAGGCAATCTGGCTCTGAAATCCCTAGAAAGACAAACTATATAATTATGATGTTTGTATGAGAAAATGCCTCATTCCTGGCAGCAATTTTCAGACATTTCATTGTTGCATTCATCCATTAATCTTACTATTCTCAATCAAGTGTTTGCTCAGACTGAATACAGGATGAAGGTGTGTGTCGTCTGGCTGTTATTTCCTGTCCTATTTTGTGTTGTCATACAGCAATGTGGTGGGAACCTTGCAAATGCTGACTTGTGTTTGTCTGTATTTCTGTGTGTCTGGCTGCCTGCTCTTTCTCACACAAGCTAGTTTCTGCTTGTCTCGCGGCTACATCAGAGATTAGTTGTGTGTGTGTGTGTGTGTGTGTGTGTGGTATGGAGTCTCAAAGCGTCAATCAAATTTTAAATCCCGAGTTAAAAGGAAGGGGATGCACTTCCCTGTCTTTTAATTATAGAGTTTGCAGGGAAGGAGTCAAGAAATTGAGATGCTAATGTAGCGTAGTGTAGCCACTGTTCCGCTTACCTGGTCAGGTACAATTCCCTCTCTGGGAACTAAATTGTGCTTAATTAATCATTTACATTTCAAGGAGAGTGAGAGGATGGCGGTAGAGTTTAATGTCGGAAGAGCCAAGATAAAGTTGTATAATTGGAAGTCAAAAAACGTTGGTTTTAGTGTGATGAGGCTGCAAGGAGGCATGATAGGGGGTTCAAGAGAGAGAAAGGGTAGTAGCCATGGTAACCTAGGTGTATAGTATATTGTTTAAGATAGAAGGGAGAGGCTGGAGGCAGACAGGTTAATCCTCTCCAGGCAACCAATTACAGACATCCATCTCCCACCCTTCCTCTCCCATATAATCTCACTGACTCACCCTTACACTCCCTGCCCTCCTCTCTACCTGACTCTTATCCCAACAACCATGCCCTTGCTCCTCTCTCCACAATATTTTCCCTCACCTAAACTTTAGCTGCCATCATGATAATGCAGAAAGAAAAAAACATTGTCTGGGACGCGCACAATTAAAAAATGTATATAAACTTAGAGCGCAAAAAGCATTGAACATGAACAAAATGTAACTGAACATAATCCAGAGGGTTTTTTTTGTTTTTTTTTTAAATATCCTATATTAATGGATCTTGTCTAATAGGTTGCACAGTGTCCGTACCGTAAAAGTGCAAAAGGTTTGAGATCCCTGTTATCCTGTGGGTGTGGATACATGCAGCAATGCCTAAAGTGCAAGTGGCCAGTATAATAAAATACATTTGCTTCCATAAATAGGTTCATGTAACATGTGATCCAAGTGCAAACCAAAGCATAGCCTCAACCACCAAAATCCTCTCAAACCGACTGATGAGGACAACCAATTTAAAATAGTTTTAGAAGTTCTGTTTACATGGAATGTCTTGTTTCATCGTGTGTACAAGAACACACAGGAAGAAAGTCCTATCCACCAAAATATCAAAAACGCAACGTACTTCATTGCATTAGGCCAGGTCAGACCTCAGTTCATTTTCCAGCTAGCTGCTAGCTACTAATAATCTCACTTATCCACATCTGTAGGATTTAGTACCGGTACATCACATTCCCACCACAAATGAACCACTCCAGACTTGTTACTGTACTGAGACCATTGTTTTGTTCAGAGTACGAATGCTCCGAAATTTCTGACCTGCATTAAACTTGACGCCTTGACGCCCCTACGCTGACCTTGTTTCGATTTGGAAGTGTCAAATGAGGATGAAAAATAGAGAGCTTAGCACAGAGGTATCGAGAAAATGAATGAGAGAAATAAAATGTAATTTTCTGATTGTTTCATTGAAGTTGCATTCTAAAGCACAAATAAATAACCATCAAACACTGATGATGATTTACAGTGGAGACAGACCTTTATCTTAATTTTCCTCCTCTGCATGTCTCCTTTTCATTCATTCATTGCATCCATCTAATGCATCACTAAATACAAAAATCAACAGGACAAATCTGTGTTGGTTCTGCGGTATTGGCATTTCAAATCTACTGTGAGCTATAGGAGTATCAAATGACAGGCCTCAAATGCGACATGTTGATTATCACCTTCAGTGCATTTGGGCCTTAAATCAACACTTCGGAATTAACAACTGACACACACCCATGGGCACTTCAGTCACAGTTAGGGAAAGGTTGTTGTTTTTTCCTTGTTTAATTTAGTGTTTGGTTGACACACTCTTTTTGGCAGATGTGTAGACTGGATCACTGATTTATCTAGCTAATTGTATTTCCTGCCCAGTTCAATTGACTTTAGACTAAAATGTTATCATAATCGGTTTGACTCTATGATGCTTCCAGTAGTGGCACCAAAATTCTGACTCCCAAAAAATAAATAAAACAAAACAAACAAACCCATGATTATACAAAGCTGAATGCGGAAAACTTCAATAGGTTTTTTTTTAAAACACAATGTAGAGTTTTAATAGCTACTTTGGCTTACTCTAAAGGGCCACTTGGTGAAATAATTCAGGGGATATTACGTTTATCCTCTTAACGTCCAGAATTCCTCCTTAAAATGTCCCTTTTAGTAACTTTAACATTGCTTAAAGCCTCCTATTCAACTCTATATGGCAGTATTGTGTTTATTTTGTATCAGCTTGTTCTGAAAATATTCTAGATGTCTTGTGCATCGTTTTAGAGAACATATATCATATCTTTGGGAATCTTTACTAGAGTTTGGAATAAAGTTCACTTTGTTTGAATAACTTCTGGCTGCACAGCATGAGTTTGTTTTAGTTGAATGTCAATAACGTAAAAACAGCCCGTCTCATGCGTCAATTCTATTTATTTTAAGAATAATTAACATTTTTCTTTCCTTTGAGTCCTCCGAGTTCCCAAGTTGTATCAGGTTTTGATTTCATAAGTGGACATTGTATGGGAAAAAATGACATTGGCTTTTTTGAGATTTATCATAAAACAATGTGAAGCAGGTAAGGTGACGTTCAGGAGCAGATAGGATATTTAGATGAGACTTTGATCTGTATCTAATCCTTTAATAGCCCGATGCTGAGTCATCCTCTGACATTTGTTACACGGTGAACCGTCTGTCACACACAAAGCAGGTTGTGAAATCAGGTCAAAACACACATTATGCATAAATGTGATGCTAAGAGAAAGAAAACTAAGGGTAGAGAAACTTGTCTACCAACTTGGTGTTGTTTGTGTAACTTCTCATAATTTAAGTAACAACTGACTTCAGCAGTATTATATGTATTTCCTCATGTGGTTGATGTACTAAGACCAGTTTATACATGATTTTCAGTTTGACAGCAAAAATAGAAGATTATTTGTAATTATGTTGTTCGTCATTCATGTGGATATAATTTCTTAAAGCTGTTAGTTACAATGCTACCAGCTACAATGCTAATTAATGTGTTTCATGTGACTGTGTTTTATGCCATAGAGAGATTTAGAAAACCCCATCAGAAGTCCCCAGGAAGTGCAGCTAAACAAGACTTTCACTTTCTTTTCTTTTCACTTTCTGCCAGTGCTTTGCAGAGAAGCAGAGACTCCCTCAGACACCTTACCAACAGTCACATCAACACAGGGTTTTACTGTTTCATATCTCTGCCCGACAAGATGGTTGCCATCGGAGATGAATAGTAAATCTTAAAGGAATTACACTAATCTGGAGAACAGAACAGTACAGTACAGTAATAGTTAGTGTTACTAAAAAACTGAAGCTGAAAGCAGTCATCATCTTCTTAACAACATGTCTTCATACTGAAAAGACACAGTAGGTTTATTGGTCCAATGACTCCCAAAATGGCATATGAGTGTTTTGCGTGCCTCTATAGGACGAATGACCACATTGGTCGATTGTACCTGCACAAAAAAACCAAAAAACAGTTAGGGCTAGGTAAAGATCATAGTTTAGGTTTAAATGATCACTTGAAACGTGGTTTCTACTTTAAGTTAAGCTTAAAGTTAAGTTAACAGTAAACACCACAATAATTGTTGCCACATTTGTAAAGAAAATGTGAATTACAGCTTATGAAGTCACAGGTCAAAACACAGATTGTCAGTTCTCTGTCACAGATAACAGGACATTCATTCATTTAGCATTAATGTTCTTAAATGAAAAAGAAACAAGTTAGAGTGGGACTGAACAGAGGAACAGTACATCTGCCGTACTGTCTGTTGGTGCTGAAGCCCGGACCCCCTGCACATCTTAGCTGGAAGCACTATCTGTGGCTACAAGGGTCCCAATTAGGACACTGCTCCTGGGGTGAGAGCACCTGAGGGAGGCCCTCACCCTGGAGACACCCTCAGCCAGCCCCCTCTCTCTCCTCTTCACTACTCAAATCCCTGTGCAGGGATTAAAACTGGCTGGGCTGCAGAAAAAGATGATCCACAAAGCTTCTTGCTCTTTTTGTTCTCGTGTGAGTGTGTGTGGGGTTAGTGGGGGAGGAATGGACGTAGGTGTGTGTGTGTGTGTGTGTGTGTGTGTGTCAGTATGTCTTTTTATGTATTTCCTATTGTCATGTGGCACTATTTCTGTTCTTCTTTAGGTGCTGACTTATAGTTTTGCTTTAAACCTTTCTTTCCTGTCCTACAGAGGTGTGTGTGTGTGTGTGTGTGTGTGTGTGTGTGTGTGTGTGTGTGTGTGTGTTATCCAAACTGCCAGAAGGAGGTATTAAAGCACAATAAGTTTGAGGCACTAAAATGGCAGCCCACTGCACTGAAGCAATTTGTTCTTCCTGCTGTACCACACTGCAGTGTACACGTAGTGTGTTTCTGGAATGGCCTGAGCAACAGAAGCTGATGCTTTACACACATTGTGCTTTCAAACAGGTAACACATTCATAAAGCTGCCATCATCACGCATCAAGCACAAAAAGCTTTCATGTCCCATAGAGCTCTTTTGGTAGAGTATAACACTGACTGGCACTTCAATAAAAAAATAAAACACACACACAAACACACACACACACACACACTCACTCTCTCTCTCTCTCTCTCTCTCTGTCTTTCTCTCATGTGCTTGTTAGGCCCTGGCAGATAGGGGAAAAAACTGTAGCAAAAGGGGGAAAGAAAGAAAAAAACCATCCCTGATCTAGCTTGTAAATTGTGCTGGAATGCAGACACGGCCAATCGAATCGCAGGAGATGGAGCCAGAGTGGGAGGGGCGGGCACTCAGCAATGATGATACTAATGCAGCCAATTAGAGCTGGGCCAGCCACGCTCCGTTATCCCCCTCCACAATGTCAATGGCAACATTTATCCCCCAATAAAACAGACATGATCTCAGGAGCCTGGTCCCTGCCAGTGGCTTTCCGTTCCGACAAAATCCAGTTGATTGTACAGTGCTGCGCCTGTAAGCACTTCGAGGGATGATTACTGAGCTTGTGTTACATGTTTTAAAGGGAGATTCCACTCTGTTTTTAGGGCTGTTTTTCTGTCTGCAAGTTGAATTACTTGGCTAACTCTCTCCTTCTCCTGACATATACAGAAAGATAAAGTAGATGAATGTAATGTATGTACGTTACACACACACACACACACACACACACACACACACACACACACACACACACACACACAGCCACTCACAAACCACTCAGACAGCAGGATTAACCTCCCAAGGCTGGAAACAATAGGGAGGACACAACAAATAACAACAATGGACTGACATCAGGAATCAAAATCTCTTTAGATATAATGAGACAAGTTTAGGTGGTCATTGATGCTGTTGGTTAAAATCATATCTCCAATATCTCATTTTTTAATGTGATAAAATCTTTGTTTTCATTTTAAACATGCACTTTGTTGGTTTGAAAAGTTCTATAGTAACAACAAATAGTAAGCGGTAAGAGGATTACATGTAGTGCTAAAGCATTCAGTAAAATTATGGTTCTACAAATAAGTAATACGTGTGTATTCTTTTATTAAATCTATAAATATCTATGTGTTGTTTGAGATAATCCAAAAAAACAAACAGAATAGCCATGGATAGAGTAGGGCAGGATATATAATGTCAGATGTGTATTTTGTACAAAAGTAGATGTGATTAATTGTCATGATCGACAAATTCGGAGCATTATCTATTAGCATAGTTTCACAGCTTCTGTCCAACATTTATCCTCATTTATACACATGCATTAACTATAATATTAGATGTGAAGTAAATAAGCATATGAACCAACAGTGGCCTCAGTGTTGTACAGTGGCGCTCTGTTGCTACTCGTCTGCTCTCTATACCTGCAGCAAGGTGTGGAAATGTTGCAGCTAATCTTGATGATGCATCTGGCCATTATATGGTGAGCCACATGTCAATGGTCTCTTGAGCCTCATAAAGCCTGTTGAATTAGCAACATTATGTCTGAGGTGTCAGTGTTATATGTCCTGGAAAAGTTTGATGTGCACATGAGCACGTGTATACTTTCATTTTCTCTGCAGAACACTTTTTACACGCTTGTCCAGGTTGTCTGTTTGCGTTTGGATGCCTCTGTGTGTGTTTTATTTAAGGCCCCATTTTTCTTACGTTAGTAATAAATGACTATAACCTTAACTTATTGGCCTACTGTTAACAGAAACAAACACCCAACTGACTTTAAAGTATTTCAACTTAAATATAACTGCAAAAAAAGCAAACCAAAACAAATATACTAAAGGTAAGGGTACAAATTATTAAGAAAAAGTAGGCCCTCCAATCTAGCAGGATATGAACCAATAAATAAAAAGCTTTTTTTTCCTCTCCCCTTTACAATTTAAACTTACTGTTAACAGCATCCAGTGTTTTTCAGACCTCTGTTGTCTCATTATCTCGCTATGCTCTAGTTTGATTCTGCACATGCTGCATAAAGACGGGCTGTTTATCAGGCAGTGATCTGCACCTCTCTCTTGTCATTAGCAGTGCCACTTAGCAGCTCTGGTATCTTTCTGAGACAATGCTTCATCACTGGATTAAACTTTAATTGGCTTCATTAGCGGCCTCCCCCTCCTGGCTCTGCAGCAGCTGTAATCTTTAACGCCTCGTCCTTCAGTCAGACACTGAAGGCTTCGCCCCACCACCGTCACAGTCAGCAGGTAGGAATGGGGACATATTTTGGAAGCTGTTGAACTTTAGGTAAACAATACAATACAACACTTTGCTTGCAATCATGCTGCTGTGGTTTCTTTTTTCTCGCTTACTACGCCCGTACATTTTAGGATTGAAATGTGACAAAGAAAAGGCAGAAAGGGCAAGAAGTTTCAAGCAAAGCGACAGACTTTCAGAAACAACGCTGAAGATGTAAATTATCTTTCGTTCTTAAATTATATTTATTGTTTTATTCTCTGTTCAGTTGGTTTTGTTAAACTTAAGCATTTAGAGACACATCAAGTGTTTTTTTTTTAGTTTGAAAGCTCAGGAAAATTCATAACAGGATTAACAAATGTTAATTTTGATGCCCTCATATATAAAAGTTGAGCAACATGTTCCCTGCAGAGCTCTTCACACATATCTAATAGCCTTTTTACCAAGATATACAAACACATCTGCTAATCTCTGACACTTCTCATTGAGACTATCTGGCTGAATGAAATTACTTCATAGTTGTTGCTTTAATTGCTAACTAACAATATAAAAGGATCCTAGGGGAGACTTTAATGCTTTAAAAGACTCCTCTTGGCTCGGGCCAAGGCCTTAAGTAAGGCCCTGCAGCGCTGACCCCACATCTGCTGCACAAACCGACCTATAGAGACTTTAATGTGTGTGTGTGTGTGTGTCGGTGTGTGAGGGAGCTTATAGCTCTGCTGGCCCAAAGAACAGCCTGCCAAGGTTTCTAAGACAGTAAGGACTTTATTATAAACTGCTCCGCCTGCCTGTTTGGAGGTAAGAGTGTGTGTTCTCCCTGTAGGTCCAGTATCAATTAAATCTCCATATTCCATCATTTAAATTCTGCATCTTATTTGTTTGTTGTTGTTGGGTTTTTTTTCATGATTGCTCTGTGAAGAATCTTCTGAAATCCTTGGATCCTTGTTTTAGCAGTATATTATCTGCTATAAAATCATGTTTCTTAGTAATTATCACCATTGATTTGAAGTACTATTGTATGTTGTCTTCATATTTCTAAAAGTTTATACTGTATAAATAATTAAAGTATTATTACATTTTTAATTCAGAATCGTTAAGAAATTGTTTGCACTGATAACCCTTTGACAACAAAAACACAACTGAGGTAAAAAAGAGAAAAAACAGTGACTAATAATAATAATAATATTAATAAAATAGATCATAATATTATTTAATCATAAATTATTATTATTTAACACAAAATGCTGAAATAACATCATGGATAAAAAGAACAAACTACTTGTTATAACTGTGGTCTTGTACTTCAGTTCAGGTCACTAATTAAATAAATAATCAAATAATAATAAAGAATAATTTCACATCTCAAGAGCATCAGTTGAACACACACACACACACACACACACACGCACACACACACACACACACACACAGAGGGATGATTCATGTCTATCAGGCGGAGACGGAGGTCTAACAGCTGGAAATCGATCTGTGTCCATCAGATCAGGTGACATTTTCTGTCTTTCTTGGCTCCTGTTTGATGATCACTTGTGATATTTTTCACTCTTTTTTTTATTTTAACTTCCTTTCCCACCGTGATCTCTCTCTCCTCCTCTTCTCTCTGCGAGAAACAAAAAAAAAAGTTTCATCTTGTAAAGCCTCGTATTTTCCAGAGGGAATCTGAGAGATTTTTGCACCTTTCTCACATTTTCTAATGTTTCCCTGCATTTACTTTTTTTTTGGGATGGGTTGTTTGGCGCCTGATAAAGAAGGAGAGAGTGTGTGTGGTTATAAATATTGATTGAATTTCCTCTCTGAATACATTTAAGAACAAAATGAAAGTGTTACCCGGTGACCTTCTTGAAAAAGGCAGGCGGGTATTTTGATTTTCGTTTCTATTTTTGTATTTTTATTGTTGTGTTTTTTTCGGAGGCTGATAAGCAGCAGTTTCATCCTGAATCTTCACCTTTAAGAGGCTCAAGTGTGGAACAATGATGGTTTGTCCCTTTCCTGAGGGGCAAAAATTAAACGAGCAGGACCCCAATATAACAAAAACACACACACACACACCGTGTGGTTACATTTTTTAAATGATATATATATATGCATAATATCATTCATGTATTATAATAATATAATATAAAGGAATATTTCGTCATTTAAAAAATAGTGATCGCATGCTTCTGTATATTTTCTTTAGGCTACTAGAAACCCGATTTAAATTAAACGTAACAAATAAACACAATAATAAGTCGTCGGAATATTCCGTTTTAAACAATAAATGGGATGCAATTACGCATTTGTATCATGTGGGTTTTTATGTTATTTTTATGTATGTATTTATGTTGTGTTTTTAATCTTTAACTGCGCTTTTTCTTCCTCTGACATCAACCTTAACGTATTTCTCACTATGAAATCTTCTCTTCTCATAATGTAACAATTTAAATGTCAGCGAGGTTCACTCACCTGGCGTGTTTAAAACGTTTATTTTTATTTTCTAATATTTTAAAGCAAATTAGCTCATATATGACGTTTAGCTATGTACACTGTTGATTGCGGCATTTTTTATATTTTTTATTTTATAAGCGGATGAGGACGCGTTTGTTTCTGATGGTTTTCAGCTTTACGGCTAAGATAATTAACGCCTGAATACATCGCGTTGTCATGGAAACAGACTAACTAATATCTATTAGTCACGTTACGAATCAAATATCGCTGGTGTGTTTTAATTATAAAAGGGAGTCAAACATTGAAATAAGACACACACAGTTGCATCAAACGTAACATTACATGTGATGGAATTATAAATAAACAACTCGGCAGTGGACACAATGTAAAATTACTCCATTAAAAGTAAAATTCCTGTATTTAAGATCCTCCTCTAGTAAAAGTACAGCAGCATATTATCACCTGAATGACGCGTTAAAAGTACATGAGCTCATTTAGCAGGATTTATTTGGTGGGTCTACTAACAACATAAACGTTTGGAATCTACTGGTTTAACAGTTTAAATAAAAATATTATTTATAAGATTATTATTTGAATGTGAAAAGTAATCCCAGCTGTCAAATAAATGTAGTGGACTAAGTACTTTAAAATTGTACTTAAGTTCAGTATTTGAGTATATGTTGTAGTTACATGCCTCCACTGTAACAGTTCGGTGTAGTGGGAGTAAGAATTGGCAATAATCAAACTTCTGATGCGTTCAAGTGCAGCAGGTTAGATTTCACTCACTGAACAAACCTCTTGATATTCTCCTCTTTCCACAAACGGAGCCAAGTCCCTTTTTTCTTTTCTTTTTTTTTCTTTTTGTTTTAATGAAGGGCGGTAAATTCTTCTCCCCTCCTTCTTCTTCTTCTTGCCTCCTTCATTTTTACCAAACGATCTGTTTTTGATTGGGGCCTAAAGGTCAGTTTGGAGTTTGTCTTTTAAAGCATCTCTGACTCCAACTTTGTGGCCAAAAGCTAACAATAAAGCCTTCGACTCCCCCTTGAAATAACGGAGATTTTTATCAAGCCTCTGAACACCCTTTTTTCCTTCGGAGAGCTTAAGCACTTTCATGTCTGTAATAACTTTGTATACAGTATATGTATACACACTAAGCTACAACAAGGTGATAATAAACTGGCTCCTAACTGCTCATGGTGATGCTAAAGCCATACAGAATTAGCCCTGACCCGCCATACATTACATTTAAAAAAGAAAGGAGGAAATTGACAGCACGTCATTAGGTTTTTGGTTTAATTTCACTGTGGTCCCTTTAGTCGACTCAGTTACAAAGCCAGACAATTTTAATCAAGTTCCTTCAACTCGTTGGGGTGAAGCTGTGCTGCAGTTTCGCTGTAATAGAGCAGTGTGGGATTTCACTGTCATCAAGATGGAAAAAGCTCTGATTGATGCTGGAGAAATCCTCAGTTTACAGCAACACAGTCTAACCAAATTCATTTTTCCCAGTCTGCACTTCAGTGCTTTATATTTTCATCTGTTTAATGTGCTTCTAAGGTAAATCTAAAGTATTCACTCGCTTAAATGAACCAAAAATACCATTCAGGCCAATAATCATTTTCATTTAAGTTCACTGAGATGTATATTTGGGTTTAGATATGAGGTGGAGGCGGTAAGATGGTAAAAGTTCTTCATATTTAATGCTTAAGTCCAGCTTTGATTCAAACCTACTTTTTCACAACCACTACAGGCCCTATAATTTGTTATCAACTGTTTAGGCCAATAATCCTTTCATTTAAGTTCACTGAGATGGAGATAGAGGACAAAACGGCAGCATGGCTGTGGCTCTTATTCATATTTGTTCATATTTTTAACAACTTGACCAATCCAAGTTGAAAATGTTTTCTCTTCAGGCATATTTCTTCAACACATCCGTCCACCAGTAGCTCAGAGTCTCCTCTCTGGGTCCAGGGCCAGTGTTTGAACCCTCTGCACAAAACCACCATAGAATAGTTGTGGTGAGTCGTCGTGCCTTAAACTTAATTTAGTTATTCTGTTTGTTTTGTTTTTATTTTGAGTGTTTCTTGATAATCTAAACACTGTTTCTGAGGGTTTTTATCCTGAAGACGAGTAAACACAGAAAACAAAAATGGCCAAATCTAATTATTCTGATATAGAAATAAATCACTAAAAGTCACCTGCAGAGAATTTATTACAGCAGTTTTCCAAATTATGAATACATTTCCAAAATATTTAATTCAATCAAAGCCAAAAAATACCTTTTGGAAAAAAAAAAAAGAAAAAAAAAAGATAAAATTACCTCCACTATTGTTCCTCCAACACATCCGTCCACCAGCATCTTGGTGTCCCTCCTCTGGGACCAGGGCCTGTGTTTGAATCACCATGACTGATTATATGTGATCTGGCGAATGAGATCCCTCTCATCCAGTCCTCAATGGCCTGCGCAAGTGCCTTTCATCCTTCCTTAAGTGCTCTTCAAATTGGATATCAAGAGTGTGGTTCAACATATTTGTATTTTGCTAACTATCAGATATCCACCTGCTGCCACAGTGACGGATCATGTTCAGCTCCAAGAGATCAGTCCGTAAAAACCTGCTATTACATTTTTATTTTCCTCGTATCTTTTGTTTATTTTTTTGATGGTTGAATTAGGTTTGAGTGCATTAACTTAATGTCGCTGCCATGGAGACAGTGTGCTGAGTCAGCCTGTTTTGGAGATAATTTAATTATTCTGGGTTTCTATGAGTTGATTTTTTTTTTCCTACATCCCATGATGTTTCTATCCTGCCAACAGTTAAAATCCAACAAGGCAACACAGAGTTTTAAACTGACTTTTAATCAGCCCAGTTCTAATAATGTTGTATGTCAAAAACCTTACACAAATCATAAAATATGAGATTTTTAGCAACATAATACAACAGTTTTTTTATTGGTTTCTAGACAACGTTATTATTTTTTTATCACACTTCTAAGAGCCTTTTTTTCTCCCCTTTCTTCCACCTATTTATCTCAGTAGAGGTTAAAAGCAGACAGCTTGGAGGATTTGTTGGGTATATAGTGAAGATTGTCCTTTGAATTTATGAATTCATATCTTCACACTTGTCAAGTTGCCTTTATGTGTTTTAATTACACAACACAAAACAGACTTCACACTAAATGTATGCAGTGTTTGTTTTTTCGATTTGTTTTCTGCACAGATAAATATTATCTTAATATCCTATTGCCCCAAACAAATATAATATATTTTAAAATAATTGAAAAGATGCATTGATGCATTTAAAAAAAACAATTACATTTTCCTCATATTTTACCTATAGGAACAATTTGTGAACTAAATAAAAAACAAAAGTCACTTCACCAACAAAAAAACAAAAAAAACAAAAAAAAAGTCATGTGAATCGTGATAAATCCATATAATGTGTATAGGGACATGTGATGTGTAAGAAAACAATTTCATATTTCTGTCACATGGAAACCACAATTTATATATAATAAATTCAATCATATGCACATTTGGCATTTGGACACTTCACGTGTAAAACATGTATGTGACGTGCAATTTTCTTTCATAAACTAAATTTAGACATTGCTGTTAATCTTAATCTTACATATTTGATGCTGTTAAAGGTTTGTTTTGCAGCAATATTTTTGTGAATACAGCAGTGAGCCTACATTTTGTTATTATTATTATTATTAAACAAAAAATATGACTTAAAAATGTGCACAGTAGGAAAACATACCTGTAATTTATATGCTAAAAAATACAAATTACAAATTGGGCCTTTAAAATGTATGGGGAAAAAAAAATTGCCCACACAGCTCTGGAAACAGTTGAATTAGTGAAGAAGTGGACATCTACTGCGTCTCTATCTGCCTGCTGTTAGTCATGCAGAGCCCCGTCCTGCCTGCAGCTCTGCTAGACACAGAAGCATTTTCTCAGGGCTGCAGCACGGCTCTGCTGTTCCGTGATAATGATAAGGCCTTAAATCCCTCTGTAGATTTGACCTTTGTCCCCCCTCTCTTTCTCCATTTTCTAAACTGTCTTGAGCGTTCAAGAGTTGCGATCTGGCCGGTGCTTGGAGGATTAGGTGTATGTTTGGGCAGAGGTGACTTCAGGAGCCCCTCTATGTTTAGTTTGGCAACCCCGCAACCACCACACAGCTGCCGGCAAAACCCTGCTTGATCTACCAGATACTCAAAATCATTATGTGGTGTTTGTTATGGAGGGGGGCAAAAAGTGAGGAGAAGAGAAGAGAAAAGAAAAGAAAAGAATGGTTTAAATTTGTTTGAGGAAGATTTGTTGGAGTTTGGTCACTCACATGTTATAGACGTCCTTTCAAACTTGACTGAGATGTTTGCATTCAACTTCCTCTTTCAAATGGTTATCAGCGGCCTGAGACTGTGTACTACTTCATTAGAAGCATGCAGTATGCAAAATAATTTCTTTCATCTTTCATAGGACATCTGCAAAAATAACAGTCACACTAATTAATTATAGCAAGCTGCATGTGTACTGCTCAGAGAGGTTTACTGAATTCAAATGTGTGTCGTGTATTCAAATATATTTAGTAGTGGAAGATACTTTACTCAAGTAAAAGTCACAGGTACCACGTTGTACAAATACTGCTGTAAAATGTTATTCATTTGAAAGTACAGTACTCTACTATTATAATAGTATCATCAGCAAAATGTACCCGAGTCTCAAAAGTGAAAGTACAGGATGAGGTTGTAGCTGCGGTGAAACTGATTCTAACATATTTTTGGGAAGTTAAATCTATAACTATGCATATAACTATGTAGCATCCTAATCAGGTGAATGGATTGGTGTGAAAAGTACAACTCCCTTCTGAAATTAGTAGAATTAATAAGTATAAAATGAAATCCCAAACTTCTCAAATCACAAACCACAAATAAGCTTTTGTATTTTAAACATTGGTAACATTAAAAGTTATTTATCTTTAATTCTAAATTCATAAACGAACACAGTCCAGCTCTGACACTAACGCACTTCCTCACAGCCACCTGAGGCTGTCTGATACATTTGAACACTTGAGCAGTCTGTCATTCTTACAAAGACAAACTCGTCTCTAGTCTGACAGTTAATGGGTTTGGCCCACTGATTAATTGTGATGAATGGGAGCTCATTCATAACCCATTGTGCTGTTGGCCCTGTGTGCTGTCAGTATGGCTGGATACAAAAGCAGCAGCAGCACAGTCAACTCAATGTTTTTACAGCAGAAAAAGACCAACTACTGCCCCCTGTTGGCCGTAGACACTCACTGAGAAAACATGGCATGGCATGGAAGATGTTTTTGGTTTTTTTTGTTTTTTAAATGCAACTTTCCAAAACAGTAAAATTTTGTACATAAAGGGTGATATTTTCAGGACAGATAAACAGGAAGACACACACACACACACACCAAAAACACAAACTCATAGGCCACGAATTAGAAATAAGATGTTTATCTCCTACGTTGATTCTTGTGGTAATATGAAAAACACATGAAAAATTTAGCTGCGAGCAGCGATCAGGGGGTTTAAGCCCATATGGGAATGTTAATAATTTAAGGCTGTCAGGGGTCAAGAGCTACATGAGAATGTTGAGAATGTCGAGAGCAGAGTTTCTGGCAATCACAGCGACCGACATAACGATATGGAAACCATCCACACAGGAAAGATTGTTTTTATTATTGGTGGTATATTTATCCAGTTTTATATCAGTGTTGTGTTCGCTGTTACCTTCCTGTTTTTGGGAGTAAATCTCGTATGTGATGTTTGTATGTATGATGTATGTTTCTTTGCATGCACAACACGTTTGTCCATGAGTTTAAAAAAAAAAAAAAAATTATTATTTGAAGACATACCCAAATTCATCACGACATCTGACGTCTGTAGATTCAGACTTGTTTTTCATCACAGAATATGACAGACACAGAGACGAACTGTGTTGCTGCATCTGCTGTCCTGTTTTCTTGTAAAGTTTTTCCACACACACACCAAACTCAGAAGCTCAACTCGACCCCCTGCAAGTCCTAAAGTGTATTTTTTGCTGAAGGCTTATCTTGTGGTGTTTCGGGCTCGGTTGATGTCAATGACATCATCTGTCAATCAAACAGCGTGGGCTCTTTTTTGCTTCGGTCGCAGGCTAGTGAAGTTTAAGTTTCTCAAAGTGCTGCCTCTTTTCTATGACGGCTCTGCTGCTCCGCTGCTAATCCAGGACTCATTTATAGTCAGAGGCAGCAAGTTGAAAGTGGGAAATACATCATTCCTGAACTTTTTCATTCCCGAGCTAAGAAGAGGAGAAGCGCTGATGTCTGCAGTAAACCTTTAACTGTTTGAACATTATAGGAATAGTTTAATATTTTGGGAAAAAATGCTTATCTGCCTTCTTGCTGAGAGTTACATGAGAAGATCAATACCACTCTTGTATCTGTCCATTAAAAGTGAAGCACAGAGCCAAGGCAGCTGTTTCCTGTCTTTTTTGCTGAGATAAGCTAGCGTCTCCTGGCTGTGGATTAATATTGACTGTACATACATGAAAGTGGTATCAATCTTCTGGTTGAAATCTCAGCGAGAAAGACAATAAGCGGATTTTGAACTATTCCTCCCTGATGAATCTGTTAATACATTGTAATGCTGATAGATTTTTTTTTAAACAAAGCTGCAAAAAAGGAATGCTAACATTATAAGATAGATTCGTAGTTCTTCCAACGTATGGAAACAGGTTTTGCATTCAAACGTGCATTTTAAAAAATTTTAAAAATATTAGCTAACATGTAAACATTTTTGCACAGGAGGTCTAGGAGTTTTGTCCCCTATCACTTACACTGAACGTGCAGTATTAATGCTACGAACAGGAGGGATGATTAAGGTAAGAAAAACCTGTTTCAATGTTCAGGCACCTTTAATATTGTTCAAGGACAGACTAGAACGTAAACATGGTGACCTAAACTGAGAATGTGACCATGCTAAACCTGCTTACAACATGTCAGCATGTTAGCATGTTAGCATTACCTCAAAGCATGGCTAGGCATAGCTTGTATGGTCTACAGTCTGCATACAAACAGGAAGTATGATAGACGGAAAGACCAGCCAGATGCTGAGGGGTTCACTAACTGGATATAGGTTTAATCAGAAAAGTTACTAATCGATTGAAGCAGGGAAACAGGCGTTTGTTTACACGAACAGGTTTGGGCTTCATGTTTACTTCTTCTTTTTTACTCTCTCAGGCCCACATACTGTAGCTTCTAGCATGCACACACACACGCATACACACACACACACACACACACACACACACACACACTGCACCATGCAGCTCAACAAGATCTGAGGCCAGATATTTGATTTACACCAGCGGGGTCAAAGAGAATGCATTAAGGCCTTTTGCAGGAGAGGCGCAGGGAACGACCAAGAGTTATAAAGTGGTTGGATGGATGCTGACACATGGCCCTTCATAACAATCAGCAGAAGAGTTAGATGCACTGGCCCTGACCTCCTCCTCACTAGCACCATGATCTATACACTCCAGCCACAGCTCCTAAACACCACACACCCCACCAAACACAACAACTCCTATGTCCTGCCTTCAGGAATCTGCCTAAAAGCTCATGTTTTTATTATCCCTTTTTCCCTCACGTTGAGTTTTTAACACTTTTGCAAGCTGAAAGTATTGTACCTTCTGTTTCATTTCCAAACTGTTATGAATATTTGTCACCTTACAGTATAAGCGGCCCAGAAGATACAGAGCAGAGGCCAAGTTACTCCCATTTTAATGTGTTAGCTAAAGGTCTTGGGGTTTTTTATGTGTGTTGTAACAGCTCTTTATCTTTGTTTGAGCTGATTACTCAGTGCGAGGATCCCCTGGTGTATTTAACATGTTCTCTCTGTAAAATAAAAAAGCACTTGGTTTAGGCAATAAGTCTTTTTAGACCATCATATATTAACAATGTTACAGACTTAGACTTTAATGTTTGGATGTGTAGAATATACTATGTGCCTTTTGAAAGACTCTCCAAAGCTCTTTACATTTGCAGTATAAAAACTTTCAACTTTTTCCTGTTTATTTTTGTTCACTTTATTTTTTTTTTGTTTTTCCCTTTTATGATTATTGAAATATGTTCCAGTGCAAACAAAAGAAAGTGCCATCATTGAAATAGAAGTGTTTTCTAATATAATAATTGATCATATAGGCATATGTGATTTTTGTATTCATTACATATACGAATGCAAGCTTATTTTCTTAAATGAGACCTTGCAGTGTAAGAAAAACAGATGTTTTACAAAATGGATATATGCTACTTTGCAATGAAATCCTACAAAGTGCTCTTAATCAAAACATGGATTTAAGGATGATGTATGAATGAGTTTGCTTGACTACGCAGGCAGCGAGTGAAGAGAGGAGCGACACAGTTGCTTCCTCTCTCATTTTATCTCCCTCTTTCCGTCTCTTTCTCCATCTTTTCTCTCCCTTTCTCCAATACCACCCAAATTAAATCAAACTCAGTCAGACTCTATTATTTATGGTGTTTTAATCACAGGCATTTTGAGTGTGAAAGTGAGTGTGTGCACAAAAAAAGGATATTTACGGTTTATACCTTTAGACTACTGGGAAAGAAACGCACAGATGATCAGACAGGTTATAAAACAGTTGAACCATATTATCGAAAAAAAATTACGGCAAAATTGAAAGTGAACAGTGTCACTAATAATCCCTCATTACACAAAAAAATGCACAAGTACAGTAGGTTGGATCAGAAAGTCTGTAAATGTCTGTATGTTTGGATAATAATGTTATAATGTTTGTTTGCTCTTTGTTGTTGGCGTTTGTTTACAACCTGTCTGATCATCTGACTGCTTTTGTTACTTCTCTGCTTCTAATTTATTTTCAGCAGTCTGGCTGTATTCCCAGACCGAGAACAATGCTGTTACTGATACATCACAGTGAAACCATGAAAATAACTTCCATGTTGTAATTATCTGAAATTATCCTTTTAAAGTATTGTGTGTGTCATAATACAGAAGATACAGACACGTGCTAATAACAGCCAAATTACGCATATTGCAAACATCTAATTTCAATTAAATAAATAAATTAATTAAGAACCAAAAAAAAAAAAAAAAAAGCTGTCCCGCAGTATGACACATATTCACATATTCTCCTGACAGACCTCTCTCTCTGTCTCTCTCCAGGCCTCTCTCAATGTTTACATCACTTTTTATAACTCTGGGATGACAGACGCAGACCTACTACAGCCCAAGCTCTGCACACACACACACACACACACTTGTGTCTGGACAGCATCAGGCAACACTTCAAAGTGCAGGATCCCCTTTTTACAAGCCATATTAGGTTCACATCAAAGCGCTCGCTGCTCTTCAGAACAGAGTTTTCTGGTCAAACAAACATCTCTGACTGGCTCACAGTGCAGTGATGAAGCACCACAACACATATCCAGCCTGATATACGAAATATCTGCACAGAGATACACAAAGCAGAGCAGGGGGCGCTGTGGCTTTGACCTTTGAACTTACTACTGGCTACATGTTATGTCAGTGACTCTGGGAATTTCACTGATCTCTACTGTGTGTGTGCGTGTGTGTGTGTGTGTGTGTGTGTGTGTGTGTGAGGCTTTGTTGATATCTTTGCTTTAATGTAATGTTGCCTTTCACAGAGTAAAACTGAGATCACCAATTTTTTATTTATTTTTGTCATGTCTTAAAGTTTTCACCTATTTCACTGAAACTTAAAGAAGAATATTTAAATCATCTAAGGCTATCAAATCCATCTGATCTCAGTCTTAAAGAATAATCTGTTTAAAAAAAAAGCCCACATGTTGAGAACTACTCTATTTTTTTTTTTTTTTTATATTCACACCATTTTCAAGACGCAGAAAACAACGATGGTCCTTTCAGACATTTTTTTTTGTTTTGTTTTTACACGGTGTCAAAATACAGTTAGGTACAGTTTCAAGCCAATCTTTTTCTCTCCTCCTCCGCCTGTCGATAATCTCTTGATGAAAAGCACTTCAAAGTGTCACACAGAGCCCTTCTTAACTGTTGTTGCATTAGCGCGTTTCATGCCTGGATTCTCATACAGCACACAGAGTCCTGCTGAAACACCGGATGTGTCATTAGAGAGAATGGTGTTGTCAACGTGCTGAGAATATCCCATACATCATGCCTTTTCCAACTGTAGTCATGGTATCGAGCAAATAAATAATGAGGCTCATTATGACAAATGGTTGGTGACAAAAAGCAACTATCTGTCTTTTTGACAACAGCTGAGTCCTTTAATAAACAGAGCAGCACCCACACCGGCTCACGTATACTGTAGGCATTGTTCGAAAACCATTTCTCCCCTCCTGAGCTTTGGTTTGATTTCAGGAGTGTACACAAGAAAGTTGACCACGACTTTTAAGTGTTGTCGATGGTTGAACGGCAAAGCCACTGTGCAAGAGTTTGAACAATGTAACCTACGTTTCCTCTAGAACGGGTTGCTTTTAGCCCATCCTGCTTAATAACGTCAATACTGGCTTTAATTCCTGAACATTCTGTGTCTTTGTGCGACTCGTGTGACGCGATACATCACCACCATTTGGCATTAAAATGACAGTGAACTTTGTCCACAGTAGAAAATGTCAGACCGCATTTTTCCCCTCGCGTCTCACTTGCCACTCCTCACCCTGTCTGACATATAGGCATATAGGCTATCTATTCATCTATATTTGTTTACTCTTTGTTTTAGACCTGATTTGTTTTTCCAATGAGCCGCGTTTGAAAAGGAAACGCCCTTCCTGGAAGCTAATTTTGTACAATCGCACCACCTGTCTTCGTGTAAAAGTCCCATAATTCATTGGGCCCTCTCTCCGTCGCTGCCGCTGTCATCCGACGAATTTCACCATCACCTCGCTCCGCACACACACGCACACACACACCTTGTTATGCATACAGTTGCTCTCTCAGGTCACAAAGTTGAAACCAGACTACATCTTCTTGTGTCATAATGTGGAACATGTTCTCACGCGATTGTCACTAACAACACAGTATTGTCTGCTCAAATTCCGCCTTTGATCGAAGTTTTTGTCTCATTAAGACACTGAAAAAAAAAAATGCGTAGGCCTAATTCTCTGAATATCAATGTTTATTTAGGGACTTTTTTTAAATAATGCAGCGCTTCGTGCATGATAAATAACTCACAGATCAAGCAATAATCTAACAGATAAATAACTGAGCCTCATTACACATATTATTTACACCATACCCAATGCACTTTCCCATCACACAAATTTGTTGTTGCAGCAGAATTTTGGCACTGTCCCTTTAAAGAAAGGTCATGTGTGTGTCGATCACATAAACCCTGTAAGCTTTAGGTGATTTGGTTTGGTTTAACATAATGTGTTATATTCGTGAAGTTTATAGCTCTCTATTTGGACCAAAATTGTATCGTTAGTGACGAGTGCAATGAGAACGGCAGTTATCCAGAAGTGTACTGTTAGCTGTTAAGGTTATGACCAAAGGGGGGAGCATGGATGCTGGCTGAGAGTAGAAACAAAACAAAACAAAAGCCTCACACCTTTGTTTTCCTTTAAGCCAAAAGCACATCAACCTGAGTGGATGAATATGGTTAAAAAAAATAGGTCTGATTAACGAAAACCTTTAACTACATTTTTGATGTATTTCTGACAGTGAACTCAAATCATCCCCATTTCCACACTTTTTTTTTTTGTGCTGCTTTTTGGTTTTTGTATGCAGAATGAGTCACTCAAAGGTGTTTTCACTGCAGAGTAAACCAGGCAGAAACTCCCATTCATCAAACAAGTATGTGTGTGTTGTCTTTGCTCACAGAAGAGATGCAGAGAAAAAAAAGGCTGGTGAGTTATTTTAGCAGTGTTTGGGCTTTCCTCCAAGTCTTCATACCATCCCTGGGCCGTCCTATCTCCCACACAGAGGCCCGGGGGCGGTGAGGGGACAGCAGAATCCCTGCAGGATTAACACAAAGTCCTCTAATGGAGCCCGAGGTGGAGAGACCCTGCACATGGCAACAAAATTTAAAGATCACTACTTAAGATTTAGGTACTTGGGTTAGATACTTGGCTGGTCTGGCTCCTGGTGTTCAGCATCGTTTGTCAGCGTTTGTGTATTCAGATGGCCAAATGCAGATTGTTAAAAATGGAAATTGGCATTAGGAATTGGCAACTGTCTGTCTAAGCCTGCTACAATGTTGCTGGGTTGGTAAAGATTTAATTCAGCGTTTTCAACTCTGTGGTAGCAAGTCTGTTTCTTCTAATTTCTCGAATCCCATTTTAATACTGAATTTAGCCACGTCTGCGCTTGGTTTTTAAGATGTGTAAAGAAGCGCCAATTATTGGTGCTTTGCAAGTCAAACACAAAGTCAATGCTTCTTTCCACTCATTCCACTGAATTCTTGTACGTCATAAATTTCAAAGCACTCATCAACCAACTTCCTAAAACCAGATCACTGCAGACAAACTATGAGGAAACGGTCATCCACCGCTGTTTGAACAAAGATTCATATCTTCCCCAGAGAGACCGAGAGGACAAAGAGGTAAAGAGAGATAGGCCACGTAGACCAAAATCCTCCCAGATTCATTCACCCAGACTATCTTCAAGTCATCGGGCATTAACAAGGATCTAATGGGCTAATTGCCATTAGTAATGGTTGTTATCAGTGGAGCTTAGGCGGCCTATCACCCAGTGTGAAATCTGTGTGTGTGAGCGTGTGTGTGAGTGGTCCTCGCCCTGAGGAGAGCCTCTTGGGTAATCCTGTGTTGACCAGAGGGCTTCGTGGTCCATTACAGGTCACGGCTCTAGACGGAGGATAAACAAATTCCTAACTAACGAGGGATGAGGAGGGAGGAGGCCAACCTTCACACCCTCCTCCTCCTCCTCTTGCCCCTTCTCCTCCCCCTTCCCCTGATCCAGACATAACAAGTTACTATTTGGTCTCATCTTTTATTTTGTATATTGCACCTATTAGTGTGCAACTGCTGCACTTATATAAGCATTGGGTAATAAACCCTTAATGAGGAACTGATTCAGCAGAATTAAATTAACATCGGTCTTTTATCCTGGACAATTCTGTAGTCTTTGTAACGTCAAATACACCAATCAAACAAAATACTAGCTAGTTGCTTAGCTATAATAGGGAAATTATCGGGATGAGCTTTTCTATTTTAAACGCAAAAAACACAAATAAAGTATTTTTTTTAAATGGCACTTAATATAACAACTTTTGTACATATATATTGGACATGTCAGCTCAGTCCCTCCAGGAAATCCATCATCTTACAACTGCAATAATTAATGCAAAGTCAATCTCGCGATATTTGATATGTGGCCTTGCAATTTTGGAAAATTCCCACGTTTTGTCCACATTAAACGTTTTGTCGTTGTGCGATCACAATAACTAATGCGAAAGCTTGCGATTTTGCTAAATTACAACAACATTTCCGCATGAAATGGCCAAATCAAAAGACCTTCTGCACATAAAACATCACAAATTATATCACCTTTGTTTGAGAAAATGATGGCTGCAATAATCACAAAAAAAAAAAATGAAAGCGCAATCTTGGAGGTTGCATACTGCAACAATCAGACAGATGAAAGCTTCTTCTCGCAGATGACATGTGATGGGTAGCTGGCACTCAGCAGAAATGTAAAGAACACTTTAGGACACAGCCCTGCACTCATGCACAGACCTGTAGGCGCTGATTGGGCTGTTTTATGCCACATTTACGCTGGATCAGAGAGTGAACTTAACTATCTGTGAAGCAGATGCCACCTGAAGAATCTTAGAAGAGGGATTGAGCCAAATCGGCGTGGTGTGTCTGTCTGAGAGATTCTGATCTGTGCGAAAACTCAGATCCTTTGTTTTCTTACAAACTGAGCAATCATTTGGACTTGTTATGATACGCGCTATTACAGGTTGATAACACATATTTATGCTAAACTGTAATTTTTAGGTGCTTTCCTGCTATTGCCTGAACACAGAGATCGTCCTGTGATGCAACCCTCATCTGAAACAAGGATTTGTAAAATACACAGACAACTCAGCTTAGCAAGATGTTTAAAAGTCCTCATTTACCCAGAAATCTCCGCTCAGGCTCAGACTTGTTGGTTTTATTGTAAATGTAGTGAACTTCAAGCATATTCGTGTTCTTTTTTTTTCTCTCTTCAACGTCATATTTTAATGAAGTATGAAGGTATGTTAATTTTGTTGTAGTCTGGGGGAGATTGTCTGTGCGGACTGTGCGGACTGTAAGAAAGATGCCCTCTCCGTGGCCAATCCAAGGCGTCTGTATGGGTGATTTTACTGAAACCTTTTAGCATGAATTCCAATTACTCTTTAAGCCCACTCTGAAAACAAGTTGACACTTCCTCTCGTCCTGCGCTCCACGCCTGGTTTACACAAGCAGCTGCTGACAGTGGATTGTTTCCTCCATGTTAACATGCAGATCAGATAAGGACAACATTCCCGCCCTTGCTAAGACTCTGGAAAACAGTCACTTACAAATCCATCCACTCAGACAGTGACAGCAGAGAGAAGCTGCTGCGTTATACAACATGGAGATATTCCAGCTAAGCTAAATATGAAGAAACGGCACCTAAACAAGACACTTTCACTTCTCTGTCCCCCAGAAACTGACCTTAGTGACCCTCATAGTGAAGTGAGCAGGCGTTTATCTGGCAGGAGGCTGCAGATGCATTTCTTTGACGTCAGATTACAATTATGATTGGGTAAATAAACGTTTAGTGCTGCTGTTTGGAGCTGCCAGTGTGTAAAGCAGCTTCTATTAATTTTAGTTTCGATGTGAGTCTAATAAACTATTAAAAATCACACATTTAGTCATTTTAAATTACACAGTTGTAATTGAATTCATCTATTTATATAACGTATATTGTTGACTAAATGCTTTTGCTAAAGGAAAAATATAGTATTTAGGTTGCTGCCTCGACTGTTGACAAAAAGTATAATAACCAGTAAAAATAATGATCTGCTGGCTGAATAGCTTACTGGAAATTCACTGTTCTGCATTAAGCCACCAGTACGCTTAATCAGGTCTGTTTGTCAGACCACCCCCCTCTCCCCCGAATACGACTTTTTGGACAATTCAACATTCACACTCACTTCACACTGTGATTGACGTTGCCTGCGGTGGTAAGAAAGTATGCAGGGTTTGAACAGCTCTCTCTTAACTCTCTCTCATTTCGCAACTCTTTATGTCACTTTTCACAGAACAATAATATAGACATTTTCAAGGAGAGACTGTCTGAAAGTGCGCGCCAATATACCCATAACGATAATCGCTTCTCCCCTCCTCTATATACAGTAACTTTGCTGTTTGAAAACAACTATAAACACTTGTGGATGAACAAACTAGTTTACTTTTGGTGTCTGAAAATTCCAGTTAAAATATCCTCATATCAAATCTTTTGGTTAAATGTTGTTGGTGTAAATTTTAAAGTTGCTGCTTTAAGATGACACATCATCACAGATCACAACATAACTCACAGGGACATTATTTTCTCTCACAGACCATTAAACACATAGATCGCAGATCAGATCTTAAAGGCTGACGCAGCAGCCTCAGGACACTAAATATTCATTTAAAAAATGCTTTTTTTTACACTGTTGTATTTGATGGACAAACACACACACACACAACATTTCAACATCCCAGCTGTCACTCCAGAACAATGACACATAACTCCAGATCCTGTCTCTTAAGTTTTCAGACGGTGCTTCAGCCGGACGCCCCGGAGCGGTGTCTCCCTCAGACGCCACACATGTCATACTAACATGTCACCCGTGTCAGCTCTATTTTAACACATGGGAGAGGACGTGGATGGAAAAGCAGCAGTCCAGCTGACAGACAGCCTCCTCTTGACCTGACTTTCACCGCTAACCTTCCTGTAAAAGGCTGTGATACAGGGGCAAAATATTGAGACAATGTAAACGCTGCACTCAGCGGGGGAAAACAGAAAGATTTGTTAACATGATGTTGGTACAGTAGCTGTAGGCAGTGATGTAGAGGAATTACAAAACACATGTCAACCGACTGACCTCCACGTCAAGAGCCGTCACTCATAAAACATGAAGAAGAAAGTCAAATATGAGTTAAATCACCAAAGATTTTCTTACTTCAAACTTTTGAATTGATTGATAGTGTAACATGTTTCATTGTATTGTTTACATTAGTCAATGAGTTGAACATTCAGGAATCATTTGAGTAATTAATTTTTAAATATATTTTTGGATTTTGGACTTTTCATCTGACTGAACAAACAATCTGGAGAACTTTTTTTGCAATTATATTGTTTGTATAATTTTAACTATATTTTATTTTGCTCTTTTCTTTAACTTATTGCTTTTTTACTTTAATTCTTATTGTTATTATAATGGATTATAGATGCTGATGTTTTCCTCTCTTGCTGGTATGATTCTGTGACAAAAAAAAAGCACTAAGCATATTTGATAATTCAAAACAACTTCAGAACTAAATGTAGTAATACATATAATACATGTGGAAATACATGTTGCCGTTTTCAGCCTGTTATGTGAGTGCAGCTCAGTGTAATTTACCCACGGTCCTCTCAGCAAGCCAAGTGTGGGATTGTTGGTTTAGAAAATGCTGGGTTTGTTGTATCTTTCATGACAAGCAAACACACTGAACTTCATCGCAGGTTCCACGCTGACGAGAGAAAACATCATCATCTGCCAACAGTAAGACACACAAGTATTTTTATTCTTTTTTTTTTTTTTTGGTAGGAATGACCAAATATCTTCTATCTTTTTTTTTTCTCATGAGTGATTAATCATTAAAAACCTCCTCCCTTGACATGCAGGTCATTAAATTGATCAATAACCAGCACATGAAACCTCTCCACTGACACAATCACAGCGAGTCAGTAATGATCACCGCAGATTCTCCCCTGAATTGACAGCAGAGGCCGTTTGTCAGGATGGCTTTCTGTCTGATAAGCACACAGCTTCGGGATAAGGCCGCTGCAGTTCCTGTCGCAACACAACGCCCGGGAGGTAACCATTCACCAAGAGTCAACATCACCCAAGACCCCTCGACAAACACAACACACACAGGTATGCGTGTAAAACTACACACTGGAATGTCCTCAGAGAGACGGGGAGCAGGTGAATGCAGGTCGATCTCGTAATGAGTGAGTGACAGATAAAGCGGAGAAAGGGCAAGAAATGTTAAGCATTTTAAATCTGGACCCAAACCAGGCGTCAAACGTTAAAAAAAAAAGAAGTGTAGCATTTCATAAAACTAACCTTGTTGTGTTTGTTGGTAAAAACAAGCTAAACTCCTTTTTTTATGATTGGTTGCCATTTTTTTAATGAGGCATGTGTTAAAAAAAAAAAAAAGTTTATACTAAATGATTAATTTTAAAAAGCATTCATTTTTAAAAGACAGTAATGGAAAATGGAAAATGAAAAGGTAAAATGTTTAGATTTTCTGGTTGTGAAAAATCAATTTTGCATGGAAAAAGGTGTCGAATAAAAAAAATGTAGTTAATTGAAAAACTGTTTATGATATGACAAAAGTGGTTTACTCACTTTTATTATAAACGCGTCTTTTTAGAGTAGCATCATTTTTAGATTTTGAGGTTAAATGAATACAGGGAAGATGTAGTGTTTGCCCACCAGTGACGTCAAGTGGTTTTTAATCGTGAACAAATATATATTTTTATTTTAGATATTGCTTTTTTTTTTTCTTAAATATAAATTGTAAGTGATGCATGATCAATTGTGGTCAAGAAATTCAACTAAGTATACATTTTATTTATATCTTCTAAATATCCTTTGAATAATAAATTCAATAATAATCAATTCATTAAAAAAAGGGAAAGGAAGTAACTTAATTATTGAAAAGCAATCAGGTATGCAGTTGTAAATGTTGGTAATAAATAGATTCTTGGTCTAAATTCTCTGTAGCCCTTTTCCTTCAGGTAGGTTGAACTTCCTGATTAAAGAGCGGTTACATTTTTCAACCCTCAAATGTAACATGATGTAACATGATGTAACAGCTTCTTATCCCCATCTTAAAATCACCTGCAACCACGACCGGTGAACAGTGATTCAGAGAGGCCTCTCTGGTTGAACATTGCATACAGTTCCAAGAAGAATGTTCAGGAAAATATACGTGGACATACTGCTGGACAAAGATAAGAAATCTAAACATGTCTATCATGTACAAGCAAGTAGAAGAAAAAATAGATACATCAATATAAAAACAATAAATGGACATCTAATGTCCTTTAGTTTCTTTGGTTAAACTACAGCAAGGATACAAGTAGTGCAAAGATGTGTAAGAGTGCAAGGAGTACTTGAATAAATATCGAATAAGTTACCTAATATACATACATAGTATGGTTATGTACAGTACACACGTATATGTGCCGTATATACAGCCTGTCTATATTTATAAATGCTTACATTTGACCGGAGACCTGCTACAGTAACTGATTTGAATACATCTACAATTCACTATTTTGAACTATATGGTAAAATCTCTGACAGTTGACACTGTATATCATCTTACAGTATATATCATATATTATATAATTTTCATATCACCAAACCATATAATGAAGTGGTTATGATTATTTTTATATATATATATATAAAATTCTCATTTATGAAATATTTGGTGTTTAGATGACATTTGTGACAATAAAACTACATGTGTGCTGTTGTTGTTTTATATGTGCAGTGGAAAGCGAGTCTACAATATTCGATCAACTTGAAGGTCAAGTGAGTACACACACACACACACACTCGCTCTCTCCCCAACAGACGAGCCAGTGGTGTCACGCCCACTGTTTGCCCACCTAATGCCGCAGCAAACAGTGTGAGAGTGAGGACAAAGGCCATCACCACCGCCACGCCACACGTTCAGCCCTGTTACACGTCAGTAATGTACTTGCCTAACCAAATACCTCACACACTGTACACAGAAGACACACAGTATCACAACGCAGATTCCGTCACCGCATTTCATCTTCAACATTGTGGCTGAAAGTGAGCGATCAGTGGCTCTCCTCAGATGCCATGTGTTGTTAATAAGAAGTTAATACACACTGCAGATGAATACGTCTGCAGATGGATTCTTTACGTGTCAGTGATTACTCCGGTGTAATCAAATGGTGAAGTTACCACAGTATTTAGTATTTTAAAGTCTGTGGGCCCGTCGGGGGCCGAGAGGGATGAAACAAATCTCATAAATACTATCATTGAGAAGGGGAATGTACCTTAACAAGGTAACTCTAGATGCTGCCTCAACTCAGCCAATGTGGACCAGCTGTGTGGACTAATCTGTTACCTTACAGGGGATTTGGGGCGACCATGTCAAATTTAATTGAGCATTAATTACAAACAATTTCCAAACAAGATGGGTCTGGCATGTGATTTGGGTATATGTGTGTGTGTGTGTGTGTGTGTATGTTTTTGGTCACTCACACTCTTTCTTCCTGTTGGGGTTTCACTGATCTCTGATTACTTCGGGTGTGTTTAGGTCTCTCTCTATCTTTTTTCTTCTTCAATGTGTGTTTCAGAGCTGCTAAAAATACAACTTGCAAGCATATTTCTGTGGTACCTTCATAGTCTTCATTCAGAAATCTGTGGTGCAAACTGAAGAAGGGGTGAGGTTATCCTATAACTAGGGTCATCTTATTTATTTATATTTAATCCACCATTCAACATTTATTAAACAAACAAAAGTGTAGATACTCTGCTCAATAATACATACACCGAGCTGCAAAAGCACTACACACACACGCACAGTCAGCTCTTATCAGCCTGTTCTCAACTGAAGTGTTTGTTTCAAATACAGCACTTGACCCGGACCTCTGCCGTATACTGAGTATGTCTCATTTTGTGTCTTCAGCAGAGGGCTGTGTGTGCATTAAATGTTGGACATGTGCATTCACACATACTATATATATATATTATGTATATATACAGTAAAAGTCCACTTTCTTTTTGTGGATAGATTTATGAGCTCTCACTGTCATAAGACAGACGGACTGCAGCCTTGCACTCAGTGTTACTGCAGCAGCAGAGAGAGGATCTCTTTTTTTTTTTCTCTTTTCTTTTCATCAGCAGCAGCTGCTGTTCTGTCCACTGTTGTTTCCTGTGTAACCTGCAGATGATCTGGAACGTTAGCAGCTGATTTCTGACACCTGTTGGAAGTACTTACAAACCTTCTCCGGCTCACCCACCCACCCTCCACCTCTCTGCTTCAGACACCACCATTCTTTACAATCAACTATATGAACATATAAACTGTGGAAAGGCCAGTTTATCAGACAGATTAGACTAATCACCTCATCAGCCACCTACCAAGTAAAATGAATACCAGTTAAAACATTTAGTGAACAAAGCCAGCTACACACACACACACACACGTACGTCCACCACATACACACATGCTCGGATCGGTATATTTGAAGCCGCTACAACAAGCAACAAATACCCAATAAGCCCGTAAGTACGTCTGATCCAGACACTCTTAGACTCTTATCCATGGTGGGCTGACTCGTTACAGTGCTGGTGAATGGTCACTGCAGACCTCTGTACCTTCTACCTTTATCTGATTTACAATTTAATTGGATATTGGTTTATCTTACAGTTAAATCACTGTTGCATTTACGAATTAACCAATCAGGAATCTCTGGCACTACACCTATGGCATACAAAAATCAAAACGACAGAGGTTAAACAAAAAAGATGTTTGGTGTCGTCTCTCTGCTTTCATACCCTTTTTTATATTTACACTGTAGCTCTATGATTCACCACGCATTCAGTGCACAATCTTCTTTTCTTTTTTTGTAAAAATCCATTTATGCAAAAATGTTCCCCTTTTTCTTTCTAATGTGGCAGCCAAACGCTTCTTTTCATCTGTCAGTGATGAGTTTCATCGTGCAGGACAATCTCTCCCACTGAGCAGAAACCCTGACTAAGCAACTAAGCAGCAGGAGTTTGTTGTGTGGTGACAGAGGAAAGGGAGTCAAACCCTGCAATGGTGGATGGGAAACATCCACATGATGTGATGTTCACCCATCTTTAGTTATTCCTCTACTCTGAACCACAATGACAATGTAACTCCAGCTAGTTTTAGAGCTGTTCTCTGACCGCTGAGCCTAAGAAGACCGAGTTAAACTCTGACAGCAGAGAAAACACCAACATGCTACACCCAGTTTGACTTCACAAAGAGCACATCATGGCCTCAGAGGATTGAGTTGTGTTTACACGATGGCACCCTCCCATTCCCCCCCATCTCTCGTGTCAGCCACCCATCCTCGCCTGCTTCAGCTGAGGACAGCTTGTTTTTCACTGTATATCCTCCGCCAGCGGCTTGGCTCTGTGAGGGGAGATGAAAGCATCGGGGTCAGGCGTGTATATTTGACTGAGGGGGCGACCACTCAGAGCTGGTCAAGATAAACCAACACTGCCTTCCTCCCTCTGCTCTCCCTGATCTCCTTCCTTCATCCATCCATTCATCCTATTCTCATTTCCTCAGCCCCTCCTCCACCATCAAGTCAAGTGAGTTCAATTCATATAAGATGGTTTACTTGATTAATCATTTCAAAGCATCTAAATTACAAGAATGAATATTCAGTCTTTATATTTCCGTTATGTTCACCACAACTTGCTGTTTCATACAGAGTAGTTGTGTTTACATGCTGTGAAAAAATGTTCTTTACCCAGTTCTTTACTCAGCAGCAAACGATTTGTATTTGTTGGTGCGGAAAATCCTATTGTGAGGTGACCATATTGGAAGAAAAGAGGGGAACAATACCAACACCTGCTGCTGAGTCAGATTTGCTCCACACTAACAGGTGAAGCGTTTGGCTGCCACATTGGAAGAAAAACAGGAACATTTTTTTTTTGTGCATAAAATGGATTTAAAAAGTAAAGTTCATACATTTCAATAAACTGGAAACATATGCTGCAACTCTAAAGGCCCCTTTAGAGTGTGCTGCAACAACAACAACAGTGTAAGTTTATCACATATCACAGTAGAATTCACAGTAGTCCCAGAGAATCCTGATTGGTTGCAGCCTTAACTGAGGTATCAAGTTAGTAACAAACCAGCCACAAGCAGTTAGGACACAAACAAACAAATAGTTTCATCTTATACGCTCAAAATGTTTTTACAACAGTCACATGAAGTCCAGTTTCCTTATGTAGCTCAAATAACATACATTGGTCTACATTTACAACAACGTGACTCCTCACCAAATGTTCCTGTATTCATCAGATGTATAAAAAGAAACATAATCATAATCATCGCTTCATGTTTTTTTTTATTTAGAAACACTAGAGTTAAACTGTAGATTCTCTGTCCGATGTTTCAGAGTCTTCGTCCACTGCATCAGCTGTGATTTGGTTTTTAATTGATCTGTGTCTCCCACACAGTCCCATTTCCTCCTCTCTCTGTCTACAGTGCTTGTTTACATCATGCCGGATAACTAATAAACAAGTCACGATGAACGCATCACGCAGAAGATTAATGCTCACTGTTTACTGACTTACTGTATTTACTTTGTGCTGTCTGTAGCACAGGCTGTGTAAAAACTGAATATTAGTTTGAAGATGGGGGTCAGGACCTCCCAGATCTGAGGGTTTATGAGATGATGGATTTATTTTAGCCACACCAGCGGGTTGGTCCACCATTTGGTTCAGACTGAAATATCCGAGCAACTGTTGGATGGATTGCCGTAAGATTTGGTGCAGATATCTGTGGCGCCCAGAGGATGAATCCTAAGATCTTTGGTGATCTCCTGACTTTTCATCTATCGCCACCAGCAGGCCAAAATATTCACTTACCTACTTATCTAGTTATACATCAGCGTTGTTGGTCCTTGTTGGCATGTTAGCATGGTGACAGCAGCAGTTAGCTCAAAGCACTGCTGTGTCTAAGTACTTAACTTTAGCTCTGAAGAGTTTGCATTCTCAATATTTTCCAAATTAATACACTTCAGGTTGGTAATTGTATCATTATTCCAATAACATCACAACAAACATTAGCTTTAATAATATACAAAATAAACAAACAAACAAACATGCAAATAAGATGTGGCCAATTTCCAGAGTTGTAAAATCCTCTGTCTGTAAAAATATATGTAGTATTATATTTTATATAATAATTCACTGCATCCTTTAAAATAAACTAACCAGTCTCTTTTATTTATTTATTTCCAATTCCTTATCCAAATATTAGTTTTTAGTCTTCCTGGTCTCCTAAGAAATCATTCTTCTTGTTATACATTTTCTTTGTATGTAGCAGCAGGCAGGTCTGTGTTTCAGAGGTTTAGTTACAGACAAATGATCCTCCCTAGTAACAGATTCATCTTTAGACAGAGACTCAGAAACACAGTCTGAGAGAAACTCAGACAAATGACATACATGTTACGTGGCTATGAGAGTCATTTTGCCATGTCTGACTGTCATACCATCCGCTCCACTCCTGCCCTGCTCTTCTCCCATCATCCCTCAGTGTCATGTTGTAGAACATCTGAGGTTTGTCGGGCTTGTGGGGTAAAAGAATAAAGCTCCACACGGTCTAGACATCACTGACATTCCCAGCTGGTCACCTGTGGTCGCCTCACCATATGTTTCTGTTCATCAACATTTCTTAGTCTTCATTCAATCCGAATTCCTTAGTGACAACACATATTCCACTGCATTGTGTTTCATGAATCGGTAGCTGCTTTGATCAATTGTCATAAATTGATGATAAATTGATGACATGGTACCATCTGTCCAATATGGCACCACTTACTCCTCCACTAGAAAATACTTTGCTCAGTGACACATTCCTCTGTGTTGTGTTTTTAGAGGCATTTTGTAGACAATAGCTGCAAATTTGAAGCTGTGAATTCAGAAAAAAAAAACATTGTCAGTAAGTCTCATGGTTTCTGAATCGTGGCTCGTTGTTAAAAACGTGGTTTGTTCCCAGTGTTGGGGAAAGTTATGGAAGTTCTGTTATAGTGTCATAAAAACACAGCAATGTTGTAGAATCACCATAATTTGATATTTCAATTTAAAGTACTAACACAACCTTTTTAAAAAAAACAAAAAAAAAACAAGTCTTTTAAAAGAAAAATTCAGGAATTCTTAATCGATTGCAGATAATCTAAAAACAGCCATTAACTGTAAATCTATAGAGACTTTTTCTCATTTATAGTATAGATAACAGTATGTATATACAGTAGAGTGTGAAATTAGTTCCATCTTTGTCATCTTACATCTATCACTATCTGTCTATTATCTAATAAATGCAGCAAATGCCCCCAAAAGAAAACCTACTGTAAAAACACTTATTTTTCAGTCTCGGTGGACGAATCAGGCCAATATAATATAACCTCAGGAGCAACATTAGTTTTTTTCCTTTAATCTTCGATTTTTGACATACATTGAATGCATTGACCATGCAGTATGAGGCAATTTTAAAAACTGTATAAAAGAACTTAAAATGTAAATATAGAAGCATATAGAAGTATTAAGATCAACTGTGCTTCTAACAACATCATTTCCCTAATGTAGAGTAAGACTAAATTTAAAATGTTTTGTAAAGTAGTGCTTCATTTTCTTTCTTTTTTTTCTTTTTTTTTTTTTACGTTGCAATAGTGATCTGTGAAGCAATAAAAAAATATTCTTAAATGGTATCGGCAGCCTTCAACATTTTGATAAGTCAAGGCCGAATGACTACAACCGTATCGCCATCACTATCTGCTGTATCTCTACTGCTAAAAACAATAACACACTAATAACAATATTACATTTGTTTGGTTTGAGAGCGCTTATATTATCAACTCCTCCGTCTTGGTAAATGTCTGTTATTTGTGTGTTTGTCTTAATGAATGAGTGTTTGTGTTGTCAGGCTGCTAACAGGGGCGACGGCAGGCAGCTCTCTGGTTTCAGATTGATTCAGCTGCATGTTTCTGAGGATTAGAGCCAGTAGCCAGCCAGTCTAGACTGGTCTCCAGTTACACTGGATGCACACAATGGCTGGGACACAGGGATGTAGACAGAGAGGACACCATGGACAATATGCTGAACGGGTGGAGGGGCTGAAGATGTGTGCAAATACATCTTTACTTGTGTTTGAGTGTGCAGTATTTATTATATTTCTGTGTGTGTGGGTATGTGTGTGGAGGGTGTGTATGTATATTGTCTGTGTATATATGGATTATACAGACATTCATATGAAAAGTGTTCAGAACTGAAATTGATTAATCAATCGGCAGAGTTTTTGTTATTTATTATTTGTCATATATCAATTATAAACACCAACAAATCTTGACAGGATTTGTAGCATATACAAGAACTGCTCTTATAAACATCCATCATGAAAAATTAAAATTAAAATTAAAACATGTTTTTAATCATTTTTGCCATTCACCCTGCAACAAACAACAACAAACTGCATGTGTCTTTAAAAAAATAAAAAAATAAATACAATCTCAATTATCATTCTCCTAAAAGTAATCATCTTAAAGGGAATTAGTGAGGAGCTCTCCTGATCCCCGCCACTCCACACAATTACAACAACTTCCATCTCTGATGAAGCCTAATCTAATCATCTTTCTTTTTCTTTTTCTTTTTTTTTTTAAAGCTTTTTGGTGAAGAACAGGAAGAGACGGTGAGAGAAAGATAAATACAGACACATAGAGGACAGAAAGCTATAGACTCAAAGAAAGAAGACATGAGGTTGACATTAATAGAAAGACTGACAAAGAAGATCTTGCGGGTGCTCCTCCATCAGTTGTTAACCCAGCAGCGAAAGGCTCAGATCCCCACTGTAAGCTCCTAATTGTCTCTCATTGTTCTCCTGGACTTTGAACTCAAAGGGGGAATAAATGACACCCAAGCCCGCTGTCTCTGTGGGCTGTGTGTGTGTGTGTGTGTGTGTGTGTGTAAGATGGGTTAAGGCCTCAGGTCCCGTCTTCCTGAAGGTATAAAGGGAGAGGGCTTAAAGCGTCAAGATCCTGACACCCAAAACACACAGACAAAGATGTACATGTGTGGCCTGAGCAAGCATAAAAAGACAACACGACATAAACAGACATATAACGACATACTCAGCCGTGTGCAAAAATACACACACACAAGAGCATGTTTACATACACGTCCACACGCACACATTCTACAAAGTTATTCCTTTCTCAGCCTCCTTTCCGAGCTGAAGACCACCAGGTTGGCTCCACCTGTGCATCTTACCAGGGGAAGATTTTCCCAGATATAATCTGTCTTAAAGGGCATTGTCTTACCTCACTTTTGACTGACGCATAATATGCATCAACAACCAGAAGCTAATGAATACTCTGTTGAGTTGCATTATGGGCATTATAGGATCCAATGTGTCTGGAGCTGTAACTCGTATTAAAAAAAAGTGTTGGACGTTAGAGCGTCTTTAGCTTCTGTACCATGATGTTTTTCCTCAGTTGTAGACAGTTACAAGAGGAATTCATGTAACCGGACCACAAATAAGTATGTGGGCTTTACAGCCACGTAACCAAGTCGTATTTTGTTTTCAACATTACCATCCTTGAGGCCACGTGGTTAATGTGGCTAATAACTCTTCCAAACAAGACAGCAATGAATAAATAATTCTACTTCTTTTCGCAACATAAAACAGACGTTTATTCACATAAACACAACACTGGAGGACATTTATTGATGAGGGGTTATTCCTCCCTGCCGGTGTGTGTGTGTGTGTGTCATCGGGGTTAGTTTGTGTGAGGCCTGACACGTCTCAGGATGTCTGAGGATGAATGAGCTGACAGGTCACGACTCATGTGGCATCAGGGCAAAGCCGGCCTGAGATGTTGAGCGTTGTAAAAGTCAGCTGTACCCACAGGGTTGGATTTATTTTCACACACCGGAGTGTATAACCAGAGGAAGCAGAGGCCTTTTTCTTTTTGTGTGCGTGTCATTTGTCGGCGTTACAGTGGAGTCAGTCTCCGTAGACGTCTTCATACGTTTGTTGTTTTTGTGTGACACGGTCCCATCAGGTCACTCGCTGTACATTGTGTTTGAGAAAAACATGGCTGTATAATGATTCTCGCCATCTACATTGAGCGCTGTCCCATCGGCGCATGTGTGTTTGTGTGTGTTCCTGCCAGCAGACAGATACGAACGTGTAAACATGCCAAGTTTAACAGCTTTAGATCCATATGAAGCCCATTATAGATTACTGACTCTCTCATTTGATCCATGTGGAGATAAGCCCGACACTCTGAGGACATTAATAATTTTTTTTTTTCATTTGTCATGCATGTTTTTGTTTAACGATGATGTAGAACCATAAACACAGCCGGTGATTATTATTATACATTTGTTGTTTGCTTTTAAAACAGCTGTTGTTTACCCACAGAGATGGTTGATCTATGATGTAATATAATGCCGAAAGCTTTATTATTCAACTCTAATGAAACATTTTCACCTCTAAATGAGCACAACCTTGATTGGATCTTGAACCCCTCCAGCTTTAACTTTGTACGTGAAAACTGTTGTCAGCTGTTTGATGGATTTCAAACCTTTACCTGAGGATACGCGCTCATCACTCAACACCACAAAATCAAATCAAACAAATGAATCTTATTTCTCTTCTCGTTTCTCTGTCGGTCAGGGTTGGGTTTCTACATCCAGACATACAACGTCTCTGCTCTCTCATGAGTCTGTAGTTGTGCGTCTATGTTGTGTTGAGATGTAGCTCATCAAATACACGTCATAAAGTAACCAGAGGCCACGACGATCCAATTTTCCTCTGTTTTAAATAAAGTTATTTTTTGCTAGCAGAGTGGAAGAGTAAACAATGCCGTGCTTCTGTTTCCACAGGAATCAAATCCAGCATGACTGGCTCTCGCTGATTTGCAACTTTCCCCTATTATGTCGCTTTGTAATTCTCTCCGGCTCTGCGGGGGTGCGAGGCTGTGAAGCCAGGTCTCATTCACGATGAATAGAAGTCACTGCTCAACAACACCTTTGAGTCGGTTTGCTCTGTAACAGAAAGATGACACTACAAAGACTTTAAAAGACATTGAGTTGATTTGGACAACTGAAGCTCCAGATAAACTTTTAAATACATTTTTGCACAGAAGGAGGGGATGTAGATTCATTGTAAGCTCATTAGGAAATGATCTCATTATCTGTAAATGTTGATATTTTATGTCATATTACTATTGTTCTAAGACCAAGTTGAAAAATTTTGAATCTATCCTTTAAGTCAAGTGTCAGATTATTATTTATACATTAACATAAGCAGCCAGTTCACGTTAAGAAAATCCTTCTAACGTTCCTATTGTTCCATTACAGAGATGATTGCAAATAGGTGTCTGGCTGATCTTCTTGAGGACAGAAGTTTATTTTCTATAATGTGTTTATAGAAAATAAACTTTCCCGTGTTTGGTGTTGTTACGGACAGAATGTAATTTTCTGTCCATAACATGTCACAGCTGACAGATACACACAATAGATTTTCTGCTCGCGTGGCTAATGTGAGTATCTTATCTTGTTATCACTATAATTTTACTAATGGACCTCTTGTGTTGCTGTGACATGGTTGCCAAGGAGCCCAGTGATGCGACTTCAAAGACTCTCTACTGTCCACATTTATCTCCAGCTGTTGCCGGTCTGGTGTTTCAGGAAATCAGCTGGCTGAGGACGGTGGCGTCGGATGGGCTGTGTGACTCAGAAAAACAGCCTGGGTGGATTTAAGGTCACACCCAGCACTTGAAATGAACACTGGCCTAACACCAACCAAATGCTGATAGATGTAATCCGCAAATGGGCTCCAGCTTTTTGACAGTCCTACTTTGAAGAGGTAAACCTTTAATGTTGTCTCTACTGTCATGAAAATGATTTCAAGAGGGTGCGGACTGAATTGAATAAATATCTTTAAAAATCCCTTTCTTATGAGAATGAAATTTAGTATGAAAACAAAAAAGTGTTTATGTAATATATATTGCATCCGTGTTATCATTAACACAATTTAAAGCACATTTAAAGAGGATTTCCAGGTCCTATATTTCTATATTTATATTCTACATTCTACTGGAATATGTTTGCATGTTTTACAGTTAAAAAAAAACTACTTATTTATCTTATACTGGTCCTTTATGCAGTCTCTGAGTTCAGCCTCTGTCTGAAACAGGTTAGCTGGTGTCTCTTTAAGGCTCCCTTTTGCGATGAGTTCACTCTGTTCTGATTGGCCAGCTCCCATGAAGCAGATACTCAGCAGACTGTGCAGATAACTGTAGTTAATAGTTCTTTTTCTGGCTCTTTACTCGAAATGTGAGCCCGAATCTGATCCAAATATGCATGGACAACATGAATAACCCATGGAACAACCTTAGCAAGGACAGCTGTTTGAAGGGACAGGGAGAACAATCTGATGTTTGTCATGACGACGAAGTAGAGGTAACGTTTAGAGCAGGCTGAAGCCCAGGATTTAGACTTGCAGGGAGCATTCTTACATACATTCACCTCAACTTTTGGACCTTTGATCACATCCCACATCCCAACAGCAGAAATGTAACAGAAAATCACAAAAAGCTTATGTCTCCCTTAAGAATTATAATATAGCAGATGTTTTGTGAAGGCACTTTTTAATAAATGGTGAACTTTGATGAAAAGGTACATTCAAAAGAAAACAGGGTGTCATTTGACAACTATTTTTGTCAAATAAAAGTTGTAGTATTTTTTTTTTGTTGGTAACACTATTACACTTTGGTATTTGGTAACACTATTTAAAGGGGTATGCACAAGACTAAAATGACACTATCATAACCATGACGTGCCTTAATGTTATGATAACGTGAGATTAACTGAGACAACATAACCTTTCAATGTCGTTTGTTAGGACAACTTGACATTAACCGAGACAACACCTGCCATCAGCAGCAATAATTTCCAAACATAAAAACTATTTAACTTTTTGTGTTAACATTACAATAAACTGACATTGGCTGTCATGAGCCCATTATTATGGTGTCATGAAAATTTCCATTTCACATACAACACAGTTTAGTCATTTCATATTTATGTGCTCAAATGTTATGACAGTGTCGACTGCAGTTGTGACGTGCATAAATGGAACATTGTTTTGGCACCTTTGATGTAGATATTGGAAAATACCTTAACAGGTCAAGAGATTGTTTTTCCTTCATTGTATTTGCACTTAAAATGTTTTGTAATATATATATATATATATATATATATATATATATACCCCCTTCGACAATCATAAATGTGCACAAAAATATTAGGATGAGCGGTCCAGTAATATGCAAGATTAGTTGCAGACAGATAAATACAGGTGCATGCACATTCGCGCACACACACACACACACACACAACAAGACACACAATCCCCACCAGGCTTACACTTGACAGCAATAATGTCTCTAAGTAAACTATTTATTGATGCGTCATTAAATTGTTTGTATATGTAAAATCAAACAGGAATTACAATTTGCTTCTAACAAATTTACCATTGTTAGTGTTTCATGCAGTGGACACACCTTGTACACACCCTGCTGAATAGCTGGAATGAACACCACGGTTGGACACTGAGAAAACACACTCACCTCTCTGTGTTCAAAGTGTGCAAGCTTCCACATGTATACACACACACACACACATACACGCACACACTGAGACACAGGTAAAGCAACATTCACACAAACACAGAGGCGAACCTGAGTCACGGCACCAAAGCTCGCCCTGAGGTGCACCCTCGTTTCACCTCCACCCTTCCGTCTCTCCCCCCCTTTTCTCGCTTCTTGGGTGGGGGGACACCCTGGCGTCACCTGTCTCTTTCTAAAGGTGTCAAAGCACTGAGGTGAGAGCCCTCTCGCTCCTCTAAAGAAGGTTGGGATCCCAATTAGCCGGAGGCTGACCTCCCACTGCCCACAAAGGTGATGAAGAAACATACCGACATTGGACCAAGAGGCTGCAGCAAACAAGTCCTCTTTTAAAACACGATAATGGAAACTTGACATTTTTCCGGCTCGTTTGTTTAAAGGTGCTTCTCAAATGTACTTTTTTTTTCTTTCGGCTTTTTCTCTTTTCTTCGGTCTTAACCACTTTCTTTTCTGCAGTTTATCTCTCCTACGCTTCTCCTTATGCCTCTTTCTTCTCTTCTCTTGCGCATTTGGGCCCTTCCCTCCATGCTTTGATACCCTTCATTTAGCGTGTCAGCAGCGATGACACATGTACCCATTCATCCACCCCTGCCTACATTGTTAGAAGTGTATTCCAAATCAAGCAGGAACAAGCACAGCCGTTTGCTTCTCATTCAAAATTTTCTGCCCAATAAAGCCTCCAGACATTCAACCGGCTGAATATTTGGCCTTTTCAAAAGGATTCCTTCTTGGAGATCCCTCATACAAAGCCAGGAGAGAGTATAATTTGCGCGGTGGGTTTTTTTAGCGAGATCCCGTCCTGTCAGGGGTGAAGGATCTTTTATCTCTGGCGGTGTCTTGAGTGGCTCTCATGTCTGGTTCAGAACATGCGGAGGCTCAAAGCTGAGCGACAGAGTAACATCAGTGTGAGTGACAGTGGGGTTGACAGCAATGGCCTGGACAAATCCTCCTCTATCTGGCCCAGAATCCTCTGGGGCTACTCTGAGAGCTGCTGTGAATCACATTGAGCTTAATGATTTGCAGATATACAGACAGAAAGGGAGGAACCTCCAGGGCCAGAGTTTATCTCCTGGACCTGACCCTTTGATCTGGCCCACAGATTAACCCTGCAGACAAAGAGATAGAGCCTGTGTGTGTGAGTGTGTGTGTGTGTGTGTGTTACGAAGATCTTGTTCACGTGTGAATATGTGTGTGCCTGGATATGTTTGAGCCTTGAATAACTTCACTATAACCTTAAGACCCTTAAGACCAATAAAAGCAATTTACAGCTGTCCAGTGATGCATTAACTGACCCTGCTGTCCTGTTCCCATGAGGACAAATTCACTGTTCATCATTTAAACACCCAATCTGTGATTCAGTATTGTCTCAAAGTGACAAAAGCATCCACATCTTTTTCCAACTGTTGGTCTTAGGCACAGGGATGTAAACCGATCAGTTGGTTGGTCTGTTACTACTGGAATGATTCTCATTAAATTTGAGTAATTCATAACATAACTGAAATCAATATCATGACATCAATTAGAATATTTTTCCAATAATGACATAGTTATATGCGATATACGATACAGCAAATGTATTTAAAAATTACCCAAGAAGGGAGAGGGGCTTCGGTCACGTTGAAAATGAAAACGCACTTCCAGGATTATCACTTACCCAAGAAGGGAGAGGGGCTTCGGTCACGTTGAAAATGAAAACGCACTTCCAGGATTATCACTTACCCAAGAAGGGAGAGGGGCTTCGGTCACGTTGAAAATGAAAACGTACTTCCAGGATTATCACTGCTAAAATATAGAAACGTAGAAGTGCTTCTGTTCACTGTTGAATTAAATACATGTTTTTTTGTCATTGTGAGCAACAAGCAATAGAAGAATGATACAGAATTTATTATTTTTGTTAAAATCAAATTAAAAGTTTAACCAACTAAAGACATAATCTGCTTTTCTTTTTTTTTTTTTTTCTAAATTTGGTTTTATCACACAGAAAATAAATTGTAAGACACCTTTTTTTGTCTTCGGTTCTCAGGAGGGTGAAGCAACACTAGTGACTAGAAAGTAATTTCAGTCTCAAAATAATAATAATAAGTTAAAAAAGAAGCCTTTTTTTTGTAAACGCTGCTCTGACAGACCTTTATCCATCAGATTAATCAATGCCTTTAAATAGCATCAGCTTCAGTGTCTTTAGTGGCATTTTTTGGCAATTTATTTGTAAAGAAATCATGATTCATATAATCATATAATAATAATAGGTTGTGTTTCTTCTGTTTTGAGCTTTCCTCCCACCATGACTGTAGAACATCTTTCAATCAAGACCAAACTCCTTATACAAGTAAGGATCTGTAAGTTAGCTGTAAATTGCTCATATAATAAGTATAATAATATTACTTGTAATGATAAAATGTGATAATAAAATATTTTAAAAACAAATGTACAAAGATAGCATCAACTGTAAGATGATACAGAATACACTCAGTTATAGCCATTCATATCTAGGCTGTTTCCAGTCGAATCGTATTCATTTATGATGACTTACCGTTTGCAAATCCAGTTATTGAACGCATCACAGCAACGTGTCTGTTTGTCTAGTGCAAAATGTTTCTTTAATGCTTGTTCCCTCTTTAACAGGGGTATTTGTTCCTACCTGTATTGACCCAGGAAGGGAAAAAAATGATAATACAGACAATACGTAATTATTATTTACTTTTTAGTGATTTCATATGAACACTTGAGACATTACAAAAACAAACCATAATGTCACCAAAATAGAGCATTTAAAGGACTATTTCAGAAAACTGAGTGTTTTCTGTTTTTCGGTTGTACTCCTAGAACAATGTCTACAAGAAGATAAGACAGAAAATACACAGTGTTTTTAATCCAGTGTGTCCAGGCCCAACTATTTTTTTTGCTGACAGGAATGGAAAGTGCAGGATTTCTCCAGATCTGTTGGAAATAGATAAATAAGAAGAATTAAGCAAAAAGTTTTGTTTTTTTTTTATTTTAAAACTTTTCTTTTAATTTGGAGTACTATGAAATGATTGAATTCTCGATTTAATAAGCAGTAATACAAACCTGAAGCTGTGTCACCACACTGCCTGAGCGAAGTCATGGTGTACATGTACGTAATTCCCAGGAACTGTTCATACGTTGTTCCCACTGCAATCTCCTGGAGACACTTGGTGGAGTCCTTGAAGAGGAGGTTTTTTCCTCCGTTGGACCGGAACATCCTGAATGAGGCGTCACTGCCACCGCTACCAAACCTGGCCTATAAATAAAGAACACCTTTTAATTTTTAGTTTGACATAATGGTGTCATTTATACATCCATATCGGAGTCAGAAATGCCCTTTTTTACATTTTACTTTTATTAAAATTCACATGTATTCTGGGTGAAAACAATCTAATCTAAACATGGAACTTGCACCACACAGCCAGCGAGAGAAGTAAATAAAAACATTACAACATCCATTACAGTAAGAAAGAAACACTGAAAGATGAATGATAGTGTGGTTCAGAAACAGAGACTTATCTGGACTACACTGGCACTACAAATTGACTGTTAAATAGATAATATGTAATATATTATAATATGTAATAATAATCTGATAGGGGATCCAAAAAATGTCCCTCTGAAAATATCTATAATTTCTGTTCCTAGTCCACACAGAAACACCAAAACCATTCCTGACCTGCTGGTACTGGAGAATACGGACAACCTCACTGTGGCTTTCTGGACGTGTGACCACAGCATGCGCCGGTACGACTGCCAGATGGCAAGAGGCATAATCAGTGATGGGAACTCGACCCTTCCCAGGGCAGATCAGCTCATAGTCAGTAGACTTGACATTACGAGCCCATGCTGGACTATTGCCTGACAAGAAGAGGTGGGATGGAAGGGAAGAATACAGTGAAGATGAATATGAAGCAACACTGTCGTGGATGAGATGGAAACAGTGTCAGTTTCTTTACCATCGCTGTTTTCTGGAACAATTGTGTGTTTGATGAAGGCAACATGGCCGGCCCCCTCAAGAAGACATCTAAAATGGCAGAACATAACATGTGCAATAAGAGAGTTAATTTTCCAGCTTTAACAGCGTATACCCAAAATTATTCATGTAATATATATTTCTATGTAGAGAATAGCTGCACTGTTGCTTTTTACCTAAAGGCCCCAGCATAGCCGTAGTATCGCTCATCAGCACTGGCTTTGCACTTGGACTCGTCTCCCTCAGCTTCGCCGCTGCCGACACACTGAGTACAGAATGGAGAGCTGGGATCTGCTCCCGGGGCGCAGCCGCTACTGAAGAACTTAGCTGGAGAGATTAGAGACTATTAAATGCTTTACATTTTAGAGGATATCATTTCTGCCTTGATTATGTTCACTGGAAATGTATTTTTCTTTTTTTCTTTTCCAGTCCAGAACATGCAGAAGGTGTAGGAGGATGGTCAATGTGGATGGACTCAAATATCTTGTTTTTAAAGTTAGTTTGGTTCGATATTAGAAGAAGTAAATATTTATATATTGATAGAAAACATAATCTTAGGCAGCAATATGTTTCTTTCTGAACTAATTTGAGGTTTCACATTAGTAGGATGAGGTTAAGGGTCCAGCTGTGGTTACTTACTGAAGTCACAGTCTTGAGTCCTGTTGTAAATGAGACCCATGGGGACGTTCCAGCCAGCTGTTTTGCCGATGCCTGTGTGGCAAGACCTCATGCCCTGCAGGGTGTCCCAGGTCACGTCTGAGTTCTTCTTTACCACGGCGACGGCGTAGTAAGAGGAGGCTGAGAACATAAGAGTGTAAGTACAGAAGGAATTACTTTTTTTTTTTCAATAAACTACTAGCATAGCTGGGATAGTCTTTCAGTCAGTGCTCAGCAGGTCAACTGAACAAGCAGAGATGTGAAATTTGTCGAAAGGCAAGCATACAGGGAAAATGATATTACCAATGATAAATGAATATAATGATAATAATATTTATTTGAGTTCAAATGGCTATTTTTTTTTACTATAATTAGTATCAAATTACATAGATTTCACCAGGAAATCATTGGGAAATAACAAATACTTCAACCTGCTTGTGCATCATGTTTATATCACTAATGCTTTTTGTTTTGAAGATAGTTACTTCAATATTTGAAATCTTATTTTTTTTTTACATTTCTCAGGAACAAAGGCAGGTTTAATACCTTCAGAGGGGCTCGAGGTGCTGCACTGCCCTGTGGAGCGAGACAGAAAAGCAAATATTACTCGTGTAATGTAAATGTAAAATAAATAAAGTGGTTTCTGTGCTATCTAAGCATAAAACCTTCATCATACTGCTCCACCATCGCGGGAACCAGACCGCATTTCCCAGCTGTGTACACCTGTCCTCCATCCACTGCCATTGCATCCGCGTCTTTACGCTACAGCGAGGAGCAGGATAATGAAGAAGAACAGGTGACACAAAATGGAGCGAAAAACACTCAAGCTAATGACAGATCCCCATATTTCCATCATGTTTTACCAGAATCTTTTTCAGACACTCTTCAACTGTGGGGCCTTTCTGGCATTCAATGGCGGTGCCGTTATCCCCGGCACTGCTGGTGCTCCACATATCACACTTTGCCTTCTCAGCGTCACCAACAGCGCACCATTTAATGGCAGCGGATGAAGTGCCTTGGGTCTGCTCTGGAAGGTGAAGTAAAACAGTACCGGTCAAAGTTCATGTTTGCTTAACGGCTTGTACGTTTATCTGTGTGCGTCATTTATTTCACGTCAGCGTACCTTTCTTAAGAGAACGGACGATGCTCATGTATTCAGCCCCCAAATAGAGGAAGGAGTCTGTGTCTGGAGGCAGCTGCACCAGCCTCACAGTTGAGTCCTTGAACATCAGGTTCTTGGCAGGTGCTTCAGATGAGAAGAGGTCAAAGTCCTGAAAAGACATAATTCATTATGGAGTCAGTGAAATATATTGTGAAAACGTGAGGGTACTGAAATGCAAAGTTGCATGTTTAGATTAATCTTTTTTTTTAAATTGTGAGTCATCATTCTGCTTTTATCCTCTCTCTCTCTGTTCTGCCTAATGTGGCAGCTCTACCACTTGCTCTTTGTGTTGTATAAATAATTAGTCATACACATTTGGGTGGACGGCCTATATTTTACCTTTACTGCGGTGAGGCTTGTCCAGATTAATTCAGCCAGCTGTTGATCCTTGCGGGTGACAACAGCATGAGCTGGTACTTTGGCCAAGTGGCAGGTTTCATAGTTGTCGATGGGCGCTCTGGTGCCATCCTTGCACAGCAGCTCATAGCTGGCCTTTTCAGACTCTGAAAGTGATTTTTAATATTACAGTTTCAAATACATCCCTTACCAATCCTCTCACTACTGTATTTTTTTTAAGAGGTCAAATTGTATGGTTGCACAACTTGTGTTCAACAAATGCACAGCACACTGCCAATAATTCATCAAATATTGGAATAGGTAATGTTGCGATACTGACCAGGTACAGTGGTGTGCTTCACAAAAGCCACATCTCCATCTCCATCTACCAGACACCTATAAAGGAGATCAACAAGCAATATAAAGTGCTAGAAAACAAGTTAAAGACAACAAGGCAAAATGCTTTACATAAAACATTAAAAGCATTACGGCAAAGTGCAAAAAAACACATTATACAAAGACATTAAATACCATTTCAGTAGTTATTTAAGTTAGTTAAGAGAATAGAAAATAAAAATAAAATGCAAAACGTGAATATCTATCTACCTACCTACCTACCTACCTACCTACCTACCTACCTACCTACCTACCTACCTACCTACCTACCTACCATAAGCAGAGTTCAAACTACTGTGCCATGAATTGCCACCCAGTTTTCTAGTAGTTGTTGTTGTTGTTGCTGATGATAAATGCAGCACTGAGATCTATTAATTCTAAGACTGACATTCTGTCACTCCTGTGTTTAAGTGGATGCCATTGAAGACCTTAACAAGAGCAGTCTCAGTGTTATGATGTGGTCCAAATCCTGACCAGAAGACTTCAAAACAGTTGTTTAGTGGCAAGAAGGTTTTCAGCAAAAAAAACATCATTTTTAGCTGACCAAAGCTATCAAAGATCAACGGTAAAGATTGATACTGACTGGAAGGCCCCGGCGTAGTCGTAGTAAGGCTCCTTGTCGGACTTGGAGCAGTCTCCCTTGCACAGTTCACACAGTTTGGAGCCCCTTGTTGCCCCCGGGGCGCAGCTGGCCAGGAAGAAGCTGCTCACCGCTGCAAAACCAAAACCAAAACCAGAGCCATAGCCAGGATTTTAAAAAACTCTTACGGTCCCTGTCCTACTACATCAGTTCCTTCAGAAATTTGACCAGTTAGAAAATGAGTCTGTTTGGATGTCTTGGCTGTTTGCAAGGTCGAGGAGAGGATGAACGTTGAAACTTAACTTTAAAGCAGGGATGAGATATTTTGAAGTGTTAAAAAAAATTTAAAAACACCTTTTAAAACTTTTTAAAACTGAGCTTGTTTTATTATTACATTACATATATGTGTGTATTGTTTTGATATTCAGCCATATTCAGTCCATTAGTGCTCCCCCCCACCCCCAACATAAAAGCTAAATTATGTTTTCATTAAACATCCACCACGTGCAAGTTATTAAATTGCTATGGTTGCTAAAATAAATCTGAGGACATGACCTCTGTGCCCTTAATGATACCAAATCTACCACATAACTGTCAGACATTATTTCTGCTTGTATAACCTGTGAAACTGCATATTATGCATTACAATAGGCTACAATTAGAAGATCAATATTAATTACTTGCCATTAACGGTGACTCACCCTCCTCTACTGGTTTGTCCTCAGTGCCTGCCCATTGTATTATACCCATGGACACCAGAGTTCCTACAGGAATGTTCCAGCCTGCAGATTTCCCCAAACCAGTGTGGCAGGATTTCTTCCCCTGCAGATCTTTGATGCTAAATCCAGTGCCTTTCTTCACCACAGCAATGGCATAATAACAGGTGTCTGAAGCTGGTTGAATACAGAAAGATTGTAAGCAAAGGTTTTTAACATTCAGTTGATGTGAAATATCAAAAACATCTCCAATATTCCTTTGATGATATGTTTTTTATGTGCGTTATATTATTTCTTTTTGGGTTATGATATTTTTTTAGATGCTGCTTTGATGAAAGTTAGTGTTGTGTAAAAACACCAAAGACAATGATTGGCAAATTATGGCACGTTATGTTTTATAAATATGTCAGTAAACTAAACCAAAACTTCTTTCCATGCAATTTATGGAGTAAAACATATATTTGATTGTCCCTGAAAGACAAAAACTGTTCATTTCATGAGAAAAGGCCAGCTGATTAGTAAACGTACAGGGGCCGTAGTCCTCAGCAATAATGGGCTGCAGGTCGTAGTTGTTCAGTCCAGCTGTGTAGATGTCTCCTCCGTCTAAAGTGATGGCATCTGCTTCACTATCCTGTAAGAGAACATCGATCTTAGTCTTCTATGATAGTAAAAAGTGTTGGGGGTAACACATTAGGCAAAAGGTTGTCAGTGCTACAGTTCCAAAACAGCAATGTCTAGCTTTAAGTTTGGCTTTTAGTTTTCTGAGGGATATTAACGAGCTTGTAGCTGGTTACGTGGTGGAGGAGATGCCATTGACATCAACTGTAAAGTCTCCATCTTTCCGTGAGATCATAAATAAAATCTCTAAGGACAAAAAACATGTGCTATGACAAAGCTTGAATGAATGAATCAGACTGACAGCACGCTGAATCCATTCCTCATGACATGACTGCCACCATCACCAACAATGGTTCCAGTTTTGTCAAGGCATATCAGAAAACTGGTTCCAAACTTTAAAGCAGAGGAGGAGGAGGAAGGGAGAGAAGAAGTTATCTCTGCAGATCTACACAAAGTGGTTTCCAATGGTGACGACGGCGACAACAATAAGTTTGTTTCCCACGCTCAAACTAATATACACAGATGAAGTTGTGTTGTGGACAGTGTCTGATATTTTCATCAAACATCAAACAACTGATTGATTAATAGGGAAACTAATCAACAGATTAACTGATAGTTAAAATAATTGCCAGTTTTAACCCAACTGCATTTTACTAATAATGTATTACATTGTGGTATTGCTACTTTTACATATAAGTAAAGAATCTCCTCATTAAATGGTAAATTGAATAGAGAGCTGTGAAGACGTGTTTTATGTGATCTTAATTTCCTCACCTTAATTGCACCGATGCATTCGGTGGTGCTTTCTTTTTCCACACAGGAGAACACAGGGTAACGGTCTGCAAGCCGCAGACATTTCTTTAATTCCTGGTCCGACTTGACGCACCATTTCACCCTGACAGCGGGGACGGCAAACACAGAGGCTGCAGGTACAAGTGGTAAAATAAAAATGCATTAAAACAATGAATTTAATGTCAAGTGAATCTGGGGATTGATAAAATGTAAAAATGTCTTTACCGAGGCACCCAAGCAGTGCCAGTAGGATGAAAGACTTCATGTTGGATGGTGAGGTCTCCAGGTCAGCAGAGCAGAGTGTTGGGAAGACAGGTCACGCTTTTATAGAAAAGCTCTGACTGCACAGAAAAAAAAAAAAATGCAACAGTTAGCTCAAGTTTCCTAATGTGTGCGTGTGTGTGGGCACGTGCGCGCTTGTGTACTTTTGTGTGAGCTGGTACATGAGATAGCAGAATGGAAATTTACACCTGAAACCATTAAAGCATTGTTCACACTATCTGAAATCAGAGAAGGGAAGAGCAGAAAACAGCAACGTGCCACGATTCACATATTTAACAACAAAAAACATGCACGAGCCTAACCCTTTATGTTGGTGTGTCCTTTAAATCACCTGTATAGCCATTCAGGATCTAAATCCTTTATTGATCTTATATCTGCATGTGTTCCAAGAATGCAATGGATTGGTTGATTTATTGAAAACAATAATGTATGAAAATGTGTATGTATCACGTAAGCTGCAGTGTGACCCACATAGTCGTGTTTACAGTCTTGTATCACCAAACACCAGGGCTATGGTTCACGTTGATGTCTAAAATTTAGCCAATTACACCTCCTTCTTTGTTCTCATTTACCAGATATTGAAATATCACCCAATGCATTTCACAATAGACTTTGTGTTTCTTGACACACCTTTGGTGGCGCAACCTTCAATACATGATACTAGATGAATGGGTGGATTTCATTTTGATTGTTGAGGACAATGGCACTTCCTTCTAGCCATCGTGTCCTGATACTTTCACTATAGGTATGAAAAAAAAGGATATTTTTGGGGAGGAAGATAATTTGATATTGCTGGAATTAAGTTTCAACTACAGTTCAGGTTGAAGTGTATTAAATGAATTGATAAAAATCTCTTTATTAGACACAACACTGTCTGGAAATCAGAAGACTGCACAATCCTGTTTCCAAAGCCAAAGTGTTTGTGAGTAGTAACTGATAGCAAAAGTTTCTGATAAGACATGTACTTCCTTTCCATGTCTTACAACATTCAGTACATTTTGTATTCTATTTTTGGCACTGTGCTTTTTATTGGCTGACACTTTCCTCATAAAATAGATTTTTCTTTTTTTTTTTTTTTATCAATGGGATTCAAGGTTAACGAATAAATAAAAAAGTAATGGGATTTAGGTGCAGTGGGAGATGCAGATATATGCATTACTGTTAAATCTGGCTGGAATCGTTCTCTTACTAAAATGAACAGTTGCATTTAAAGTTTGAGTGGAATGAAATGAGCCAAGTAACCAAAAAGTGACTAAAGGTATGAGGACAGATTGCAACCTCCAGATTAAAAATTGAACTGCGCTCTTGTGTTTGTAAATGTGATAAAAGTGGCCCGGGTGAGTACTTTACTGTCTGCTGGTTATTCTGATATTGAAGTTAAAGCTTTTATCAGCAGATATTGGCCTATCATAGATATATTGTTATTGGCAGATAATGTTTTTTTTAGTTTATTTTGGTGTTGTTTGCTAAATAATAAATGAGAAAAGTTGATCTACAGGACAATAAATATTTGAAAGCCTTTGACATTATTTTCCTTTATATATTTAGACTTTTCACCTGGTGCCTGAATTTTGTGTTTTCCTTTACATAAATAAAGACATTTCCACCATAAATTGGTGCACAAAAATTCAGTAGAAGGCACGAAATTAAGTGTTTGCCGCTGACAATTTTAGCACTCTTTACCTTTGACACTTTAAATACCAATTGCTGCTAATACTTTTGTACTTTTACATTTTGAATTCATTACTTTTACTTGTATTGTGGTATTTTTAGGCTACAGTATTTCTACTTTTAGTAAAGAATCAAGTTGTTTGTTTGTTTGTGACTGACAGTTTGTTTGTTCCTTTTAAATAAGTCAGTGTATTTTATTGACCTTTGTTCTAAATTTGTACCCATATAGAAAACAGAACAGGAAAAAACGGAGAGATATTTCAACTGGATATGCAAGGTCAGCGTTCTGTTCACTTCACTAAAGTCACTGGCTCGCTGTCCTCAGTGGATGAAACTGGTTTTCTTTATTCCACTGTAATGAAATTCTGTTCCGGTTTGACTGCTCACCAAACTGTGGATGAAGATATTGCAGCGACCACCCACCGCTGTACTCATGTATCATACCGGAGCAGCACACAGGCCGTGTTTGTCTGCTGATGACAGATGGAGGGAGAAAGAAATCTTTAGTCCCTACTATGGTCCAAAAACTCTGGATCTTTTCAATAACAGAACTCAATTCATCTTCCACTAGACGTTCATCTTTCAAACTCCAAAGCTCCGGTTTGTAACGCGGGATTAAAATAAATTTGCAGTGCAAACTCATGTAACCCTGATGACATCGCCATGACATCATCAGGGTTTAACGTTAAAAGACATGTTTAAATGATTTTAGTATGAATATTATGCAATAGATGGAGTATGAGGGGTTGATAGTGCACTTTGTGACAGTTTCCCTGATGTTTGTATAATATTTTATTACTTTTGGTGCCTATAGTCAGAAAGTCAGATAACTAAACCCATTAGTGAATATAATAATAATCCTGATATTCTCAACTCGATATTCTTTCAGCCTCTTTCAGTCTTGTTGCAGGGCTACATCAGTGGCCTTATGCAGCTTTAAAACCTGTACTTAACAAGAAAGGTGCATTCTTGTTCCATCATCCTCAGCGCGGCTCTGCCAGTCAGAGACACAGGCGACAGACCGACTCACAGATCAGCAGTCTAAACACAGATTACAGGCTTGTCATCCCCCTCGGCCATAAGACTGGTGGCTCTACTTAAGCCCCTCACACTTCGATGGGCCATCAGGGAATACGCTGGCTCTCAGGCTCTTGAGCCGCAGGGTGACACATCTCCATCCTCTCTTTTCCCTTTGCAGAGGAGCAGTAGTTACACTCCACTTCTCTTTCTCTGACTCCTTGCAGTGACTGACAGCTACATTGGCACTTCATTACGGATGCATGTAAGCCATATCTTTAACTATATTTATCATTTTCCTCAGTGGGGCAGGGGTGGCAGTGGGTGGATGGGGGGAGGGTGGGGGGGTCGTGGAAGAGGAGAGCAGGAAGGGAGGGAAAAGCTCCCCAGATGAAAATCCTAAATCACTATGCCCTGCCGCTGCAGCTGAGGCCAAGGCGGGGATTGCGTTTAATTTATTCTCCTAAGCCTGGGAATCAGGCCATCAAAAGGAACCAAACTATCAGGTTTCCTGCACTAAATGGTCCAACAGTGTGATGTGGCCAGCCTGGGATCCGACTTAACCCTTTCAAGGTGGCAGGGGAGCAACAGATTCAGTGGCCTCTCTTGTCCGGACTGATTTATCTCCTGACACTCAGAGGCTTGAGGCACAGAAACACTCCGGCTCAGTAACGACTCGTGGACTGAAGGTGACACGGTGGGGAAGGATGGCAGTCCTTCCCAATGTTGCGTATCCCTCCTTTAGCCTGGTTTAATGGTTGTGGATCATGGGATTAAGGGATACTGGCCTTAGGAGTACAGCCTTGCTTCTTTTTAGTAACCTGTTGAAAAACCGGCCCAGTCTCTCGAGGAAGTATGTTCACATCAGGTGATTCGTGCACTAAAAGGAAGGCGATTATAAAACTAAAATAAGACACACAATAGAGCTGCAAATCAAAGATTAAAAACATGAATTGTGAGAGTCTTATTAAATATCAAAAGATTGTGGCAGTCATAGGATATTTTTTTATTAGTTAAACAGTCAGACTGTGTGGCTATGGTTTGATCACATTTGATTGACAGTAGCATCTTCAATCAAATGTCCTGTCCTGACCAATTCTAACCAGTGAAAGGAGCATGTTCAATACACCGATACAGAAATCTCTCATGTGAAAAAAACAACAACAAAGAAACTAAACTGTTCGAAGTTTGGCAGAGGGTGTGATCATGTAGAAAATCTGAGTGGGAATGTTTGGTGTTTGGCGTTAAGAAACGTCATCGAAGGTGATCCTGCTTTTTGTGGAATGAGCCAATATCAACACTCTGTCTAGTGTTAGGGGTTGCAAAATGCAGAATAAAAAGACATCGCATGTTAGGTGCCAAGAACTGCAGTTACATTCACATTTTAGAAATGTAGTTGATGTGTTCTCAGCCAAGCTTTTTTTAATGCAGCATGAATTAATCTCTACATGTTGTTTCCAACGTGATAAAATATGTCAAACCAGGTCCTGAGTAGGTTTGATTGAGATGAGATTCACCCATGATGCCACACTATAAATTATATCTTCTATTTCAGTCAGGTATAAATTCAACACATGATTCCACGGTTTCTCAAAATAACCGTCACACAAGGTCAAATCCAATATTTTTTTTTTTACTCATGTGTAAATCCATCTTGAGTTCCTGGAAATTATTGAGTTTCTCATTGCGACTTTGTCCCATGACCACATGAAACCCAGCTCTGACCAAAAACAACCAAAGACTACTGTTTAACCGTCGCTGTGAAGCACAAAACACCAACCGCACTCACAAATATACTTCACAGATGCTTTATTTCCTGCTCGACTTGAAAACCAGTTTCACCACAGACGGGTTTAGGAGATTTTTATTAACTTATTCTAACATAAGGAGTAGTCACTGCTTTCCCAAAAGTGGGGCCTATGGGCTCCTTGGGGTCAGAGTGGAGGTTAAAGGAGACGTAAGCTGCGTCCCAATTCCACACAAAATACTCACTCTAAGCATCTTTTAGTCTGTGGCGTAGACTCACTGAAAAGTGACCAAAAAGAACTAGTACGCACCCAAAAAAAATGTTGGACTTTTCTGTTGCTGCATACTATTGTCCCATAATGCAATGCACAAGGGCAAAAGAGGAGCTAATCACAGCTGGAAAACATTAAAACAAACATATCAATGCATGTATGACATCATTTCCTGTCAACACCACAAGTATATTCTTTTATTATACACTAACTGCAAAACCAGCAAACCAACGCATGCGTAATTCATTTCACATCAGCTTCAATCAGAGGTGTGCGCTTTTGATGTGGTCCCTTTTTGAAACTCACATTCTTGGTTGTGTTGTTTTTATTTCAAATTTATTTGGATGGTTACTTGAGAATTGCGATAGTTGTATGTACACTTTGACTGGATAATCCCTATGCTCTTGTGCATGCCGGTGTTCATGGCCTGTTGATGTTTGTGTCTGTATTTTCTCTTAGAAAAGCAGATTTTTTTACCTCAGTGAGACTTTAACCTGGTTAAAGAACAAACTAGTTGTTCAAAACAACACAAGGTTTCTTGGCCTTTTCTTGGATTCGTCCAACGTCTCTCGTGTTCAACAACGAGCTCAACGCCAACATTCACGCTGGAAGAGCAAATGTCCGAAATCAGTAGCAGTTGGAAGCAGATTGTTGTTGTTATCAGGCTCCAATCAGGACTCACGGCCATAAAGGACATAATATTACTTTCTTCTTATGAACACACTGCAAAGCGGGGCAGATCTCTGATGACCAGCTCCTTACCCCTCATCCCCTCTCCTCCTTGATCTTCCCCCACTGTTTGCTTTACTTTATTTTCTGTTTTTTCTCCCCCTCCCCCTGTAATTTTTTCGTGCAAAGAATAAAATTTCATCTGCGCGGGCTCTGGGAAAAGCGGCCCTCGGATTGGCCCTTGCCCGTACAGATGCTTTGAATTTACGGGGGCTTTTGTGCCTGCAAGGGGAAGCAGGGAGGGATGGATGGTGGGATGGGAGGGGCTGAAGGGGGGGTGAAACCTGCCTGTATTTCCTGGGGATTAGGCGTCAGATGGGCGCCCTCAGAGGAGGTCTCAGGTCCCGGCCTCCCTGGATGGCTGGGAAACTGACCCCCATCTGACTCCATGGTCTTCCCTGTGCCCTGTCAGCATGTAGCCCCGGGACAGAACCAAGGCCTAGGCTCTGTCCTGGACTGACCGCCGCCTGCATGGTGAACCAAACCTGCTGTATTTGTACCTTAGCTATACACGCACGTTTAACACTACTTTTGTTTTTTAAAGATAAGGATAATTCCAGTTTATTATAATCTAGGTCTTATTTTGGACAGTATTTGTCATTTGTTTATCGACAATAATAAAATTGTACTTACCAAGTTAATTACCGAGATCCTGAAACACCAACGCCACTGTAAAATCCTACAGGGCAAGAAACGCAAGCATTTTGACCATCAGACAGGTTAGTTTCAGTTTTATTGTGCAATGTGGGATTATATTTATATATATATATATATATATATTACATTGATCAGGTGACCAGAAACACTCACTAACACATTCACTATTTCTCCAAAAAAGTCCTCCAAATTAAACAACCACAAGTTGTATAGGAGCATCATATGCCGTAGTTATGGTTGGGGTTAGGAAAAGCTTATGGTTTGGGGTAAAATGATCATTAAATGCAAAATAGTAAATATATTTTTAGTATACTATAAAAATAGTTTACCAGCACTAAAATGTCCTGACGTGACAGCAAATCTCCAGCAAAAAAAATCCCATGGGTCATAATTACTATAGCTGCTAGATGGCATCTGTCACTCAATCATCATTTTTTGCCACTGAATTTATGATCAGGTTTAAGGAAAAGATCTCAAATCTACAATTCACTAACAAAAAGCAAACACAAATTTAACTCAAATAATAAAGGATGTTGTGTAATTCCTTTGTCAAACACTAAGATTTCTTATCTCTTCAGTTTCATGACTGAAACACAAATCTGGAGACACGTGAATGGAAGTGAAGTTAACAGTGAAAACCACAACCACACACATTTCTAAAGCCAGAATTTTTTCGCTCTGCTAACTAAAAATAAATCATAAAACTTCTTCTTCTTCTTCTAAAGTAGAAGTTGAGGAAAACAATGGCGTACTCGTCCTAAATAAGCTTTAATAACCTTTAGGACACTCTGCTCCATGCTCAACTTGAACCTTTCCTCAACCTGTGACCCTAAACTCAGAAACAACAACTCTTCACCAGTACAGTACAGAAACACACACACACACACACACACACGCTTGGAATCCTGCAGGCGTTCAATGTGGCTCTCAGTTAAATCAAATAAATGTAGCATGTCATCCTTCTGCCATTAATTCTGCAACACTTCAAATCATACTCACTTTACTACAGTGGAGATGGATTTATTATTAGGTTCAAGAGAGTTTTTTCCTACAATTAAACTTCACAGATGCACTTTTTTATTTTATGGAGGCCTGCAGTTCCTGGCAGCATCCTAAAGACTCTACATATAAAAATCAAATGATCTCATAATATCAAGAGGAACAAAATAATGTTTTTTTAAAGGTATTTTATTACCGGAGTGTGTACAGACTTTTTGTAGAATCATCAATTGTAGCAATTCTTTAGAAAGCATTTTACATTTCTTTTTTTTTTTTTTTCGTAAGAAAGTTAGGCTGTTTGGAAAAGTCCAAATGCAGCTGAGCAGTCGGTTTCCTCAGAAATGTCCGTCAGTCCCAATTCAAATCCAACTCAATTCGACCTGCGTCTGTGAAGAGGCCTGCTGCTGCACAGAAAATGGCTGAGATGGGAAAAAAAACCCCAAAAAATAAAAACAAAATCAAATTCTTGGTTATAGGGAGCCATCTAGTGGCGGCTGAATGAAAGAGCACAGCAGCAGCAGAGAGCCTCCACATCCAGCAAAAATGAGTAGTTTTGTTTTATGGCTTAACAAAGACAAAACACACAAAAGAACAATCTCTTACATTTTTCTTCCCGAATCAACTGTGCCTTTTTAGAATCGTTGTGAAAATTAAAATAGAAAATAAAAATCTGTTACAGTCCAATATTTTACTATAACTTCTCACAAATACTCCATCTATATAAACACTGATATAAACACACAATATAAACCATTAGTGCCCTGCAAAAAAAAACCCACTAATTATACCTTTTTACGTCATAAATTGATTTACTTTTCTGTAAATAACAACCAACAAATGTTCCGTTTACAGTGTAAATGGTTTCTTAATGCTAGTGCCAGGACAAATACTTTTTTAAATATATATATATTTATTTTATAACTAATTTCAATTGATGAAGTTCTTTTGGAAATTCAAGGTCTGTGCAGGACACAAAGGAAACAAATGCAACACACAACACAAAACATTACTCATATTAGTCTCCAGAAGACCAAAGTAGAACAAACCGATCTCTTCTTTATGCTTTACCTTTTCATTATACAGTACTATTAACAACGGAGATGTCCCAAAACGTAGAATTGATACCAAAAATACACTCAATTAAGTGTCTTGTATTACTGCGATCCAAAAGAGAATAGCTATCTTTACTGCCTTTTACTGCTATTACATGCATCAACCCGTATTCAGCGGACTTCTCTGGAAGCCGTGTAATTGAGGAGTAGCCATCTCTCGTAACATCTTTTATATAATGAAAACTAAATCTTACAAGTGAGTCTTCTCACTCTGTTCAATCCGTTTTGTGTGGCACTGTTAGTATTAAAAGACCGCAGAATGAACAGTGCACTTCTCCATTTAAATGACTACTAAATAAGAAATTAAAAACAATATAGGAAAAATACAAACATAATGCAAAACCAAGTTCCCGGCCTTAAGAAAGATTCTTCTTTTTCCTTCTTCTCTTCATTTTTTCTTTTTTTTTTTAAACAACTGGTTGGGGAAAAGGCAAATACTCCAGACTCTTTTAGCTCGTCTCCAGCTTGGCCATTTCCTGCACGTAGATCCCAATGCTCTCGCTGTCGAACAGCACGAAGTAGACGGTTTTGATGGTGGAAGACATGGTGGCCACAAAGTAGGTGGAGATGGCCTTAAGGATCAGCTGGGCCGCCGTCTGCTTCGGGAAACCGTTTCTGACAGGAAAGTATACACACACTTAGTGAAATGTGGTTGAATGCTGGAGAGACTTGTCACTTTTTATTGACTTGACCAGGACTGTGGCTTTCATGCTGTTAGAGGTTTTGAATTTGAGGGTTCAGCTGGGTTAACTTGGATTACGTTGTATATAAAGCGTTATTTTAGGAACATAAATATGAAACTTTATGATAGCATGAGAATTCAGTCGCTCCAATGGCAAAAATATAGAATACTTTCACTGATTTCTTCTTTACCCATTTCACCCAGGATCATGACTTTTACTGCTTTTTTAGGGGTATGAAAACTCTAAAAACACATTTTAAGATGGATGTTCCTTTTTTTTTTTTTTTTTTTTTTTTTTAAACTTTCTTTAATCTGTGCTTTTTTTATTGTGTGCATCTTAGAGAGTTTTACTGGTTGAACTGCTGCAACTCATGCAGTACCTGTGTCAAAAATACATCAGTAAACAGCCTCAAAGTCAAACGCCAAAAGGTTTGGCAGCTACTGCTCTAACTGCCATCACACTGTTGTTTCAGTTCATGCTGTGTTTGTGTAAATCAGTCTTGATCAAAGTGGAGGTGTTTACCACAGTTGCCTGGAAACCATGTCAACTCCTGTTTTGACTTGCACAGAAAAATTCACATTTGCACAAAAAAACCTCACAGGTACAGTTTGAAAGCAGGTTTGCAAAAAGTATTTATGTTACTGCATTTTTAGATAAATCACTTTCTGGTTTTGTATATTTCATTGTCTTCCATTTAAAATTCAAACCTGCAGCAGCTCTTCTCAGAGAATATCCTTAGAATAGACATATTTTTATTGTAAATTGTAAATCTCATCTTACATAAAGTGTAAATATCAACTTTTTTGCTTTAAGTTATCATTATGAAGTAAATGTTGATTGCACAGTGTAATGGTTACAGAATAATGACCTGTTTAGATGGGTTCTCTGTAATTATCACTTTCACTATGCAACTCTGTCTGCCACCGGGCATGATCTCCTGGGAAAATGGCACAAAGGAAATGCTTTTATGTCTCCATTATAGACTAAATGAATGAGCAAACTCACACTTTTCTACTAATGTTTTCTCCTAACGTTACTCCTCCCTCCATCCCGACTCCAACCCCTGCTGTAGTGACATGTTTGTGTGAACTATGTTATATAGCTTTTGCAATAGCTTTTGCCTGTTTTCAAATTTAATATAAATAAATTGTGACAATTTCAATTGACTTCTTCAGTGAAAATGCATATTTTTTCTCTCTTATTTCCAAAGTGGCTTTGATCATTTCTTCACAGAGTTCGGCTCTGAAATGGAGAGTGATCCGGTGGTCTTTCAGAGAGCAGCACAAACAATAATACCATGTGGAAAGTTGTCTGTTTCCACTTTAATTTTGTGTATAATTTATAATTTAATTTTGTGTATAATTGTGTAAACCACTACACCACAGCAAAGTCCTTCTACTGTAAGTGTAAACCTACTTGGCAATGAACTTGTTTCTGATTCTGACAAGCGTCACACAAGTTTTACTCTTCAGCAAATATTAAGAAGTATTATAAATAAGTAGAAGATGAATATGAAAAATACCCAAAAAAAATAATGATTACGTGATGCATAGTTTGTCAAGTGTGTTTCTTTCTTCCTGTGTGTGTGTGTGTTTTTTCTTCCTACCTTCCACTACCAATAGAGGGGAAGGCCACCGACTTGAGTTTCTTCTCGTCAGCAAGAGCCAGGCAATTCTTCACCGTCTTGTCCAGCAGCTCCTCACACTTGTCGGAGCCCCAGCCTGGACTGTTACAGTGGATGACGTACTTAGCAGGCAGACCAAAACCGCCGCTCAACACAGCTGTGGGATAGTAGACAAAGAGGAAGAATGGTTAGTAAGGTAAAGGAAGCATGCTTCAGGTAGAAGTACTGTACGTTTGTTCTGAAACACTACATGTTGACATGTGGAGTCACTTCTCCAAATCCCAGGGATTTGGAGAAGTGACACATAACGAACCAAAATGAAAGGTAATGTATGAAGTCAGCATAACATTATATCTGAGACAAACGGTTTCTGCGTCACAACATCAGAATCGGTGCTGATTTTGTTGATTCAGACAGCGAGAGCCCGTTGAACTTGCTCACCTCTGGTGTGCTGCTGCTTGGATCTGCACACATCACGCCCACTGAAAACCTGTTCCATTAACCCGTTTTGTCAGAAGTCAAACCCCAAAAGTTGAGGTTAGAGGCTTGCTAAAAGAACACTTAGCTTTGTGGAAAATGTGTGCAGCAAATCTCAGAGAGCTTAAATGGTTTGACCTGGTTGTTACAGTGAGGTGGGCCGGAGATATCACTTCTCCAGACAGATAGAGAGGAGGAGAGAAAAGGAGGAGAGGGAGAACAGAGACGAGAAGGACAGAAACATGAAAAGAGTCTGTTCTCTGAAATTTAGTTTAGTTTCCATCAAACCAGCAGCTGTAGGCAGTGTAACTGAGCCAAAGCTCCCGATGCTGTGAAGTGAGAAAGCCTCCAGTCAGAGTTTATTAGCCCACAGCGAGCGCGTGGCCGCTCTGGAGTCAAAGCTGATGACAAACTGATTTCCAGATGGCACACAGAGATGGAGGAACTTCACACAAGAGCGTGTGAGATCTGCTCCTGGGGAAAGGTCCGTGGACGACGGCGATGATGATGATTACAGTTTAAGTACAACTTGTTTTATGGTTTGGCTTTTAGGTATGTAGATTTGCTGTTGGTGTTGTAGTGTGAGCTTCTGGGCGTGGCCCTCTTTTCATGACCAACTTCTTTTATACAATCCAAAATACTAAAATAAATGCTAAAGTTGCTGCCAGAAATATGAATCACATTACTCACAAGACCTCCCAGGTTTTATATCTATATTCTACTATATATATATATGATCTGTGGCACCACATGTGATGTAGTGATCCTAAAATTGTCTGTGTTTAGGCTTTGTCTCTCTTGTCTCTTTTTTCCCCCAGCAGGCTGGGTCAGGTTTGCATTCATACTACTGCTACATGTTTTGACATCTGGAGTTAATGGGCCCTTGTGGCAATTTCCCCAGAGTCCAAGGTGACGTCTTCAAATGTCTTGTTTTGTCTACAGTCTAAACCCATATTCAGATATTCAGTTTACTATCATGTAAAAGAAATTATTTAAACAATTATTCACAAACAATTAAAATAAATAAGAAAGCAACAACTAAATAATACTTGCCAGGCAATACTTGGTCACGCTGTTGTTTATAAAAGCCAAATCTGCAGTCAGTCGATTCACAGTGAAGCAAATATGCTGAGTTCAACTTTGGCAAACAACTGGCCACTGACCAGTTTGTAAAGCAGCACAGACAGTACTGACCTTTGAAGGAATGCAAAGCACCTGAACTAAATGAAGGGAGTTATATCAGCACTTAACTTTGTATAACTCTTCTTTGCAGAATGAGCACAGCCTACGCAAGTTATGATTCACATTTCTAAAAATGACTATTAGTTTAATTAAATTGCCATGATTGGATCACTGGGACAGTACTCCTCTTCTTGGGGAATTTCACTAGAAACTTACTGAGCTCCCACTTCTCATAAATTTTTACTTCACTATCTATGCAGCAGATGACTAATGAATGAACCATTCATTATAAAGAAAAAAAAAATGTTGGAAATCAAGCAAAATGTATTAAACTTCTGTTTGAATGACTTTGTAAGTAACTCTAGTACCTGTCTGGCCTTGAAATTGGTAAATTTACTTGCTAAATCCAGATGAACAAATACTTATATACTTTAAACGTCCTGAGGAACTTGTTTGACAGATGTTCTTGAACCAGGTCTGGTCAGGATGACTGTTTGGTCCATCCAGATCCCCTGAATCCCTAACAGGCTCTGTTGGTTTACTGTCCAGTCACCTGGTAATCTATTTATGAGCTCCACACAGAGACTGGGATTAGGATGCTGAGATAACTTGGCTGAATGTGAGAGGGAGAGAAGTGGTGAAGGTGGGGAGTGCTTGAAAAAGTGAGTGTGAGTGATGGCTAATAAGAGAGACAGATGGAGAAGGTAAGAGAAGGGCAGAAAGACTAAAAGATGAAATAATAAATAAGGAAGTCACCAAGGACAGATTACGTTCCAATACTAAACGCCTTTGATCATTTTCATAACAAAAATACCCAAGCATTCACTGTTTCTATAAAAAATGACTCAGTCGACTCAGCAGAAGTTCAATAATAAATAATAATAAAAATGGAACACATTTAACCTTTAAGAGAACAATAAATAAGTCTGAGTGTGTGAAATGTGTGTGTTTAGATCCAAAGGCATGAATGAGTCTTACTGCAGTATGTGTGAAGGGAGATTTACGGGACACACTGACATCACTGTCACGGGAGCTGTGTGGTGCTTGAGTGGATCGATATGCACTTCATAAAAGCTTTAATGGCGGCAGTGTCACCCTGAGCTGTTCCTAACCCAAAACTGACGCAGTGTGGAAAAAAATAAAAATCAGAGGCGGAGCACAAACAATAGAGCTGCAACGAATTACTATTTTCATTATCAATTAATTTGATGATTATTTCCTTGATTAACCGATTAATTGTTTTGTCTATAAAATGCCAGAAAATAGTGAAAAATGCATTTGAGAGGCATTCATTGATCATCAAATATAGTTAATTTTTTTAGTTGGTAAACTAATTGATTAATCAATTAATTGACTAATTGTTGCACCTCTAAAAGCAGGAAATGTACCAAACACACACAGTCAATACATTTCTCCACTTTCCTCAGAAATAGCCGCTGCAATGGCTGCGTCTCTGTAGCTTCATTTTTTAACACAAATTTACAGTAGGACCGCAAATCACAAATCATTTTTACCTAGTAACTAGTTAAAGTCCTGATTAGATAGAGTGCAAGAGACAATAAAAAATAAAGTCCTTGAACGTCACTGGTCTCAGTTTCTGTATGAACACCAGGTAAGCAGCAGGTACACTGAACACTTACCGCCAGCCACCTCCAGAGGGCCGTTCTTCTTCTTCAGTTCCTGCAGCGCTTCAGTGAACTCCTTCCCTCCCTTCTTTTCCAGAGCAGAGCCTATAAGAGGAAGACAGGACTGTAGAGATCACACCCTCATGTACAGATAGACAACAAGACAACAGGAAAGAGAAGAGGTGGTGGTCATGCAGACAGACAGGCAAGCAGGCAGACATGGAGACAGGTAAGGCTGGCAACGATGCTGTCAATCATTTCACCTGGCTCCTCTCTGAATCTCTGAGCTCACATCTCTCACTCTCAGGAACAGTTTCACAAATTAGGTGCAAAGACTCATTCTGAGTCAGTTAAACTAACGTATTAAAGTCCCAGTCCCTAATTACGTCCCTCTGTCCTCACATACTAGCTTTTTTGCAGGAGACTTTTTGCAGGAGGCAATTAAAGACTGAACTAGTGTTTTTTTTTTAGTGTTAAAGATGGAAATGTAAAAGCTGTAAAATCATTGTTAATCTTTGCACAAAATGTTTCATGTACAACAATCCAGGAATCAATACAAGTTCAACTCTGATGAAGAGGAACATACATCTAGCATTTATGAGGGCACTGGGAGAGCAAAATTAACTGCTTTTATTTCCATTTTATTTTGATGGCTAAAGAAATTCTATATATTATATATCGATATTCCATATCGATCTCACTGTTTCAGATTTATTAAGAGCTAAAGAGAAGCCTTGAAGGAAACCAGAGAGGAAACCAGAAATATAAATGTTCTGGCTGTAATATCATTAAAACAGGCAGGAGAGAAGAACTCACCACACACAGTTAATGTCAACCTTTTTAAGACAAGTTTTAAAAGAAAATTATTTAAAAAACAGCCAATACAAGCAAGCAGATAAAGGATGGGTAATAGGTAGAAGTACCCTCATCCATTAATTTAACATCAGGATTTTGAATTTGATGCTTCAGGAAATAAATATCCCAAATCAGAAACTGAACTGACAGCACAGTCGAGGGGCCGGAGGTTACAGGAAGTGAAAGCGAGTCCCAGGCAGCCTGCGTGTTCAGTCAAGTGGAACAAAAACAGCAACAAGCAACAGCAGCAGCATGATTTAAGGATTACACTAAAAGAAATTAACTTGCAAAGACTTGAAATTTGCATGAGACAGTGAACATCTACTCTGGTCAATATTAGGGAAGTTGTGTAATAGCCAATGATGAAGCAGGATCACCGATTTATGAGACGTTCAGACCGAAAACAGCACTGCGTTAAAACAACCCAAGGCGCTGTGATGGTGAGGGTGCTTCAGACGATGAAACTGGATGCGATATGTTCGCATGGAATGACGAAATGGCTGCTTGCTGGATGACACTGCATTGCGGAAATTGTGTTTATTTGCGGCAGCACCTTCATTGAGCCGCTGCAACACTCCCATTCAAACAAATGAGGGTGCTGCATTTTTTTATTTTTTTCACGCAGTGCACTTGTCTGTCTGTCTGTAAAATCTCTGAACAGACCTCAGCTAGGAGCGTGAGCTTTTTGGCACATTAGGTACGAAGAATCTCCCGACATCTAAGAAAAGAGTACCAACTCTTTCTAATGCAGTAAACTGCCAGATTCAAATTATCCTTTAAACAATGTCCACATTTAGTTTGTCTTTGGATAATTGAAAACACAGCGTGTGAATCCGACGCTCTTTGGCAGCTGACCTTCACATCCTGCAAGCCGCAGTTTCCCACAAGCCCCTCATTGCATAAATAGATGGTTATTTTTCAAAACACTCCCTGCTTGCTCTTTTCTAGACTCTGCAGGTTAATTTTCACTCATGATACAGTACAGTTCTTTCAGTCAGTGTTTCACCAAATTACATAAATACTACAGAAGGGAGTTGTTGGGTTGTGGGTTAGAAGTTATTCTATACTGCAGGCATAGGGAAGAGTGATGGCTAAATAAACACTGAAGAATGTAAACTATGATGCTGCTGTGATGTTCGTCCACAGACTGCAATGCAGACTGTCTGGAGTATGCCGAGACAGACAGAGAGAGACAGACAGACAGAGAGACAGACAGGCAGTCGTGGTCTCGGTGGCATCAATGGTTCCTTTACCTACTTCACCACCTGTATAGAAGGAGGAGTTGGTCGGGTGAATGACAGCGTCGCTCTCCACGATGGAAATGTCAGCTTGGACAACTTGCAACTACAGATGACAACAACAACAAACAACAGGCAAACAACATGGTGGTAAAAACACAGTGAGTGATCAGGAGTAACAAGGTGGGACAATGAAGTAAGAGAGATTTAAAAGTAAAGGATGAAAGAAGAAGAACAGGAAGAAATGAAACAGAAATAAGTGCGCTCCTTATTCACTGGTGACATCACAGGAAACAAGGAGCCAACTGAAAACACGGTGGGTCACATCATGTATTTAGGAAGCAGGGCTGCACATTTAGTCAGATTTGCTTTAAGAAACACTTAACTACAATGAAATGTAGTTGTAAATTGTAGTTTTTATACCAATCAATACACAAGTGTGAATGAGTGAAAAGAGTGTATTTAAAATATTCTTTATAGGCTAACTTTTTTTTGTTTTATCAGCTCTCTGACTAATTGTGTCGTCCTAATTTCTTGCCTCATTACGATGACTCAAGAATGATCACACTCCAGGTGAACCACCTTACAGGCAGGCTAACAGAGGTTCACGTCACTTTTTGTTTTGAAAATTGGTGATCTATTTCAGTCCAATAATTTATCTGGAATCGCAGTGACTATCAAGCATTACAAAAGGTCTGGCAGCCACATGAAAGGAAGATAACCTGGAATGATCCTTAACACATCCACATGAGGGGAAGAGCAAGCAGAACCACTGCTCTGAGGGGCTTTGGTAAAATCATTGAATGTCTCCACAGGAATTCATGTCTTGTTTCTGGGAATTGTATTTTATTTATGATGTTCTATCAATATGCAAAGTTACTTGAGGTCAGAGAGGATCAAAGTAAAAACCCTCATCGTGTATTCACACTGTTAGAAACACCATCTACATTTTTTTTTTTTTTTTTTTTTTTTGTTCTGCAGAGCTGGCAGAACCAGGAATCATTACCAAGCACATCTGCTGAGGAAAGTTGGCTGCTGCATTTACTAGCATTTCAATAAGCACATGCAAAAGCAAGTAGTTAGCTGTTCAAATAAGAAAAATGGTTAAATCAAATCTTTAAGTAATTTGACTGAACTTTTGTTTCCAGTAAAACTGACCAACTACCAATGTTTAATGATAATATCAAAGCAGCCAAAAATATAATTTGCCTATTAAAAGTTGGGTAGCTGTATTAAACCTATCACTCATTTTCAGCAAATATAAGGAGTGGATTGTTTTAAACTGATTAAGCTGAAATGTGTATTCCATGCTTCAGGAGAAAATGTAATAATATACTAATAGAAAGAGCAAAATATGTAGGGAAAACACCAGATTCCCTTTAAATGTACTGTATAAAAAATAAACACTATAGGTTACCTGGATTTTTGTATAATTAATTTTTTTTATCAAATTTTCAACTGTTGTTTTAATAATCAAAACAGATAAATTCCTGATTAAAAAATAGAAACATCTGATCTGATCTGGTGAAAGAAAACTTATTATAAACTTATTTTAGAAGTCGTCAAGCTGCTGAACATTCAAGGATTTTTACAATTTCAAAACCCCACTGGGACCTGAGAAGGTGGGAGGGGGAGCTCACCTAGATCATCTTTAAGTTCAAGTTCAGCATTGGTGGGGTTGATTACCCCTTCCACGTCAAAGCCAGCCAAGTTACTGACCTCGCTGTGGATAAGGTTGAGCTGCGAAGGGGGAGGGCAGGGGGAGCGAGGGGGAGGCATGCCGAGGAAGGGGGGAGAGCAAGAAGGAAGAGGGGGAGGAAGCAAAGCCATTAAAACCAGATTCACAGCACAGCTTAAAGGGATACCTTGACTTTTTGATGATTGGAAAACGAGACATTTAATGTAACATGCTCTACAGCTGAAAGCACAGCGTGTAAACACGGCATGTACTGCATGTTTGTTTAATGTTGAGAGCCAGATTAAGTACATAAGGAGTAAGAGAAAACAATTTCCTTCACCTCACAGTCTGCTACAAAAGCTGAGTCGCATCAGGTTTAAGTAAGTTTTTAGCATTTGTCAGCAATAAAACACATCTCAGGGTCAGCGCCTTGATGTAAAGCATTGACAAAAACAGTGGAGCAAAGAGGCCAAACTATCTGTGCAACTAACAGTTACTTTAATCATCAATTAATCTGCAGATTATTTTCTCCAATAATGGTTTGGTCTATGAAATGGTTAAGAAATGCCAAACACAATTTCCTCATGTGGGCGGTGACACCTGTCCAGAAGCAATGTCCCTTTAGTGTCGGTGTTCCCATGTAGTCGGTCAGTGGTCTAACTATTTATGTTACACAATGATAGAGCATTTCAAGACATTTATGCTGCTCACTGTGAATTTGGCTTAAAGGTTTCAACTGCAAACTGTTACCAACAGTCTGGGACTTGGCAAAGTGAAAACAGTGCAAGACTAAAAAGTCAAGGTATCCTTTTAAATGTTAAGAATCTCAAATGGACAGACTCCATCGTGTGAGTGTCTCAGAGTTTAAGGTTCACAAGTCATCTGTTATACAAACGTGACAAAGCAGCGGCGACAGAACAGTGCGAGACTGAGACTGAATAAACTAAAGGAAATAATCAGGCAGGAAAAGTGCAGCTACAATAGTTAAGTCTATAAAAATAGAAACAGACGAGCTTTTCTATTTGTGGTCTCATTACCTTAATCAGTGGGAGGTTAACTGTGTTCATTTGATTAATTATCGTCTACTGACTTCAACATCTGCTGCAATCTGCAGTCAGCTACACAATCAATGTACTGAGCCATTTTACTAATGAAGAGAGTATCTGACAGCAGACAAATGCTGCTCCTACTCATTCACCTCAATTGGTTTCAGTTGAATTTCAAAATCAATGCAATACATGCAATACATGTAGGAATGAGTGATGATGCCTGGACAGAAAGTGTTTCGACTTGTGTTGTAGCCTGTGCAATTCAGAAATGAATACAATAATAATAGATTTTTTAATAGTAGTGATGCGTTACTTACAGCGGAGTATTGCTGTGACCATGACAACAGAAATATTTGTACAGTTTTCGTGTAATAACAATAAAAATGTATTTCTTTATTACATAATTTGCTGTAATTCTTGTTATTGTAGGTGCTTTCATTGTGACAAATAGACAAACTTAAGGATTTTTTTCTTTTTAATAACATGTGATTTTAGAATTCAATTTAAAATACTATTAAATCAACCTACTGGACATAAAGCCTCAAGTAATCTGAGTAGCATCTATATGCAACCATGGTAACACACATGTGCATCAACAAGTAATTTACACGGATGATCCGCAAATAAGTTGTTTTTCTCCTTATAAGGAAAAAAGATTTTCACGTTAAAATGAAAAGGTGTTCTCATTATTACAAGATAGTTATTCCGTGATATTGAAAAATGTAGCTTTTTTTTGTCATGGAGGCAGCAATATGTTGCCATAGTTACTTATTAAAACGCATCAAGAAAGTCAAGCAAATCAGTTTTCATTGTTTCATTGCAACAGGTTACTGAAAGAATCCCAAACAGAAAGTCTAAAAACAGAATATGTACAAGAAATGACACACGCAATTAAATAATTAAATGTGTGTGCTACTGCTGTACGTGACGTAACAAATCTATCTATATATATCTATATATATAAAAAGTATCGGGTTATGGTAGACTAAAGCATCTGAGCTGAAACAAGAAGTAAATTCACATATTTGTTTTTTGCTACAGGGGATATGACTTTGTGCATTTCAAGAGGGTAATAAATAGGTTTAATTCAGACTGTTAAACAACTAGAAATGTACAAAATGTATAAAAGCAAACAGCTAATCTTGTGTCAACTTTGTTGTTTTATTCTACTGTCGTATAAAAATGAGAGGTAAAAAATGAAAGGTTGCCGCTGTCTTTTTCCTGTCTGCTTCAAGTCTGTCTAGTTTATTGGCCAAACTCAGCGTACAATGTCATATTTCTAGCAGAAATCATAATAACATCAGCAATTATTATCATACATTATCACTCTTTAAAAGCAGGAACAGGGAATCAGTGACACTTCTTGCATCATTCTTGAGTAATTCATTCTCTTACACGCAGTGTCGTTTCCCTTTTTATCTCTTTCAGACTCAAAAATCTATTTTTATAAGCTTCTGATCTTTCTGATCTCATGATCTGGAAACTTGAACATTAAGAAAAATAAATAAATAAATAATTTTGGTAGGGCTTTGATCGAATTTTCAGGCAAATTTGCCTCCATGTTTCAGCTCTATAAAAAGGTTAAAAAGGATTAAAGCGCAGGGGGCTATAACACACAGTTAACGCAGCATTCATGATTACTACTGTTATAGTTCAATCTTAGTGTCACTACTCTGTTGAACCCTAATATGAAGTCTGAAACAGCCGTCCTTCTATGAGACAGACCAGATGGCTACTGGAGAAAACATGATCACATCATCATCTCTGATATCACCTCACAAATCTGGCTCCATTATACGAGGAATTATAATTAAAAAATATAATAAATAAAATTCTAGTTTTTGTGTCTTATGAATATGATTCTTAAGAACATAAAAATGAAATAAAGTTACTAAGCACTGATCTGGGGTTAGTATATCTGGGATTTGACAGACAAACTGACCTTCTGACCCAGGAAGAGGCTCTTGGTGGAGAGCACGGTGAAGCTGTCGGCTGGAGATCCCTCTGTGGTGCTGTCTGCTGACGCCGCCTTGCTCACCTCACCCTGCTTCTGTTGAGGACACACAATATACTATTGATACTATGTGATGCTAAATATAGCAATATTCATTTCTCTTGTCTCCTTCTATTAGGGAGGTCAGGCTCAGCTACAGTCAAGTGAATATCTTTCAAAACATTTGAACAAAACTTTTAAAGATGTCACGTTTGACTCGTTGGGAAATTGTAACTAAATTGAAATCGTAACGAAAATAATCGTTAGTTGCAGTTTAAGCCATTTAATGAAACTTCCAACATTCAGCATCGATCACAATCACCAGACTTGAGTCCTGTTAATATCATGCCATACCTTAGCCTTCCCTCCTCCCTTTTTCCCACTCAGTTTCTTAGCCGCTGTTTTCTTGACAGTCTTGGGTTTCTTCTCGGGGGCAGGTGAGACAGGTGTTTCCAGTTTGCCCTTTGCCCCTCTCTTCTTAGCCAGCAGCTCTGGATGGATGTTGGGCAGGACTCCGCCTGCTGCGATGGTCACACCTTTCAGCAACTGAGACAGCAAGACAAAGACATAAAAGCGTTCACATGGCCTCATCATGCTGACTGGAAGCTGAGAAATCAATCTAAACATTTGTTGTGGGCATTAAAAAATATTAACAATGATATCAATCACTCATAAAAACAACAGGTGTCTTTTAAGTGGCAGATGAGATATTAAAAATATATGATATATCAAGTTTCAAGCTGCAACTGACCTGGTTTAACTCCTCATCGTTGGCGATGGCCAGCAGGATGTGCCGTGGTGTGACGCGACCTTTCTTATTGTCTCTGGCTGCATTCCCTGCCAATTCCAGGATTTCCGCTACGGATATAAAGAAAATATATCAGGAGAGTCTGTCAATAAATATTGTAGCGCACTAGGAGTATAGAAAATCAGTTCATGTCCCTGAATAGTTAGGTGAACTCAAACAACTTTCACAGGGCTCTTTTAAAATTAGTATAGTGTATAAATGAATCAATATACATGAGAACAGAACAAAATGGCTACAACTAGACTCAGAGTGCAAGCATAAATCCATATTTGTTTTAGCAAATACCATGATTAGCTGATTCCCGAATTGTGAAATCCCTGAATATACAACTTAAAAATGCCTCATTATCAGGATCCACAAACTGTCAAAGATGAAGATGATGCAAGTTTACGTGGGAAAGGTTCCTAACTTCTAGCTGTTGCCTTTTTGGTTGCATTACCTTCTTTCTGATATCACTAAATATAAAGAATTTGTAAAAATCATATTTGTGTCAAACAAATGTAAGTTAAAAAAAACAAAAAACCTTTTACTTCCACATAGTGAAAAAAATGGAAAAAAAAATATGTTTGCAATAAAATATAATAGTCATTTGGTAGTTTTGTTTGAGTACTGCGATAAAGTAAAGTAACATCCACATCCAGAGTTGCTGTAGATATACAGCTCTCAGTCTCATTTCCCAGTTTTGGGATTAATAAAGTATATCTATCTATCTATCCATCTATCTATCACATATGTTGTTAACTGACCAGTAAGATACTCAAGGACAGCAGCCAGGTAGACGGGTGCTCCCACTCCGATGCGGTATTTGGGCAGACCCCTCTTGATGTAGCGCAGCATGCGCCCCACAGGAAAGATGACCCCGGCCTTGGTGGACCGAGACGTCTTAGTCAACTTCTTCTTTCCTCCTCGGCTGGACATGGTTCTGAGACAGCGTCAGGCTCTGCACATCAACAATAATCCATTAACAAATCTGAATATCACTAATTTTTAGGTTTTTTTTTTTTCTTTTCAAAAATAATAAAAATGTATAACAGTTAAAAATCACAAACTGAGGCAAAAAGTTGTGCTCTGTTTACATAAATTTAGTGACTACTAATCCCTTAAGATTAATAAGAATGGAATTTACTTTACTGGACTCGTGTTTCTTTCTTACATTTAGTTTGTGCTTTAATAAGCCTGAATGCAACTACATACTGAATGTAACTTTCTTACTGGAGCATCAAAGTGTGAATGGACTCAGTCTCCTGGTTCAATAGTCTGTGATTTCTCTATAAACACATGGATAAAGACTGTGGTAACAAATACCAGGAAGAAATGTGCTACGAGGTATTATGAAGAAACAAGAAACTCTCCTCGTCAAACATAACACAAAGTGTTTCTGTCACTGACTGACTCAAAGTGATTTAGGACACAATATGCTGCTTTGTCTCATGATTTCCATTCATTAGGCATGTTGGTGCAGTAATTACCAAATATTCAAATCAGGCTTTCTGTGTGTTTTCTTCAAATTACCCTCAGGTCAAAGAGCACAGAAACTGAAGGAAGAAGAGGGTTCTTTAAATAAGCAGTGCTGGATACAGATATTTTATTACTAATATATCCATTTATTCAATTATTGTATATAAATATGCATATGGTTATGATATTTTGGAAGGGTTATACTCATTATAAAATATGTAATATTCTAAATCGACCCTGCACATTATCTCATGCCATTATGTCTAAATGATGTAAAATATGTTAGTGTGCCAGATGCACCAATTAGCTGTTTGTACTGTTAATCAATTAGCCCTACCATAGGCCGAGGTATTACCTAAACCTGCTCAAATGCAAGGATCTCACACGCTAAATCATGTCAACCATGACCTTAGAGAGCAGCAGAAAGCAGATACACATCATTTCTCCTACAACATCTGCAGCATTTCCTCACTCCCGCGGCCAGGTGCAGGTGTGTTTAACCGCCACACTGGCCATTTATTTTTCACGGCCACTGACGACACATATTTCCGCATGCCACGAGCCCGCCGGATGTCCCCAACATGTACATTTATAACGTCTACATACAGCGCGAACAAATAAATGGTTAAACTCGAGCTGTCAGACGACGTGAAGATATTTTTCCTGTTCGGGTCAGTGGGTGGAAATAACCCCGGCAGCGCGGCGTCAGCTGCCCGCTGCTCCTTCCCTTCCTCCCCGCCTGCCTGTCAGCTCCAGCAGCTCGGTCTCCGCTCTCGGCCTCCAATGCCAGAAAAACACGAAATGGCAACGTTAACGGCTCAGGCCGGTGAACGGAGAGCGGCTGGGCCGACAAGAAGGAACCGTGCCCGACCCGGCAGAGCGGTGTGCAAACCCAGGTGAAGTACTTACAAAGCAGGGCAGGGCGAATAAAATATGTCTCCGCGAACAAGCCTGGGCAGTGTCCTCCTCGTCTCCCACAATCCACAGCGAGCTGCCCGCGGAGCGATGCAAGTACTGCGAGCAGGGAGCAGAGCTGCTGGCTGCTAGAGATGATCTTTAACCCTTTACACCTTTACTTTGTCCGAGAAAACACGTGATTTGACTTGAAATGCTGACCGTTCGCTCTCATTGATGCTTTTTCTACCGTCACTTATATTTACTGTCTAATATCTGACAACAGATCCTGCTCACTTTGTAAACATATTCCTTCTCTCTGCCCCCCTAACGCACTCAAACCTAGAGTTTTGATTAACCCTCTACTGTGTGGGTTTTGTTATAATGGTAAAAAAAAAAGACAACAACTTTGAAATCTTTTTCTTTTAATATAAAAAAGTCAGGGGATCTCAAGTCATAAGATTCATCTTCCGGGGATATTTGTACCAAATTCCATGGATATCCAATAGTATTTGAGACATTACTAAAACACACATACATAACCTTGTATTTGGTGCCAGAGAAAAAGTCAGAGGAAAGATATATGCACCAAAGATGTATCATCTGAGGACCATGAAATTAAATATGGCAGCCCATGTAATAGCTGTTGAGATGTCTGAACCATCAGAGTGAAGTCCATAGAGCCATGCTGCTAACAAAAAAACAAAACAAAAACAGATTCCTGCAGAATAATCAGGTGAAAACATGCAACTTAGCATAAGAAATATAATACATTGTAGAACCTATTTCAACCTACACTTTGTTAAATACTCCTTCATAGTCTTGGCAAGATGACCGGTTTTTAGTGTGCACTGACAATGTCTCTGATATTTATAAGGCCAACACACATGAATAAACGTAAACATAAACTAGTGTCACCAAATGGTGCTATTTCACCTGGCACACAAGACACACAATGCACATGTACACTTGTAGAGCAGCGCTCAGCACAGTGCTGCTGGTGAGTTTGATCACTGTGGAGACGATCTGTCTGTTTTAGCTTTAATCATTACACAGAGAGCAAAGATTACAACATTAGTCGTCGTTCCCCTTTGTTCTCAGAAACGTAGCCAATAGCTGCAGGTTTAGATGTTTCAGTGGCGGCCCACAGTATTGGAATATAGGGGTTGATTAAATTGACATATCTGTTTCAGCATGCGCCTTCCTGATTGGTAGATGTTGGTTTTTGTTCATCTTTAAAGCTTCTCATCCTCAACCACACTGCAGCAGCTTAGATCCTAAATCTGAGGGCAGTGATGGATAGCATTTAATCAGATTATTGTGACTGTGTTTGAGTTTTATCTCTATGAACTTTTGCAGTTTGACCTGTCATGTACCTGGGCCTGCGGCTGACTCTTTGAAAGAGGTCTCTAATTGGGTCAGGCCATCAGAAAGGGCTTCTTTAAGCTACAGGTGGCAATTACAAGATGCATTACTGTCACTTATTGCATTAGTTACTTACTGTTTAATCAAACTGAATTAATCAATAAAAAAAAAAACAGAAATAGATAGTATTATTAGCCCAGTATATTTGGCGCTGACATATCACCTGTTCCACTGACTCCTCTGTTTGATAATGGTCACATGATGTATCTGGAAGCACAGCAGGTGTTACTAATCACAGTACTTTGCTATTCAAGTGTCCCAGTATAAGTCATGACAGTGTGACTATGATCCAGCGGACATAATACCAGGAACATAAGAACCAAAGCAGCTAAACAGAATTCAGCCATCATTCATTTTATTACTTACACCTGTGGTTTCCCTACCGCATCATGTCCAGATGTCTTCAGTAAAAAAACAGCTAATCCCAAATAAAAAGACCAAACCAGAACCAAATATAAATCCATCCTGCTAACAGCTGTTGTTTGTGTAATAACAGCCTGTATATGTGCCAAAAATGATTAAAAACGCATGAAAGAGCCACACTGTTGCATTCTGGGGGATGTAGAAAATAACAGAAAATAAATGAAACGGAGGCAAAAAATGAAATGTTGGAAATCCAATAAAACTAGCTGGAGGAAAAATGGGGGTAAAAACAGGAATAAAAAAAAAAACTAATGTGTGCACCAACTTTAATAAAATTTACTGCAGGACAGTTTTACCTTCTCTCATTATATCACTAAATTAATAAATAAAAGAAAAATGTGTAACATTATTATTTTTTTAATGTTATTGTACAGCTTTTGCAGTGAACACAAATGTGAGTCCTACAGCGCCACAAACAAGCACCCAAATTATTAAATGGGTCATGATATATTTTAATCCAAAGACTGTTGAGGCTTTATACCCCCTCAGTGTGCCTGTAAAGCAAACCATATGTGAAGATGTGTGCCAAAACTCAAGAGCATACTGACTGACTGATGCAGTGGCAGAAGCTTCACAGCAGAGGTCAGACCTAAGCCGAACATTAAAACTTCAGCAGCAACCTGCCAGTTGGGAATGAAATCTCTTTTTGCAGCCTCTAGTCGTCATACAGACGCAGTTTGTGCCTGTGTGGAAACAGTCATTTATATTTGATGAAATCCATTATTTAAAATAAAAATCAAACTGATGGTAGGTATTCTAGAGAAAATGACACAATTTGGCATTATTTTAAACTTTAAAATAAAATGATGTTTAGCTCATTACATGATAGGCCACAAACATGCAGATCATTCACATGCAAATCTTATGACTAGAATAACATTTGGCACATTGGTAAATATAAATAAATTCTGCTCACACAGAGTGAGCTATCAGGGTATTAGCTTCCTCTGGCGCCCCCTACTGGGCGATTTGAGAATGAATCTAAGGGTCAAGACCACTGATAACACGGCAAATAATGCCATAAAACAATAAAATAACAACCTGTTTAGATATACTTCATGTGAACTACATCAGAGATTTAAGATACGTGGAAAAGATCACGAGGTTAGGAGAAAGCTAATAATATTAAACCTGTTGCTCTTTCTTTTAGATAGACTGTCCAAGCTCAAACCAGACACCAGTGGCTAGTTCACCCCTCAATAACCCCTTGAGTATCTTATCTAAGATTGGAAAAGTCATCTTCTTCCACACTGCCTGACAGTATTATATATGAACATGTTTTTTTCATGGCTACATGAAATTAATCACATTAAAAAATTAGACACCTTGTACACGATCATTCAAAATAGATGCCATACACATTTACCTAAAATTCAGCCTGACATATCTCTGAATTTAAAATAAAATAACGTGAGAAATGTGAACATTATTATCATTATAAAAAACATGGTTATGAATAAATAAAAGCAGACATATTTTATGGAAAAAATGAGTAATGATCATAAAATATAAACAAATAACAACAATACAGATAAAGAAATTGATAAGTAAACAAAAAATAACTGAACTAAATACCAGTGTAAAAGTAAGTAAAATCTCATCTACTTAAGTAATTTTATAATACAGATTTAAATAATAAGTCTAATTTACTGACTCATTTCTTCAAAGGGATATATTTTTCCAGCCCTAGGTGTGACATTTTATTGACGACTAGTACTGTAGTTCAATGATTTTAATCTCTCACGTAGTTGACAGTATATTGTTTTTAAGATAGAGAACGCATATGGCAGGGGGTCAACAGTCAGGTTCAGCCACCATTAATTAATCCACATTTATCTGAACATGATTTATATATGTTGAGACTAGAGACATGGCCCGCTTTATCGCTAATCTACACACATTAAACAACTGCCTGCTTCATTTATGATTGACTGAAAGTCTGAAAGCCAACTGCCAACTGTTTTTGAAGAACAAATCTGTTCTGGTCACATAGGCTAAAGTAAGTTATAATTCATACATTAACCTCTTACCAAACGGTCCATTTTTATACACAAGCCTGAAAATAATGTTGGCCTACCCAAAATAAGAAGATTACTGTTCTTCAAACCCTTTTGATTGCAGTCATGACCCTGGTCTCATTTAAAAGGCAAATCTCAACAAAGCCACAGAGGCTAAAGTTTCCCCGTGGCTGGGCCAGTGTTGCTTAAAAGGTTAAAATGTTATTTCTGGTATATAAGATTACAGCAGCGTTCACTGTTAAAACAGCACCGTTAAACTATGGTTTAAATAGGGGGCAGGATTAGATGAAAATTATATTCATAAACCTTGTATTTATTTTGTTATCTATAGTATATGATGGCAAATTATCAAAAAAAACAAAAACGTTTTGATGCAAACTAAGAAAGCCAAAACGTTAGTTTTTATTTGATTTCATTAAAATAAACGCTTTATATCAGATTATAGCCGATAGAAAGTGAACTGTAGGCTACTGTTTTCTCTTCCTACTTGTTAGTAAGTTGCATGCTTTTCAATGACCACCTTCCTGAGTTTCAACCTTCACCTGGATCCATGTAGTAGGCGAAGGAGGAAAAAAAACAACACATCTTCACTTCAGGAGCTCTACTTCCGTGTTTGGCTCAAGTCAGCTGACCGAGAAGGAACCAATCAGAAGTCGTACGCGGTTGTAAATAAACGCTTCGGTTTGAGTTCATGTGAAGCTGCAGCACCGACAGAGAGAAGCAGAGACATGACAGCGAAGACGAAAGCCAGCGGTGAGTTAACTTAGCGGTTTATTTGACCTGTCAGCATATCGAGGGAGTCGTTTCTTGTTAATTAATTAATTAATTAATTAATTAAAAAGCTGTTGTCGTGTACAGCTGCCTGTATGACCGAGCAACACTATTATACATGTGGACAGCTGTGGAGTTAAAGGCAGCACGCGGCGCAATTGTTGTAATTATAAGTGATTAATGTATAAAGTATAAATTCTCTACAATATTCCTCTGAGTTAGGCCTATATCTCTCCATGGCAGCCAATATTGAACCTGAGCTATCTCATAATTGATTTTTTTTCTTGTCTTGTCATGTCATTAAACATATATATATATATTTAGTTCGCAAAATGTCAAACTGGTTTTCTTTTATTGACTCTAATCAGCAGCCTAAATAAATAAATAATTATTTAAATCACACCCATTTCTGCCAATCAGCTTGAACTATAATATTCCCATAAATATGTTTATGTTCATTTGGGTCTCGTCTTCTAAAATATGTATAGCTGCAAAAAATAGCTGATTAATTAAAAAATAAAAAATAGCTGATTAATTAAAAAATAAAAAATAGCTGATTAATTGATGATTTTATTGACAATTTAAATAATCAGATTATGATTTAAGTCAGATTAGGCGAAGATTCACTGATGGTAGCTTTAAAATGTGAATATTTTCTGTTTTTTATGCTCTTCGATGATAATAATGGGGTTTTTGTTGGTCCCATTGAACAACTACAACAGTAACATGTTGAATACACATTAATAATAATACAATTATGTAATGTATACTAATTTAACATTCAGAGTGGTACTTTTCACAGTACTTTTACTTTTGATACTTTAGATATGTTGTACCGAGAGTACAGAAGTATTTTTTAGTATTTCTATTTACAGTGTGGTATTGATGGTTAACTTAAATTAAGGATCTAAATACTTTTCTTTTTTTTGTTTTTTTTACCACTGCTGTTCAAACATTTCTGCTATTCGTATCTTTTTTGGCTGTAAGATAAAAAATTTTTTTGCCTTAAACTTTCAATTTTTTGCTGAGCTACAAAAAGAGAGTTGATGTAGGGCAGGTTATTATCCCCAAGAATTCAACTGGAAATGTGCAAGGATGGATTATAATAGGATTATGTATAATCCTCCATCTGTAAATTTTGCACCGGGGCTACATGGCACTCAGATGATTATTGTTACCACAGGAAAGATAAAGAGCAGTTAGAGCAGTTTAAACATATATTTATATATTTATTGTGCTACGTTTTACCGAATGTTTTATTAAATTGTTGTGTTTACAGATACGCGGGGATCTGCTGCAGCAGTGAGCAGCAGACAAGTAAGAAAACGACACTTCTACAAGAGCACGCTCTGCTGTTACCATAATACAACAGTGCAGATAGATGAACAAAAGCAGGCAGTTCAGCAGCAGCAACACAAAAGCATGACTCACAGCCAACTCCTGCTCAGCCCTTTAGATAATGATATATTTTGTTGTTTTATTTTCTTGAATGTCTGGTTCGATCTGTTGGATTACTTTATGTTTAATTGGTTGATCATAACCATGTGTTTTGTCTGTAAAATGACAGTAACATTTTAAATGAATGCTTTCTTTAAACGATCCTTTCAAAAAATATATATATATATATCTGTCCTACGGTCTGAATCCGAAAAAAAGAGATTTTACTCTTTTAATAGTGTCTGATTTCTCAGTTTATCTGTTTTGCTAGTTTTTAGTACTTTTTATCTATTATATTGATTTACACAGGGAAAATATTTACAATGCATTTGTCTGTTCTTTTGGACACTTCCGCAGACCTCACTTCTTAGGGATAACACAAGTACTGTAATAAATGTAGGAAAGAAAGAAAGAAAGAAAGAAAGAAAGAAAGAAAGAAAGAATAGACAGCTGAGTATTGAGCACAACATTGTTGCCACCGTTGCCATGGCTCGAGGCAAGGGCAGCCGGGGTACAAGCTGGCATTTTAGAAGGTCTGGTGAATGTGACATCAATCCCTGAGCTTAATTCCTGCTGAGTGAACTGATCTAGTTTTCACTCACTTTTCTGCGGCTGCCATAGATTTTGCCTTTTTATTAAACGTGCTGTGCATTTGTTGCACACATTTATACAATTTACACATAGTTTTCATGATGCTTAGCAGAAGATGTAAAAAAAAAAAAATTGCAATTGACAAAAATGACCAAAAATATTATAATTATATATTTTCTTTTTATATCAAAACATTAACAACCAATTAACTAACATTCATTTGAGTTTGGGCTTTAATAGCATTGAATGCATTAACAATTCTTTGTGCTTTTGATATAGATCAAAAGCACTTCTTCCACATGACTAGTAGTTATACATTTATTAATTGCCTCATTGCTTAACCACATCACCAGGGCAACATGGTCCAATACAAATATTGAGTAAGTGCACTGAACAAATCAATGATTGGTTGTGCCAGCTAAACTTAAATAGATAATGTTAAAAACCACAAACCAAACCAGAAATCTTGATGTCTAAGGCCTGAATTCCAACAGCCACATTAAGACAGATACAAAGTCAGCCTACTATCACCTGAAGAATATATCAAACACCAAAGGACTTTAGGACAAAACAAGTCCTTACATTTATCTTCAGCAGACTCTACTCGAGTCCGCACTAAGACCAAGAAAGTAGATCACATCACTTTACGCTGGCTTCCTGTCTGAAAGAAGTGATTTCAAAATACTGCTTTTGGTTTATAAAGCACCGAATACATTTCTGACCTGCTGCTAAATTATAAAGCATCCAGACCTGTCGGCTGGTCTGGGACAGGCCTGCTTTCTGCCCCTAGAGACAAAACTAAACACGGAGAAGCAGCGTTCAGTTTTTATGATCTGGACCAAACTCCCAGATAACTGTGGGTTTGTGCAACTCTCCTCTTTTAAATCAGAGCTGATTTGCCTTGTTGTTGAAATGTGCTATAGAAATAAACTGACCTAATACATTTAAACCTCATCATATCTGTAAGCATTTCTCACTTGAAAAATACAATGTAACTATGCAATATAGCAGTTTGAATCATGAATAATAATTTTAAAAAAAAACAGTAAAGCCAAATTACTTATTTGAACCGTAGTATGTTTAAGATACACAAAGTATTTGGGACATGTTTTAGTTGCTCTCCTGCTGCTTGATATGTTTTGCTTTCAGTCACACCTTCTCTATGTATTATCTTTTGCATACCATGGTGCTAAATGCCTTACCCATATGAAAACATACGTCATTCAAAGTATTGTACTGCTGTCATCCTCTCACTATATATATATTGTTTTAGAGATACTTCTACGTCATAAGATGTTTCTGTGGGAAACGCTGATGTAGCTCAGCATCATGGGATTGCACAGTATCATCGGGGTAACAGAGAGAACTTTATACACAATTGTTACTTTTTCTCTGTCCAGGAGGGCCCAGGAGGACTGTGGGACTCTGTGAAGAAAGCTGCGTTTGTCATTGGATCTGGAATCTTCTTCTTGGCTGCATTCGGTAACTCGCTGACATGGTAGGATCTCCTTACATGTGTATTACCACACAGCAAACCTAAGCTTGTCCTCAGATGAACCCTGAGTGACGGTGCCATAGATCGTTAGATTAGAAACGGCAAAACAGGCAGGACAAGAAATGGGTAGGAAAAGAAGAGAACTGGATGGGAGGGGCTAAATAAGACAGGACAGGGCCTATTGTGGATTTGAAAGTACAGGTGTTAGGGTGTTGCTAGGTTTTCGCTAGGTGGTTTCTATGGTGTCCTGCGGGTTTTGTTTGGTAGAGTGAGACTGGGTATTGGGTAGGGTGTTAAGTATGGCTGCTTGTGCATTTCATGGTTCCTGCTAGGTGATTGCTGCAGTGTCACTTGGACTTTATTAGGTGGTTGCTAGGTGTAGTAGGTCATCCCAGAGCCTTTGACAACCTATCAGGAATCAGGTGTCAAAGATTGAGGGTCTATGAGAATGAGCATTTCATTTCAAATGTTTTGTTTTTGGATTTTGTTTATGTTTGTTTTGCAAAATAATTGTAAGAAAGAAGAAGTTTTAATCATGTAAGAAACTGGTCTTGTGAAATTGACATTAATTCCTCCTCCAGGCATCTTCAGAAAGTCTGGGGAGCTTCAGGAGATTTCTGGCAGAACCTGTGGACCAAATTGTACTTGACGTTCGAGGGTCATGTTTTGTTCTGTTTTGGTGAGTAAAAACAACTGGTCAGTTTTGTTTCTCATCCAAAAAACAATTAGTGTTGTGTTGACGATCACATTGCAACCAAATAGGCTGATATTGACTGATGTCAACTTATTCACTTTTATAATACAGCCATCATGCTATTGTTGTTGTTGTTGTTGTTGTTGTGTGTTCCACAATCTACATATATTATCTAATTAGGACATTATGTGCAAGCATGTGTATTACAATTTTATTTCCAGTGTAACAGGTATGGTGTTTTTCAAATATGGTAAACCAATAAGACACAGAGTGCTCAATAAAAAACAGTTCAGAGTGCAAGCCTGTTTGTATTGATAATTGTCTCTGTAATAGTGTCAACTTATTACGTTACATACAGTAAAAATACAAAAGATGCAGGCTTTAATATGATCTAAAGCCTTTTATAATAATGCATTTGGAGCCTAGTGGATATAGGATTTTCGGCAGATTGCTCAAAATCAAAACAATCCTTCATAATCTTGGAATTATCTTAAAAATAAAATGCTCACACACAGGTGGCTTCTCTTCAAATATCAACAAGTATTAAAACACCTTTAGGCTCAGGTCAGTGGCTGTCATGTTGTCCCACTCTGACAGTGGGCTTGTTTTTTGTTGTTTTTTTTTCTCAACAGGGACCGTGTTAATCCCCTCTCTGGCATTCTGGGGGTTGAATGCTCTGCTGCTATTGGCGGACACCAGTGGTAAACCCTACTTCATCACTCGCTACCGCATCCAAGTGGACAAGAATAACCCGGTAGGCTCCAGTGCCACACCGTTAATATTGTTATTGTTGGGTTTTTGTACTTAAAGTAAGGTCCATAAATCAATCAATCTATCTACAAGTATGTATATGCAACTGAAATACTAGTGTTTTTGACAGTACATGGTGAGGCCACTTTTGGTCTGCCTGATCATGCTTAGGATACAACTGATCTAGTTTCTGCATTTAGCCATGGCGCGATGCTGAGTGTTATCTGAACATATGCTTCAATGGAAATGAATTCAACTCAAGAAAATCTGACCTTTTGTACAGAATTAAGTTGATAAATGCGTAAATTTGATTGCTAACCTAGAAATAGCACATAATCTTAAATCATTTCACGTGTCAGAACTTTTGCCTTAAAATGTTCCTGAATTCTCAAACTTTCAGATTATTTTCAGGTTTATGTGATAAGAGATTTTCAGACTTTTGGACCTCACTGTACTTGCATTGCCCTCTGTGTTGCTGATCTGACGTGTCCACATGTCCATCCGACCAAAGTCTTCTCACTGTGTTTCATTAACAGATGTTGTTGGACACCGCAAAGATAAAGACAGACATTACTGATAACTGAGGCTAGAGGTTACTCTCAAACCAGTGAAATCCGTTTCAAAATAATTTCTGTGAATTTACTGTTAGTGATTTGTGATAGCATTCAATAGTAGCATTTTATCCCCTCAAAAGTTCCTTTATCCAGCTTTGTGTGTTTTTAAATAAGATAATCACCTTAAGGCGTTACATTAAACTTCTGTTTGTCAGTTGGTAGTTGTAATCTAATGAAAGTCATAAAATTTACACCACCTGAAATAATCTTATCTAATTTGTGAGTCATCAAGCATTTCATGTTGGATTTCTAGAGTCTGAAGCTCTGTGACCGAGAATGACTGTCTGTACCCGATTCCTATCAGTTATAGACAGGTCAGGACAGGCCAACAATACACAAAGAGCTGGTATAAATCCAACCAAATGGAAAGTGTATCTCATGTGTTGATGGCTTTTTCAAGTACGTCTGAAAAGAAGAAAAAAACAAAAACAAACGCCTGAATGATGAATTTTATGTTGATGTAATTTTCACATATTTTACAGGCAGCAATTAGTTTCTGTTTATTTCAGTATGAGCAAATAATATATAAAAAAACACCAGCACAGACTTGAAACTTGCTGGTAAATTCCTCACAATAAGCAGTGCAACATTTATCTGTCATGTTAGTGTCAAAGTTAGTGTTGTGCAGGGATGCAGCTGAGGGCCGAGCAGTTACCTGAAGCGTCCATCTGCTTGTTTGCATGTTAGTGCAATGATGGTTTAGAAACATCTTCAGTTCCAGTGTTGATGTAAACAATCTAATTATGGCTAGGTTCAGATTTTTCATATGTCATGAGTATTCATAGCAGTATGGTATGAAATATGTTGGTGTTCTTCCTTTTCCCACTCCTCTTCTTTGGTATTATATCCAGTTTTGACATCTTCTCATCCCGCCGTTGTTCCACTCCTCCCTCCATCCAGGTGGATCCTGCTAAGCTGAGTCATGCAGTGAGGTCTGTCCTCTTCAACTGGGTGTTCATCTCTGGGCCCATGGTGGTGGTGTGTTACTACCTGATGACCTGGAGAGGAAACCCCTGTGGCCCTGAGCTGCCCACCTTCCACTGGGCCCTGATGGAGCTGGCTTTCTTCTCCATCCTGGAGGAAGTTATGTTTTACTATTCTCACAGGTAGGGACAGAATCAAGAGGGAGAACCATTTTGTGTACCGCTGATGCAGAGGTACAATTGATGGGCTGTGATGATCGTAGTGTACCAGCGGAGAACTGGATGTTTTTATTTTGATCATCTTTTTCTCTCAGGCTGTTCCACCATTCCAGCCTCTACAAACATTACCACAAACAGCACCATGAGTGGACCGCTCCCATCGGAATCGTCTCGATCTACGCTCATCCTCTGGAGCATATGGTGAATGAACTCTCCTCCTTTTCATTTCAGTTATCAGAATTTAGTCAGTAGTTTTGCTGTGCAAGAAAAAAACAGTCTTTAAAGCTATACTTACTGTAATCAGTTGTTGAGGGTGATTTTCACCACTGGTTAGATTTTTAAGTCTTACTGTGCGTTCCTAGTTTCGCTCTTCTAAATTCATTGTTCACTCACTGTTCTTCTTTGCTGTTAGATCTCCAACATGCTGCCAGTAGTAGCCGGACCTGTGATCCTGGGCTCCCACATTACAACCACCTCTGTGTGGTACTGCCTGGCTCTGGTCAGCACAACCATCTCCCACTGTGGATATCACCTCCCCTTCCTGCCCTCACCCGAGTTCCACGACTTCCATCACCTCAAGTGAGTCCGCGTGTCCTACTGCATGTCCCAAGAGTACTAATAAAGGGATTTATCTTTTGAACTGTATTTTACCTTATCCTTTAAGGGTTCTTTTCTGATCAATCTTAAGTACTATACATTGGAAAATTACCAAAAACAGCAGAGGGATCCCATGTGACAGTTCGTACATTGCATTCTTGTTCGTAGATAACCTTTCCCTTTCACTGTTACTCACCTGTCACTCCTGCTCTAGGTTCAACCAGTGTTTCGGGGTCCTCGGCGTGCTGGACAGGCTCCATAGTACCGACAGCAAATTCAGGCAGACCAAACAGTATGAACGCCACGTCCTGCTCACCAATTTCACCCCGCTGAACGAGAGCATCCCCGACACACCTAAGAAGGGCCAGTGATGACCTGCGACCCCTGACCTTTAACTTAAGGCCCAGGCTTCGCCAAAGTTTGGGATCATCACTGTGATGTGGAGACAAAATGCTCAATCAATCTTTAATGACCGTTAGATTCTGATTGTTTTAATCCAGAAAACTTGCACTTTATAATAAGTTTGACCACCATGTTCAATGTGAAGTCGCCTGCCACTGTGGTTATTTATTTTTATTTTTTTTTTAATTCTCCTATGATTTCATCTCATGTGACCTTGTCAAGCTCATAATTTGTTGGCGCAGGTAACATATGGAAATATAAAAGTGGCCAATATCTTTGTTCCAAACCACTATGGAGAAGTTTACCTTTGGTGCGTGCATCATAATTTCACAATTTTATTTTAAAATTAAGAGGCTAATCAAGTCATCTTAAAACAAGTTGATCATTTACTGGACAGTTCCCTGCCATAATAGATCTAAATACTTTTAATTCTTACTGTTTATATTGCATTCACAGCCTTCAATATCCCTTAACAAGCTAATCATTTTCAATATGCAAATTATTAAAGTATGAACAGATTCTGGTTGGTTGATCATCTCTCAGATTCCACTAACTTGTTTAATATGATTGTTAGTATAACTGAATAACACTTGAATAATGTATCGTTATGTGTTAATTATCAGACACAAATTTTGTATATATAGAGTTTCATAATAGCACTTCCAGCTCACCAGTCCAGAGGCTTCTGCTGCATTCACTTGCTGCTCAGACAGAAGAGAATCTGTCTTCTACATCAAAAGACAGAACAAACATTTGCACTTTCTTTTCCGTGGAACCTGGAGAAGAGAAACATACCATTGAATGTGTGGCTGTATCACAGAAGGCCTCAGTAGTGGTTGAATAAGAGTGTTTAATTAATAAATAGCTTCTACTTTGATACAATGTTGAAGTTTTAGCTGGACTGTTTAATATTAAAATATTTTGAGAAGATATGCATGAGTTTGTTTTATTATGGGGGGGACAAGACACAAAAACAAAAATAATCACTCAACAGGCAGTGTTTGAGGTTTTTTTGTCCGTTTTGTGTTTTTTTTCTTTATTAAAAGGAAAAGCATAATAACTACAAATTACAAATAACACTAAGCGAATCACATCAGCCTACAAAGCAGATATTATGAATATTAAATGTTATTATACAAGATCTCATTCAAGTATTTTACATTTTTCCATTTTATATATTTTTTTGTTCCTTTTTTCCTTGTTTTCATCTTTTTTTCCTCATGACAAGCCTAAGATATTGAAATGTAATGAACTATTTTAATGGTTCATATACAGTTATTTCGTATTCATATGGCTTTATGGAATTTTGTCCTTTTTTTAAGTCTCCAGACATCATAACCAGCCATATTCCTCTGCACATCACAAACCCTAGTTTTCTTTCTCTCTTTTTCTCATTTTCTGCTCCTCCATTCTGTCCCCAGTCCATCGTCCATCTCTTCAGTCCATATAAAACTGACGAGCAGAGGTCAGCGCCCTCTAGAGTTTGTTTGGACAGCTAGCAGCAGTTCTATGCTGAGAGAAAAGGCTGAAAACTCCCACACCACCTGAATCCCTCCCCCCTCCCAAATGTCCAGTGACAGGCGATAGTAGGTGATCACGTCAGAGGGAGGGATCATGTGACTGTCCCAGGAAGAAGGCCCCCTAATGGCAGTCCACCATGTCTGCAGCCACACACCAGCTCACACATCACAAGGATTCGCTGGTTTCGGGAAATGTTTCCTTTTCTGTATATTTCATAGCTCTCACATTGTCATTAAACCTCCAGTAAACACTTTGATGCATCAACTGTAATCCTCTAATAACTGATCCAAATCTCCCTGAAGATAAACTAACAAGACATTAAAAGGGGAAGGAAAAAAAAAGCAGCTTTGCTTGCATTTTTGTGTTTCCAACAAATTTAGATTTAGAGGAAGTAACTGAAAAACAGAAAGACTGACAGGACTACGTGACGTCACTCTTCTCCACTCTGCTGAAACGTCGACCAACAGGTCAAACGATTATTTCAGAAAAGGACAGACTTAAAAAAGGGAGGGCACAGAAGTCCAATTTGAAAATTTCAGGCTTTTTCCAAAATCAATTCTTTTGAAAATTCATTTTTACATATTACTGTCCTCTTTGACTAAACTAAAAGTTTGCAACATTGCAGTATGCCAGTGAAAATCAGGTCATTTCACTGCACATCTGGATATCCATATATGTATTAAGACTCTAAAATTGTTTATGAACTTCTTGTGCAATTCAAACCTCAAACTCTGTTTTCTTTGTTTGTTAATTAATTTCTTGTTGGTAACGCTGCTCTCATCTATCTTGGCAAACATCTGTACGAGAAGAAAAAAAAAACGAGAGCAAAATTAACTGATTTCAACATGAAATACTATAAGATTACAGATTTTTGTCTTCGCACTGAATACCTGTTGACGCCCTGATGTCAGCTTTCCCTTTTGTGTTGTGAACTATATGTTCCCATTTTTGAAATCCACAGATGTTTAAACAGTCTGTCACAAACCCCGCCTCCATCATAACAACAACAACGACAACAACAACAACGATGACAACGCTAGAAACACTGCAAATTGAAATTAAAAAGCATAAGATAATTATGAGACCATTAAAAAAAAAAGTTAAAGAGTACATACACATGTAAGGCAAATATATAATCTGTTCTATAAACAATAAAACAAGTAACAGGGAGCTGTGATCACTTCTCTTCATCTGTCAAATTCACATTTACATTAGTGGAGGAAAAAGAACAAAAAATTACTCCTCTATTTGATATCATCAAAAGACTGGATAAAGATTTAATTATCCACACCAGATTATTAGAGTTCAGTTGACTGTAGGAAGAGTGATGACTGAACAGAGTACGAGCAAACACTGTGTCCACAGCGAGGCAAGACATCGAGCTGTGTGTGCGTGTATCTGTGTGTGTGCGTGAGAGAAACAGGAAGAGGTGGTGAGCGCCAGAGGCCAAATCAGCCTTGTTGAGCAGCGGGTCGGACCGAGTGAACTTCTGTTTAACAGCGAAGCCTGAGGCCAAATGTCTGAGCCCCACTACAGCCAGCCGGCGACTCCACCCAGAGCACCTGCGAAAGAGCACGACAGCCGTCCTCGTAACCATCGGTTCTTCAAGTAATCCAGATTGATGATTCCAGTCCTGTTGCGTCACTGATGGTCGACTGATGGATGGATGTCAAACGGATGGATGAACGGATGGATGCAGCTCATTTGACATGGAGGCAGAGCGGAACAAAAAAGTCAGGAAGCACCCTAAGGGGGATTATGGAGAAGAGCTAAAAAGGACCCTCCGGTCCCAACTCTCCACCCCACTGAAGTGTTTTTTAATTTCTTTTTTTTTTTTTTTCCAGGGGGAGAAAATGCGATAAAGTTCCAAGAGGTTGACGTGTTTCAGCACAAAAAGCCACGACTTGCAAACACGGGGAAGAATTACAGGACTTGTAACAGACTGAATGACTCTCGGAAGACAGTTCAGAAATGGTGAAGGAGGAAGAGTGAGGGGGATGGAGAACAGCTTGGCAGACAGTGCCACCTAGTGGCCTCTGCTGGAAATGGTGACTGAATATATGGGTAATTTCAATGCTGTACAATCGACAATAAGGTGGCTGGCACAAGAAGCAGTAAAACCATTAAAATAAGGCAACTTTCAATGATCGTGTCCGTACTGAGGGATTGGTACAAGTCCGTTTTTCCTCTTTTTATCATTTGGTTCTTAAATATTTTCCCCCTCAAAGTCCAGCCATAAAGAAAATCAAATAGTTGTAATTTTTAGCCCCTCAACTGAGAGCACAAAGGGGGGCTCTGCGGATGGAAATGTCAGTCGCTCGGTTCAAACCACTTTGGTCCGGTTGGATGTCAGGAGCAGCTCAGCCTCCAGCGGGTCGCTAGCAGGGCTTTCAGATGCTCAGTCTTGTTTAAATTATTTCCAAGTCTCCAATCCTGCCACATGCCAAAGAAATAATAATCATAATTCTGAGATCTGTGCGAGGAATCGGATGTCTTTCAGCCAGCAGGACATTGACGATCAAAGAGGGGTCCCAGTGACAGAGAGGGGGGAGAACATGAAAAAAAAAAAAAAACAACTAAAAATTCCAGGTTTGTAAATAACCACTAAACCATCCACCGTGTGGACTGGCAATGGGTCGTTTAAAAAAAATAAAAAATAAAAAAAAATAAGTGTTTGACACTGCATCCATTCCTTGCCTCATCAAGACAAAAAATATTTTTCTCAAAAACGTATTACCAAAATAACCTGCACCATTTTAGATTTTTTTCCATCCTCACATAAAAATAAAATAAAATAAAATTCTCATGCATGATTGAAGGGCAGGATGCCCCCCCTCCCCCCTCCCGTGGCGCGGACAGAACCGGCGACTTTGCAGACGTGGTTGAGTTGATCCATGTGTGGCAGCGTGTTAGTGGAGTTACTTCAGTGTCTTGGCATCTGGTGCGAGGTCAGCGACGGGGGCTCTCTGGCCGGCGGGTTTGGCATCATCCTTGGGGCCCTGGGCGGCGGGGGCAGGGCTGGGGCCTGAGCCAGCCTGGCTGTGGGGGCGGCTAGAGGGCAGAGAGGGGTGCCTGCGACGGCCGTCCCCGCTGGATGAGTGTCTTCTGCGGCCTCCGTCCTCCATTGGTGGCTGGAAGCAGAAATGACCAGGGTGCAGATTAGATGGCAGGTCATTTTCAAAGCACAACAAACACTTTTAGAAACACCAACAAATAAAAAACCCGCAATGACCCCATGTACAGCTACACAGGTATAGAATGGGTTCATCGAAATACTTTAGCCGGTGACATATTTAGGACTCAAAACTCATGACCTCAGAAATGTGATGTACATCTGATGATACACTTCTATGTCATGTACTGTCAAGAGCATGGAAGCAGTTTTAACCTATTGATCAAATATTACGATAAAATATAATAAATATTTAAGTTGAGCTCAAATAGGACCCAGTAAAGACATCAAGTGACCCAACGTTGGATGTTTATCTCTAAGATTGATCAGTATCAATCTATCTTGAAATTCTAATCATCTGTGACCTGAAGCTTCTTTTCAGTCTTCAAGTTTATCTTTCATTTTCACATCTGTCAAAACACAGATGACCTACATGCAGTCCTGTTCAGATACTGATAAAGCGTTTGTCTGGACAAATACTCGTCCAGAAAAACGTCAGGAATATTCTACTTACGTCAATTCTGAAATCTTCCAGACGTTTAAACTTGCTCAGGCACTCCTGCAGCTTGGGGTCGATCTCCAAGGTCTTGATTTTCGAGTATTTAAGGAAGGCCCAGAACTTCTCAAGTCCGTAAAGCTGGCCTGTGAACAGGAGGCACAGAAATGCACGAATGAACTGAATGTATATTCTTAGTGTCCTCCAATTTGTACACACTGTGTTCTGTGTTTTTCAGGTTTCCTCACCAGCTTCGTAGTCTTTCATGGTCTCCTCCTGGAAGTCCTTAAAGATGTCTGGCCTGAACTTCTTCTCTAGACCATAGCTGTAGTACCTGAACAGGCACTCCAAACCGTACCTGAGAATCGATAACAGGAAGAAAGACTGTTTGGTAAATCAAAGTATCAATTACTGTAATAGGTCAATGTTAAATTTGGAAATCGATGCATGCTGCAGATTTATATCAACCAATATTCATCACAAATACCTCAACTGGTGTTGGGTTTTTGTTTTTTTTTAAGTTTGATGATTACAAAAATAGGCAAAGCAAACAAGTAAATGTAGTAATGTAGTAGAGAAAGTAAAAAGAGTGAATGATGATGGTACACCGTGTCAAAAAACTGCATTTATCCATTCACGACTCTTACCTGTATCCCTCTTTCCCGTCCTCCACCACCAGCTGTCTGAATTCCTCATACATCTTCCTGTTGAAGTGATCTCGCAGGAAAAATGACCAGAAGCGGAACAGTGTGTTCATCTCTTGCGATTGGCCGATTCCCAGCCTCTTCCGCTCTGTGATTGGTTGAAAGGAAAGAGATGGTGGTTAAGGGTATTTAAAAAAAAAAGAAAAAACAAACAAAAACAGATGAATAGAGCTTTTTTTTCATCTAAACATTCAGAAACACTATTGTTGAATAGTCACTTAACATGTTTATAATACTATGTGATGAATGAATAAGAAAGGATGGTATACCATTTAGGCAGCGTCGGCGGTACTTGTGGTAAACGTGTTGCGTGAAGCCGTTCTCCTTGAGCAGCTCGTGAGATGGATGCTGGAACTTAGGGAGGGACTGAGGTGTGCAGCCAATGTTACCCAGAGCAGGGGTGCCCTCTGACGGGCTAGCGTTAGAGCTGAGAGGGAGAGAGGCGAATATTACAACCGCTTAAGTGGTGAAGTTAGTCCCGGCGAGACTGGTACCATTTATGGCCTTTTTATCTTGACATCCAGAAAAAAAATCCCTTTATTTTATAGTTTAAAGAGCCTAACATTAGGACGGGACGGACATTAACTTTAACTGTCTCACCTGACGGAGGCGGTACGGGAGCGATGCTCTCTGGAGTCCATCACCCAGCCGACATGACACTCCATGGGCGGGTTGGAGCTGTGTCGGGTCTTCCTCTTCCTGGGCGTCTGAAAGTTCACAGAGGAAAAAAAAAAACTAGTTTACAGCAATTGAACGGTGACCGACTGGCTACAAATGTAAAATCAGTGTATTAATTTATCCCCACCCCTCAAAAAAAATCATCAGGTTTTCAATCACCACCAAAAGGCAAAAAAATGTGTTTGATTTCACCCTCACACAGCAGCCATCTTACCTTGGCATCGACAGGCCGACCTTCCTTCACCACTGGGTAGAAACGTGGTGTCATGGTGGGGTCCTTTCGGTGAGGGGTGCGAGGCGTACGGGGCGTCCGGGCACTGCGGTAGTTGGGCGAGTCAGGCACGGTAGTTGGGAGTGAACGTGCTATTGAGGAGGGCTCGGGGACACCGAAGAGTTTGTTTGCCAAAGCGTCTGTGGGGACTGAGAGAGAGAAGAGATTTGTAATGAAGCAGCAAAAAAGAAAACTGTTAACTGCCTTCAGATGTTTGGTACATTCAAAGATGAAGTTAAACAATCTAGATGTCACAGCATCAGTGATCTAATGGCTTGGTTTATTTCACACGGCTAATGATTGATGATGCACCAAAGTGAGCAGTACAACCATAGTTTCCACTTGAGAAACGACACAATGACATAAATCATGCTGTCTACAAGTTGATCTACATGAATTTTAAGATCTATTCATGAAAAATAGGACCACTTCATAAATGAAAAAGCTTTGAAATATCGGAGGAATTAGAAGAAGAATAGCAAACTGAATAATGAATAATGTTTCAATCATACTCAACATTATTTAAAGCCAACTTCTGAAATACAGCTTTTTAATACCGGGTTAAAACCTCTATGAAACAACATATGTCCCAGTTACCATTTTACTACTTAAAACTTTCAGAATATTTATTAACTTGGAGTCGCATCATGCGTTTGTGTCCTTACTCTGCTGAGGTTTTGGGGGTCCTGGGGGGACTTCCTGGTTGGGGTCGACAGGAGGTTCGGGGGTCAGGCAGTCAAACTGTTCGCGGCTGATCAGGTGGACCTTCTTGAAGTTCTCCACCTCTTGCTGTAAAAACAAAGTAAAAAGGAGAAGATCCAGTGTTAATGTCAACAGAAAGACGATCTCTAGATTATACGTTTATTTTGGCTATTCTTACATATGATTCACCTGACAGTTTGTAATTCACAGATTATTCAATAGAAACTTGATTTAGGTCTTTACTAAAATATGGGGAGATTGTGGAGGATTCTTTATTTTATTTTATTTTATTTTTTTTTAAATCAATAAATTTAACCTGGAACATCAAGTGAAATGTTAACACACAGATTCATCAACAGACCTTATCTGCAGCAGTCTAGAGATTGAGATGCAGCAGCAAAACATGGCTGCCAAAAACACTCTTTTCACCCTCATGGTGACGTCTCTTACTGTTCTGACTCTATACTACGCTAACCAGCTGGGTTACATCAACACACAAAAAAACCCTGAATTTTCCACAAGGAAAGACCTTGAAATAACAAGCTCCTCCTACAACAGCAACTCAATTTAAAAGTCACACTGTAAACACACAACAAGTCTCGTGCATCAATGCTTCTGATTATTTCACACTTGCCCCTCCATCATTGAACCAAGTATCCTCAGATCTTTGAGCGTCCATCTTCACCTTCCCCTGCAGCTCGACCCCTTAGGCCGAAGCCTTGTGTGCGGGGGTTTATTTATAAACAAGCGCGCTCTGTTCCACACGCCCCTGGATGTGTGCCGGTGAGCACGTGAAGGTCCCACAAAGAGTTCAACAATGCTACAATGGGCAGCAACGGCAACAATAAAACAAAGCAAAACTTTCTGTTCTATGTCGTGTTTCCAAATCCAGAAACAGCTCTAACTGAAGAATAAATCTACTCGTCCTCTGGTCTTGGGCAGAAACACCTCCAATATGACGGTGACAACGTGGAAGCTGTCAGAAGAGCCGGCCTGAGTTATCACATGATCCTTAAACTCTTTAGTGACACAGGTTGAGTCCCTCATGATTTCCAAAAAAATCTCCCCAAAGGCACTTGCGTTCATTTTGATTTTTACAAAACAGAAAAAAATGTCAACATATTGTTCTTTACTTTTTATTTCCAGAAGCATTTTCTGACATCAGAGGGCTTTGTTTACTGTAAACACAGTGATCAGTGTCATCTTGAAGCAGGATATTTTATTCAAGATGATCTGATTTTAAAAAAACAAAACAAAACACAATTTACTGACTGAAAATGCAGCAAAATTAATATAAAGGTTCAAATAGAAGCTCTTAATAAAATAATCAATATTTTAAATATTATACACAATGCTGCTCATCATGGTGGTACAATACAATCTAGTGCCAGATCCACTTACTGTTATAACTAAGCCTAAAACAATGTCTATAACCAAAGTTACTCAGACTGTACTGAAGTAAAACACTTCACTTTTCACGTTTTGGAAACGTAATGATTTTTAGGCTCGGGGAGAAGTTTTTTTAGGGTTGTGTGTTACTTAATTATCACAGCGGGTTCACAAATAGAACAGTCTCACAGGTCAAGCAGGGGAAACACGACCTCACCTTAATGGTGGCGTACTCGGGCTCGTACGTGTCATCCCACAGGTCCTGCTCGTAGTAGAAGAGTCCGTCATTTATCACCTTGACCAGCTCGTTGGTCAGCTTGGCACGCGATGTGTGGTGTCCGGTGCGGTCGCCACCTGGGTGCTTCCTCAGGTAAGGTGGCGTCTGCGTCACAATCAGGATCTTGTTGACGTCGTGGTCGTCGATCTCACCGTCCGTCTCCTCGTCCGACCAGTCGGTGAAAGTGTTGCGGCGTCCGTCCATCTGCTCCATCTCCTCGTCGAACATGAAGTCGAGCTCCTCCGGTTCGTCCTGCTCCGCCCCCTCCTGATCAGAGATAAATTCACAACAAGAAAAAAAACAAAAAAACAAAGACAAATGATTAGAAAGTGTGAACTGATCACTATTTGTTTCTTTTGGGGAAATTATTAAGAATCAATAGTGAGTAATCAAATGAATGATGTGTAAAAAAACACAGTTGGTCTGACAAAACGAGCAATTTAGAGAAAGTCTCCATTTGGTCCATTTGGTTTAATAGTCATTAAATGGAAAATCATTTGTTGCAGCTATGAAAAAGAACATACAAATACTTGCAGACTTGAGTTTTCTCAAACAATAAATATTAAAAACACATTTCCTTTCTCACCTTATTTCCTGGGGCAGCAGAGGACAACAAGGAGCCAGACAGGGGCACCGGAGAGCGAAGCAAGTCGTCCTTTTCCTTCAGCTGCTGCTGCAACGAAGGGGCCTACATCAGTCAACCAACATTGACCACACAGGAGGATGGAGGAGGTAAAGATGAAGATGAATTGATACCAAGGTGGAAAGTTATAGATAAGATAAGAAGGAAGAAAACAAAAGTGTAAAATACTAATTTGGTTTTGTGCGCAAAGTCAAAGATGAAATTCATTTGTTTTACATAAACAATGCCTAACGGCTACTTGCCAGTTTACATATGTATAACTTGTAAGGCTGCAACTAAATTGCATTACTGATTTATCTATTAATATTTCTTTATTTTCCAGAGCCCAAAGTGACATCTTCAAATAAATCTGAAAAGCAGCAAACCATCACATTAAAGATGCTGGAACCTGAAAATATTTGTCATTTTTTCCTGATGAACAACAAACAATTAATTGATTCTTAAATTGTTGGCAATTCATTTTCTGTCCATCAACTAATTGCTTAACTGTTAAGCACTAGTTAGTTCAGCTGGCAAAAAAAGCATCGTAGTCCATGTAAAAACCACTGGATAAAAAAAACATGATCATTATGAAACAAGGGGGTGAGTGACGTAAATGATCGCTATATTCACTGCTGCTGCTGCAGCTCACAGTGTCTCTTCACTTCTTCCTTTCTTAAAGTTTATGATCGGTTACAAAGAATTTCACCTTCTCTGTGCTGACCTTGGGTCTGGCTGGGGAAGGTCTGGGCCTCTTCTTGACCTCAATCCAGGACTCTGAGTCCAGGTCGGGGAGGCTGGCGGAGAGGCCCTTGGGCATCGTCTTGAGGTTGGAGATGTCTGATTCAGTCTTGGTCTGGTGCTTCAGAGGTGTGGTGGACATGGGAGAGCCTGCAGCAAAAACAGAGGGTCACATTTTCAATGCTTACTTGCAAAGTTTGTTTTGCAAACTTTTCCTGTGCAAAATTGGATGGAGGACAAGCAGGTCAACAAAGCAAAATAAACATTGAAAAAAGGACAGTTTGTCTTTTACTGAGCTGGATTTAATTCAGTATAAACAACTCATTTCAAGAAAATTAGGGTTCACCTCTGGGTTCCTCTGTTATCTGTCTCGGGACAAACTCGGGGCAGTTTATGAGTTGAGAGAAGTCGGTGTGGGTTTGGTTAGGCATGTTCAGGCCCGGCAGAGGCCACTTCTCCGGCTCCACCTTCCGTCGAATCTTCATGTCGATCACTTCCACTTCTTTACTGTCCTTCAAAGCCTGACAGGAGGAACAAAGGGTCAGTTAGTCTGTGTGGTAACAAATATAATACAACCTCACCATTAAAGTGGTGGCAAGAAAAAAACACAAGTTCTTCATGTAGGCAATATGGAGGTGTCGAGCCTCTTCAAGCTCATCAAAACCGGAGAAAGTCGGAAAATTCTAAAATTCATCCCGAGGGGCTATTTCAGGGTTTTGCTAATGTGTTACGGGCGCAGCCTGTGTGTTTGCTTCAGTTCTGAGATCAGAGTTATGAAACTTCTCTTCATTAATGTTTAGTCAGAGAAGAGACATGATGCTCATCACTTCTACAGCACGTCTGCAGGTCACATCTGATATTCCATAATATATGGATATCGTTAACTTGTTACAGAGACACATTTATTGTAGTGGTAAGTAACTGAATTGGTGCTTTTATAAAAAAAAATAAAAAAAATCTTGCCACCGCCTTTATTCGCCAGTATTGTTTCAGGAAACAAAACATAGGCTGATGAAGTTCTTGGCCAGGACCAGTAAGAAGTGCTAGAAATGTGCTTACTTCCAGAATGAGGTCGACGTCGGTGGTGAGGGCCTGCACTCGGTGGAAGCTGGCGATGAGTCCGACAGGCAGGAAGCCCTCCTGATCCATCTTCCTCCGCAGGAAGAAGTCACGCTCCAAGTTGTCCAGGCTGAAGTAGTACTCACTACAGGAGGCAGCAGCAGGGGAAAACACATCGTCAACATCTTCCAGCAAATATTGAGGAAAATCATCTTTTGTTGTCATTGAGGTTGTTTACCTTTACATCATAATCAATAAGAATCATCAAAATACCAGTCAGCTGTTTATGATCTACATGTTGTAAAAGTGAAAGTATGCATCATTGTCTTTTTTCGCTTCAATGCTGAGATCAGAGTTGTGAAAGTCGTCTTCATCGATGTTTAGTCAGAGAAGAGACATGAAGAGCTCATCACTTCTACAGCACGTCTGACTGTAAAACTGCACTACAGCCTAAACTTGGACTGTCTCATAGTTGTTAGCATGTCATTCCTGTAAACTTACATCTGCCTCTTGATGTAGTCCTTCAGTAGGTCCTGATCGACGGTGTAAAGGTCGCTGCTGCTCATGTTGTCGTAGTAGTAGGTCACAGAGTTGCCGAACTTCTGGCCATAAGGCCCGTCTTTCATGTCGTAGGACTTGTAGCCGTAGTGATAGTCAAAGTGGCCTGGAAAGGACAGAAACGGTCACTGAAGATGGATGATTAATTCAAAACATTAGTTTTCTGAGACGTTACATTTCATATATCACTGTATGTTGTTAAACGCTCCTCCACTAAAAAGCTATTCAAGATGTTATCATAAAAATAACAAAAAAGCTTAAGGAGTGGATGTAGTCACTGAAAGGTCCCGACAAATACAGAGTGTAATACAAGTGTGTCTGAGTGTGAGTGAGTGAGTAGGACCACATGCACGCCAAGCTGAGTAAATACACAAAAGACAAAGTTCTTCTCAGCAGTATTAACTCCTTTTCTTAATCGCTGCTCCGAGTCTTCAAAGAGACAGAAGAGACGTAAAACTGTACATACGAGTACGCCTTATTTCTTCCTTCAAGTTGTAATATTTGTTTTCTTCAACACATTTTTTCCCCTTCAGCTTTAACAAAATGTAAAAGCTACCACTGCTTTATCTACCTCAGTGTAGGAAGGGGAGGAGGCAGAAAACAAATGCAGAGTTAGTGAAAGAGGAGGGGAGGATGTAAAGGAAGACTATGTGTATGAAAAGAGAGCGGACAACAGAGAGGAGAAGAGAGGAGAATCCTGCCAAAACCAACAGGCCTTCAAGGAAACCTGCTTCTCCTGCTGGATCCGAGGCTGATCCTTATACCAACACTCCCTTGTTGTTTTTACACGTTTCTTTTTGTTTTTACTGTAGCCTCGGTGGGGCCAGATCAGGGTCATAAACCAGCCAGTTTGACAGCAGAGACAGACCAAACACGAAACCACAAAGGACACAAAGCGTTCCAGTTCTGTCAGACAGAACTGGCACCATTTTGTCAAACATGCGTGATTTTGTCAAGAAAACTGTAGCATCGCTATGTGGAGAAGAGGACAGAACATTTTAAATCCCTCTCCATTCAAAAATGTTTTTCTTCTTGTTCCTTCAGTTGGATGTTTGAGCTTCACTGTGCAGAATGACTTTATCAAAATGCTGACAGAGATTGAAAGGCAGTGTTACTCGTAATTTAAATTTGAAAAGAAAATCTGAGGAAAAAACTGGAATATGAATCTACAGATGCCAATAGGCTCTTTAGTGATTAGTGAATTAGATCACAAACGAGCTCACAGCCATTCGGAAGAGACCTTTGAAAGCTGCTATGTAGGCAATATGGAGGAGTCGAGCCTCATGAAAACCGAAGAAAGTCGGAAAATTCTAGAATTCATCCCGAGGGGCTAATTCAGGGTTTTGCTAATGTGTTACGGTCCAGGGCGCAGCCTGTGTGTTTGCTTCAGTTCTGAGATCAGAGTTATGAAACTTCTCTTCATTAATGTTTAGTCAGAGAAGAGACATGATGCTCATCACTTCTACAGCACGTCTGCAGGTCACATCTGATATTCCATAATATATGGATATCGTTAACTTGTTACAGAGACACATTTATTATTGTAGTGGTAAGTAACTGAATTGGTGCTTTTATAAAAAAAAAATAAAAAATCTTGCCACCGCCTTTATTCACCAGTATTGTTTCAGGAAACAAAACACAGGCTGATGACCCACAAGAAAGACCAACAAAAGACATGTTTGAGGACAGAAAACTATTTACAGGGGAAAATAAACATACCTCTCCCGCCTCTGCCTCGTCCCCGGCCTCTTCCTCTGCCACGTCCGCGACCTCTAAACCCTCCGCGGAACGGCGCCCCCTCGCTCTTCACACTGGACACCTCATCGTGGTCGTCACGCCATTCCCGCTCGTACTTTTGACTGTGCCAGTCTGCAAATATATAATCACAATATAATCACCACAATGACAAAAAAAGAGAATATTTGCTTTCTCAAAGGTTAATTTCAGTACTAGATAATACCTCCTGGCATTTAACTTTTCATGAGAAACCACCTGGGTGAGAATTATTTCATACTGATCCTCACTGAGGAGGTTAATGTTCGCTACAGTGAGCAACTTGAACACATACTGCCTCCATTTGGCTCACGCAGCGATGCTAATGCTGGGTGATGACATCACAGACTGACCTCTGAGGTCGTTCCTGGCGTTGGGAGGCAGACGGGGGTTTTCATTTTGTCTGCTGTTGTTCCTGGAGGCCGAGCGCTCCCTGGGACCCTCGGACTTCACCTCGATCATCAGGGGAACCCACTTCTGCTTGTTTCCTGTTAAACACGAGGATAAGACACAGAGTCAGAGAGGAAAAATATGAATTCATTCAGTCCAGATCTCTGAGGAAATCTTTTCAGATATTGACTTTTAAATACTTCCTGCTAAACGTATTGGAAACATTAACAGGGAGTGTAACATTAACATTCTCATACTTACCAAAAGCTGCCAATCAAAATGTTTTACATCTGCAAATACAGACCAAAAAGCTCCACAGAACCTCTTCTATGGATCTTTTCAAATACTATGTTAACCATCTTTGCTCCATGGAAAGTATTACTTCAACTACAGCAAGACAAGGATAGAAAATACTGAAAGACCCTGGACTGCAGTTTATTTCTGAGTTTGAATGCTGAGAACAGAGTTGTGAAAGTCCTCCCTATTGATCTTTAGTCATGCAACATGTCCACTCTATGCAATATTGTTGGAAAAGGGACATGTCATGTTTTTTGTACCTGTGTGAACATATGTAAAAATGCTCCCCTGCAAGTCTGAACCCATGGCTTCAAAGTAATCTCTACTTCCACATTGAACTGAGGGCAGATTGTTCGCACATTCTGTAGACCCTGTTGCTCAAGTTGTTGCCGCGGTTGTTTGTCTTGCCTACTTGCATATTTCGGCTTGAACATGTAGAGATGCATTTGAGAAGTTTTAATTTTGAGTAAAGAAAGAAAGAAAGAAAAAGAAGTAAAATCCTACTACTGTTGTAGGAATTCTGCCTACTGGTAGATTAAAAAATTGTGAACTCCTGAGTGACTGCTGCCTTTATTGGTGAATCAGCATAAAGTCAGCTGCAGTACAACTGCTGGCCACCAGGCTGCATCAATGACCTGCTGTCTACAACATCTCTGTGTTGCCATGTCTGTGTGGATATGTGGGTGTGTGAGTGACAAATAACACATGCAATGGGAGAGAGGAAACAACAGCCACGTTTAAGTGACGTGGCCTTGCATTTATCTGCTGCCTGAGTGTGTAAACGGAAGGAGAAAGAGAGGGTGGGCGGGGCAGAATTAAACAGAGGGAGAAAAAAAGGAAAGTAGCACCAGAGAATGGCAGGAAGTCCCCAAGCAACAAACCCAACACTCTTCACAGAGGGCAACCATGTTGGGGAAAGTCAGAAAACCTTTTATTGCTGCCAAAACTGCAACCAGAATTCACTCCTTACTTTATTTAGGCTTAAATTTAAAAAGAGGGGGGGGCTGTGGTTTACTACAAGCACGAATACGGGTATTTTCAACCATCATGGAAACACCTTCACTTAGACATCTTGCACTGGTATTAAAGTCACAACTGGAGTTAACTAATATCAGTTTGTTTGACTAAATGTGTCACACACTGATAAACTAAGCACTGTAATTAAAGTTTGTTGCTCTGATAATAAAATAAAACGATCCTGTACGTTAAATAAGATTATTCACATTTCCAGAAGCATTTAATTATTTTTTCCCAGCATAGTATAACTGACACCATTTCAACATCCCTGTTGTACTTAAAATGGCTTATTAGCTTTAGTGGCTGGCCATTACAAAGAAAGTATCACCAACAAGAACAGGACTTCTTTGTGACTAATCTAAGCAGAAAGTTGATTGGGGAAATAATCCTAAGAAATTCCCCAACAGTCAACAAGCAAGTGAAATTAGATCAGAGAGAATACTTCTGCAATTTCAGCAAGTATTATAAAAATGCTTGAAGAGACTAAAAATATGTATAAGGATGTGGGTTCATAAAACTTCTGGTTGAAGCTGCATTGGTTGCCAGAAAAAGAACTTGTTGCATTGATGCAAAATGTGGAGCTTTTCTGTTCAAAGATCGTTACAAACTATTTGGACAAAACTATCCTGAAGATGGAGCCAGTGGATGTTTGTTACCTCAATAAAAATTCTCTGTATGGTGTCCATTTTATGGTGCAGTGCGCGCTTATAATTCCTTCATTTAGCATGTTAATTATTGATGGACATTAAAAGGTTAAGCTTTAATATGAAACATATGAGCTGGTTTACAATATTTAGTATGTAACATGAAGCTTTTTAGCATGCCAAAGATCAGATCCATGTTCACCTTTTTTCTTCGGTCCGTTCTTCTGGGAGTCGTCGTCGCCGTTCTTCTCCTCTCCAGAGTCATCCGACTTAGCCTTCAGGTTCTCCTTGCTCTCCTCGTTGCTCTCCCTCTTCTCCTTTAACTCCTTCTTGACTGCTGTCCTCTTGGGGCCCTGGAGAGGAAACAGGCAGACAGACACACAGACAGACATTTAGAAAAGGGAAGAAACCAAAGCAGGCCTATTCGAACAAGAAAAAGAATTACAGGAGATTTTTACAGGACAAGAAAATGGCTGAAGTTAGTGGCACAAAGACAATGCTAACATGTACACATGGTTAATTTCTGATCTTCTGATTTTTTCTTCTGTGTCTTTACTTTTAGCCTTTGCAAAGCCAAAAACGTAGCTCTTAGCTAAGAGATGTAGTTTCAGATTTTGATATGAAAGCAGCCATCAAATCCATATTAAAGACCCATTTACAGGCTTATTGTCTAAAACAAGTCAACCAAAGAGAGTTTTCCGCCACCTCACAAAGTGAGCTAGCTAGCTAGCTAGAGCGGATACATATTACAGCATCAGTCGTCATTTCTAAAGGCAAAATTGACGCTTGTTAGCTAGAAATGACAAGCGATTACAAAATTTACTATAAAATATAAGTGGTAAATCTAACACTAGCATTATGAACTCTGTACAGTGTGCGAGAAAGAATGTAAAGCTTGTATAAAACTGGAAAACCTGTCCAGTGGTTACTGCACTATTTCATATATTCCACTAGTACACAACCCACTCAATGTAGCATTTAAAAACTGTTAAATAAATCAAATGAATAGATTTGAAAAAAATAATAGAACATATAAAGAATAAACTGGTACCAGTATATAAATACATTTTGCATTCAAAACTGGAAGCATATTTTCAGATTAATCGAACTAAGGATGGAATAAAGCAAACTATATGTGGTTTAAAATTGTCTCCATCTTGCCAGCAGTGTGACAGGAGTACTCGCTTCCACTACCGCTGTCCTCCAGCCAAACTCAGTAACGGACACTGGGCAGTTCACCATACATGAATTGCCTTTGCTGGTTATCTTTGCTCACAGAGCCGATATCTGAGTTTATTCAAATCGGCCGCTCCTCTGCTACGGCAGCTTAGTTATCAGAAACACACACACACACACTCTCTCCAAAGTTTGACACTCCTGAGGGGTTTGTGCAATAGTCATGCAAAGCATGTCCATTAAGTAACTACAGGTAAGATACAATTTCCAAACAATTCTGTTCACACAAACACACTCTTTGTCAGCCTTCATGGTATCACATCACCAACATAATCACACTGAACTCAAAGACCCACTCCAAACATGCACTGTAATTCAACAATATTGTTAATAGGGAAGCTCACCAAACATAAAAAATAAAGGAGACACAAGCAATTCTGTTACATTTAAAAACCTGTTTCACACCATCACCTTCATAAAACAACAGTTTGATTATAGGAAGCTAGAGGACCATATTTCAAATCTAAATTATTTTTACTCGACAGGCTGCAGAGGTTCTGATCTTGTCCTTATTACTTCTTGTTACTTTCAAATACATAAATCAGTGTGTCCTGACATGTTATGGCTTATAATTTAATGCTCTTTAATGCTTTCCACCTAAGATGTGAAGGCGGGCCCAATCAAGCTACATATAAAACTGTGTACAATTAAATTTTATTTTACTTTTACAGTCTATATTATTTCCAATACTGGGGATAAAGTTAATTTAATCACAGGGTACTGTGTTAAACCCTTCTCATCCATCTGTTACAGTAATGGCTTTTATTTTATTCAGACATGGGTTTCAGTTATGTAAATGTTTGTTACGGCTTTATTGAGACATGATAGGACCGCTACAGAAAGAGCTACAGTGCTTGCACAATATTTGAAATGGTGTCACAATTGTTGTGTTTTCATCAGTGGTGGATGTCAGCTTTAATTTTTTTTTGTAATTAAACTTCTTTAGGCAACCAAAGCATGTTCTGCATTTTATTTCTTTTTGTTTTACATTTTTGATTTTATATTAATTTTTTTCAAATGCCCTCAGCCCTCATTAGATACGTTCTGAAACATTATTTAGATTTAAAAAGGAGGTGCAGGGGGAGGAGGAGTATGAAACAGAACGAGCTGCTGTCAGGCTTTTGATAACAGGCTTCACTGTTCAACAAAAAATAAAAGTTCAACTGAGTGAAGCTGCTAAAAATATGTTTGGAGCTTTAAATAGTGCAGCAGCTCGTAAATTGAGCCCAAGTCTAACTAAACTACATGAAATGAAATGAAAGGAAAAGCCAAATGACAAAATGTAAATGTGTTTTTTCACACAAGAAGGGAGGTGAATTTAAATTCTTCTGTTTCTTTTAAGAAGGAAATCAGTCACTGCTTTTAAGTGTCATTAAATATTTCTTCGTGCATTTTTTTAAGATGTTTAACATATTACTGGTATCATAATCAGATACAGTGACTGAATATCAGCAGGTAGGCAGGTTTCATGGGCTTTAGGTTGAACTTACAGTGAATCTCCATGAGTCTCTGACCTGCCTGACAGTCGGGGGGCAGGACACGGTCCGTGTCACTGCCTCGATCTGAACAGAGGGAGGGAAGAGGAGTTTAGAGAAGACAATGAGGTGAACCAAGATGCACGCACACACACACAATGTAGAAAATGTAGAAATGGGTTTACAAACACTTAAAAATGTAAAAATGATGCTCTACTGCTAAGCAGTTAAAAATGAACATGATGAATGCTTGGGGAGTGTTTTAAGGCTATAAAGTAAATTCAGAAAGTATCAGCGTCTGACCAAGGCATCAGTAAGTCAGTAGTATTGATTAATAAGCCCCTGCAGTTATAATTAGGTCAGTTTATGTTAAGAGGCTTATCTTAAATTATTGCCCCGTTAAAAGCTTTTCTGTGTTGTGTTGCTCTTCTCTGACAACATAAGGGTCGTTAAGCTTCTTCCTGTTGCCATCAAACACACTGAAAACATCAGAAGGATACAGCACAAACTATGGTTAATAAAAAGCATCTGCTGCGTTTACATTCAACAGAGCGCCCTCTGGGTTTTATAAAGTACATCCATTATCATCTAAACGGCGAATGCTGTGTCATTACGTCGAGACAGGTGTACATTTTTCTGTTTTATTGCAGTGAATTCTGCAAAAATAAAAGACGACTTGATCTTTTTTTTTTTAGGAGAAATAATTGAAATCAACCATTAAGATGGTTCAGAGCTGAGTGGTAGTGTGTGTTTTCTAAGATCAATAAGGACAAGTGGAGTAATGTCTGTGAAAATGTCGGCAGTAATGCAGTGATCAGAAGGATGCTGATTCATTCTCCCTCCACCACAGGAAGATACTGATGAAGCTTCTGTTGCCGTCACTTTCACAAGCAAAAATTGACTGCAGTGAGTAAAATGTTTTAATGTTCATATGGACACCTGGCTGTTGTTTTGACAGATTTTAAAAAATGTCAACATAACCTTTGAGGTGAGAAATTAACTGAATGACTTCATTCTGGACACAAATCACATGACAATGGATGGGGTGACAATGGATAGGACAAATGGTTACTCGTGATTGCTTTGGTTTTTGTTACAGTCATGAGAGCCTCTGCTATGCTTTACACTGGAATGAACACAGACACACATTGGTATGTGATGCATTTGTAAGGGAAGAGGGGCACCCTTTTTTTTGCCTGTGTGCAGTAGATATAGCTGGAAAACATGGCTTTGCCTACTATAACCTGCTGCCACTATGATAATGCACCAAACAATTTTCAAGTCTATATTAACACATTACTTATTATATAGCAAACCGAGGCATCACGTAGCTTCTGTTGTCTCAAAAACAAATCAACAGGATTTGTGTGTGGTTTTTTCAGTTTTTTTTGTTGAAATTCTAATTTCTAACTTTTGTGCTTGTGGCCAAACTTTAGAAATGTAGACAACGGGAAAGTTTGCTTCATGAAATTTCAGGTCGAACTTTTACCACAGCACTGTACTCTAAAATACAAGCCTGCAATCAAAAACCCCGCCTTTATCCAATTTCAGTATTCAGTTCCCAGCGTGCCATCAGCTGCGGCATTCAGCGAGTGATTTACGGCTTTAAATGTTACGTGATGGATAGTGAACTCCTGCCCTCTAATAATAGCAGCAGCACAGATCCAAAGGTGGTTTATTAAAGGGGATCCCTAAAAAGGACATCCCTTCCCATGACTTGGCTGTCATCTCCAAACTCGACACTTCGACTCTTTACTTCTATTCCTGGCTCTGATGATGTGACCCACATTTTCCTGCTTGGGGACGCGCGCACTCTCCCTCGTGTTCGCGTAGACTTGGCTGCCTAAATTAGGGGAGGTTACCAGGGTCAGAGCAGGGGACACACTTGAGATCAGAAATAGAAAACAGCTCTGATGGGTGATTGACTACTGGCTGCGACTGGAAGAGGACACAACATAGATGCATCCCCTGTAGGACCAACAGCTGTAGGGAACTAGTTTAAGTATAGAGGGAAGGGGGTCAGTATGTTGGATGTATGGTTAAATGACACCTGAGCTGAGCAGGTCTAGACCATATAGAGCTTGTTTGCGACCGGTGTCGATGTTTAAGACGGCTTCCTTTGATTTCTCCCTTTCCCCCCCTTTATCTTACCCAAGGGTCTCAATAAAATGACAGAAAAGGGGAAAAATATCCCTCAATGTACCGACAAATGCCCATAACGATTTGAAATGTCAAAAATAATCAATTTACAATGACAATAAATCGAGAAAAGCAGAAAAACCTCAAATGTGAGACGTTGGAACCAGGAAATCGTTTTGCCCTAATGTTTTAAGCAAATAATAATTTATTGAAATGGGCGTATATTGATTTTCTGTCAGTCAACAGATCAATTAATTGACTAATTCTTTGAGGTCAATGGCTCCATGTACAACTAGGAGGTTTAGGTTGGACGTGATAATCTACCTATGGCAGAGATATAAATTGTTTTATTTATTCTGCAACATTTTTTTTCTCTATGTTTCCATCTAACTCAAATTTTTACATGGCTACTAAAGAGGACAGGATTTCAGAGTAAGAAAGCTTTGAGGTCAGCCATCTTTTTCTTTTGTCTCCACAGTGTCCAAAAGGTCCTGCTATGATGGTGAGCCTGCACTAACCTCAGCCATAAAATAAAAAAATAATAAAAAAAACATGCAGTCCTGAGGACACAAAGTCGGGCCAGCAGAAGCAGACTGCTCCGTCTGTACGTGCTGTTTAGCTGCTGTGTAATTACAGCCACAACCACTGAAATACCTATTGTAGAAAACAACACAAATCGAACTACAGCAGAGTGCAGGAGAGGTGCTCATTCACTATTGAACTGAAACACCTTCATTCAACAAGGTCGAGCTTCGTTTCTGGCTATAATTTGTAACTTGAAGCTATCAAGATCTCTTTATAACAACCATTTCTGTCAATGAATCTGTGTTGACATTTATATCAAATTAGCCTTTTAAACCCTTCATGTCATGATATCTGAGAACCGCCTGGAAGAACAGAAACCAATATCTGTCTGCCTCCGTCTTATTACTAATGATTCTTTTACTGCCAGCATATCACCACAGCTCTTGTTTTAACACAATACTGTATTAAAACATCAAGCCATACACCCAACACTGTCACATTTTATTGCTTTTCTGACCAGTATTGCAATTTCTATATATTAAACTACATGCTGATATTTGAGGTTTACTGTGGGTTAAGATGTGACTGCAAAAGCATCATCTCAAATGTATCTTGTTTCTAATTTATCAATAAGATAAAAAATATTGTAGTTGCTTGTTGTTGATGTGCTCCGAAAATATTACTAATTTTCTATTATCTGATATTATGTCTCAGACAATGTTTTGTTATCCAACTTATAGCATCTATTTTTTATAAGTTTGTATGTGAATGTCTCCTGAGGACTCTGGAGCTAAAGTTTCACAAAACCTGGATATCCAGTTACAGACTTAAGGTGGTAAAATTAAAAGGATCATGTGATGTGTTTAAAGTGTAACTGGGATATTCAGACAACTGTGTTAGCTATCCATCATTTACACTCACTAACTACCAAGCCAACGTGAAGCGATCGTTTGTAACCAAACACACAGCCCATTCGCCGTAAGTAGTACAGACACCTGTAGACCACAGCACTGATTTCTTTGTGTGTCTGTTTCACCAAATCGCAGAATTAACATAAATTACCAGAGTAAATCTGTTTGCGACCATTGTCATTATGAAAAATCAACAGTCGCTGGCTTAAACTTTTTACTTGCTCCAGATTGTTAACATACTGCTAATTACACAAGTCTGAATTAAAATGTCTTATGATTTCAAAATTACACACTTTCAAAAATCGAATTCGTATTTTAAAAACATTCATCCTTCAATGATACGACAGTAGTTTTTTGAAAGTCCTGAATTTAAGGCAAAGCATTTACAATCACTCTCAGCCCACGGGACACCTTGCACACTACGAGCAAATCAATGAATCGCTACCGGGTCCAGAGACGTGATCAGATCTCCAACTACTCAAGTTATAACAATTGTTTCCTTAAAAAAAAAAGTGTCTGAAGAATAAGATCAGTGTAAATTATAGACACTGTTGTACAATAAAAATTGGTGTCAGCAAGCAGACCAGCTTATTGAAAGAAAAATGCAGATCTGACAAAATATCTGTAATAAAATAGATTTCCTCTCACGTCCTTTTATACATGTATGGAGATCAGACTGGCTCCACTGCAGATTTCTCTATTGTCATTTCTGACTATAAGTCAAGAATCCGTAATAAGAAAACACCTACCTGCATGTCTTTAGTTGCGATCTCCCCTGGAGTCGGCCAGCTGTTGGCGTCGCCAAAATCTCCAACCTGAGCAACAAATAAATGGGAAAAAAAAATAAACAGTGGAAACTAAAATGGTGGATCAGATTATACATAAACACCAGTGATGATATTTTCATTATCAACTAACCTGTTATTTTGATTGCTCTGCCCATGTTGTCAGAAAGATTACATTTATTTAACCAACATTCACATTCCCACTGCTCTCATAAGTACTTTGGTGCTTAAATTTCAACCCCATGTCTTCAACAACCTACTCTGCTTCTGAGTCTTTTGTTTCTGCAACACAGCCCTTTACACAATGTGCTGTCAAAGTTTGTGGTTAAGGTGTGTTTTAAGGAGTACTACAGGAGTGTCTGCCATTAAAAAGTGGGAAGTTGTGAATGAAACGCTTTGAGGAAGAGTTTGTCTGCTTTATCTGCTGTGCTATTGGCTCACCAGGAGCTCACACTCGCATTTCAGGAAGTATGAAGGGAGGTTACTACAAACAGCTTCAGGCATGACGGTTAAATATCAGGCACCGACCACACATGCCTTCACTGATGGACATGTTCTGTTTGCACTGAATTAACTGTCTATAATTACATCAAATGATGGTTTATTTCTCAGTCTAAATCATGGTGTGTTGGTATATTAGCAGAAATAAAACAAAGTACTTTTTTTAAAGACTTTTACTCTTTACAGTAAAAAATAATAGTCTGCAAAGCTGGAAATTTGAATCAGTTTGTTCTTTTAAAACCAACAGACAAGAGATTAAAATTGATTATCTACTCATCTTAAAACACACACATTAACAACACATTAGTGATGAGAGGAGGGAACTGTGACTCAGTCCTGGTTCATCTACTGATGTCTCTAAAAGCTGGTGTCAGTTTCAAAGCTTTACAGTGATGTATAGACAGATGCACAGAGTACTTTCTCATACAGGCGTGCAGACAGACACACACACACACACACAGAACATTACCTTTCCTCCACGTCTGGCTTTGGGTGGGTTCCCTGCTCTCACCACCTTGGCGGGGCCAGTAGACTCTGTAGAAACATGTTGAGATGGTTGACGTTACAGTCGGCTCTGCACACGTGAACACAGACTGACTAAAAAACCGTCAGACAACAGAAATGTGTAGGAGGAAATGACGGAAAAACAACAGATATTATTAATTTGATAGAAAATAAAAATAAAGCTTGTGGGAAGCATCAGCTGGACAGACAAAACACGAGCACTGACACACAGAAGAGTTGATTTTTTTTTTTTGTTTCAGTTTTGGTTTGTCATGATCTCTTGGTGGTTTACATGCACTGACTGGTCTTAGTTTAATTAGCCTGTTTTCTGTGCTTTCATCAACTTCTCCGTTACTCGTCTTATCCACCTACGACAAGTAGACTCTCAATAAATCATCAGGATTTCTTTGGCTGCTTTCCCAGGTCTCCTTTGCTTAATATGCTGCAAATGGAAGTAAAGCAGCCGCAACAAGAAACAAACAGCATATATTTTCTGCCTCGTCATTGTCACCACAGCAGCAGCAGCAGCAGCAACGGGTTACTTCATCAGACCAAAATAAAGAAAGCACAAACCACTGGGATATATGCTCAAAACTGGAGCGCACCGATTCAAGATGGGAAAACAGGAAGTGAAATGACATGTTACCAAGGTCAGTGGGCATATTCACACTGTACTTGTCCAGTACAAGAGGCAAACTGTGAAACCCGAAGAAAAACACCAGAGCTGACAAACGAGGAAGTTATCAGCTTGGTGACTAAAAAAAAACCCTTCAGTCTAGTCGATTAAAGAGTGATTTAGAGTGGTTAATGAATAACTTATCTGGTCTATAAGATGTCAGAAAAGTCCCAGAGTCCAAAGTGACGTCAACAAATTGCATGTTTTGTCAAACCAGTTCATTTTACAATGATATAAAAGCAAGCACAAAAACTATTTCTGCACAAAAATAGCTGATTTTTTTTTTTCTTATTTTTACTCTTGCCTGATCATGAACATAGAAACATACCAACAGCCCAGCAAGACGCACTTCATCATGTCGACCTGGCTCGAGTCCTGAAGTCAGAGATGTTGCCTCTTTCACAGTGTCATCACGCTGCGCAATATGAGGAAGTGAAAGCGACTCACAAGGACTCCGCAGAGCCGTTTACACCAAAGAGCAAATCTTAGTAAGCTCCTTAAGAGACAACACCAGAGACAGAGAGTGAGGAATACAATCCTCTGGTGGACTACATCACTAACACCAAGAGCAGCGGCATGCCAGGGTTTCATGCCAACTTCAGCAGTCTATCTGGAGCAGATCGCGGCTCGCTCATGTTCGCGTTAGGCGTTTCGGCGGCAGCTTATGTAAGTGTACAACGATTCTTCACGTTCCTGAGATAAGACATTTATAGGGACAGAAATCATAAATAATAAAAGGTCTGGCAGCGTAAACCTGCTGCAGGAGAACCTGAATTTCTTGACTAGATTGGCAAGTAGTGCTGCTGATGCTTTAAGTATGTATGTATGTGTATGTTACTGTAAGTATGAACAATGTGAAGGAAGACAAGCCAGCAGAATACCAACTCGAAATAAATAATACAATCAACGTACTGATATTTAGATTTGAAACATAAAGTGCACAAGGCTCAAATGTACATTATGAAGAAGTCCATGTTGCCGTTGGTTTACAGTGAATTTTGTCTGTAAGTCTAGAAAGGTTTGAAGAAGTATTGTGTCTATCTATTGCAAAAGCTGTTGTCCTGGTTTGTCGTCGGTCAAAACAATATTTTCACAAACTGTGAGCTAATTCAACACTGAACTGTTTGCTTTGTGAAGCTGGCAGCTTAACTTCTAACCATGCCTACGTTATACTGTTAAATAAAAGCTTCTTAAACCCAAGGGAGGTAATGCTGTTTCAGTGGTAACTCAACATCTCACACTGAACGAGCGTAATGTTGCTTCAACAGTCTGCTGCTTATCCTAATCATGGCTGATGACATCACGTGAAGCTGCCTTTCAGCCATAAAAACACTAATGACGGATGGGAACAAGAGGATTTCTCAAACTGAAGTAATTCAGGATCCTGTTTAACGTTCCAAACATCGCCTGCTAGATTAAGATCAAGTATAAACTCACCTGGATACTTGACTGTTGAAATCCTGTATCCACTGTTGTGCACCACATCAATCTAATAAAAATACACACTATAATGGAGAATCATGGGGCAGATTTTCTTTATGCTAGTAACAGCAGTAGTTCGCAAAACTGTAAAAATGTTCAAAAATGACCCATTTAATAAAGTCCCTGTATCTGCAGAATAAAATGGCCGTTTAAGCTTGTCTCTTTAAGGCCTCCCTCCCAATGAGCCCACTATGATTGGCTTGGCAGACGTAAACAGTAGTAGTAGAATTTCACTTATTTTTCCTCATTCTTTACTCGTAAAGTTCTCAAATACATCTGTACATATTTGAGCCTGAATCCAATCCTAAATATACAAATGTACAACACAATCAACATGTGGAAAAACCTTAAAGGCTATGTAACAGTTTATGGGAACGTGCAAACAATCTGACATCATCATGAGGAGGAAGTCGAAGCAACATTGCAAACGAAGCGTTCAGAGCAGGTTCACGTCCTGGATTTAGCATTTTACATACGTTTACGGCCATGTTTAATTGGACATAGGACATTAAAACAGTATGTAAATAACAGAAAATAACAAAAAGCATGATATGTCCCATAAAATATGTTAACAAAAACAAACATGACAAGGGAACGTGACCTCCATGGACGATGTATACCATATAGAACAAGAACAGCTGGTCTCCCCTCAGCAGCCGGCTGTACAAACTTGCCTGGACAACAACTTTGTGCTAAACTAAGTCAAGGAATGAGAATTCCTCAAGTATTTATCCTCTCTTATCTGCTTAGTATGAACTTAAAGTGTGACCAACAACAATACCCTGAAAGTTGGTTGCTTTCAAAAATGTCACAATGCTTACTGTGCATGACAGAGTATGTTTCACAGCCAAACGTTTTGGATTGCCAATACTGTCTCGTCGGCTTTTCCTTTTTTTTCTTTTTTTTTTTTTAAATGTTCATCACAGGAAGGACAACTGATGAAACACACTCAGGTGTCTTATTGCCTCATCAAACAGCTTATATTAAGTAAGCTTTTCCTCTGACATTAATAGACAATGAAGGGATAAAGTTGATATTTGCAGTAAAGAAATGCGTTGCAGGTTCATATATTTAAATTGGCAGCATATACTGTCATGTGTACATTTCTTAATCAACGGATCCTTTAAAACCACAAGTTTCAGGCTTTCGGGAAACTAATACAGAACTTTGTGCATCAAACCGGATTTATTTCTCTTTTCCCGAAACTGTATCCGACTTGCAAATTAATTTTGTAGTCTGTTAACTGCTGCAAACGGTGCCCATTTAACGAAAACGGCGTTTTCGTTAAATGGGCACCGTTTGTCGAGCTCAGCCACGTCCTCCCGATCAGCTGAGCGGGGCACTACGATGCCTCCACTACAGGCTTGTAGGCATTAGGAGTTGCTCACAGGGCTGCTCAGTGTTCAACGCGGATCAGATGACATCAGATAGTTTAAGGTCAGAGGAGAGCCTCCCAGGACCAGGACATCTGCCAAACTATAATCTGCTCTTCCTCAGGCAGTCACACAGTCAGAAGGGCGTCCATACAAGACACTCTTTTTGATTCTCTCTTGACCTTTCTACTTAATATTTCAGTTAGAGATTGAGAAAACGGTGGCAAAGTTTGATATCACCTCGCTACTACAGCAGCTGATAAAAGTATATTTAATGGTATTTACTCACATTTTAACCACAAGAACCTAATTGTAGATTTGGCTCCTTGGACATGAATCTTGCCCCTCAAAAAAAAGTCCCTGGGTTTAACTTTCTGATGATCCAGAAAACATTGGGGTGGCGACTGGTCAAACCCAAACTTGCAGGCTGATATAACATGTGTAGAGCATTCATTCTAGGGCTGCAACTAACCATCATTTTCAATTAATCCTGCTACTTTGAAAATGTTATACTAAAAAAAACAAGGGCATTCACAGTTTCTCAGAGGCCAATAACGAAAAAATGATTTTCATTTTTCATTTCAACAAGTGACAAAGTAAATCATGTCTCAAAAGAAACTTATTTCTGATTTGGTCTGATCTGACTGATCTTCACAATTCTTCAGACGCAACAGACTACAAAGAAATAATACATTACATATATACAATCTTACAAGGAACTTTAATTCCACTGAATTTTCTCTACAAATCAAACAGTACTGCAAGCGTAAAAGCACCTTGAGAACAGTCTGACTCGACAGGTAGGAGAGAAGGCTGGGTGTTATCTAAGCATTATGTGCTCAACTGTACAAGAGTGCTGATAAAAGTGTTATATTCTCTAAAACTCAAGGACAGGTCAGGTCAGGTCCGTGTGTGTGTGTGTGTGTGTGTGTGTGTTTGCAATAGCAGGGAAATCAGTTTAATCAAACCAAGTGCTCCTAATTTATCTATAAATTGCATCAGCAAATGAGAACACAAATAATCAGATTCAAGAAGAGGAGATACATTAATCCGTCTGACAAAACACTTTCATATGGAATCAAAATCGTTTTTCATATTTGCAGCTTTGCAGGGTAACACTACGAATGTACACAACCACCTGAAATATCATCACAGCAAATTAAATTTGCTTCACCAAACATGCAAACATCTTTTTAGGAAAAACACTTGCTTACATACATAAATATCAATTTAATCCTTGTATTCAGCACAGGCCTGTAAGGTGTGTTTAGCCTAGCTTAGCAAAAGATTGCTAGTAAACATCAAACCAGGGAACAGATAAGGAAAGTCCTGGAAATGTTACATGTTTGACCTGCTGTCAATATTTTAAAGTGGACATATCATGCACATTTTCAGGTAGAGCTATATTTATATTCCAGGGCTTTGCGGGAGATTTACAGTTCACAAATGTCCTTATTTATCTTAAACTGGCCCTTCATGCTGTCCCTCTGTCTCGAACAGGCCGTTTTGGCTCCTGTCTCTTTAAAAGGCCCACTCCGCTATGATTGGTCAACTTCCAGAAGCTACATCATGGCTGACATCCGGCCGCCCAGGAGGCTACTTCAACAAACCACTGACATGAAATGTTGACCTCTCAAATACACTCGTACATGTTTGAGCCTGAATGCGATCCGAGATATGCGATCAGACAACATGAACAACCCGTGGAAAAACCAACAACCATAGTAACCAACAGCCGTAGTAACCAGGGCTACAGAACAGACGGCTGTTGCAAACAAAGGACTTGGAGCAGGTTCAAGCCCTAACTTTTGACTTGCAGGGAGCATCAAAAAAGCATCATTAGGTCCTCTATAACGTGAGTGACTCAGGAGATTACCAGACCAACTCGTATTATTGCAATCACAATCTGAAAGGAGCTTCATATGACAGAGAAAACACTGCATTCATCCATTAACTGCTTTTCCCTAAATTATCACTTTACCCAACACACATTAGTAAGTAGCAACTCCTCTCTCTCTCTCCTCTCATTTCACTTCGTTTGTCTGCCGTGTTTATTCCCGACATCTTTCTCAGGCACTCAGAAGCCAGTTGTTGCAGTCAGCTGTGCACGCCAAACTGCCAGAGGCAACCATTAACATTAGCTACCATCAACTCCTGCCAGCTCATATCATCTCTCTTGCCGTCTCTCCAATACTTAAGAGTTGAATTCATTCAGCTTTGTAGGTTCCACATCTGATCATTTTATGAATCCAAAACACTTTACCAATTAAAACAAAGCAATTACTGAGATGTTAATGGTGAGTTACTTTCATGTGTATTTTTACATAAACATAACTTTCATCATCAATGTCCAAATGTTTCACCCATTGGACAACCTCCCTTTCTTTACACACGCACCATTATCTCTAATTGCACCAGACACAGTCCTCCTCTTTTTCTTAGAAACACACAACTCAGGTGGAGTCCAAAGACAAATTCCCACGAGTGCTGCAGCACACACACAAGTGACAATACCTTCTCCAAAGCACACAGGGTATCGCTGATGAAACCTATAAATAAACCTTGTGCCACGTCGGCTCTGCAGTCTTAGATAAACACAGTGGTAGCTTTGGCCTCAGTCTTCAGTCAGTTGCTGGGACTTTCATTTGGTTATGGAAAGTAGTTTTTTTTTCTACTCCCACATGTGTTGTATCATGATTCTTGGTCACATCGTATCTAAAACATTTACTTATTTGATACAAATGTTGGATTCTGGGATTTCCCCAATTACTGTTTCAAGTTATAGGGGGAGAAAAGCAACATCCACAGTAGCCAGCATCCAATAAAATATCCAACAAAATAAGAGAATCCTTATAATAAACACCACATTTAAATCTCAAGGTGGATTTCAATTTCTACCTAAATGAAAAATAAGAAATACTGGCAGGAACACTGAATTTAAGACACACCACAGTTCCCAAAAAAGCACTGAAGACCGCTAAGATGTCTTATTTTGTAAGTGCTCATGACAGGGGAACAGGAACTGGAATTAGAGTTGTAATAATCACCATGTAAATCACTTTATAATGTCATTTCTCTAAGTCAAAAATCTGAAGCGATGCAAAATCAGTGTGGAGCTTTATATCTACAGGCTGCATGCAGAGTGACGACAGAGGAGGGAAGCCTGTCTGCAAGAACCAAATATGGAGGAAACGACTGTATGACTGAGTGTATGACTGCAGACCGCCTGCACACACACACACACACACACGACTGACTCCCTGCTATCACGTGACTAGTGCAGTGACATCATTTCTTGCAGAGTAAAAAGCTTAGACAGCAGAGGGTCTGGAGGCGTCTCCCCGCGTACAATAAGCCGCAGAAACATAAACATGTTGAGCAGAGGTCACAAAACGAAAGCATGATACAGGCCTTTACAAATGTCCCCTGATGTTACAGGCCATGATGTTGAACTCAAACTGTTCAGCAGCATCCAAATTTCTAAAATTCCAAAATGTGATGCTTTTCTGCAGGTTGCATGAAGCCAATTTCAGCTACAATATGTTGTTGTGAGTTTTGACTAAACAGCAGCTTCTTATGACAACTGATGTTAATGACTCAAGATTCAAAATAATTTATATTCATGTACTAGACATTTATGCATTTACAACATCAGATATTCTGACTGTAGAGTGCACTGGCAGAGAGTGATGCATTATGGGTTGTTTGTACTTCAGCAAGTGTATCGAAGTTCGTTTAAAGTGCATCTTTTAATCAACTTTTTCCTTCTAGCCCAATTTAAGCTACAGGAGTTTTTGATGGTTTGTACAACAGGTTTTCTGCCACAGAGGATGTCTGGATCATCTATCAAGCAGCCACAGATGATGTTTTTTTTGGGGAAAAAGCGAAGCGAAAAGCGTTTATCGTATTTTCTCAACAATGCAGCTGTTTTTGTTCATCAAGCTGGAGCTACTTTGTTTCTGGTTGACAATGACTCACCTGCTGCTCCATTCAGAATGAACCCAGAGTCACAGTGGACAAACGTCCACAATAGTTTAGTTTGACATTTTCTGTTGGCTTTACAAACACAGTCATGAACTAAACCCATCCGGTTCAGTCACTGTCATTTTCACCATCATCTGGACGCGCTCATGATGCAAACGGTCCACACCCTGCAGAGCCTGCACAGAGGGATGTGCCACTATCACCGAGTCCAGACACGACTCTGAGACAGATAAACCAGCTCGAGCTGGGTGGCTTTAGGACAACGACTCATCTGAAACAGCTGACTGTCTGTGTGTGTGTGTTAGAGGTGGAGTAGAGTACAGCAGACACCCTTAAAATTAGATTATCAAAATTAGTCCATCGACTAATTGTTGCTGCTATAATTGCTACTTTATAATATTACTCTAAGGAATGAGGTATAAGAGTTGAAGCAACCAATTGATGTCTAAAAAATGAAAAGAGAAACTTAACATAATCTACTGGACCAGTGGCACGCGTGGAAGCATTTAGCTGATTTATAAACAAAGAAAACATGTGATACATACGGTGAGGGTCAAACAAAAGGCATCAACTTTCACCTTAGCCTCCACTACAGGAAGACGAGACACCATTTCCACAGGCCGACCAATCAGCTGAGCTCGAATAAACACAGTGAACATCCATTCAGAAGCAGCAGTCAGTCCTGCAACTGTAGACCTACTTTACCCATTCACGCATCAGCGCTCCTTCCAGGTTGGTGACCTTTGTCGGGTCCTAACACCTTGTAAAACCTGACTGCCAACAGCCCCGGGGTGTCTGATGACAGAGGGTGGGGGTCTGCCTCTTCACGGCCGCGACAAAGACGACAAGGGACAAATGGAGAAGAGTAGTCGGGTGTCCGTGCTCATTTTAAAAACTGCAACCCCCGATTCTGTGAAGCCTTGCTGTAGGAATGCAAAGCAGCTTCCAAACATCACACACTTTAGAGTCTTTTAAATTCAGAACATAATTCAGAGCTGGCAAACAGGGATACACTTATAACTTTCAGTTTGGTGCATTTCATTATTAATTCATTTCAAGTTTAAGATGCATCTTCACAGACCCAAAGCTATTTTATTAATTTGTAAAGTCATGTTATATAAAGTACAAAGAGAAAGGGGGGGCTTTCATTCAAACAGTCCCAATCTAACCACAGTTTGGAACAAACAGGGCTGCATTTGCAAGTGTTAATTCAGGTTCAGCACAAGCTAAAGGAATGCTAATGCAGCAAGCCGAACCTACATTTACATTTATTAGTTTGGCAATACTGCTCGTCATTCCTGATTCTTTGGTCACACCTGGCTTACAAAAAAGAATTGCATGTCGGAGAGCTGTACTGTGACTCTGTATCAGATCTGATACCTCAAACTGAAAACTGTGTATATGATCACATTATCTCCTTGTCTCAGCAGAATCAGACAGACGCCAAAGGCCCTTGTGTATAAAAAATACAATTTAAAGAAAGAAAAGGAATAAAACGTTTCAGCGCTCCTCATCAAAACATGTTATTTTCAGCCTGGACACAGTTTTACTGTCTGTTAGCAGCTACAGGTGCCACAGCCGGGCAGGAAACTAACCCATTTACCAGCCAAAGTGGCTGCATTTTGCTGGCAGTTAGAGTTAATGTTGTGTACTGGACTGTCTGATCAGCTGGAACATGTTTACTCAGTATGTTCTCATTTCCAACAAATTGGATTTTGCTGCCACCAGAAACTGCAGTCTGCAATCAGCTGAAAACCATATTTCTGTATTGTTTCGGCTAACTGCATGAAGGTAATATAATGTAAAGAACTTGGAAGAAGCTTTCAGCAGAGAGGGTACGCTCTTCAAGAGACAACGGTTCTCTTGTTCTTATTAAGTGGCATCTCTGTACCAATTCCAACATTAAGAAAAATGTATTGAACATGCAAATATGAGTGTTACATGACCTATAACTGTGTAGTGACTCAGCTTGATGTCTGAAATGCAAATGTCAGACAAGCTTCAACACTACAGTTAGAGGGAGCGTCCTGGTAGCTGAATGTTTTCAGAGCATATCTCACAACGTCCATGTCTCGATTCCAGTGGGGGATTTATGTTGCAGGTTATACTTTCTCTCCCGTGGTTTACTGCCTGCATCTGTACTGAGGTAAGGTTGTAAGCATAAACTGCAGGGGCTAGCATGGATAGCAAGTTAACAGCAACATAAATATAAATTATACGTTTAATACATGAAATACTTTACTGTGTAACCGCTGTCAAAGACACTCACTGATGCCACGCGGCACTTCTGCTGCTTGAATTAAATCACTGTGCAGTTCTATAAACAATCAGTTTTACCTGAAGGGGACGTCAGTTTTATATCATCTCTCGAACTGGCAGGACATTGGAAAGCCTCACGATTTTGATAAGTTATCTTTATCCGACTAAACTCCGCACAAATCGAAGGAAGTGGGATCAACACGCAGCAGGCAAGTCCAGAACTAACGTTTGTCGGAAAAGAAAAATAGCAGCCCTCGCGTTCATTTAAGGTTGTGATAAATCCTTAAATCCATTAATCTGCAACTCTGACTCAACTTCCTGGATCATTTTTTATTGTCTCACTGGCACCTCAAACAACACGTCCCTCCACTGAAGCCCCCTGCACCGCAATGCTAGATCTACCCTTTGAAGCTAGTGAGCCTAACCAGCATTTGGTCATTTCCTGATGAGGACAGGCTGCGTCACAAAGCTTATGTGGTCAAATCATTTCTGATCGTGACCTCTCCAACTGCTGGATGGGGAGTTTGAGCTTCACTGACCTCTGGATGGAGATTCAGAGTATCAAAGGCCAGGTCTAACGGGGTGAAGTTTTCTCTAACACTTATGATGAGTCAGCTGATGATCACTCATCCATATAACAAGTGGTGGGTGGTGATGATAGTGACATTTAACCACTGAAGGGTGGATTGGGTGGTGAGGGTGGCAACTTAACCAGGTTTCACTTTAATTACACATATGAAGTAGGTTTAGAAAAATGTCTCATTTTGTCATATTGTACGCATGTTATGTGTCATGTTCAAGTCCGTGCTCTTTGGGATAAATAATGACATGTTTAGCTACCTAATTCAAGTATGTACTCTAGCTTGTGACATGCCTGCCACTTGTGGCTAAAATTATTAACCCCAACGAAAGCATAAGCATGTCTGAGGCGGCTGTGAAAACGCACTGATTATTATGAATCCAAATCTTTCTCTTGCCTCAAATTAAAAGACACATTACACTAACATACTCCCACATGGCATTTCTAAAACAAGCTGTCTAGACCGTGGAAATACATTTTCAGTCTTTCAGCTGTTGCTCTTATCCAGGCTCTTGTTCAAGGACACACCGCAAGAGCGCACACACACACACACACACACACACACAACTGATTAAAGCGCTATCTTCCTGTTAAAAAAAAAGACTAAACTTCTGACTTTTCGGTTTGTGAACAAACTAAACAGAAATCATGCAGGACTTGCTTTGTTATACTTAAGTCCAGAGTAACAAGTCCAAAAGGATATCTTTAAATGTCTTGTTTTGTTCAACTAAAAGAAAAAAACTCCAAAAGACTTCAGTTTACATAGACATGACAATGAAAAACAGGAAATCTCATTTGGGAAGATGAAACCAGACATGAAACAGTTAGCATCTTTCACTATTTTTGCTTGAAAAACAATGAAAAAATGAATCGTGATTAATTCTTTCAACTCGACTTTTGTCTACATCCGCACCTCAAGATCAAGCTGATTTTCTCAAGATCCATGTCACATTTGTCCGACATCACTGGCTTCAACATATTTAACGAAAGGGTAGCTTTGGGGTGTTTACTCTTTGAGCATCTACAAATCATTCAACGTATCCAAACGGAGAAGAAAAAGTCACTTTGATCAAACTAGCTGACAACTATGAAATTTAACTCCAACTATTTTGATGAACAGTTAATCGTTGGGAGTCATTCATTAAGAAAAGGGAAAAAACAATTATCTGGTTCCTATGAAAGTAAACTGAATATCTTTGAGTTGCAGACTGTTGGTTGGGACAAAACAAGACATTGAGGACGTAATGTTGGGCTTTTGGAGACCATTTTCTGACGTTACTTAGCGTTTAACCAATTTCAGTCTTTGAATGCAGCTTGAAAACAGAGCAGTAGTTATCTAAACCTTTGGCTCCCAGCCAGGGTTACTTGCTGATGTGACAGCTCTGGGGACACATCAATCCAAATCCACCCTGCCTGGTCCACAATCAGGGTTCAGGATGTAACCTGAATGTGGACGTTTGTGACACATGGTGCAGCACAGCAAACAAACCTGGCAAACAAAGAAAGCAACATAAAATAAAGAAAGACTGCTGTCAGAACAGAAGCAGGATGACCTGGCGGTGTAACTGCAAAACAGAGGATTAAAAAAAACCCACACACATGGCTGACAAGACAAGAAACCACGCTGTGTTAACACAGAAGACAGTTGTCTCCTCCTTCACATAACTGATTAATATAGGCTTTATTATTATTATTTTAAATCAGCCCCTTAATTCGAGATAAATCAGATATGTATTTCATGCCAGAAAATGATTAGTGGATCTGTGAGATCATGCAGGAGCCATGATGACTCTTACACACTGCTAGCTCCCATGCTAACATTAACCAGATGGGAGGACAAGCAGGCAGACGCCGGGTTTGAACTGACAACAGACCCACGACGTGACAACCGGGTTGTTGACCACGGATCAACCAGACTGACTTACACCTGACAACCTGATTTTTTCTCAGGGCTGTACAGTTTGACCCAGTGTAGTTAGCCTGCCTGCTAGCTAGCAGCAGCCATGCCTTTCTCTCGGGGAACACGTGGAGTGAACACGTGACGTCTCATAACAAACCTGCTAGTTTTTACAGATTAAAACCAGCAGACGGTTCGTCTTTGGTTGTGTTTCGGTGTCAACAATCGATCCTAGAAAGGCTAAACAAAGATGACACGTTTCTCACAGGGTGTCTGGAGGCAAACGGTAGCATCGCAGAGGCTAAGCTACCATCTGAATGGGAAGGGCTTTGACGACGCACTAGGCCAGAGAGCAGTCTGTGCGCTATTGTTAGCTGGCGGAGCAGCCACACAACCGGCCAAGCTTCTAGTGGCTTTTCTGCTAATTGATGCAATGCGAGACATGGGCGGATGTCACATTAATGTCTGGCCTGGCTGTGTGTTGAAACCCGTCTTAAAAAACAAGATTGTAAACAGTAGTAAACACTGGTTTAAACGTTTGGCAAGTGAGGGGAGTGTGTCATGCTAAAAGAGGACGAGCACAGCGATGAAGCAGGCTAGACATGAGGACATTTTAAAAGTCACTCTCCTAACTTTAAATGGACAATTCTCTCCCTGCAAAGGGGGGAAAACACGCCAGATAAACCCATCCACACACACCCAGACGTCTTTTTTTAAAACATGCATAGTTGGTCTGGCGTGATGACAAGAGCACAAACTTCACCAGCATTTCACGATAACACAACGTGTCCATAAACGTGCAGAGCAAGCAAGCAGATGTCTGTTTTCCCCATTTTTAACACCCAACTACCAACACATCAGAGCTGCATCTTAAATGGGTCCAGAGTATGGTTAATAAACATTTAAAGTATATAAGAAGGTGAAGAGTCGTTTCAGCCCCTTGATTTTGTACAAAAATCGGTTTTGGAGCATTTTAACTTAAGGATGTGATCCCTTGTGCAACCAACCACCCCATGAACCACTCTGAACTCCAGGAATAGCCTTCATTTAGAGGAGGGGGGCTTTCACTCCAAATATATCCAGCTTGCAGGGAGCAACAAGAGGGCTTGTTTATGCACTCATTTAGGTCTTTCTGTTCAATAAATGCTACCTGATAGAAGTGACAGCGGCTCTGCCATCCCCTGTGACCACACCTGGACACACACCAACACACAAAACAGGATACTGACAGCCAGAAAATAAACATGTAGGGAGGGTACAAACCGTGGTGTGCTTGTCCATTCACGCTGACCACGGTAACCGCATTCATTTTCCTCGTCCACGGGTTCACCTTGGGCGGGGGAGCTTCAGTAAACTCCTTTCTGCTGCCGCTTTTAACACCCTCCTCGTTTTGCTTGTCGTCGCTGTCACAGCCCTCCTTGCCCTCCTCTGTCGTCTGTTTTGGGGTCTGCTCCTCCGTGTCGGGTGTCCCTCCCTGCCCAGGGCTGCTGCCGCCGCTACTCCCCTGCTCGGCTACACCCGTCTGACGCTTCGCCCCGTCGCCCCGGCCGCCCTCCTCCTCCTCCGGCTCGCCGTGGATCACTTTGCCGTGCTCCTCCGCTTGGGCAAGCGGGTTGCCGGGCAGGAGAGTCTCCACCTGAGTGGCCATTTCCCACCACCGTCTTTCTTCCCCCCTCAGGATTACCAGTCCTCTCCCCCCCTCCCCGGCTCAAATTCGCCTTCAATTCAAGGAAATGTGAAGTTGTTCCGCGGCGTGTGGCGCTCCGCTGTCGCTCCCAGACCTAAAGAGCTTCGGTCTAAAGACGCAGAGCAGTCCGCGCTGGATTAAAACGTATATAAAATTAAAGAAACGTGTCCGAGGGCCTCTCAGGATTACAACCTTATCTCCACCACTAGCAGCAATATGGATGATCCCCACCACGCGACAGAGGGGTGCGCGCACGTACAGTGTAAGGGGGAGTAGCCACGCACAGCCGGGAGCGCGCTTTGAGTTAAAGCACGCTGGTGCTGCTTTCAAGTGTCTCCCCGTTATAAAACCTCATAAAGGATAGGTTCACAATTTCTTAGTGAACCTGAGTGTGCCTCATAACAACAGTCAGGTACTCATATGAACACTAAGAGGTTTTTATTACTGTAATCATTCCTGCTGTTCATACTTGCTGTTAAAAGATCCCCTTCAAATGTGCTTTTAATGTAAGGCCAAAATCCACAGTGTGTCCACAGTCATTTTCTGCAACAATGCATTTAAATGTTCTGTATCTGTAGCTTATATGATGCTTCAACAGTCTGAGTTGTCATATCAAGTGGATATTAGGTCTTTGCAATTAATCAATTTTTTTTATCAAAATCGCAATATGGTCTGCTGCGATTTCCAAATCACAGGAGGCGCAATATTTATTAAAAGTGAAATGTGTGTCAACATTATCATTTTAAATAAAATAAATTAAATTAAATTAAAAAGACTTTAACAGTGAAAGATATCTATTTGATTTGATTAAATTGGAAGGCTGAAACTTCACATTAGCTTCAGATAAACTTAAGTTTTTGCACAGAAGGAGAACTGTGGATTTTGTCCTCCATTACTTACATTGTAAGTGCATTATTGAGGGATATTCTAATAGCCAGTATGAACAGGAGGAATGATTACAGCAAGAAAATCCTGCTTCAGTTTGATATGTGCACCTGATTGTTGTTTTAAGACACATTCAATTAGCAATTAAATTTATCACAGGTAAATATTTGTATTAACATAGGTGTGTAATTTAGTTTATCTTAGTGTTTAAAAGAGAAATTAAGAAATAATCATCCCAATTTTCTGTTGCAATAAATGAGAAAACACTCACTATGTATGTTTTTGCTAAATATTCTGCAGCAATATCTAAACAATATATAACTGTCTTCAACAATTAAGATATACTTTTATTTATCCCTCAATGGGGAAATTATTTTTTCACTCTATTTTATTATTTACATGCATTTAACCCAGATACACACACACATGCAGTACAACAGCACAGACATGCAGTACAATGGCATAGACATGCAAATGTGGAGAGAGAGATGGTGGAGTGATGGGCAGCCAGCCAAACCGGCACCCAGTGAGCAATTGGGGGGTCGGTGCCTTGCTCAAGGGCCCCTCGGCAGTGCCCAGGAGGTGAACTGGCACCTCTCCAGCTACCAGCCCACCTTCCATATTTTTGGTCCATGTGGGACTTGAACCGCCACCCTCCGGTTTTCAAGCCAAGTCCCTGTGGACTGAGCTACTGCCGCCCCCAAGAGCGGCATTAAGGTTTTAATAAAAACATATAATGTTAAATACGACATAGCACTCCAATAAACTCTACCATATCAACCAAACTTTTGTTTAAAGTTGTCGGTGCAGCACATTTCACTGCTTGGGTACCAGACAATCAAAGATTTATTAGTTGTGAGTCAACCTTGTCATATATATTATGTATGGTTTGATTAGATTACAGCTCTCTTTGTTCCTGAGGAGATGATTGCTTTCTGTAGCCAGTGAGATACACAAACAGACCTACATAACATGACTAGTAGCCTTTCACAGTAATACATGACTGGAAGACAATTTACAATCAGTCACAATGTTAAATTTCAAAGAGATAGTAACATGTTCATCTTATTCGTTGCCTGTTTACTGACACATTCAATCAGTCACCAATAGTGGTAGAGGTATTCAGATCCTTTACTTCAGTAAAAGTTGTACAACTATAGCATGGTATTAGCATTATAGCATTATTTTCTGACTAAATGTATTTCTATGACACAATTGTATTTTCTGAAAACAAGTGAACGCAACACGAAGCCTCGCATGACGTCGTTCTCGCCCTCTGAACGCGTCCGCAAATCACCGTTAACTCATTAAATATCTGCACAAAACACCAGGTTTTTATTGTAACCACCACTACACAAAACGTTGTGGATATGACGTGTCGTTTGTTTGTCGTTCACTGACGGGTTTCATGTTACTCTGTTGTAAGTTACATATAAAAGAAGGTGGGATAATTCACTTAAACCCCCCTCTGCCCTGTTCCTACACTCTACACACGTGTCCATACCGGAGCTGCACGTGTGCTCGCACGTCCTCCCAGTTTTCAGCAAAAAATGTTTTTGTAGCATCATATTTTTACCATAACATACTGAGAGCTTAGGTTTGTGTCAGTATTGAGTACATGACGTGTGTGTATTTGTGTGTATGTGTGTGTGTGTATGTGTGTATAGTGACATTCAGCGCGTGGCTTAACATTAAAGTGCCTTTTTTAGTCTGTGTGGTTGATTATATAATAGCCATAGGAGTTCACGTCCAACTTAACGTGTGTCATTTGATACTCTCTCTCTCTCTCTCTCTCTCTCTCTCTCTCTCTCTCTCTCTCTCTCTCTTTGTTGTGTGTGTGTGTGTGTGTGTGTGTGTGTGTGTGTGTGTGTGTTTCATGAGAGAGGAAAGGTCTATTTCTGTTTGAGAAACAAAGTTTGGCTTCTGTTGAAAATGAAAAAGCTGACTCTGCTTTCATAGCATACAGTGGTATTCAGATTTCAGACTTCAGTAAAAGTATCAATACAGCAATGTAAAAATACTCCATTGCAAGTAAAAGTTTTGCATGAAAAAAGGGAAAAAATATATATAAGTATTAGCAGCAAAATGTCGGCCTACTTAACAGTGTAAAAGTAGTAATATCATCCCTCTGGCTGATATATTATTAGCCTATATAGACTAACTGTATATACTATGAATGTACTTTACAGTACATTTTGCTGCTAATACTATGTACTTTTACTTAAGTAAGATTTTTTATGTAGGACTTTTGGATTGAGTATTTTTACATTTCTGTATTGGTACTTTTTTACTTCAGTAAAAGATCTGAATACTTCTTCCACCGCTGGATATGGGATCATTGTTGAATAATTATTGAAAATGAAACCAGGCCTGCAGGATTCTTCATGTCTTCATGACTAAAGCTTGAAATATGCTGTCATGACTGTAGTTTCTCACTATGCACTGTAAATGGCAATGAAGGGTGTAGCTACAACTCAGTGTTTGAATGATGGATGACGTGCTAAGGAATGAGCAGGAGAAAACTGAGTGGTGAATGAAAGAAAAAAAAAGAAAAAGAGTTAGCAATAATAATAATAATAATAAAATTCATACTCACATGCACTCTTCCTCATACTTACGCTGTTCTGAAGTGTGGCGCTGACTCACGAGGCTCGCCAGCAGACAATAATACATAAATTCAGCTCTCTATATCACTGTAACTCTGCCTTTACGCTTGATTTCACTGTATATAAATGTCTAGAAATATGCTATGAATAAACTGAGCCATGATTCAGTAGCAGGGCAGCCTTTTCAAAATGTGATCACATGACGATTCCTCACAGAAGCATAACAACAACAAAAATAACGACAGTAATGCTATAGTCGGGTCCCATCAACGATACAAAGGCTGCAGGTTACAACAGCAGATATGTTTATTTCCCCATAATCCAGTAAATCTGTAATGCTTTATTGTAAAGATGTGTCTCTGTTCCTTGGTGATCAATGTCAAAGATTTATTTTCTCAGCCGTAGTTGTGCTTTGTGTTTGGTGCTAATTAGCAAACCAAGATTGTGAGCATGGTAAACACACCTGCTGAACATCAGCTTGTGAACAATTTTTGTAGACCCTCAAACCTTTTAGGAGTCAAGGGTATAAGGATTTAGGATGTCATATTGCTGTACAGATTGTAAAGTACCCTGAGGCAAATTTGTGATTTGGGATACAAATAAAAATGGGCTTGACTTGACATGTTTGGTAAGAAGGTACTCTTAGCAACTTTTTAAAGTTATTATTGAAGAATAAAGATTTTGCTTGGTTGGCAAAGTATGGCAGCTGTGATTTTTCAGTGTTTACGTGTGTGTGTGTGTGTCAGTTTGTGACAGCGTTATGTATTACATGGCTAAATTTAACATAATTCGGGGCAATTAGAGATTGTTATTTTCATAGCAGAAATGTTACTATTCATATTTGAACAGTGAAATGCTGAAAATGTGCTTTGGCATAACAGCGGTGTGTTTGTGTTTTTGGTCACATACGAAAAACAAGTGGTGACACATCAGTGTCAGATCAGTGGTGAAAATATCTTCTAATCCCTCTGTTCTGTATCCTTCTTTCTGTGTGTGTGTGTGTGTGTGTGTCTGTGTGTGTCTCCTTTGTCCCTGCCAGGTTACTGTTTGGCTCTGTCCATAACAACATCATCTCAACACACAGCTGATGATACACACACACACACACACACACACACCGTGGTGCAAATGGCTGCGTTACCTTGAGGCGATCCCTTGCTGGATCAGCGTTGAGGGAGTCTTATTATTGAGGGATAAGGCTGACTGATTCTGACTGTGTTTACAGGCTGCTGCTGCTGCTGAAGATAGGAGGATGAAATATAGATATAGAGTTTTATGTGTATATGTGTATAATTGAATCTTACCTTCATCTTTGACATAGTAGCTGCTTTGCAGTGCATGTTTTTTGTCATGTCTGTGTTTTGTATTGTGTCTTACATGTTTTTTTTTTATTGAGTCGTGTGTTGTAAACTAGCTCTGGTATGAAGCATAAGTTTATGCCAAGTATAGTCCTAAAAAAACATTTAGAAATAAATAAATAAGTGCATGTCTTCAAAATGGCAGTAAGTGATATCAAAACAACCGGCAGGATTGTTCAAACTTGGTTCTGTGTTTGTGAGTTGACAGTGTGTTTTTCTACACCCCAGACTGCAGTTGGTTTTAGTGCATTTTCATACTTTTGCAGACTATATTTGCCTGAGATCCATCACGTTAAAGATTTTATGACCTTCACTTCTCAACAAACTTTTCTTCACATGGTTGATGCAGGTAGGAGCCATTTTGAAAGCATGAAAACATGGCAGGTTATTTATTATTCCAAGCTGAGGATTTTCATGTGTCCCAAAACTTGATTTCACTTTGATCTTTGTTAGTAACAGTATTTAAAACACACATGAATGTACTGTGTGCAGCACAATAGTGGTTTTGGCTTGATGATGTGTCGTCTTTTGTGCGTCTGTTGCTTGACTTGTAGTCTTATGGGTTGCAAGCACACCGGAGTTTGTTTTTCGTGTGGTTGAATGAAACTCCACCAGCATGTTTGAGTGTATATGTGAATGTATCACCAGTCATGCACACTCAGACCGCATAATCTCTCTGTACACACACACACACACAAACACCAAAGCTGCTGCCTTCACAGACATACTATCCTATAGGTATTGCCTACACACACACACACACACACACACACCCTCTGCCTGTCTCCCATCGCGGCCCCTCACTGTAAACAGACTGATATTTCGATCAATGGCGGCGTCCTATTCTTCGTGGCTGATGACACTGGTGACATGTAAAGCTCTCTGGCATTGTCCAGCTCTCTGGAGCTCTTTAGCAGTGCAATCACCAGTGAAATGGCAATGGGCCACCGGGATGAAAACACAAGTCAGCAGCTGGTCAGCAAATCACAGTTGAAAGCCGTTAAATGGAGGATTTGCGCCGTAAGCAAGACGAGCTTGGGGGGCCATTGTGGACCCGGTCTGCACAGAGTTTGAAGGAGAGACTCTTTTCATTAACACTGTAACTGCTCAGATTCATAGCTCGTAAGAACCTTGTCTGAACTTTGACTAGTGTGAATGCTGTCCTTTAACACTATATTGCATCAACAGAGGGGAGGAATTGAGTTTCACTTGATAAAACTTTAAAATTTGTCAGACACAGACATCTTCTCACAACCCAAACTGAATTGATTTAAGGTGCCTCTAAAATCTACAGAAAAGTTTATTTAGGAAAGTTAGGAGAGTTTCAAAAAGGACATTTCAATTAAAATGATTGATTTAAAATGTGAGACTGCCTAGATTTCCTTCCTTCATTTATGCTGCCATTGTTTAGAAGCTGGTGTTGACCAGAAAACATTACACACAATATCAAACCAATTCTCTTTCATTAGTCATCATCTTTGCAATAACAGCAATACTAATTACTAATAGTTATTCATTGTTTTTAATGGAAGGCAAGATTAAAGGAATAAGGATAAAATAATTAATAGTATATGCAGAATAAATATAATCTCCCGTGACCACATAGATACTTACCTTTTGTGTGTTTGTAATTTCCATGGTGACCTCTGACCTTCCCGCTGACAGCTGAACGCAAAATAGAGCGCATTTCAAATATTCAGTGTCATGAATCCGCTATGTTGTAATGTTTGTTGCAACAGTTTGGGACACATTTCATTCGTGGTTGTGACAGAGCTCTTAGATCAGACTCACACACACACACACACACACACACACACACACACTATTTCCCTCAGCGAGCTCTGTGTTACAGCAGCATGCACAGTCCTGCCAAAAAACACTTATCAAAAACGCTTTAAGCAACAGGTGTTCTCAACACACGCACACATCATGGGTGGAAGAGTTTCTACACAGGTTGCTACTGTACCTGGAAAGGGGGGAAGGTGCATTTGTTTTTCTACAAGTGCCCCCTCCCCCCCCTAAACTCAAACACTGTGCCGCTTACTGCAAATGTACATTTATACACTCACTGAGCTCTTTATTAGGAACACCTGCGCAATCTAACACAACAGCTCTGCCACTAATACTACTTTTGTAAATTTGCTTATATATTTGCAGTTTTTGATGACAGAAAGGTGACAATTCTACGTTGTTTTTTTTATTGAGGTCGTAGTGAGAACTTTCAAAGATATGTATTCAATGGATTTTTGTCACTGTGAGGGGCTTTAAAGCTGGTTTGCAGTGTTTAATTGTACTTCCATGTTGCCACCCGATGTTGTTGATTACCCATCGTTCTATTGATGGCTTATTGATTAATGAGCTTTCAAGTCACACAGCACTGTGACTCCATCTAGTGGCCGCATAATGCAACTGTTCCAAACAGTGCGTGTGTGTATGTGTGTGCGTGTGTGCGTGTGTGTGTGTCTGGCACAGGAAACGGATATAGAGTTAGAGTATCTCCAAACTCCATTAAACACCGGAGCGCTTTAACCGACTCTTTTATATGAACAGAGATACAAACCACTGAGGTGATTGTTGTTAGAATTAGAAGCACATACTTTAGAATAAACATATAATCACTTGTTTCACAGCTCACACACACACAGGAGGTCCACTCGTCATCACGAATTAACATTTCTATCAGCATTTTTATTTCTAGACAAATATACTGGGTCTCGTTTTATTCACACCAGGGCAAAACACACATCGGTTCCACCCCTAAATGATCTGAAACAGTTCGTGTACAAAAGGGCAATCTGTTAATTACCATTGCGCCCTCCTTCCTGCACGTTTCAACACGTTTGGGTAATGTTTCAACAGCCTTACTTTTCCTGATAGGCGGTGCCAATTAAACAGACCTCTGTCGAGTCGACAACGTCTCCGAGAGTATTCCCTGCAGCTTTCCTCCAGCTGACGGACTCCTCTGTCGTTGTCCAACAGCAGAGATGGCATTAGATGGCAAAATCGCGTTAGTGACCGGAGCAGCGATGGGAATAGGAAAAGGAATAGCAGAGATACTTGCGCAAAACGGCGCCAAGGTAAGTTCTGCATTTAGGCATGTGAAATCTTAACACTATATGTTCATTCTGCATCCTTATAGCTTTACAGGCATTGAGTAAACAGAGCAAGGAAGAGGAAGTCAGGCCTGAATCAGCAGATATACTTCTGCTAAATATTCGAGAGAATATTGCACTTTTAAGTCTGCTATATTTCTCTTAATAACCAAAGTTTTGTTTTTAATAATAATTTTTAATTTTTTTAATTTTTTTTTTAACATATTTTGATGATTGGTTAATTATCCTAAAGCGACCAAACATCTGCATGTAGTCAAGTCGTTGTATTTTCTGATAAAAGTGATACTTATTTTCAGGACTTTCTTAAATCAGCTTTTTCATAATTCTGCCTTTTGTAGTAGTAGTTGAACAGCTGATTTAAATAGAAATTTTTCATAGTGCACAAGTTTAGTTTTTTTTGTTGTTGTTGTTTCAGATAAACACACACACACACACACACACTCAGTTGATCTCACTCCCTGATGATGAAGTTGGCTGCTAACTCAATGGAAGCTAAACATTATAATCATCGTGATTTATTGCAGAGTTGTTGTATTTGTGTGATGTCTCTTTTACAGGTGGCCCTCCTGGATGTGAATGAAACCGCAGGACAGAGTTTAATGGAAGACCTCAACAAACAGTACGGAGGAGAAAGAACTCTGTTCCTGAGCTGCAATGTTGAGTCAGAGGAGCAGCTCAAAGGCAACACACACACACACACACACAACACGCACAACACGCACAATAAACAAAGTATGGGATGGGGGAAGTACTGCTGGCAGAAAAACAGCTGGACTCTCATTTATTGCAATAAACATCCTACCAAGACTTGAAAGGATTGTTGTGATTTTTCAGAGGTTCCAGTCAGTATATGGTTGTCAGATGCCAGGAAATACTAAGTGGGAGATCTTTGCCTCCCCCCATCTGGCAGTGAGTAGAAGAGTAATTACACGAACACTGTCAACGCACGTACATCAGATGTTCACGTACATCTTTATCCCCATTCAAGTGGGCAGAGGGCTAACCAGAAGTTAACCGGTTTGGGCTGTTAGTAGTAGTCTGGCACTCATTTGGAAATCCAGCGTGGGAAAGTCACCACATGTCTCAAGATTTAAAAACTCAATGTACTGTGAAATCTCCGCATTGTGTAAACTCATTGTTGATAAGGGCATGAATGTAACGAACACTCGTTTATTTGTAAAAGTTCTGCACCACAGGTTTGAGAACCACACCCTAAGAAAGGATTAGCCAGAGGTTTAACTTCACTTTATAGTTAAAGTATGAGGAAATTATTTACAAAATGGATATTTCAACAGAGTACTGAACCGATTGATATGATATATTGATTGGTATTGTAATAATTAGTAATTACAAGTTCATGTGTTTTGAGTGACTGATGCCACACTGAAGAGTTATCTAACTGTGTTATTTTCTGCTCTCAAGCTGCCTTTCAGAGAACTGCAGACACCTTCGGAGGAATAGACATCGTATGCAACAATGCCGGCATCTTGGATGAGAGCGAGTGGGAGAAATGCGTCTCCATAAATCTTGTAAGAAGTAGCAGGAGCGACAGACTGTGTCTAGTTGTGATCGTATCTTATCATGTGTACTTTACGTTGCATTACACTTCTTCTGTTTCATTTCACATTGGATACATGAAAGGGCTGCTGTCAACACCGACATGAACTGTGTTGCAGTGCGGTGTCATCAGGGGCACGTACCTGGCTCTGGAGCACATGAACAAGTTGACTGGAGGTCGGGGAGGGATCGTCGTCAACATCGCGTCCATGGCTGGTGAAGAAAACATTCAAATAAATAAAAATAATAAATAAAAACTTATTATTATTTTGACGTTTCAGACTGTTTGACGGACAAAAAAAAAAAAAGGATGATGTCCCTCTGTGCTCAAGGATATTGTGATTGTTTTCTGATGTCTCGTAGACCAAAGAATTAATCAATAAAATTGAAAAAATGATTGACAGATTGATAATTGATAATGAAAATAATCATTGGTTGCAGCCCTAGTTGACTGATATAACCCTGTGTTACAGGTATCGGCCCTTTCCCAAGCTGTCCTGTCTATACAGCCACCAAGAACGGAGTGGTCGGCTTCACTCGAGCCATTGCGGTGAGGAAAGTTTCTTATGAATAAATACAGGAACATGAAAAAAAAATGTAATGCGTATACAATAATTTCCAGCAGATATTTCTCTCAGGGGTTTGAGGGAGACCAAACCCGAGATAAAAGAAGGTGGACAGAAATACAATTCTTATGGGAGGCTAATGTTGCTGTGTGTGTGATAAATGTTTGAATAGGAAACTGGATGCTAACAAATGAGCTAGAATCATTTAATTAGGTGATATCAGGCTTGCTTTTCTTCTATACATTGTGATGCCTAACTGTGTGTCTCTTTCACCAGGCTGCCGGTACTATGTCAGACTACGGCATACGGTTCAACGCCCTTTGCCCAGGTTTTGTCCAGACTGACTTACTTGGCACCATTCCGTCCAAACTGGGAGTATTCTCCCACCTGATGGAAACAACCAAGCAATTAGTAGACAAGATGGGGGTTATAAGGTGAGTCTTTGCTTGTGTTTAGATATCCTTTGTATGATACCGTGTACACGTGTATTTACTAAAGCCGCTGTACTTTTCTATTTCAGTGTGTCTGAGGTGGCCGAGTCTTTCCTTGAGCTGGTGACAGATGAGACAAAGAACGGAGAAGCCCTCGTGATATTCAAAAAAAGCAAAACATACGTGACATTTCCCACACTCAGCCAGTAGCTCTTCACAATGACAAATCATAACATCACCATACAGAATCAAGTCCACATGGCTCAACCTCATAATCTACACTTGAGTCACTGTGTGAGTTCTTTAAATGTTATTTGTCAGTATGTTGAACAGCAAAATGGTGGTTAGCACGATTATTCTTATTCATCAGTATGTTATTCATTGATTCAAATGAAATAGTCTTCCATATAGATATGATGTATTCCTTTACATTACACTCTTACCTACATTTACTGTCATTTCTGGTCTTATTTCCTTAATTCTGTATGTGACATCATGTACTGTAATCCTAGTTTGCAGATAATCAATAAACTTATACCTCATGACAATTTTGTTTCTCTTCTGTATGTACTTGACTTATGTTTATGTGCTTATCGTGTGTATGTGTAAGTGTATGCTTGACTGTATGCAGGCCCTGTGGACGGGCCCCAGGGCATATAAAATGTTTAATCAAGAGAGGTCAGCATGTTCTTTTACTGTCACAGGAAAACATATAAATCCTGTTGAAACCATCTGGAACAAAGGGCGCCAGATATGATGTAACTGCAACTGCGAGTTTAAAGGTCACCCAGGTAAATAATTTGCTTTAGATTCAAAGTGCAGTGGAATTTAAGATAAAAAAAAGGAGTAGTTCACCATTATTATTATTATCATCATCAGGATAAGACAAATACATAGGCCAAAGTATTGAACAATATAAAGAGAATTTATAGCTTTTAGGAGGACTCATAACTTACATGTTGTACAGCTAGTGAGCTGAAATTCAATACTGTAATTAAATAGATATTCACAGAGAAACACTGAACTTCTATTGAATATAGCAGTTTAAAGACAGAACAGAACAAATTACAAATATTCATATGTTTCTAATTCATCTATGTAGCCTTTATCAGAAAATAAATAAATGATTACTATCATTTATTCTTTGGAGTGTTTATATGATATTTGCATTCATACTATCAATACTTTTATTATTATTAGTCTCATACTATAGGCTTTATGTAACTTTGATCATGAATATCAGGGCATTATTTTGTTTCTTGTAATGCTGTTATAATTAATTTCCATCCTGGAGATCAAGAACATCTTATTATGTCAATCAATGAACATTATGTTCACATCATGCCCACTGTGCCTACAAATTATACACAGGCCTATTTATTTAGTTTGAAATACAAAATATGCAATACATTCCACTCATTACTGTATATTTCAACAGACTGTACACAAGCACCTAATATTATGTATTTATTGTAACATTTTTTTTAAATATTTATCTCAGCACTCTTGACACTCCAATCACTAAAGAGGACATTGTAAACATACTTGTCCAATAAAGATGATTCTGATTACATTTATATGTCATGCAAGAGTCATAACATACTTAGATTATTTTCGCATTATACAGTTATTATCGGACTCTTGTTTCTAGTAACGCTGTTATTTTCCATCCCGGAGACCAATGACATCATATCATATCATAACTTTATAGTTTTTAACCAGGAAAATAAGTGTTTCCGCCCGGTTTCGAACCGGGGACCTTTCGCGTGTTAGGCGAACGTGATAACCACTACACTACGGAAACTCATGTACATTGAACTAAACTGAAAAGGTAAAATAGAAATGCGTAAGAAATGATGACATGCCAGTCTCGCGTCTTTGTATAATTGGAAAGTGTCTTTGGGCGCATTACGATATTGCAACTAGTTTCTACAGTAACATTGTTCTCTTATGTCTCTGTGTGGGTATGTGTCTCCACCTAGTGGCTGACTCTGATTAATAAAAAAAAAACCCTGACTTCTTTATGCATGCATGCAGCTCCTTATAAGTTTGTATGCAACATTAGGTCAGGCATAACACTAAAAGTGGAGTTTTGTTTTATTTTAAGGCACCTCAACTTTGAAATGACCTATCGGACAAACTCAGACTTGCAAAATCATTGCAAATCATTTTAAAAATCACTTTCTTTGAACACTGGGCACTTCTTGAATAGTATACATTACAAGCAGCAGAAAGTGAAAGTTTTGGTACACACTGTAACTAGCTGTCATTAATACAGACATAGAAGTAGGTACAGCACAGGAAACAACAGACTTTACACTGGCTTCAGCAGGATTTCGCTGAGGGATCACTGTGTTTTTCATGGTTTCCCAGCTAATCGTATCCTTAGATTGGTCAGAACATGCAGTTAATGACAATAGATGTGGACACAGAATCAGAGAACACAATCCTTTGGACGTGAAGGGGAGGAGACAGTCAGGTGACGTTTCAAGCCGTGGACAGACAAACATGTTGTTGAAAAACTGGGTCATGTTATTGCAGCCAAACTGCTGATGCAGGTCTCTCAACAGAATCTTGTTTATCTTTTGAAACGTATGATCATCAGAGATTATAAAAGTGTCAAAATGATCTTGTTCAATGATCTCACTGAAGTGTCTCAAGATAAGGCCTAAGGCTTCAGAGATCGACTTAACAAGGAGCAGAGAGACAAGGTATTTGTAATATGTGCCATTTTTTTTAAACGTTTCCTCTGACTGAGTATACGATGTGGTGGGAGACACGCCCAACATGCCTGTGGCCTAACCTCACATAATGAAGCCTGAGTGCAAGTGGGATCTGCAGATCTAAGAAAAAAAGCCGCTTCTTCTCCAAATAGATTGTCGGGTGTTGAAGAGATTGTTCCTGAATCTTCATTGCTAACTTTATGTAAAGTCATTGTTTTTGATTGATAATTAGCTAAAAAAAAGTCCTCATATCTGTCCTCTGCACCTCTTTAACTGACACTGAACAAAAATTGTTCAGTGTCAGTCGATGCAGCATCAGCACACAGGGAGGTGCTGGATTGCAACACAGCAGCAGCCTCTGAAAGTGCAACACTGGCTCATCAACTAGGAGCCAAGAGGAGACACATCACTATGACTGGCATTTCCTCCAATTGTTCCTTCTGCTGGCTCTTCACTTGAAGCAAGTATTGCAGCACTCTGGTGCTAAATCCAAAATACCCAGACATATTTCTGACACCACATTTGTTGGACAAAGAAATTAAGTGTATGAGATATACAAAGATGTGAGGTGTCGAAATTGAATGTGCAATAAAAAGTACTAAATAAATAAATACAATATACAAAGTTAAGTTGAGTTTGATGAAATATATGAAAGTGATTTGTGGAAGGATGAATGAGGGATGTGAAATATAAAGTCTAGCCGTAGACCTGTTACTAAAAAAGGTACACAAAATACTACTTTAATCCACATTATTTTGGACAAACCATGTTTCAGGTATTTACAAAGACATAATGTTAGCTCACACATCGGACATGGTTCAAAGATTGTATGTGAGGACTAAAAGTTAGCCAATGTGCTGATTTGTGCTCTCTGTTAGTACACAAAAATACGTTCAGAGTGAGAAGTCTTTATTATACCCCTTGCCATCTGTCAGCTGCGCATGCGTACTCAGGCGCCGCTGGTTGTGTGAAATTATGGCCGTTGCGATGCAGACGGATGATTTTCCTTACTTGCCTTCGGGGCCGGCGGAAGGTATGGCCTGTTTGTGGACTATTTGACGTTTTGTTATAAACGAGCAGTGCGTCCAATGCACGCAGCCACTGTCGGAGTGAATGTAGAGTAAAACGCCAGTGTTGTCGTTAGCTCCCTGCATGCTAACGTTAGCCGGCGATTCAGGATGAGCGCAGCAGTCTGCTAAAATGTGCTAAACCAAGCTAAGCTAGCTGTAGCCGTTTCGGATCCAAGGTCGATGAGAGCATGTCTGCATCAGCTGTCACTACACAATGATTATGAATCAGATCCTCTGTTTGTGGGGCAGTGGAGGCTGCGGGAGACATTTTTAGATTAGGTGCAGCAGTCACGCATGTTTTAGGACACATGTGAGTTGCACTTAGCGTCAAGTTGCACAAGCAAAACACGTTACTTTTGAACTTTTAAATGGACAGCATTGTAGCAAAATGCGGTCTCAATTTAAGTAAATGTGACTATTATCTGATTTGCGTTAAATGTGTTCAACCTGTCACTAGTGCTGTCACATGTGTTTAGGTGTAAATCCTTTGCTTACATAACAAACTTTAATGAATTTCAGCCCATTTATGTAACTTTGACGCTGCACTACTGATGCAATGCTGGTAATTATGCCCAAACTAAATCCACAACAACACGAAACACAGTCTCAGCAGGGGATATTGGTAGAAGTCTGATTTATCTCAACATTAAGATGTTTTCCTTCCCTGATCTGGAGGCTTAAATCCAGTGACTGTTGTAGTCTAGTGAAGTGAGGAGTAGATGACACGATCTGCTTGGTTATGATACACAAATTACCAAAAATAATTTCTCAAAAACCTAATAACAACAACAACAACGATATGAGGATCAAACCCAAATTATTGTGATCATTATCGATCTGCATCGATGTCAATGGTATGGTGCACACATTTAAATGAATGAGGCTGCTTGTTTAAACCATCATCCAGTAACTATATGGATAACAAGATGAGATATCAGTCTGATTCAGCTCAGCCAGTGATTGATTACATTGTTTGTTTACAGTGCTACACAGTAAATAGACACCACAACAACGAGAATAAAGAAATCTGCTGTTCTGAAGTGTACCTTAACGGTGCTGTACATCTCACAGATGTAATATATGTAATAATATGTATACACACACATATATATATATATATATATATATATATATATATATATATATATATATATATATATATACACACACACACAGCAGGGGCAGGGATTGCTGCCAATGAAAAAGAAAGCTGCTTTTAAAGTCTTGCTCTCATGCCCTTAATAAATGAAAGTACTGTTGAGCAGAATAGTTTGAACAGTTGCCACGGATATTTCTCAATGTTCTGATTTAATTATATTTTCCCAGAAGATGTAACCTGATTTGAAATCTCCTGTTTCTCTCTGCAGTAAATAAGATGATAAAGGAGCACGGTGACCTGTTTTCTGACTCCCAGTGTAAAGTTTGCAGCGCTGTCCTAATTTCTGAGTCTCAGAAGTTGACTCATTATCAGGTCAGTGAGATCACAGTCTGCTGCTGCTATTTCTGTCATGGGACTCAACTTATCTGACAGTGTTACTATGCTTAAGGATGTTGTGGGGAAACCTCACACAATTCTAATATTGTTGAAAATCTGGACATATTTACATTATGAATACATGCAGGAGAAAGGCACATGGCTTAAAGTGAATGTAATGATCGCTGTGGAGGAGTTGGTCAAGTTTTTTGATAACAAACCTTCAGAGAAAAAGAGCATGAGACGCGACATTCAACGTACTCCTTCACTGACCGTGAATGGAGCGGCGTCAGGCTCTAAATCAGCCCAGTTGACATGTTTGCATTGCAGTAATCAGAGTAGCAGTGTTGCAAAAACATAATATTCTGAATTCTTAGAAAGTTGGGAAGAGTAGAGGCAGTCAGTCACAGTCAGGAGGGGGCGGTAAACAATGCTACCAGTCAAACACCCACCAAATAGTGGGTTTGGCTCTTTAAAAGGCAGTAAAGGTGATCATAGCAGAGACTAAGCAGAGTATGAGGACTTTCTGTCCTCCTGCTGACCAGATGTTGGCTTTGATGCAAGTTTCTGTAGTTTGCCGACTGGAAAGAGGATGAAGAAGAGGAGATTGAGCTGTCTTCCTGTCAGATATTTATTTGTAGGCGGAGATCTTTATGAACGATCTGAAAACTTTGGCCCAGACATCCTTCATTTTCACACGTGACCAGTGTTTTAAAAAAGTGGACATGGTCTAAATGTTTGAGTACTACTGCCAGATATTGTTTTTGATTATTTATTTTTTTATATTAGTACCAGTATCATACCTGGGTTTTGGTTCTGGTATTGGTATTAACTTGCACAAATTAGAAGAGCCCTTAGTGATGCCTCAAAATTGTTGTGCAGCCATAATGATGTTTTTGTTTTGTAAAAAGTACTTGTATGTACTTATATGATCAGGCATCATACAAGGAAACTTCTCTTCTGCATCTATGACAATGCATTTAATGCAGTGGATTGGGGTGTTTATCTGTGCTTGTCCTTTCAGAGCAAGAAACATGCCAACAAAGTGCGGCGCTATATTTCCATTCAAAATGAGAAGGAGCCAGCGTTGAAAAGGTTCAAGTCACTGACATCTGACAGTGTGAGTAAAAAAATGCTGAATTAAAGTTTAGTAATAGTTTGCCAGACCGATTCAGTTGATCCAAGTTCAGTTTTTGTAGTTCAAACTCTTTTTTTTTTTTTAACGGGACAAATGATTCCTCATTTAGCCATAAATGATGATGGTTTTGTGTGTGTGTTTATCAGGTGGACTGTAACAATGGAGACACAGACCGGTCGAAGGTGTGTCATGTATGTAACATGACCTTCTCCTCTCCTGTGGTAGCTGAGTCTCACTATCAGGGCAAAGTTCACGCCAAGAATTTGAGACTGAAAACAGTCGGACCCCAAACACCAGGCATGTTCATCTTCTTATAAATCATAATTTTATTCATAACAAGCAGCTTTTTACCTTTCGTCATCTTTAGCTAATTTTGTGGATTGTTTATTATTATTTCCTGTGTGACCGTGTTAACATTTATCAGTTTCTAAATATACCATACAAATAACACTTAACAGTTTTTTTAAAAAAATTGCTTTTCCTCTTCAACAGTAACCTCCCAAACAGCACCAACAGTTCAGCCGAAGAAGAAACCTGCAGATGATGCGAGTGCCGCCCCGGTGACAGGCGGCAACAGCGACAACAACCCGGACCGTTTCTGCTCCATCTGCCAGGCGCCCTTCAACAACCCGCTCATGGCCCAGCAGCACTACGTAGGCAAGAAGCATAAAAAACAGATGACAAAGCTCAAACTGATGGAGACGTACGGCCCCTCCACAGCACCAGGTCAGACCACAGAACCAGGAAATCATCAAGTTGTATTTGTTGAGCCGCAGTCATCATCTAGTAATGCTCAATTATGTTACTGTGTGGTTTCCATGTGTCTACAGCGTCCACACTAAAGGGTTACCCATGTACCGTCTGCAACATTGAACTAAACTCTGTCGAACAGTACCAGTCTCATATCAGTGGTGCCAAACATAAGAACCAGTAAGTACATGTATGTATGTCTTATAGGTTTTGGTAAAAAAAAATTTGTTAGAGTGATAGGTAGACTGAGCTGCGAGTTCATACTATTCAGTCTGAATAATGAAGCTTGAAAAATAACAAAAACTGAACAACTTAATTAATCCAAGTCTTCAGTGTCCCCAGAAAAAAAACAACAGTTATCTCAAAACAATCTAATAAAATAATCTGTTTTTGTCTTTTAGAATGAAGAAATCAGGCCTGAACCCTGTGGAGAACCAGCACGCAGCAGAACAATCGTTTGGTGGCGACAATCAGTTCGCCGCCGGAGACGATCAGTACGCCACCAAGGACAACCAGTTCAGCGCCGGCGATGACCAGTATGCTGCAGGAGACAGCAACCAGTACGCACCTGAGGACACAGAGTACTCAGAGGAGTACCAGTATACTTGAGACTGGGCTGGAAGACAGGACTGCTGATGTTCCAGTCAGGACTTGGAATGACACGCAACAACCAGCCCCTTTAACACATTAACAAAGCATCCGCCTCCGTGGACCTTCAGTTCCTCTATCTCTCTCAGTCTCTTCTCAGTAAGTTTTCCCACTTAAAAACACAAGACTGTTGACTATCAGGCCCCAATGTGGAATTTAATCACTTTTGGTTCCCGACCCAAATGATTAAAGAATGTGTTTTTAAATTCTAGTTTTCTCCCCTTTCTGAAAATAACCTTTGATGTGAGGAATAATGATGAACAGTGGGTTCAGCAGTGATGCAGCTGTTCCCACAATAACCACGAAGAATGTGTTTGCTTTCTATTACAAAATGTATGCTGGCTAAAAATCATTGCCTATATCCATGCACATTAAGGCTGGGCACTGTATGATGCTGGTGCTGAGTACCTTACTGTGTGGGATATAAACATGTTTTTCTACAAAACCCCCTTTTTTCATAATGAAATAATCCAAAGTGGGGCAAAATTCGGATTTCTGTGAACAAATATTTGATTGCAGAATCCATATCTCCATATCCATAAGGAATACAAATCTCTTCAGACATCATATTTCAACTTTCTGTACTTGAGTACTCGATACTCTGTGCTACAGAGCAATTTTGGCCAGTAACAAAAAGTATTGAGGTTAGATGCACAGCCTTAGTGTACTTACTTTAAAATAATAGGAAAAATTCAAAATCCAGCAACAACAGAAACATGTAGTATTATGACATTATTGGACTGTGTCAGGACACCGAAGGGTATTTTATTGTTCCACCCCTACTAACTACTAACACATACTAGCGTCTAGCGCCAGGAGCCAAATGTAACCAGTTCAGAGCAAAAAACTTTCTAGTTCCTCTGCTCACCTGAATATTTTTGATTTGCATCTTCCGTGAATGTAGTTACTGAAACGTGCTCAACTCATTTCTCTGCAAGTTTTGACTCTTTACTAAATCTGGTGTTGCAGATGTATTCATCGGGTTGAAATCAAGAGTCGGCCACTTGGTTCAATTGTGCGACTAATTTTCCAAAAGTGGGGCAAGGGGGTCATTAAGTTTGTCTGTAGTCAGTTTTGTGAATGTCACACATGAGACAGATGGAAACAAGTCTGAGTCATCTAGTCTGTTAAATCTGACATTATTTGTTAGAATTTTATCTTTTTTATCTTTTTTTTTTAAAGCTGAATTATCTCCAGAAATATTATTATTTTTGGTCATTGAAATGTTTGCTTGTTACCAGATGGTTATTTTACTAAATTCCCTTTTTAATATTCTGGACAATGGTGATATTTCAGTTCATTTCCATTTTTATTATTTTGCCTTTTTCTTTTTTTAAGTACAAGTCATTTTCACTGTTAGAAAGACAACCTGAGGTTTGGCAAAACTTGAGGGATTTACTTAAGTTTTGTTTAATACAATTTGGTCAATAATGTGCTTTTAACACCGCTAAATGTAATATTGTGACAGTGAAAATCTTTATTAAAGGCTCATCATTAATTGATAAAAGTTACAGGGTTATTGTGACCTCAGGGGGCCTGAATGGGATCATCTACTGCTTCACTCCAAGCTGTCAGTGATTGTCAAAATATGCATTTTGTAGAAGTCATTTTATAAATATTGATTGTTTTTTTTTTTTTTTTTTTTTCTCATTTTAGGGCAGTTTTAATGAGAAAAAGGCCTGGAACCCCTGAATAGATTTTGGTCAGATGAAAGGGATTATAATGAATATTATAAGTCCTCACATTTCAAATGAAGAGGAACTTGAACAGCTGTGAGTCAATGGATGTGTAGGCGTTTTTGTACTGTTGAGGTATATTCTTTGTTGAAGGTTGAGAGATTTTTTTTAAATATTTTGCCTCTGAATTGTCCAAATTGAGGTTTTGTAAACTCTAGAAGAGACTGATGGATGCAGAGCTCTGTAATTACTGTCAATAGCAGAGAGTACAATATTTACCAGAGAGATTTTCAAGAGTGATGTCAAATTAGATAGTGATGTCAATATAAAAAAAAACTTTTTTTTCATCCATTTGTGCTTACACAAGATGATTGGATGAATATTTTAGTATTGAATGTCTTTAACTTTATGATTAAAGAAAAAAGACATTATTTTTTTTCTTTTTTCTTTTTGGATGTAATTTGTACAAAGAGGGCTCATACATACTGTATAGTACATGGTGTATAAAAGACAAATTGCCTTTCTGTTTTCATCCTCATCGTTGGTGTGTTAAGGTGTTTTTGTGGTTTGAGAATTACTTTCGATATAAGTTATGTATACAGGGACAGCAATGCCGCAAAGATGTGCATAAAGTAAAGAAATGTTTTAAGAGAGTTTGTATGTTTCTTCTTTTAACACTGAGCATAGTTACATACGCACTGACAAGATTATTTTTCAACTGTAACATATACTTAGTACATATTATGGTCACGGTATTGTTAAATGTTTTTATATAGGAGAAGAAAAAAAAGTCCCATGGTTAAAGAATGACATGTTCCCAACTATAAAATACAGATGAAATGGTTGGCTGCTCACATACTCTGGGACAAATAAGTATCACATGGATGATGAGATAAAATCAAGTCATGTCGCCCAAAATTACACGCCATGAATTTGCCTCATTTGCCTTTAAAATCTTATTAAAATGAACATGGAAAAAAGGAAGAAAGCTCAGACAGAGAAACAGATGGACAATCGTGTAATAGATGATATATGTACAGAGCAGAAAGAAATAACACAACTGAGAAAACAGTGAAAGAAAGACAAAACCTACTGAATATATAATAATAATTATTATTATATAAATATAATATATCCTGAATGTAATACACACAGAGGGAGAGGAGATCACACTAATCAGCCACAGACCAAAGTGAAGTCACATCAAAATCATAAAACAGTCAAAGCAAACTAATCAATCTTCTCATCATGCAGGCTGGTAACGTTTAGTCCACATGGTGGCGCACTTACCCTTCACATCATCACATGGTTTCAGCTCCCAGCTCATGACAAAGGCTTGTCCAGGATTCAGCTTCTCCTTCCTCTGACTGATGCTCTTGTTCGAGATGTTGTGTTTTCTTTATCAGCCAGCTGCTGGTTGCCTCCTCTGAAGTAAGCAGCCTACAAAAGGTGTGTCTGTTTGGGTGCATTGGGCTGAACTGTTAACTTCTTCACTTGTACCTGAACCCTGAAGATATGAAATACTTTTAAAGCTTACACTGAGATACGTTTCGAGGCCGGGTTTGCCTTGATTGACACATGTCACTACTAACGTCTAAATGAAAATGGAAACGGAGTGAGAGACGAGTCAGGTTCGAAAAGTTCTAAAAACTGTGAGACGTTTGCAGTGGATTCTGCTGTTTTCTAAAGGTGTAGGAGGAAGGAGGAAGTATCACATGTTACATGATGAGACAAGCACTTCTTTGGAAACACACTGAGGTCTTTAAACGGTGTTCAATATTTTCTCTACAGTCTGTGGTCGTGAGTGGCGTGTGAGTGTTTATCTACAGCTAATACAAAGATGAATGCATATATAAAAACACACGCGGCCTGTTCTTAACTCGACACAGTGTCGGGGTTTCATCGCCCTCGACCCCCTGACAGCATTAAATCTCCCAGGTTAAACCCCCTCCCTCCCCTCCAGAACTGATGTAACACACTCTCAGATGCACAATGAAGACGTTATTTTTTGAGTGTGTCATGTGTAGATTGAGCAGACAGGAGGGAAAAGTCATTTGTCAAACACAAAGACAGCTTGTTTCCCTCTTTATCTTTGTAAAGCTGAGGTGGACACAGTGGAGGTCAGTGAGCCTAGTCTGGGCACAGATAAAAGTGTGTCTGCTGGCATACACAGGCACGCTTATGTGAGTGCAGGTTAGTATGTGCAGCGACAAAGACATTAATGTGGATTTATAAAAGTACCATTCAAGAGGTTTACAGCATATGATGGCAGCAGCACTTTCACTCATTCATGAAGTGAAGCCAGAGCTGAGATCAAATAAGCTGGAATATTGATCATTTTCTGTTAAATATATGCAATATGTTGTTTTTGATTCATCACATTTCAGAGTCTACAGCCATGCTGGTGGCTCTGTGAGTGAATACCAGCGTCAGCAACATATGATAACGCTAGCAGGTATAATGTTCACCATGCTCATCTTCTTACTGCAGCAACATTTGATATTTAACACACACACACAAAGCACAGTTTTGGGGCTGATTCGAGCTAAACTGGGCTAGTGAAAGAACATCATATGATACCTGTGAGCTTAGCCGCTGTTTTTATGAAGAAGACAGAGGCATTGAACGGTAAATGTTGCAAATTTACAACACCATTGCAGCTGTGAACACGCCGTGTTGCCATAGTAACCGATAATTGTGAAAGTGAACCGATTTAACTGAACCTGTGATCAGGTTTCTAGTGATTGTCCCACTTTGCAACTTATTTATTAACACTAACACCAAGCTCAAAAAGATGTTCAGAGGTTGAAGGTGTGTGTGTGTGTGTGTGTGTGTGAGTGTGTGTGTACTGGGTAAAATCAGTCTGTAAGAGCAGCCAGACAAGACAATTTGTCTCGGTTGCCTACGGGCTGAATGGGCTTCTCCATTATTGTAATCTAATTAAAAGAGGCATGTCAATGTGAAAAGGCTTTCCATTACAGCAACTGTATCATTTTACAGTAACCACCAATGAATGTGCCAGAATAAATAGTCTCTTATTGTCAGTCAAATTTGCTTACTTTGCTGGAAAAATGCTTTGGTTGCCAGAATGTGTTTGTGAGACACTTGAGCTGTTATGGATCTCGTCTCAATGTTAAACTTATTGTGATTTTTGTAATGATATGCATTATGAAACGCACAAGACCTTATCCAGATGTTCCTTTCTACTTTCATTGTCCTTAGAGAAGACAAACAGACGCTTCGAATCAACGGTTCAGTTGGTGAAGGCGTCAGCGTGCTTCAGATGAAGTGCTTGTTGCATCCCGGATGAGGCAGATTATTACTTTATGTGATTGGGCAGGTAAAAATGATATGAACAGCAACAACTCTTAAGGCCCCAAACATGGTCCACACACACGCTTACACAAACGCAGATGCTACGCAAGATTTATTTCATACATCGGGTGTGTGCTTGTGCACTGTTAGTTTCAACTTTCAGTGATACAGTGAACATACAGCGACTACAGTACAGCGAGCAGTTAAGCTGTTCGTTTGAAGGCAGATAATGTCTCATCCAGTGATATTTTTTGTGACTGTGGCGCTGCGTAATGAGGAGGAAACAGTACAGAAACATGGCTTCTTTTCTTTATTCTGGTGTCTTGTTCTATGTCCTGTGCTGTATAGTCTATGTGTTTAAAGAATCAAAAGGAAAAAAAATAAAAAAAAATCAATCCCACAAAGTATGAAGGTTTTATAGCATCTGATCTTTGGCCTCATCTGTCTACAGGAGGAGGGTTTCTGATTCACAGCTTAAAATCGAAAAGAAAACATCACACAGAACAAAACCCTTCAGGAAGGAAGGCTGTAAGCCTTGAAATATCAGACGTAACCCAAGACATTTTTTTATTCTTAATATTTGGAAATTTATAAGTGATACATTCAGTCCAGCAGCATCGTGGAGTATTTTTTTTTTAGAGATCTGCACAGTTCTGCTCTCAGTTTTCTTCCTCCCACACAGATCATTTAATTACACTGACTAATTTCCCCCCCCGAGGGAGTCATTAAATGTTCATTTAATTAACCAGCTTTGGTTGTAAAATATCAAACCTGCAAAATAATGTTTCACATCTAGTGTTTAATTTTAGATGTAATTTGAAAACATGACTAAATATGCGGCGCTGCGGCACTGAATGTTTTTCATTTTTCACTCGTGTTTGTGTCTCCGTGACTGAACCACCAGCTGATGTTTGTTTGTATGATGTGGGCGGTGTGTCATGTTGAATTATTTTGCATGTACTCTTTTTGTTTGCATGCTGGGAAGTGAGGTGGAGTGCGTATATGTTTCCAGTAAACATGTTTGCTGCTGTAATCCAAGTATCTAATATCAGTCCAACCGTTCTTTCCATATAAATGTTTACTTTGTCATAATGAGATTATGATATGAGGGAAACACAATCAACCAACAATAACAGATTTTTTGGTCGTTGTTGTTGCCTACATAATGTTAAAATCTAAATGGGTAAATGTGTTTACAGCTTCTTCTGTTGGCCTCTGAAAAACGTGTTTAGCAAATCAGCACAACAGATTTTTATTTTTTATTTTTATTTTTATTGCAGCAGTGCTATTGTTGGTGTAAAAGATAAAAGTTAACAATTGTGTCATCCCAAATACTGCTTTGGCCATGAAAAACAGACTGAGACAAACATCTGAGTGCCAGAAAATAAAGACAAAATTAGAATAGAATAGAATAGAATAGAATGCCTTTATTGTCATTATACAAGTATAATGAGATTACAAGCTACCCCATAGTGTGCACACATAAATAAACAAGTAGAGATTTGTACAATAAAACAATAAAACAACTATAACAACAACTACTAAAATTCTCACAGGGAGAAAGTTTAGAGATAAAACACACTCCTTTTCTTTACACGTCCATGTCATGCGAAAACCAAAACGATGGCGGTGAAACTGTGTTTTTTGTGCATTTTCACAGCAGATTCCTGACGCGAGCTGATGACGTGCCTCTGCTTTTTAAAAAAAATTTTTATTTACATTGTAGCATTAAGATTCACTGTCTGAAAACCTAATTTTTTCTCTCTCTTTTTTAAAAAATTCTAGGGGTCTTACACAATGTGACATGCAATAATTATACAAGATTGTTATTGTTGTTACCGTCTAAAGGTGCCTTAGGTTGCACTAACAGAGGACACGACAGGGATCAAACAGCCAGTCAAAGCAGGTGGGCAGATCAGGCTGTCATCAACTCATTCCCCAGCATGCAGCAGGCCCATTTCCCATCAGCCATTAGTCAGCAAACCACTCTGTTTCTGACAGGAGACAAGGTAGGAAACACCAACATCTGCCTGCACTGTCGGCCTCCTGTGTGACCTGATGGCTGCAGGTGTGTGTGTGTGTGTGTGTGTGTGTTGCATGAATGCGACTCTTCAGTCACGTCTCTACGTGTGTATTTGTCTCTCTGTGTGCTGTGAGTCAAGGTGACTCTTAAATCTAAATCCTTTCTAATCTCTTCGTGGTTTTGATGCACAGACTGTTTGTCAAGCTTTAAATAATGATGTACAGAACTATGATGAACCATAAGGAGCTATAAACGATCTATAAATGATACACCTGTGATTGTTCAGTCTCTGAACTGTGTTATAACTGACTATAACTGCTAACCACTGTTTAACTATATACACAACACGGCACACATTGGCATGCAGGGTTTGTAACTGCACAGATGCCTTTTCCCAAGAGGTGTTTACATTATTTTGTCTATCCCCTGTACATTCTGTACATTGCTTTGGCAGGCACGTCAATAACGTAGAAATAGAGAGCGAGAGACATAGAAAGAAAGTGAGAGAGAGAGAGTGTGTGTCCTTTTCTCGCGGTTTCTCGGTCTCCTGCAGGTGGCTGAGTGGTCGGGTTACAACCCCAGTGAAAGTACACACGCACACACACACATGCACACACACACACTTCTACACAGAGAGAGACGCATACATACACATGCACCTCTCCTTCCATGACATCTGAAAATTCCTGTGGATTAGATCTAATTCTTGTGACAGATGGACAAATGGTGTGCGTGTGTATGTATGTGTGTATGTATGTGTGTGTGAGTGAGTGTGTGAGAGAGAGAGAGAGAGAGAGAGAGAGAGAGCAGCTGGGAGCACGAGGTAAAACCTGTAGCAGACCAACCAACAGGCTGCTTGGACAGTCAAGACACCTGTTTGAACCCCCCCCCTGCCCCTCCTCCTCCTCTTCTTCTCCCCCGGACACTTGATATGAGGGAGGAGGGGGAGAGAGGGAGGGAAGACAGTAACAGATTGAGGAGGAAGGGGAGAAAGGGAGAAAACAGCTGGATCAACTGAATGTTTCCGTTTTCTGTTTCCTGTCTCAGATTTGTCAGGTCTGTTTCGAGCCCAAGAGTCTTAAAGAGGCAATCAGTAACATTTTAACTTGTGTCCACCACAAAACTGTTGATGATTAACGCTGACATGCTGCGACTGCTTTAGTTAACATATGCTGAGGATTTGGGCTTTCACTCACTTGTGAACCCCTTACTTTCAAATAATTGAAGTTTATCCACTGAATCTGTATTTAATTCTTATTTTACAAAAAAAACCTTCTAAAATATATAAAACAAATCTAACTTGATTCAAGAAGATCCATGATATAGTGATTGTAAATGTGACAGTAATGGTAATTTGTCAGTGTTGTAATGAACAAGCGTCCAGATAAATTACTGACAGTTGGCTTCATTTGTTTTTTTACAGTCTCCCTTCCTGTAGATGCCTGAATGAACCGGCTTCCCTCCTTTCTCACCGTACACTGGTCGTCAATGTCGGTGTCTTCGTGATTTATTCAGTGTCAAAATGTATGCTGGGAAATACGGCAGAGATGGAGTTCAGAGGAAGCCGAGGCGGCCTCCTGACCGCAGAGAAGCAGTGCCAAAGCCGTAGTCAGACAACAGGTGAGCGGTTACGCTCTCAGGCACGTCTCATTGATATTCTAACCTATTGCACTTTCCCAGGGAGAGGACTCCCCTGTGGAAACACATTACTGCTTTACAGCTCCCCCCTGCAGGCTTTGATCCTCTCAATGTGAAGCAGATCCGAGGCCGAACAGCAGTTAATGTGACTAGTATCTATAGATCAGTTCACTCAAATTACAAAAAAAAATTACATTTACATTACATTTCAATCGTTTACAACATTAAAGCACTTACATAGTAATGTATCATTGAAAAGATCTAATATAGGTCTAATATACTATATATTTTAACATAACTTCGGCCTCCAAACAAAAACAACAAATAAAATACTTTCAAAATAATACAATTAATGATAAATAATAGTGAAAATGTCCTGGTTAAAACAAAAATAGTTTCACTGTTTAGTTAATGACTTGGGGAATCTATAAGCTGCAGCTTTCTAGCTTTTGTTTTCTCCAATGATCCTTCAATGAAAGTGAAAACAGCGAGACAAAGAGGGCGGAGGGAGGTTTCCAGCCCTATACAGTACAATGGCTTTCTGTCTGGAGGCTGCAGGTCAGAGCTCAGTGGAGCCCTGAACACACTGCAATCAAGCTCCGTCTGAATCCAGCACCTCTGTTTGCGCTGACCTCTGGGCATTTAAGGAGGCACGGGTCACTGCTCTCCCTGCCGCGCAGGATGATGGTCTGCGGAAATCCACTCTCCATCTCTCTCTCACCTGGTAGCGACCGGTACAAGGTTCCCGGAAGCAGGATTACACCGATTCCCAAATACCTGGTGAAAGCAGAAATAATTTGGGATCAAGTAAATTCCAGTTTTCTTACAACCTGGGTGACAAAACAGTCAAATCAGTGCTGACGATGGTCCTTTGATTAAAAACATTCACTTTTTGTACATGTCAAATTGGCTCTTTTTTTGACCATACACACGTGACACTGGATTTATGAGCTCAAACTTTTCCACTGTTCTTAAACAATGATCTACAGCCTGAAATTAAAAGTCAATAAGTCCTGAGCTAGTCCTAGTATTTCTTTGATTCATGTGGCTTTAGTTTTAAAACAAGATGTTTGCTCAGTGATGATGACAGTGATAGCTGTCAGAAAACATCCCACAGTGCTCCATTAAAACACTGACCGCACAACGAGTGACATGCAGACTCATGAAAGCAGTGGCCAACAGTTTCAGTGAAAGATGGTGAGTTGACGATGAGTGACGGAAGCATAGCTGCAGTCATTCAGCATCTGCTGCTGTGGGTTCAAATGTTTGTTATTGAAGAGAGAGACTGTCTGAATGGTGTCTATATCTTCCTGCAACAACACATCCACACTGACAACCTCGGCTTGACAACAACAATTCATTTCAATGGACACCAGTGAATGGTTTGACACACCCAAGAATCATTATTGTCTCAATCACTAAATTCGCTTTGATGCATTGTAGGCATTGATTGACAGCTCACTTGATTATGATACCTGCCCTGTTAGCACAATTTACCGTATTTTTCGGACTATAAGCCGCTACTTTTTTCCCATACTTTGAACCATGCGGCTTATTCAGAGGTGCAGCTTTTCTATGAATTTTTCTTCAGCCAACAGGGGGTATATAATATTATTACACCCTCACCCCCTCAAAATGGAAAACCCACGAAGAAATTCCTATGATGCAGCTTTTAAGTTGAATGTCATCGATCTGGTTATCCGTGAAGGAAACAGAGCGGCTGCATGTAAGCTTGCCGTTAATGAATCTATGGTGAGACTGTATGTGATGAAGATTATCTGACGCTGTTCAACTCCGACACTGAAGAGGACGACTTCAGTGGCTTCAGTGCGCAGAAGAAATGAAGTGAAATACAGTAGTAGCTAATGTTAGCTCAAGTGGCACTGCTTGTTGTTCTTTGGTCTGAGGTAGCGAGGCGTGTTTCCAGAGCGTGAAAAGCAACACCCCGCACTCCTTATTCAAGATGCCACCGACCAACTCTGGACTTCAAACCGATTCCAATGCAAATCAATGTCCCACCTCGCTACGTCCATCTTTATATACAGTATATGATTATGACTATGGGACACTATATAAAATAAGCAACTGTTAAATATGTCTTAAATTACTTTCTTCTAAACTAAATTTGACTGACTAGTGAAGCTGAGTAAAAAGAACCAGCTCATCTTGTTTTGCATCCCGCTCCATCAATGCTTCATTAATACATCGTCTACTCGATTTTCATAAAAATACCTGACAAGAGTGAAGTGAATTAGAAGTTGAGGTTTTTTTTTGTACTTTGAGTAATTAAAGGAGAGATTAAGATTTTTTTTCACAACTTTCCACATCTCCCTCAGAGTCACACTCATGAGGAGCTTTTGTGTTTCAAATCAGGAGGAATAAAAGAGCATGTTAGGCTTCAGAGGCTAGCTCAGGAGGGGGGGTTAAGAAAGCAGGGATCTTTTGCCTTTGGCACTGATAATCAGCAGCTTCTCTCGTTTCCCTTCAGCACAAAAACCTCTTCTGTCTGCCTCCGTTACTTTCTGGGGGAGAGTTTTCACCTCCCTGGGGCAAAACTGAGCCACCTGTATGGCTGGATTTGGTTCCTTGTCAACTTTTACCTTGCCAGTGTGGGTAGATAGTCACCTCTCATGCAGTGTGTCAAGCACCCAGGTGGGGAAAAAATTATCTTCTAATCAGCCTTTATTAGCCATAATTATATTTTCAAGTTGGAGTTAACAGGAAATTCCAAATTGTGGAATGACATCTCTCGCTTTTAGGAGAATAAACTTCTCCTAAAAGCTGTGCTGTTGCTGATTATATCTAAATGGCAATGGCAAATAAAGAAAAGAGAGAATGAATTGCACCAAAGTTAACTTGTGTATTTACAAAAAAACACAAGTTAAACATTAAAAGAGATGGGAGGTGATGTGTGTGCATGAATGCTGGTGGTGAAAACGATCAAACAGAGCACTTCTATAGAGCAGCTCTTATAATTGCAGTGAGCCCAGGTGCTCCCACTCACCAACTGCACATACCTGCAACAGAAAGAGGGAAAACAGCTGAACAAGTGTAAAACATGGACACAATAAATGTTTTCATACTTAGATAGTATCTATCTGGTGTTTTACTTCTAGGGAGTTCTGAATTTTGTAGTTTACACCAAATCCAAATTCACCTTGGATACACACCCCCAAAAGAATCCCTTCCCTACCAAGGGCTCCTTTCAAAGCCACATGTGTGAAAGCAATACATTTTAAACAGTTTGTGAACCACTCAGATTCCCTGAAGCTTGTCCATAAGAGGCTTATGTCCCCCTGCAAAGAAGAGGAGGAGGAAGTAAGAGGAGAGGAAGGGAGGGCAGGAAGGATGAGGGAATCCCTGATGCTCTGCTCCTCAGGAGATCACAGGACTCAAGAGCAGGTTTACAGGAAATCAAAGGTGAGACTAACAGTGAATATCACTTGAGAGAGTTAAATAGCATAGAATAGAGCTTTACTATCCTGCAACATCAGGAAATGTGTCTTGCATCATTTAGAAAACACAACAACAGCGCAATAAAAACAATGACAGAATAAAAGCACAAACCTGACAGTTAAAAATATAGATATATATTTCATTTTCCGGTGAACAGTGTGAATCCCCGACCATGATCTTTCACAGCATCATACATCATTATTTATGTTGTTAGCACGCTACCATGGTAACATCAGCATTTTAGCATTGTCATTGCATGTTAGCATTTCGCTCAGATCCTATCTGTTGTATAGAGTATAGCCTCACACAGCCACTAGCACAATGAATGAGGACAAAATCTTCTATGATATGATCTTTTACGTTTTTAAAATCCTCATTGTTGTTTAATCTGCAGTAATCATGTCAGTTATGAATAAACAAATCAAATCTCCAACCTCAAAAAGGAAGAGGTCAATACTCTCACGCCTTCGTCACTGTTGCACCAGCAGCCATCTCTGATAAAGCTGATAAAACTACATGGAGCAACTTTAACATTGTCTTGTTAATGTGTTTTCCCCTCCATCCTCCCCATTTTCTGTCAACCCTACATTTTGCTCTTTAGCTCTCACTGTTGTGCCGACCGTTTTTATGCTCCCTTCGCCCAACACACCTCAGAAAAAACCTCAGAAAACAAGCTGTGTGTGGAGGAGCAGTCAAACAGACAGTCAGAAGGAGGGTTGAGATGTCAGACGGAAAGCTGCACAGACCGGCAGACAGTCAGACGGTTGGGACGGCAGACAGGCTGGCGGTGGGCGTCTCTCCGTTAACGAGGCCTGACAGCTTCCATGCAGGCTCATGTGACAGTGAAAGGGAGGATCGGGTCAGATTGTTTGATGTCGGGGTGGCGCTCGTGTTTGAAGGCACCGCTCGTTTTGCCTCTGTTTGCTTTTTTAAGCCCCGTTCTAGTCAGACTGGCCGAGCTGCCCGGCGCTGCAGGGTGGACCCTTCCAGTAACTCACAGTGACAGTCAAAAACAAACCACCTGATATCTGTCCGCCAACTGCCCATTTCAACCCGCAAACTGATACTCACACCACTTGTCTGGATTGTGAGATTACCCAACATGCCCCTTTTTTTTTTTTGGTACATACAAGAGTTCCATTCTTTATTGTCCAGCCGGAAGGGTCTGACAAATTTTTTTCTTTCTTTTTTTTTTTTTGTGGTGTAAGCCAGGAAATCCTGGGTTGGCGTGCCGGCCTGGACGCTGTGTCCATTGTCTGGCCGTTTGCTCACTGCTCCCATTGATGCTCTTCATCCAGCTGTAAAATCTAGTGTGGTGGTGATGTGTGTTTGTGTGTGTGTATATGTGTGGGTGTAGGTGGTGGTGGTGGAGGGGGGGTGTAGGGGCGGATGCAATTCACTCTGAAAACAAGATGTCACCCCCCTCAGACAGGTCAGAACTGGGTAACAGTGAAGCAGCGTTTGCATTGGAGGGATAAAAAACATGCCATGTTTGCTTCCTGTGTGCTTCCTCTGCACTGTATCCTCTCTCTCTCTGTCTTTCTCCTGGCAGGAGCTATAGGTTTTCATGGTGCATTTCCCCTCTTCCACCGCGGACGTTCTGCAGCGTTTAACAAGGGAGGGGGCAGGGACGGCAGATTAGCATAACAGCCTCCGCAGGAACCTTGTCAGCATTAAAACACACTTCCTGTGGAAGTGATTTTCTGCATAATCTGTTCCTCCCACCACCACCACCCTCACCTCCCAACCACAGAGTAGAAAACAATAACACTCCCTCACTATCTCTCCATTTTCTTTAATTTGTTTGTACCCTGTTAACCATTTTTCAAGGCTGTCTTAAAAAAAAAAAAATCAGGTGCCCATATGAACATCAAAATGGAAACAGGTATAGCTTGCTATAATAAGCAAATATGAGGTTTCAGCAGACTTAGTTAAACATATCAAGGGGATATCTTGTAATATATCTTTAAGTTACAGTTTTTAGTTTTTGCAATACATGTAGTTCTGTAATACTAGATTTGCTTGTCAAACGTCTTTGCAGAAATGTTCCCAGTTAACTAACTTAGTAAATGTGTTATTATTGAGAGGAATGATGGTCAAAGCTATGAAAAAAGCCCCATGTTATATGATTTTAGTTTAGTCAATGTGTTTAAAATAAATGTTACATTGTGAATGTGTTTAATGTACTGAGTAGCTTAATTTAATTATCATTTTATGTAGACTCTTATAGATCTATTCAAAATAGAAAAGCTTCCTTGCAGCTTTATGCCACAGCAACACATGTTAAACAATACATTATGTTAAATACTCAATGTTTGCTCATCAACAGTCTGTGTGTGTGTTCGTATTTTCTGCTGGTGAATAACAGGAAAATGAGATCTGTTACTGTAATATTAACAGACCACATCACTTACTGTTGCGCAACAACAACATACGTTTTTTTCTTAGTTTAAGAGCCCACCGAGCATGAAGTCCCAAACCACACTTAACAGCAAGATACAAGAAAACAAAGCCAACAAAAACACAAGAAGCGAGCACGTCTTTTGTTCCGGCATTCTTGAGGCTCATGAAGGATTTTTTTTAAATTTCAGCTCGACCACATTCCACAACGAAACCCATCCGGAGTATAATAAGACATCCCCTCTTCCGATTGAAAAAAAACAAAAAAAAAACAAACAAAAAAAACCCCCTCAACTTTTTTTCCTTGCAGAGTCATCCATATTCTCACGTTCCCACATCCGGATCAGGAAGCAGCTCTGAGCACCAGGAACAGGTGGATCCACAGCCAGTCATCTGGAGGCTCTGATACAGTCTGAAGGCAGGGGGAGTGAAATAGAGTCCAGTAGTTTAATCTGCTGTCTTCTACTCTACTATTCTCATCTCTACTCGACCCTTACCTTCTCTATTCAGTTGCACTCTACTTTACTTTTCTCTGTTCTAGTCTACTTTCAGTCCTTTTAAACTCAAGTGAGATGAAAAACTAAACTTAACAACTAAAGACGAATAAATGAAAATATATCTTGTAACTGTACACCCATAGATGCAGCATAGGCCGCTTTGGCCCGTTGCTGCAACATGTCAACACATTATTGATCCGAACAACTGGCCTGTAAACAAACAATAGCCCAAGCTTACACCCCCGGATGATGAATTTTACGTCACGCGATTCGGGCATCTTACCAGGCCGGTATATGGCAGGTTGATCGGACCAATATATGGCGGCAACTTTGACGTACGACCCAGTTAAATTAGAGTACAACGTAGAGTTACATGAAATAGAGTAAAACACAATAGAATAAAAGTGAGCATGAAGCTTTACTGAATAAAGTAGAGAGTGCAGGGCAGACAGGAGCATAATAAAACTTAGCAGAATAGAACAGAGCACAGTAGGAAAGAACATGAAAATGAGAACACACACACACACACACACACACACACACACACACACACACACTTGAGGTGGACAGAAAGTGCAGCGTGCCAGTACTTGAGAGGAAACAGATTAGAGAAATGGTCCAAGTGCATATTTTGGATTTCAGATCAGGTTTCAGCCTCTCGGCCCTGCAGCACCGGATAGATTTGATTACGGCAACAACCACGGGCCAAATCTAATTAGCACATTATTCACAGCAGGATGTCGGCCTCGTGTTTCAGCGTGAGCCACAGCAATGTCTATACTGTTTCATGGTTGTCGGAGAAAAAACTGACAGCCTCTTGGCATCTCGCCTCAGAGTGTTTGTGCTGCTTGATAAAATGATCAGTGAGGTGAAAATATGACACACGCACACACACATATATATATATATCTTAGAAACATGGATGAAACCATTAAAATTTGACTTTTATGTATGTATGTGCTGGTCCATGATTTAAACAACCTGTGGAAATTAAGGCATTGGGTTCACTCCCACAGTAAGAAAAGCCCCTGAATAGCACTAAATAACATGACATCAGATTTATTGAAACAAGATGTATATTCTAAGTTACACTCAATGTTTAAACCGTGTTTTTATTGACATTAATGTGTGTGAATCTGCATGTTCAGATGCTAAAATGACAGATGTTTCTTTACCATTCATGACATTAAGAAGACAATTATCTCTCCATGTGAAGGATGGCTCAAGTGTCTACAATATACTGCATTTTGAACGTCCGTCAGTCAATTCTTGACGATGTAGATGGTCAAAACATGCAGAAAATATAGAAAAGAATTAAGAGTCATGCTAACAGCTCAGTGAGGCTGATGGCAAGTGGCCTTTGAGCTAAATGCTAATTTCATGACATGTAATCTGCATATAATATGCTCACATATTAGCTTGACTGTCTTTTAAAGTAGGGAACAGTTGCTGCCTCCATTGTTTCTAATGCAAACACAGCAGTATGCTTCTGACGCGGAGCAAAAGAAGCAGCTGGGCAGCGAGAGGGCGGCTGTCGATGTTGTGAGGACAGATATTTTATTTGCTGTCTGGGTCATGTCAGGTACAGGTCGCTGCTTAAATGTACCTTAACTCTTTCTTTACACAGATGCATAGAGAGAGGGGAAGCTTCCGTCACAGGAAGTAAAGATCTCACTTGTGTGATTGCAGGCTGAGAGTGTCTGAATGGGGCTTAGACTTAACTCACTGGGCACATTGGTGTGGCTTTGCTGCTTGACTTGATCATGTCCTGACTGAAAGGCCACTAGGAAAGGAAAGTTGCATCACAGAAACCGAAACATTATGAGAATCTGTAAGGGATTTGGATTTGTGCATTGTTCAGTTATAGAGCCCCGTGGCTTGACTTAACTGCTTGAGTTAAACTTTGTCATTAGCTGCTGGTCGCTTCCTACTAGTGATGCCCGGACCACCCAGACGTTAGATTAGTTATGCTGTGTTGCTGTGTGCTGCGTCATTTCTCATCTGAGCTCTATCTGACTAAGCAAGCGAGAAAGTGAACATTCATTGTCCCCTTGAGCAAGGCACTAAAGTCTCATTTGTTCCAGTGGAGTTGCTTCCATGAGACACAATGGGACCAAATCTGCTTTTAGGAAAATACGAGAAGATGGTTTAAGTGAACATAAATTCACCAAATATTTCCAATATTTGCAGGACAGATCCTTATAGCTTATGATGACATGTGACTTATAGTCTATGGGGTTAAAGGTCAAGGTTTAGCTCCCTTTCCCTGACTGACCTTACCATCTATGCAGCTCAGACTTTAATCTCCACTCCTGCAAAAACAGGGTCACATATGAGACTGATAAGATTTCAGCAGGGCGAACATGTTAAATGAACTGTGATTCTTGGATAAGGTTTTGATGCTTTTTCAAGAATCAGACAAACTCACAGATGCCAATTTCATCTTTCAGACGACAGATAACGCAACAATGTACAGAACGGTCACATACAGCAGAGAAGAAATAAGGGAAAAAGTTGTGTTATGTAGCCAGACTGAAAGTATATCTAACCATAAAACAATGCTTTGTCGAACCTGTTGTGCAAAACCTGATTTTGAGTCGGGGACTGTTCACTTTACACTGCTCATTTTTTTGGCCTCTGGGGACACGTGACCTCGCTGTATGTCAAAGGTCAAACACACCAAACTCACCTTTCCCTGTTGAGTGGCTACCACAGCAAGAAAGTGAGAGGCTGCTTTAAAAGAAACACTATTATTAAAGACCCATAACTTCTTATAATTTATGTATGTTAAATAACAACCCATTGGTAAATTTACAAAAAAGACAATATAGACAAGACTGTAGATGTTCACTTGTAGTCGGCATCTTATAAAGATAAAGATCATGCAGCTTCAGAATACCTCAGGAATGTTTTGTGAAATTCCCACCTTGTGTTACGACCCTGCAAATGTATACTCTGAGACAGTCAATGTCCTGCAAGCTCTAAATGTAATGAACATTTACATAAAGCAGAAAAACTGTGTTCAGCAAGCGTGTTAGCCAAGAAAAGTTGGCCACAGCCGAATGTTTAAAGGACATCAAGTATCAACAGACTGATATCTGCACTTCCTTGTTTCTCTGCTGATAACATTTTTATCCGTGAGTCTGGCAAGTACAAAATGAATTAGTATTTAAAGAGTCAGGCCAGTTTTATTTTTAGATGCTGCCAAAATACACATCTCAAAAAGGATTGATTGATTGAGAATATGTGATTTATGGGTTTAAAACTGCACAAAAGTACTAAATGCTGCAGATGCACTCAGAGTCTGACACACATTATATAAATGCGATTGAAAGACAGTGTTTCAGTCTGGATGTATTATGTAGTTTTAGCGGCACTCCATTGCACTGCCACATCTTCAGGTCAGTAAAAACATATGATGTCTGTGAAGAAGAGGAGGGTAGATCTGTGGGAAAGTCGGGACCATGTCAAACTGAACTGCTGCCTGTTGAGGGGGGAACACATCGCTGTGCTGTTCAAACCTCCGAGAAACACTTCTGTACTCTCACTGTTGCTTGAGATGAGAACTCCCGGCTGTCCCATGTAGTTTCTGGGCCTCAAATATGGCTCCCAGGGACATGTGACCTCTGGGTTCAAAGGTCAAGGTTCAGACAGCCCCGGACTCACCTTCCCCTCCCCGATGCTGCGGACAAAGCTCACAGTCATTGAGTCAAGTCCCTGTTCTTTCACTGCCGATTCACTTAAATATTAAAATATTACCAAATCTGATCAAATAGTAAGTAAGTGTTGACAAATGTAAACAAAAGAGAGGACAGCAGCCGAACAAACGGCCTTCAGCAGAAATTTACTGAACCAAAAGTTTAGTTTAATTTTCACGTCGGTTCCGTATGAAGAAATTGACAGTGTTTGTATTTATTGATTCATTGATTTTAATTTCCCTAACCACTGTAGTGAGTGAGGGGAGCTCACAGACAGACTGGGAGCTGATCAGTCAATGCAGATACGGTTAATTTCAAGTTCATAACACATATGCAGTGGGATGTTTGTATGATTTAAACAGCTGTCAGATTACGCTTCACTAAATGCAACAGAAATAGAAAAAAAAAAGAGTCTCTGGTTACCATGGAGACAACTAAAAACCTTTTGTATAAACTGAATAATAAACGACACGCAACTCTTTAATTTCTGTCAAGCGACACTGTAGTGCCAGTCACATGACTATCTTGCTGTAGTACACTTCAGTGTGAACAGTCTGATTATTAATCTTTTGAGCCTTTCCTAAACAATCTATCATAACCATAATCTTTGTGGTGAAGGAACATTGGTTCATTTACATGTTTTAAATCGTTTTTGGACAACATCAGAGGTCTACGGCACAAAGAAATTAAGATATGGGCTATCAGATTTTACACACACACACACACACACACACACACATACACACACACACACACACACACACACACACACACACACACATTACTTTTAAATAGACCAATTAACTGTTGGTTTGGCTCTGCACATGAAATTTGTTGACAATAACGAACGTTCCCCCATAAAATCGCCCCAGCTTTATCCTTTCAGCCGTGCACCACATCACGTCTTTCTCCCTCTGTTTTCTAGTAATGCAATTTTCTCGTTCCAGCGTGCCAAATACTCAGATAAAGCAGGGAAACTGTGAAAATAATCAACATATAAAAATAAACACTTTAAAATGGCTCAAACACTATCTCCTCCCTTTACAATGCCTGCATTTATCCAGGCTGAGGACTGTAGAGGTCCTGCCCGGGTCCTGACCTGCAGACCTTCAAAACAACAGCTGGCATGGAGGAAGGGTGGGAGATAAGAGAGGAGAGGAAGGGAGTGTAAAGAAGTGAGGGAGGGAAGTAGATAGGAGAGGAGGGATGGAGATACATGGGAGGATGAGAGAGGAACTGTGGAGGAATGGATCACAACTGTGAAATAAAAATCAAATGACATTGACTTAAATCTTTTAAATCCAGCATCTGTCATATTTTAATAAATCAGTTTTCACTACGTCAATTTGCATCACACTTTAGGCCACTTATGGTTACATTTCAGAGGTCATGTGAGTGTCATTTAAGCTGTGCTGGGAAATCTATTTGGTAATACATACACCTGTATTATCAGTATAAATCAAGCAGCAGCTACTATGGTTATAAACACTGAAGCCATTCCACATGCACCCTGTACTGCAGATCATCTTATGATCTGAAGATGCTGATACCCTGATAATCACACTAAACTGGCATCTTTTGCATCATTATGTGATGCAGTTTTGTTTATTTCCAGTGTATTGTGTATTTGGAGAACCAGGTACTATATGCAGTGTGTTTTCCAGCGTTGGTTGTCGTTTTAACAAATATACCTGACAAAATGACTTACTAACCTACTACGAACCGTTCTGTCTATACTTTCTGTGTGCTCCCACAGTTTTATATTGTGGGGCAGCTACAAGTGCAACGGGGTCTTTATGAATTTTAATTTTAATCGTTAATCAAAACAGGTTCAGCCTTCCTCCGGACCGACACAAACACACACACACACACACACACACACACACACACACACAGATCAAACTCTCAGCCAGCCAGGCTTAGCTTAAAGATGTTTTCAGCTGTTGCTGCTGGTTGTATAAGTGCCTCTTTGTTCCCTAAGAGCTTTGGGCTTCTCCCCCTGGCCCTCTTCCTCCCCCATTACCTCCTCTATATCTCACTTTTTTTTTTTAATCAGCCCTCTACATCCTCTACCTTAACCTTCAATCTACCTCACTCTTTCCCTCCCCTCTTCTTAACCTCCATCTCTAGCTCCCCCATCAGTCAAAATACTATGTCTTTACTAAGTGATCATTAGATTTCCCTGAAGGTCTTGGCGTCACCGTTCCTCCATCTGTGTTGTATTTTACGGCCTTTTGGAGAACCGTTTCAAATTAAAAAATGATGCAAGGGCTAAAAATGTGACCTTGTTCTGACCTGTACCAACTTGGCATAGTCAGAGTAAAAAAACAACTCTTAAAAATGTTGGAGTTGTGAGAGGCTATGTCATTTATTTCTCAAGATTCCCATTAGCCATATAAATCAGTGGATATTGTACTTAACAAGGATAACGATGTTTCTAAAATCCAGATTGGCACTGTCTGAGAAATAAACTGTCACCTGAGATTTCATCATAGGGAACAAATACACAGTAAAACTTGCATCAGCATCTATTAGTTCCTCCTGAGAGCTGGAAACGGGGGAATATCATGGGCGACTAGGTTTATGGCATACGGCGCCATTTTCCTCAGGAGGATGCTTTGGATAAAAACGTTATATATAAATACTGCTATTTACCATTTAAAATAGAGGCTGAACTTACAAAAACAAATAAACTATTTTTTTAGCGGTGGATTAATCCATATTCGGTGTGCTAGTGAGTATTTAAAACACCAAGTGTCCTCTTGTTTCCTGTCTGCCTCTCTGCTGTCATTTATTAGTCGTTTTATTAAAATAAATAAACCACATTTAACATGTCTGTAAGACAAATATATACAAATAAATATGATGTATATAAATAAATATAATGTATACGTATTTAATAGCAAATTGTTTCAGAATCAAAACCTTCTGGCCTCATTGAATATGTCAATCACGACATTTATCCATTCTACTTACAAGCTCTAAATTGGAAGAAAATCAAGCCACACTTGCTCATAAAAAGTGAACAAGCTCTCACTGATGTGACATTCCAGCAGGCATATTTAAAGAAACCGCTGGCGCACTTATACGTTGGCTAAACTCCAAACCCTTTGTATGACCGTCCATCTTTCCCTCCAAACCCCCATTGTGGCCTGCGCCAAGTATGGGGTTTGAGGCTTTGCAATCAGATCCTTGGATCCCTCATGGCAATTGTTCCCCCGGCTTGTTTTCACTGTCAACACACCACTTGAGAGAATTAAGGGGAGCCAAGTACCTGGAGCTCAGGAGGTAATAAAGCAGTCACAGCACAATTAAACCTTCAGAAACAAGTTGAGTCAAGCTTATTTCATTCCAATTCTCAACACATACAGATACAGTTATAAAGGATACATGTGTGCACTCATGGAGCAACTTATCAATTATCAACTGAGAAAACAGTTGATTCAACATGTAATCTCTGAAATGAAGGGCATCTGTTACAATTCATACACACACCTTGCATTTTAATACATATTTTAGTCTTTTACACCATGATTACTATTTTCCTATTATGTTTTTTTTTTTAAATTTTGTTAAAATATAACCTAGGACTGCAACCAGGGCAATATCAGCATTGATTAACCACATGACTAATTTCCCCAGTAGATAATTTAATCTTTAAAATCTCAAAAATGTGACTGAAGGCCAAACTGATGTCTTAAAATTGTTTATCTAGTTAAAAAGCAAAAACATCCTCACATCTGTTAAGCCAATGCTTTTTGTTTTTGTTTTTTTTTAACCAAACACACATCATCACATTCAGTGTGTATTTAATACTTTTCCCCCTGAGTAATCTTCTTCATCCGACGTTAAACCTCACATAGCGACTTTCACACTCCTGTCAGATTCCTTCTGCATGAATGAAAGACAGACTGTACCTGGGTGGGAATCCGTTTACACTACTACACGATTCTGCCATGAAAGATGGTGTGTGTGTGTGTGTGTGTGTGTGTGTGTGTGTGCGCGCGCGTTTGTATGTTTGCACGCTGAAAGAGCTGAAGACTGAAGAAAACCCATACTATATGAAAAAAAAGTAAAGAGTTAAATATAGATTTTTGTTTATCTGAGATATGACTCAGTGTGTAACATACTGTATTTATACTCATCATAGTCATAGATTTAAGCTTTAAAGGATAGATTCACACTTTTCATCAAGCCTTTATGTATATTGAAAGAGTTACTGTTGCTCCTGTGCCTGTGTGTCCACATCTGGTTAGGTGATGTGGGACATAATCCAGTTTTTATTGCAAATATTCACCTAGAATTAAAGGATAATTTATGTAAAAAACAATAGTTAGGTGCCCATATGAGGATTGGAACAGGTTTTGCTGTAATTCTTCATTTCTGCTTGCACCAACAGTGTATCCAGACTGCTAAAAAGACTGCTATTGAGCTTCAAGCTATGTTTTCACATAGCTTGAAGGCTGTTGATTTTATCTCCCGTTACTTAGAGCACCAGCCAAAAGTTTGGACATACTTTCTCATTCAAGTAAATTGAAGGTGTGATTAAACTTTTGTGCACTGGAATGTCATTCAGAAGGGATTTCTTCACCACTACAGTAGTTTAAAGAAATGGATCTAAACTGCGATTGTTGTTGCTTGTTTTTTTATTCTACACTTTCACTTGGTGAATGGTTTAAAGGTTAATAGAGAGTCATATTAAACAACTTGACTAATCTGGTATTTGCCTGCCAGCGGAACACCAACCAAATGTTGGATCGTGAACTCTTGCTGCTCCCAAAGTCGTTTTCTGTCTTACTCCACATCTGTCTATCTCGCTCTCCGCTGCATTATCTCTGGTTTCTCCACTAATGTGCTTTTCTTATTTTCACTCTTGCGTGTCTCATTCTCTCCCTTATTATTGCTGCTTGTGTTCATTGTGGTTCTTGGATGTCATGAAAACATCACACACACACACATTGCATACATTCCACTTTTAGCCTTAACGAGACAAATTAAATTGTGTTTTCGATTCTGCAGGAAATGAGCAACGAGTGTTGTGGTGTTGGGGAATAAATGAGATTGTGAGAGATGAAGCCAAGAAGGTCTGGATGTGTAACCGTCAGAGGTCTGAGGAGACAGTGAGCCCAGAGGGAATGAGAAAAGACTTCAGAGTTTGATACTACACAACAATAACGGATAACAGAAAAAGGAAGACGAAGAGTAGAGAGAGAAAGCATGACGATTTGTAAAACGTCCTTATGTCTGTATACAACTAAACTTATAGTTTGTTTTCTCTGGTTCAAATCAGTGGAGGAGTTGGTAAACTTAGTGCATTGTCCTCTTGGTTTGGTTTCTTTTCACGGAGAGAAAAAAAAACGAAAACGAAAATGCATCACTAAAAAGCCACATGAGAACGTAGTGTCTGGCAGCGGGAGGAAGAATGTAAACACAGGAAGAAGGTTTTGAAGGGTCTATGTGCCAAACATAAAACAAATACAAAACATTTGATTGTGTTAAGAATAGAAAAGGAAGGAAATTAACCAGAAGTATATTAAACCACACGAAACAGCGCAGGTGTGAAAACGCCCCTCTATTACAGTGTTATAAACCACTTATTTAATGTCTATATACAACTTATAAATGCTAAATAGTGAGGGATAAAGTAAAGTGTTAGTGTGTTAATTCAACGGAAATCAACTTCATAAAACAGCGCCACAAAATACTGCCTCAAAATGTTAAATCCACACCTCTTTGACACAACCTCAAGTCAGAACAGATTAATACAGGCGATATTCATTATAAGTGTCCCTTTTATTGGATTAGATTTAATTTTCTGTCTTGTTCATATACCACCCACCCCATTTGGTTCAAATGTGTCATTTCATAAAAAATTCTTCCTTCAACTTTGATATAAAAAAATAAAAAAAATCAGAGAGCAGACAAAGAAACTCTGTTGGGTCAGACAGTGTAATCCTGAAAATGCTGCAACAAACTGATGCATCCAAACCTAAATGGGAATAAGAGAGTCTGCGTAAATGAGCCACGGCCCTGGGGAGGCTGGGTAAACCATAAATGCTGACAAAAACAAACTTGTTGAGAGTGAATGTCAGAGGCGAGAAAGTTTATTCATTACAAAAATATCTGCAATATGGGAGGGGTGGGGGAGATCTGACCACGGAGAACATTCAGCGGTTAGGCAGAGACACTGGATGTTTGTCCTGATGAGAGAGCAGCCTGACGCTGGAAGGTTCTCCGGAGCTGAGAACGGGCCTTGCTGCCAGAATATGATTTTTTTTCATCGTCAACGGTGATACACGGCTGAAAAAAAGACCCTCTGAAAGACTTTACTGAACATCCACTGATAAAGACTACATGATTTGTAATATTTTTTGCTAAGGAGACCTACAGTATTTACAATTAACATTTGTTAGCGTGAAGAGAGAAAGTCCAGAATTTGTCAGCCTGGGCGTTGCTGTCAAGTTTCTCTCTCTTTTTTTTTTTTAGAGATTTGGGAGGCATTAGGCACAATGCTAATTAGAGAAAAGAGCACAAGCCTCGTACTTTCCAAAATACCTTAATTCAATGATAAAGATTCATGTGTGAAAAGTAGTTTGACATGGGATGGGCTTGAGCACAAGCAGGTTGGGATCAATAACGTCCAGGACAGGTCACAGCGAGGACCCCTACAAGGGACAAAGACTATAGACTTGAAATGTTGCACTCTTTTTTTATAATCTATGTAATAAAGAAGAATATGAGTGCAAGCCTGTTTATTATTATTATTATTACCTGGAAGCAGTGTGCGCTAGTGTGTGTCTCATAGATACCGAACCTGAAAAGTATTAGAACAGATTTGTTCATTCAACAGCCAAGATTTGGAGAGGAGGGTCGGAGGGGAAACTAAAAACTTCATTTTCACAGAAATAATCCAAAAAACACAAAAAAAGTGTCTCATCAAAAGTCAGAAGAATTCCATAGAAATCCATGTATCTGTTGTATTGAACTGAGCCTGTGGAAAAGGCCAAAACAAAAGGAATCTCTCTGATGTGATGTAGACTAATTTGGTTCATCGTGCAGGTTCTTCTTCACACACAAAACTTTTTCTTTTCTTCATAACTGTAATTTACACAGATTATTTTGCTCTGTCAGCATTAGCTAACGTTCATCTGCAGCTTCCTGTTGATTGTTTCCCCCTCATCAGCCAGTGTAAAGAAATAGCACAGAAACCACCTGCACTGGGATGAGGTCATGTGAATTTGTGATTAGCTGGTGATGCTGTGGTGGTTGCAGTTTTGAATGGTATCTATGGCAACAAGCACCACAGGGGGGGGGCCTCAGCAAAGTAGGTGGTTGTGAACATGGAAGTGGGGCCCTATGACCTATTTATACTGTTACATATACGTATATATCTATGTGTAGCTGTAAAATAAATTTGAGCACAGAAACAAACAACCATGGGTAAATCATATTGTTTTGTCCATAAAGAGTTAAGAAAATTCCAAAAATAATGAAAATTAAAACATAAATCTTGATCTTCAACAAATAAACATCATAAAAAAAGATTAAGACATTTAAAAGAAACACAGTATATTTAAAAAAAAAAAAAAAGAACAGAGAAAAATAGTTTGCGAGGTTGTATTGAATGTGTAGATCCCACCACTTCACCCCCAACACCCCCAGTAATGTCTTTTGACGCGCAGTTTTTCCATAATTTGCCGATTAATGCGAGGCAGATGCGCGTAATGCTTCTGTGTGCGGAGCTGGACGGCCTCAGAGGGAGCGGGAGTGCTCAGGCTATGAGATAATGCCAGAGAGAGGCCAGCCTGGGACTAGCACTGCTGCCACTGCTGCTGTGTGTGTGTATGTGTGTGTGTGCGTGCGCGCGTGTGGGTGTGTGGGTGTGTGCGCGTGTGTGTGTACACATCCACACTAAACCCCACCAGCGGATGTTTTACATCCCCTTTCCGCTCAATTACCGCCTCTCAAGGTCACAGATATCTGTCCAAGATAACTTTGCGTGTTATCTTGGCCAACTGCAGCCGCAGGTTTTTTTTACATTCTGTTTTACATCTCTGCATTTCAACTAAAATGTGAGTCACAGGAGACTATTTGTTTCCCCCCATAAAAGGCTATAATGAGCACCTCTTGCTCGTAATGACTGGGTCTGAACCCTAATGCATGTTGTAAATGTCTTGGCTGCAATCTGAGGCCCTTATTGTTTCTTGGCTCTCTCCGCCTCATCCTCGCCACATGACTTTTTTATTAGATCCACGATCCGACGAGTTTTCCTCGAGCTGTTTGTGCTATTTGTTTGCTCATGATCACTTAATGAATATAATGGGGATGTGTGTGTATGCATGTGTGTGTTTTTATTGGTGTCTGCGTGTGTTGTAGATATTGTAGATATATTGAGTGAGAGAAAGTGTGTGTGTCTGTGTGTGTGTGTGTGTGTGTGTGTGTGTGTGCATTCCACCCAGTGACTCGTCCGGTCTCTCCGGATCTCAGCACAGCGCGTCGCTCTAATCCTGCCTTCCTGTTTTCCTGTAGGAGAAGTGAAGCGGAGAGGAAGAACAGGTCCGATAATTAGCCTGATATCAGTCACAGTCAGTTTACCTGCAAGAGACTGAGGAGAAAGTACAGGACAGGACAGAACACTTTTATCAACCTTATTCTCAAAGTGGGGTCCTGTTTATTTTCAGGTGACTTATTGTTGGAGAACTTCCAATTTTAGCCCTGTAGGCTATCCTGCAGGAAGTGGTGTACCCTAAAACCAGGGTTTATTTTCCATAGCCAGAACCTTGCTCTAATTAATTTTTTCATAATAACAAAGTATCAATGACAACGTGTAATATAAGAGGTGTCACTCGTGGTAATGAACTTACAGAGAGTTACCACTTTATAATGAATTTCAGCTCATTGTTCAGCTGTCCGGCTGCAACTTTACTGTTTTGGTTCACTCTCAGCGATCTCATAGTGTCATTGGCTGCAGCTATTTAGAGAGAAAAAGCTCTAAAAAACAGCACTGTGCACTACCTGCTCAGCACCAAACGGCAACCAGTTAGCAACTAGCTGGTGAACAAAGAGGAGCATTTTGCAGCCGGTGTAGAGAGAGACCAAAAACAGAGCTTAAAGAAAATGAATATCGACAAACACAACATTGCTCTGTAACTGCTGGAGTTGTTTTGCTTAAGTTTACTATATCAACCTAAAAAGGTTGTAAGTGATAACACAGTTTACTGCTCACAACTTGTTTCAATTGCCCCCAAGTGGTCAAAGAAATCAGTTAAAGCAGGTCTAAACTATGAGCGATGAGTGTACATGAAACTGTAAGTTTCTTGTAACTTAACTTTCTCGTGCCTTTATGTTAACGAACTTAGAAGATATTAAGAGAAAATATTTTAATGGTGATCTACAGTAGGACAAAATGATACTGACACGTTGTCAAAGCCTCATGAAAGCCAATAACAAGCTGCAAATCTGCAGAGAGATAGCATAAAACGAACACTGTCTAATTTATTATTTAATATTTATTTACTTAATTGTAACGTTTTTGAAGTTTGCTCTATTTCCTGCTATGACGTCCAGATTATATTTTGGCTTTAGAAGGTACTGATTGAATTACAGTCTATTGAATGAGGAAAAGGTGAAAGGAAATACCAGAAATCATTATTCAGTTTCCTCAAAAATGCGTGTGAGGGATAGAAGTATGTAATCAACAGTGGGAAACATATTTATTGAGTAAATGACTTTGACTTTGTGATCCAGTTTAATCATATAACAGTTCTTAAGTGGTTTTGGATTTCCTGAAAGCTGACATATCTGTCCACCGCAGCCTCCTCACCCGCCGTGCTTTCCATGCGGTCAGAGCCTAATGTGGTTGTATGAATATCGATGCATCAAAATATTGCCAAATGCATTTATCTTTTTTTTTTTTTTTTACTTTTGGGTAAAAGTATGAAATAAACAGTAACAATGAAGTTAAAAACAACTGGAACAAAAATGATATATTCATGAAAGAGTGATTTCATTCACTTATACATGGTATTGGATGTCAGGGTCAAAGGTCAAAGGTCAAAAAATGAGTGGTGAATTTATGTAAAAATTCTCCTTGCAAATCAAAAGCGAGGGCTTCAACCTGTGATGACGTCAAAGTGTTCAAACCTAGTCTTTGTTGGATATTTTGGATCTGATGTATTTGAGAATTTTCTATGTCAAATATAAAACAAGAAAAAGAAGATAAATCAGAGTCGTATTGTTTGTTTCCGTAGCCTCTGGAAGCTGACCAATCAGAACGGAGAGAGTCATCGGGAGGCGGTCTTAAAGAGACAGGGGCTGAACTGAGAGGCTGCATAAAGGGCCAGTATAAGACAAATAAAGACTGTTTTAAACTGAAAATCATGCAATGATGTCCAGTAGAGCCACAGAAGATAATTCACAGACTTAATCAAACGTGCCAAGTATTGTACCTAATTATAATTTTGGGGTACTTTATTTGAATATTTCCATTTTATCTCACTTCATTCTGTAACTCCACTACATTTTACCTTCACCCCATTACATTTATCTAAGAGATGTGGTTACTAGTTACCTTGCAGATTTGCTCATTTCTTTTATTAATTTTACATTTAAATAACATATGATAATCATATGGCTGATAAAATATGATGCATTGATGCAAATTCCAATAGTTATAATTAGCTCCAGCTAAAACATTAAAATCTGTCAAGTTAATGCATCAGTAATAGTAATCCAATACACAGACACATTTACTTTTGATATTTAAGCACATTTTCAATGTCAATTAATCACTTTTTAGACCAAAAAAATAATAAATAATACAAATCATATAATAAATCAGAAAAGGAAGCAGAAGGGGTGAGATGGAGAGATGGGAAGTGAGACAAGAAGGAAGATAGGGATAAGGAATGAGGAGAAGTGTAGGATATGTTTACATGTGCAAAAATATAATAATAACGGCACTCCTGCTGGACCTGCTCTCAATGTTCCACATACTGAGATCTCGTTCATGTCGACAGTGTCCACATGGGTCCTGCCTTCCTTCCCTTGATGCCTTCATAGGATTACAGTCATAGGTCCACTTCTGAGAGAGGCAGAGAGAGAGCAGGAGGAGAAAGTAGTGCTGGATGGTTTGTTTCTGCTTCCTTGACAGTAATGAAGTGTCTAATGGGGAACTGTCAGCAGCTTGGAGAGACCAGAAAGAACTCGAGACACTATGGAGACACAGTACACACACACACACATACACACACACACGCTTGGTGACGCCTGAGCAATTACCACCCACCACCAATTACTGCAGCTCACACATGGTCGCGGCTCTGAAACCTCCTGGCCATGTGTGGATCGAGCTGTGATGTGGTTGCTGAAGCACTAACAGACATGAAGCAGAGTTCCTAAAGACCACTGAGCGAGGGCGTCTCGATCGGATCGGAGAGACATATGTGGATCAACCTGAAGCTGCACAGCTTTGTAATGCGCTTTTCGCATTTGAGCAATTGAGGATGTGAATTTATTGGCTAAAACAAGTCAAGTCAAGTGAGTTTTTTTAATTAATATAGTACCAAATCATAACAGAAATTATATCATGACACTTTCCATACAGAGCAGGTCTAGACCATACTCTTTGATACCACAGCTGACTTTAATATTAAAAGCCTAAAGTAAAGCCTTAAATGTTGCTCGCACTCCTCAGTCTGCTCTGAGATTGATAATTTGAGGGTTTTAATAAATGCATTTATGGCTTACTTAAACTGTCTGTCTCCTAAATTCACAAATTAAAGATTAAAGGAATATCTTCCCATGTGCAGAAAATGATGGAAGATTAACTCTTGATTAATTTTTCCAAAAGTTAACAAACAAAAACAACTGACAATGCAAAAATCTCCCAGGGACAATCAGTGGGAGTCTGAACACACCTCTGGATGACTGCAACTGATCCAAACAGAGACAGAGAACAGCAACACTGGCAGCTGCGGCTATAAATACGAGTTTTTCCTGCACTTCAAAATTCACACTCTCTGTCTGAGTCGTGTGTGATGATGATGATGATGATGCACCAAGTGATCCAAGTGAATCCTCTCTTGTATCGGACCTGCAGCAATACACTGGGACATTACCTGGGACAGAATATCATTATAATAATATTACACAGAATACACTTTTAGACCGAGGTCAACTCTGGTGCTGCGTTAGGTCACGGGACTATAATATATAAACACCACAAGCCTCTATACTTCTATACTTCTTCCATGTTATCCCAAGCTTTAGCAGGTGCAGTTAGCATGAGGAAAGGGACAGACAGACACAGCAAGAGGTAATAAGTCATCTGGATGGGGAGGGATGAGACAGACCCCCTGCCTGGATGACATCTGCTGTCTGTTTATCTTTAACACCTTTGAGGAATGGAATCACTGGCCTTGTTATTGTCCTCTCTATCTGAGCCACTGCATTATACATGGCTGATGGCTGAAAACCATTCAAACATGTTTCTGATTGCATAAACCAAGGAGAGTTGGAAGTTTCCCCAAACCACTAAACTTGATCTTATATCAAGCAATTTATGTTGGAGTATAATCTGGGGTTACAGGGATTTTCACATAAGAATAATAGTGATCATTTTTCACAATGTTTTACATATTACAAGTCACATTAAAACGTAACACTATACATTAAAGTTCATGTGACCTTCATGTCATTAGTAGCAGTGAAGACCAGCGCTTGTACGCTTGAGATAAACCAGTTTGCATCATGCGTTGTCTCACCATAAAGCAACAGTGTTTATTGCTGTTCCAGATGACCACAAATAAAGGCAGCGTGAAACACCTGCTATCATAGCGAGGGGCTATACTTACTTAATGATCGTTGAAATGGGGATGACGACGCACATTGTTGGACTTTCCTCAAAGGCATTCACGGTGTTCCACTTGGCCAAATAAAAAGTGACGTATGAGGAATGAAAAAAGGATCTTGAAAGAGGAGTACAAACCCTCATACTTCTGCACACTCGGCCAATTACTGAGTGAAACTTGGTGTGTTTGTTGGATTGGTGTTTCAGAAATGTACTCTTAATTCTCAGATTCACGAGTGTCTCCAAAATATCAGATTTTGAAGACACTCTGCAGCCACGAAAGGCTTTAAACAACTTTTTTTTCCACATATGCATTGGTACTCATCAGTATATTTTTGACATACTGCTGATGTTGCTTTTGTTTCCATACATGCATACTACATGCAACATTTTGGAACTTAATTTTAATCTATATATATATATATATATATATATATACTCCTGCTGGTTGGTTTGGAAGCACACACACACATATGGAGGAATTTTGTTGGGTTAAGCCCAATGGGATTCATGTCCCATAAAAAAAATATATATATATATATATTTCCCATGAAACAGAAATCACACTTCTAACCAAACCTGTTCAGTTGTTAGTTCAAGTCTCCAGAGTCAGAGCTTTCATTCACAAAATACTCCACTTAGCCAAACATTTTTCACTTATGTTATTAAATCCTTTATTTTTCCACCTAAAGAGATGTTGGCTCAGCTTTTGTAGAAGTTTTGCCATCACCAGCGTGTCTGGGTTCAGGGCCAGAAATCCTTCCCCATTAAAAGAAGGCAGCCGTTTAGTTTTGGGTTAGATTGAATTATTCACACATTTTTCAGACTCTCTCCCTCCTGGAGAAACACACACACAAAACATTTTTCTTGTTCCCTTCTGTTGTAAACTCTCTTAGACTGATTTGTACAGGCTTGCAGTCTCCCGCAATTTCTCTTCATGCATATCGACTTCCTCTGTCTTATGTCTTTGTATGCTCTCTCAATCTGTAATATGACACACACACACACATGCAACAGATGCTGAGGTTCTGACAGTTTTCCAAATGTTTGCACGACCTACTCGCTGCCACCTGACAATCTAGCATTAGCGGCTGCTCTCATTAGGAAATAGAGCGACCCTCCTGGGATAGTGGGAGGCATGAAGATTAGAAGATTTCACTTTTTTTTTTTTTTTTCCATCAAAACTACACTTAGCACAGGAATATGCTGTGGTTAAACTGCAGGGTTATGTGACAAACTATTTCTTGGCCAGGTGCAGTGAGTTCCTGGAGTCGTGTTGTCACTGTTCTAGTAATTTGGCACCAATTTAAATTCAAGCAAATGATGGTTAACATTTGGAAGGATGAATGTAAATAATTTGCCTGACAACATAAACAGAAAAATATTTAGTCATTTAGAACAAGAGAGGAGGAGACGGATGAATGGAGGTTTAATCAGTAACCAGCAGAAAGATGGAAAGACAGCAGGACACTGGAGCAACAGCTTGATGGAGATGAGGAGGTTTTTCATGTCTCCACGTTATACAGTGAACATTTGGAAGACACAATCAAAAACATGTCATTACAGTTCCTAGAAAATGTATTTGCAGATGATTGTACATAAATGTAATATACATATACATCACTGCTCCCTGAAAGGCTTCTGTTGATTTCAGTTCACAGACTGTCGGCTGTGTCTGGGCTGGACAGCAGTTCGTTGATGCTTTTTTAGATTGAACGGGCGCTACTGACCTTTAACTAAGTGTTATCTAGGGAATAATTTAATTGGAATCACATTTTTGACCTGAAACCACTCCAGCATCGAAGTCTAATGTTGACCCAAAGTCACAGCCCAATTGCTGCTTAGTTTGGCTTGGAGGTCTATAATTGTGTCTTTGTATGTTTTACCCAATTTACTACTAATTACATGTACTTAGTGTTTAATTTACATTCCTGCTGACCATTTTGCAAAGCAAACTGATGTGTTTTTGAGTTGTTTTGTTAATGTGTTTTCCAACAGTCCAAATTGCTGTTTTCATTTCATTTCATTATATGATAAAAATCTATTTGCAGGGTACTGAATATATTTTACTGCACTGTTACCGGTATGCCTCATTTGTTTTATTTGACTTCTCCTCTTTAATTTATATATTATTTTCCCTATTTATTATCTCCCCATATAAAAAAAAAAATACTCTGCTTGAAACAATAATGTGTGTCTGATTTTTTTTTTTCCCACAGAAAGGTATAATTACCACATTTAAATCTTCTCCTTCTTCCACATTAAAAAAAATCCAGAATTTATAAATAAGCATATCAGTGTTTGTGCACTGAAGGCTTTGAGTTTCCACATCATACTTGTATAAGTTGAATATTGGACCATGACTGGCTGCAAACTCATTGTGATGATGTCACAAATCCTCCTTGTACACCCGCCCCTTAAAATCAGAAATTCAGTGAGCGAGAAATGTTCCACCTTCATCAGATAAACGTGAAAGACTTTTAATACTATAAAAACACAAATGTGATGAAACTCTGCTTTCTTCTCACATCTCTAACACTCTTTCTTTACACACACACACACACACACACACACACACACACACACACACACACACACACACACACACACACACACACACACACACACACACACACACACACACACACACACACACACACACACACACACCTCCTTCTTAACCCCTTGGTTCCCTAACTTCCTGTCTCCCTGCAGCCTGAAAGCCGAGCCAAATCAATTAGTCTGCAGAAATTACAGAGCAATAAATAACCAGGGCCAGTCGGCAGCGGCAGAGACGGGCGGAGGGGAAACCAGAGTTATGGGGCCCCTCCTGTCTGCATGTGCAGCTCAGGATGCCAGGGCCTCCGACCTCTAACAATATCACAATGTGAGTTTTCACATGCTTCACTGCATTATGTTTACAGAATAACTGAATCTGTTTGGAGTATGTGTAAGGAGAGTGAGAAGAGAGACTAAACTTTTTACTGTTAAACTGTTTTCAACAAATGCATTTGTCTGTGTGTGCATTTAAAAAAAACCCATTGCATATATAGACAGATTTCATTAATATATAATATATATCTTCTAAGCTTCATCTGTGTCAGTTTTGGCTCTGTGGGTAACCGTAGACGCCAGGCATGCAGGGCTTGTCTACAGTTTTGGGGTGCTGTGTTGTCATTTCAAAGCTTTGGGCTTTGCTCTGATGTTACCTGATCCGGCCTGTTGCAGACTGCCCGAGTCGAATCATCTCTATGTCTCCGACACACACTGTGACACACGTACACAAAAACAGAAATATTTCCAAATTTAGATTTTTTTCCGTACAGCTGCTAAACATTTCCGTTCATAAAGACCATTCTGTATTTATCTAAATAACCTGAATCGAGGTAAAGGGCGGTTATGAGGAAATATATATTTCAAGATGGACTTCTGCATTCGTCTCCATCAACTGGCACAGATTTTTTGTGTGTGTCTTTGACAGTCGGGAAAGAGCACAAACCATATGACTGAGAAATCACGCAGACAGTCAGTAACAACTGGAGATCTGGAGGCAGATGACCCTGCAAATCTGTGATCTTGTAGCAAAGTAAACATGAGCGACAACCAGCCATTGTGCAATTTGCACAAAAAGACCAGAAACAGAAATAAAACAGAGTTTGAGTAATCAGAGGTAATGTGGGCTATAAATGGAGGTTAAAACCAAGCTAACTTCAGGTTCTGGTCAGCTGTGTTGGTCTTTGATTCAGTATATTGCACTCTCACACCACAAACCTTTCTGTTTGTTATTTTCCTCTTCTGTCATTTATTTACTGGTACATCTCCACACACAAGAGACTGGATCAGAAGACTTAGAATCTTTACAAATCACACAATAGATGATTTTATCTGCCAACCATCATCACCGACAGACTCACACTGAACCCAACTCCGGACCAATCAAACGTCACGCCCACATCATATTCATAGTCGTCTGCTGATGATACGCATTTACAGATTTGTGGTTCAGAATTTGTGATAAATCCATCGCATCCATACTCGAACATGCATATTATATTCAGAGGGTTAAACTCTCAAAGCAGATATTTTTGTTGACCAAGAAAGACAAATAGTGTTGGAAACATAATGATAGGCTTACGAAATAACTGGTTTGATCAAACTCATTGCACAACATTGGAAAGTGGTTTTTGACCGCCTGAAATGCTGAATATCCATCAAGACCTTCCGGAGATGAACTGTACAAAGAACACTGCGGGTACTGGGCTTAAGTGGTTCATATTTCAAGTAAATTTGCATTTCATCAAACTACCACAAACCAGCTCATTAAAACTTGAACATCAAATCTGAGAACTGAGGCTCTGGTTCCTGTTCAGTAATGTTTGTCCTGACAGTAACACAATTTGCAACACTAATTATAGAGCTTTATTTTAGGTCAGATCAGGTCCTTTAATTTTGTACTAAAATCATCAATCCTAAGACATGCATGTACTGGTTTATTTTTAGGACATTTTACAGAAATAATGATGCAGTTTGGTACAAATTTTTATATTATCATGTGTTCATCCAATACTGTTTTCAGATCCCTATATACTACTGTAAAGGTTTGTTAAACTGAAACGGTTTCTTCTCTCCAGCAGACTGTGTCAGCAGACACCAGTATGGATCCGGTATGGATGTGATAAGCTGCTCTCATGTTGTCAGTGTTAACTCAACATCCTGTGTCCACACACTCTTCCTGGACTTATCACACACTGTGTGTGTAGACAGAATCACAAATACTTCCAGAGGTCAATAGATAAAGTAGACCAACAAACATCGCACTGGACCCTACACACACACACACACACACACACACACACAGTACAGGTCTGCTACCGTTGTAAATGTGTGTGGTCCAGGGTTCAGTGTGCTGTAGGAAAGCGGTTAAACTTTAAACGGTGATTAACAGAGGAGTTTCTCCGTGTCTCTGTGTCCACCTCCTCATCCTGTTAAATACTGATCAGAGTTTTAAATGACGATATGTTCAATAACGCAGTTATATTTTCTGTTCCGCATACAGTATATATATCCAAGTCTTCAAGGGTCTGAATGTACTTGGAAGGAAAACACTGCAGGTCATAAATGACGACCTTCTGCTGATCTTTAAAACCAGCCACACAGAGAAACAGAGAAAGTTGGAAACAACGGATCTTTAATTTTGCACAAAATGATATAAAAACAGGCTTCTTATTTTTAGCCAGTGATTGTTAACTGAACAGACATGGAAAGAAAGGAACAATAATGTTCTTGTGCTGCAGCGTATAATCAGTATTATTGTCCAGCGTTATGAACAAAAAGGTCATTAAAATGTTATTTTGCTCTAACATAAGCGTGGTGAGCTGCACAGATTAGATTTAAAAACTACAGAATGTGTAGTTTTTATTGTGTAGATAACACCAAATCTAACTAAAGAGCAGGACGCAGCTCCTGTGTTCCACTCATTATTGATTTATATTTTCACGTAACCTGTATCTTACAAAATAGTATAGTAATCCAATGATATGCTGATAGCTTTCTAACATTTGCAGGTCATGTTGTAGCTTAATCAATTTCTTACACTTTTGCTTTTACTGTATGTATTTTTTTTTTGCTTTTCAGAAAGGAAAAATAAAAACATTACCTATGTGTCAAAAAGCTGTGTTAGTGAGCTTATTTGGCTCAGTGTCACATACTGAGAAGATGGAAGCGGTCTGGTCTGCAGACTCTTCACTTCTCGTATGAGGGCCCTTTTCTTGTTTTTTAAATTTTATTTTTTTCCTTCTTACATGTGGCTGAAGACGCTTTTCTTTCTCTTTGGGGTTTGTACGATACCATTTTTGGCACAGCATATTATTGTAATACTTAGGTAGGAATTTCTATAATGTTTACGAGTTAAAAAAAAAGACAAGACAGATATTGTCAGCAATGCAGTTTGTTTTACCTCTGAGAAACATTTTTCTTACCATTTAAGGTACAAAGCTTCTACTCTCACTGCTCTCATAACAAATATGATCCTTTGATTATTGAAATTCGCCAAGTGATGATAACTGCTGTTGATTCAACAAATACAGCCTGGAAATGACCTTGAATGTATCTGGAATATGTCTCTGTTCAAAACTGATACAGTCTTGTGGCTAACTGAGGATGTGGGTTCAAACTTCCAGTTAGTCCACTCATGTTAGTACGGTTTGAAGTTTATTCCCATTAAAAACACTAGATAATGGCACCAAGGAAACAACCTCCAAACACAGGAGTTATATGTGGAATACGAGGAATATAAAAGGAACGATGCTTCAGCAGTTTCTTTCTCAGTTAGTGTTCTCATGAACATTACAGAAGACAAATCTCAAGGCAAGATCATCATGTTGAGTTTAAGTTCCAGGCTGGAATCAGATTTGTTTTGACTCGTGGATATGCAACCACTGTGAGATGACAGGTCAAATAAAAAATACGCTGCTGCAGTACATCATGTACCGTCTTAACAAGCCATGGTTCACTTGCATTTCACTCTTCTTTAACCAATCTCAGACAGAAATCAGGATCAATTGTTGTTTTGGCCTTCAGTGCACAATAACTCCTTTAGCCTTTTCCACCACAAAAAACAGAGAAAAAAACGCTGTTGTCCAAAAGCCATGTTAGAGGGTGGACAGAAGGTCAAAATCAAATGGCAAATACTACAGCTTGAGGGTGAAGGCAATGTGGAAATACATTAAAGACAAGATTCTGGCTCCTAAAAAACCTCTGGTTCCAACTGATTCCCATCCAGAAAAGCATCATCTTCTCTATAGAAATACCAAGTCAATAATTGTGTAATATTATGGTCTCAATGGCTAAATTCAGGCCTTCTAATAAGAGTGCTGGGGGTCATTTTTATTGCTCCGTTAATAAAATTTTGAAGACCTGTAGTATCATTGATATCTGGCATTTGGGCGTTGTTTGACCGTTAGCACAATTTAGCTGCAGTAGCTAACGTTAGCCCAAGTGTGCACCACTTGGTGACATCGCAGTTCCCAGTAATCTGGCGTTCGCCTCGGTCTGAGGTAGCGGTGCATGTTTCTACTCCTTATTTGGAACGTCCTGGCTAACAAACGGAAAAGATGGTGCCAACCAGAATCACCAGCTCTGGGCTTTAACCCATAAAAACCCATCGTGACACCAGTGTAACAAAGACTTTGAATGTCCCAGACTCAGTGCCTCATCTCCACCACCACCACTGCCCAAGAGGATTCGTGTTGGAGCTCCAGATGATGTTCGCACTGACCAAGTCGCACATTGGCCTGTGAAATGTGACAAGCGTGGCCGCTGCAAACTCCCACATAATTTTCCTTTAAGGATAAATGGGTCTGGGTTCTTATGGGTTAAAGCGGTTCTGGCCATCTTTATATACAGTCCATGGTTAAAACACAGACACACGTGCGTTTTTCAAATTTAGCCAACTTAGTGTGGACTTTCTTTTTTACGAGTAGGTGGTGCTGTGGTTCCTGCTGTCATAAAGTTTGCTCAGCAGCACCAAAAACACCCTGAAAGTCAGTAAATCAGGAGTTTTCCTGACAGCAGCAGCAACAGTTTATTTGACTTGAACTGGAGCCGGATTAGTTGTCGGTCTGTATTGTGGGACGAGAGTCAAGTCGCACAATACAGACCGGACCCTCGTTGACACGTCAGCAGATACACTGCCCGCTGAGTCTAACACTGCACTTTTACACTCTCACACACACCCAGCAAAATACCTCTGACACAACAGAGTATTTAAAGGAATAAACCACGACAAACTGAGGCGTTTGGTGATGAGGGCAAATGCACCAAAACCATATGTGTCCTTTTTATGCTTTATGCTGACACATAAACACATGCTAAGAGAGGCTAGGAGGCTGCTATTGATTTTTCTTAAAACTTCAAATGCAGATGGTGAGGAGAAGAAAAAAAAATGATGAAGTGTTATTGTACTGTAGCTCGGTGGCACCAGCGACATGTCTAAAATCACTGTCTGCATACAGAAAGTCACACATTGTTAACTACCACAGGAGCTTGAGTCCTTATGAGCTGTCATGGTAACCAGTAAAGCACAAGACGAGCAGCATTAAATGTTGTGGCTTGAAATGTAAATGTGACTCTTTTACCTTTGGGCCCTAAAGTGATGGATAAACATTAAATCACCTTGACTATTTCCTCTTATTAAGCCAGGTCAATAGAGGTAACACTAAACAAACACACACACACTTCATATCTTGAGTTAAGCAACAGCACCAGATTGAACAGACTGTACTGTGGAGATAAGGTGTCTCTGTGTGTATACAGTGCACATGTAGGGCTTGCGTGTACCACACACGGTTTACTTCATTCAAAATTGCAACAGAAAATCTGAATATGATAGATGGTGAATATGAATGTAAACTGGAAGAACAGTTGTTCTTGGTGTTGTTTCTTGGTTTTGGTTGGTTCAGGTTTGATCAGATCAGGTCTAATGATCTGCGGGTTGATTTAGATCAGGTTCAACTGTCCTGTGTCCCTTATTGAAGAGTATTATAACTGGGTGACATTTCTGGTCTCTCTCTCTTTCAATGGATTCTTTTGATTTCACTTCAGCTGACAAAGCCAATCATAAAACCTATAAGTGACGGTCAGCAATGGAAGCTCAGTACGCTGTCTTAAAGGTTTGTTCTGACAAAAACCAAAGCATTTTTTTGCCTTGTGTAATGCATGTGAGTTGGCTGCTAGACACACTGTTTATTTGTTTCAAACACTCAATGTACCAACTTGCACCAACCAGGTTTGTGGACGTGTGTGTGTGTTTTTGTGTCTCTGATTGAACTCAGAACTCCCCAGAAGCTTTCTCTTATTTAGCCCCAGTCTTTCTTCTTTTTTTCTTTTCTTCTCTGTATTATGAAGTGGAGTCATAAAACCTCGGGAAATGCATAAATCTTTCACTCAAGTTGAAGTGCTTTCAACTCGCACAGATACAGCTTCACACCAATTCATGCCTCCCCAGGCGCAAATTCACAAATTTGCTTTTTGTCTGATGTCCAAGTCTCGACTTGGTGTGTCAGGGCCCGTTTTTCTTTACACACACACACACACACACACACACACACACACACATATTAAACTTGAAATGTATACCACAGAACATACATGGACATCTAGCACCTTGAATAATACTCTGCATATTGGCATATTGAAAAAAGAATGCTGGTAGTTACAAAGAACACACACACACACACACACACACCAGACACAAATCCCAGACTGAGACCTTTATCAGTTCCAGCAGGAGGACGTACCCAAGGGAGCTCAGAAAGACAGACTTACTGAATGATCAAGATTTATTGTACATGAGTGATAAGACACACACACATATATACACACACACACACATAAACACACACACACATGCACAGACCACACAGCATGTACACAGGGGGTAAGACACAGCCACACCAATACATAATCATGTACACAGATACACACTGAGAAATAACACACACACACACACACACACACACACACACACACTTCAAAAGCCAGGGCTGGATGGGATCACTGCTGCCCTCTCCTCCCTCCTCTTGACCTTTAACCTCCATCTCTTCATTCTTCTGTCTCGCCATCTCCCTCTCAGTGCCCGTCTCTGTCTTTCATCTTTCTCATTTGTTTCTTTCTATGTTTCACTCTAACATTTTCTTTCCTTTTCTCTATCAATCATATTTCTTTCTTTCAAGTTGTTGCTGAATTGAACATTTCTAAAGACAATTTTTTCTATTTTTTATATCTCTCTTATCGAGCGTTATAAAAAATACCGCCGTTAATCTATCATCAAAATTGGGTTTGGAGCTGGGTCCTATAATAAGCAAACTGATGACTTGATATCAACGTGATCAACGTGATATTTTAGCGCGGATGTATAAATAGCTGAATTGCACTGTAGGGGGCGATTCAGTTTTTGAACCTCTACGCGCCTGTGAATTACCCGAACTACCACACCAAACGTGATAGTCTGTCATGGATGCAGCCACGAAGCCGCAAGGCTTGCTTCAGCGAAAATTCACTTTTAAGAAGCTCTCAAATACCACCTGAACGCAAAGCATCCCTCAGTCAGTGATGCATTTTGGCTCCTGTTCTGATGCATCCCCTGGTTTGATAAACTGGTTTAAGAAACCCGTTCTCAAAGACTTACTTTTCGTCAGTACTCAGTATTTCGCATTCTGAACGAGCCATTTTAATCTAGATAAATCTAGATTAATTTCAAGGTTTCAGTGAGATTAATCTAGATTTAAAAAAATATATATATGCCCACCACTAATATATATATATATAATATATATATATATATATATATATATATATAAATGTACTGTGGCTGAGCAGCTAATTCGCTGGCTAGCCTGCTAACTAACGCTAGCACTACATTTTCCCCAGGAAAGTAGCAGGATGCTATCAGGCTCAGTGTGACCATCTACTTTGCCTATGATCAAATGCCACGTTATCACTTTGTGCAAGATTTTATTTGCTTTTATTGAAATGAAAACTCCAGCCATGCAAGCACATAATGGAACAGTATTTAATTGAAATCGTACGAAACTAGTGGTACAATCATGAACTCAAAGTGTTTAAAATTTAAATTTCTCCCTTTTGGTTTCTGATTTTTTTTTTCTCAAAGGACAACACAAGACAAGTGACTTAAAGAGATAAGTAGAGAAAAAAATGCTGTTCAATTTCTGTGTAACTTTAAAAGTGAAAAGATGCCAATGGAGGGTGAATACAAGTTGAAGGGAGAGAGAGGTAGTGGGACACCTTTTATAGTTTAGGTGAACTAGATGAGCTGATGACAGCCAATTATCGCCAGACCTTGACAAAGGACAGCCCACTATACACGACAGGACTGACATCAAACCAGTATTTCTGTTTCATATGAAAACATTGATATTAACCAAGTCTGCCTGATAATGAAACTTAACTGACTTTTATTTTAATCTAGACTGCTGAACAAATCAGTGCTACAGGTAGTCATTATTGTCCAGCAGCTGTTTGTTTTTTTTTTTCTTTTATGCAGAGATACAGACAAGGACACAGATATGCTTTATTTTAAATTATACTTTATTTCATATAAAAACAAAACAATAAACAAATAAATTAGATATTTCTAAAATAATTCTCTTGAGGAAATGTTTAAGAACGCTGTGATTGTTTACAGTTGGTATCTGGGAGAAGAGCAGATAACTGGAATGTAATAATGCAAAATGTATCCGGACACTTTGTATGTGTAAATGTAAGAGCTTAATTACCTAAATGAGATATCTGTCAGCGATGCCAATTGTCACAAGATGACTTGATAGCTTAAAATAAAACAGACAAAATGAGTAGATACATGAATCCTTCGTGGACAAAAATGGTTAACTGGTTTTACACACAGGATGATGAATTTAATGCATTTTTGAGAAGAAATCCTCCAATTTTCTCAAGCTTTCAAAGACTTTCAAACAAGAAACAAAATAACCAGAAAGTGATATATATATATTTACCAAATTAAATATGTTTCAGGAGTCCAGCTGCCGATCAAAATCAAATCATTTCATTTCAATGGAATATGTTGACGTTTGGGCAATTTTGGATCCCAATTTTGCGTTATTGACCAATTGCTAAAATGTAGTATGTCATCATATTAGCTTATTAAACAATTTGATGACAATTTGATTTCCACACCTCAACGAGAAAGACACAACAACTGATGACTGGTTGTTTTGTCTGTGGTCAGATTCCAAAAGGCGGACTGGGACACAGTTGGCATTTTACCCCACAGGGGAATTTACTGCAGCTGGTGGCAGTGGCGGAGCGACGAATCTGAATTAAGATTTGTAATTTAAAAGATGGCGACCGGGGATAAAGATAAGGGCGTTTGGGAGAGAAGAGGGCACATTAACATAATAAGAGCCTCTTCATTTGCACACAAGCCCAAGCTATCTCCACACCACCACCCCCCAAAACTCCCTCTGGTTTGTAGTCACACCCATTAAGCCTGCAAAGCCTTCATTGTCCGGCCAGGCTGCGGACCTGAGGACCCCTCGCCAACAGATTGGGCTGGGTGAAGGGTTACAGCCAGACAAAGGAGGGTTCCTCCCCCTTCTCTTCTATTTGAAATCAATCACACTGGCTTTCACATTCAGTAACCCCCTCCCCCCCTCCTGTTCTCCTTGTCAGTAGTGACAGTGGGCTTGGGCCAGCTCCCCACAGTGTCCCCATGCTGAATCGTCAGTCCTCCTTGCAGGATGAACCCCACCCTGGACACACTGTCTCTGACAATGTGGTCATGTAGGCAAATACTGAAATACGAAATGAGTCCATCTCAAGAGTAAGCTTTAGAGCTTGTGAGAAAATAATATTTCAACAATATCTTGCAGATTGGTGTTATTTATCCGACCACAGCAACAATGGCTGGGCTCCTTGTGGTATTGAACCACAAATTGTTATGTTTTGGGCTGGAGGTTGAGGCAGTTTACAACAAAATGACAGATGAGGGGTTTCATTCCAATCACTTTATGGACCACGAGCAATTTAAGTGAGAATTTTGTGTTTTTCACTTCCTCATAATTGAAATGACAGATAGTTTTTAACAGTATGACTCATCTACTGTTTGTGATTTCAAAGTTGTGTTTAGATTTTTTTTTTACTTACATAAGTATTAGCAGAAGCCACCATTTTGGAGTAAGTATGTTTAATAGAGATCAAATGTTTTTTTGTTTTTTTTCTATTGGCAGTATTTTTGGAATGAAACCTGAACGTGAAGACAGTGTGACAGCTGTGACAGGTTTGGCACTTGAAAGTATTAAATTTATCTCTCCTTTCGCCTCTGATAACCTTCATATTTTTTTTTGTGTCATTCAGAATAATTTATAAAAGGCAATCGTCTTTCTGTTGTTGATATGTACATACAATATTTTAATATTCTAATATATTCACAGGAAATCATAAATTCAGGCACTTTGCTGCTGCTAAACAGCAACTCCTTAGCACTTGAAATCCTGAGATTTAAGACAGTTTTCTTTTTAAATAAGCAACACAAAAGTAAAATAATCTTATATAGAGAGATTTATATTTAACAATCAGTTTCTTCTTTTTTTATCATAGCAAAATAAATCTTTTTTTTTTTTCGTTTGTTTGTTTGTTTCGTTAAAAATGTCTTTACCACCGAGGTGTCAAGCCTTGGTTTAAGGTTGAGCTTGTATGAGGAGACCATTGTCTGTTGCCTCTCTGCAGGAGAAGTGATCAAAGAAAGCATTTTCGAGGCGTTTTGAGTACCAGGGTCTCTTCTGTTGTTTAGGTGCCTCAGTTTTAGTGCCTCAGTGCCTCAGTTTTCCAACGTTACAACTGTTCCCGGGCACAGTGTCAGAGCTGTTAGCCCAAAGTACCACGATTTGTTTTGTCCTCTCCTCTTCTGCTCGTTTTCCTGCCCACGATGAGAGTTTTTCTACAAACCTCCGCCTTGTAATGAAGCCCACTGGCCTCAGTGCTCCACGTGCATACATGTGTGTCTGTGTATGTACTTATGTGCATGTGGGTCTGTAGGAAAAGCCCACCTATATCTAACAGCTTTTTCTGGTGCCATAATGGAGGTCCGATTGAAAACCTAATGAGAATAAAAAACTTTAACTTAACTAGCATGTTTCTGTTACTGTTCTGTTCATGTCTGCATGTGTATATGGGTGCGTTTAGTCTATCGGAGCGCTGTCTTCATGTCTATCCGAGAGCGCACGTCCTGATATCTCAAGAGGCAAGGGTCAGTGGACAAGGCATCGTGGGTAAAAACGGAGTCGTTGTCAGAAGAGCAGGAGCTGGACGTATCCTCACATGATGGGGAGTACTGCTCAAAGGGTGTTGACAAGTCCAAATACTGGGGAGAGAGGAAGTTCAAAAATTAGAGAAATGTTAATGACAAATGTTTGTTAAATTGGCAGGAAAACAGCAATGGAAAGTGAACTTGGCGTTTTTTTCTCAGAGGCTGTCAAACTGTTATTTGAATATGTTTTTTCATTTCATGGTATCCACGCAAGAAGAGATGCAGATGTGGAAAATTGCTACCATTGCAATTTTAGACCACTGCATTTGTTCTAGAGCAACAGATTCAGATTTTTTTAGGTTAATTTAAGGATGGTTAGGTTTATATCTACGCCAAGACATTTCTATGAAACCAAACAAATCAATCACATGAACTGTTGACCCAACTGCAGGCGATGGTCTGTCGTTACGTATTTGGCGAGAAGAGGCTGCTCTGAAATTTCAGCAATGTGGACACTTAAGCCAAACACAGTTTTATTTTGTTTTTGTTGTTTCGAGTTTATTAGCCCTGGATTCCACTCTCTACTCGCTGACTCTTGTTTCAGCTCAACCAGTTCATGTACTGAGGACATCTGGCTGGCAGATTGTGAAAGAGGAAGAAAATGTGTGCGCGCATATGTTAGTATGTCTGCGTGTTTTAAAATGATTTGTTTTTAGGCGTATCTGTGTCTGCATTGGTGTGTGTGCAAATTCATAAGAGGGAATAAGTTCACACACTGTGTGTGTGTGTGTGTGTGTGTATGTGTGCTCACCTCGTCAGATATGGACAGCAGCACTCTGTCCAGCTCCTCCACCAACTGTTTGAAAGTTGGTCTCTGGGTGGGAACGGCATGCCAGCACTCACGCATCATCATGTAGCTACAGAGAAAAAATACAGGATGCAAAAAATTATTTCTACAATGAAAACACACACATCACACAATGAGACAAATGTTGGCTTTGCATAAGAGATTGAAAAACTGTTAAGAGATGAAGAACTATCTGAAGTTTAGTTGGCAGTTTACCCTTAAAAAATACTTCCTATCTACATTTGAAATGAAATGAAATGAATTATAGTCTAGTCAGCCAACAAATCTGGAATGGATTATTTTATGTAGAATATGTACAGCTTCATGTGGGCTCTGATCTCGTCACCAAACTCAGCACAGCACAAATTGAGTGAGTGAGAATATGAAATTTTATATATCTCTTATGTATTTGTTCTTCCATTGTGAACCTGTGCTGTTGTGAACCCATCTTCCACTGTACTGTAAGGACAAATATCTTAAAAGCAACCTAAGAAAGATGGTTTTGGCTAATGCAGTGTAGACAGGCATGTTCGCTAACAGTGGAAAAATAGAGGATACTAAAAAAAGAAGAGCTCTTGCTTACAGTTCGTGCGTGCAGTTGGAGGGTTTGTCCATTCGGTGTCCTTCCTTCAGCAGCTTGAACAGCTCCTCAACGGGGATACCAGGGTAAGGTGAGCCGCCCAACGTGAAGATCTCCCACATCAGTACACCAAACGACCACCTAAGGACAGACGAAAGGAGAGGAAAGATAGATAATTAATGATCGGGACTCATACTGTAGGTTTACTTTAGTAACTCAGCAATATGAAACGATTGGGTTAAACACAAATACTAATATAATAATTCAAAGGTTAGAAAGGAAAAATAATTGACCAGGCACAAAACAATCTGACAGAATACGTATCAAATCATTTTAGGTCATTTTTTACCTGTTATGTCATTGTTGCACTACACATTTTCTTTATGAACTCTGTATGAAAAAACTGGACTTACACGTCACTCTGGTGTGTGTAGACTCTGTCGAACAAAGCCTCCGGAGCCATCCACTTCACTGGCAGCCGTCCCTGCAGTGGATATAGAAATGTTAGAGCCCCACCTTCAATTACCACAACACCTCAGCTGTACTTTTCATTTGAACATGTTTTTCTGTATGTCTCACTGTACAAGTATTTTTCCCACCTAAGTTTTCACTCTATCTCCCCATGCCTCTTGTTTCTTCCTTTACAATCATCCCCCTCCTCCTCCCTCCTCCTCCTCCTTGTCTCCCCTCTTTTGTAATTAAGTCCCATTAAGCCTGCTGCCAATCAGCAGAAAACATCAGACATGTCTTGAGAAGTATTAAAGCAGTGAAAGGAGCCAGGCAGGAATAACCTGGCTGAGGAGCGGACATGTTTACAAGCAGGGCTGGTTGAAAAACAACTAGTTTCCAGTTCCACTTTTAACAATCAAAACATCTTAATAATACATAAATAATAATTTTAACATGACAGCTTTGTAACCTTTTTGGAGCCGATTATTAGAATGTCTGAAATGGGATAGGACGACAACACTAGCGTGTCAAATGTAAAAAATTTAAAAAGCAGTAATTGGATTTTCTCAACTACCGAACAGTTACAGGAGAGAAAAGTCATTTCTGAAAATATGCTGCTAGAAAGTGTCACTCACGTTGGTGGTTTTCTTGTAGTAGTCGATCTGGTGGACTCCTCTGGCCAATCCAAAGTCAGCGATCTTCATCACATTGTCCTCCGTCACCAGAACGTTTCTGGCTGCCAAATCTCTGTGTATGCACTGTGGAGAGAGAAGACTGGGAATTAAAATCTCGACAAAATCCTAAAAATGAGCTTTAGGCCAACTGCTGGGTCTCCACATTAGAAGATTAGCATTAAGTTAATGGGCCCAAAAATGTCCAATTTGAAAAAGGGGCTGAATGCATCTTTTTTGACACATCATTAGCTAACCAATAATATGGAACTAAAATTTATTATGTAAAATTATTATGTTTAAATTAAGACTTATAATAACATGTCCTGTCTGTTCCAGGTAATGCTTTGGAGAGATCATGTAAAAAAAAAAAAAAAAAAAGAGCCAGAGAGAGGTAGAAATGATTCACTGCAGATGTTCTCCAAAAATGAAAAGACTCAGGACTCTAAAGTCAACATGCAATGTCTGATTTTAGTGAACGCAACAAAATTAAAATATCTTTATATAGAAACCCGTGAGTTAGAAGAGAAAACAACCCTTTGGAAGGAAAAAAAGAAAAGCACTGTTTGCCCACATAGAATGGATGTCATTAAGTTTATTTTGGTTTTCATTCGAAATAGATGTGGGACTTGTGGGGATGTGCAAAATGAACCAGTCTTGGTTTGTGGGTCTCCCCATAATGGAGGGGTAGATTTAGGCTCCTGCATTCTTAGGAGGCCCTAGAGCCAGAAACCTGATGCCTACACCCAGACGACGGCTCTGCTGCCTGTTTGCTAACAGATTTATGGCAGAGCTAAAAAGGACAAAGCCCTGCGACGGAGGGACGGACAGATGGATGGAGAAGAATAAACAGGACTGAAGCTGCCGCAGCTTTCTGCTCTGGAATGTCTGTCTGAGACACCGGCTGGCAGACAAAGAGAAATGTTGATAAGAGACACACAGACATAATGCATGCTGGGAAAATGAAAGAAAAAGAAACATGGGGGGGTGGGGACAGAAATGGACAGACAGGCACGGAAGATGGCACAAGAAACAGGGAAATGAAAGAGAAAGCAGAAGGGCTGCTGGTGATGCTGATCCTGAAAGTGCCCAATAAACACTGAATTAAGCAAAGGAACTCAACTGTAATCAAATTCCCTTTATGTCAAAATCCCAAACCCCTGACATTACAGCTCCTTCGGGGCTTACACAGCACATGATGATGTGAATGTGAATTTTACTCTTTTCAGTATGCATTTTGGGTTCTTACATTGTTGTTGTTTGGCTTGACATTGGAGTCTGCCACCTCCTGCATTTATGAAATGCTTGCAAAGATTTACAGCATCCAGAGATTCAACTGTACTCTCAGATGTCGCGCTACTACAAGTTATCAAAGTGAACGTACCCTTTTGGAGGCCAGGTACTCCATCCCTCTGGCAACTTGGTAGGCACAGGACAGCAGGTCTTTGAAGGTGAGCTGCTCCTCAGGCACCTTGGTCACATCAAAGGTGTAGTCCATGCCTGGGGGTCGGCGGGCCCGCAGGTACTCCCTCAGACTGCCTTTGGAGGCGTACTCGACCAGCACATACAGAGGGCCTTGGGGAGAACACAAACAGGATGAAGGACGGTATTGTTTCTATTGTTGTTTTAGCCTGGAGGTTTGGGACCACCATAGTTGAAACAATCACTAAATTAGGCCCAATGGTTGGTTTGTTGAGTTTAAAAGTAACAAGGGGGGTTGGGATGAAGAACAAGGGAAGGGAATGTTTTTTCTCCAAAATAATTTGTTAACAAGGATGAAACTGTCCTTTCATCATTACTAAGCCTAAACTCAGAAAGGTTTAGTCATAGGTCAGAAACTCACCATCCTGTGTACAGACTCCAAGCAGGTTGATGATGTTCTTGTGTTTATCCATCACCTTCATCAGCTCCATCTCTGAGATGAGGTCTGCGAGATCTTTGTCTGTGGCGTCATCTTGAGGAAAAAATAGCTTTTATTTAGACAAACAGACAATGAAGCTATTCTCTTGAGGATTTTTTGTCTATATAATTCCTTTCCTACCTTTGAGCATCTTAACCGCCACAGTGGTGGCCTGGTCCTGGCAGTCCTTGTTGATGCCGTAGGCCTCAGCTCTGACCACCTGACCGAAGCAGCCTTCTCCCAGAGGTTTGCCCAACGTTAAACTAGAGAGAGGACAGGAGTTAGTGAAAATACACATGTCCAAATGAAAACTGTACAAATCCATAATTTTGGGCTCTGGTTCCTTAAAACATAGGTTGGGTAGAGCCAAAAATGGGCTGTGGGTTAGTTTCTTTTTAGGTCCCCACATGCTGTTAGAGCTACTATCTTTAAATGAGTCTGGATCCCAGGAGCCAAACTAAACTCAGTGAAGAAACACACAAGGCGGAGAGGTTTCAAGTAAATGCCGTGTTATATCTCTAAATGCTGACAGAAGTTTTTTTTCTAAATTGCATATATCTTACTTCTCCCTGGGGAACTCCCAGTCTTGGTCATAGGGCAACTCAAACTCCATGACTCCAGCCAGCATAGGAGAGCAGCTGGATGACAGGCGAGCCACCCTCATTAGAGATGCACTGGACTTCCCTGATGAGTTGGACTCCACCGAGTACTGAAGAAAGAGATGCAGACTGTTAGGAGAATTTACTAATCAACCTTCAGACACATACAGGTAATATTTTAAGACTTTATAACCCCAAATAGAATACAAAATCAAAATGTATAGATGTAATAATATAATATAATAATGTATAGAAGACATTTTGTTAGTCGTTATACAAACTATTTGATGCCCTGGCCCTGTACCTGTCTGCGAAGAGGGAACTTGGAGAGCTTCTGGACAGGGAGTGCATCAAAAGGCTCTCTTCTGGGGTGGACCTGCATTCGACACAACACTACGATGACAATGGCCATGATCAGAGCCAGGAAACCACAGGCGTAGATGATGATGTCTGTGTACTTGGTCTCCATGGTGTCCATAGCATCTGCTGCTTCCTCCTCTATAGGAACAGGAGGAGCATTCATTAAAAAAAGAGTTTACTCCCAGGACGTGACAAATCAATTTGCAGAATTAAAAGATCAAATCAAGCAAGTCAGCACAGACTCATGTAGTTTTCAGTTCTTCTTTTACCTGAAAGGACGGTGAGCCAGGCAGACTGGTGGGCGAAGCCGATTGAATTTCCCGCAAGACAAGTGTACTCTCCCGCATCTTCCATGGTAACTTTGGACAAGTAGAGCACCTCCACCTCTGACATGTTCAGACTACCAGTCTGCATGAAACAGAAACAGGGACTGTAATTAATATACAGCAGTCAACAACTTCTTTAATAATGTCTATTTTATTCTTAAAAACAGGCAGCACTATTTACAGTGAAGCAGCTGCATCAGGGGTTGATTGTGGTTAGCAATTAAACGCTACTACTTTTTTGGTGGGAAATTAGTTAGTTACTGTATTACAGCTCTGACAACAGGGCAAATGGAACCAGATGGGAAAACTTGTTCCAGTCTTTTAGATAGAAATCTGAACTGGAACATGTAGGCTAAACTGCAACTCCAAACAGATTCAGTACTTTACATGATTTGACAGATTTCGACTGAGTTCTCAGGCTAGCTAAGCAAGAGTTTGTGTTTGAATTTCAATCAATCAATCAAATCCTTAGCAGAGCTTGTTATTTACCTCTCATAAAAAAACACCTATCCCCAAACTGTTAAATATCACCAACCTTAAGGACCTGAACGTAGGGTGTCCCATCAGGACCATAGCGGTTGCCATTCGTTTCTATGTGTTTGAGCCACTGAATGTGAGGCTGGGCGTCGCTGTAGACCTTACAGTGAAACTGGACATCACTGCCCACCACTGCTGTGGTGTTGGCTGGGAGACCTGCCTGCAGGATGGGCCTGTGTGGGGATCGTTCTGTATTGGAAAGAAATCAGAGGAGAGATGATCAAATGAGCAAAAACTGAGAAAAAGATAGCATTAGGCTCAAGGTAAACCAGTAAGCGCTAAAAGAATTTCCCTTATTCAAAGATGATTCAAGGACTTGGAAAAAGAGATTTAACTGATTTGCCAAGCATGGTTTAATTCTAAGTCTCAGAAATACTCCTCTCACCATGTAGGCAGGACAAACATAGGGGAAAATGGAATCATAAGGAACTGTGAATAGCTTGGCTGTTTAACAGTGGACAAACATTACTGCTTACTGACAACAAACTTCTTAAAACAGTCAGTAGTTGTCACTGTCACCTATAATGTGATTTTATGCTGGCAAAAGAGCAGGAAATGTCATTTTAGGATGAAAATCGGTTCCATTAGTGTGGCTCTTTGTCAGCTGGTCGCCGGGTTCCCTTTGATCTGTGGTTACTCTCATTCTCTAATCTCGTTAGTTGTCTCGTTAGTCTTCTCCCCCCGTTGATCGGGACGGAAACTGACCCCGCGGTGGACAGACAGCGAACAAATGAACAAACAACCTGCAGCCCTCCTCAATGTCCTGTCACAGGTCAGGTAGAAAACTGGTGCGGACGTCCACACCGTCCACATCCTGCCAGCCACGGCTGACGCCAGATGCCCCTGTCACCTTCTGCTCACCCCCCCGATTATCCCCTCCATCAAATGAAGGCATGATGCTTTTTCTAAAAGTGCTGACTAACGACTGTTTCCATGGCTGAGGTGAATACAGATGGCCAGATCACAAGTCAGTGAGATTGAAGTTTAAAGAGCTAATTCAAAAGCAACAACAAGCACTGGACAACAAGCTCTTACCCAGGACGTCAAGGACATAGCTGTGAGTGATGGAGCCGTATTTATTCTCCACCACACAGGTGTAGTTTCCTCTGTCTGAAGGCACGACGCTCTCCATCACCAGGCTCCAGTGCTGGTGTCTCAGCTAACCACAGAAATACAAAATAATATCAGTTTGGATAAAGTTCTAATTATCTATCCACTTCCCAGATTACCAACTACTCTTGGTAGGTTATGATCACGTGAACAAGATGAACCACAAAACAATGGTAGAGCAAAGAAAAGACTAAAACCCTGACAAAGCTCCAAATGGAGATAATAATCTGATGATGAGATGATAAATCCTCACCTTGATGCCCCCGATGCGATGCTCTCCTCTGAATTCACGACCATTTTTGAGCCAGCGGATGCTCGGCATTGGGCTACCCATAGCAGGGCAACGAAATTTCACTGTGTTGCCTGCAGGAACAGCATACAGCTTCTTCTCCATGCGCTGGGTGTGTGTCCAGTAGGGACCTGTATGGAGCAGCAAATGTTAGTCCGATGAAATACTTTTAGGTTGAGTTGTACAGACTTCTCAATAAGAGCAGTTATGAAGCAAATAACCAACACACCTCTGGAGAAGTAAACCTGGTCATTTTCAATCTCCGCTGATGAGTCCCCCAAGTCATTGTCCTCATCATCGTCCCCGGACCCCAATGAGTCTGGAAACAATAAATTAAGACAATATAAAGATACAAAACCACTTTTTCATCTGCTGCCATGGAAACAAATCGTTCTGTGGACATGAAAAGTGCATCAGTCATTCTGGACAAGAGTTGTTTTGTAAAACGCATAACTTAAAGCAATCAAACCTGCCACAGTGATGGTGAAATTCCTCACAGGCTCTTTGGTTCCTCTCAGAACACAAACATAAACGCCTGAATCCTCGTATGTTATGTCTGTGATCTCCATGATGGCACCACGTATCTGGATGCGGGGTGTAGCCAGAACCCGGGCTCCCTCCTTGTACCAGTTCACCGCCATGCCGGGCCGAGGGCTCATATCGCAGCGCAGTTTCAGCACGTTGCCCGGCTCTAACAGAAGATGCTCTGTGGTGTCTTCACTCAGGTCCTCGAGAACATCTGTTGAAACCAAAGAAAATCAGCCCACAAGGTTTTAGCGTGACTTGTTTGTGCCAACTTTTTATTTCTTGCTTCCTTTCTTTCACTGTTTTACAAAGAACAGGCTAGTCAGCAGGTTTTTTCTTCATCTCCCCTCCAAAGCTAGTAGCTATCTCCTCAACTATGACCTTCAACTCCTCAACCCCAATATCTCCCATCCCCACATACACATGAACACAATGAAATTACCATGGAGACCAGGAGGCCTGACAGACCTGACCCTCCTCCACACCCCCTCCTCCCCTCAAGTCCCTCTTCAGCTTTTTGTTCCTCTGTGGATTATTGTGGGACTGAGAGCGATCTAGCTAACACCGCAAACCCCCTTCCCTCCTCACTCACTCCCAAAAAAGAAAAAGAAAAGAAACAAGAAGGAAGAGAGACTAAAGCTAATGAACATGTCGCAGTGTGACAGTGGATGGAGGGTAAATCTAAGGGGAGGTGAAGGTTCACTGGAGATCTAAGTGAGCGAAGGAATGAGAGAAGTTCATTCCAGGCTGGAGAGTGTTTGAGCCCACGCCTTTGACAGTCTGTCCTCTTTTTTAAAGCTTAAATTTCTGAATCACCAATATTTCAGCTGATTTGTAAACAATTGTAGATGTCATGTGCAAAAATGTGTTAAACAAAGATTGTGTGACTCAACAGTTATTATATTATATTGGACTGGAAATCACATGATTTTTTACAACATGAAAAGGAAGTTACCTGGTGGAATTTCAGCAGCAGCCATGTCCATAGTTCGGGAAATGATTGTGCCTTTTGAAGAGAAATGTTGGGGTTAGAAAATCGTGTTTTACTGTATTATGAATAAAGAGACACATAGATGTCCTATAGATGCTAAATTGTGGTGGTAATTGGCTCAGGGTCTTCCCACTAAGGGTAACCTTTGGATTAAGCTAGTAAGATATACCCAAATGTTGGCATAATGATGAGTGTGTCTCACCAGGCAGGACCTCGAGCCACGCCGACTGCATGGCCTGTACTGTCTGTCCTGCGTGGGTGCTTTCTGCCATGCAAATGTACTCTCCTGAATCCTCCAGAGTGATGTTGGACAAATGCAGTGTGTTCACCTTGGATGCATTGCTCTGCAGGGCCTGCATAAAGAAATTATCAATTTATAATGATGAGTACAAAATCAAAACAGTTTGTAAAGCGTAAATGAGAAATCAAATTGCAGTATTTTGTTGGCATCTGTCAGCTGATCTCTGCTCACCGTAAGAGCCCTAAGACGAGGCTGTACTCCTTGACTCCTTCCTGGGCCACTGACTTCTGTTTTCAGCCACTGCACCTTGGTCGACCCCGGCCTGTGGACTTTACACACCAGCTTCGCCTGACCACCCACCACCCCTGTGGTGTTTTCTGGGAAACCTGGCACGATCAGAGGCTTGGAGACCCGAAAATCTGGAGAGCAAAAAGAGAGAAAAGAAAGATAGAAAATCAGTTATAATTCAACACATCAAAGATGCATTTACATGTGTTAAACCTTGGGCCTTATTCTGTGAATGGTTCTTATTTTAAGTCCTAAAAAAACTACAGCTGTGTTTTAAAAGAACCAGACTTTTCACAGAATAAAGGAGTGCAGAGTCTTAACAAACTGCTACAAACCCTCTTGGTCTGAACGGACCCTCAGTGTACCCTGGTGGTTTCGGTTTACCCTTGAAAGGTCCATCAACAGAAGTACACCATGTTCCTAAACAACCGCTGTCATTTAATGCTACCAGGAACTGGTGATAGAGTGCCATGATAACCCAGCTACTATCGTGTCACCATCAGCCACAGTGCCATCCATTCAGTGGGTCACTCGCCCATCTATGTGCTCGCCCACTCACTTGTTGGAGCATATGTGCGTCCTGGCCGGAGACCTCGCTTACTGTTCAGTCACTCAGAACGAACAATTTTCCAGGGCAATTTTCTGTTTGATTGCTTCCTGCGAGCGCTTAGTGAAAAGACAATCTGTTCCCTTGTCGGACTGAAGTGCTGCCTTTTTTTCTAATCGCCTAGAGTACATGTAGAGGTAAAGCTTTCAGGAACAAATATACCGTTACAGCGTTGTAAGTGGCAAAAATCAGAAACAGTGTTTGGACAAAGCATCCAAAAGGAAAACAAATTAAAAGAAATGTCTCGTTGGTTAAATTTTATGTGAATACACTCATCGTTTAGTCCATTTGGATTAAGAAACTACCAAATGTGTCCACAGGGTTCATAATATTAACAATATAAAATTCCAACCAGCCACACTAATGGAGCAAACACAGTACAACCAATAGTCAGTAAATCAAAGAGTTATAACACACACACACTTAGAGCCATGCTAATGAACTTGCAGAGACAGGGACTCTGCCCTGGAGTTGAACTCGCGGCAGAGTGTGAATTGTCACCCAGAGGCGAGGGGGCAAACAAAACACTACACAACACAAACAAGCCGCTAGGCTGGTGCAAGCCAGCCAGCCAGCTGGCTGCGCTGGCAGCAGAGCACTTTTTGGTAACTAGTTGAAACAATCAAAAGACCTTCATGCCCCGACATGGGAACATACAGCAGCAGAGCCCTTCAATATGTTTCAGGTCAGGTCAGTTTTATCCGTTCCGTTATCGTTTAGCCATTTTTCTTACTGGCTCCCCTTGCTGAAGAATTACTGAAACTCGTCATTGTAACCATCTTATTTATAGGCCATATAAATAATTATTAAACACATTATTAAATGAATTAACAGCCTGTAATGTAGTTGTAAACAAATAGAAGATGGTGCATAAACAGATAATTCATGATTGCACATTTTATATGAATGTGAATAATTTATTTATTGTATTTATCATCTTCATTGTTATATGAATACATTACCAAATTATTATATATGATACTTCTCCATTCTCATAACAAACGAGGCCATGAGATACAACTACAAACGCTGCAAGAAATCTAGTAATCTTTAAACCCACCTCTGACTGACTTGTACACTTGTATATACATTGCACCTTTTATAAGACACCTTAAATATCTGAGAAAAATCATGGAGTCGGGTTGCCGGATGTCATGCTCATAAAGAAGCTTTGAACTTAAACTTCTAAAATTGTAAGCCTCTCAGCGGTCCAACTCCGTCCACAGACTGGACTCTCTGGACTCTGGACGCCCTGACTGACCAGCAGATGCACTCATAAAAAATACCAATGTTTTTCTGTGCAGATCAAAACAAAGCAGATGGTATTCTGTGGTACACTCTGTTCCCCTTAATGCTGCAAATGGCTCCGTGTTTTGTCATTGTGAAATTGAATTTTTAGTATTTGCTTTCTACTGATGAAGAGCAGCTGAAAGTAAAAGCGTATAGACAAAAGCTATACTCAGACATTTATATAGTCTGTAATGATGCGGGGAGAAACCGGGCTGAAAATAAGTGGAGCTTTGGTGTCCAAGATGTTTTTATGAGAGAAAAAAAAACACGGGACAAGTCAGATCCCTGCATTTAGCTACATGCGGTTAGCAACATTACACGTGTAATTATATTTGGAGAGCGCTGTAATTTATTTTTCACTCAGAGCTGTTATCAAATTAACAACACGACAGAAAACACCTGGGGGATTGAGGGTTATTTAAAGATATTAATAAAAAGCTATGTTTGGTGAAATGTGAAAAAAAGGTAAAGACTCGTGTTTAAATTTAAACTATTTTCTTTGTGTCTGACCCGCGATCTCTGTATCATATCCCTCCATCAAACTGCACTTACAAACCAGGAATCAAAACAATGTTACAGTGTTTTTTCTGATATGATATAATAGACCCTCAACTATTACAGATCATTTTAATCCAACTGAATCCCAGCTCAAAGTTTATACAGCATGTATCAATCAGAGTCTACAGGATGTCAGTCATGTTTTTGAGATTACTGTGGCCCATACTGACTAAAGTCCAAGAAACTCCTCTAAAATCATCTGTAGTAGTAGAACTATAAAAGTAGTTACAAGGAAGTTTGCTTGTGGGAATCAAGACTTTTGCTCATAAAAGTGGTTCTGAATTGGATTCTGAATCACTTCACAACTAAAAAGTTGTCTCCACAGCTGCAACCAGCATGACCTAAAGATCTTTCTACTATCAATCCTGGTTTGAATCTGTTCTGTCTTGTCAATAAAGCTAAGAGGTTTCGCCAGGCCCCCTCCTGCACATTGTCATCTCAACAGCAAGCCCCGGCTGGCCTCCCTTGGCTCCTCCAGTACAAAGTGGGGGCCACAGGGAAAGAAAAGACACAGCTTCTGTGCTCAGTGCCTCCGGGGGAAACAATCTACTTTGTCTTTCATCAGCCTGCACACATGCTAACAAAAATGTCATCCTAAAGTCCTTTAAACCTGACTTAAAAACTGAAATACCTTGCAGCACAGGAGAAATTAGTGATTAATCTCACGAGCTTTGGTTTTAAAAGATGCTGATTCTACCTGGACTTAGAGAAGTAGAAACATTTGAATAGAACGTTAAACTGATAATGACTGACTTGTTGCATTGGCTTTGGTTTGTAAAGCATCAATGAAAAAGCCCCTACATACCCCCCCCACTCCTCTTTTTCCTCTACAGCTGGCTTGCAGCCAGGCGGATTTACACTTCCGAGCCCCAGGGCCTCGGGCGGATCAGGTAGCACAGTTTACGGCAGCAACAACACTAAGAGGTCCCCCCCCCCTCTTCGCTCCATCCAAGAATTGACTAGAGCCTCTCTGTCATTTTTCCTGTCACCTTGGCTTCCCGTGGTAGTCGAGCCTCCGCCACAGTCGGCTTGTTGTGACGGCTGCTGAGAAACTTTCTTACAAGTGAACGTGGACCGATCACGTGGTCTGTTTTTACAGAAGCCTTCACAGAAACATCTTAACTGTTCAAACCAGAAACCCTCCAGACAAAAACAAGGTTATTTAACATAACCACACACCTGAGAGTTGAGACATAATGACAGAGAGAAAAGAGAGAAACTGATTGCAGAGAAAAATTGTTATATAGTTTCAGGCTTTCTGTTTTTAGGGAGTGGTTACTAAGTTTGAGGGAGCACAAATAGGTCTTACCTTTAGTTCTTCCTTCATCGATGGCTCTGGCCGAGACTCCGTCCATCAAACAGAGCAGGAGAACGCAGAACGTGCAGACCCTCGCCATCTTCTAGACGTGCCGTGGGTGTTTAACGGTTTAAAGGTTGAAATAAACGTTTTGGAAGCCTGGAGTTGGCCTCACACTCTCGTCCCTCGCATCAGCAACCTCAGAAAGCCACAAAGTCTCTAAATCTGGATCCTGTAGAGGCAAACGAACACATAGCAAACAGGTTATCTCTTGATCAGAAACTCTTTAAGGAGATTTGGTTGGAGAGGAGCTACAAACACAAACGTTTCAGTTTTGTTTTGGGTCTTTTTTTTTGACACAATTGTTCACACAGACAGTTAAAGAGAGAGCCTGTTTTGACTGCGAGCAGCTGTATTCTTAACCAGATGTCCTGCTAACTGTCCCGCTCGTCTGCCTTACATTGTCCAGGCTCTCCTGCGTCATGAATAAGGAGCAGGGCTGTTACCTCCTGTTGTTTGTCAATGGATGGCGCTCAGTCTGCCCTGGGATAATGGGCCCTTACTAGAAAAACACTTGAAACTTGCCAGGAAGCTACAGAATCTGAAGGAGCAGCAGAGGGCTTCGACTGGCAGCTGATGAGACTTCAGGTTTCAGGACGGGAGGTAGAAAATGTACAACAGGCAGCAGAATAGTGACATAGGTGACTGTTCATTGGAGCAAAAATACACTCAGAGCACCACCTCCACACTCTGACACCAGCTTAGTTTCAGAAGGTGAGGGTGATACATTTGAGCTTTTTACACCATAGTCAAACTCTATATTTCACTTATGGATTTTTTTTTTTTTTTGCCAAACTAGGAGATTTACTAATAGACCTTCATATGACACCTGAGCTGCAGCACTGACACCAAACCATACATTTTATTTTTACTACCTTAGGAGAATATGAATTAGGGCTGCAGCTAACGAGTCTTGATTCAAATCAGAAAAATCACAATTTCCTAAAGGCCTAATTAATGCCTTCAGATGGAGTTTAGTCTGATCCTACTGTCATCATAAATGAATATCTTGAACTACTATAAATGCCACTTACATTTCATGAGAAAATATTACACTGCTTCTGTTATCATTAGAAAGAAGATTATGAGGATATTAAAGTTAATTCTTTTAAGAATCAAATTGAAGTATAACAATGTAAACTTATTCTGCTGATAAACTGTAATCTCTGAATGTTTATAAGAACACTAAAACAATAATACACTGATTTTTTTTTTCTTTTTTTCTGATGCGAGTCAGGCCAACTGCGCACAGGCGCCAGACGTAGACCTACAGTCTATGCGCCAGACCCTGGTGCGTGTGCCCCATGTATGCAGGCCGCGCCCACACACACACACACACATACACACACACCGTTTAAGGAACAGCTTGCTGAATGAAACGTATTCTTTCTCAATTAAGGGCTGGAAAACTTTTTTTCTCCTGCTGCTGCTAATTCCGCTGGCACGCTGCCTGGCTGCTGCACTCCGCCGCGTTCAGCCGGAGCCAAAACACTTCTACTGTATTCTACTCTTCAGTCCTAAAAAACGGAGAGAGAAGGGCGCCACTGTGTTTATTTTTTAATACTGTATATGTCTGTCACATAAATCACACATAATGAATCAGTCCCACTATTCTCAGTCTCAAACATACCTTGTAGGTCATAATCAACCCAAACGCTGCCAAAAACAAGTCAGACTTGTTACTACTAGTGTTATAGTTATAGTGAGTGGAAGGGCTCTAACGTTCACACGTGTGCGCAGCCGTCAGTCAATAAATCCAGCAGTGTTTTTGACACATCCTGAGATCGATCCCGACTTCTGAAAACAATGTTTACGGCTATTTTTCTTTAAATCATCAGTATTGCCACCCTGCAGTGTCACGTTTTTAACTTCGTGAGGGGTGAAAACGTTGTGAAGTGTATCGCTTCTTGTCATCTAACTGTGTGATTCCTGCTGTGATCTGTATTCTGACAAAGTTCAAACTCCTCTCTGACCGACACAAACAGTGTGTCCCCCCCTCCCCTCCCAGACAGTCCATGTGGAAGGTTCAATGTCTAATAAGTGTTTGGCTCTCATTTGCATTGCAAAACACAACATGTACACGTTCGTACTATCGCAATCTATCTCCTGCAATCCCTGTTTTTTAAATGACAAAACGTGGATCAATCCAGTTTTAATCCAGTGTGAATAAATGATCCTGCTAAGTAAAAACAAAACCCGATTTGATTTAAGAAAATATATTTTGCTTTGTAGAAAATCCCTGAAAACTAATTTTAAAAAAAGCTACAATTATCTCTCCCTTTTGCCAAGACTTGAGGTTTAAGTATCTGAAGTCGAGGCTTCTTAAATGTAACCCACGATCTGCCCTGTCCGCAGAAAATGAATGAAACAACAACTCTCCAAGAGTCTCCAGCTGTCTTAGTCTGTATTCACCCACCTTTCCTCCCGGTCCGTCCTCGCAGTGATAACTGGCACCAGGGTGGGTGGGGGGGTCACTCCTTGTCCCGGTCGATCCGTGTGAATATTGAAATCCTCATTTGGAGCTCTAGTCCCGCTGTATCCCTCCTTTCAAAAAAAAAGCAGTCTGTGAGCGGCTCTCGGCTGAAAACCGAGCTGAGTTTATAAATCCATCCAAAACAGCCCCGCGGAACATGAACGACAGCTGCCGGGCTCCTGGTGACCGGAGAAAGGAGCTGTGATCCCCGGGCAAAGTCCACTGCAGCCGGCCGCTCAGAACACTAAATCCATGGAGAAAGAAAGCAAACCAAACAGGGAGCGAGGAAGAGGATTCCCTTTCTCCCTTTCTGACAAGGTTAAAAAAAAAAAAGATCCGATGTGGGAAGAGAGTGAGAGGAAGATTGATAGAGACGTTTGATTAAAAACGTGCCCCGTAGTTCAGAGTCCCTTCTCGGTTAAACTGTACCGCCTTGGATAGCTCGGTGCGTCTTTACGCAGCGCTTCTGTAGGTTATCCCAGTAAGACCTGAGCTCCGCTGCCGTAACGTGGAGCTCAGCCTCCTCCAGTCCGATTTCTCTTCCACAGCAGCGACAGAGGAGCGAGCGACTGCGTCCTTCACACACCAGCCCTCTTACAGCACACTGCTGCTCTCCGGACGGCAGTCACAACAACAATGGTCGGAGAGCGGCCAGGGGAGCAGGGCGAGGGAGGAGGGAGAGGAGGAGGGGGGAGGAGGGGAGAGGAGGGCTGCGCTTCTGTCACCCCCCCCCCCTCTCAGTCCCCACTAAAAGCACCCCCATCCCTCCAAAGAGCTGGCAAATAAAACCTCTCCTTCCTGTCCACTGCGCACAGCTTGCTCAACTTGCTCATACAATCAGTTATTTAAAATGTTTTTGTAAAAACACTAAAATTTTGAATTTTTAAAGAATTTTTTCTTCTTCTTCTTCTTCTTCTTCTTCTTCTTCTTCTTCTTCTTCTTCTTCTTCCCCTTAAAGACCACGTAAATCACAGCCTTACATTGCATTATTATTTGCTCCCGTCTCATTATTTATTGCGGGTTGATTGTTCTTTATGCAAACAGAGCTCTTTTACAAGACGCATTCAATTAAGTTGCTTTTTTCTGAGTGAATGCGTGCGAATTGCCACCATATTTTAATTGCATCAGTAAAAGAACAGGTCTAATCCCATTAGCTGGATTTCTTTTTATCAGCTAAAGACTCTGAGTCTGGATGTATCTTCTAACATGAAAGGTTAAAACAAGAACCAATGAATTCATTTTGTTATAGACCTCAGCACAAATCTGCATTTTGTGGTTTTGTTGATTTGATTCAGGAAAAAAAACAAACAAACATGAAAAGCAAGAAGGAGAGTAGGTTTAGCAGTATGGGCAAGCAGATCCATCTGTGCTGCAGAGATCAGCATACAGAGGAGATAACGAAAACACCTGATAATGATAATAAAGTGATAAAAAAAAAAATGTGAGCATAACATCACATGAATGCACTCACTAACTCATTAACTTTTCCTTTTCTTCCCCAGTTCGGTTCAGTTTGCTTGTATATGCATCACTGTCACTCCCGACTCTGCTGGGATTTTATCAAAAAGTTGAAAACAATGAACAATACATCTCCTCTCCCTCCCTCTGTATCCTACTTACATAACAGAAGTTGAATTCCTCCACCTACCCAGATAGAGTTTTTTTTTATTTTTTTTAAAATGTTATTCAATTAAAAAGGAGAGAAACGTCAGATAGTTGTAGCTTTAACTTTGGGAATTTGATTGGAAGAACAGTTGAGGGTTCAGTTTTTTACATTTACAGGCGACTTCTGTCAAGTGTAAAAGAACGATCTAAAGAGGATCATCTGTGTTGTCTCTGAAGTTTAAGAAAAGTCAGTATGAGGTTTAGAAGTCTTTCATACCTTTAATTTAATCGCTACATATCTGAAGTTTGGTATATTCAAAAGGATAATTGCATTACAGTGTGTATGAATCTCTACACAAAATACAGTCCGGTCAAATACTGTCCTTTTAGTTCCAATAGAGATAAATCTTAATTCTCAAGCATAATATTTAACTTTTGGGCAAATCCATGTCCATTTAAAAAAAGTTTTTCCCCAATCTGATGTGGAAGAACTTGACCTCAACCTGTTCAAACACCTTTAGGAAGAACTGGTGTATCCACAGCGGATCACCTGGTTTTTTTCACCTAACATCAGTGGCCGACCTCACTAATGCGCTTGTGGCTGAATGGAAGCAAATCTTTGTAGGTTGTTATGAATAAAATATATAATAATAGTAATAGTAGGTCAATAATCACATATGGGTAGAACGTGCTGGTGTCCACATACATGTCCAGAGTTGATGCAACCGAAAAGAACGTTTGAAAAAAGCAGATGTCTCTTAGGATTTATGCAGCTCCGCTCCAAAATCACAAAAAAAAACAATTCTAGTCACTTAATATACACATATATTACTTAATATTATATATACTTTAACCAGAATTGGTTTTTAGCCATTCAAGATTGCCAGTTAGTTAACCTTGTGTTCCCATAAATGCTCACAGTGGTTAAACTCCAGCAGCAAATTCATTTCAACCTCTAAGAAATCATTGTTTTGCCTCTGCCCGGGCAGTTTTTATTGTGAAGAGAGACAGGAAGTTGTGGGGAGATGGAGGGGCAATCACAAGCTACAAAGGTCCTGACCCGGATTCAAACACGGTTACATGATATCTGCTTCAGTCAAGTGAGCCACCGGGACACTTGGCACCTCCGACTTCAAAATATAAGTTCCAAATAAATCACCGAGGAGGTAAAGAAGCTGCACAGTCCGTTTACTTTTATCTGAGGGTCAAACTCCTCAAGAAATGGCCGCAGCATGAACGCGTTGAGCTGAAATTTATGTGTTGAAATAAATTCCAGATTTGACCTTTAACACTGCGCAGTATTACTTCGGGTCAGACAGAGCTTTACAGCGAAAGTCAAAGTACACAAATAAACGAGGCAGAGTGGAAGTCATAAAGCAGATAAGAGCTGTGCTAATGCTGGCTGGCGCTCGCTATGTTTGTGTCATACCTGAGTGTGTGTGAGTGTGTGTGAGAGTGAGAGAGACAAAACGGACAAACACAGATTCCACGAATGGGTAATTTGATGTTACCCACCATGCTTCCCTAAATTTGGGTCAGTAAATAACTGGGGTTGTGTGTGTGTGTGTGTGTGTGTGTTTATACTGATTATTAGATACCTGTGTTTTGGGAGGGGACAGCAGTGTTAATGTTATTGTACCTTGTTGATGTGCTAATGAGACACAGGTGGGATTGTAGCTGTCTCAGTTGCTTCACACACACACACACACACACACACACACCCGTTATGTTTATAGCCCATTCACACACCCCTACATTAGCCAAAACTTGTGTGTGTTGAAAGTTTAAATATCTCAGAGAAACCTGCACTTTTAAACTAAATTCACCAACTTTGTGGGGTGTCCAGTCTATCAATTTACCATCAATACATGTCTCAAATTACACCAAAAGCATCCACGAGGATCTACTGCAGCTGCGTTTCTAAACATAAAAGCCCTTTACCTGCAGATTCCCATTCCCATCCCATAAAAATCAATATCAATATCAAAATAAATTCTCACTTCAGCTTGTTAACACCCAGAAAACAGACAGTTGGAAGTTGAGGATTTAGAGTAAATCCCAAATCACCTAGCTTCTAGCATCTTACCTTGCACAAACGTGGTAACTTTCTGACTCTCAGCAACACAAGGAGTGTAAGTGGTTTTACTCAAAATGTGGAAATATTCCTTTAACATTTTTTTTGCTGCAGTCCAACTTTGTTGTCGACACCATTTTCTGGAGGATTTTATGGGAAACTTAGGGAATCAAAGTCGAAATAGATGCAGGGTTCAGGCGGAAATTGTTCAGTTGTTAAGTAAATAACAACAAACACAATATCATCATTTTTATAAATAACATTTAAGAATTTATCCCATCTGTGTCCAAATCCCAAATACTCTACATGATAGAATCAAATATCTTGACCAGGGCAAGATCCTCCATCCCACCTCTTTATCTGATGACATTAGTGATATGGCAGATGCCTCCCGACCCTCCCAGTGCCCCCAGGTCCAGATAGCATTGATAGCCTGTTGCATACTGATGTTAATGCTAATGGGGAATACCAGGGCTGGTTGGTGCCTGACAGCTGATAACAGATTGAGTAGGAGGAGGGGTGATGCTGGGGTGAATGATAATCATTGGTTTGAGGTGATGTTAGGAGGGTGTGTGTGTGTGTGTGTGTGTGTGTGGAGGGAAAGTGAGGTGGAATAAAGGTCAGGAGGAATGTGTGAGGTGTGGCTGGTCGCTCATTAGTCTACCTCACAGCAGGGACACATCATAGAAGCATCAGGTCCCATTTACATTTAAATTTCTGGCTGTTTAGCTAATGCTTCTCTCCAAAATGACCAATAATAGTTTGTCTCAATATAAAGGCACATCTTAGTTTTGTTTATTTTTGGCTCTTGACACAAGCTAAAAGTAAACTATCTCAGAACAATATGGGATGGGGGTAACATAGGACATGAACATGGCTTAACTTTTCCAAGTTAAATAAAAAAAGAAATTCAACTATGTTGTACAATTATCGCCATTGCAAACACGCAGAGCACCGTCTGAGCTCTCGGTCAAACAAACTTTCACCAGAGCATTAGGTCTGTTTGACCCAAAGCTCAACAATAATAAACAGAGTGTTTGCAATGGAGATAAATGCGCATATGCTTTGTTTTCATTAAATTTACACAATTAATCGGTGCAAATCAGACACAACTGTGCTCTTTGTCAATGATTTTCCAAGTTTCTGAACTCTACTGGAGGATGATGTTCCAAAAATCTCTGACGACTCAGACTACTGAAACCTGAAGCCTTCCTGAGACACAAGCTGGTGAACAACACAGTGAAGGATTTTTTATTTTTTTATTTCTCGATACCTATAACTAAAAAAACAATAAATGATTCTGTGTTCATGGTTTGTGGTTTCTAAGTGCCGGTCAGTGATGTTGACCGACTTGTCTGCTCATCCCGACCTTAAGGTCATCGAATCCCACGCTGGTTGGGTCCTGAAGCTCCCATTGTTGTATGTTTGTGTTAATCATTACCTGCGATGTTCGCAACACAATGGGACAAGCAGAGAGAACGGGCTTTGTGATGCAAGGGGGAGCGCTGCTGCCAAAACACAGAGCTGAAAGAGAGACAGAGCAGAGAGCGGGGGAAGAAGAAAGGAACAGAGAGAGAGAGAAAGAAGACAGGGAGGAGGGTCCCACAGCAAGAGACCTGCGATTAAAACATGTGATCTGACGTACTGGTCATCTGGTCAATACAAACGCATGCTGTTCAGACAAACTTCGTTCAAACCCAGAGAACTTTATTTTAAACTCTAGTAAAGACACAAAGATACCAAATAAATGTGTATAAAATGATGCACAAGACGTCTAGAGTATTCCTACTTGATGGAATGATGCCACCATAAAAACTGTAGAGTGTTGAGTTTGTATATTTCACTCAGTATACACATAAAACTCCAACAAGGAGCTGATGATGCATAAAACATGATGCACACACAGTGAATAAGATGACATTAAAGCAACAAAAGGGGGGCAACATCTACACGAATCTCAATGAGTTGAGCTATTTGTTGTGCACATTTAGTATTTAGACAGTATCTCTTCTGACTGCTCTCATGTTTTATAACCAGAGAGTGCTAAGTGACTCTGCTGATAGGCGATTTACAATTCCTCAATTTACATGCAACATGCATGTAATTAAAACCGCCAGGGTCGTAATCAAATGACCGCTTTTATTTTTATCCAAAACTTTACAATGTTTCTGCTGCTAACGCACCCATGCACACACACACACACACACACACACACACACTCACATGCAGATGGCGACAAGCTTCTATAAGCATTGGGAGCAATTTGGGGCCCAAGGACACTTTGACATGCGGACAGGAGGAATCAGGGATTGGACCACAGACCTTGTTTCATTATAGTCCATTTTGTTCAGATGAAAGACTGAAAATTATTCTTTTTACTAGAATTCCTGGAAAAACTAAGCATGTCACAACAAGTGAAATCCTTATCAATTTTCAAATTACTATCATTTGAAGCTCGATAGGGCATGAAGTCACTCAATGCATGTCCCTTCCACACCAGCACACATGCACCCGCACACCTATACACACACACACACACACACACCCAGCTGTTTACATGAAGATGGATATCAATGACAGCCACTGTTTTCCCTCGCCTCTTCTCCCTTTCTTCTTTGGTTCTCTAATCACATCCAACAGTGGAGTTGTGCCCCCCCTCACACACACAGAAGGCTGAACCCTGCCTGAACCCAGCTGCTTTAATTAATCTCACTGACTTTGTTAATTATTTGTTTGGCTGGCTGCTGCCTGTGTGTGTGTGTGTGTGTGCGTGAACACGTCCCGCTTTGAAGTATTTGGGACGTATGCCACGGCTGAAACAACCTCACTGGCCCGGCTCTGATGAAGGAGGAGGATCCCTTTTTTTGTTTGCAGAGAAAAATTTAAAAAAACAAAAAAACAAAACAGGGACAGGGATGATATCAAAATGCTCCCAGAAGCAAGAAGCTGTGAAGTCTGTTCTCTCCATTACGCTTCTCATCACCAGGATCTGTGTCATGCTTTTCCATCACTTCGGCTCTGACGGCCTCTTCTAATTACATCATTGCTTTGCACCGTTTTCTTTTCGCGGTTCACTGCACTTGACAGGACAGTCAGTGGCTCAAATTGTTTACTTTTATGCGCTCATCTATTAACATTTGCCAATCATTAGTAAATGGATCGATACCATACAGCATACTAAGATCATCCAATTTGACGAATGGCAACATCTGTCTGTCATTCACTCCAGCACTTCCAGGTGGAAAAATCTCAACAACTATTACATGGATTGCCATTAAATTGTGTTCAGACATTCATGGTCCCCAGAAGATGAATCCATCTGACTCGGGTGATCTCCTGACATTTCACCCAGCTGCACAAGCAAGTTTGAGTGTATCAAAAAGCCTTTTGCATATTTAGGTTTAGGATATAGCAGCAGTGTACACTCTGGTCTAGCAGCTGGGAATCACAAATCTCACCTTAGTGGTCATGTGATCTCACAGCATGTTGCACTCTCTTTGGTGTTAATTTTAGCACTCTAACTGTCCGTCAGGTGACTAGAAGAGTTCACTAGAGTTTTTTTCCCCACTTTTTGCCATCCATCCTTGACCTTGTGTCAATGTCATCTGAACTACGTCATTTCCCAGGGTCATAATCACTAGTGGCACTCGATAGCATCATTTTTGGCCACTGAATTTCCAACCTATAGTGTCGTTTTTTCTTGAGAGGGCAGGCTCCAGTGAGCAATTGTTTCCTCCAAAATATATGAAAAAAAACCATTTATCAGCATACAAAGCTGTTATATTTACGTGTTTCATGTAGTACAAATACAAATGCTATTACACAACATAACTCAGTTCACGTGTCTGAAGTATGTGTCCATACACTGTCCATATAGGCATGTTTATATGTATCTTACGCACATGTGTGCGTTGTTACACATAGTTGGCTGCTAACAGAGGGATTACTGCTGCCCAAACACACTTTGTGATATACCCAGGATGTACGTGCAGAGATGTGTTTGGTTAACCTCAACACTGGGGCCTTGAGTGAACGCAGACTCCCGGCTGCAGTATTCTAGAGGAAATCCGGTAACGTGTTACACATGGGGGGTATTATTCATGATTACAGTTCAATAAACAGAGAGAGAGGATGGAAACGGATCTGTGGTCTGGCTCTTCCTCTTGACCTCACTTAACTGGGAATCTTCTGCCTTCTCTCTTCTCCTCAACCTCTTTCCTCCTCTTCGGTGTATTTTCTCCTCTTTTCAGGGTACCCTTCTGGCATCAGTTTCCAAAGCTGTTATACAGCAGCATGTTTTAAGGGCTACGACTAACAATTATCGATTAATCTGCCAATGACCTTTTCAGTGAATCGTTTTGGTCTATTGAATGTTAGAAAAATGAAAAACGGTCATTCACAGTTTATCAGAGCACATGGTGCTGTTCTATTAAATTTCATTTCATCACATTTGAGACACTAAAAACAGTAAAAAGTGCAGATTCCTTTTTCTTCCAATCAACTAATCAGTGAATCGAATATTTGTTGCCGTTCTTTTGAGCTTGTATAGGTTTGATGTTGAATTTAAATATTTCCTAAAATATGTAAATTGTTTTTTTTTCCTCTGTGGCCTGAAAACTTCTCTCTCAGCTATATGAAAACATTACAGTACAAACTTAGGAAATGAATGGTTATAAATAATAAACAAGTCCCTTTATTTCAGTTTGTGAGAATCATTCTGACACCAGGTCCGCTGTTTCAAAGCCCTCAGGTCTTCATCCCTCCGCCCCTGCAGCCCGTTGCTATGAAGACATCAAAGGTCTCGAGCGCCCGGTGTCACAGTAGCTTTTGCTAATGGACCCGCCCTCTCCGTTGGTCCACCCACCACTTTAAGAGGTTTGAAGGGCAGGAAGCGAGACACCCCCTGCTTCATATTAAAAGCCACGCAGACCAGCTCTCCATCTGGAATGACTCTCACACACCATGTAGTCCTTCACTGACCTTCATTGACATGAAGGCTTAACTAATACCTAACACTATGTTTGGTTTTTCATTAAAAAAAAAAAAAAAGAATTTCAGAAATGTATCTATTTATCCACAATAATAAGATTTTCAATTTAATTAAAAAAAGGGTCACACATAGACCTATTTTCTGCCACAGGGCTGTGTGTTAGTATGTCTTCATATCCAAGTTGATGGGAATGGATCAGGGTGTGTTGAGTGGCAATTTTCACAAGATATTAAATTAGAAAATGACTCTTATAGTCATTATTTCTCTTTCCCCAGCGTCTACTAACTGCTTTTGATTGAAACCTCATCATGCTGCTGCTGGTGTCTTCAGGGTCTGTTCAGGTTGACCATATTTTGGATTTAGTTCTAGTTCTGTTAAAGGCAGTTTAAATTTAGATTTCTATTACATATATCAGTGATTTAATGCTTTTTATCACGTGATTGAAGCAGCGGAGGGGAGATCTTTGAAGAAAGCGATGGGGGATGGCAGAAGGGGCATAATAAGGGGGCCTCGGGGTGATGGTTGGGTTAAGAGGTGGCTAAGCAGGGGATGAAGGATGGGTTTAAGATGGAGAAACTGAGGAGAAGAAAAAAGGGGAGCTGGAGTCCCGCCTGGAAGGAAAGGAGACCTCTGTAGTGTTTACAACTTCTTCCTCAAGCAACGAAACCTCAGCCAAACATCGATTAGCTTCTTTTATATCTCGCATTTAGAAGTCACATGCACTTTAATCCAATTTGCTTCTCAAAAGAAGACCCTCCCCCCTATTCTGGTATAACTGCAACCTTTTTGAATGGTGAGGCAGGCAAATGCAGTTCATATTCTTTGTCATAAATACGTTTACAGGATTAAATCAGGTCAGGACTAACTGTGACATGCACAATCATTCAGAGTTCAGTCTTATGACTTGATGAGAAGAAAGGTGACAGCATGCAGGTAGGTTGTCTGCTATAGAGTCCAGGAGAGACTGCAGATATTAATGGTATCCTTTGGATACTGTGATTATGCAAATGTATCACAAGTAAAATTGCTATACTTGTAATTTCTCTTTACCTCCAGTATTCCCACCCTCATGCCCATCTTAAGGACCTCGTGCTTGACAGGTGTTCATATCCAGCATACCTTTATACTCTCTTACCCCATTCTTCTCTCCCACCCCACCTTCTTTCCCTTCTTACACTTCAACAGACTAATGATCTGGAAAAAAGTCTGGTGGATTATTTAGGCTACTTTAGTGTACATGCTGTGTTTAATAACACTAAGCAATAAATACCACTTTGTGTACAGTAATACTCGAATGCAGCTAAATGTTGCTGGAGGGTAAGTCTCTTTCAAACATGTACCTTAGTATGTAAATCTAATGGTAATTTTACATGTTGGTCTCCTGTGTAAATAAGCACCCAAGTCCCTTTTAGGCAACATTTTCCACAAGGGCTGAGTGTGAATAGGTACTGTCAGATTAATGTAAACAAAAATGCACAAAACCACAAAAAGTGGTCACTGCAGCCGTTTTCAGATATGGAATATGTAGCATTGCGGGCCTCATCTGTCGAGTCAAGTACTGGCATTTTTCACACGTAGGTGTCTGTTATGTAAATGTTTGGCACCTGGTGCACAAGAGGGTGTTACTGCCGGAGAACATTGGTGAGTTAAAAAGTTATGATATAAAGGAAGAAGAGTCTCACAGGCTGCTTCAGTTGATGGATTGGTGACACATTTTCTCATCAGTTTCATAAATTCTGCTTCCCTTCATTCCCATTTGCTCACATGTATGTATGTAACAACAGCATTTGCTGGATATTCATAACTTCACCCATGCTGCTGGTACATTATGGATAGACAGCCGGTTTTGATGCAAGTTGAACGGATAGAAGATTTCTAGTAGTCTAACCTTTGATGTTAATGCCCAGTTATTCAGAAATGAAACATTTCATTAGTTTTAAAGTTTTATTACAGAGAAATATTTATTAATTGTGAGGCTCCATCATACATTGTTTCCAGCATAAAGGAGCCAAAATTCATAAGCGTATTATTGCATATAAACTCGCCACTGCTTTATTTAATAAATGAATCACACGTAGTCCATCGTGCCTCTGGCCTTCCTACACCTTTATACTCCGTCACTCCTTCCTCCAATATCTGTGTACCTACAGATTTTATTCCTTCCTCCGGCCCTCTTCCATCTGCCCCTCCCTGTCTGTCCACTCCCCTCCGTCACTCTAAGGAGGCTCCCTCTCCAGGGTAGATTTCTCCCAGTAATCCTTGGATCAGGGCACCCCCCTCATCCCAGCCCTCCTCTGCTTATTAGATCAGGCCCTCTGTCAAAAAGCAGGGATCTGGGGCCCCATTGTTTGGCCCCTGATTAAGAGCTTCTCACACCGGAGGATCAGGCTTTTATACGGAGTGAAGGAGAGGGAGTTGGGGGTAAGAAAGAGAGAGGATCTTTCTTTTTGTTTGGGGGGGGGGGGTCTTATGGGCCACATTGTTGCAGGGCTCAGAGAAGGCTTCTTTTAAAGGTGGGCTGGATTTGGGGAACAATGGGATGTTAGACGATGAGGGATTTAAACCTTAAGCTCATACTTTTAAGACCTGTAGCCATACATTTGTCCACTGCTTGGAGATGTCCTGATCCATGTTTGGATGTGAAGTGAGCTGCTTTGGTAGATGTTGAAGGCAACATCTCATTATAAACTGATAGGTTGATCACATCGAATCTCTGTCAGGAATGTTGATTCTTGCTGAAACAATCCAGTCGCCTAGAAATTATGTTGATATACCGCTAAGTTGTTTTCCCAATTCGTAGTTGTATCGAAAAACAGGACTAGAGACCCGGGGTTGCATCATTATCAACATTTTTTTTAAAATTGCCAAATACAATAATTATATAACATTTTATTATGCCAAGAGAAAACAGCATTAGCAGCTTCTAGCAAAACATACTTGCTGTTGCCATTCAGTCGGATATGAGCGTAGTTTCTAGATGACAGGGTTAACTAAGAAGGTAGTGGAAAATGTAATTTTTAGACTCCTACATGTATTACTAATCATATAGTCGAATCCAGAACCTTCTTATGCTCCAAAATTAGCTAAAAAAAAAAAAAGAAAGAAAGTAAATCATCCTTACAAATCTCCTAAGAGCACAACAGAAAAACAAATTGTGCTTATTTTCAAAGGACAGATGGAAGGGCCATTACATAATTAATTAAATTTAGTGACCTGTAACAGCAACAGCATAAAAGCAAAAAAAACATCAACAGGTGGCCAGTGAGAGGTATAACTACAAAAGCAACATTTCAGAGGTAGCTCAAGTAGAGGAATAATTAAACATGTTATATCAGCACTATATAGTTTTACTCTCAGCTTGAGCAGCTGAGAATAAGAGTTTGGGTGTTTAAATGAGTATTCAAAGACAGAAATCTAAGCATCTGTGTATATTCAGTTAGTATATCACTTGTGTGTTTTCTTGCCAATACACTGGTCTTTTCATGTGGAGCCAGAAGCAAACCCGTGACTCTATTCTAATTATCTCTGATTGTAAAGAAAGACGTTAGTTTGAAGGGACAGTGATGCAGCATTCCAGAGGGATTGAGAGGCCATGTGGGAAAAGCAAACCGAGGTGTTAATCTCAACAGAGTGACTCCTTTCCCTTCATGTCCCATCATCCTCCGAGGGGATATTCTTAATCCCACAGTCTCTCTGGCTTCAGCTCATTCATTCCCTTACATGAACCAGGCCCTCTTCACCATCACTGGATACACAAAGGGTCAATTAAAGCTGGTCAAGATGGAATGCAAGTAGACATTTTTTTCGTTAGCCGTAGATGCTGATTGGCTGGACATCAGGGAATATGTGTAGGAATGTCCTTGTGCTCCAGCTGGATAGTAAATGTAGGAATCGATTAATCTTAGGAAAATGTATTTTGATTGGCAGGAGGTTCATTTTGCTGGAATATCACACATCAGGCCTCGCGCAAGATCCACTCATAGGAACCGATTCGTTCTTAACAGGATTAAAATCCTCTGTGGCATTCATCAATGTTCTTGTACTTTCTCCAATTTTCAATTGGTACAAATGAAATCAGTTCAGACCTGTTATACAAGTTACTAACAGACAATCTCTGCTTTTCTTCGCAATTGTTTAAAATTAGAATTACAAATCTGAATGAATTTGTACTTTATATACGATACCTAAAAACTCAAATAAAATATATAACTGAATCAAACTTAAAGTAAACGTTAATATTCTCCTCACCATATTTTGTTTCATAAAAAAGTTTTTTTTAGTATCTAACTTCATGTCAAAGCAGGTTACTGACCTTGGCCCTATGTTACAGAGTAAGTTTAACTTAGTCTGGCTTCACTGAGCCTAACCTTGGTGATCCTGGATAACTGGTATCATTAAGATGGCTGGCTCAGTTAACTGGGTTTTCGAATCCAGATTTTACATTTTGGTCAACCCCATCTTGTTTTTTTTTTTGAGCCAGAACTGACCTAGACGAGAGGATGGAGCTGTCCTTAACACTAGCAGCTAGCTTGGTTAACATGGTGCATTTACAGTCTATGTTGTAACTAACTGTGAAAATGCTAAGCTAATGCTAACTGAAAAACAAGCTTGAAACCACTGAAACAAAATGTACATACTAGAAAAACTCATTAGGTCGTTTGATACAACTAAAGGCTGAACAAGACTTTTTAGGTGACCAAAATGTTACAACTTCCATGAAGTGAAAACACTGTGAAACAGCAACAGCTAGGTCTATACTGAAGTTATGATACGTAGCTACCATTGTCGCCGTGGCAGCCACACCCTAAAGCGTAGCCTGCTTTATTAGTCCATTTTACTCCAAATGGGACCATAAAATGAACATCATGTATTAAAGAAGACTTGAAACTAGCAATTGAGACCATAAACCCGAGTTTACTGAGGTAATAAATAAAGTGACAAGTAGGGTCATTTTCTCACAGATGTATTTCTCATGGATTTAGTTTTCTGATTGTATTTATTAACAAAATGACAGAGATTTACAGATGAGAACATGTATAGGTGTCTATTAAAAATTTTTCAGACATTTCAGTGACTAAAATTTGTACTTTGTGTATTTGTGTGTGTGTTTTGTCCAACGTATGTTATGTTGCTGTTGTCAGCAGGTGTGCCCTGTGGTAGCCAGCACGAATCAGAGACGCTCAATTTCACTAGTATATAAAAGCACAAAAAGCCTGCTAACCACCTGGCCTGCACACACACGCACACGCACACACACACACACACACACACACACACTATTAGCGCACTACCACTACTGTGTAATTCTGCTTCTTTAAAAACACACACAGGTACATACACACATGGCACATAGACGGACAGAGGGAGCTGGTGACAGAGGTAAAAACACAGCATCCTCTGAGTGTGTGAATAAAGACGTTTGGGTTCTGCTGTTCAGTCAAGGGTAGAAAAACACGGAGCAAAAGAAACACCTGGGAGAGTATCAGAGCCTCCATCAGGTCACCAGGAACTACGCTTAGATTCACCTCATTCTCACCTCTCATACCACACAGAAGTTAACCTGGCTAGTTATGGTTTAGCTTAGCTTAGCACATCAAAGCTATTAGGCATGCTGTTTCTTCTATCGTGATGTTTTCACATGCAGAAATAAAAAGTAAGCATTTTGGTTTAAACATGCAGTCTAGTAGCAACTCAGATGTTTAGTTTCCTTAATAGCTAACAAAGTATTGCTTGATTACAGCTGGCTGACTTCTCTTCAGTTTGTCTTTTGTATTATCTAGCCACAATGATGGGGGATGGCAATGCCAATTAGTTGGTCAGCACCACTGTGCTTCAATCTGAAATATCATGATCAGTATTGAATTGACTGCAATGAAATTTTCTACAGACATTCATGGTCCCCACAAGATGAATCTCTGTAAATCTCTTTTTTTGGCACCAATGCACCTCAGCTCTTAAGAAAAGCCGCTCCACACCTGGCCACAGGTCACCCCAGTGTCTTCAGTGTCTTTGGTCAACGCAGACCAATCCTTTTTTTTTTTTTTTTTAATCATTTTATCATTTATCAACTACCAGAAAGACAGCAAACAAGTGTATGTCCCAAACATTTCCAGTGTTTCCAGAGATCTACATCTTACACAGTATTTCAACACTGTTTTAAGCAGTAAAAGTTTAGCTGGAAGGACACGTTTCTTACTCAAAAGTACAATGTTGGCAGCTGGTGAGAAAACTATTGTCAGACTATCCAAATTTACAGTAAAAAACCGTTATCTCTTTCCCATCCCTGACAAAAGAACCCTGTCTCTTCTCTCCACGCCACCATCGTAAAATATCTCAGTTCAAAGAGTGACAGCTCAAGCTTGATTCATTTTCACGCATGTTCATATTTGGATTGGATCCCTGTCAAAAACAATTATAACAGTCCCTCCAGGATTTCAACCACCACCGTCCTCCAGCGAGGCGTCTGCTGTCAAGACTGCTTGGATGATTTTCCGGAGTCGTGGTGTCCACATCTGTGCCTGATTAGCACAACAATAAAGCCCAGCACCCGGGACTTAATGAGAAGCCATCTTCAGCCTGGGCTCAAGGACCCCACTGACAAAGACACTACACAACCACAACACAAGTGTTTTCCTTCAGATCCATTAGGCAGAAACCTGCCACCGCTCCAAAAAAAAAAAAGATCAGATCAGAAAGAAATCCTAGAAGTAGAAGAAGTCTCATATTCAGAAAATGGCGATTTGTGCTTCAACCTGGACAAGAATGTAAACTGGAAAGTAAAACAAAGATAAATAAATAAAAATCACCCACCACCAAAATTAGAGGGGAAACCTGGCTCTGTGATATGCTACCATTGATTTTTTTTTTCTCCATTTAAATGGCAGCCTGTTTTTCTAAAGTTGAAATTACCAAAAAACTTTTCCATCTGTGCAACCTGTTGTTACAGTCACCTCCCTGAAAGTCTCAGCAGTCTGTTGTGTAAATGTAAAATTACACAGAAGGATGCACTCAAACTCACAAATATACAAGAACATACAACAGATACTTAAATTCCTGACGTCGTCTGTAAGAACAGCTCACTGAGTAGTACATACAGAAGACAATGGCTGTCATTATGCTACAGTGTGTGTGAGTGTGTGTGTGAGAGAGAGAGAGAGAGAGAGAGAGACAGTGTGCAGTGATCCTGCACTTTTTATACTGAAATCCACTGAATTGGCAGAATTGTTGTTTAGAAAGTGATTTAATTTGTAACCCTACATAGTGCAAATAAAACACTGCAAAGAATAAAACATATTCACTGCTCCTTTGAAGGTCATTTACATAGCTGCCCCATCTGTCTCTGTCTTGACATTTTGTCCATTCATTATGCAGTGCATGCTCTATGTAATTTGGTCATTTTAAATGTGCCACATGACATACATACAAAACAATTTAAACATCATTAAAAAAAACAAAAACAAAGAAGTTTTTCATGCTCACTGTGATGGACTATCTGCTTCTAAAGTTGTTTTTGACAATGACCGGGAATGACCTTCAGCAACGAGGAAGATAAGCTCCGATAACAAGAGGTGCGTTTATCTCCCTCTCAAATGATTCAATACATAGACACACAGCCTACAAAAATAACTGCAATGTGCATGTAACTATGAATAAAACCCCACATGACTTCAATACGGCTTCGACCAGGAGGAGGTAGGGGGGCTAAGACACAACATGTGAATTAGACAACTTTGAATTAGTCAAATCAGCTCCTTTAATCCCGGTAACACACACCGAATCCCACGAATAAAAGTAACAGCATTACTGCGATTAATAACAGTAATATAATTACTGCCCAACACTGCCTTTATGCCTCAGATACAGAAACACAGTTTTAAGTGGCACAGTTCTCTTGTGACTGTCTCGGAGGCAAACAGCAGACAGCCCAAATCTAGTAAGCAGAGTTTACCCAGCGTCCCTCCTCCCATTGTATATGGTCAATTAATCTAAATCTCTCAGTGTTTATTGGTCTCTGTTAGCTAAATGAGTGTAGACTTCTCCTCCCTCTTTAGGCTGTAAAATGAAAAAAAAAATGGTGTCAGAAAAAGAGACTTGCTGATTGGCACTGGCGCCCTGTGTGGCCTTGGAGGAGTGAAGGGAGGTGGTGGGTTGGGTGGGGGTTCCTCCGTCAGAGGGGAGCAAGGAAGTTTTACGAGCCCCTGTAATCACCAGGCGTTAAACTCAACAATTAGTAGCTGCTATTTTGTCGCTGGTTTATGGCGAGAGTCTCGCTAGCTGCTCAGACGACTCGCCAGGCGGTGGGAGGGGGGGTGGGGGGTGGGTGGGGGTCTGAGTTGGGGTGAAAACTCAGTGTTTAATTTAATTAAAAACTAAATGAGAATCTATCTTTAGGCTTTGACTTAATGAATACACTGAAGGCACGAATGGCAGCTGTTGTGATGTGTGTGGCGTCAGGATCAGGAACTGTAAAGGCAGCAAATGCTTTCAAATATACTAACTCTTCTAAAAATGTCCTCGATGGTGTTTTATTGACAAAGTAAATGCATAATAAATGATAATTATATTATTATTATTATTAAGATATTCATTAATGTGGTTAAAATGCTGCTTATTCTACTAACCACAGTGGTGTCAGTATTTGTTACAGCTGCACTTGACCTGTATGTATATATATTTTTTTTGTATTTATGGATTTATTGTATTTTTGTATTTATGGTTTATTTCAGTATGATCACACACATTAAACGTGTTTCCACACACAGGAGGCAGCTGTTTTCTGTGGAAATGCTCAGTAGACAAAGTTAGCAACTAGCTGGTGAGCGTGGTGGTGCATTTAACATCTTAAGAGCCAGATAGATAAAGTCGGTGGTGATCAATCCAGGACAATATTGGATTTACATTCATGAGGTGGACCTCATGAGCCTAATAATAATAATAATAAATAATAAGGTTCCCAAACTATAAAATATCTGGTAACAATTATGTAAATGTTGTCTCATTTGATGACAAGTGATGAATCAGTTTCTAATTAAATAAGTACATTATTTAATTAGTTAAGTAAATATGAGCAGTTGGGAAAATTGTCATTCATTCGATACATGTTAACACAAAATATGACATCAAGGGGAAAAACTTTTGAACTCTTTTCTGCTCAGACTGAAAAAAGGGCTGTGAAACATTAAAAGTTTAAAAGCTGCTGCGTTCATGTGGTTGTGTTTTTATGTTCCAGATAAAAACTGTTTGGGTAATATGTTAGACTGGCCAAAGCAGTGAAGTGTTGGATGACGTTGCAGTGAGACTCTCCTTCTGCTCACACACACACACACACACACACACACACAGCATGGTGTCAATGAAAGGAACGGCTCTCCATCTCAACTCTGAAATTACAGGTTTAGTTAGCAGGGTCAGCTCGGGCCTCGGAGGCGGGAATGTTGTGTAAATGGGAGCCGGTTACGTGAATGCCTCTAACCTTCCAGTGTGTGTCTGTAGGTGTTCAGAAGATGAATGACTGAATGTACATGGTAAATTTGATCTAAACTGTGTCAGCTTTTTAGTTTCCACTAATGTCCATGTCTGAACCTGCATTTTGCTGCTGTACTACATCGCCTCTTTCTTATATCAAAGTCGCAAAACATGTAATGGCTACAGTATAGATCTTCAAAATGAGGAAATTGTTTCTATAATGTCACTCTTTCTGCAAACTGTGGCATATTTTAGTCAGGATCCCAGATGACATGGGATCCTGACATCTATTTGTCATATTGCCAAAGATCTGAGAATGTAAGCTAGTATGTTAGAAGGCGTAGTTTCTCTAAGCTTGGGTTCGTAATCATGTTGAAAATCAGTTTTGTTGTCTTTGGGTATGCTGAAAATGTAGATCCCAGAGCAAAGGTTTCTTCACCTGACCTCTACTTATCTAACCTCGCCCCTGCCTGAGCGTTCCTCACCTGATCTGCCTGCCTCAGGTGACACTACTCACACACCCGTCACCCATGGGTCACCTCCAAGCAAGCAGATCCTTCTGCCTTAAAGATGAAAAATCTAGTCTTTCACACCTGTGGGGTTTGTGGTTTTTTTGGAGTCTTTTGTGACACTGAAACAGACATTGCTGCTCTTTGTAGCAAAGTGTGCATGTTGTGACAATCCTCCATACACAAACTGATCCATCCACATACTGGAGTTTACTGGGATTTCTCTTAAATCACAAAGTGACACAGGTGCTGCTCACTTTTTCCGTGTGAATGGAATTGCTGTCAGTGAGTAGATTATCGGTCAATGTGCGATACTGTGTGTGTTTTCAGTGTAGTTGATGGCTAGTGACAAGGGGCAGGTGGTCAGGGATGCCCAGCTGAGATCTCCTGGGACGCCCTCAGGTCACACGGGTCAGAGGTCAGTGTGCACGTGTTTGCACATGTGTACGCATCCACATGTTCGAGCATATTGAAGCCTATAGGTAGGTGTTTGTGTGTGTTTATATGTATATATATATATATTATAGGCTCATTCAGTGGTACATGTTGCTGCTGCCTTTATGTTAATTTCACAGCATTCAGTCTAGACTTGAGCCATGTTGAAAGTGTTAAAGAAGAAAATGTTGTTGTTGAGACTTTTAAGTTTTTATTGTTGCTATCACATATACATAACGGGGTGCAAATTGTTACAAGCCTTTTTGTATTTTTACTGCATAAATGCCTGAAATGATACTTTAAATTTGTTAATTGTCAGAAAATGTGTCATATAAGATCACTTAGGAGATCCTTCCACATGTGTTTTCATAAACATTTTTTTATACCCACAGAAATCTTGATGTTGTCAGGGAGATTGTGAAAGGGTTCAATATTTTTATGTCGAAAAAAAAAAACGTTTTGCCCCTCCGCACAGGATGAAAACCGATTCATCTCATGTGGTTTTCACTGTCAAGGAAATTGAGATAAAGCACTTTTTGGTGTGCAGTCCACAGACAACACCCAAACATCCCACATCTCATATCTAAAGAATCTGAAAGAATGAAAGGAAACACTGTCGAGGAACTGTGACACTAAAACTTCATAAGTGAAAACAGGTTACTTTAAAACTACAAGAAAAGCAATCAGACGTTCTTTCGCAGACACACACCGAGCAGTGCAGAGTTCAGTATGGAAGCAGTTTGAGCTCTTGCCCTGAGTGGTGAACCGTGTAGTTTCGTGGTGCCACGCGTCTTTCCTGTGTTGGTTTATGGATGTGTGGCAACATAAGTGATTCCAGACATGTGCGGTAACGCCGTGACGCAGGTCCAGCCAAAGAAAACCCTTCAGACAGACGTATGTGTGTGTGTGTGTGTGTGTGTTTGTGTGCTCTTAAACCTCGTTCTGCACATGAAGTATTTGATGTTTAAGATTGTGAAAATGAGGATATTTTGGCTGCGTTTTAAAAAAAAGGGTCAAAAACATTAGTTCTTATGGTGTTTTCTTTAAAAGCTGTAAATAGTGTATTTTGGTTAGATATACCGAATGATACTGTGTGAAGGAGGAATAAAAACATCACCACCAGTGTAATCATGTGTAATTGCCTTTTGTGTGCTTGTGATCACTATGTTCTTGCATTTTTAAGAGTAACCCACGCTCTCCGTTCGCCCCGAGGATTGCAGTCATTATGTCCATTAATTACCTGTGAAATGGCTCTCAGGCAGAGGCCGGCCGGCCGGTAGGTGATTTGGGTTGGCACTGAGCCACTAGGGCAGATATCCAGGGCAACACATGCATACACATTTAAATTTTATATTCCAAACCATTAGCACATAATGGATTTACTGTGACTATAACAGGGGGAAAACCCTCTATTGACGAGGACAGTTCGGATTATACATCATGTACACATGATAGAGAAGAGAAAACAGGTGGATTGCTGATTTATCCTTGTAAATCCAAAGATGATCCTGGTTCATTACAACTTGGGTCTTATTCACGTAGTTTAGTTCATCATTTCTAATGATAATAACAACGTACGTACTGAGATGAGCAAATATGGAGACAAAACCTAAAAAAAAATGAAGGTGCAAGAACAGTAAGCAATCAGACAATCACACCAACGCACAAGAACACAACCTGTTAAGATCGTCACTCGCTGAGTACAATTAATTAGCAATTAATACGGAGCAAATGGCTCCACATGTAGCAGCTTTAACTGGATGGCTGGAAATGCATTTAAAAACGTACTGTATACTTTGAAAACCATCAGTCAATATATAAAGTACACATGATATAAAGTTATTGGAGTAAATTATGTTTATTGGCCTGGTATGACACACACACACACACACACACACACACATACAGTAACACAGACACATGTTTAACTCAACTTTGGTTGAAATCATTTTAACTGACTCAGTCGTGAATAAATACACACACACACAAACACACACTTGACCACAAGCGCTTACTCATTCATACACAGTATCCAAACAGCAAATATAGCTGTGATACTTTGACCACACATGGAGAAACACTGTGGCTGGAGCCACATGTGTGTAAAGTATCACACACACCAAACACTCCATAACAAAGGTCAACGGATCGTCCCGGTTTCAGGATCTTTCTAGATCGAGTTTGGTTTTTCGCAGTAAAGCAGAACCTTCTGTCTCTTTCTGTCAGATTTAAGAATGAAAAGTGTTCAAATCCTGCACACATTCACACACACACACACACACACACAAAACACTTTTAAATATCAAATGAGACTATTCCAGTCAGTTAAAAGAAAAGAGGGGAGGGGTGTATGAGGGCATGTGACTATTTAGGACTAATCTTTCATTCATTTTTTTGTTTATCAGCATTTGGCATGACTCCCCAGATGAGCGGTGTTTCTACGGTTCACTTAGGCTCTGGTTTGTTTTCCTCCTTGATACAATTTGTTGGGGCAGATCTGAACACAGTAATGGTACTCAGGTGCAGATGAAAACAACCACATCCAGACCTTTTAGAGGAAGTCACAAACACATGTGCTGGGAACGTGATCGGATCTCGAACGGCTCTAAACACAAAACCTACTCTACAAAGTTTAACTAAACAGGCTCCCGTAATCAGGTGTGCTTTGCATGTTGGGATGTGGATGAGCAAAATCAACACATGCCAGCAGCCCGATGGAGAGTTAATCAACCAGTTTACATCCAGTCGTTTTAAGCTGATGCTATCACTGTTCAACCATTGCACACTGGTCAATGCAGCGCGATGCTGCATCCTTCTTACGTGATATTTCAGACTGTTGATTTTAAGATTTAATGTGAATGTATGTTCATTCAGGGGATTATTTCACTAAGAAGAATCAGCAAAAACAACAGAACCTTTTCCCGCTAAATCTAACTGTAAAACCATTTGCTATAAATGGTCAATTCCTTCACACGAGTGTCTCTGACTGAACTCCTCCCTCATCGATCGATGAGTGGACTGAACATTTGGTGATGCATCCACTGTTTTGAACCAAAGTATATTAACTATAGATTTCAAAGATTGTTTTTTTGTTAATTTCATAACATTCTCATCAATTACTACCGACATGCCAAATTATTTCATTCATTCTGAGTAGCCTTAATTAAAATAACAATACACAGAATGTCAGTCTGAGACATGTAGTTGAACTTTGAAATGAAATGAGTGAAAACCAAGTGCTTCTAGTTTAAATGATTAACTTTAACTTCAAAGCGATGTCACTATCATCATCCGGATTCTCTCTTTGTAGATATGGTATCTTAATTTACATGATGTGATTGGGTAAACATACAGGGGTATACGTTTTGTCTCAGTGACTGTCTTTACAGTGGATGGGCCCCTCCCAGCATGCAGTGCAATGAGGCCCTCAGCTGCATGCATCCTTTCAGTGAAAGAGCAGCCAGGTGGAGAGGCCCATTCACTGCAAACTGACCTTGACAGGGTTTGATTGAATCCCGCTTCCTCTTGCTGTTTCCCTCCCTGCCGCCCAGACAGCAGGAGTACCCCCCCCCCCCCCCCCCCCCCCCCCCCCCACACTCCTCCTCCATCTTTCATTCACCTCCGCTGAGTGACACGTCTCATCAATGTGCTTTTTGTTCCGGCTTGAGGAGTTTCTGCCTCTCTGTTTCACTTGCTTCTCTGTCCATCTTGTTTGTCTCCTTTCTTCGCCTTTCTCTCTCTCCCACTCCCTAGTTTTTTCAATAGGATGAAGATATTTGTCACGCTCGGCTGATTCCCGGGTGTGTCGTCTTTCGTTCTCTCTACATGCGTCCCTGAGTTTCCCGCCTGTCTCCCTGACCCTCACTCTGGACGATGAAGACGTCCGTCACACGACTGCCTCCTCGCTCACTTTCTTTTCTTATATCTAACATCATGTGTACTGTTTTAATGTTTTAAAAAAAAACGCAAAACAACTTTCTTAATACTGACAAAAGAAAAAAAAAAATCAATGTAATGAATGAATGTAATTGTTTCGCTTTAGAAAATTTCTGTTCAAATAACATCCAAATCATCTTAATTACCTTATATTGAAATTTAAGAAATGCCAAGAGACTTTTCTCAGGTAAAAGTTATTAATAAATACACGGTTGATCACTAGTGCAGGAGTCTGCAGACGTCTACAGTCACATGTGAGACTCTGTAGGGCCGGGGTATCCTTTATTTGATCAGGTAAAAGTCTCACTTAGATTAAAATCTTATATTAAAGAGTTACCTGGCCAAGAGAGCAGAATAAACATTATTACAACAATAAATACAAACAACATAAACAGACTAACACAACTGTCACACACTAGAAACGAGGGAACACAACGTCCAGTTAGTATGTGAAGATTATGTAATACTTATATAACTAAGATTATGGGTGAAATCCAGTTAAGATGCATAAACAGGTATGATTTTCAACAACTCTCACTATCCCACACTTGTCAGGAAGTAAAAACAACACCAGAAAGATGTGTGGGGGGGTAAGAGGTTTTAGACACCCTTCGGTGATCTGACAAAAACATCTTTTGAAGCATACTGACACCCTAATGCTTATTTTTGTCGCTTTGTTTTTTTGTCTCTACGGGAGATCACGTATCAGGGAGATACAAGTTATTTGGTGTTGCTCAGGAAAGCTGCAGTCATCAGGATATTTCAGTCAGAAACAAAGATATTAACTTGCTGGTGGCAGCAGAGGAAAAGTCGTAGGATCACCAAAGTGTCATCCACTGTCAAATGTGTAAAGTTTCACAATAATTCACTGAGAATGTGTGTAGATATTTTCTCCCAAAAAACATGATTTTATTTCAGAAGGAAAAGTTTGGGTTCTTTATGTGTCCCTGCGGGCCGCTCCGTTGGCTCCGTGTTATCGTTCTGAGCGTCGGACTTTCACTACGTTTATCTGTGTTTTTCAGTCTCTGCAGCCCTGAAATAGAGAAGGATAAACAGCGATGATAAACAACACTGTACCTCATCGCTGCCCGTGGTGGACACAAGTGATGTCATTGCCCAATATCTCTGCCAGAATAAATTTACTACATAATAATGATAACGCAGAATGGATTGATGGCCGTGTTCAATGTTTGGAAACAAATTTTATGTAGTCATAGTAGCTAAAGCCTCCAAAACAAACTTCCTTTAGTTTAACAGTCAGCTTCATGTCAGCTTCTTGGATTTTTGTGGGCTCCCCGGGCCATATCGGCTTTCATGATTCCTCCAAGGATCGTATATGTCAGGCAGATACTGAATCTTCTCTCAGATGTTATGCTAACCTTTCAGCACGGAGTGATGGTGACCGGAGTAAAAATAATGGAGGTCAATAATCCCTTCAACATATCTTTTGTTTATTTACACTGATGGTATCTATGCGTTTGTAAATGATTTGGAAGTTGCTGAGCTTAAAGGAAAAAGGTCAACATTTTGGGAAATTATTATTATTATTGTATATTATTATTAGAATTATTATTTGCTTTCTTTCTAAGAATTAAATCCGAACACTGTCAATAACACAACAACTTATGTCTGTTAAATATGAAGCCAGGAGCCGGGCTATTTTAGCATAGCACAAACACTGAAAACATTGCAAATGTTAGATAGATAAATTACATTTTCTGATTTCTCAGTGTGGGTCTGGCCTGAGTCAAAGCCTCAGAGGGAGGAGGTGAGATGAGTGCAGATAACCGTAAAGTGAAAGTAGGAAGGGCGCTCTTAACCACAGGACAGAAACTGGAGTAGATAGTGAAGAGAGAGACAGATAAAAAGACAGAGATCTGATATCAGCCTCACTGTTTACTCTTCACTGTCCTACAGTCCCGTCAGAGTTGTATTAAGTTACATTTCCTCCTTCTGGTGCTTCATATTAAAAAGGATTCAACTGTTGCAATACGCTTTTGGACTTGTTTTCACTGATTAAACGAGCCTTTAGAAACCTCCACTCCCTCCATTCAAAAACAATATTTGATGTTGTGAACACATTGTAATTTCCAGAGCAAAATATTGTTTTATAGTTGTGGTTGATCACAGTAAGATGAAAAAAAAAAAGTATTTAATCAAGGCAGAAAGCAGCAGAAAAACACACCTGCTACTACCGGCGGTAACCACAGGTGTCGCCAAATAAAACAGCACTGAAATCTAAGGGATTATTTAATGCAGTTCCTCACCCCCCACCCCCCCTCTCCCTCTCTCTCTCTCTTGCTCTGAATATCTCTGTATTTCACCCACTTCCCTCTCTTCACTCCATATAAAAGGTAACAGTGCATTAAGCCTCCCAGGTGGATGCAGTCTGTAACAGCCTGGAACAGGGCTTCCACCCTGGCAGAAAATCAGTGAACTGCACCATAAAACAGAAGCTGCCACTTAAAAGGATGGTTTTTCTATATTTCTATATTTTACACATTGTTAATGAGCCTGATATATATTCCTTTGTGCCACTCTGTTGTTTTGTCAAACTATAAAAACACATCAATAAACATGCATATCAACAAATGCAACAACATGGTGGTAATATATGTATAAACCTGATTAGACTTAATATACTAAATATATATATATATATATATATTCAGAATGAAAAAATGTTTCTTTCACATTTCACACACCACATGTGATGATTTTAATTTGCAGATGAATCAGACCTGTTGTCTGTATTATAATGATGTTGGTGTTGTGTATTGTTGACATGTATGTTTTGTTGTGTTTTTCGGGTGATCTCTGCGTCAGTCCTGTTATTTTAAGAGTGTACAGCAGGTTGCTATCAGCCCTGCTAGTGGTCAGTGATCCTCTGCAGCTGCTGGAACAGGCCTGCTTATCAAAGAGGGCATGTGTTCCTGTGATGTGGCCCTTCAGGTCGCTATCAGGGGGAGGAGAGTCAAGCCCAGCCACCAGTCAAGACGCCCTTTAGGTAGGCAGCTTTATCAAGGAGTGTGGAGGCGTGGATGGAGGGGTGTGAGATAGGAGAAGGGATTCAGATTTGGAGATGCTTTTAAGGAGCCTTTGTACTGCTAAAACGCATGTCTCCTTTTACAATTTGTCTGCTTCTCATTATTCATGCCAGAGAAGAAGAAAATCAAGAGAGCAGGACAGCTGTAAGCACATGACGTCCTACCATGTGTGCCTCGTCAGTTGTTTTGTCCTGTTACAGGCAACGCCAACTGTATTGTAAGAGTTGCAATCGAGTCTTTTGCAAGCAAATATTTTCATTTTCGATGCGGCGTCCTGCAAAATCCCCACTGTCAGTAACATTACCAGCAGTTTAAAAAAAAAAAAAACAAAGCTTAAATAAATCCACATGTATATGCAATAATGTGTGTGATAGCATCTACTGTATATTTATCAGAGTTAATAGTCATCCCGTATCCAGCTGAACTCTGAAATGTTTAATGAAATTGTGAATATATGAAATGCCTAATATTTACTGTTAATTTAGGAACAACTGATATTTCATTTGTTACCGACTTTTTCCCGACACAGATACAGCAAAACTATTTATATTAGACATGGAACTGTGTGTTTAGTCATCTATATATCTTTTATATATCATATAAAAATGAAAGATTGTGGGAAAAAGAGCAATGCAATACGTATTTATCTGAGTTAAACACCTGTTTGTTTTTCGCAATTTACAATAACCCTACGTCAACAGACATCAATGTAACATTTAGGCCTGAGCATTGATATGATCTGTGCCTTTCCTTCTATTTACAAATGTAACCGGTGGGCTTTTGCATTGTGTTGGTGTGATAGGAAAGATGCTGTGATCTTTTGACGGCTATCCTCCATTTATTCTGACAAACAAACAGGGAAACAGAACCTACACGTTAATAATGCTCACCCCTTACAACTATTTGTAAGTGCAATGACCCTTTAAGCATGCCTTAAAGCGAGCCACGCCCTGCAGAAACACCTGTGAGTCAAAGCGCAGGGTACACAACCCAGAGACGTGCAACAAACGGCACCAAGTGTAACGGTGGGCTTTGTATACCAATGTTGTGATCTAGGCTGTCCGCCCGAACAGAGCCAGAGTCAGGACATGATGAACTAAGTTTTTTGAAATCAAAAGGTCAGTGGTACCAGAACCAGACTGGTGTAAACACCGTACTGTACCCAATGAAGTGACGATCAGCCTGAAGGAAATGTTTGTAGATTTTGTGGTGGGAACTTTCATCCCACCAGAAAGAACAAAAGCTGATATTTTCCCACAACTTTTCTCAACTCATGCCAAACAGTTAACAAGCTCGATAAGAAGGAGTTTGTTTTCCAACACACCTGTTTTTATATGGAGGTGCAGAAATTGAGAGCTGCGGATTGTCAAAGTGAACAACAGCTTGTCTTATAAAATCAGATCCATGGACTCAAAACACTGATGTATTCCCACCATTTATTGCTCAGATAATTCTGAGCAACAAATCTGTTTTTTTTTTTGCTCTTTAACTCCACTGGATGATGGAGATGAAGATGAAGATGATGGAGAATAGAACGGAATAATCAATGATTTAGAGCTTTTCTGACTCCACAGGTTCAAATTTCGTTTGCTTAGATGAGTTTTGCTCCGTTGTTGTTTCCCATTGATAAATCTGAGCCAGCAGTGTGAGAGATAAACCAGGAGGATGTCACAGAGATAAGTTGTGGTATGCCGAGCACACACACACACACACACACACACACACACAGCGCTGATAACACTCCACTCTTTGATGTGGCTCCTAGAGGGAAGAAAGAGTGATTGAGAAGGAAAAGAGAAAAGAGTGATTGAGTGGGAGGGAAATTGAGAGAGATTACAGGAATAGCTTCAGGGATGTTGTTTTGTGCTACAGTGTTACAGCCTCAGCTACACACACACACACACACACACACACACACACACGCCTTAAAATTGTAATCTTTATCAGTCTACCTTCATCTTCTTTTCATTCAGATGCAAATGGAGCCTGCATAAGAAGCTGCATCAAACAATTTTTAATATTGATGATGTTTTGTGGCCAAAGGCGTCTCCATCAGGCCACACGATAGTCTGGGATAACCTTGTTCCAGTTACAACAATTCAAAATTCAAAAAGCTGGTGTCCATTTACGCGTCAGGCACGTGGAACATTGTGGATCGGAACATGGATTTTTTAAATAAATTTTCAAATTTTGTTCCCAAAAGTAATTTCATGTTCCCTGTAACATATTGGCCACAAATTCACACACTGACCATACACGGTCCATCCATATACTAGGTTTTGAACTAATCTTGTTTACATATTTCTCAGGTTCATGTTGTGGTGTCATACTGTGCGTCTCCATGGTAATGCTTATACGGTCCACAGTAGGCATGTGAGGGTTCAAGATCACTGTGTCAAACACACAGAAGAACCGTTGGCAAAAGAACAAGAGTGCTTTTCTTCTTTCCATTTTTGTTGTTGAGTAGGTAGATGTGCAGGCTCAGTTTAAAAAGTTCAAAGTCGTTAAAATAGATTCAATTTGGGTTGATTAAATGAAATATTGTGAAATCTAAACTTAAATACATTTGTAAAATTTGATTCTAAATGATTTAAATACATCCAAATCAGATTTGATCAAATTATACTACACGAAAACAGATGTCTGTGCTACTTTATCCACTGCATTAAAAAAAGGACGCAACATTTAGAAAACCAATTCCAAAAGTTGTAAACAACCATTTTACCACTTAACTAGAGACACACATTTAAACATAAACATCATCTGATTGCATTAATAACTTAATAAATGTTGCCATCTTTGCTATGATGAAGATGCTGTTTGCTCCCTTTCCCTTTCCTACTTCCACCTCATAGCAGACATCTGTATAAAACATTTCACATGTAAACAGCAGCGCTCAGGTATGAGGGGTTCAGGGTCAGCGTGTTCATCCATCACTTAAATTTTTTTTTTCTCATGTCTGTTTTTTCTAAAAGAGAAGGCTGGTTGAAAGAGGCAGAGAAAGAGGGAGGGAAAACAAATGTTGTCCTTCCATGTTGTCCATACATATTTATTATTGTTTAAGATGCTTGTGTTTCTATCTGATCACCACCTAGAAATTCATTTCATTTCAGGTTGTTGGCTGAGAAGCACACTCAAATGTCTCCAAAAATATCTGTATTATTTTATTAACACTGTGTGATTGAGATCTGAAGGGATGTAGGAATTTACCTGTATGTTTCTGTAAAAACATGCAGCAAAACATTTATCAAGACAAGAGCATCGTCCTGCTGATTTTTGAAAACGTCTTGAGGTTTCTAATAACCCAGCTGATGAACGAGTGACTCCTCCATGAATCTGACTGACACGACACACACACACACAACACACACAAACACACACACCCCTTCCTACAGGATGTTATGGTATGAAATTTGAGCATGATATGAGAAAGAAGAGAAGGAAGAAAGGGGGAAAGGTGTGTGTGTGTGCATGTGTGTGTGTGTGTGTGTGTGCGTGCACTTCCTGCAGGATGTTTTGGTGTGACCTCTGAGGATGAACCTGGGGTGAATACGGAGGCTCTTCAGTGCATCCTGATTCTAATAAGATGCCTCCGTTTGTCTTGTACGTGTGGCTGAAGAAACCCTGATAAGTCTGACAGTGCATATATGTGTGTGTGTGCGCGCGCACACACATGCATGCATGTGGAGTGTGTGTCAATCTGCGTGTCTGCACGCGCTGCTGAAGTATCCTGATAAGCAGACGTCCAGCTGAAACTGTGGACAAGCGGCTCATCGGCTCAAGTGGAAGGAAGTACTTCAGCAAAACTGATAGCGCATGTGTGTATGCGTGCGTGTAATTGTGAGTACATATTATATATGTGCAGAAGCAGAAGTACAGAACATCACCAACACGAGGTAAGTATTCGGGAAGCACTGATACTTAATAACGATGTATGTACTTCAAGGATTTCATATGAATTATGTATTTCAGTTTAACACAAAATAAAATAAAACCACATTAAAGTCAAAAGTGTTCATACCTGCTCTGAACCAAAGCAGTTTGGCAAGACGCGATAATCATTAAAATGGGAAATCAAACCATACACCTGCGTACAGTCTCTCCCTGAAGGCGATCATGTGTTGCACCTTATTTGACAAGTGATGGAATGAAAAAGGAGCTCGAGGGAAAACCCTGTCGACTTTTTCAGCTCTACACACCTTTGGGTGTGATTGTTAGATACTTAGGCTTAGAACTGCTGCAAAAAATTGGCAGATGCAGCCGCCCAAATTTCAATGTTGCTGGCGTTTTAGATAACGATCTGACAAGTGCATCATTTTTCGGCACACAGACCTCTTAAATCCCTCCTGGAGAACCACTGAGCAGTGTTGTTAGTTTCACAAGCCTAAACTGGATTACAAAATGATTTAACATTCAAAGCAAACAATATAGATGTGACTAAAACCAGGAAGGCGGCACCAGGCAAACATAAGAATGGAGGGTGGGACAAGAGCAAGTTACAAAAGATATTATAATTATTATTATTATATAATTTTTATTATATTATTATATCAAGATTTTTTTGCTCAGTTTGCCACATGCTCTGAACGCTGCTCCTTTCATTCCACCATCTTCTCCTCCTGTCCTGTGGGCGTCTCCCTTAGCAGGAAAAATAAACTTGACCCCTGCATCCTGGCGAGATGTGACCTCCCAACCTCAGCAACCCTAAACACACACACACACACACACACACACACACACACACGGACACACACACAGTCAGTCACTCTATCCTCCTTTCTCCTGGTGGCCCACCTTGGAGTGGTCAATAATCTGTTACCTGAATTTCCTTCACTGTTCCTGATGTCTCCAAATATTCTTAATTCCAAACCAGCCTTTATGTTTGTTTACTCACCTGTCAAGGCCTCACTATGTTTCAAACAAAGTGCGTATAGAGACACACATGGACTGTCTGAAGGCAGAAGAACGCAGGGTCGTCCAGCAAAAAAAGTTGAACTGAGCTCAATGTTTGCTGCAATGCAACGTGATGTCATCCAGCAAGGCCCGACGTTGTCCAATCACATACATGCAAGCTCACATTCCTGGTTGAACTTTGTAACATGAACACTGTGTTCTGTTGTTCAGCCTGCAGTTGTCGTGGTGAAAGATAAAACAACTCTGTAAAGTTTTAAAATCCTGTCTGTGAGTATTATAAACTTTTGTTCTGTGTTTTGGCGTCTGATAAGTCTTTAAACTCAGTCATCTGCAGCTCCGACTGGACTTCCTGGATCATGTCTCATTGGTACCTTAAACAACAACACAGCCCCCCCGTGTTGTTTTAAGTCGGTGTTGTTTTCAGTCTGAAGAAAGTAGAGTTTTGCCTTTAAATGTGGTCAGACAACACTTTGTAACGACTATTTCGTTAGATGTAAACTAAGGTGTTAAAGAGTCACAGTAGAGGAGGAAGAAAGAGAGAAGAAAGAAGGAGACGCAGTGCTACTGTATGTGGGAGAGGAAGAGGAGGAAGGGACAGGAAGAGGAAGGCAGAGAAACCTGTTTCTGGCCAAGTGAAGGAGATGGAGGAGAGGAGGCGGAGGAGGAGGAGGAGGAGGAGAGGAGTGTGGCAGCAGCAACACATGTTCCCAATTTCACGGTTGTGGATGGAGTAGTGCCGGCGGATGCGGGGGCAGGAACAGGCCTGCAATCTGGAGACATTAATACCTCAGTAATAGTCACATTCACTTCAACAACCAGGAAACTACTGCTCAAGACTTACAACGTGAATGCATGTGTGTGTACATTTGTGTCCGTGTGTGTGTGTGTGTGCGTGAGTGAATCGCACTTCACTACGCAAATTCTCCACTCTCTCCTCTCCCAGCAAACACACACACACACTCACACAGACATTCCCATTTTCTGTAAACACACAACCTCTAACCAAATTTGTCACTGCCAGTATCTGTTTTTGTGGAGCTCATTCGCTCTCACACACACACGCACACACACACACACACACACTGAGACGGGGCAGACCATAACAGAGTAGTAAAAGGCAGGCAGCAGGGCAGAGCAGGACACTGACTTCCTGTGCCTCGTGTTCTTCCTGAGCTCTTAATGAGACCTGTTACAGTAAACCACCACCACCACCTCCTCTTCTTCATCCATTCACCCACAAGCCCTCCTCTCTCTCTCTCTCTCTCTCTCTCTCTCTCTCTCCTTTCTTCTTTTTCCTCCTGTACTCTCCTCCATTTACTTGCACACAATTGGCTCTGCTACTGTGAATATATGTATACTGTAAAAAGGCAACATTTTGGGAAATATACTTCCAAAGCCCTTTTCAGATACGGAATAACTAACATTGTTGGGTTTGTCAAGTTGTTGATTCATTTCTGTCATCCAGACTTTTCTGAATGAATCCACTGATATATTTTTGCATCAGTTTCATCATTCAACATTAGCGTTATGTGACCATGTTAGTCCCATCATGCTGGAACTGTGAATTGTATTCCTGTCCTTTGGTGAAAACTGCCAGTCTTAACTTTTTAGTCTTTATCGTTTCTTTTTAGTCTATATGTTTCATGGTTATTTTGACCTAGACCAGCAGCCTTTAACATTGTGTTGGAGGTTTTCACCACACATGCTGACTACAAAGTCCCTTTACTGTTTTAATTCTCCTTTTTTTTTAAAAGCCTACTTCAACAGGAAACATAAAAGAGACATAGCATGAGACGTGGCATTTAAAACAGCAGACCTGGCAGGAAGCAAAACATTTATTGACATGATAATGTCACAGAGCATCAGACAATCAATCTCTTTTCACATATAAGACATACGCTATTCACAAACTATCAAACTGTATTGGGCAGCCACGAGGAAACACGTTTTCTTCAAACATTTGTGGAGATTCAAAGTTTCATACATAAATAGGCCTCTGTTCGTTGTTTGACTTTTTAGAAAACTACTTACACATTAACACAGAGACACACACATAGACTCATGAGCTCAGTCAACACTCTCACCGCTGTGTGTTTAACTGCAGCTCCCGGACTCAACCGGAGGCGTTTCATCAATGTCAGGGCCAGTTTGAAAACGTCCTCTGTCGGGCCACACTGGCTGGAGACGCAGGCTGCTTGAAAAGAGCCACAGACCTGAGCATGCTGAAAGAAGCCCTTGGTTTGTCAATGGACCGCTCACTGGGAGTAAGAGAGAGAGAGAGAGAGAGAGAGAGAGAGAGAGAGAGAGGGAAAGATGGGGGGAAGTAGGAAGGGTGCATACTGAGAGAGAGAAGTCAGCAGATCACTTTGATAACACCTTTCAGACAGAAAAACATCAACATCTAGTTTATTTTCCACTACATTAATATGTCTTGTTGAAAGATGTGTTCCATTTAACATAAATGAGCCACCTTAATCCCTCGGCTGAAGTATTTTAAGATCGAAAAAAACCAGGAAACATTATGGCTACCAAAACCAAACCTGCTCAAGTTAAGAGACAGAAAATTCTCTCTTCACGTGCGTCTGGTTTTAATGGTTTTAGAAAGATTGTTGAACAGAATAATGTGAATATGATCTCAACCAATCAGTTGAAATGTCCATTAATGGTAATATTTCCAACAATTGTTTAACCAAAACTGGATCGTAACATGGTATTCAATATTTTCTGCCATTAAAAATCATATTTCTAGATGTGTTATTATTACTTTTCATAAAGCTTTTGATAATTCTCCAACTTCTTACAATTGTTAATATTTCCTTCTTGTTAAATAGGTTTCACATGTGACTGGTGTGGCACAAGGTAGTATACTGGGGCCTTTCGTTTTTCTTCAGTATACCATGAATCAAATTGTTTTTTAAATAATGACTTGCTTTCAAATAACAGCTGGAGGAAATTAATTATACACACTCTAAAGTCTTGCATGAAAAATTCAGCATAATTTACATTTTCTCACTAATTCCATCACTGCAAACACATTTTTAAATTTAATTAAACTCCTGCAAATTTGTCACAATTACATACAGGGAAGGAATTACGCAGCCTGACCTACTGGATGAGTTTTAAATTGGAATATACGATATGTAGGATTAGACCATAATAAACGATTGACTTAAGAAAGAAGTTAGTCTAACTAAAGAAAGAAAGAAAGAAAGAAAGAAAGAAAGAAAGAAAGAAAGAAAGAAAGACTTTGACAGTCGATCTTTAAAATAAGTAAATTTTTTGTGAAGTGAGGTTCTTTCAACCACTCCTCATTTCTTAGGAAAGGTTAAGAATTAGGGTTAGTTTATGTATTATAACCTGATGCTTTATTGCCAGCCACCCACCCAGCGTCCATCCCACAACCTCTCCCCGAGCCCTCAACCGCTTGCGCTCAGATCTCGGTGTGGTGCCGCTGCGTCAGCCTGGGCTCGTATGGCGTCCTGCATACCGTTGGTTCAAACCACAAAACACACACTGTTCAATGGCTGCCCTTTAATCGAAGGACTAACACACACCCACAGTGCTCTGGGTCCAGGCCTAATGATCGAAATAGCTTCCAAACACTGAGGAGAGAAGAGGCTGGTGGTGGCAGAGGAGCTCTGAAGTTGTGTTTTCACTGTCCTGTTTGGTCAAACAGTCTAACCAGGATAAATGTTTGCCTTTCTTTACTTTTATAGGTTTGATGTTGGTGTTTACGAACAAGCTAATCAGCCACCTGTAAATGTCACACTTGTTTGGTATTATGGAGCTCTAAAAGTTATGTTTTGGAGTTGTTCTGCCAGTGCATTAATATAATATTTACCTTTTTCAATGCCGTTTAGCCTGAAAATAAGTGTTAATGTCTTCAAAGCTGACAGAATAACAGAGCTAGCCACACTAGAAATACTTGCAACACTGATTTGTGCTGAAAACAGGTTGAATTAGGACAAAATTTCAGACCAAACATATAGACAAATATGACTTTAAAGGTGGAGAGGTTTGCAATGCAGGGTAATTATTTGCTTTAAAGCAAATATGACACTTCATGGTTCTTTTCTTTTACACAACCCCAGCTGGTGTCAGTTTAACTCTTTTTAATTTTAGCTTTTATCCAACCGCTGCTGCTGTGATGTATGTGAAAATATATATATTTTTCCTGGTTATTTAACATAGAAAGATAGGAACACAATGACATTTACATATTCAATTTACATGTTTGACATGATGTTCAAAGAAAAGTAAGTAACACATGAATACATAACATCAGGTGATACACAGTATGTGGGATACAGCAACTACTGATAACACTCAAATAAAGATTCAGAGAAGCTAAGAATAAAATATATGTATTGCTTCATGATAAGTAATTATACATTCTCCACATGAACAGTTTTACCAAGGAGAGATTAATATTCTGGTTGTTTGGTTCTGATGTTTTTCCTATAAACGTGGCGTTTGTGACTCTATGGGTCATGCTACCTTTGAACTAATGGCTTCTTACGAGAGATTTTGGGAAAACGACGACTCTTACAAAACAATGTATGTTGAAGCAAGAAATGCAGAAATGCCAAATAAATTAATCAGCAAAAAAAAAAGAAGACGACTGAGGATGTCATCTTGGGCTTTGGGAAACTGTGATGATCATTCTTCAACATTTTCTAATATGTCATGAACAATACAACTAATTGATTAATTAAAGAAATAATCAACAGATTATTCGTTAGTTGCATCCCTAATAGGATGTGATTCACATTTTAGTTATTTACCAGTTGAAAAGAGGACAAGGACGAGACTTAGTTCTTAACTCTGGGCAGAGTTCTCTTCGAATAGGAAACTCTAGTGTGGATGCAAGTCGCTTTTACTTTTACTTTAATAATTAGACGGCTTTGAGTAGACGTAGCAGACAGCTTCTTTTCCTTGGATCCTCCAGCTGAAGGAGGATCTCTGTATTTACTGACTGTCCCTGTTTCCTCTTACAGCAAACTCAGAGGTTTTAGGGGTTGTTAGGAACAGACTGGAGTACAGTTGAATCTCTGTGGAGCTGACACATCCACAAACATTAGAGGAAGATTTGTAGGTCCAACCTGAAAGCCTTGCTGTGTGTGTAGCTTTCACCCAGGGATAACGCACGTGTTTTCTCAGTTGAGACGAATGACATTGCTGTTTATAGTTCACCTTTACCTATCTATCTACTAAATGTCCAGTCAGAAAAGTTGTAAAATTAGTATGTCTTAAATAAAAGTATCGAGTGTTAAGAGGAGAGGGATGTGGGTTTGAAAATAATGGGGATGGAGAGGAGGGAGTGTTGAGGGGGAAAAGGGGGCATAATAGGAAGACGTCTGGGTCTAATTTATGACCCTAATAAATCCCCACTCTTTACCCTCTAACCCCTGAACCAGCCAGGCAGCTCCCTAAAATCTTAATCACTCCCCTGCCGGCCCCCTCTATATCCTCATGGGGTGAGAGAGAAAGGAAAGATTGCGAACAGTGGCCATATTATTCTGCTGTAAAACCAAATGGCGTCCTTGTAATCACCTGACTGCCCCATAAGCCAGACAGCCAGCGAAGCACTCAGCCAATGAGACAGTTAGTTATTCAGTGAGTTGTATGGCGGGCAGCCTGGCTGGATGACTTAAGAGGCTCTTCTAATTTCACACACACACACACGCACACACACACACACACACACACAGAGAGAGAGAGAGATTTATCCTAAATCCATTCCTAATGCAATAACTGTGAAAATGCTTTCTTGTTTGTCTCTGATGTGGCCATCTATCCACAGTTAACTGCCACGTCTTTACCACTTAAATCTGAGCTTTTTTTTATTGTGGATACATTTTAAAAATCAGGTTTTACTTGTATTTTTCCACATTTGCCCTGTAAATCACACACTATAATTTTAAATACTGGAACACTGTGAGCAGTAATGGTGTAAACCTGTCAAATGAAAATATTTTTTTACATTCAGAAAACAATCTGAAAAGTTGGGACGGACAGTGTCACAAATTCTCCTCAATTTCTTCTACAGTCATTGTTTATTTGGGTTAGTTATTGTTGCCCTGGTAACAACTACTCTTCCTGGTGTCCGTATTAGAATACATATGATCATTGCTTTTTCTTTGCATCCAATAATAAAATTATAACAAGACTATAAATAGGCCAATCCAAAAATTTAAATGGGCTGGCAAAAAAACAAAAACAAAAAAAACAACGAATAAACAAAACAACAATGTTTGTTCATCTAGACGTCATCTAGACACCTTTTCATTGGTGTGTGTTCAGTGTTATTTTTAATCATCAATATAAAATAAATTTAAATAAATTGTTATTTAATCAGGATAGTCTAGTTTCTTGGCTACGTTCTTAAGTAGCATGACAAAGACATAAGTCTCTATTCGCCTTCAAACTGGTTATTTTATCTTCTTTACCTGTAGCAATATTCCCACATTAACATTTTATTGTGTTGTATTGTAGTGACAGTGTTGACAGTGACTGACTGACTGACTGACTGACTGGTTTATATCACCTCATACAGGCTTGCTGGCTTTTTACCTGACTGGCCGCGCGGTATTAACTGACCGGCTGGCGTCCTGAATCCTGCTGGCTGCTGGGCCGGCCAACCTCACTGGTCTCACTGACTGACTTGTTTCCTGGCTGGCAGAGTGCTTGTGTCAGAATAGATTTATGTCGCCTGGCCCTGGTGATAACTCATTTCAGACACACTGAGCTCCCCATGGGGGAGCAATAAAACCCACTCACTGTTAACCTGTTTTCCCCTGAATTCACTGAAAACATCCACTGCAAAGACTTTGGTGATGCTTACATTCAAACTAATGTTTTGCCACTGGCTGATGGTTGGTTCACAGAGATTGTGCACAACATCACAGAAAGCTTTACATTCCTCATTCTTGACATTCTAGTGAGAATTAAACCAGTGCCGTTTTAAAGACTCAGCATATCACAGTGTTTTTCACACAGTGTTTTAAAACTGTTTTATTTCACTGTGGATTGCTTGATAACTGTTGACAGTCCAAGTCCATTTGAGCATGTTTGCACTGGATGTCTACGATTAAAATAGTTTAATTGAAGACATGAAGTATGAGGAGCAGCGGGTGATCAGATGTGTTCGGTTGGATCTCCGTCCTACTTAGTCCTGGGTCAGCAGTTGGAGTCCTCGACGTTCAAGGACAAAAACACAAAGGATGTTTAAGAGTGCGGTGTCTGAGAGACACTCGGTCGTAAGGAAACTGCAGCTGTAAAGACAAAAGGTCTCATAAATCACTTTTTAAAAATGCAGCAATCACGCCCACTTTCAACAGCAACGACAACCACTTCCTTCAAGGCAACCACAAGCGCCAATAACAAGCTAGGAGGAGGTTTCTTAAAAAACAGTCGGATGTTTGTCTCATCCGCCACATCGTCCACAGAAGTTACAGCAAGGCACAAACTAACACTGGCAGAGTCAGAGGCTGATCTGGGTTAAAAGAAAAACAAAATAAAAATAAAATAAACCTGAGACAGATGTTCATGTTTACAAGAAGATTTGATTCCCTGAACTGTCTCTTCCTGTTTCCTTTCATTTGTGTGTTAAAGAAGCGTACCAGTGGTTTGGTTTTGGATAGACAACGCTATTAATTACAAATCATGATATTATATATATATATATATATATATATATTTATTTATTTATTTTTTTAATTTTTTTTTTATTCACACACACACTGTATTTTCTAAATCATACCTATACTATATAGATTGATGTGTTGTCTGGGGGATTCAGTATCTTTTCAATATGGAACTTGCATAGGATCAAATTTTCTTGAGAAGTAATCAACTTCAACCCTAAAATAAATATGGAACCTGTGGAAACTTTTCAGCACGCTGTCATTGACTCATGGTTTTTGCACTCTTTGTGTTTTTGCTATATTGGTTTCTTCTGTTCACTCTGTGTCACACACTTTTGTTTCTTGGTGTTGCTCCGTAGAAACAGAATGCTTTTGTGTTTACATTTGGCCTGCTGACATTTAAGGTTTTCTTGGGTCTGCTTATTGTGTTTTTCCAGAGTTTTCTGTTTGCTCTGTGTTTTTCCTCCTGCATTCCTGTGTTCCTCTCCAGCCTGCTTTTACCTCCACACCTGACCTGTATCAGCCATCGTCAGCCCTGACCTGCTCCGTGTTTCCCAGCCAGGCTCATCACCTGTTCTCCATTCCGTCATTAGTTTAGTTTGTAACAATGGTAAACTGCATTTTGGGTAGGCCAATAAAAAAGTAGATGATCCATCTTTTTCCAGAAATACAGACATGAAAAGTTAGAAGAAAAAGAGACAAACACAAAAACAAGCAACCTGTTTGCAATACATTGCCTATCCAACATGCTCAACTAAAGGAGCATCAGACTATAAATGCCATATACAATAGTATAGAATTTTTAATAGTCATATAGTCAGCTAATTGAAACAGTATTCATTGACTAGGTTGACCTGGTTAATATTAAAGTTCTGGTTTTCTTTTCTGTCTCGTTAGATCATTTGTTCGGTTTCATTCTGTTCAGTTTCGTCTTGCCTGCCTGCACTCATGAGTTATGTTCCCAATTTTAATAAATAGTGATTCTTCAGTTCCTGTTGCCAAGTTTCTTTTCAAAATGCATCACTGAAAGCCACACGAGCCTCGTTGGTTAACTGTGTCTATTGTGAAAGTGAAGTAACGTAGTTTGTTGTGGTAGTCCAGGTCAGATATCGATTGATTCTATGGATAGCTGCTCACAACTGATGATTTTACTCATCTGTATCCCAGAATGCAAAGCGGACCACGCTACTTCAAAACTAAATCAAAATCAAGTGTTATCTAATGAATCACTAAACTGATTTCCATCTCATCCTAAAATTAACATGACATGTACAGAAACAAATGCTTAACTGAGTGGAGGTAGCGTGAGGTTGGACACCCACTTTAACAGCAGCCACTTTCTTTTAATATTATGCAAAAGTGTCATTAGAAACCAGCAGGTCATCTGGGCCTTTACAAGAGTCATTACTCAGCTGATGTGAACAATTACTGTCCGCTGCAAGCCAAGCAGGCCTGTAATTGTTCATGTATGGAGGCCTTAGGATGTGACTGATTGGATGTCATTAAGTCTAATGTGCGTCAACAGGCATGTAGCAAGCATATTACAGTCAAACGCCGTCTCTCTCCACCTCAGAGGGCGGCTAATGGTTTAGGAGGTCCAGGTGGCAATTTAGGCCTCTGAAGTTTTACATGATCCCTACTCCAAAATAAAAGTACACACACACATATACACATTGCCAGGAGGCACATGCTTCCTCTATAGCAAATGCGGTAAGTTTTTGATTCAAATATAAAAATAAAAATAAAAAAAAGGACACATGAGCAAATAACATGATCATCGGTCCAAATTCTTGTTTTCTTTTTACCCATAAACCTTTGTGGTCTTGGGGAAACTGCCAGTGCCAGCGATGTTACCTAGTAAACACTCACTTGTCCATAAATTTTTTTTAAAAAAAGACCAAAAACAATTTTTTTTCTGGTAACTGGTAAAAATTATACTGCAATTCCCTTAAATAACCTGCTCTTACCTGCTCATTGTGCCTCTGGGTGTTCAACATGCCAGATAAAATGCCAGTGCAGCTATTTCAGTCATTGCATCATTTGCCTCAGCGATTATCAGGGAAGTTACATGATTTTTCAGGAAGATTGTGGCAGCAGATTTTGCAAAAGTCCTGCGTTCAGGCGCTGCGCTGCGTGACGAGTCCTCAGTCTGACCTAAAACTTTTCACTTTCAACACAAACTCCTGCAGACCATAAAATCGAGGCACCAAACAGAGATGATCCAGATAACGCGCTAGCGCTCTGTCTCACACAAACACACAATCTGTCGATGGAAATTAACTTTGTTATCAGATTTCTAGGGATATTTTTGATCCATTTGGGGTTAAATTAATTGAACTGAGAAATAATAATTACATTTCTGTTATGGCAAATAAACTCTTTAAAACCTACTAGAATCATAAATCAGAGTACACTAGTCATCACGTACTCTTTTCCCATGTCTGCAAACTGGCGCACATGTTTTCTCCTCTCTGTTCAAAGCGAGAGCATCTCTCACTCCTCGCTCGCGATTTTGTTGAAATTGTTTTGAAAAAAACGTGCAACTCAGCAACTGTTGGGATGCGAAGCTTGGTGATTTGCGGGTGTGGTCGCGTTTGTGGGTTATCTCTCGTGTGGACTTAAAAAACATGTTCAAAGACAACTGACTTCTGCAGAACTTTACAACACTGTGATTGCATGAGACGGTTTTATGGGTGAACTTTACAGCATGAACAGAACACAACAAAGTGTTAAGGGTGTTGCTCTATATGAACCGACCATGTGCAACAAATCCTTTAAGGTCCGTAAGTTGTACATGTTCCATATGCACGACAGGATCCCCCAGTTTTTATCATAGCAACAAGACAACAGGAGGCTATACTTACAGACACAGCATAAAGCTAGAGTCAACACGTTTTTGCAAGTCTATTTACATGCTTCACCAATTCAGTTTAGTGTGTTAGCATGCTAACATTTAGTACTAAACATGGGGTCAATTAAAATGACCATTCCGAGTATTTACTCATAAAATGAAGTATTGGTCACATTGAATGTTTCACGTTTCACTCAAAGGTCAATTTTGTCAAGATACTGGTCAACGGCATGAATACGCCGATCAGAGTTCATAAGATTTGCAACACAAATACAGTATGTGATTATATAGTTTTAAATAATCAAAATACCCAGTATAGACAAGACTGTTTCTCAAGGCTGAAAATTAAAGCAATGAAGTGAATTAACTAAAGCAAATTGTTTGTATTAGTTATGCTGAAAGCTGGGACAATTAATAGAGTTATAAGTGAAAGGTCCTTTAAGCCCCTGAGATACTTTGTGTGCATGTGGAACACATGGAAGAATGTAAATGAAAAACATAGAAGAAGACTGTCATTGCCGGGAATTCATCCTTCATCAGTGAAATGTGTAATTATCAGTCCGGAAGAGCAGCCGTCCTCCTCCTGTTTATATTCTCCTCTTTCCTCTGTGAATGTGTGTGTGTTTGTTTTCTCAGCCGCCTTAAAAACCTCTCTCTTACACGCACACAAATATACTGTAAGTTCATAAACACACACCTCTTGATCCTCTGCTGAGCTTCATCAGTGCGTTGTCTTTTGTGGCGCACATAAAAACAACAGCAACACCAAGAAATCTCACAACCGTGTCTCGGTCCGTCTGACTGCCACATTCATCAACATCCACTTTTTTTATTTCTTACATTTAACAACAACAATAATGCTGTAAATGGTGGAGACAGACGAGGCAGCATTTTAAGATCCGGGACTGTGGGAGACCTCACGCGTAACTTTAGCAGTCTTTGGTTCAAATATCAACAACTATAGAAAGCTGAAGGGGAAAACTTCTGGGTTCTCATTTACAACCCATTCATAATTATAAATCCAGCCTTAGAACAGTCTTTCTTAACAGTATGTTGAGTGGCTCACACACACACACACACACACACACACGGGGTGTATATATCACCAGAAAGCACAGCCCCCACCAACCACACACCCTCCCCTTTCCTACAAAAGCGTCACCCCACCACCACCATTGTCAATTCAGTTCGATTTTAATTAAATTAGCTTTATTGGCATTAATGTCACAATATTTCCAAAGCAAGTGAACGCTGCAGACGACCGCAGGGATTGCATAAAGAAAGTGGGAATAAGAGAGCGAGCAGGAAGAAAGCGTTAGAGAAAGTTACAACGACAACTTCTTGAAGCAACGACTGTAGTAGATTTTAAACAGATGAAAGATGTTTGTGGTTTTCAGACAAATATCCCAACAACTATTGGATTAATTACCATTAAATCTGGTACAGACATACACGTATCTCTGTATGACAAACAGCCATTACTACCATCCTCACGGGAAACTCTTTGGCAAACAAACATGTTTAACAGATCCCATTCTTGAATGTAAATACTTCAATCAACACTTTGTTTACATGCCCTCAGTCAGTCAAACATGTTGTAGCAGGGTCGTGTGTGTCCAGGAGATAAGGATGTCCGCAGGAGTCCCATCCTGCCGAGAACCGGCGGGGAAAGTTGACTGTGACTTATCCCGAAGGACATTTGCCTTTTTTTCCTTACACACATTCACATATATATATATTATATTGCTAGATAAAGAACAGTGGAGTGTCTGAACTAACTTTGGGGTTTACCATATGTCTGTGTTTATGAGGGAACAAGTACAGATCATTGTTTCCCTGTTGATACTGAGGGGAGAGACCCATAGATCCTGACTGAGAACGTCCCCTCCCACCTCCTGAGGAGAAGTGGGCAGCAGCTTCTACATTCGAGACCAGAGAGGATCCCAGTAGGAGGTTGATTAAAACAAACTGGCAGTGCTGTCGTACACGCAGATGTAGGCGAAACAACTGGAGCCTCCAAGTCTCTCTCAAACAAAAACAACTGCTGTCACTAATAAGGCCATGGCCACACTAACACGACTGTGAATACACGTTTGCAGATTGCTGTTCACGGGGGTCATATGTGTTTATTAAAGAAATAGTTTGGAAATACGGTAATCCGCTCTCTTGCAGAAAACCAATATAAAAACACCCTCTCAAGCTTATTAATTAACACATATATTGTTTAATAGTTACACATACACAAATAGAAATAATAAAAAACAATAATTTGTGGTTGCTGGAAATTATTTTTTGACAAACAGTTAACAAGTCTTTTCAGCATTTTCAAAGTATTTATTTCCAGACAGAAAGAGAAGATTAGGCAGACAATAATATCAAAGGATACCTGAGGTCACATGACAGTAAAACAGAGCTCTGTATAAAGGTTTTCAAACGTGAAGAATTTAAATGCATCAATATTAATGTAGACATGGAGAGATTCTGATAACGTCAGATAATAATTTATGACTCCGAACTTTTTTTGGTGCGTCAAAGACTGTTGTGTTTGGACCTGTGATGATAAATCTGCGTCCATCACTCTGTTTGTTTGGTTTTGCATTGCTTTCAACTACAAACCTCCAAGACGAGGACCAGCTGTTCTGATCAGAGGAGGAGGAGGAGGAGTGCAGAGAAAGTGACCCTCTACTCCCCCAGAGGTCAGAGGTCAGAGTTTGTTCCAAAATTCTGAAGATAAACCAAAAAAAAAATTGTAAAAGTGTAAATTAAGAGATGCACTCAAATTATCTTTAAACAAGGTTTGTTTTTTTCAAGGCTACTTTTAACAAACACCATACAAACCCACATCCTACCCTTTCCCATCAGAAAACACAGGGAAAGCTGTTCTATGTAAACACTGTCTATTAAACATGCACTGCCAGCTTTACATGTTTTATCATAATGAGGGAACATGTTTTCTGAGCATATCTTCAAAGTCACAACATGTTCTTACTGAATCTGCTCAATGTTCAGTGAGAACTTATTTCTACAATATCCACTCACGGCAACAGAAAATCAGTTTTATTGTCATTTTTAGTTAATTAAAGCACTTGGTAAAGGTTAGAGAAAGACTGTCTTTGTAACACACAAACACATTTGTTCAGTTGTCCACAGCAGTGGAACTTAGATTTAATTAACTTTGAGATTTTTGATAAGATCTATTACAACATTCGAAGGCAGGATGAAAAGCCAGCCGTCACAGACAAGTTATGATAATCATTTAAATGCTGGGATTCCTTTTCAGACAGACTGTCCTGGAAGGCATTCAGAGTATTGCAGTAGAAGCGACTAAAATAGTTGTATAAAGACTGAAAAAAGGAGAATGTGACCTGAACGTGGCTTCTTTCTCACCTAACACACCTGGACAATCATGGGCTGAAGTGGGCGTGAATGTCAATAGGAAAAGGGGAGGAGGTTTCCTAAGCTATTCATTGGACAAGCAGTGATGGTGGAGTATACTGGCGTCTTAAGAGTTCTCTTAGTCCTGCAGTAAAAGTGCTCACAGCTTTGTAAATAGGCCTTATGGGGAAACTTTTAGTTAGGAACTTTTAGGAACTTTTAGTACCATTTAGGAAGACTTCAGAAGTTGAAATACTTGGCAAATACAGCTCCAGACATCAAGACACAACCCTGCAGAGGTCAAATGCCTGAAAAACCCCACCACTCAGAACTGAAGAAGCCTTTTGGATGAGAGGCAAAATCAAAAGTTTAATCAGGTGCCTCTGAATCCTAGATCTACTATGACCCGGCTGAATAAAAATCCTCACGGACATAAAAAAAAGCAATGTGATTCAATTTAACATCCAAACATGAATTTCAGTTCATGTATCTATAATGAGCTGCAGCTGCAGGCACCTGTCTGTCTCCAAGCTGTGGCGAGCGCTGTTGGGGTGAGACAGTCTGGCGAGAGCCCCGGTGACCGGGAGGCTGAAGCTGTGACCAACGTCTGCCCACACAGCTACGGGTCAGTCTCCAAAGAGACGACGACCGAGGGTCTCCCTACAGAAGACGCTAATGATCCAGACACAAAGGAACAGGGCAGAGACGAACACAGGGAAACTGGCTGCCGTTAAAGGCGCTAGTTCTTTTAAATGTTATTCGTCTGGTACAGTTCCCACAGTAGTACATGAGCGATATCAGTGAATAAAACGATTGGATACAGTCAACGATTAAAGAGGGAAAAAAATGGCTCTAAAAAGTGCAACATGCTGAATCTACCTTTTACCAAAATTAGCACTGAAGAGGTTAAGACAAGATGCCTTTAAAGTGTTCAGAAAAAAAAGGAAAATGGAAATTTGAAAAAGACAGTCAAGAACAAACTTTCAGTCTCTCAAATGTTTTATGCCGTCAAAGCTATAAACCTCTTTCCACTGGGTGAATATGCACCACATAGAAAACAGGTAGGGAGAACATGTAATGAAAACAGAAGGAAGAGTAAGTGGTGGCTGATCTGTCAGAGAGAGCTAAAGCTAAAGCTGTTTTACTACACTGGCCAGCAGAGACTGGTGGACATGTGGTCAGCTGGTGTTCATCAAACCTTCAGTTTGTCCTCACACATCCTTACCCGACCATGACTGATTGAGACGTATCCGGTTTTTTCAACTTGCCAAAATCAGCATTAGCATTATCATAGTTCGACATCGAAGCTAGAAGCTAGTGGTCAGCTCTACCCTCTTGTCCAAATATGATCGCTTTCTTTCAGATTTTATTATTAAAGTTTCATGAAAGTACAGCTAGTAAAATCTTTGTTTGTTTGGGGAGGGGGAGGTTAAATGTAATCCAGAAAAATAAAAGAAAACAACCTTTTTGATTTACGTCCTGAAGCTTCACAATTTTTATACAAACGCTTCAACATAAACTCACAGCCGGCAATATTGACGAATCAACGAGTGTCCTGATTGGATGACATGGAACATCTAGCATTTGCATTTCTGGCCGCCAAGGTGAGTTTAACAGCCTACACACAGGAAAAGCAAGAGCAAAACTTGGAGAAAATATAGAAAAATGTTTTTTTTTTTTACCAGCGCAGACATTTATGAACTCATAACTGACAATAGAAATGAACAGAGCAGGTAAGTTGCGTCTCACTGTTCAGCATGGAAAACTGAGGCAGACAGAGGCCTTTCTGTCTGAGCTGTATGGGAGGAAACACAGGCATCATGCAGTGCCAGGACGTCCTGACAGGCCGGCGGCCGCTCTGACCAATTAAAAGGTGAGAGGAGAGGAAGAGCAGGATGTCAGGAGCCGAGAGGCGAGCTGCCTAGACTCACCAAAACACTAGGCTCACTGTAACAGTCAAAAATCACTGTTTCATTGGTACTTCATTCTACTGGAGTCTATTTTAAACTTAATGTAGTGCCTCACTTGGCCCCTTCGAATCCCCTGCAGCTTCATTAAACGAAAAGGTTAGCTGACTGTCACACGAGCAGGCAATAAAAACACATGGAGAAATTATAAGGTCTCTGCGATAGCCATAGACAGACTTTTCCTTCTAGTGTGACCTGCGGATCAAAGTTTTCGTTTTAACCTGTGAAATATAGTTTCTACAAGATGGATTGCCACAAAATGTACAGACATTCATGGATGGTGTATTTTAAAAAAATTAGTGCTGATGACCAGATGTACCCTCAGGGTTTACAATGAGCACAATGTTGACTGACAGTGAAATCCTATGTAATTCCATTCTGTGTGATGTGCTTCTGTGTGAGTGCAACGCCTCAGTGATTGGTGATTAGGCGCACCTGGCAATCTACCTGTGCCATTTAAATGAGGAACACACACACACCTGCATTTGTACACACTGATGAGCGCCGGGTGGTCGAGAGCATACAGATAAAGCACAGATCAGATATGGAAAGTGAAAAAGTGAAAAAGAGTGTGACCTTTGTTTCAGTCTCAGCTGTGCTCTGTGTTTAGTGCCACTTAGCTAATGCTCACATGCTGACTTTAAACTAAAATGATGAAAGTAGCAAACATCAGCGTGCTAGCATTTTCATTCAGTGCATGTAAATGCACTGCAAGCATGTTAAGATGCTGACTTTAGCGTTTGGCTCAAAACACCGCTGTGCCAACAAGTACAGCGTCACGAAGCCACAAGCATAGCCGTAAACTCTCGTGTTAGCAGTATTTTTGGTTTCTTGTTGTTTTCGTTTCTAACATTAATCTGGTATTTCATTGCTCTACGCTGCTGCCACAAGATGATGCATTTTCCATGTTGTCTCAAAGTTTCATTCAAGAACAATCTTTCTTTTTCTAGCTTCTTTTTTTTTTTTTTTTTTTTTTTAATCCTGACTTATGAGATTTTAAAACTAGAAACTAATGATCAAACCTCAAAACTCAAACCTCTAAGTATTACTGCTTTAGTTCAGTGTTAAACCAGTTACAAGAGAAGTATAGAAAATCGAATATATCTCCAAATACACTGGAGTTTTTTTAAATTTTATTTATTTATTTAATTACGGCTTTTGTGGTTGTTCACAACAGAACTGATGATCTGACTTCTTGCAAGTCATTTGAAGATCAGCCGGGGAAGAAAAATGAAACACCTCATCAAAAGACGGCGTTTTCTGACAAACTATCCACATTTGATGCATGTCTGTGAAGTGTGGATCGTGTTATTTATTGCCTTGTAATTGTGATTTGCATTTTGTGGCTTTTATTCAGACTGTTTGACAAGAAAGATCAAACCCGCCTCGAGATCTTTAAATATCTTGATGGGAGGAACTGTTTTGCTTGATGGTTTTTAAATGTGTCATATACCCCGCAGCAGCTTATTCTGTTTTGTTGTTATTGCAGAAAAGAAAATAAAGATAAGAATCTGATTGTGTGACTTAAGGTTATAACAAGAGGAAAGTTGTCGAGGTGGGGCACTAACAATAAAGTGAAATATACTGATAATATCTGCACCTCAGTACGGAAATAACAACAGATATATCCTGAATATGATGAAAGGCTAGAAAAGACTAAACCCAGAGACACTAGTCTACGTGTAAAAATAAAACTTGATGCCTTACACAATGACACAGGCCAGGAGTTAAGTTAAATTTAACTAGAAAAATATAGGAAAATATATTGAGCCCACAGATCAAAGTCAGACAAGTGGATTATACTGCAGGAGTAGTGCTTTTTATTATTATTTTTTATTATTATTTGTTCAACAGCATCAATCTTGTGGTGAAATAAGAAGCAATGTTTAGCCATGTCTTGTGGCCGTTCATGGACGAATCAGCGCGGTCTGGCAGGTCCTGCAGTAATCTCTCTGGCTGATGGTTTTTTGGGTTTTTTTGGAGAGAGGAGACAGCAATGAGGCTCACAGTCGTCGTTTTTGAAGAGGCTAGATGAGACCTTCAGACACATTCCTGGTCAGTCTCCTGGGCTGCAGCTCGCCACATTACTGCCTGCTGTCCAAATAAATAAGGTCAGTCCCAGAGGGCCTTCTGAGCTGGGCTGGGCCGTGCCAAGCCGGGACAAACCACCCACCACTGACTGTCCTAAAATATAGACTCTCCATTTTTAACTCCAGGAACAAGACGCTTTTTCAGTGAGTCAGAAACAAAGTCGTTCCACATGTTGTGGCAAGTCTTAATTGTTTGCTTTTCTATCGTCTTTCTTTTAAGGAAATTAGGCTGAACCTGGATTTAATCGACCACTCATTAAACCCCTCTTGAATCCTAGTGTAGCTTAGCGAATGTAACTTTGCACGACAGGAGCTTTGGATTTCTCTATGTGCCACAGTGATGTACATGACGCTAGTCAGTGATAATTTAATTACTTACTGCCTTTTCCAACATGCAAATACATTGATCAGCAACGTTTTCTGTCATCTAACGTAACATGCAACCATTAGCATGTCTGGTAACAGGCTGCAGTAGGAACCAAGTGTTAAACTCATAGTTTATGCAGACTGTGGCGTGACATATTATTAGCTATATCTGCTCTTCGTTGGATGTGGGGATATAATGTAGGAGAAGAATATTCTCAAGTGAAACACTTAAACACTTTTTTTTAAAACATTAAAACTTCATAAATGTTTGTGGATTTATTAAATTGTGTCTGATGTTCACATTAATGCACTTTAACTGACAGAAAAACATTAGGAACATATTTTCTGTCTGTGACGTTTCAGACGTTTCTGCTTAAAATGTATCAGACAGTTGCATGAAAACTGTGTGTGTGTGAAACAGAGTGGGGCGGATGAGAGAGGGATGTGTGTAACACCAAGGTTGAACGGAGGCAAAGCACTGCTTTTAAAAAATAAATAAATAAATAAAATTATTATTAATTTTTTTTTTTTTTCACATGTAGTCCTGAAATGTCCTCCCCACATTTTGATTGAGACAAAGCTGCAGGATAGTAAAGTGGTTGTATGAGATATTAAAGGGGTGAGTATCTAACATTCATATAGTTTACAAATTATACCTGCACCATGCAAATCTTTCCTCCCTCTCTCTGGCCAATAGCTCCATTCAGACAACTTTGAATCTCAAATTTCAAGACTGAATTTTACATTTTAAACAAATAATAATATTTACATGAAACCAGACACAAGCATAAACTGGACAGGCGGTGGTACAGGAACAAAATGGGATGTTTGTTGTTTTCACTTATGAAAAGTAGAAATTAAGGTTGTAGATGGTGAAAAAATGATACAGTACATACGATTTTTAAAGGGGTGTAAATGTATCAAACTAATAATAACGACTAAAGAAGTAGAAATTAAAATGTGAAAGTTTTTGTTTGTATTCTGGGTGTGACTGAATCTAAAAGTCTTTATCGTGGTTGTCACATCAGATTGACACATAACCTTTGAAAGAGAATCTGTCAGGATGCCAGACTGTGACTGCAGGGCAGCTGTGTGTGTGTGTGTGTGTGTGTGTGTGTGTGTGTGTGTGTGTGTGTGTGTGTGTCTTTGTGTCTGCATCTATGTGACAGACAGAGACGTCAAGTCATCAAAGAGGACAATGCGTCTGGTCCAGAGCTGAACTCTGGGAGACGGAGGCAGACAAAGAGATGGTGTGATAGGTGGAAGGAGGTGACGGAGAACGAAAGGCCAATGGGTGAATCTGTATGTGTCTCCACCTGCCCTCTCACTGTCTAAAACACTGAAAATGACAAAACATTTGTCTCTTTGCCATCTCACTGACTCTGTTTGTGATTTTTAAAAGGCTTTTGATTTTGGAAGGAGCGGAGGTCTTAGTGACCTCTGTTTGCTTCATTGGATCATGGCTTTCGTTGCACACTGTGATGGTTTGTAGCTGAGCATGAAGAAGTTGAAGAAGCACCTCCGAGTCTGAGATCAATCTTTGTCAATCAGTGTGCAGAATGTACACACGCCTTTCTTGTCCAGGAGTCTGTGATGCCTCTGTACCTGTATCTGAAATATTGTTAAATACACAACCTAATTGACCAATGCAGTGTGACTATTTTTCGCATTGCTTTGTTGCAAAATATTGTTCAAATATTTTTGTCATGAATTTCCTGTTTTGATTTGATTCACTTACTTCTCAGATTGTTACTTCACTTTCTAGATTCATTTCTCTACCACCTGTATCTCTTGAGTGTCCTCCAGTGTTTAGTCCTCTCCACTGACCAGTTAGCCTGCATCCTGATTGGTCCAGGCCTTCTGCTGCCATGGCGCCACAGGGGGTCATATTATGGGCCGGTGGGGGTGTCACTCAAACCCTCTCAGAGAAGAAAAGAGAGGGAGCTGATTTAGCATTAGGTCATCCCCACCCCTCCTGCTCCCTCTGTGGCTCTGTGACAGGTCTCATCATACAGAGGACCTGCCGGGCAGATTGACAACTCAATGAGTCGACCAGCATCGGGCTTTTACAAACACCATTTCACGGCTTCAGTCTTTGTATGACAAACCCCTAACACCATCCAATATGCCCTCCACTACCACCCCCACACTCAGTCTTTCTTTCTTTCTTTCTTTCTTTCTTTCTTTCTTTCTTTCTTTCTTTCCTCAACTGTCTATCTGGGATGGGATGTTGCAGCTCCAGTTACTACAGTTATTCCATCTGTTATTATAAATCTAATCTTAAAAATGTTAAAATAACTAACCTTATTTTAATTCCAACTTTTTTTTATTTAATATCTGTGCATGGCACCTATGGTATGGTTTTGGTTAGAGAAAGTTTGTGGTTATGGTCTATAAAACAAACGTTGGCACCACATGTAAACAACGAGATGCAAAATCCTCAACTGAGGACGTTATTCTTACTTGGCCAAAATTCAAGGAGAGGAGGAATGATGGAGGGAAGGACACAAGGAAAAGAGGGAATGAGTAAAGGAGGGAAAGTGGGAGGCAAGGAGGGGAGGAGATACCGTCACGCTTTGGTGCCTCTCAATTGAAGTCTGAACACCGGCCACAAAACGCGACTCGCTCCATATACCTCATCTTTGCATGTGAAAGGACGGCTCCATTGTCCGGGCCTAACTGCACATTTAACCTGTCTCGACAGAAAGAAAGGGGAAATTTCTCTCCCTGTCTCTCCTCTCACACCCTCTCTCTTCTTAACAAACCAATTAGCCGGACATTTCTCTTGCAAAGACAATTTCTTTGCACTCGTGCTAAATTGAGAACAAGCAGCTTTCGGTGTAAAGCGGATGGGATGTTTTAATTTTTAGCCAGAGGGATGAATTAATACCTCTCCTGGCTCTTAGTTTGTTTGTTCTAGATTTGGGGCTCAAGGCTCTCCAAGTACTATGTTCAGAAGGATGCACCACTCAAAAGACATTTTTTGTCCTCTCTTGCAAAGAGATTTTTAAATAAAAAGACACTCTGGAGATTTACTAACAGTGGCAAGATGTGAAGTGCATCTACTTCTGTACTTAACTTTTAAGTGGAAGTCTAGTTTTCTTTCTCCGGTATAGATGCTTAATGATTCCAGGCTTTTCTGTAGCCATGTCCACAGAGTCCACTGCTCATGCTGAGCGCCCGAGTGGAGATTGTGTTTTCTGCCAAAGCCTCCGGCTAAAAAGGAGGGTTGTTTGGCTCTGAAATGGCACTGACCAACACAGTCCAACTGAAAGTCAATTTTGTGTGTGTGCGTGTGTGTGTGTGTGGACCAGGTATTCCTCACATTGTGGGGACTCACAAAAAGTGAGAAAGTAAGTCATAGATAAAATCTGAAGCATAAAAGGTCTTTTTGCTATTATCTGAACAGACTGTAATCACCATGAACATGATTGTCAGTGAAACACCAAAGATGTGAATGCAGACGTAAATGGGCAAGCTTTCCTCAGAGCTGCAACGCTCCGTCTTGAATACTGGCGTCCTGAGGAGTTGAGTCCTGGGGAGAAGACGCCAACTCTGTACCTGTGAAGCCAACTGGGGTTTGATTGTGTCGGCATCCGAGTGGATCCTCAGCAAGAGCTCTCTGAACACAATGTCCGACGCCCCGGCCCGCTGGCTCTGAGGATCAGCCGAGGGGGCCAAATGTAAGAGCATCTCAGCCGGGGACCCGGGGGCAGAGTTGGTCCAAAGGCCTGATCCTGGGAGTCTCTGACAGGGGCAGCTGTATCCCAGCAGTCCCTCAACATCCCGCTCATTCTTCTAATGAGACACTCAGAGAATGAACTCCCGCAAAGGCAAGAGCTGCCTCCAGTCCCTCTGAGCCAGGGCAGAGTGGACAAAAGTAAAAAAAGTCAGTTTTTATATTGTATATTTCACAGGACATTACATCTTGAAGATTTTAAAAACAAAAGTTTGTTTGTTGTCATCTTTGTACTTGAAACTCATGATGTAACTTAGAGCACTGAACCATCATGTCACATTCATTAAATAGGATGAGATGATGATAACTCAAATGTTCAACCACTTAGCAGAGCCACCGCAGACAGTGGTGGACCCTAACCATGACCGTACCTTAACCATTCTGTAGTTGACATGCACAGTTATTATGAGAAAAAACTCATAACTTCTTTAATGTACCAATGTTTTTATCTACAAGCAGCTTAGTTTATATTGACGTTTGCATCAACATACCAATAATGTCAATTCAGATCTTGGTTATTATTATTATTATTATTGCAATTCTTTATTATTAAAGAATTGCATTTGAATGTTGGCACATGTTTCATGTTTTCTTCTCTTGAGATCCTGTGTGGGGATGTTTTTCCACCATCCTGTTCCTGCCAGACACTCATCAGTGTGAATGTACAGATCTTAATTAGAGGGGATGGGACGCTCCTCCCTGCTGAAGCCCCACTTTGTGAAGGCAGGTGCAGCTTTAAAATGACTTGTTGACATTTTTTGCAGTGTGCACAAGGTGGCAGGTTGTGATCCTACAACCCACATCTCATATACATAATCCAGCAGGCAGGCGGGCCCCCGCTCTTGTTGAATGGGGAACGCTCTCTTCCTCTGGGGACGTTTCAGGGCTGAAAGAGAACCCTCACCACCCGGCTACCGGGGGCCCGTGGGCACAGTGAGAAAATGAAGACCTCTGCGCCCCTCTAAATCCCCAGGAATTTCTCATTAAGCATAGGTCTCCGGCTGCCGAGGGCCCTGTGGGCCCTCACCCACCCCCCATGAGGGGTCTCCCTCTCTGGCAGGGAGAATGGAGCTCTCCACTCCACTTTGTGCTGGCTGCCGGCTACCAGGGCCTGTTATTCACCTTTTCCCTTTCTCACCAGCATAAGAGCTTTCTCCCAATCATGCTTTCAAAGCCCTCAGGACTTCCTCTTCTTTTCATTCAGTTTTTTACATAAGTGTGTGTGTATGTGTGTGTGTGTGAGAGAGAGAGAGAGATGTCTTATAAGGCCCAAAAGAGAGAGAGAGGCATAATTGAATTTGACATTTTTTAATGGTCTCCTGAGATATTTATGTGTGGAGGCGCCAATGCTGGAATGAAGCGAACCCTCATATCAAAGAGTTTTTTTTTTCTTTCTTTTTTCACACGTTGTTCATGAGTACAAGTAGGATTAATGAGGATTATGTATATGAGGAGAAGTAATGAGTTTTGATGAGAGTAGAGAGGATATTTAGCGTAAGATTTCAAAACATTGCAGTGAGTCAGGATTTGGCAGCATCAGCTGCTCGTGACTTTTTCCTGCTTTTGTTTTGAAGTACTTGGCTTTATCCTCATATTTTACAGAGAATATATGGACACAAGACACCAAGATGAAGGACAAAAACATGTGACAGTAATTTTATTTTTTCAGGTTTAAAACTGAAATTGAACAGACGTGTGTTGGAATGAAACACATTATTTGGTGTGATTACAACTTCATAGCTCATTTGTTCATTCATGTAAATTCTGTTTTTTTTTTTGTTTATTTATTAATTATTTATAAATTAAAAATTATGTTTATTCTTCATTCTTGTTGCTTGTTGTGAAGCACTTTGTAAGACTGGTTTCAAAAATAAATGACTCAATTATATCCTGAATAAAGCCTAAATGTCAAACAAAATCCAAGTTGGTTGTTGTTGTTGTTGTTGTTGTTGTTGTTGTTGTTGTTGTTGTTGAATAATGCACCACATGTGAGAAACATATATAAAGTAGGAATGAATTAGTCAAATGTTGAACTACAGCTGACCAAGACAAAGAATCGTGTTCAGCTGTCAGACCCGGACGCGCTGTGATGATCCGAGCCAAATGTGGTACTTCGTTTTGGTCATAAACTGGCCATTTTGCCGGTGTGAACACGCCGTATCTGATGTGTTGGGGTCGGACAGCAGAGAGCAAGAGAACAGCCTCGCTGGTTGGTGTTGAAATGATCGGTCAAGGCTCATTACCACAACTCTGTCAACATGTCTAGCAGAAGAGCAGCTCCATGTGGTTGTCTTCATCACACAGAGCCTGTGAACCGTCGCTCAGATGATGGACGTGGAAGGTGACCTTTTGAGGGCCGATATCTGTCACCATGGTGATGAGATGATTCAGTGATCTGGGGTCAGCAGTGACTCAACTCCAGGTGCTCCAGAGATTTCTGGCTGTTTGTGACCCATGAAAAATGTGTTTCCTCCATGCTGGCGTGTCCTTGTTTTGTCCTCCCTGTGTGTTGCAGTGATTTTTTTTTGTTTTTTGAATTATGTCTTTTTGAAGGCAGCCGGATCTCAGAGGGCAGTTACTCGGTTTGTCTGTGAAATAATCACTAGGATAATGTAAGGGGTACCATTTGGATCAGATTAAATTTTAGATATCCCGCCAATATATATAATATGCATGTGTGGACTAGTTTAGCAGTAATACAGTCTATGATCTGCACAGTCAACACTAGATTTAACATGTAACATTTATTTTTACTTTTTACATATAAACATTAATGATTAAATATGACAATTCTTTCTCAAATGTGAAGAAAGTGAGCTAAATATTCAAAACATATTGGCTAGAAAAATTAATTATTTGGCGTCTCATACCGTCCACCTCTTGTGAGTGGCTGGCTGGTTCTTAGTGTTCACATAAAGGGGAGTGGATTCAGGGCAAGCAGTGAAATTTGGATGGTAAAAAGAACAACTCTCACCAACAACTTCTCTTCAAAAAAGAGTCAATAGATTGTTTCAATAAAGGTTTCAATTGCTAAATTTGGGCTGTTAATAGGATTTAAAGACGAGCTTAGCTTTGATGTCATCCGTGTGGGTGTTGATTGACAGCTCACCTGCTGCTTTCCCAGCTCTGGGACCCGCAGTGAAGCAGATTGTTGTGCAATATTTGTGTTTTCACAAAATGTAATGCTGCAAAGTTGAATACCAGACCTCAGCCAGTCTTCAGTGAAGCTCATAGACAGTAGACACAGATCATGAACAGTATTTATTTTAATACTGGGACAGACTGGAGTCGGTTAGTAGAGTAAGTCGGGCTGGAATATGAATGTTGGGTCACAACATGTTCTCTCACTACAATGTGGAAGAAGCAGAGGAGGGCGAGAGAGGGAGCGGGAAAGAAAGAGTGAGTGAGCAATAGACAGAGCTAGAGAGAGAGCTGTCCCATGCATGCAGGCCAGGACAGCTGACAGCTGGGTTCAGCAGGGGTCAGAGGTCATGGATTGGCAGCAGTGGGGGAGTGAAGTGGAATCTAAAACAACAGGAAGACTTGCGCACACACACACACACACATCAAACACACACACACACACGCACACAATTCCGGGAGAGGAGACGAGCGGCCTCCGGAAGTGTGTCTCTCTCTCTCGTGAGGGTGACAGACAGTTGACTAAAACTTCATCAGTGAGTGGTGTGTGAACGCTTCCTCCCTCATATCTAATCCAGGAACTTTCACTTAGTGTTTGTGTGTGTGTGTGTGTGTGTGTATGTTGTGTTGATGTAGATCTGTTTACACAGTCATGTTGTGGGGAAAAAAGCAAGTCAAAGTAAAGCAAGTGTGTACTTGCATGTATCTTTGTGAAGACCAAATTGACTTTTAGATCTTAGGAGTGAGGACAGTTATTAGTAAATGAGGACATTTTTTGCCTAGTCCTCACTTATGGACAGAGTGGTTTGAAGGTTAAGACCTAGAGAAAGATGAGAGAGGACATGAATGCAGATTTGTGATATTGGGCAGCCTTGGAGAGTTTATTTACATTTTTACATTTTCCAAAATAAGAGATCACAGTCTGTGATTAGTGTATTTTACATACAGTTTATGAACTGCAGAACTAACAAAGTTGATAAATTGGTTAAAGTTAAACCTTCATTCATGCTTTTATAAACCTGTATGCGTGCAGTAAAAAGAAGTCTCAGCTCTCATTGACAGCCAGATAATACTCGTGGACACATTATTGCACTCTGACACTCTAAACTTGCTCACGTCTCAAACCTCCACTTTATATCTTGTGCTGTGTTGCCCTCTAGTGGACATGTCAAGTCTACAAAAGGGATTTTTTTTGATGAAGACAATTTGAAGGCCTCACACATGTTTTATACATCTTCAACATCCGTATTTGAGCAGGGGACAATATGTAAACATGTCGTCATCATCACCCTTTTCTTTCTCCACACGATTCTTCAACTGTCAAACTGTGTCTGTACGTAGGCACAGATGAGGGGACTGAGCACATTTTTAAAGCTGATATAAAGTGTCATTTTCTAAATGTATGGTAAGAGCACTATAGGTAATATAAAATTCAAATATGTGTCAAATAATGGTTTTATTTTGTGAGTTTATTTACATTTTTTATTCAAAAGAAATAAAACCGTGTGTGATTAGTGTATTTTCGACATACAGTATTATAAAACAAATTATAAACCGCTGGCTGCAGAAACTGAGCCAACAAACAAACCGGTTCATTCATGCATTTCTAAACCTGTATGAGTAAAAAGATGTCCTAGCGCTCACTGACAGCCACATGGTTGTGGACACATCATTGCAAACAGACACTCAGCAACCTGCTCACGTCTCCAAACCATCTCGTATCATGTGCTGTGCTGTCCTCTAGTGGACATGTCAAATCTACAAAGGAATTTTTAAAAGGGTAAATCAAGACAATTTTTTGATGCTTGTCAAGTATGACATTATCAGTGATATTACATAACTGATATTACATAACCCACCTACCCATATTCCCTTGCCCATCTATCATTAAGTAAGAGTTCATATATATCTCCTTCCTCTGCAGAAAGAATGAAGCCTTGCGCTCATTCTTGCTGGAGAAACTACACAATGTGTACAAACACAATGTTTCATTACATCATGAGCTAAATCAGAAATTCTGATTCCTGTCCTCAGTTAAGAGCAGAAAACATGCCACACTGTCACTGCCATGCTATGTGTCACTGCCTCAACTATAGTTGAGCAGAGTTCTGGTCTCAATATCTCACAACCAAAATGTTTTCAGATGGACGTCCCTAAAGTGAAATCCAAATTGGGGTCCATGACACAAAAATGTTTATGAACCACTGGAGTAGAGTAACTTCATTGTCCTAGAGGGGAAATTTGTGTTTGGCGCAGTGCTGTGGTCTGTTGCTTCACATAAAAATAAGAAGCATTTGACATATTGCTACACAGCTGCTTCCCATAGAAAACTAATTAAAAACATTAGAGACATTTGAGATTGACACCATGATGGCTTAAACGAAACTATGAGTTGTGCTAAAGTGCCTATGTATTTATTGCACCTTGATGGACAGTTGGCAGATTTATGGCAGATCTTCAATGTTTTTAATGATTTTCATTCCTCTTTTTTTCTCAATCGATGACACTAGTGAGTTCTTGTTTTTTTTGTTTTTTTATTTTTTTTGGAAAGGAATAGATCAGCATTTTGAGAAATACATTCATTTGCCTTCTTGTTGAAAGTTAAAAGAATGAGAAAATTGATACCACCGTAGTGACAGCCAGGAAGCAGTTAGCTTAGCTTACCGTAGCTCCACATAGTGTAGCAAAAAGAATGAAAGCAGGGTGATAAGTAGCCTCCTTAAAAGGAGGTGCAACAAACGATATAACATGTTAAATAATGAGTTTTAGAGATGCTGTTCAGCTGTTTTTAACCACTACGGTTTACACAAGGCTTCATGCAGACAAAGATAATCCATCTCATCAAACGATTTCTGGGCAAAAGGGTCTCATGAAGACAATGAGAGAAAATGCGTTGAATGTGTGAGCTCTCTGTCTCATATGATCAGAATAGAAACCCACACAAAGCCCTGTTCGTCTCAGTAGAGTCGTGTGAAAATGGTGGAAAGAAGTGACTCAGACAGATGATTGGCCATGCTGTGTGAAGCTTTATTAACATATATATATATATATATATTTATTATTATTATTATTATTGAGAGAGGACGTTCAATCCCTGGCTCAGTTTCAGAAAGTTACAGAAATGGCCGTATGCGTCCCACCCTAATGTCAGAAAAGTGTAAGGAGAAAGTTTCTTAAGCGGTTCTGACGGAGTATACCGGCCCCTTCAGTCCATAAGCTTCAGGTTGACTGGGTAGTGGTTGGTTTTCACACAGTATGTTGTCAATACTGTATATACTGTATACAGGCAAATTTAAAAAGGTACAGAATCTGAGGTCTCATCTTGAGACCTTCTTTATGTCAGCACATAGGCCTACTGTGCTTACATAGTAGAATTTACTACATGAATTTGTTCATAACCAAATTACCACAAACTAGTTATTAATGCTTAACGAATGCACAGAGTGGGAAAAACTGGGACCGCGTGTTGTATTAACAGTTTAAATGATATTGATGCCATTGAAGATTGATTGATTTGAATCAAATTTTGTTGACTTTTTAAAAAATGTACACATCTGGATTGAACCCAGTGTTTTAAAGCCCATGAGTATAAATTTAACAATGCCTGTTGTCTGTTGAGAAGAAGGGCAGCTGGTCCATAAAACATGATCATGTCATGAAAGCCACATGCAAAGATGGCTTTACAACTGATTCATGAAAATATGAAAATATGACCCTCTTTTGGTTTTAGTGTGCTTTTTTTTTTCTTGTGGTAATAACACATTTCTCTTCTTTTAGTAACATCAGCTAATGGCTGCTTTTGTCTTCTCGGTAAATATAGTGTATCATACCACTCACCAGGCACTTTATTAGGAACATCTGTGCAATCTAAATCTGTTGCATTAGATTTCACGTGTTCCATATAAAGTGCTCGACGATTGTATATCTTGGGTGAGGAAAACAGTATTGATGCTGTTGGCTTGATGACATCCAACCAATGCCCATCAGCCAATAAAAACCCTGCTTTTGAGGACGTCATCTGTGCCGGCCATGCAGATCTCAGGCGGGACTCTTACCTCCACTGGCCACCCTCTGACACACCCCTGACAATAACATTAAGGTTAAATGACAAAAAGGTGGAGCATAAACTGAGTAATGGACATACATAATATATGTTTTAAATCTCATACAGACAATTCTAATTAACAAAACATTTAATTCTCAATTATATGGGTCTTATTAATATTATCCAATGAGGATTTACAGTGTGTTTAGTGATCATTGTGGACTCTTAGACTCACTTTTATGGGAATTTGCATCTTACATTACTGTTATAAGCAAGAGTGTATTAAACATTAGTTAAGAGGTTTAGTGTATGGTATCAGTACTTTGTTTTTAATGGCCAGACTCATAAAGCAGCTTCACGCTTTGTCAGACTGAAACCTGGTTTTATGCAGCAGTGTTGTAAAAGTCTGGAAACCTGTGCTGACTAACCAGCTCGCGGTTGTCGTAAATGTGATTTTTAAACCACGTCAGTCGTATATTGACTGTTTCACAGGATGTGCGCAGCACTGCCGGCCCGCGGCGCTGTTTTGCGTTGCGCCAACCCGCAACAGGCCCTGTCTTATGTGCCTGTCTCTCTCACTCTCTCGCTCTCTCTCTTTCTCTCTCTGTCTCCTATATGTCTTTAAATGTCTCTCTCTCATTCTCACCAAACCCTTCCTGCAAGTATCGAGGCTGAAAGGCAACCCAAACCCCTACATGTCTCCCTCTCCTGAGTGGAAAAAAACACCAGGAAACGCCGGAGCATGTAAAAAATCCCCGAGAAGCCGCGTGTGTGTGGATGCAGACAGCCAGTAATCGTCTTTACTGTATTGGCTCAACAGTGACCTCATCGAGCTTTATGTTGTGTGTGTGTGTCTCATTTTGTTATTATACTCCCCTAAGACCTGATAGGAGAAGAGGGTTTGCCGTTTTGCGGCCATGTCGATCATAAACGCTATTTCCCACATCGCCTCCCGGTGACAAGAGAGTGTGTGAGGGGTATTTTTACACCTGAAACACCCCCCCTGCCCGCCCTCTCTGTCCTCGTTGACACATCGTCTCCAAATCTGGAGATTTCCTCAAAATCTAATTCACCAAAGCAGATATCTCTCATGTCTCTGAGCTCAGCTCAGTTTCACCGGCCGAGAGCTGCAGTTGTTTCCCAGCTTTCACCCCTTCGTTTCTGAAGAAAAAAAAAGAAAATCTGACCGTGTGTTTCCCTTTTTATATGCACAAAAAAACCCAAAACCAAACCAACACGGTCGACGCTTAAAGTGGGCATTAAATGTTGTGGCTGTTGGTTGTCAGACGTGTGTTTGGCCAGAAGATAATGTGCCTCAGTCCCCCCTGTCGTGGCAGAAAACGCTCATAAGACAGTGACTTTGGGAGGCACAACATGTAAAGAAAATGTTCCTGTCGTGGCATGGCTGATTCAAGACTCAAACAGCCTACAGAAACACCTCCAGAGCACAGGAAAGGTGCGCTTTGTGGCTCAGTTTCTCCGTGGCTGGGTGAACTTTATATCGAGCATATATTAACACTTTGTGGCCTGTTTTTTTTTTTTTTTTTTTTCCTCCTCTAGGCTGGAGGACTCCATTTTGAAGGGACCGGGTGTGCAGCCAGAGACTACATACAGCAACTCGTCTCAGGGAAGGAAACCCATCTGTTTTTCCGGGTAGCCTGCTTGCACTGTTTCACTGCTTCTCAGACGTGGTGCTGGTGGTGGACATTTTTTTTTTTTTTTTTTTGAATGTGCTCATTTATTTATTTCTCGTCTTATCTCCAGGCGCATGTGTGCGTTTCGAGGTGGTGGTGAAGAAGATGCCAGTTGTTGGCACAAGTTTTGGCATGTGTCATGTCATTGGTGATGGCAGCCGGGTTTAGGTTAATAATTGATGCTTGTAATTAAGGAGAGGGGAGGGGGGCGGTCTGTTGGAGGTGTCGTGGTCCGGTGAGTTTTTTGTTTTTGGCTGACAGGTCAGATTTTTTTTCTTTTTTTTCTTGAAGAGAGATTTACGGCCCCTTCTGTGCTCCATGCTGCTGTGGAGCGGCTGGGGAGGGAGGCAGTGGTGACGACTGGCAGTGCGCACAGCAGAGAGACAGACTGACTTTCAAGGGGCAGGCAGAGTCTGCAGGCAGGAAATAGCCGTTTAAAAGAGCAGGAATCAATAGGCGAGGAATTATAAAGTTATAGTTATCACAAAGCAGAAAGGGGGAGTGTCGCTGAAGGAGCACAACACGCCTGAATCTCTGTTCCAGGGGCCGCTGGACCAGGCTTTAGCGCATGTAGCGGGGAGGAGGTGGTGGAGGAGGGAGGGAGGGAGGTGGAGGGGGGAGTGAGTGAGTGAGTACGTTTCACAGGATCCAGGCCTAGTAGTATTGCCGCTGGGACTCTCCTCATCCGCTTTCAAAAAATTGGAAATTGGCACATTTAAACGCCAAAATGAACGGGTTGAGGGCCGTATTTGCGGTGGGCGACACCGGAATGGTAAGATTCTCGCCACAGATCCCGTGTCATTTGGCGTTTTCTGCGTGAGTTTGTTGTTTGATGCACATAGCCCGCATCTGACGGAGAGAAGCCCGTGGAAGTGTCTGTGTGTGTCTGTGTGTGTGTAGGTGAACTTGTGTATTGTCGTCTTTGCATGTTATGTGGCGTAAGTGTTTCTATCTCCTGCAATCATGAAACCACTGCAAGCCACGAGCGACACACAGACACAGACACACACACGCGCGCGCAGTTGCACACACCTTTACATACACACGCGCGCGCCAATGCACACGCGCGCGCGCGCTCACAAACGGGTCCATTTTAATCCCAGTTTGTGGTCACAGCGCCGGCAACGTTGGATTGATTTTAACATGACGCGTTTTTAATAATCTCACAGGCTTCATTGCGTCTATACATGTGGATGCCGCGAGTTTACATGCCGCTGACCTTATCGTACTTGATGTCATTTTCATCACATCGCGATAACATTACTGAAAGGCTGTTACAGATAGGCTGCGGTGTTTGCGCAGATTTCTCCCACAAAATGTCACATTAGGTCGATTGCTTCGTCGTCGTGGGTCTGTTTACGTTTTATTTTGACATCATATGAAGGCAGACTGTGTTTTTTAATAGATTTGATGTCCTGTATCTTTTTTTTAAATATATCTTATTACCAGCAGCCTGGGATAACTTTAGATAAGCTGCAGAGATGCTGTGACATTTAATTGGATGAAAGCCAGATTGCACATTTGCAAAAATCTTGACCAAAGTGTAATTTCATATTAAAGGATTATTTTAAATATCATAAAAATCACACAGGAGTTCCACAGGAAAAATAAATGGTAGTCCTAAAATAATTATTACAGGCATATTATAACAAACTTTGATGGAAAAACTGAAGTTTATGTTTTAAAGTCATCCAAACTTTGATGTTTATGATGATGCTGCTGACTGACAATTTTCTGTTCATGTTTCAGGGAGGAACCATGCCAGCATGAGTGGGCCTTACACAGGCCCTGGCAGGGAGACTCATCAGTCCAGCTGCCCTTTGACCCCCAGCCGTGACCTCTCCACCCACTCCGGCTCCTCCAGACACCATGACAGCAGAGTCGGCCTAACCATGTCTGCCGCCACCTCCTCCCTCAAGCATGCGTCCGTATATGGGTTCACACAAAGGGACCACTCCTCATCCTCGTCCTCCTCCTCTTCCTCCTACAGTCCCCTCAGGAGGCTGCAGCATCTCACCACCATGGTGAGCCAGCCTGACCTGGTGCTGCCAGTGAGGGAGGGGAGGGCACCAGAAAGGAACTGGGAGTGGGGGGCAAATAAGAAGGAAAGGGGGAAAGAGATGGAGAGGAACTCCTGGGTCGACTGCACTGGCAGGGGTTATTCTGGCACCCACAATACAAGCCGGGAGGAGACTTTTGGTAACTCGTCTTCTGTTGGAGGAAAACAACCTGACGTCCAAACTGGAAGTAGAAATGCGGCAGCAGCCAATCGGAGCAACGCTGTCGCCGCAGAGAAAAAGACAGAAGGTTGTTTCTCAGGCCCACCTAGCCCCGCCTTCTCTCTCGATAGCAACAGCCCATTTGCTAACGGCTTCCTCCACTTTGAGTCTTCTTTGTTTGAGGATGACGATGACAACAACAAGGAAGAGCGGGAGGTTGTGTCGCCCGTCGGAGATTCACAAGACAAACACGAGAGGGTGGGGAACCTTCCTCAATCCACTCCTGGAGACTTAAATTCAGACTCCAAGGATGCTACTCTGTCGTCAGCCAAGGTTGTCACGCGGTCCCAGTCGTCGGGTCAGCGCAGGAGATACTGGGATGGCTCGGATGACGAGTGGGAGAGCGACACTGAGCTGTTCCTGTTTGGGGAAAGCCCTTCAAGGCATTTGATGGCAAGTTTTACCCTCATTAGCAGACATGTTACAAAATCACAGCTTTTCCGGTTATTTTAGCAGTCTGGGTTTGTTTGTGGCACCCTGCCCCACTTCATACCAGACTGAGGTCACTGTTTCACTTCCTTTTTTAATGCTGTTTTGTGGCCCTAAAACAATGTTCTTTCTGGTGTAGAGATACAAAGCGTAGTAAAATGTATTTATTAGTAAATATTTATTATGGTACTGGATTAGGATAATGTTTTTACACACACAAGGCCTGTGCCCTTACAGATACTTGTTCATCTTAGATTATGGATGGACACACTCACAAAGGTAGACATCAATCATGAACTTAGCTATAATTTACGGTGTATCCACTATTACAGGTTATGCTTTGTTTCTACGCTCTTTATTGGGATTCGTTCCTCGAACTAAATCTTGACACGGCTCAAAAGGTGATACTAAATCCAAAGGCAGGGGAGAGCAGCACACTCATAACTGTGTTGTTGTTGTAGTATTTTTAGTTGTACCTCGATTAATCAGTGTTTCAGCACGTAATTCCTTCTTCAACAGCCACTATTCATCTGAATGACACTATAGGACAAATGATTCCAATCAACAAGTTCACAGGGTAATAGATGTAAATAGGGCTGCAGCCAATGATTATTATCGATTAGGCGTTTGATCTTCAAAATATCGGAAAATGGTGTGAAATGTAAGAAGAAACCAGATAAATATTCACATTTAAAAAGCTAATTTCTGTCTTAATGTAACTGAATAGTTGGCGACTGATCTTCTCTCAGTCGATTGACTAATCGTTGCAGCTTTAAATGTAAACATCACCAGCACCACGCAGCAGACATTCTGACTTGCACATTGTTGTGCCACAGTTGTTACTAATAATAACATAACTTAATGGCTCTGTTGTGTTCGAATGCTCCAGTAAGCCATGACAACGTGACTGTGAGCCAGCATGCACAACAGCAGGACCCTCAAACTGAAGCAGCGAAATGGAATTCAGCCATCGTTAAATTAATTCTTTACACCTGTGCTTGAGCGAAAAAGGCCTAATAGAGCTAATTCATAACCACTAATATTCTCGTGTCCGCATGTGGACATAAAACAGCAAGGAAGCCCCACAAGAACACCTATTTATTCACAGTCTACTACTACTACTTGGGGGGGGGGGGGACTGGTACAAAAAAGATAGATAGGATGCTACCATGTTACTATGCAGTACTCTGGCTTTAAATGTAAACGGTTCTGGTTATACGGGATGTTTTTTGATTTGCTGGCAGACTAAAATGTTAAAGGATCGGGTTCATAATTTTTGAAGTCAGTCTTAAAAGTTAGAATCAGGTGTGGCAGAACAGACAAATGCTGTCCATCGAGACACAAAGAGGGAATGTTGTACCAGAACGAATAATTTAGGAAGACGTGCACTCCATTTGACTAACTCAGACTGAAGCTTTATACTATCTTTGGATGAATGATTACAGTGAGCAATACCTGTTTTAAATGTTTATTTGAGCATCTGACTGTTGTTTTAGGTGAGCATTTCCACATTTGAGAAGCAGGAACCATGACATGTTTGGTGTTTTTGTTTGGAAAATAAGTACAGCAGCTCTACAGATTCTGTTACCGAGCCAGCAGTATAGATTTTCTTATCTAACTCTCATCATGAATGCATTAACGTGTATTCCTCAAAATGTTGAATGACCCCTTTTTTTAAATGCCTCAGCCAGGGTTACATCATAGCGGTGACCTGAATTGCCCTTCTGGCCAACCCTGCTACATGCCGGTCATAACTCAGGCCTGTTAATGTACCCTGCGAGCCCACTCAACCTGCTGCTGAGCTGTTATTCTAATTCACACAGACGAGGATGGTTGTTTGTTTTTAGGACTGAATTAACAATGTTTTAGTGCTTGTTTTGATGGACTGTGAGAACACAAAGGACAACGATGGAAAATAAGTCCAGGACTTTGTCGTTCTATCTCTGACAAAGTGTGATATATTTTATTTTATAACATATTATAGTAATGTCAACAAAGCGAAACCAAGAATTTAGTAGCCGCCAGCGCTAGCACGTTGTAATAGGTTTCTGCTGTGGTTTCAGTAGAAACCTGTTGAAACCTAGAATAAGAGAAGACGAGCTGAATGTAGGTCACAGAAAAAGACATTGTTAGTCAGAAACTGACACCTTTGACCCACTATAGACAGAACAGAAACGGTAGTAGATGCTCTTTTCATACAGTTGTATAGGTGTAAAAGAAATGTACAGCCACAAATACGATGATGGATTATGTTTCATCTTTTGTCTTTGCCTTTATCTTCTATAACCAAGGAACTGATATAAAAAAGGCAATATTGAAGCACAAATGTTCATTCATGTACACGTTAAAGAGAATATAAGCACCAATGTCCAATCACATTCACAGCCTTTCTGTGAGTGGACACAGAAATCTTTGTGCAAAGACTCTCTTCACCATACATGTCAGTATCACTTCCTCTTTGAACATCTTTGATGTCTTCAACCACATAGTTGGTTCATATTTCTGGCCTCAACAGTTCTCAAAGCCCTTGAGGCCCTTAGCCAGGTCAAAAGGTCAGAAAAACCGCTTACATGTAAACAAATCCCAGCAGTCTCCTTTTTTGACTTGCTGCAGCAAAATATGCATATAACTTTTTATAGGTTAGTTATTTGTATGAATAAATCATTGTTGATCATGAATGTAATACTTCAAGTATACAATACATCAAGTCAATAATGAACTAGACTTAATGTGACTTGTAATACATTTTCATTCAATGTTTTCTCTTCCTCCTGTTGGCCTTCACAAGAAAACTGTATTTAATTCAGTGGAACACGGGTCAAAACTAAGATTTTTTGTAGACAAGGTGGCCTAGGAACTGGAAACATGGTAAAACGACCAGTATTATATGAATTCTTAAGGGTTTTGGACCTGATTATCAGCAGGTGATTAACGGAAGCAGAAATCAACATCTATGAATCATCACATTATGACTCATACAACATGTCTCAGTCAAGCAGCAGGTCACAATGAACATACACATGTTGAAATATCGAGAATATAGCGCTGATGTGAAACATTTGGTGAAAATACAAAACCTGTCTCATTTTCAAATGTCTCATCTTTTTTTTTTTTCTTCGTTGTTGTCAACAGCCGAACAGCCTCAAGAAAAAATCTTTGCCGCCTGTAAAGTTTTTTGAAGGTGAAGTTATTTGGGCAAAGTTCAGCCGAAGACCATGGTGGCCCTGTGAGGTGATCACTGACTCTGTACAGGGAATCTATCACAGAGTTAAAGGTGGGCCTGAAACATTGTTGACTCACTGTGATTACCTAGACTAATGCATTGTGTACGGGTTGCTTTCAATTGTGTGATCTGCTCTATGGATTATTTTGGTCGGCAGTTAATTGCCATCCACAGCCGGTAATAACAGAGCTGTATTGTGTCAAAGAATGTTGATTAACACTACATCAAAAAGCTGATAAGAAGGCTGTTTGGGGTGATATAGGACATCATTCAGAGGTCACGCTGAAAAACACATCAGGGATGTATAACTATTTTGTTGTGTAGAGAGAAGCATCATGCCAGAATAGTTTTCATAACAGCATACGTGTAAATACCTAGTAGTTTTCTCATATTGTTCTCAAAAATTAGATCATAATTTTAACCAGTGGATCTCCTCCTGCGTCACTGTCCACCACTGTCGAAAGCAGTTACCGGTATATCAAGCATGTCTTGAATGCCACAAACGTTCACTCTTGCAGTCTAAGTAAAAACATATACTCATCTAAGAACAAATGCATAAAACAACCAAATTTTACAGCTCATAATTCATAGTTTGGCCATGTAATTACATATTATGTACAAAATTCTGATATCAATTTGCATTTGATTGTAGTTGTTTTTTTTTAGAGAATTCAGTGTGTTGCATTTTAAAAGCTCCCTTTGCTTTGTTGATGCATTCGTATACTCCCTGTGCAGGATGATGTAGTTTTAATTTCCATCCCATGAGATTGAGGCTGATGCTTTGTTGTTGTCTTAGAGCCCAGTGATCGGCCCTGTCGGCTCTACCATGTCAGGACATTTGGGGAGCCCGTGGAGCTGGCCTGGGTGGAGGAAAAATCAGTTCACACTTTCCATGGAGGCTTTGAGTTTGAAAAGCTCCCCCTACTGCGCCGAAGGGGGAAGCAAAGGGAGCAGAACTACAAATACAATGTAATTACTTTTTTACGAGTGATGAACTGCTACTTGCATCTCCTTATAATCTGATCTAATATCTATATCGTAATAATTGCTGGGTGATCATTATGTTAGATAATAAAGGAAAGTTTGCACTCCAAAAACACTTTGTTCAAGGATAACAGTGATTGCAAACAGTGAATATCTTTTGTAAAACGAATATGTTATTTGTGTGAAGATTGAGCATACGTTTGCATTTGTGTCTCTGCAGATTGCTAAACGTTTTCAGGACTCTTGGAAATCTAGTGTTGCAGAAGCTGAATCTGTTCTCCCACGGAGACCCAAAATGGCATCCTCTCTTCCTTTGTCCATAGAGGATGCCTTCCACAACAGTTCAACACCGGAGAACAGAGCCCATCCAACCTTTCCTCCCTCCACTTCACCTGTCTCCAACCTTCCTGAGACATTGCACATGACTAATGGATCTATTTCATCCCCAATCATTTCACCTTCAATAACAGTTCCAACAAAGCCAAGCACTTTAAGGAAATCTTCCGGCAAGAAGAAACTGAGTAAATCATCAAAGGACAGGAGTAGAAGACACTCCAGAAAGATGCTGCATAATAGCTCAAACCAGTCAGAGATAGACAATGAAGAGTGCCCATATTCTGACCTTGACTCAGTCCCTAAGATTTTGTGTCCTAAAGCACTTGAACGTCAACCTAAACTGGTCCTAACTCAGCCATCTGTTTCGGTTGTCAAAGAGGTAAAGAAGCAGCCAGAGATTCAGAGCGGCCTATGGTTCAGCAAATCAGGTAAAGACAGGCGACCTAAAACAACCAGTCCAATGCCAGATCGTACTCTCTTTAGTAAGGTGCCCTGCAAGAAAAAGAACTCATCTGTTGTTAGTAAAAAGACGCTGGTTGCCAGTGGAGGGCCTAGTGACCAGTCAGGGTTGTCAGACAAGCATAAGACTCTGGTGCCTGCTGAAGCACATCTCCCACCTGAACAGTCGGGACATTTGAAGTGTAAAAACACCCCGGTTGCTAATAGGCCTTTTGATACAACTGGCAGTCCTGCTGACCAATCAGGATTGTCAGACAAGCAGAAGTCCCTGGACTCTGTTGATACTGTTGTGTCCTCTAATAAGTGTGGATATTCAAGGGCTAGACAAACTGTTACTGGCATGCTGTCTGACCATTTAGGTAGTTCAGATGTTAAAAAAACCCTAGAGCCTAGTGAGAAGGCCAGTTTCAATGATCAGTCCAGGTTTTCAGAGAGTGTAAAAACCACCAGTCACACTGAACATTCTGACATGATGGCTAGAAAAAAGGTTTATGTACATGACAGGATTTCAAACCAAACAGAAGAAAAAAAAGGTAACAAGCCTCCAGCGTCCAGTTTGAATGTCAACACTACTGACCCTTTAGCAAGGCTAGAGAAACAAACATCTTTGGTGTCAAAGTGTAAGCTGCCCTTTGTCAAATTAATACGCAAGGACATAAAGGGTAAGAAAATCCATAACTCCAGTGTCAACATTACTTCCAAAGACCAACCTATATGTGCAAAGAGTGAAAAAATATCAGATACTAAAGAGCCTCAGATGTCCTCTAAACAATCAGACCGTGTGGATGGCATGACAAGGGCCTCCATAAAGCAGGCAGCCAGTTCAGAGTCCAAAAAAGTCGTAGTTAAGAAGTTAAAAGCAAAGCGCAGGACTGGTATGCTTCGTCTCTCTTCAGAATCATCACAAAGGAAAACAAGTGTGGCCTTCAATGAGGCAAGTGTGTCCGCTGATGGCTTAAGTTCCCCAGAAGCTGAAAGGATACCGGTTTTAAATATAAGCTCAAGCAATGAAACTTATTCATCCTCTAACCAATCAGATCAGTCAGAACTTGTTTCCAATATAACAAGCATGTCTTCTGACAAATCAGGCAGCTCAGAGCAAATATCTACTTCTGTCACTAGCACAGCTCGTAAGACTACTACTCAGCCATCTCACCAGGATGGGAATTCAATTTCTAGGAACGCTCATGTGCCCAAAGGCCCGTCCTCTGAGAGATCTAAGGAAATTATCCACAAATCAAAGCAGGTTCCAGATCAAGTGAAGAAAGTCCTATTACAAGAGCCGCCTGCCCATCTGCCAGCCAGCGGTCGGTTGATGACCAGAGCCCTGAAGGCCATGCAGGATGCAGAACAGAAGAAGCATGACAAAGCCCACAAGGAGGCTAAGCAGAAAGAACTCTTAAATCCATCTATAAAAGCTGACGGCCTTGTATGCCATTCTGAGCGCAACTCCTCCTGGAGTCCAGATGCCAAACTGGACTTTTGCACTAAAATAAAATCTCTTAAATCTCATTGTAAAGACAATGGTAAGTATGATCAGGACACTTTTTCTAGCTGTAGCACTCCCCCTTTGTTTTGTGATTCAACTGACGTAGAAGCTGAAGTCAAGAGTGAAGATGAAGACCTCTCAATATCCTCTACTCCACCAATGGACTTCATACCCCTCACTTCTCGGGTAAAGGCAAAGAAGGAAGATAATTCCTCTGCCGTTGGCTCTGCACCTTCCTCACCATTTTCTTTTATGAAGGCCTTCAAAAACGTGGACGAGGTATCCTTCCAGTCCTTGAAAAATGAGAGTGATGGTAAACCCATCTCTTTCAAACCAGACACAAATTACAAGTTCAGCACTTTTCTCATGATGCTGAAGGACTTGCATGACACTAGAGAGCGAGAGGGAACCCCCTTAGAATTGGAGATTGGCCCACCAAGTGCACATGTTAAGGAGGAGCCCGTTGTCATGCCTGGGAAGACTATACCCACAGGCCAAGAACAACAGACTGAACATGTTAATAACAAATCAAGGTCAAGTCCAGACAAAATTGATATAACACGCAGTAAAGATAGCCCAAGTAAGGTCACCAAGAGGCCCTATACCAGAAGGGGAAGCTCCACTGGGATGAAAAAGAAAGCCAACCGCAAAGTGTCTTGCCGTTCTGCCAGGTCTGGACCTGGTTATCCAGGACTGGAGTCCTTTCCAGGAATGGAGCATCCATCAGGAGTGGACTGCTCATCAAGAGTCCAGTCTCTGTTGGGTATACAGGCCAACACCTGGGAGAGGCAGGCTGGAGGTGGTGAAGGAATGATTAGGGAGGAAGGGGAAGAGAGGTGGAGCAGAGTAAATGAGAATCTACAGAACATGGTGCCTTTGGAGCAGAGAGGGTCGAACACTACACAGTGTTTGGAGCAGCCAAATTTCCTTGCAGACTGCACTGAGACAAACACAAGTTTGATGCGCAACGGTGGAGGAGGCGACAAGGCTTCAACAGGTAAGGACAGTCTAGTTTACATTCTGCCCAAATAGTGAAGCACAATGTAACCCAAATCCCCCACTGTTTTACACAAGCATGTACTTTCAAGATGATCACATTACACTACATGTCTTGCATACCACCCTGTGGGATAATATGGAGGAGTGCCCTTCTACAAATTAGTCTATTCAGTCACACATTTGGAGGCTAATCCAAAGGGCCTGATGTAATGTGACTCCATGCAGCAGAAAGCATCTGTTGGCCTTAAAGTGATGTTCCACACAAAATAATTTAAACATCCTTCAGCGTGATCCATTCTTTTGCTTTCTGTCCAATATGCTTCAGTATGTTTCAAACTTGTACTGTAGCCAATTGTAGTGGCTCACAATATGAGTAACAACAATTGAACCAGTGTATGGAGCCATATTCTGGCAAAGCTGTTACTATTGGCACTTGATAGCAGTAAAGCTCACTCTCAGTTATGAAACTGACCATGGGTCAAACATATTACAAATAACCTTTTAAACCCAAAATGAACTGATTGTTTTGGCCACTTGGGGTCTTAGACATATTGTCACAGTTGATATAGATAGATAGATAGATAACCTATGATAGATATGGCAAACCTTTTTGAAAACAGTTGCTTATTCACACATCCATCAGTTGTAGAGCAACATTATCATTCATTTGGTTGGTCGTGGTCGTGTTTTTGGTCTCTATTAACTGCTGAGGGAAAAACCTGACTGCTACCTTCAGCTAAATGCTCGACTATGTTCACCAGCTAGTCACAAACTGTGTCTGTTTGCCAATTGCTGCTGAGCAGTTAGTGTACATTTTTTCTCTGGCAACTGCTGCCTGCTTGCGGCCGAAGAGCGGAGCAAGAGCGGTGAGAAATGAGGTCATTTCAAATTAGAGTCAACATTAAAGTCATCTGACAGACTGCTGTATGTAATACACCATAAACAACAAAAAGTTTTAAAAATCTAGTGTCTTCATATGTCTTTTTCAGGACATAAACGAATTAGAAAACCAAGTAAGAGGCTCATTGAATGGACTGAAGAGTACAATCAGATTTTCTCCACGAGGAAGAAAAGCAAAAAGCCTCTCCAGTCGATTGGAAAGGTAAAAATCATACAAAGTAAGATTTGTTGTAACTTTTTAACTACATGTTGTTATAAATAACACTATGGCATTAAGCAACCAATGTCACTTTTGCAGCTGGACGTGAAACTTGTGTCATTGACTGTCAATGACATCAGGTCATTTGTTTTCTCAGGCCACTCAACCCATTACCTCTATGTCCGAACCCCCGGTATCGAACACTAACGCACAAGACCCCCCATCTTTGGATTTACTTCCTGAAGTACAGACGCCACCACCTGAGGAAATTGCTGCAACAACACCCTCTGAACTGCAGATTCCCACCACTGAAAACACATCTACCCAAGAAGCACCGGTGCTTTCTATCGACACGCTAACCCCTCCACCTGAAGCTGAACCGCCGCTGTCAGAAAGCCTCGTCAAAGACAACGGTGAGCCAGCAATTGTGTCTCTTTATTTGCAACTTGACTGCATTCAATTCAAACCAGTCAAAGGAAAGTCTTCTTGGTTAATGTTGATACACTTTATTGCCAAAACAACACATTTTTGACTGGTACCGATGTAATTTCAAAATGGGCTTTCAGTTGTTGCTATACTAGCGTCCACTCCTCTGTGAACGCTTTCCACAATGCTTCCTGTCTGCAGGGATTTACTCCCATTCAGCCACAAGATTATCAGTGAGATCAGCCACTAATGTTGGGCGATGAGGTCTGGCTCACAGTCAGTGTTCCAGTTTAACCCACTGGTGTTGGCTGGAGAAGTAGTAAAGTTCTTCCACAGCAATATTGGAATACCATTTTTTAATGGATCTGGCTTGGTGCGCCGAGGAATTGTCATGTTGAATCAGAAAAGAGTCTTTTTCCAAGCTGTTGCCACAGAGTTTGAAGCTTTTAGTTGTTGTCTGAAATATATTTGTATGGCGTTGCGTTAATATTACCCTTCATTGGTTCAAAGTGGCCTTGGCCAAGTCCTGAAAAACATCCACAAACCAAAAGAATATGGACGAGGTGTCAAGATACTCTTGGCTGTATAATGTATTTTAAGGCTTGTAATTGTGCACATGGATGTTCACATAATACCATAACTATCAAACACAACTGGAACACAACAGTCAGCTTCTAATACACACGCATGTGAAATTTGTTTAGATGCAAATGATGAATTTTTATGTATTTAAAGTAAGCCATGTACAAGTACTAGATAATCACTGCAAATGTTGTTTTAAAGCCAAACAAGTAGTATTTGGATGTGAAGTCTGACTTCTTTCCCAGATAGTTTGATCTAAACTCAAGATCCACTTACAGCAGATGCACTTGCTGTCAGTAAGATAATGTCAGTTGGAGAAACAATCAACAGTTTAGGTGGTGAGATTAGGAATGGGGACGTCATCTTCCTGAATTCATGCAAAATACCAGATGGATTTGTTTGATATGAACTGTATCTTATGTGGAGTGTTGAATGAACATGATGAACATCTTTATGTTTCATGCTACCCTGCCTGTGACATCTCATTCACAGGAAACGTTCCTCTGCTGGAGAAGAAGCGGAAGAGGAAACCTACTCAGAAGATCCTGGAGTACTGTCTGGAGGCCGAGGCTTTAACAGGCCCCAAGAAGAAGGTACAACATGGGCATGTTCTGTTGTTTCTACATGTGGTCATCTATGATTTATCTGGTATGTGTGTATTTATACTTCCACATGTTTCATCAAGGAGCACTTAACAGTCACTTTGTGATGACAACTTTCCGCAAAATAAAACGGTGTATTTCAGTCTGCAGCAATGTCCAAACAGGGAAGCCAAGTAGCAGACAGAAACAGCATGTAGGATTTAAGATTACAGAAGTCAAGCTAACCTAAATAAACCTCGTCCCATACATACCATCAGTGAAGAGGAAAGTATTCAGGTTCTGTGAAGGTCAGAAAGAAAAAGAAATCCTTACAGGCGTTTAGTTGTGTTCTTTCTTGTGCGGATAAACACAATATCATGAACAGGGATAGATTTAACACTACTTTGTATTTTGCAGCTTGGCCTCACTGAAATGATTTGAATGTTTTTTCACAGATCAAAACATTGAAGAACAATTCAAATCCTGCTCCTCAATCAGGTCAGTGAAAGACAGTTGTTTCATATTCAACATTTAACTGTTCATATTATTGACTTTCCCTCTTCTCCAGTACATTTTTATACTTTAATGTTGTTTTTTTCTGAAAAGTTGTTTCCCTTATATCTAGAATTTTGTAAAGTGTTATTTTCAGAAATAAACTGAGATGTGTCCTAACTTTAGAAAATTAAAGAAAGTGCGCACAGAAAGTATTCACAGCGCGTCACTTTCCCAGCCTTATTCCATAATGGATTCATTTAATTGTTTCCCTTTGCTCTATACTTTGTTGTGGCACCTTTGGCAGCAATTACAGCCTCAAGTCTGGCCAGTTTGGCTCCAGAACCTCTTGAGCTCCAACAGGTTAGATGGGGAGGATCGGTGCCATTTTCAGATCCCTCCAGAGATGTTCAATCCGATTCAACTCTCTGGGCTCTGGCTGGGTCACTCTAGGACATTCACAGAGTTGTCCTGAAGTCACTCCTTCTATATCCAATCAACTGAATTAATCACAGTTGGAATCCACTTAAGCTGTAGAAGAATCTCAAGGATGATCAGTGGAAACAAATTGCACCCGATGATCCTTCTTTAGTCCTATCTGTGATAGCTGGTCCTAAAACGCCTTTCTTACTCCTAGATTCTGGGCCACCGCCTTTAAAATCAAAGAGTAAGCAGCTCACAGCATCCAGTTCCCCACCGACCACCCCAGAAGTTTCCACCTGTAAGCCTACACCCTCCGTTCAGACCGATCCTACTCCCAGCACTCCTGCTCCCTCCACTCCCGTGCCGGACACAGCCAAACCCAGCCGGGTGGAGACGACATCAGCAGATGACGATGATCTTCCTCAGCCAGATGACAATAAGTCTCACGAGGTTAAAGTGGGCACTTGTTTTTCACATAATCGTTGTTCTCCTGTTTATGCAGTATGAGGAACTGTTGCTTACATTAATTATTATTATTATTATTACATTATTTATTGTAATTGCATCTCAGAGTACATTATCTATTGTACACAAACACAATATAGTGTAGTTAAAAATGAAGTTGGACTATTAAAGAGAAGTTTCAGTGTTCTCCATGCAGTGTCGTGCTTGCACGAGACACTATTGGAAATTGGATGTGATTGGATACAACTGACTTAGATAATTCGATGCAGCCAAGTCAATTTATAACCTATTTTGATTTATTTATTTACTTCTGTTTCATCCCACGTGATTTAAGATATGTATTCATTTTGGCATATACTACACACAAAACGCACATTGTTTCTGCATTTCAAATGTTACCATTGTCCAGTGTGTTTAGTCTTAGAATAACTTCAAGCATGATTTCTTTCTCAAGTAATTATGAGACACTTAATAAATCCAGGCCCTCATTTATTGTTATAAAACAGAATTTTTCCTTTTTTCTCCTCTAGAGTGACCCGTCCAGCTTGGATCACAGCTTCTCCTCCATGAAGGATGACTTGTCGCTGTGCGACGACCTGCTTTTACCCTCTAGGAAGATCATAGGGGACCGAGGAGGCCCGGCTTCCATGAAGGAGAACATATGCCAGGTGAGCTTTCCTCAGAGCCCAGTTTACTGATGCAAAAAGAAAAGAGCTGTTTCCTCTTATCAATCAGAAGATAGAAAGTTTTTCTTCTAAACGTTATTCTCTGGAGAGTATTTTAAGATTTATTTTAGCAGTCATGGAGTTTATCTTGTTAAACATTACAAGCACACTTGTTATTTTTTCATTTGTGTTTTCTCAATATACCGCAATGTTTCGTAAGTAAATAAGTAACAAAGTTGGTAAAGCACAACATATCCCCTTCGTTTGAAGGTTTGAAGTAAAGAGGAAGATAAAAATTCAGCAATATTTCTTTTTGTAGAAAACATCCAATGTTATTTGGGCGATGTTAGATTCCAGAGAGGTTTAAATGTATACTTTATTAGCCTGTTAATCCCCAGTAACAATCCAGTGATAATACCTCCTTCTACCCATCAGACTACACATAAAGAGGATCCCCGGCACAGAGGATCACTTCCACTGCTACCCTGAAACACTCATTTTATATAATGTATTTTGAAGCAAGTTGTGTTTTTGTTCTAGGTGTGTGAAAAGACAGGGGAGCTGCTGCTGTGTGAGGGTCAGTGCTGTGGAGCCTTTCACCTGGCCTGCATCTCTCTGGCGGAGGCCCCTAAAGGGAAGTTCGTCTGTCCCGAGTGCAAATCAGGTACGCCTGTACTTCAGCTTTATTCCCTGAGAGAAAAAAAAAATAATTTCTCATTTCTAAAGAAACGACACAATCAGAGATAGCTTTTAGTTTTTATTGTTTGTATTTTTTTCATTTATTTATGGAGATAAAGGCGTTGGTGGCTAGTGAGTGTTCAAAAGTTAAAGATATTCAAATATTTCTGGTGTGATGTACATTTTTAAAGCAGTTGTTTCAAAAGTGTTAATAAGTACAGGTACAAATGATTTATGTTTAAGTTTTTTAGTATGTTTTTTTTCCTCTCTCAGGTATTCACACCTGCTTTGTGTGTAAGAAGCGCAGTGAGGATGTGCGGCGCTGTATGATTCCTGTGTGTGGGAAGTTTTACCACGGGGAGTGTATCGCCAGCTTTGCACCGACAGCACCTGTGAACAGAGGCTTCCGCTGCTCGATCCACGTCTGTCTCACCTGCTTTATCACCAATCCCAACAGTTCCTCTATCTCCAAAGGTAGATTGCTGTTTGTCTGTCTGCTGCATGTGTTGTTTGGTACATCTTCCCTGCTCCTGACTGTCCACCGTACTGTAGGTCGCCTGGTTCGGTGTGTGCGCTGCCCGGTGGCTTATCATGCTACGGACCTCTGCATGGCAGCAGGCAGCGTTGTCCTCTCCAACAACAGCATCATCTGTCCCAACCACTTCACCCCCCGCCGAGGAGTCAAAAACCACGAACACGTCAACGTCAGCTGGTGCTTCGTCTGCACCGAAGGTATAGTTTTATACTGACATAATACTGACATATTTTCATGTTTTTAGTTGATAATTCAATCAAGACCAAACGTGGTTGATAGACCTTATCGACAGCAGCTTTAACTACCAGTAACTAACTGATAAAACACATCAAAGCATACAGTTGGTAACCTTGTTGCTCTCACTAAACCTGGCTCTGGTCAACGCTCACACACACACACACACACACACACACAGTGTGAACCTCGCCGATAAAGCACATGTAAAATAATCAACATTTAAACAACGCTGTTCCTCCTCCTGGCCTCCAGGGGGCAGTCTGCTGTGCTGCGAGTCCTGTCCTGCCGCGTTCCACCGAGAGTGTCTGAACATCGAGATGCCTAAAGGCAGCTGGTTCTGCAATGACTGCAAGGCGGGAAAGAAACCTCGCTACAAGGACATCCTCTGGGTAAAGGTCGGGCGCTACAGGTCAGTGGCGAGCTGGGCACAAATCTGTAGTCCTGTACAATTAACAAGGATTTAAATCCTTAATCTAGCACGTGCATACAGTTCTGTTCCTTTTGTGTTTGCTCCTGCTTTGTAAAGGTGGTGGCCTGCAGAGGTCAGCCATCCCAAAACCATCCCAGCGAACATCCAGCGGATGAGGCACGATGTCGGGGAGTTCCCCGTTCACTTCTTTGGCTCCAACGACTACCTGTGGACCTACCAGGCCAGGGTCTTCCCTTATATGGATGTGGACGCCAACAGCAAAGAAAAGATGGGAAAAGGTGTTGATGCCACCTACAAGAAAGGTATCCTGTGTGCTCGACTGAATCGTAACAGATCCTGGAAGTGAAGGTCGCCAAATTAAATGCATATTTCTTATCTCCCTCCTCAGCTTTGGAGGAGGCGGCTGTGCGATTTCGTGAACTGCAGGCAGAGAAGGAGCTTCGGCAGCTTCAAGAGGACAGAAGGAACGACAGGAAGCCTCCTCCATACAAACATATTAAGGTCAGGGAGAAGACTTGTTTTTGGAGTACAGTACAGTAACACTGGCAAGGACGAATAGTGATCTATCTCATATGTCTGGCTGTTTAATCCTAAATGTTTCATCAGGTCAGTGAGAGACATTTTGAAGCTTTAGTCCTCTAATTTATTAATTTCTTCTTAGATGTTGAGTTTCATTCATGCGTAAACAATAAAATATTAGTGTTTAAAAAGAGAAACTGAGAGCAACAGAGGTAGTGAGTATGGTATGTGCTGTGGAAATGTCCAGTGACTTGATGTTCGCTTCTACTTCTCTGACATCCAGGTGAATCGACCAATAGGAAAGGTTCAGATCTTTACAGCCGACCTATCAGAGATCCCGCGCTGTAACTGTAAGGCGACAGACGAGAGCCCGTGTGGGATGGACTCGGAGTGCATCAACCGCATGCTGCTGTACGAATGTCACCCGCAGGTACAGGAACACCTTCAACACGACATGAAGTGTTAAATGATAGTGGAAAGTAGGTGCTGTTTCCTATCGCAAAAAGGTTTAACTGTTTCACAGATGGAGTGACAAATCTTATCAAGATGAAAATTACACTCTGAACTTGCAGGTTTGCCCGGCGGGTGATCGGTGTCTGAACCAGGCGTTCACCAAGCGTCAGTACAGCCAGGTGGAGATCTTCAGGACATTGTCTCGAGGCTGGGGGCTCCGCTGTGTCCACGACATCAAGAAAGTAACTACACTACTACTATTACGAATACTGGCGATACTACTGCGGAAATCCCATCAGGAGGTGTGGTGGCTGCTCAGTAGGACTGGATCCAAACTGAATAATGAATGTGTTTTTTCTGTCAGGGTCAGTTTGTGAGCGAGTACGTCGGGGAGGTTATTGACGAGGAGGAGTGCAGGTCGAGGATCAGACACGCCCAGGAGCACGACATCTGTAACTTCTACATGCTAACTCTGGATAAGGTACAGCTCAAAGAGTGAGAGTCAAGTCACATGATTGACACACAAACGCAAATAGATGAAGATGATCTGTGTGTTTGTATGTTAGGATCGAATCATTGATGCTGGACCGAAGGGGAACGAGGCTCGCTTCATGAACCACTGCTGTCAGCCGAACTGTGAGACCCAGAAGTGGACGGTGAGCGGAGACACGCGGGTCGGACTGTTCGCTCTTGTTGACGTTTCTGCAGGTACGCTATCAAGATATCTACTAAAGTCAGGTGCTTTATTAAATGGGCAACTGTCAATATCTGGTTTGATTATGTGAGATATAGAAGAAAACCGTGAAGCCTGATTTTACATGTTTCTAGTCCATATCATACCGGCTTCATGCGATTTAAATAATTCCCATAAGAGATGGAAAACCACACCCACAATCCTCATTCTGTAAAAATGCATTCTAAAAAGTGTTTTTTCAACCATCAGTTTAACCTTACCTCTATCTAAAGCTAAAATGAGGCTTCAGTAGTAGTCTGAGTAATTCAGATCAAGTAGATATCTCCCAAAGTCGCAACCTCTTTCAGTTGCTTGTGTGTATCTGTTCAGGCACAGAGCTTACCTTCAACTACAACCTGGAGTGTTTGGGAAACGGGAAGACAGTCTGTAAATGTGGAGCACCAAACTGCAGCGGCTTCCTGGGTGTCAGGCCAAAGGTGAAGGCAATGACACATAAAATAACATCTCAGATTAACATATTGTTAAACACATCAAACCATAAAATCCAGTTTTCACGAGTAGTCTTCCTAAAAACTAGCATAAAAGTAGCACCATCATTCTTGTTCCATCATTATTAATCAGAGCTAAAGTTAATATATACTGATTGATTCAAATCACTCTCCCCTGAAAACCAGAACAACCCTCCATCTGATGACAAAGGTCGTAAGATGAAGAGGCGGGGCCACGGCAAGAAGAAGAAAAAGGTGGTGGCGATCAAAGAAAGAGAGGACGAGTGTTTCAGCTGCGGAGACGGAGGACAGATGGTTTCCTGTAAGAGACCCGGCTGTCCCAAAGTGTACCACGCCGACTGCCTCAACCTCACGAAGAGGCCTGCAGGTCAGTGGCTCTGCACGGATACAATAACCCACCAGATTCTCGTTGGTCATTTTGGTTTGTCTGAAATACCGGGCACTTGAGCAAAAGTAGTTTTTAACCTCATGGTAAAAATAAATTAAATCAAATTTAATATTCAACTTGATGTTCTTCTCTGTGTCTGTATATTGATTGTAGGACGTTGGGAATGTCCGTGGCACCAGTGTGACATATGCGGTACGGACGCAGCGTCCTTCTGCGAGATGTGTCCCAGCTCCTACTGTAGCCAGCACCGTGATGGCCTGCTCTTCATCTCCAAGCTGGATGGCAAGCTGTCATGCAGTGAGCACGACCCCTGTGGGCCCGAACCACTGGAGCCAGGGGAGATCCGGGAGTACACCCCCAAACCCAGGTCCCTGACCTCAGGGCTGGGCATGGCCGTCATCCCCTCTGCTGCTTCTAAAACCACCACAAACTTGAACCCGACCACCAAGAGGGACCAGGAAATCGGTGCCGGCGCTGGCACGCATGCTTCCGAGTCATTTCCTGCTTTTTCCATCCCGGTTCCTATCACTATTCCTGTCGCTGCGCCTCCCACCTCGCCTCCACCCAGCAGCACAGATGCTCCCAGCAGCCCACACGTGTTCGATCTCCCACACTACTCGCCCATCTCCTCGTACGAGGAAGAGAGGGATGTCGAAGAGGAGGAGGAAGAGGAGGAGCTGTTGGCGGAGGTGGAGGAGGAGTTAGTGGAAGAAGTGAAGCAGAAATCCGATTCTCATGAAGAGGACAGAGAAGATGAGGAGGAATACCTTGAGATCAAAGATGATGAAGAAGAGGAGGAGGAGGAGGAAGAAGAGGGGGAGGAGGAGGAGGAGGAAGAAGAAGAAGAGGAGGAGGAGGAGGAAGAAGAAGAAGAAGAAGAAGAAGAAGAGGAAGAAGAAGAAGAGGAAGAGGAGGAAGAAGAGTGACACACAGTAGTGGATTATTATTGACAGTGGCACAGGACATGGAGGCAGACACACCAACGCTGTTCCTTACACACTTACACACTTTGTATCCAGTGAGCAGGTGTGTGTGTGTGTGTGTGTGTGGAAGAATTTCAGGACCGAACTAAATCATTGAATAAATACATTTTGAAATTCATACATGAGATACATAAACACAGCATAAATGTTGTATAGATTCATATATAAATAGACAAATATTCATGAATTTCATTATTCATTCATACATTGGTTCAATTAGTTCTGTCCTAGTGATCGATCCATATTCCCTGACCTCAGTACAAACCAGACGGTGACTTTGCACACACTGCTGCTGACTGACGCTCGATATGGGAGATCTGACAAAGAAAATTATCTGGAACTGTGACACAAAACATATTTCACTCTGATATACTTTGTGTTTTGTCACACAACTGGTTTGCTTTGGTATTCTTTCAGTATTTCAGGTGTCATAATATGTGTCAACGAGTTGACTTGCAAAAGCTTTGTGTAGTTTGCGAACAGTTACTGTATCTGCTGGATCACAGACTCGGTGTTTTAAATGTTACATGCTAGAAAAAGACTATACTGTACTGTAGCTTTATGTCTGGGCGGGTGTTGAACTTTTAGGTCTGCAGCTCTCCAGTCCTGCGACACGATGATTACCAACAGATAAATTTAATCATTTTAATCATTCTGCTGCATCACCTGAAGACCTGACACAAAAACCTAAATAAAGCTGTTGCTTCCATGAACTCCAGTCTCTCCCTCGAAGCCTCAGAATATTAGATGGTGCTTCTGTGTCAAGATCAGCCCGTGTACAAAAAAAAAAAGTGAAAGTGCCAGGTGATTGGCTGCCTGGTGTAGCCTTAAAATGCACGACAAGCAACTTGAGGAAAGTGTTCAATGCAAGTTATTGTGGTTATTGCGCGACTGTGGAAATATTATGCAGTCTAATGGAGGTCTGGATGCAGGGTATCATCTTGTCAACACAGCTCCATGCCAGAAAGCTTCAATCAGATGAAATCTTTTTTTATTTAAAGTAGGTCTACATAGTTTTTGACTATGAATTGTCAGATTAAGCAACTCATAGGTAAATCTGGTTGCACCTCACTAACGGATACTCATATCCTTCAGCCTCTGGGCAACACAGAAGGACAAATCAACTTGCGCCCCTTCTGGTCGCTGGTGGTCTGAATGCAGAGGTAGCACTTAGTTTGCTCCAGTATGTATGCTGTGCTCTGCGGTCATTATTTATATACTGTTCTGTGACGCACAAACAATGAGAGGTCAGGGTGTTCCCGCTCCCCCCCTGCTCCCTCGCTCACTTTCACTCTCAACGGAGGGGAAAGAAAAGTCTTCGATCGGATCCGAGAGGCTTGAAATGAAGGACTCCTGCCATGATGCTTGCACTTCAGTATGTGTTCTTGCCACACGTGTTTCGCTCTGTTTTTCAAGCTTAATATTGTCTGTGTGTTATCTGCCAATGCCTTAGAGTGTATTTCTTTGGAGATGTTTTTAAGGAATGGATTGGCGCCTGTGAGAGCCAAGTTTCCCTACTAATGCCTTTTTACAGTTGCCCAACAAGCAATGTTTCATTCCAGTGTAATTATTACCTGTTAGATCTCAACTATTGACCTGTTACAACAACTGCTATATAAACATATATAAGAAGAAGAAGTTAAAAAATAAGCACTTTGTACCAGACTCATTCTTTTTTCCATTTGATGGTCCAATGTGAAGCTAAGTTCCTAAAATAATGAAAACCATTACTTCTTATGTGATTATAACATCTTTCTGATTATTCCGATGAAATAAATCAGATATTTCCAAAACATACACAGTGGAATTCCTGTTAGACGTAGTGTACACAAAGATGAACTGGAAAAAAAAATCATTTTTATCAAATGCTTAAAAGTGTAAAACAAAATTTGGTGTTTTGTTAGAAAACAGTGGTCAGTTTTAACACTCGCAGCTCCCGTAATTCTTTGTCAAGTGTGCCGAATGCCAATTGGTAACTAGTGAGAAAGCTAAATGTCAGGAATTCCTGCCTCTAACACACTGATGTTGTCTTATATATTTATATCTATGTCTATTGATATTTTAGTTTTACCTAAATATATATATATATATATATATCCTTCTACCCTGTTGTTTGGTAAAAGATGAGTGCTCAGTGAGCACCACTACAGCGCTGTGGTTGTAATGGACATCATTGCAACTCCTGATTATTTGCTTCAATCACTTATTAACTGTGTGTGTTGGTTAAATATTTCTTTCTACGTCAAATCAAAATGAATGGCAAGCGGCCGTCACAAGCTACCAAAGATGTGCACGTTTACAGCTTGTGAGCGTTGGCATCACTGAGGTTGTATGATTGCAGAGTTGGTTGTGTGGAGGTTTAAAAAGTACTGTGTATCAAACTGCCCTGGTAGCCGTTCGGTTACTGTGTGCACGCCACATGACTGCAACGTCCCTGGTTTGGATTCCAGCTATGCACCTTTTATTGCATGTCATACCAATCTCTCCCCCCTTGTTTCCTGTCTGCCACTTCAGTATCCACTATCCAATAAAGGCAAAATTCCCTTATAAATAAATAAATACCGGTAAATAAAATACTGTTACTGTTACTGACCAGGCTGAATGAACAGGGTATTTCAATTATTGGTACATATAGCATGTGAAGTACATCTTTACAGTTTTTCATTCATTGTCATAGACCAAATAAGAATTAAGATAAAGGTCCACTTCTCCATACATTTTATTTATTTGACAGTTGTGTGATATGTGATAAATCTTATATATGAATACACATCATTGAGGTCACCAGGCTTGATGAGCTGATGGCTGCTCTCCACTTCAGCAGTGCGAGTGGTGCTGCTTGTTTTGTAGCAGCAAAGGTGGAGAAAAGCTGTTGATTGAAGAGCAAGTAGGATGTGACATAATCTCTATCAGCTGATAATCAAACTGTGACGGGTTGAAGATACGCTGGGGTAAATTTTATTTTCATTTTTTAAGTATTGCCATAGACAGAACAATACCTTTTTGAAATTTAACCACAAAAGCCTTGCGAGAAACAGGATGTGGTTATGAGTCTGTGATGTTTATGGGCACACATGGTATTTGTTTACGTGCCAGATGGAGCAGCCCGCTCAGGTCAGCACGAGCCATTTTCTGTGCCAAATAAGTAACAGGTACAGGCAGACATTTTGACTTGTCAATCACAGGTGTTACTAATAACATTAACGAGTGTCCAGCATTCACAAAACAGAAGTCACTCGTCATTAATTGTGTTGTTTACACCTGTGGTTTTTCCTACTGTAACATGTCAAAATGTGCTCTGTTTGAAATCAATCCATCACTGTACCAGCTGGAGTGTTTCCTAATAAGCAGAAAAAAGTTGTAGTGAATTGTCCTGAGAAGAAAAAATAATGGTTTAGTCTTTATGAAGCAACATGTCTCCACTCAGACTCACAAACTCTGTATTGAAAGTTCTAAATACACCCAATTACAAAATAAATCAAACTGTCGCAAGCCAGACTTAAAAAAAAAATGAAAAAAAGGTTTTACATACAGAGATACAGAGCACTCCAAAAAAAAAAAAAGGCATCTTAACTGGTCGTTAATCCCTCATTACCTTTATAATAACAGCAAAATATCATCAGTGAGGTTTTATGAGCTTGTGTAGTGATGTGTTCATGATGCACCAAAACCATGTCAGTCATGTTTAACACTTTTCCACTTGCTTTTACTTTTATTCAAATACTGTAAATGTTTTAAGATGTTTGTTGTTTTTTTTCTGAGACAGTGGTGGTGAGAACAACACTGAAAATGCCAAAATGTTGTCAAAAGTTTTCAGATTTCTTTTCCCTCTGTGCTATTTGATCTTTATTTCTTTGGAGGTTTTTTATCTAATCAATGCAATGCTTTTGGCTGGTGATAATCAATCTTAACATATACAAGTGTTCCTGAATGCATCACCAAGGATATTTCTAGGACATAGTTGGAAATATAAAGCATACAGTATGTGATGGTCTAAATCTATGTAAAACCACAGGTGACTTCCTGTGTGTTTTCACACTGAGCAGGATGAAATATATGAAACAGAGTTGTTTCGTTCTAGTGACAGTTTTGCTGGTTTCAAGAGATTTAATTTAGGTTTAAAAGAAAAAAACAACAACAACCTATTGATTTGCATTACACTAAACAGATTTTACAATTTTACATAGAGTATTTTGCAATTGTTTTGCCACTTTTTGCATAAAAAGCTCAAATATTATACACAAGGGCAAAACAATTAAGTTGTGAATAAATACATAGAAAATTTAAGGTCTAACTCTGACACATTCTTTCAAGAAGGTTTTATTTTTTTAACTATACACCGGTCTCTTTTTTTTTTAACATCTTTCAATAAAAAATATTGTGCATCAAATTATCAACAAGTGGAGCGTCAAACCATCGAAGCAGCAACACGGAGGGAAATGATATCTTCTCCATTTAATTCACCACGTCTGTCTGGCAGCACAACTTAAAAGGCAATAAATTAGTGACTCGAGTAGATTTTACATACATAACTTAAATATAGGTGTAAATATTGTTTTTGAGAACACAGAGATGACAGTTTATGCCATATTTCAACATTCGCCCACAAAGTTGTTGTTTTTTTTTCCTGTTGGTGAAATCTACAGTTCCTCAACCAACAAGGGGAACTTTCATCGTCTTCCTGTAGAAATTCAGCTTTTCTAAAACCTTTCTGAGCTCGTCTTCGCTGCTAAAAAAAAAAAAAAAAAAAAAAGACTGAAAGAAAATTTGACAGTCATATTTCCATATGTGTAATATGCATTTGAAATTACAAAATAGAGAATTTAGAGTGTAAAGGTAGAAAAGTAACTGTCCTTCAAATTTTCCTTCAGTCAGCTTCAGTCAGGCCATGCAGTTTGATAACAGGTGTAGATGTTTGGGTTGTTTTTTTTTTGCTATTGATAGAATCATAGCTACAAGATAAATGTTGTGCATGCTGCCACATGGCTAATGTGGTAAACAGTGAAGAGCTGAAACTCAGAAGGTTGATTTTAGACACAGATCCACACACACCTGCCATTTCTGCTGTATGTCTAAAGGCCTTTATAGGGATCATTGGTATCATTTCATTTATGTTACTCCAAATTTGCAAGGGTATAATTAGGATTCATTTTAATTAGCTCTAGCTGGGAATATAGTTACAGGGAGGGAGGAGTGTTTTGCTCCTTGAAATATTAAATCCTCGTTAAACCGACTCGTGTAAGTTTCAACAAGGACTGTGTGTGGGACTATTCAGCCTTTATCTTACAACTTTGAACAAAAAGCCTGCGAGTTCTCATCAGGATGTTCCAATAAGTCACAGCTGCTCCGTTCTCGGGGGAAGGAAACTGCTGTAAACAAAACATTCACCATCCTGAAGCACTGCGGTCGTTACAACAATCAACAGCTTCGATCAAGTTTCCTCTGCCAGTCTGTGTTTGTCAGCACTGCTTTAACTTCTTTCTCCACCGCAGGTCATCTTTTAAATACATCATCACCCCAGCTTTAAGGATGACTAAATGATATAGAGAGAAAACACAGGACATAACTGGGTAAAAAGTGTGTGTATGTGTGTGGTTTTTTTCCCCCCCAAAATCGCTCTCCACCCAAAAACAGCAGTTGTAGAAGTTGTAGATGCTCTTTGATAAAAATCTGCAGCCTTCAGTTCGTTATGGCACAAAAGAAATAAACATATCTAAGAAGGTATAAACAGTACAGCTTGATTTCTTTTTCCGTGATTTAGGTACCACATCCATGTTAAAGCCATGTTATCCGACACCCATCCAGCATATCCAGGTTTTACTCCAGCCAAGGAAAGGTGACCACTTCTGTCTCCCTTCCTGCTGCTCTGCATCAGTTGTTATGGCAACAGGAGTAGAAATATGAGTCTTTCTTCTGGCTCAAGTCGATGCCCGTTTCCTCTGCAGCGACACAAGAAAGAATTTCAGAAATCTTGTATATAGCAGTTTTGGGATCTGCTTCTAGAGGCAGCTGAGGAAAACTGGTCCCCTTCAGATGCTTACATATTTATTTTTTAACATGCATTGAAGTCATTTTGTGTTTTTAATTGTTTGATCATATTTTACTTTTTTATTGGGTACATCTGCCCCGCATCTGTATAAGATGCTTATGGGCCACATATTTCAGCAAGACCACTTTATTTCACCATCATTGTGCATGTGAATAAAACACTCACCTGTCATATACTGGAAGGCAGTGTTGTTGTAATCTTCAGCGACTTTCCGGAACAACTCATCTGGCAAAGGCAGAATGAGGCCTGTCAGTCCTAATACCACGTTTACAGTAAATCTGTGCTGCATGCAGTAATTCTAATAACGCGAGTGAAGTTGTATAAACACGCAGCAGAAAATTTTTAGAAATTAACAACTTTTAACCATCTCAAAAAGATAAAAACACATTTGAAATGTTCTTCTTTATTGTTTTGTCTTCTGTGAAGCTTGAAACGCCCTTCTGAGGTTTGCGACAGGATATTGTCAACTTGTGGCATAATCAAAAGCAGGTGCTCTTTTCAAGTGAACAGGAATGAATGGCAGGTTAGTAGTGAGTAAATATGCATACTGGTCACTTCTGTGCAGAAACAGATTATCCTTGACAGTGTTTTGATGACAGTGGTCAGATTTGACTGGCTAAAGGAGCACACACTAAGGGCTATTTCTCTTCTTTATACATGCACTCTGGGCTTTAAGAAACTACTACTTCAGCAATCACATTCTGTGATCTTCCGTCTCCTTCCTACCAAATGTTTATTTTTTTTAAGAGGACAGTCTCTTCTTTGTCTCAGTTTGACTCACGTCTTACATTTCTTTGCAACTTTTTTTTTTTTTTTCCATAAACCACTCACAGGGTCAGAGCAATACTGCCAAAGAACAACCACTCTCAATCCTGCCAGTTAGTCAGTTCCTGGGATTTCCATATACAGTATACCACTGCTAATAATTATATTGCACGAGTGTATTTAGGTTTGAAGCTTATTTGAAGTAGTTCAACTAAATGGTGTGAACAGCAGCAGCTCCTCTATCTGTTTCAGTAACAGCTTTTTCCTCATTCAGACTTTGATGTCAGTTATGTAAATGTTCGTTCTGGCTTTTTTTCCGCCAGACATAACAGGACTGTAAACTTGGTTAATGGAGGTTTTAAAGTTCAAGTGTTCCAAACTGGCCTGACAGACAGATTTTAGTGATTATTTATTGAGGCAATAAAGGGAGACTATCCTTCAAAAGTAAGAACAGCTGTGTCGATTGACTGACTGACTTTCCTTTTCTGTCTATTTTTCTTTCGTGCATATCTTGCACTGGCATCAGAAAGTTTCTTTCCAGAGAAGCCGACTGTGTATCTGCCACGCCGATCTGAGCTCTCTCTCGTTCATAAACGCACATCTCTTACTGGCATGTTTGTTTATCTGGTTATCTGGTGCCAGCATTTTTCAATAGAAAACCAGCCTGTGGATAAATACAGCTGTGATCTGAGACAACCATCCGTGTTAAAGCGTTGTGTGCTGATGCCAGACGATGCGACTCACCCACGTTATTTCCTGATTTACTGGAGGTTTCAAAATGCTGCGCACCAATCTCTGTGAAATAAACCCAAACATTATGGTTAAATGTCAGTAATGCTGATGCACAAAAAATCAGTTTTAACCATGTGCAATTCACACTAATCACAGCAGAGGCTGATAAAAGTCACAGATTGCCTAATTACCTTTAACAACATTCAGGTCATATACAAGCATTTCAGTAAAATCAAGGATTTGCACAAATTATTCCCAAATTTGGGGAAATACCACGATTTGAGAAATGCCTATGTAATTGGGAAACCCATTTTCTCTAAACTGCCCCTTTTGTTGTATATCTGTGAATCTGTCCTATTGCTTAACAGCGTTTGTAAAATAGAAGGACATGTGCATAGTAAGGAGAAAAAAAGAAGATTAATCTGCTTTCAGAGCCATTCACTACTGACAAGACACAAGGACTTGTCAGTTTACCTTGACCTTTTCAGCTGCAGTTCAGCCGCCTTCATCAGATATCTCAACAGATAGTGGCGTGACGTACGCTGTCACATAGTGAAAAAGAAATGACCCTCGACACAAAAGGCAACAGTGGGAGTGTATTTGACTTTCTGCTGACTTAACACTAAAACCTGCGACACCTCTGAGGAAGGAGGTACAACTACAGCTGAAAGTGTGCGATGAAACAAACACTCAAAAGTAAAAATAAGTGAAGCGTGGAGTGGAAACAACAAGTGGCTCAATTAATTATTGCATTGAAAGATTTTTCAAGATTATATATTACACACATCTTAGAGAGGACCTCATGACAGTAATTATGTTGCATGTGTATTAATTACACACAGTGCTGTATCCAGTAAGAAAGGCGGATTTTATGACAGTGAGGCTGTAATCACCTTCAGCAAAGTCCTGAGCGTCGTGGTAGTCAATTTGACGCAGGCTCCGGTTTTCTTCAATCAGGTCGTTCTTAGTGCCACACAGGTAGATCTTACAGTGCTGAAGTACAGAGCACAAACAAAGAAATCTAAAGTATAAGTATAAAGCTAAAGTATTATGATAGTGTAAGGGAACTGTCTTGTAATAATTCATGCCACGCATAAAAATACCTCCTCGCAGTTCTGCAGCTCTTTCACCCAGAACCGAGCTCTCTGGAAGCTGCTGCTGTCAGTCAGATCTGAAAATTAAACACAACCCACTTTTTACTCGTCAACAGAAGTTAGAAACTGTATACAGACGACAGGATGGAAACCAATGTAAAATCAATTCTACAATTACTAAAAAAGAAGGCCAGTGGACACGACGGACAAGACGTTAAATACAAGATGACAGCAGTTTGAGTAATATACTGGAAAATCCCATCAGCTATTTTTGGAGAGACAAAGTTCCCCAATGTGGAACAAACAAACAGACACAAGAAAAACATTTATGTAGAAGTAACTCAGTCTCTCTTCAACTTGCTTCAGGTTATCTTCACTATCAATCATCTCTACGTGCATTTTAAAGACTTTAAAGTGCATATCATGCATTTTTTGTGTTATAATGTCAGATGTTAAACATGGTCAAAGTTTCAAACCTTTAGGTGACCATATGTATAAAAAAAAGAAAAAATGCTCCCTGCAAGTCAAAAACCAGGGCTTTAACCTACTCTGAACGCTTCATTTGCAACGTTATATCTACTTCCTCCTTGTGATGACGTCAAATTGTTTGTGCATGCCCACAGACGGCCATATGTTCTGTAGCCTTTGTTGCTACGGTTGTTGCATGGGTCGTTTCCATTGACCACTCGCATATTTCTGATTGGATTTGGGCTTGAACATACAGACGTACGGATTTATTTGAAAAAACAAAATCCATTTTGAGTAAAAACCTACGAGTGCTCTCTGTTTACATAAATTCAGGAGTCGCTGAACTGAGGGGCCAGAATATAAATATAGAGCTGGAAATGTATGAAACATCGCCTTTGAGACAAAAACACAAGCAACCCAAGCTGACCAATAACAGCTCTTGCAGCACCTGCGTGATATTTCTGGAGCCACCCCACTCCAACGAGCAGAGTCCAGAGTTTCTGCATGAAAACGATAAGGATAAGTATTCATTTACCATAGCAGACTATGGCTGCCCGGGCTCCTCTGTAGTAGATTCTGCTCATAGCTTCGTAGCGCTCTGATCCAGCTGTATCCTAAAAGAGAGAGACAGAGAGGTGAACAGAAGCTGAGATAATATAGTCAATCCCTCATATATCTGATGTTACACTAGTACACAACAGTCAATATTCCTACTTTAAATACTGTGTAATCCCTGAAGAAAAAACTCTAAGGCAATTTCCCCCTCCTTAACAGTTAAAATGACATGATTTGCTTTTATTTCTCACATTTTTCTCTTTTCCACATGTAATCAAGGCAAATATAGCGAGAAGTAGAATACAAAACTGAGAGAAAGCACAGCAAGTCAATGATTTTCAACACCCTATATGTGATAAGTGTATCTTCATTAATTATTTAAATACTGCTGTGTTATGCTAATTGGCCTTCTGTTCTTCTTCAGCTCACTTTTTTGCTTTTAAGAATAATCTCAGAACTACATTTTCTCTATATAATCAAACTAAATTATTGGTTGTGTTGGCAGGATTGTTTACCGTTTATGTAAACAGCTGGAGGAACACATTTAGGAAGTTCAGTATAATAATCATACAGATATTAATATACCCTTTAAGGTAATTTACATTAATATTTTGGGGTGGTGTAGATTTTTTTTTTATTTCCTCCTGAACAGCCGCTCTGCTATGTCCTGCCGGCCCACTGAACTGCCAGAGAAGCTGATGTGATGTGAATGGCTATTAGGCTGTTATTGGAGGCACATTCTCAGATCCTGCCTGGGGCACCGCATAAAATGGAGCTGGCACTGATGTAGTACACAGAATTCATATCAGGTAGACTCCAACTCACCCAAATTCCCAATGTAATCACTTTCTCTCCCACCTGGATTGGTTTGGCTACAAAAGCAGCACCGATAGTCTGTCAGGAGGAGAACATAAGTTGAGTAAAGCATTAGACACTCACGGATGGTCATTTTAAGTCCCTGTAGACTACTCATTGTGAACGTTCACAGACCACACTCTACTAAGTGGGGACTAATGGGAGATGGGACAGAGCAGCATTAGACAGATATTTGTGTGCAGATATCTGGAGTTCATTTCTCAGACGCTAACATGGTAATTTCTGCTCAAATCCTGCAATTAAGTTGTTTTCATTTACATTTTCATGACAGTGAACTGATGAATCACCAGACATTGAACATAAATACCAACAGAAGAGAGTATTTTTTTTTTTTTAGAAGTACTAAGATCACAGGGAATATAACCTAATCATCCAAATACAGAAAATAAATCAAAGACTGGAGGGAAGGTTAAAAAAACAGCGAGCACGGGTTACAGGTTGAAGTTAGTATGGCAAGGCCAGTGATCTACTGTATCACTTAATGCAACTGTCAAATTATAACTGGTGTATAATTAAACACAACACTGGGAACTATTTGTGAACAGCTTCCTGTTTCACATGTTAATATGCAGGATTCACACAAAAATGCTTGTCTAATGCAGTATAAGCTGAAAGAAAAAGCAAAACACTACTGCATCCCTAGTTTCTATCAGCGACTTTATGCTTTAAGTTGATCACAGACTTGAGCCTACATTACCACAACCACCCTGTGGATAAAAATAAGAATAACGTCTTTCATGCAAGCAGCAGGCAGGGAGAGAATCAGCAATGGGCTGACATGGAAATTGAATCGGAGCAGCTGACACTCACGTTCTGGTACGGGCCGACCAAGAAGCGATGGTGAACGTATCTCTCCACCAAGCTTGTCTTCCCCACACTCTCCTTTCCCAGCATCACTACCTTGGCATCCACCCGCATTGCACTCATAATAATGGGGTTTGGAAAAGGCCCAGGATGAGCACAATCGTAGCACAAAAAAACAGGAGGTTGGGGGTGGGGGTGGTGGTGGTGGTGGTGGGGAAGTATGTACAAGGCAGCTGCTGGGCTACTGCTGTGTGATGACAAGACAGGAGACATAACAGATGAGTGATAACACCGATGAAGTCATAAACAAATATGAAAATAAAAATGCATCCTTCCGATAACAAATGTAGCCTGTGTTTTTTGAGAGTAATTAAAAACTTTTCTACATATTTTCTGTGAATGACCAAATTCTAAAATGATCTGGGATTTCTTATATAATGGTTTCAGGTTCTCAAATTTGAGAATGACATTACATAAAAATTAAATATCTTTTATCTCTTAGTTTTGGACTGTTCAGACAAAATAACTAACGCTATAAAATTATTATGGACATTTTTTGAGTTTTTAAGAAAGTTAGTTTTTAGAAAATGATTCACAGTTTAACTAAAAATTATTATTATTATTATTATTTTGTCTCTCTGAACTGTTAATTAGGACAACCCTACAGATTACTAAGGAAAAAAATAAGGAAAAAAATATGCCTGTTACAACTTACCAGGGTTCAGTCATGTCTTAAATTGACAGTTTGTATCACTTTCACTTTGTAGTAGTTGGAGAAAACTAAAGTTGTATTAGCTGTATTTGTATTTGACAAATAACTAAATAAATCTGCTAATGACTTAAATATATTAATTAAAATGACATCAGGTCTGTCTTAAAACAACACTCGTGTACCCCTATGAACATCAAAACAGGTTTTCAATCAGAGGGTCCCTCCATAATGCACTTACAATAAAAGTGATGGGAGTCAAAATTATATTCAGACAAAAAGGTTTATCTGAAGCTAATAAGAAGCTTCCAAAGCCATCCGTATGAGTCAGATCAAGTAGATACCACTGTCTGAGGAAACACAAACATATATATCCACTTGATATGACTAACTCAGGCTGCTGAAGCCTCATATCAGCTTCAGATCATCTTTTAAATACATTTTACACAAAATGACTGTGGCTTCCATCACTTACATTGAAAGCACATTTTAACAGCCAGTATGAACAGGAGCAATGGTGACAGTAACCTCTCAGTGTTCATATGAACACCTGACTGTTCCTTTAAGACATACTATTACTAATAAAATGCGAACCTATGCTGATTTTAATACAAACATAAAATATAACATCGTGTACTTATATTGCTCGTACTTTGTTTAACAGTTACCATGTTACACTTTCAAGTTTTAACTGTAACAGGACGGGATACGTTTAAGTTTCTATTTTTCAGGCAGAATTCAAGCTGGGAGTCTTTCAGTTACCTCACTGGGGGGGAAAAAAACATGACAAAACAAGCCTGACAGCTAATTGACAATTTCAGCATTAAAAAAGAAAGACTGAAAACTCACCTGACAGTTAACCAAATCTTCCTCTGAGGAGCCAACCCGAGGCTGTCCGCCGTGGCTACCAAACCTGCTTTAAAGTAAAGGACGCAGTAGCCAAACCGCTTGTCATCTCTGCCCAGCCTTGCTGCGCCGGGTGCTGTTTGGACACTGAGGCTAGCTTAGGTTAACGCTGCTGCCACTGTTGCGCAATGGCTGAAAACACAAGCAAAACGTTACAGAAAGAGGTAACGAACAGCCAACATCTCCTCTGACTGACAGGAACTGGGTTTTATGAGAAATGTCCAGTCAGCTGACGGGAATCAGTCGACTGGAAGCAAAGCGTGTCTAAAGGGGGGAAAAAAAATCTCCAACTGAGCTTTGTTTGTTTAGATGGGAACCAACGAGGCAACAGAGACGGTTTCCAAGAGGCGGAAGTGCCCGAATTGGATGACACAATCACCGGAAGTTTAGAACTGGGAGTGTGGCACAGGAATAATTGGTGTTTAATATGTCGAAATATATGTTGAATGTAAAGACCCTAATTTGATTTTAAATTGATTTTATTGTGATAATTATAATGGGCACGTTTATTTAAACACTGTTTTTATTGTACTTGTAACAACTGAAACGTGTGAAACACAATTCTCCACGTGAGAGGCCATAACGTAATATATATATATACGTTATACAATACAAATATAACATTTGCAATTATATATTTGTTCTTATTTTACCTTTTTAAATGAGAGCGGTAGTTAAAATGTAAACATAATTTGAACAACAAAAGTTAATTTTATAAATATAGTAACACTAACACGTTTGTCTTTGTGCTTACCTTTTTATAGTCCATCCCACAGTACATTTATCTTCAGTTTTTAAAATTAACTGTCAAAGTTCATTTCCAGTTTTAATCTTGGCATGTTTGTATTTAATTATGGGATTATTTGAGTTTATTCATTGTTTTTTATTGGAAAAGATAACCTGGTGGATGTGTTAGATGCATAGTATTGTGGGACAGTTATATATCCCGTTGCATGCATGTGTAATATATATATATATATATATATATATATATATATATATATATATATATATATATATATATAAAAGGTAACTGATTAAATGCAAAAACATGAAAAAATACATGATATATTTTACAATACCAATAATAATAATAATAATAATAAAATAATAATAATGAATATTTGTTCCAATACATATGTGCAGAAAAAAACATATATTTATATATGTGTGTGCATGTGTCACAGTGAATACTATTTGTAATGCTAAAACAATATACTATAAACTGATATATGCATAATATATTATGGATAATATAATATAATATAGAAACGTCTAGTTTTATATATAGATACATTTTCCAATGATGAAAGCAATGTAAGATACAGTCCTAAATTATTGTTATTATATAATAACACTTTTCTATCGATCATTTTTGGCACGCAGCTGCAGGAACCTGATTGGTCCAAATGGTTAACCGACGCCTCTGAGGCCGTTACAGTGATTGGTTCAGGATTCATGAGCCCCGCTAGTCCCACCACCCAACACACACACACACACACACACACACACGCCGGAGAACGCAACATGCCTGAAGAAGAGGGAAGCGAGTTAACTTCTGGTGGTATTTTCCAGGAGATCTTCACGTCTCCGCTGAACCTGACGCTGCTCAGTCTCTGTTTATTCCTCTTATACAAAATCTTCCGCGGAGACAAACCGCCAGAGCTCGGCGAGGTGGAGCCGCAGCTGCCTAAACTGAAAAAGAGAGATTTTACTCTGGCAGAGTTGAAGCCCTACGATGGAGAGCAAAATCCGAGGATCCTCATGGCTGTCAACGGAAAAGTGTTCGATGTGACCCGCGGGAAGAAGTTTTACGGACCAGGTAACGTCTCCGAGCCGTTGGCTTTACGGTGTTATGAAATGTCTGCTCACCCCTCTCCTGTTACGAACATAACGTCACCAACGGAAGCTAGCATGAAGTGGCATTTATGTTTGTTGCATTTCTGTTGACGGCAGCTTACACTGACAATATTACCTGAATTTGTTTTTTCTTGGAATTAACTTTGAATTGACTTTTGTAACTGGAAGCTAAGGTCACACCCCCTTTAATTTGCTAGCTACGATCTCATTTCACAACAGAGGAGCAGAGGTAGCCTTGAAACCAACCAGAGATCGTCTATGACAGAAGTTGACTTACTCCATTGTCAAAAATATAACTTAGCCGCCATGTTTGGAAAAGTGGTTTCCGGATAGAGAATAATTACTTAATCATTCTAAAGACACTTTTTATGAAAAAAAAAAAGTTAAATTTTGAATGTTTTTGTTTTTTTAATCTTTGACAGTAAACTAAATATCTTTGGGTTATGGATAAGACATTTCAAATTAATTATTAGCTAATCGACTAATCGAGAAAACGAGCAACAGAATAATCAATAATGCCTAAATTTACATATAGGCAATGTTAAGTGGTTTTAAGATAGACTTGGAAAAATGGGAACCTATCCTTTTGAATTTTTCCATGACAACAGCTGTGTGCCATCACCAATGGTGGATCATCTAAACGTTTGTCTCTCAGCAGCTCATGGATGCAATAACTGCTGTCAGCAACATGAGTCTCCATATCTGCTATACTTTGCAACAGTGAGGCTAAATCGATGGCATGTTTTTATTAGAGTAAGACCCGCATCACAACTTTTCCATTATCTGCACTTCTGTGAAACGAGTCTGTTCTGCCATGTTTTTATTTCTGTTACCTGGAAACAGACACAGAGTTAGACCTCTTAGTTTGTTTTATCTAATCTCAGATTGTAACCTCTGTTACGTGTAACCTCTGACCAACATGTTATCTCATTGTCATGCAAACTCTTCTCAGTGTACTGCGCACCCAGCCTTAAAGCCACTGTCTTAATTAGATTTTCTACATTTTAATTAGATTTTTAAAAATAGGTAGATACTGGTGCCAATGTGATAACTGAGAAATACACTCATTTAGGAAAAGGAGCCACAGGTTTCAAATTGTGAATGTTGTTTAAATAGAAGAAGAATTTTGCTTAAAGAACGGTTATAACTATGCTTCTGACAAGTGATACTATCATCCTCTGATGTTAACTGGTTTGCTAAACATCAAGCTACTAGAGAGATAATGTCATTTAAAAGAAAAAGGGGGGGGAAAAAATATCATGATGTTCAGTTTTTAATAGTTTTGTAGTATTTGTGCACACGCTGCCATGGTAGCTGTTCATTTGTCGTGCTTTCACCTCACTGCGTGGTGTCTCTGTGTCGTCGTTTTACAGAGGGACCGTATGGAGTGTTTGCAGGCAAAGATGCGTCCAGAGGTCTGGCTACATTCTGCCTGGAGAAGGATGCCCTGAAGGACGAACACGACGATCTGTCCGACCTGAACGCCATGCAGCAGGAGAGCCTCTCCGAGTGGGAGGCTCAGTTCACCTGTGAGTGCCTCATTTATCAAGCGAGAAACAATCTGTGTAATATATGATATAAAGATGATGAGATAGTGGATTCCAGCTGTGTCCTTGATTCTCTGTCTGAAAATTCAGTGTCTTTGAAGCCAATGCTCATCTTTTTATTTATTTATTTTTTTCCCGCCCCATTACAGTCAAGTACGACTACATCGGCAAGCTCCTGAAACCAGGGGAGGAGCCAACAGAGTACACGGACGACGAGGAAGGAAAAGACAAAAAGGCGGACTAAAAAAAAAAAGAAAAAAGAAAATTCAAAGTGCACAAGCGGGAAAACAATACAGATGCCTTACTGTTTGTCATTTGATGCCTGATGCCTCCTGTTAGGGCCTTTCAGAGAAAACACTTCCATCTTCTGTATTGTTTGTAGACTATCACATACCTGTATTTTAAATGATGTCTGAATAACACTGATCTCCAATAATCCTATTCAAAGGTTAGACGGCATTAACGGTCACATATACGTAGAGCTGTTTAGTGTTATTAGACTTTAGATCCGTTTCTGCATACTGAAAAAAAACGAGAATCAGGAACTTCAGCGAATAATTGACGGACCATTTGCAACACGCTATGAAGCCCCTGAGTTAAGTGATCCACAGCTCTGATGTACATTTAGATAAGCTTGCTGTCGAAGTGCTGCGGGATGTACACGTTTCTTTTATCCAAGGTTCAGGTCAGATCATATTGAAATGTATTATCTCAGGAAGCAGTTTCGTTCAATTGAAGAAATATATGTATACTGAGGGTCTGGATGCCAAACACTTGTCTCTGAGTCTGACTGAAAACTAGTTTGATTAGCAGTCAAGTTTCCCAAGGAAAAAAATCCCTATGCTGTTAGCTATAATAGCTAATCTAGGGGATTTATTTCTGTATGGACTTTCTCTTAGACTCAGAAACATGTGACATTATTTGTGTTTTTTTTTTTAATAAATTAATCTTTCGGAGAACCACTCCCGATACTGGGTTTTTGCTGAATCTCTGCAGCAAGGGTAGTAAGTATAAAGTTATGACCCTATAGTCAGAGAATATAATCAGAAATGTCCAATGTAGCCAAAGGGACTAAACACTTTTAGACATTTAAGATGTACTTATATAAACAGTTAATAAAACTCTAAATGTTTTTTTTTTTATTGATTTACTGTACCATATATTTGTAATTTTCACCAAATGTAAGTGGTATATTTACTTAATTTACTTTACTACATTCCAACCCGTCAAACGTATCTGCTGATGTTTCTGAATTTTCATGTCCGTTTAAGCATTTCTGTTTCAGTGTTGATTTCCATCGAGAGCTGATACACTGAAACTGATCCCGAGTTCACAGGTTTTCTTGTATTTCACAGTGACAGAGGTCGTCTTGAATAGTCTGATGTAGTGCGGTAATTGATCAACCATTGAAAACATTTGTTTAGCAAAAATATCAACCGTTTTATGGTTTCAGCTTCTCAAATATGAAGGTTTTCTTCATTGTTAACTGCCCTCATTTATGGTATGGTACATGGTATAGAGGAAAACACTAGAAAGGCCAAGCTGCTGCTAGTTAACAGCTGTTTTGAATTTTATGAATGAAATGTCTCTGCATTTTATTTTTTGCCTCCATGTCTTCTCTGCATTCCCTTTTTGTTATTACATTCTCAAAATTAGACAAACAAATGTTCTCCTGTCAGGTTGTGATGACTATGATAACCACATTTGCTGTTTTTATCATATAATGATTAAATCCTGCATGTGAGGGCAATTTCCCAAACTCATCATCATTAAAAACTGTGACTGCAATCACAGTTTATAACATTATTGAGCAATATTTTACTGTCCAAGTTGCCAGATTTATGAGAAAGTCCCAAACACCTTTTATTATAAATCAAGGGAAATGAATAATGTTGCTGTAGTTGAAGGTGTAACGCTGCAAATAGTTGATTCAGTGAGGGAATATTTTTCAGTATGTATGTATATACATGGACTCAATGTTATAATACTGTCAGTTATAATCCTGAATTATATTCTGATTTAATAAATAAAACTAAAAGTATGAAGACTTTATGTCAGTCTGCAAATCTTGTTTCATTTCAGTATTTTGGCTATGTCAAAAATGTCAATATGACTTGGTAATGAAAATAGCACTATTCTGGTTTGATTGAACTCATTTAACACCACAGACACAAAACCCAACTTTCTCTTCAATAGTCATACAGTATTCCTGCTGAAATCACATTTTTCAAATGTGTATTAAAAACATTAATCACCTGATGAACACTGAAAGAGCTGGAATCATTCCTCCTGTTCAAAAGATACCCTTCAAATGTGCTTTCACTGTAAATGACGGGGGACGAAATCCACAGTGTGTTCGCCCAGGAATTTTGTGCATTTATAAGTTTATCTGAAGCTTATATGAGGCTTTTGGTACAGAAAAAGACCAACACGGAAAGGTTTCTATTTGATTTGACTAATTTGGACAGCTGAAGCTTCATATTAGCTTAAGATAAACTTTCATGAAGAGATAGTCTACTGGTCAGTATGAAGAGGAGGAATGATTATGACAAGAAAAACAATACCTATTTCAGTTTATTATGAAAAATTATGAACCAATCCTTAAATCATAAAAAATTTAATTGGGTACATTAGTTACTATGTTTAGTACTTATTATGTTTATATATATATGAAATGTTTTTCTTTTCACAAAATGTGTTATTAAAGCTATTAATCGTTATTATTAAATACAGAAATTAACTGTTGCTGCTCTGCACAATTTTAATAAAATTGAACCTTTGAAATTTAAGCTTTTTTAAAGCATAAGCAATATTTGTTGCTCTTAGCCCGTAAATTACTATTCATTATTGACTACTCCCCTTTGTAGTGCTTTTTACCGCTAACAGAAAATAAGATACATGATAAAACACAAAAAAAGATATGTGTCAGAAGTGGGATTCGAACCCACGCCTCCATTCGGAGACCAGAAGTCCCGTCTCACTGGAAGGAGTTTAGTCCTTGAGTCTGGCGCCTTAGACCACTCGGCCATCCTGACACGACTGAGAAATGTCATGTCAAATCCCATATTATGTATAATAACCGACCATATAGTCATTAGTTGTTGTATTTATCTTACAAGAAGAACTATTATTTGCCTTGTGCTTATCTTTAATTTTATTAACGTCCGTAAATGTGTATTTTCGCTTCCTTTTACACACTTTCAGCGTTTAGTTACGACAGCGCATGCTCAGGTTCAAAATCGTAATTTCCGGGTGTCTACGTGCAGCAGCCATATTACACTTCCGTTCTTCAAGGGTATCTGAAGACACCAGGCTAGTCAACATGTATCGGTTTGCTAAAGCTGCGGTGAACATCACCGGTAAGCAGGCTGATTTTATAAAATAGAAATTTGAGATGTTGGTGTTTTTTTTAAAAGATCGTCCTAAACTCTGATTTCAGCCGACTACAGGTTTGACCGGCGTCCCTTTGGTCGGTGACCGTGGTCAGCGTGCTAACAGGAACAGCCTGCTAACGTGAACATGCTACAAAGACGTCGTGATATATAAAAAAAAAAATATGGTTATTTGGTTAATTAAATCTATTTAATGGTCTTCAGTGAGTTAACTTTAACGTTACGTTTTAAGTAGTGTGTGTAATGTTATTTTTTCAGTACGATGTCATTGTCCGACACACTAACCTGCTCGAGCTAGGTCAGTAGATTAGCTCATGTGCTATTGTTTTTCTTTTTTGGAGTAACGTTACCGGTAATAGAACTGTGCTTTTAGTTATGGACACTAACACGTTAAACTGCGCCATGTACATGAAATTGAACTGTTTCAGACAGTAAAGGCGAATAAGAAATGTCCTTCGAGCTGACACTTTCTTTTCAAACGAATTTGACATGATTTTGACGCAGGAGAACTGAGTAATTGCTTTGCATTGCATTGCATCGTCAGACAATACTGATGATCTGTACAGGTGTTTTTTAAAAGCTTTTTAATCAATGGCACTGACTCGGCAGATCAGATGGCAGCCTGGATGGTGCAATTTGAGTGTTACTAGAACAAAACGGGGTCCATACAATTTTAATAGGTAACAATTTTTGGGCGCCTAGTAATTTACATCTTAAACTACAAAGGTGGCTTTATAGGTCATATTTTATAATATTAATATATATTCCTTGTTGAATTGACTGTAAAAAAAGGTTAGCATAATAATGAGGTAGCTCATCCTGTGTCCACATTATGTGCATAGGCTATAACAGTTGTAGTTCATATATAGATATTATGGATATTTTAGAAATAATAAGTTCAGTAATATAGTTTCCCATAATGACAACTTAAAATTATATAAACCGTAAAACCAATAACAGAAAAGTTCTAGTGCTGTACAGAAATGTCATTCAACATGAAGGGTGTGTTGTTGTTGTCGTTGCACAGGTCAGGCTGCACGGCAGGTGAGACATGGCTCCAGCGTCCGCCAGGACTTCCACTACAAGTACGGCAACAGTATCCTCATCGGTGGAGCTGTCTTCTGCACAGCTGTCTGGGCATTCGTAAGTAGTGCTTTCCTGTGAGACATATTCATTCATAGTTAATCTGAACAGATAGCTTGTTTGCAAAGAGTTACATTTTTTTCAAGTGAGCAACACCCACTCTCAGACTTTTAGTGTAGGAGGAGGGGGTGTGGGAGGGTGAGAATCCCAATACAGAAAACCTAACTTTGAAGAGTGCAACTAATTAGCTGCTTTTTGGACACAGCTCAACCATGAAAGGGATTTGACTTTGGCTTCAGTGTGGTCAAGTTATAATTAAACCAAGAACATGAGTACATAAAATGGGTATAACGGGTATTTACTGAGGCCAGTATGGGTAATAGTTAAGTTGCATTTGTCATACTTTGACAAAATATCGTGAGCTCAGTGTGTTGTTGTTTTTGTTGTTTTACATTCTTTAGCACCAAATGACACAATATACAGTATTTACCAAATTATGTTTGTCAGGACAATTGTCCCAATACATATATCTGCTTGACTGATTGAACAGATGTATTTATATATTTGTACATATTTATCATTTATAACCACTGGGGGGCTAACTGAGCAAATTTACTGACATTTGACATTGACAGTATGACTGGCATTGTTTAACAATTACACATGACTTGAGGAGATTTTTATTATTTTAACACAGGTAAGGGCAGATATTTACAAAATGTTTTACTGAGAAATGTACAGCTGTAGACAGTTATGCAGATACTGTTTCTCTGGTATTTGTTTTATCTCCATTTAGCACACAAAGGTCTAAAAAATATCTTGATAAATAATTTTTTTGTCGTTGTGCAGGTGGTGACTCAGGCTGACATCACCTGGGGTCTGTCACCAGTTGGAAAGGTCATGCCCAAAGAATGGCGAGTGGACGAGGAGTGAAAAGCCGCCATGACAGACCTGAATCCCACCTAATAAACTTTCTGGTTGTACAGATGAATAACGAATATCTGCCTGTTCAGACAGTGAATGCCTGCGTTTATTCCAACATGTTGCTTTGTCCGAATAAATTAAGTTTGATTCTACTGATCATAGTTTCTTCTTTTAAGATGAATGCAGCAAGCTACCATTATGTATCACAGCTGTCCCTCAAGCTGTGTGCCATGTTACTGCTCAGTCGTCATAGAATTTACATAAACCTCTAAGTATAGGAGGAAAAATCAAATTGTATGGAACATGTTGCAACTGAAATTTGCTCATTTTGCAAACAATTGTGGGAATGAGTATTTACCTTTTTGAATAAATATACCACACATTCCTTTTTCTTTAGAAATACAAAGTCACTGCACAGGAATAAATTGGGTTTTCTTATAACCAGATAGCATAAAACAAAATGTAAACTCCCAATACTGTGCTCCCATCTTTCCCAAATATCACAGACCTAATTATTCAAATTATTTATTAAGGTAAAGGTATGCTGAAGTGAAGTCAAGCAGAATAGATTAATTAGAGTGATAAAACATGATATCCTTAAAATATCAGAAGTAAAAGTGCTAATCATGTAGAATTGATCCCTCATTGTTATTACATTATTGGATTTATTAAAATGCATTAACATGTGAGCAGTACTTCAATGTTTTAGTTTTGAGTTGATGCTATTTTAACTGCTTTATACTCTATACTTGCTATTTTACAATGCAGCATGTACAAAAACTCAGTAAATAGCTTGAAAACATGACAAAAATTAGTAAGATGAGACGTTGGTGCTTGGCAACCGGCTGGAAACTGATTTAAATATATCTCCAATACGATAATTCAAACAAAACAAAACTTGATTTGGGGTAGATTTGAAAATTGTTGATTTATGTATGTGATATTTGCTCAATAATATCTTTTGGAATCAATGTAAGCATTAATATCTATATTTCTAATCTAATGTGTACAAAAGTAATCCGATTTTTTCCCCCAGAATCCTGATGTATACAGGTATTGATATGATTATATAATTGATATGATATTCATAAAAAGTGAATGGTATAGAATGGGAGTTCTACACAAATGGAGTAATTTTTCTCAAATAATTTCTGACATTTTTATTAGTTCTTGGAAGTTTGAATGAAGTAGTCTGTGCTGCAGGAAGTCGTCAAAAGAGCAAGATATTTACGTCAGAGAACAGACAATAAAGGGCTCCAATCAAATGTCACGCTCTCCTCCGACTGCAGCCAATCAGCTGCGGGGGAATGCTCTCTACCCCGCCCCGCCGCTCTTCCTCTGCGCTGTGCTAAGGTCACGGCTGTCACTTGGTAGCTAACCGGCCAAAGGAGGCGGAGGAGACCCAGCAAGAAAGGTGCAGGAAAGAAACAGCAAAACAGGCAACATGTCTCTGTCTAACAAACTCACCCTGGACAAGGTGGACGTCAAGGGGAAGCGGGTCATCATGAGGTGAGCGTTTACCGTCTAGCTGACGAACCGACACGGCTAATAGGAAATGGGATTATTTGACGTTAACCAGTTGACATTTTCGAGATGTCCTAGCCCACAAACCTATCTTTTTTGAGGTAACGCAGTGCTTTGTGCTCTCGCAGCTTTGGCGTGAAGACACAAAAAGGTGATGGTTAAGGATGTGTGAGTCAGTTCAGACCATTATACAAGACGGCAGGAAGTGAAGTTGTTGGTTGTCACGTTTTTTTTTTCCATCCATGTTACGTGTCTGTGAGGAGATGCTGAATGGATGCAACTGCATCCTAAATGTAGTCCCTGAAAACGAAGCGCAGAAACACCACTGTACTCCAACATTAATGTTGCGATAAAATGTAAGACATAGAGAGATACTGTGTTGCTAATCTAGGGACGTTCATGTCTCGTTCAGGTATTTAATTTTAATTAGCTTGACTATAAAAAAAATATATATTGGCTAATGTCAAATCTCGTTGAGAAATTGTAAAAAGAGGAAACAGAGAAACCTCACCTTTTTGTTATTACAAAATTTGGGCATTTTTACATGATGGACTGCTGTGATAATTTGTTATTCATCAAAACTGGTTCATTTAGTATAAATGGAGTATTTGACTAATTGAGAACTAATATAACAACAGGAAGCTGGTTCACTGTCCTGTCCACATAATCTGTCTCTATTTGGTTCACGTACAGTCTCTTTAGTTGGAAGGATGTCCTGCTGCATGGTTGAGCAGAATATTAATTGATTTTTGTATCACTTATCTTAAATGCAGTTCTGTTATAAGTATTATTTGCCATTTACTGGTTGGATTATTCCTACAGACGGGTGATGGGAGTGCGTTTGAAACCGACACCTTCTGTGAAATGTCAGGGAGCCACTTTGGTTTGCTCAGCTTGGTGTTGCAACGGCAAGCGGCATAGGACAAGGTTCACAGACAGCCCTCCTGACAGCCAGCACTGCTCAGTGGTAAAAGGTCAAATTCACTTTACTTTGTGTACGTCTCAGTGTGAACTAACAGTGAGCTGCACTGAGACAATTAAGACAATGAGTTACCTCACATCACATCTTAGGCCTGTCATAGCATGCCGTGAATATGTTTTTATGAAGTTTCAGCGGTGGGTGGACAGAGTGCAGAGGAGACGTTGTGAATGAGTTGCTGGTGCAGAATTATAAAGAGGGAAGGCGGGACATTGTTGTAGAGACCCGGCAGACTTCCTACCTCCCCCTTCTTATCATATAACTTACTTTAGCATCACTTAAGATTTAAACTTGTTCAGACATTTCTTAAAAACAGCAATAATCTCATCAGTTTAAGTTTGGGTTCAAGGTTAATGTTATGTTTTTTTTAACCTACTTTGTCAGCCAAGTGAAAGAAAGTGATAAGAAATCTACTTGCTTGAAGTCAATTTTTACATGTCCCTATACAAAAATGTGATTTAATAGAGGTTAAAGTAGTAGTAGGTGAACCAACAAACGTGCTTGCATATTAATGGTATGACCCCCCCCCCCCCCCCCATTCTCTCTACAGATGGACTTGTTAACTGTAAGCAAGTGAGTGAATGATTGAAAGTCCAGGCTATAGCAGATGCTTTGCACCTAGAAACCTAATGAAACCATACAAATAGACAGCCACACATCACACTACTAGCCTACTTAATTCTTAATACGACAACTGAAAGAAATTATTGAAACTTTTTTTTAACCACTTGACAAATGAATTACTAGATTTACCAGCTCAAAGGTGGCATTTTACCTGCACCGGGCCATCGGGCAAGCAGGAACAGAACTGACGATTTAAGAGTGGAAATCTACTGCACTTGTTGAATAGTTGAACATTGTTTTTATACAACAGCATGCTGTTGAGCTGCTGAATTGCTGACTGATGCATCTGAGGCTTAAGACAATGGATTGCTGGTATAATAGCAGTGGGTTTGGGGTGTGTGTCTGTGTGTGTGTCTGTGTGTCAGTGCATCAGGTCCTCTGACAGAGAGTAGGAGGGAGGGAGTTATGTAACTGACTGGAGTACGAGGGATGCAGCGTGTTCTCATGAGCTGCCAGTGTGCATTGCTGCTCTGATCGATATGCAACCAGCATATCAAGCACTTGGTATATTTTGGTTGCAAACACCAGAATGTGAGCGTTACATTTTTTTGCGCTGGACTTTAAAAGCACACCAAATGGTTCCTTAATGAGAGTGACTTCATTCACTTAATGCACTTTTGTGCTATTGTGCTATACAAATAAATTTGACTTGATTTGGTGAATAAAAGTGAAATATGGTAAATTACAAACTCACAGAAACATTCTGCAAGGCTCTAAATATCTCATTAGTCCATTTTCTTTTTGACAATATAATTTCTTCACTTTCAGGGTTGATTTCAACGTTCCAATGAAGGACAAGAAGATCACAAACAACCAGAGGTACGGTCCATCTCATTTCTGAAGCATCCTTTATGCTCTCACAGTTAAAGTCAACAAACAAACTATAAAGGATTCTTAAAGGGACTAAGGCAAACCCTTGTGCACATTGATTTTCAGGATTAAGGCGGCCGTTCCCACCATCCAACACTGCCTGGATCACGGGGCCAAGTCCGTCGTTCTGATGAGCCATCTGGGCCGTCCTGATGGAAACTTCATGCCTGAGAAATACTCCCTGGAGGCTGTCGCCGACGAGCTCAAAGCCCTGCTGGGGAAGTGAGTTAATAGACTAAATAATTGACCAATTAAATCCAGTGATTAGAGGAAAATCGAGATAATTTGAATATTAATGCTCTTGTAGTTATAATACTTAAGATTTCAGTCTACAGGTCTCAGAGATCTGCTCTGAATCTCACATGTGTCGAGCACAAACATGTTTTGAATAACCACTCAATTTATCTGCTGATGAAAACCAATGAAAGTTTGTAGTGCTCACTTGCAATCAGCACCAACCTCATGGTGCTGTGGCACCCTTATGGTGTTCCAGTTTAGCTCCTTTCATTTAAAAGCAACAGCAGGAGGTCATTTCTGGTTTAGTTGTAACTAAACGCAGCTCCAAATCTGATCTGCAAACAAGAAGGCTTCGAGATAAATATATACAACAGTAATGATCCTAAAATAAGATGTTTGAATGTGAGATGATAAACCATCAGAATAATGATCCTCTCTGGGACTCTGCAGGGACGTTGCATTCCTGAAGGACTGTGTGGGTGCAGAGGTGGAAGCTGCCTGCGCTGACCCTGCCACCGGGTCTGTCATCCTGCTGGAGAACCTCCGCTTCCACGTTGCAGAGGAGGGAAAGGGCAAAGACGCCTCTGGAAACAAGGCGAGTCTCCCAGAAGTCTGCTCGCTCTGACTAAAACTTGTGAAGTGTGCAGAGAAGGAATGAAAATTAAAGTTTCACATGAGGTAGTTAAAGTGCTCTGTTTGTCCATCAGACAGCAAGAGAGTCTAACACAATTTCTCACTGCTGGGACAGCTGGAGGAAAACGCCCAGTCATCTCCAGCTGCAGCATCCCTGCAGTGTCCCTCTGAAATCGCTGCGTCACTGTCCGATGATGTCATGATCAGAAGAGGTGCAGAGACTGTTGCTGTATGCTAAAGCTGCACTTATTACACCTAGTGCACTATGTTTACACAATTCTGTTCTAGTTTTATTTGTAAGTTCATACACTGCGCCTGTCAAATGGAACAAAATCTGTGTTGTCCATAGAACGTGTTCTGCTTTTTGGCACACATATGTTTTTTTTACCCAGACTGAAGTGTCTGCTCCAGTCCTCTGCTCTCATGCCCTCTGGAGGCAACGAGGAAAAACTTGAACATCAGTTTTTCTCTTTTAACATGTTGAGATGCAGATGATATAAGGACGAATCAGGGCTGAGGGACTGTTCTCAGATACTTTATGAACGTTCCTGCGGAGGATCAGCAGCCTTGACCTGTTGACATTTATCCTGAAGGTCAATGGACTGTGCCGGCTGGACGTGTTGCTTTTCCTGTCCTGAGAGGCCTGGCTGGTATGCAGTCGGTGTGGGTTGGTTTCTACTGTACTGCTGTACTGTATCAGACAGACAGCTTTATTTTTAGCTCATTAAGGACACTGAGTCTTACTCAGCTCCATACTATAATACTCTAATGTTCAAAAGAGACACAAATGTTTTGGCAGCATATATGCAGTAAACAGTTGTGTTGTATTATGGGACAATAGCATCCAGTAGATGGTAATTTCTCGGCGAGGGAGTTTCATATCTAGTAGCTCAACTTGAATGCTACCAAACTATTATTCCTCCATTATTTTTTTCAGATATGGTGGTTATTACCTTACTTATTACCTCGGCACAGTGATTTCTCTCATTATTTTCCGATTGTTTTTTTTTTTCTCCGTTGGTTTTTCTAAATATCATATTCTCCTGACTCCAGCAGGAAAAAAAACACTGCTTGTGTCACGGCTCCATAAAAGGCAGTGATACAGTATATTGTCATTGTCAGAAAAGAGTACTAATTTATCATTAGTACTTCTATCGCATAGAAGCAACTCAACCTCCAACAGTTTGGTTAGACATTTGGGTGTGTTATAGTAGTAGCAGCTAATATAGCCGTGATTCTTGACAAAAAATATTGTTGGAAAAAAAGAAATAACAAAGCAGTAACTTTAACTTTAGTAAGTTTCTAGATTTCACCTTTTTATTTTATTTTCTTTGGATTAAAGGGGGAAATGAATGAAGCTGTTACAGTTGTGACCCAACTGAAGCATGAAACACTCGTATCTGACATTTGGACGACACTGAAGAGCTCTCTTAACCTTTCCCTGCCCTCCAGTCACACAGTCATGACCTTCATGTGTTAAAGTGCAGCAGGAACCTGATCCATAATGGCTGACTGAGTGTCTTACTGATCTGACTGCAGTTACAGTATAGTGCTTTAGATCATACAGACCATAAACCTTTTTATTTATTTTTACCTACATTGTTTTTACCTGATTTTCTGCATTGATTAACACAAAGCATGAATCATTGTTCTCTCCTGGGTTGAGTCCGACAGGTCTCGATTTTGCTCATCTTCTAATCAGTTGTAGTTGCCAAATGACGACCTAAAACCATAAAGTGTGTTGCCATTCCTCGTTTTTCATCAACATGCATTTTAACGTTTTGAAGTTTTTCTGGGTTTGATCTTTTACTCTGGGCAGCCCTGTAAATACTGATGCTCTTTGTATTGTTGTTTATTGTGCTTTTTTTTGTAGTAGGTTTTGTATCCTTTTAACTTATTGTGTGTTTGTGTGTCTTGAATAGGGCTCTATTAGTCAAATTAATTATTGTTGTTATTATAATTGTTATTGTTGTGCCCCTTTTCATTTTTTCACATCTGTCTCTCATCACCAGAACTGCACACGACATACAGCGGCTGTTATGTGAATATGGACATTCAGCACATTGAAAACATGCTTTGAATCTTGCATAAGGATGATAATGCAGCAGGTGCAGCAGCTGCTCGCAACAATTCAATTAATTTAATAATAATTAATTCATCAATTAGTGCCTGAATTTCGTCATTGAAATAAAATGGAAATATGCCTTTTTTATGAATTAGTGATGAACACTTTGAAGCCTTTTTAAAAGGGAATAAAGCGGGCCTCACGTGGAAATCGAATGCCCGTCCTATTATGTTTCAGACTGGTACCAGTAATGCTTACCTCCTGTGGGGAAGGTCGCTACTTTCTTTCTGTGTTTGTTTGCATCCTCCTGTCTTCTGCTTTCATCTGTTTGTCTTTTTTTTTTCCACAGACCAAGGCCTCCCAGGAGCAGATTGACTCCTTCAGGGCGTCTCTGTCCAAACTGGGAGACATTTACGTCAACGATGCCTTCGGCACAGCTCACAGAGCCCACAGGTGAGCAGGATGCAGGTTGTCTGGACACAGTGGTGATTAATGGAGGACATTAGCAATATATGATGAAGTAATGACGATATCCTAACACAAAAAAAAAAGATCTGCCTCTTCTTCTCCTGAATGTCCCTTCTTCACATCCGCCCTCTCCTCCTCTTCTTCCTCTCTTCTAGCTCCATGGTGGGAGTGGATTTGCCTCAGAAGGCGGCTGGTTTCCTGATGAAGAAGGAGCTCGACTACTTTGCCATGGCTCTGGAGAAACCTCAGAAGCCCTTCCTGGCCATCCTCGGAGGGTGAGAACAATTTTTTGACAATTCAAGGACTTTGAGTAGAGCTGCAACAAGAAAAGAACAGAAAATTTATCAGCAACTATGTCTTTTTTTTAAAGCAAAAATGCCAAAACATTTTCTACTTCCAGCTGACGAAACTTTTGATTTCAAAAGTTTTGTCAGCTGGAAGTAGAAAAGTAGAAAAGCAGCTTTGTCTTCTCCTGCAGTTCAGGTATCATCACACTGCAGGATCTTTTTTAAAATACCCAGGAGGCCATCCAGGAATAAAGACTATAAGCTCATTATGTAATCAGTGGTGTCACAGTACACTGCTCTCTTCAGGACACCATCACAACTCAGCACTTTTTTATAAGAGAAAGCCAGCTAGCAGAGATTAGACGTTGTACACAGCATCATCTTAACGTGTTTTACATTTTGAACAAAGATCGTGTATACAAAAAAGACTACAGGCAATGTTTGTTATCAATCAGTGCAATATATTTGCCCTAACATGACTTTGAGTCACAGGAATTTAGCACTTTTGACACCATCCTGTTTTATCTCCTATGACACAGTTCAGCAAAAGAAATCAATTAATCAATTAGGAGCTCAGAGATAATAACCACTACATTAAAAGCAACCAAATGCTGCCACCTTATGTAAGATGGGAGATGAGTATTTTCAGCAGGTAATGAGTTCACAACGTCTCTGTGGTGCTGCAAGTAGTTTTATCTTTGTTAGGTCGTCTTTTCCATTTTTGATCCAAGTTGTGGCACCACATGTGAAAGAAAAAAAGAGGAAACGGTGGGTGAAGCTGCCGTTTGCCGCACATGGAGTCGGCCTCGAGTCAGAGTCCATTTTAGCCTGACTGCATTGTGCAACTGTCACTCCCGCTCAGCGTCAAGCAGTGCAGCCAATCACAGTCTTCTGGTTCACAAACAAAGGACATTGACCATAAGTGTGTAATTATCAGCCAGCGAGAGGCTGTAGAAATTAGCAGATGGTTCATTAGACACCAGTGAAACAAATAAATAACAGTAACAAGTATACTGTACAGCCATAGTTTCATTAGTGATTGTTGGTTTCGTGTATGTACAGATGGGGCAGGACAACAACTTGGAATTTGTTGGAATAATTGGAGCAAATTGTGATCAAAAGCGAATAACATGACTAACAGTCCACAAGATACTCAGTTTACTGTCATAAAGTAACGGTTGAGTCACTGTTTTTGTATTGTATTTTATTTTACGTAGCCATGATGTAAAAATACTGGTGTTGTTATAGGTCCTAATAGGTTAAATGCCATTCAGCAGAACCTGGTCACAACTGTACCATTTCACGACATAAAAAACCTACAAACAAGAAGTTAGGAACAGCATTTTTAGCATCACCAAAATATCAAGTTTTTGGCTTGTTTTTTTTTTTTTCCTTATCTATTAGTCTATATATGAGCATTGTATCTGTCCTGATGTGTTCCACCTTTTGCACCATTTATTTCAGAGCAAAGGTGAAAGATAAGATCCAGCTGATCAACAACATGCTGGACAAGGTTGACGAGATGATCATCGGCGGCGGCATGTCCTTCACCTTCCTCAAAGTCCTCAACAACATGGAGGTGAGGGAATCTACACAAAGCATCTGTGCATGTCACTAACAAAACATTTAAGACGGCATAAAATGAATCCCTCAGTATATCAAAAATACACACAATCCACAGTTTTAAACTGATGTCACATGACTACGTGTATACGAAAGGTCTTTGCTTTAGTTTTATTGGCCGGTGAATTTACTGATTTGGTTCCCTCTCACAGCTCAGCGTTGTTTTTGGACAAAGCAGGGAACTGTTTTAAGAAAAACACTCAACATATTAAAAACTAACATTACAATACCTGCTCAGCTCCAAACGGCAGATAGACACGGTTAGCCACTAGCCAGTGAACATAGTGTTTAGAAGCTAACACACCAGATATTTCCCTCCCCTGCTAAATTACAAGTCTCACAGACTGCTGATGTGTTATGTGTTGTCTCTGGCCACCTGATGAATTGTTTTTCTCTCCTCCTGAGACACATATCTGACTCTTTATCTATGTTCCACTACATTCATCAGCTTGTCACTAACTTTGTCTGTCTGCTGTTTGGTGCTGAGCAGGTAGTGTACAGTCAAGTCTCTGTAGGTTCATCACTACTAGGGACTAATTTTAACATCATATGTAGTAGTTAAAACATTTACTGTAGCAGTTTTTTAGTATTATTGTATCCAGTGTGAGGATTTCTCTTCACCAGATGTTTTCTTCTTGTTCTGTGTGACGAAAAGGTATCTTCAATGAACCCTGTATGACCACACGTCTACATGTTCCCCTAATCGAGCCGTTGGACTCACTGTTGAACGTTGGTGGTGTTCAAACACACTTGTGAAACTGCTTTGGCTGTTTGTGTTACAGCAGAGATAGGGAATTACGTTCATAACCTGAGTTTGACCTCTGACAATACAAAAGGCTTAGTTCACCCACATTGTTTAAGAACATTCTTGGTATCAAGCAGAGGTTTTTTTTTTCCTAGATTTTGAGATATCCATATCTACCACCACCTCAATACTATGGAAGTAAATTGAGTTAAGTTTGTGTCACTCATAGCACAGAAAATTGCATTAAAAACTGAAAACGATGCCCTGTCAATCTGCATAATTCACTGATTCTTTAGTAGGAAGTAGTCCTAATGAAGTCTGTTTATATAGAGGCCTGTGGATTATCCAGAGTTTCTGGAAATTGTTTCTAGAAAGATACACTGTTTATTTTTTAAAATACCATTTTCAGTGCTGTGAGCACCACAGACTAAATTCCATTCACCTCCATTGTATTATCTCGGCGGTAGAAATCCTAGAGACTGACATTTCAAAACCAGAACTATTTGCATGGCTACATACCAGTACAAGGACATGAAGAAATGTGTTCTTTTGTTATTTGGGTGAACTGACCCTTTAAACAAAAGCTGGTCTTTCTGTCAAATGTCAAACGTGAGTCATGAACATGATTCCCAATCTCTGCTTTAGAGATTGGGATTAACAAAAAAAAAAAAAAAAAGCCCCACCAACGTTCAATACGCAGCTAACACAAAGCTAACATGTCTCTTACTCAACATCTTATCTCTGCCTGAGGAGAACCGTGACCATTGGACTAGCTGGTGGAAGTCCTTATTATTATTTATTGATAAAGAACCCTCCCTCTCAGATGTGAAATGTGATTGGTTCATTGAATGTATATTGATTTAGTTGTATTAAAGCCTTCTACAGATTTACAGAAGGACCACCAATCACAGAGCTCCGTGACATGTTTTTGCATCTGAAACAGGATTAAGACAGTTTGACAGTAAAAATTGCAGATGATTTTTAATCATAATCTGCCGATTCCTTCCATGATTAATCCTCAAAAATGGAGTCCAAGCACATATATCCAATTATACATCATATCAAATATCCAATCAACTGTCCAAAACACCCAAATATTAAATTTACAGTAATGTAAAACACATTTGCAAATTTACTAGCCTTGAACCAGTGACAATGGTTTGACATTTTTGCTTGAGGTTTTACTGAAATGGTTGTTCAGTGATTAAAATAGTTGATCTAATTGATTAATCAACTACTTTATTGCAGCTCTCAATATCCACCAAGTATTTTAAATATGATAAAATATGAAGCTGCACTCGTGAACGGTTTCAAAAGCTTTAAAAACATACTGTGGCAATTTGTCTATTTGACCTATTTGACACAAAACATCTCTCACCAGCTGCTACATTTGTGTTTATTTGTCTCCTCATCTCTCCTTCTTTCCTTTCCTCCTTTCCTCTCCTCAGATCGGTACCTCCCTGTACGACGAGGAGGGCGCCGCCATCGTCAAGGACCTGATGGCCAAAGCCGAGAAGAATGGCGTCAAGATCACGCTGCCTGTCGATTTCGTCATTGCCGAGAAGTTTGATGAGAACGCTGCCACCGGCACTGCAACTCTCGCTGCTGGCATCCCCGCCGACTGGATGGTGAGAAAAGAAACGTCTTTGCCTCAAAGATTTAAAGATGCATGAGGGAAATTTTTTTTAATTATGGTTATTGACACACTTTGCATCTCATTTCTTTATCATCTGTGAAGATTTCTTTTCACAATCATTTCTACGTGTGTAATTATCTTCTCTCCTCCGCAGGGTTTGGACTGTGGTCCAGAGAGCTCTAAGGCATTTGCGGAGGCTGTGGGCAGGGCCAAGCAGATCGTGTGGAATGGCCCAGTTGGTGTGTTTGAGTGGGACAACTTTGCCAAGGGGACGAAGAACCTGATGGACAAAGTGGTCGAAGTGACCAAATCAGGCTGCATCACAATTATCGGTAAGAAAGAAGAGTTGAGTGGAATTACGTGCTCAGTTGTTGGTTTGTTTGTAGCCTTCTTAGTCAGTCGGTGACTCATCGTGCCAATCAATATTTATGTTCTTTGCTGGAAGAATATCCACAATGACACATTCAGAGAAAAGGCAGATGAAGAGCGTCTATATTTCAGTCTGCCACTGGAGAAAATGCAGCAGACTAGGAACAACAGATGTATCTTATCTACAGTGCAGCCTCTGTTTTTAAATTAAGTCAATATTCAGCTTTTTTTTTACCATCTCGTCACAATCCTTCGATCTGATTTCATGCTGCAAACACAGCATGAGTAGTTTTTCCACAACAGCACAGCTCAGTAGATAAAAGGAGTTGGAGGTGAGGAGCTTTTCATCTAACAGCTGCTTGTTGCATTACTCACTTCAATATTTTCAACTGATACACCAACACAAAAGCGATGTTGGACCTTGTTAGGAGATAAATACATACATTGTATTTCCCGTATCTGCTCTGCAATAATAGCTGATGTATGTTTATAATAATGATGTATGTTTTGCATGTGTCCAGGTGGGGGCGACACTGCCACCTGTTGTGCCAAGTGGAACACAGAAGACAAGGTCAGCCACGTCAGCACAGGAGGCGGCGCCAGCCTGGAGCTGCTGGAGGGTGAGTGACAGGAAATAAAAAAAAAAAATAGACCAAATGAAATATCAACATGATGCTAAGCTTGACGATCGCTGTCTCTTTATGTCCTCAGGTAAAGTCCTGCCCGGTGTGGACGCTCTGAGCAATGTCTAAATTTCCCATCAGCCCCACTGTGTGTGAGTGTGCGTGTGTGTTTGCGTGTGTGTATGAGAGGTGGGTAGCGACTAAGCCAGACTTCTGTTTACTCCTTTAAAAAAAAACACACACACACACACACCCTGCTTTACCAGCTCCGTCTTTATTTGTGAAATAATGCAGTTATGATTCACAAGAGAGTAAGTTACTTTACCTCAGATCAATCAGTGGTCTGTTACAATCAGAGCCTTAATTTCAAAAACAAACTACTGGAAATAAGAGGATCAAATGGTTTGTTATGGCAGAAGTTTTTCCTGTTGACCTGCTGAATTGACGGCTAAAGCACAGCAGACACTGAATCTGAGTTTAAACAGCAGATGGCTTCACGTCAAGAGTTTCTGCTGTGTTGAGCTGTCAGAGTTAAACTCGAGCCATTCAGCCCTGAGATAAACACTGGCTCATATGTGTGTGTGAATGTGTGTATCGCTGCACTACCCAGGAAACATCACAGCTGTATGTATAAATGGTTTATGTGGTGTGTGTGTGTGTGTGTGCGTACCTGCTGTAGATGTTATATTTTCTGTCGGCTCTGTTCTCACTAACCTCGGCTCCTGTCATCTGTCTTCTCATTGGTTTCTGAGCGGCTTCAGACGTGTTGATCTCAGCTGAACTGTTCAGGCTAATAAAACCGTCTGAGTAAAACTTTTCTGTGACTGTTTCTTTATTCTGAAGGGCTACAGGTAACTACAGGTGAGACTCACAATGCAGTGGTGTCATGAGTTAGTGAATATCTACCAGTGTGTCGTCTCACTATCCCACTTATCTGGCAGTTTATGATGAGCAGATGGATTGTACTAATACTAATTAAAGGATAGCTTCTTTTCTCTATAACACTCAAAGCTCACAATACATTTTCAATAAAACTTTTATCGAAGCAAACATTCAAGAACAAGAAGGAGATATGACATTACCATATATCTTATATGTTGTATCCATTGTGTACTGATATTGGAGTAGATTTTTACCACTAGATAGCAGCCTCAGTTTCACACAATTAAGTCTCACAGATAAACACACAATCAAGGTCCATGAGTATTTATGCACGCAGCCGTCCACATAATTTGCACATCACACATTGCAGGAATAAAAATGTGTTTTACTTTCAGTTGTACACAACAGACAGAACAGAGTGCAGGCTGTTTAAATCTGTCCACTTGATGTTCGGTTCGTTCAGCGGAGTCCACATCAGGTGTTCTCATAATCTGGCTCATCTGTTCAAAGAGGGGATGGATGGATGGATGGTTATTATTTTTATTCACTTCCTGAGCAGCACGACTGCCCGCCTCAGTACTTAACACCCACCACTCCATCAGATCAGATAACACAATTTTAAAAGGTGTTATGAAAAGCTAAATGTTTTATTAAGACGAGTCACTGCAGCAATGTTGAAAATGAAGTTTAAGATGTTTTGATTTAACATGAGATACTCCGCATCATTTTAACATTCAGAAGTGTCTTTCACGTGTCAGCTGTATACATTCATAAACATGAACCATAATTATATACTTGTATATTATTTCCCAGTAGCATAATTAGTGTGTCTTGTAGTTATTTACATTAATAAGTACACCACATTTACAAATGTACGGAAACTGGAGTTGTTAGTTTATGATAATCACTGTGCCCCACAATTAATTAATTAATAAGTACCTAAATTAAAAACAACGATTTGAAAACTTTTACCATTTATTCCCTAATCTTTTGCCTTTTTGACATGTATGTTCACGTCTACCCAGGTTATTCTATACAATATACATTATAAACATATAATTAACAAACAAATGTTTTTGGCGCTTACCGTCTTCTTCTTCCTTCACAATTTGCAGGAAATCTGAGTTCTCGTAGTCCTCCTCGTCTGTTTGGTGAAACAGCAGATTGAATGAGTTAAGCTCACAAAACTTCCTATTGTCCACAAGTAGGAAGTTTGGTTTGCAGCAGGCGACATCAGTAACAATGGTCAATTTATACCTTCCCTGCTGCAAGATTCTTCAATGTTTGGCAATGGTTCAATGTTCCCATAGACAGGTGGACTCTGATGAGCTAGAAGGACATAACATAACATAAGTGTGTGTGTGTGTGTGTGAGAGATGAATGTTAAACCTTCACAGCATTCAAATCTGAATAGGCGAGATTGGCGATGAACATGTTTTCACTCATCTAAAGAACAGAGGTACGTGTGGAAATGCTCACCCCGTCTCGTCTCTCGAATCTGTTCATTTTCATAGACCGAGGCTGCGATTGGAGCTCTGCAAAGCAATACACAAATATGATGGTGCAGTATTAAAAAAAAACACAAAAACACTTTTGACCCGATTGTTCTGTGTGTAAATATTTGTATACTTTAAAGGAACGACACACAAAAAAACACTGGGTTAAAATTTGTACCCATCTTGGGTTGATATAGCACCAACACAACACTTCATGAGTTAATGTTACCCAGAAAGACACTCAAAGAGCTGATTTCACTCAGTTTCAGTCAATATTGTCCTTTTTTCCCCCTCTGGAAACATTGAACATTGTACTTTCATGTAAAGTGGGACTTTTCTAAGCATGATCCGTGCAGTATTCCTGCAATTTATATATAGCATTATATGTAGAAAATGCAAAATAGTAAGAAGAAGAAGAAGAAGAGCTTCCACACTTACACATATGTATGTTCAGGACTTCCTGTTTGAGCTGCAGCGACACAAAATGTAACAGGACAGTATACGGTTATAATGCAATTACACGATGATCAATATGTTTTAAAAGATTAGTTGAACATAGATGTTTGACCAGTGTGCTTACTGGGTATAACGTATGCAAATTTACCATCTTCAATGTTTTCATAGTCTGATTCATCCGTAGCAGCTGTAAGACATGATGGTTAAATATTACATTCTTTTTGATGGGTCGTCGCCTCAAATCATAATTTTTGACATTAGAGTAAAACTTTGAGTGCTGTGATTTGATATCTGAAAACGTTTCAGAAACATGAATAGCTTACTTGGAGGAGGTTCCTCTGGAGCTTCACTGGAAAACAGACACATTTTCTGTAGTCAAACGTTTATTTTTGGATTATGTGTCATATTCTGAATCAGAGAAGCTGCTAACGTCGTCTGTTACTTAAAGTTAATTAAGCATTCAGACTGAAAACAGGGAATCTGATGCTAAACACACTGTAAATGTGTCATATATGTCTACTTGATATGACTATATCAGACTGCTATAAGCTGATATAAGCTTAAGACTGACAAAATGATGTTGATTTTGGCCTTAAAATGATATGCTGGTGCCATGGAAACATGATGTAGTTAAAATGACTTTAATATCAGGTGACAGTTTTCCTTATTAGGAGGAGGTGGGGTTGTTTTGGTTTTGGTGTTTAGTCTTGTCATGACGACAACTTTAAGGAAGTAGAAACTACATTTCAAGTGATTATAACCCAAATCCTGATCTTCCCCTAACTAGACCTCAACCACAGTTATTTTTAGGCACCGTTCATTTCTAACAGTTTTTAGAAAGCACAGTCTGCTGCAGCCTAATAATTACTTGATGGTGTCACATGATTTAACAATGCAGTGTTAAGAGGTCGTAGTCATAATCATGTATTTCTGTGAGATCAGGTTGTTTAAGACAATTTGTGAACCTATCATTTAATATAAGCCAGCCTAACTGTGACAACGTGTAAAGAATAATTTCCTACCAGCATAGAGCTAAGTATATATTACAGAGGTAGTAGTTGGGATGTTTTTAGCTTAGCCTTGTATAAAGACTGGAAGCAGCAGGGGAAACCTGCCTGGGTGTGTGTCTAAAACGTATCAGTTTTATCTGTACACAAACATAAATGTGTGCTTTTATAGTATGTGTGTTAATAGTACTGGATGGAGGTATATAAGAGATTTCTTTGTTAAAATATTTGCAATACATAACTAAAATCACTAATTGTTGTACATTTCTGTTTGTGTAACTAAATGTGTAAATAAACACGAGACGTGTTAATCAGTGAGTCTTGGTAGGTGTATTTTTAGTTCTTTTTATGGTTATTTTATGGTAGATTATGTTAAGATAATGTCCTGAATCTGGCTCTGTGATTGATGCACAGACATGAGATTGATATCTATCTTTTCATTTTATTCTTGAAAAGAAAGTAAATGTGTACAATATATTTTAAAAAATGTTAAACTAAAGAAATGTTAGTGAATGTGTTGGTATGGGGATGATACAACAGGTGAAATGATTAAATCAGGTTGCTGTGAGTAACAGATCTGTAGTTTGAAGGCTATTAGACAGATAATTGTATTACGTTTACTGTATAATAACTGTATTATAGTTATGTCATTGAAATGAATGGGAGGGCTGCACTATTTGATGTAATGCCATCGTCAGCCTGAACACAACCTAATATACAGTTTACATCTCCACTCAGTGTAAAGCTGACTTTTGGTTCAACATTTCACAAAAAATAATGCAACTTCCGTATTTCGTAATAACCACTGCAATATGTAACAGCATATTATAAGTTGTTATTGAATAACTACATATTTAGAATGATTACATGATGCAGTGTTACAAGAATAACGCCAACAAAATTGTTGATGTTGCAGTAATGAAATGAGATTGTCTGATGCATCACAGTATACATACGAGGTTGAAGTTATCTGATTGGCTCTGGTGACTGAAAAATGAAACAGAAAACACAAAAGTATGTTTTTTAATACAAATATGCTAATTTAAAAGGAGCTAATTTACACTTTAGTAAGTATAGCAGTGGTGATGCGTTGGTGAATAATAGCTTTAGTTGATTTACCTGTTTTTGAACGCATCACAGCGAATCTACTTCCCCCGCGTTGGCTGTCAAGATAACATTTTGGTGTCATCATTTTATACATCAATAAATATATTATTAGAATCAGAAATTTGTTTTGGCATCAGGGCAGTAAAATGAAGAAATAAGTTATACGTTGATTAGATGCATGGAGAATATTAAATAAAAACAAATTCACTGGTTTTTCAATCTTGAAAGCGTGTGACTTATGTTCTGTGTAGACATATTTAAAACTGCATCTCAGGTGAACTGAAGGTTTAATTAATTCCTTTTTATTACAACATGGATTCATTTTTGTAGATTTGATAGGTCTCTTTGAGACTTTTTCAAATTTTATTGGACCTAATTGATCATATCTACCAGCTCTAGCATGCTCACGCCAGCTGTATGCACACATTAGCAATAATTTAGTGGCTTCAGGTGTACTTACTTTTCTGTTTGAACTCAAATTAAATGGTTTAAATAAACTCTTGTCTGATGCTCTAACTGCTCATGTGTCTTGCCCCTCAGACTTCATTGTAATAACGTTGCTACCTTCCCAGATAACATCTGTGAGCATGATGTTATCATAACCTATAGCAATGATGGTCAAAACTACCTGACAACATAGAGTGTGGAACAAATACTCACAATGTCTGTGGGTTGTATATTTGAATCTCCTCGTGTATAATCTCTGCAAAATAAAAAATACAAAGCAGTGAACTTGTAGCCTGCAGTAATAGTCAACAGTTTGAATTATTCTGCTTATAAAGAAATCCACTTCATAGGCTACATAACTACAACAGTAAGTGAATGCATGATCGTTAAAATGCACTTCAGTTCTTATAAGAGTAACTAAGGACATCACAGTTCAAATCCGCTGCAGTATTCGCAACGGCAAGTGAACGCATCATTGTCATGACTCTACATAAATGTTAAAATATAGTTTTGTTTGCACATTTCCTGCATGATAATGACAAAGAGCACTTATCTCCTTTTTACATGTGACGAGCATCTAAAAAATTGCGCCAACCCCATGACATTGGAGCCTAAACTGAAAAAGCAAAGTTCACTGTGAAATGTTGACTGTGTCTTTATCTACCACCACAATCACAACATCCAGCCACACCAGTCCAGCCTTTTAAAAAACACGTACTTACTGGATTTCCTTTTGCATCGCAGACACAGAAGAAACAGAAGAGTTAGTGACATCACTGACGCCACAGTCAGGACTGCAGACGGCAGATCAGAGTTTTCTATCATACCTATACAAGACACAGAAGACAAAGATGACCCCAAAGATTGACACGGATGTCATATGGGTCACAGAAGTGACAGCGAGCTCAAATATTCTTTAACTTAAATACAGTTAATCATTAATGAGAGAGCTTGTTAAGATTATATTATATATATTATATCATATCATATTATATTGGTCAACTATCAACGGTTATTCACTCTATCATGGTTGAAGTAGCTGCTGTTTTCCAGTTAACAAGACAGAGCAAACCACAGGATGTGGTTGGCCAAAGTAAAACTGAAACCTGTCTAGAGTTGCATTTTTAATGGGTTTACACATAACTGCCACAGAAGTGTCACGCCCACAGAAGCAAGAGTAGAGAGAGTAGCATGCATATCTGTTTAGGGTTGTATCTGCAGGCTAACAGAGTTACAGCTTGATTTAATACTCGTTTGGCTAAAACTAACTCATGCACGAATTATGTTCTATGTTGTTCTTTGAGACTAGAGATGTACTTTATTGTTATCCACACACAATTTGGCCTGCTTAATTAGTGATGGGAATGAAATTGACTGCTGGTCAAATAACATAGTGCAACCACTGTGTTTTTTTTAATGCCTCTCCTCCTGTGGGGGCTTTATAGAATTAAGATATTCACTGGGATTTACACGGGCCTTATGCTTATTACCTAGTTACCTAGTGTAGATTTGTGCAGAATTATGTACATTTTGATGCAAGTTATTAAAAACTTCAGCATTCATCGGGGAGCCAAATATTTTCTCTGGAGTTCCAGGGAATACCATCAGGCCTGATCAGCTAAATTTATTCTGCTGCATGACAACAACTCCAAACATCCAACCAGATTGATCATGAACTTGAATCTTCACCTAAAAGAAGAACAGGATGTCCTGCAACAGAACCCTGATTTCAACTTCATGGAGTCAGTCTGGGATTACACAAGAGACACTGAGAGGCCACAGAAGAGCTGTGGCAAGTTCTCTGAGATGAAAAACTGTGCTGTTTTAAAGTGTGGTCACACCAAAATAATGAGTTCGTTTAGGTTTCTTTTGTTTTCTGAACTTTGTATGAAGTTATTAAAAACTATTCCTGGTATTATTTTTTAAAGCAATGCATTTTCTAATAAATTATTACATATTGTGGTTATTACAAAATGCTGGCGTTGCACTTTATATGATACAAATGTAATACTATGGTGCGTTATGTAATAACCAACCATACTGGGTGTCTTCATCTGTACATGTTAGATTTTTAACAAGTAAACTAAATTAAACTATTAAACTAGACCAACGTTAGAGTTGACTCAGATCGTAGTCTAAATAGCCACATAAAAACAGGTCAACTTTTTATCATCTTACAAATACAGCCAAACTCAGGGACGTCATGTCAAGAACTGACCTAGAAAAGCTCTTTGGCTTTTACTTCAGGCTGGGTGTCCTTTGACAGGCTCCTCAAAAAGACCATCAAAAAGCCTCAGCTTATACAAAATGCTCTTACAGGGATCTAAAGGTCAGACCACATCACTCAGAGTCATTACACTGACTTCCTGTCAGTCACAGTATTGAATATAAAATGATGCTGCTTGTTTATATATATATATATATATATATATATATATATATATATATATATATATATATATATATATATATATATATATATATATATTTATCAATATATTGAGTGGGACCAAATACGTTACAGACATGTTGGAGGAGTAGGAGCAGGTCTCTCAAGTGTCAAGTGGGAGTGGGCTGCTAGTAGTGCAAAGTACAATTTGCACAATTACCAAATGCATGTCTTGTTGATCACAACTGATTATGTTGCTTTTCAGTTGCATACCTGTACTCTCCAAAACATGGAACAGTTCTTCCAATGTGTAAGTCATCACATGTGCAATGATCCATTGCTGTTTAACTTACACTGTGTGTGTGGTTTTGGCTTTTTGTTTGTGGTCATGGTCTCACTAGAAAGTACATCTACTGTACAGTATCAAAATTATTATATTTGTGTTAAACACTCCTTTTTAAGTTAACAAACTCAACACTGACACCTTCCAGGGTGTTAAAGAGTAGGAGCCTCGGAGTTAGTGGATCCAAAAAGCTTTGCCGCAGTTTTGTTTGCGTTTAAAAGTAGTTTTAAGTCAATAGGAGCACGGTGCAATGAGCTAAAAGCAGACTGCAAATTGGCAACACTTGTTTTTAAAAGAAGAAGCAGAGAAATACAGGACTGTATCGTCAGCATACATATGTTACATACATTGAATGTTTCTTTTGGTTACAGATGTTATTATAATATAGATACAATAGATCCTTGAGGATCTCCCGTTTCCAGAACAACCGGATCCGAAACATTACCAGACCTGCTCTAAGTTAAACTAACTGGTTACTTTACGACCGAAACCAGCCAGTTTTCTGCTTTGTAACAAACTTTAGCATTTGGCTATTACTTTAGTCTCATGACTAATATATTTTTAAGTCTCTCACTTTGTATTTTGCAAAATATTCGTAGAGAACAGTGTCAGGGATGAACAGCCTCTCATGCATGAGCAAAAATGCTGATTTTCACTTTACAGTTATGATTAACCAAAAAAACATTTATATATATATATATATATATATTCTGTCCTTGATTTTTTTATCCTTTAGATTTCTTACTCTAATTCTTATTTTTACTCTTCATATCTCATTATAATTCTTGCGCACTCGTCTTAAAACCTTTGCATCATGTATAAGCTTTCCCTAAAATACACTTTTCCTATACTTCATTTTTTGTTGTTGTATATAACTTTATGTATTTTTATAATAACTTAATAAGTAATGGATAATTTAAAAAAAAAAGTGCACTGTCATTTATTTTAGGTCCCACCTAAATGCAAGTTTATTACTATTATATAGATAGTACTGTAAACGAACAAATTGGACTTGTGTGCGCTGTTGGTTGTTTCTATATTTTTGGGGTGTTTCTCTGATGTGTTTCCAAAAAAGCACATTGCAAATCAATTTTAATTCTCACATTTATGTTTGTTTTGCATGAAACAGAAGCAGCTGCAGCTAAAAACAAAACCACCAGATATACTTCAGGTTGAACACGAACATACAGATTTAGGACAGTAATAATTAAGCTACATATTTATTTATTTTTAAAAAGTACCAACTATAAGCTTTAACTCACAAAACAGAAGATTTCTTATCTGACATGTTTCCTGTGTTACCTTCACTGGTCCGGCTGCCTTCATTCTTCTCATGTTTCAGACAACAGCAACCAGTATGAGCTGTGCTTCCTCTTTCAACAGCTCGCCACATCCGTCACCCTCGAGACAAAAGCGACACATATCTACAGTCATGTGGTTTGAAGTGGACACAAAAACATCACTGCTTTGCTTGATATTTCAATTGAAGATATTTTGCTCTCGATCTCTCTTTATAACCAGTGTCAATAATGTTTTTTTAAAGTGATCCTTCAGCTGCTTAACTCACCCAGTGATTTGAAACGATCGATTGAAATGAGTTTTTTAATTGAACATTTAATTGAAAAGTCAACATATTAAATCCGTTTGTACTGGTGCCATGATCTCTTAGAAATGCTGAGTTGTTAATTGGTTCCATATCGTTGCTTTATCTGTTGGTTGCTATTTGGTTTGTGTAATAGACAGAAAACTGTAATAGACATGAACATAAAAGCTTCTGGTGATCTGAACTAGCAACTTGAAATATGGCGTTTGTAAACATATCCTGATTTGACTAATGTGTGTCTTTAATTTATATAATTATTAGAAAGTGAGTAATTAAAGAGTAACTACAACGTGAGTGACTGAAGTCACAAGCCAGAACATTTGGGACAATCAGGGGGGAAATTACAGCTGCAGTTACAGAAGATCTTTCACCATTTGATGGAGTTTCCTCACAGCCCAAGGAATTTTTGCAACTTGTTTTCCGTTTGGCTTTGGAAATAAACAGTTGTTTACACTTTGGCTTGGTTAAGTAGAGACTTATTCGCGCTTCTGATCTACCTTGCTGCCTTGCTCATGAGGATTTGATTGTCCTGCTTGTGTTAGTCAATTAATCAATTAATTAACTATTAAATTCACCGGCAACCGTTTTGATAATCAATTAATCTTTTGGATTAATTTTTTTTAAGAAGAAAATTTCAAATTTTCTGGTTTCTTTAGTCCTCCGTGACGTAAACTGAATATTGTGTTGTGTATGTTGGTCGGGACAAAACAAAACAAATAAAAACAAACAGCAAATTTGAGCATCACCTTGGGCTTTGAGAAACATTGATCCATATTTTTCACTATTTTCTGACATTTTGTAGATCAAACAACTAATCGATTAATCAAGAAAATAATCGACTGATTAATCAATAATAAAAATAATGGTTAGATGTAGCCTTATCTGAAGAATTTGGAGAGTTATGGGTTTTTGTTTTTTTCCTTCTTTTTTTTTTTTTTACTGCATTTTATAAACCAAAAACGCAACAGTGTAAGAGTGAGGAATTGATTAACTTTGTAACATTAGCATATCAAGCTAACTACACTGTGATAATGTATTTCCATATAACACATCATTAGTTAATGTTGAGATTATTTTGGAGGGTTACAGGTTATACTCCCAGCTGCCCTGGACACTGTAGTTTTATATTTATATATATGTATATTTATATTTAATGACATATTATATCCATATATGTATCATATACATATCACATTTCCAGGTCTATATTTTTATTTTGGGGCTCTGTATCATTTATATGTCAAAAAGCATCTTATTTAGCCCCTCAGTTCAGTCTGAAAGGCTGTTTTAACTCTCTTTAAGGACACCTACGTTTTGATTGGACGATGTGAACGACCCGCGGAACAACCTTGGCAACAAAGGCTACATATCGGACGACCGTGTGTGGTCATGTGCAATCAATCTGACATCATCAAGAGGAGGAAGTAGAGGTAACTATGCAAACGAAGCGTCAGAGTAGGTTCAAGCCCTGGCTTTTGACTTGCAAGGAGCATTTTTACATACGTTCACCTCAGATTTTTGGAAACTTTGACCATGTTTAACATAGACATACATCATTGTACACAACAGTGTAAAAAAACCCCAGAAGGTCACACAAAGCCTGATCTGTTCCCCTTTAACTTTCTTTTACAGAGTTCTTGTTACAGCTACAGGTGTCATTTCCACTGACTAGAAGGGAGAAGCCTGCTTTTGTCTACCTCCGGCTGACATAAAGGACCTATTCTTTACAAAATTACTACAAACAAGAATTTTGAGAGGTAAATGACTGACTGTAAACGGTATACAGTATGTGCTGTAGAAGAACAGATGGTAACTAAGGGGACGTCAATAGTTAGCCCAACTTTGATCATCCTCCAGTGGCTGAACTGTATTTCACTGATTCTCCCTTGAGTTCATCCAGAGGATGTCACTTAAAATACCTTAAAAACCAGTTGAACACACAGGACTCATATGAAAGTTTAATTAAAGCTATGGGTGAATCAATTATCAAATGTGATGGTGTTCAGTGGAATCTCAGACGACATGACATGTGACTGACGGGTGATTTGAGGTCGTATTTGGCTGCTTCACTCCTGCTCCTTGTCCTCTCCGTGTGTAATAATGTAGCACAGGTTCTTGTAATCCAGGTTTCCAGCAACGTCCAGGGGAAAGTTTGTGAACATCTGGTTCACCTAACAGAAGGGAAATAAGGATGAGAGTCAAAACTCAAAGAGCCTAACATAGGTAGGAAGCATGTGGTTGATGCCAGTTTAAAATGTTTGAAACGTTTGACAGTATGAAGAATGATATTCAATGAATATGATGCTACAGTCAGTCAGTTTTGCACTTCGGTTAATTGGTGAGCTTTCGATGTGCTTGTAGGCTGATTTTGTTAACTCTGGACAGAGCTTCGCTACCCGTTAGCTTAGCTTAGCATAAAGACTGCAAACTGTCTTATGGCTAAGCACATATTTAGTGTACAGATATAAGGGTGATATAAATCCTCTCATCTATTTCTTGGCAAGGAAGCTAATAAGTGTTAACAATTGTGTGACATCCTTTTGAAATGTTCTAACTTAAGCTAAAATACTCATGTAGCTTTTATCCTGAGTTGTAACACTCCGCTTTATTCATGGCCAGGATGGAGAAACAGGAAATCCTGGTGAGTTGGGAATCAGTTGTCACGGATACACAGAAAAAAATGTGTTGTCTTTACTGTCAGGAAAATTGTCCATTAGCTGTTTTCAGCTTGATGAAAATACACTTTGTGTAAGTAGTATCACAGGTGAACAGAATCAACCTGTGATGGCCTTTAAACCGAGCTGTAGTTTCGAGTCTAGTCTCTATCACAGTTTCATGTTCCTCTTTGTACTTTCAGATCAGCTTGCTGCTGCTGATACAAACCGAACATTTCCTGCTGTTGCTGCTCATTAAAAATGTCTTTTGAGTTAGTTGAAGTCCATTAGTGGTGCTGAAGGCTCTGAAAAGCTGCACTTCATACTTAATCTATAGTTTATCACAACAGGCTCTCCTTTGGTCTGTTTCTTTAAATGTTAATTTTCTTATGTGCTGTACAATAACAACACAACTGGCATTCTGCAGTAGCAATGGATGGACATGCATTACCTCATCCTCGGTGAACTTGTCTGCCTGAGACATAAGGTGGTATTTGATGCTGTAAAGAGAAAATATATAATTTGTTACTTTTTTTTTGCTTGCTCTTAAATCATTTAATCCACAAGATTTGAGTAAATTCTCACTAAGATCATAATTTCAACTTTTTTGAAGCCATCTACTATATATCAACTATATATATATCAGGGGAGCCAAGAATTCCTGGAAGCCATCGATGGCACGGTGAAGTTGATGAAATAAAAATTTGTACTGAAAGAAACTAATCAACCACATCATCTGTCACTCAAACATAACTCAAGTCACTTTGGGCATACTAGCAGGCTGACGCAGGACTGTGCCTAAGTACAGTCTCACAGAGCAGTTAGCATGGCTGTAGACCTTTAGTCCTGTTGTAGAAATATTTTAAAATGCGTACTCGTCTCCTTTCAGGATGCCCGTTCCTTCAGGGTCAAAGATCTTGAATGCGTTGAGAATGGTTTCCTCAGGGTCAGTACCTAAAAGATGGAAGATGTTTCACAAATACAAATTAATACCACAAAAAAATAGTTCTAGATCTAGTTAGTCTGGTGTAGAAAGATGAAACTGGTCTATGAAGGTCATCCAAATCTAACTGCTTCATATGGTTTTATACAATCTAAAAAAGATCTTAAAGAAGGCAGATGTAGTTTTACAGATATCCTGACCAACCTTTGAGCTTCTCGCCAAACATAGCTAAGAAGATGGTGAAATTGATGGGGCCGGGAGCCTCCTTCATCATCTCATCCAGCTCATCGTTACCGACATTAAGACGACCTGCAGACAGAGTGGACAGAGTGGTAACAAACTGTTTTTTTCCTACGCTGAGAATCAAACAAGGGTAATTCACGAGAAAAAGGTCATTCTCACTGCTTTAAAGCCAGGGTTGTACTGCATCTGCAACAGATTATTTTCTACAATCAGAATGAATTAACCATAGAGGAGGAACCATCTGGCACGGCGTGGCATGGCGGACAGCTCAAAATAGTACGATACACATGAGCATCCGCTGCTGTTGCTATGGAGGTGTGAATCACAAAACACGGTACTATAGTTGCTCAAAATAGATCCAGAAATCAATTTATGCATGTTGTGTTTTCTGTTTTTATCAACATGGAAATTGTTACTATCTTACATCCACCGTTAGCTGTCACAGGACGACACAGACCCCATATTGTGAAGTCGGAAAGATGTGGGGGAAGATGTTTTCAAGTGTTCAACCATCTCATAAACCTTTGTGTTAAAGCCGGCAATCACTTTAAAGGTCGAGGTTGTGTGTGTTGGCGGAGCCCCTTCTCAGCAGCCCCTTAGACTCAAGCCCTTTTAACTCGAACTGTAGCCTACATAATCTCCAGTAGTTCATCTCACCCAGAGCAGCGTATGTGTCTCTCAGGTCCCCCTTGTCAATGAAGCCATCTCTGTTCTGGTCCATGATGGTAAAGGCCTGGAGTGAAAGAGAACGAGTTATCATTTCCCAAATTTTACGATCTTATTTTTTTTATTAACATGCAGCCATTCAAAGCATCTTCACCTATTAGTGTGCAGGTGTTCATTTGATCGGTACATCCTTAAACCTGCAGCCTGTCAGGCTTTGATAGTTATACAGATCCTTTGCTCAAGCGAAGGGAAACATTAACACAGTTTGACAAGTAAAAGTCAAAAAATCAATATGACCAGTAGGAATGCATCACAAGTCACGACATAGTTGCCCTGGGAGCTTAACTTGGCTCTGTCCAAAGACATTTTTATACATTGTATCTCATTTTGTTTAATATGTACACAAACAAAAATGGTAGTGACGGTTGTCAATGGAAATGTACAGGGACCAAAACCTGAGCGCTCTGTCTGCATCTGGCAGCCCACACTGTAGCCGGAAACATTGCACCGCCATCAGACCAGATGGATATGTTCACCGATAAATAGCTACAACACGCAACACCCACTAAAACCACCGTTTTTACATTTCTGCTTGTGTACGGATTAAACAGACTCGATGCAGCATTATGTACGCTTGTGTTGGTAGTGTGTTTGTACGTTGGACTTTAGGCTAAACTAAGCTAAGCTGCGTTCTGACTGCAGCTCTATTTACCGCACAGTCCTGAGACTGATATCTGATCTTTGAAAGAGAATGAGCGCATTTCCAAAGAGTTAGTTAGTAAGAAGTAGGAAGTGAAAACTACAATATCCTCTGGCAGATAAAAATAGTTTAAATTGGAGACACTAGAGTAAAGTAAAAATACTTCAAAAGTGTTCTTATTCTTAGCATTTGTTTTTATTTTTTATTTTTTACCACTAAAACGATATTTTCCATAATGATCCAGTGGGTTTGTTAGATCTGAACTGTATTCTCTCCTGTAATAATATTCATCTTTTAAGACAATAAAACAAGATAGATGAGATAAAACAAGGAAATTTACAATTAATTGTATTAATGATGAGTGCGGCATCTCAAATTCAGGAACTAAATATATATTTTTATAGGGGTTGTAAAAATAACTAGTATGTAGTTTTAGTAATCATAGCCTGCTGGCTCAGGCAACACGATTTGATACGAGGTTAGTAAGAACGTGACAGGCGTAGCTGCCAGAGGTCGCCCCACCTCCTTGAACTCCTGGATCTGTGATTGCTCAAACATGCTGAAGACATTGGAGCCTCCCTCGGTCGTCTTCGTCTTCTTCGCTTTCTTTGGTGCCTGATGGAAGAATTTGAGAGATTACTTGTATATTAAAAGGGAGCCTTGTCTCCTTAAGTGTCTGAGTATGTTGCTTTATTTCTCTACTATCTACTATTAGGCTTAATTTCAAAGACAATGTAAGGATCACATGTATACACTGAAATTTTTTTTTCCTCGCATATGAACATCATTTCTCAAAGATATGATAACGTCCATCCTCGTGTCAGACATGAATCCTCAAACCACTTACTCAAGAAGAGACCTGAACAGATGAGGTGAGGAGAACCAACAAACAAAGAAGAATATGAAGGAAAAAGCAGAGCTTCCTTACCATGGCGGAGGAGTTTCTCAACGCGTTTCAAGTTCAGAACTTCCTGAGCGAACAGCTCCGAGTCGCCCCTTTGCAGTTATATAGACCTGACGGCATCAGCCACCTGGGCTAAGTTTAGACAATAGGGGGTGGAACAAAATCTCAGGTATTCCTTCCATATAGAGCCTGATCTCTTCACACCCACCTTCATCATCCATAAAACTTCTATTGTTACCCATTGTGAAGAACAGGAGGAGCTGTCACCACATTGCTGATGGACAAATGCTCATACCTGAGGTTTCATTCAGGCTAATCATAGCTCACAATAACACCCACATTAGCTCTACAGTATAATGAACTAATACCCTTGAGGGTTAGATGAGGTTTTAAACATTAAGTGACCTTGGCAAGAAAATAAACTATTACAATTTTTTTTTTTTTGTTCCTGATTTTAGTTTAGCTCAAGTCCCCCACTTCTAACTTGTGGATGTGACCTTGAAACTTTGGAGAGTCACGTGATTTGGTTGACTGATTTGACATACAACAGGTGTATATTTTAATATCCATTTATAGTGTGTGTGTGTGTACTCGAATGCAAGTGTGCATGTGTATCGTGTATGCACATAGTTGGACATTTATGAGACACGGTCAGCCTGTGATCATTCTGCAACCAAGAATAAAGTGAAGAAAATGGGGGAAATGTATTCAACACATTTACACTGCAGGGGCTTGGTTCAGTGTTTGGTTCCGTCACCTCACAGCATGAGAGTACTGTGTTCAAACATTTGGCTGAAGTAACGAGGTCATTGTGCCACTGTGCACATAGCCCCCCCCATAAAACCACAAATCCCTTTTTACACATTGGTCTTTGCACAGATTAAACTAGTTGATTTGTGAACTTTACAGGTGCTGGCAGGCAGATGTTGTCATCTTTGGACAGATCAAATCAAATCAAATCAAATTTTATAGCCCAAAATCACAAAATACATTTGTCTCAGAGGGCTTTACAATCTGTACAGGGAGTGACACCCTCTGTCCAGCTTCAACTAGTCAACCAGACAAATCCAGTCTAACAAGCTGCTGGCTTCAGCCTCATATTGGTATTGATCTCAAATATGAAAGTGGTATCAATATTTAATATCTAGCTCCTGGGAAGTAAGAGAACAAGTCTGCCTTCTCCCCAAAACAAAACAACAGAACAAACAAATGTGACAGATCTCACTATGATATCAACCAACGTGATGTGTAACAGATTATGTGACGGGGCACATTTCAGATGTGAGTTTTTGACACCTCCACCAAATAGTGATTTTTCCCTCAAAAATTAGAGAAAAAGTCCAAAAACTGAAATTTTGATTTGTGTATCTTTCCTCTCCCATTAATCATTACATAACAATCCCAGATCTAACGACCCCTATGTTGGGAACCACTGGACTAAACTGCCTAACCGTATATAAAGTAGTTGAAACTAGCTCCACCTGTAGCAGCTACAACAGTAACACACATATGCTTCAGTATTCATAATCTAATGATGATGTCATATATATATATACTTCTACTTTAATGGCCTACTTTAAATACATTTTGCTGCTAATACTTTGTACTTTTACATAGCCTATCTGAGGTTTTTTTTTCTTAAGGATATGAGTACTTTTTCCACCACTGGAAAATAAACATGCTTTACACAAAGTTTCCTCTCATAGCGGATTTTATTAGCTCATCCCTACTGGACACTTGACGTGATGACGGTGTGCACCTCCGACACGCCGTCAAGCACGTACAACCGAAAACAGCACGGGCCCAGTCCGGTATGCGCACACTCGGATTAACGTTAAACGCGTACTACTTTCTTTAATATTTTCTTGTTGAAGGCGTGTTTTCTCTGTTGCCTCTGTCTCTCTGTGTGTGTGTGTGTGTGTGTGTTCCTGCTGCTCGCGCCTCACTCTCTGTATACCAGCATTATTCACAGTGTTGTTGTTGTGGTTGATGTTAGCAGTCGCGCGCTGTGGCTCGCGCTTTCACCCTCCTTATTTGTACCGAGGGCTGGCTCGCCGCGCGCATGCAGCAGAATGGCTCGAGCGGCTCTAGCGGTTCGGACGGCTGCAGCCGGGAGCGTCACCAGGCTCTGTCCTGCAGCCCGCTGCCCTCCGCTTCGACGCGGGTGAGGCGGTTCATGCAGGAGCGAAGGACGCTGCCTCTACCCAGAGTGATGGTGGTATTCTCGGCTGCGGGGGACACCGAGAAACCGGGCGATGCCATGTCCAGCTCGGACTCTGCGGAGGATGATTTCCGAAAGCCAGCCTCCCCGGCTCCGAGCCTCACCCTGAGCAAGCCGCTCCGCTCCGAGCTGAGCACTCAGGAGCAGGAGGTAGGCCTCTGGACGGGACACGGGGAAACCTTGTCAAACCGGCGCACAAACCACACTCCTTAACAAACAAACAGGTTCAGATAAAACCTGGCTTCAAATATAAGAAGCATTAGTACTTAGTTATCCACATAAAAGTAAGATGTGCTACTCATTAAGTAACAGCAGTGTTCAATCAGAGTCAAAAACAGGTTTATTGCCAAGTAAATTTACACATACAAGTAATTAGCCTCGGTGTTGTGATGGATAACAGTGAAAAAAAGTCACTAATAGAGAAAGTACAAATACACATCCAGTAAGTATGAGACACCAGAACAGTCAGGTTTATATTAAAACTAATACAATACGTAATCTTACTAGCAAATTATTACAACTATGTTTTATGTATGGCTATTAATACAGGGGTCAGTGATTGGTTGAGCCAGTCATGAGCAGCAGAGCCCCGTCCTGGTTGGCCAGCAGTGGTGTCACGTGATTTGTGTTATTATGAGCGAGCATGTGACATGTCATGCCTTCCTCTGACTGTCCAACCTGCTGATGGATCTAAACATGGATACAGCAGAGTAATCCTCTTATTTCTGTAGACATGGCTGCTCAAAAACACAGAGGAAGTAATAGTTTCTCACTCAGGTCATCATCAGCTGTTTGAATAGTCCAAAGAAGTTTGAAATGTACATTTTCTATTCAGTTTGTTATGGTGATCTACTGTGACAGACCTATACTCTTTGTAGATTGGTACATTTATTAGTAGATTGTCCTACTATTTAGACTCTTGAATGATCTTAATTCCTTAATGCTGTTCAACAATAGCCCTGCTAAAAATACTGTGTGGTTTTAAATTAAACTACTACTCTAACTACCGATATGTTGATATGACAGTGTATCCCAGGGTTTAAATATTTCATTTTCTTTAAAGCATATGCATATGTCTAGGTCTATATTTATATTCTGGAAAATCTCTCCATGGTTAACAGTCCAAAGAAAACCCTTATTCATCTTATATTTATGGGCATGTGTGACAATTTAATGTCATCACGAGGAGGAAGTAGAAGAAAGACAAACAAAGTGAGCCCCAGTTTTTGACTTGAAGGTAGCATTTTTACATACATGAGTTAGCAACATACATTAATGACATACATGCATACACTATGGAGAGGAGCCTGATAGCCGAAGGCTCTGCCTCCCATTGTACTTTTGGAACCATAAGTAAACCTACATTTTGGGAGCGCAGTGTTCTAGCGAGCTAATAGGGTACTATAAGCTCTTTAAAATAGGATGGTGCCTGACCATTAAGTGTCTTGTAGGTAAGGAGAAGGACTTTAAATTATATTCTGGGTTTCATAAGCAGCCTGGGCAGAGAAGCTAATATGGGAGAAATATGATTTCTATGACCTAGTTGTTGTCAGAACACACGCCGCAGCATCTGGACCAGCTGGAGAGACTTTAGAGACTTGTTGGGGCAAGCTGATAAATAAAAAAATGCAATAATCTAGCCTGCAAGTAACAAATGTATGGATTAGTTTTGCTGCATCCTTTTGAGACAGGATGTGCCTGAATTTAGCAATGTTACACAGGTGAAAAGGGCAGTCTTTGAAGTGTGTTTTATGTGGGAGATAAAGGACACATCCTGATCAAAGAAGTCCCAGATTCCTTACAGCGGAGCTGGAGGTAATGCCATCCAGAGTAACCTCATTAGATAATATGTTTAGGTTTAGTTTAGGACCAAGCTCAATAACTTCAGTTTCGTCTTTGTTTAGAAGCAGAAATTTGCAGGTTATACAGGTGAATTCATCATAAACCTGTGCAAACTGAAAACCGTCTGATAAATAGGACTTAAACCAGCTTAATGCAGTTCCTCTAATGCCAATTAAATGTTCTAGTCTCTGTAGTAGGATGTGATGGTCAATAGTGTCAAATGCAGCACTAAGGTTTACCAAAACAAGTACAAGTATCATTTGTCTGTTGCAATTAGGAGATCATTAGTAACTTTCACCAGTGCTACGATGTTTTCTAAATCCTGACTGAAAATCCTTCAAATAAACTATTGTCATGAAGGAAGTCACACAGATGACTGGCAATTGCTTTCTCAAGGATCTTAGAGAGAAAGGCAAGGTTAGATATTAGGTCTGGCTAAAACACCTGAGTCAAGAGTAGGCTTTTTAAGAAGAGGTTTAATTACAGCTACTTTAAATGACTGTAATTATGACATAGCCTGTTAGTAAAGAAAGATCGATCATATCCAATAAAGAAGTGCTTAATAAAGGCAATACTAAGCAGCCCAGTTATGATAGGGCCTAAGAGACAGGTCACAATTAACTGCCACCTTTACCTCCGTTACCGTTTTAATTAATAAATAAAAGAATACCTGTGTGCAAGATTCTCCGTCCTCTCAGTGGACCTTTTATTAATTGTACTGAACACTGAACAGAAAAGCTGTAGCTAGTTTGCTATCATTTCATATCATTATTTACTATCAGTTCAGCTGTATATTTCCATTCTCAGTTTCCAGAGGTCATCTCTCTGAACGTAGGGGGCACGTACTTCACCACCCGCCTGTCTACACTGCGGCGATACGAGGACACCATGTTGGCCGCCATGTTCAGTGGGCGTCATTACATCCCCCGCGATGCTGAGGGACGCTTCTTCATCGATCGGGATGGAGCATATTTTGGGTGAGTAAGTACTGTGTGTGAGCTCTTCCCTGACTACTTTTAGACCAGGGAGCGTGTGTCTGTGTGAGGGGGTGTGTGTACAAAACAAGGAACTGGCAGAATCAGAGATGGAAGATAAGTAACTATATAAAGTAATAATAAAAACCTTTGGAGGATGCTGGCCTTCTGCACACACTCAGAAGGAGCCTTTTCATTCGGGACATCAACACTGATGCATACGGATGGCTGGCTCTGTGTTTAAGTCTGTTGTCTTGCTGGAAAATAAATTGTGTCCCAAGCTGCTGTTGTCTTGTACACTGCCGCAGTGTTTTCTCCTGGAGTGTGTTTCTGCATTCATTTTATCCTCTTTGTTTACAAGCCTTCCAGGTCCAGAGAAGCAGAATGCAATCTCAAATTAATTTGACAAGTATGTTATATATATATTCAAGGATTTTGCATTCTGTTGTCAGCAGCTCTCAATATACTACACAGTCGAGTGCTGAGTCATACAAACACTTACCGGTAGGAATGTGGCTTGACAACAGACATCTAAACATGACTTCTTGTATAGAAGTAATGGATGTTCCTCCAACTGTAAAACTATTGTGCAATCAGCCTTCATGTCTGTCCTTGACTATGGAGATATTCAGCAGTTAAACCCTGTGCATCACAGATCAAAACACTTTATCACAAATGACATATTCGTCATCAAAGGGTTGGCTGGACTTCTTTATAGTCAAGACGAAATAGCAATTTCATGTTATTCATCTATAAAGCTTCCAAACTACATCACATCTCTTCCCTCATTTAAATCAAGTAACTACAATACATGATCCAGTAATTAATTAACCTTACATATTCTTACATACAGTAATATTGGCAGAACTGGTTTCAGATACTATAGACCTTTTAAAATGGAATGAACTGCAAATTGCTCTCAAACTGGAGTCTTTCATTCCTCTTTGAGAGTTTAGAGCGAGTAGAGAGAGTATTTTTCTATGTTATAAATCAATAAGGGTATATTTCAGATTTAAATTGTACTGCCATCAACTGTTTTGTATGACTTATTTAAATACTGCCAACCCTCTCACATCAAAGCAGTGTGTTATTTCAAGTCAGACTCTTTCTGTGGACATATTCTAGTTACGCTGTCTCCATCTAAAGGGACATCCTGAACTTCCTCCGAGAAGGTGAGCTTCCTCACAGAGAGCGAGTGAGAGCGGTGCACCGAGAGGCTCAGTACTACTCCATCGGTCCCCTGTTGGACAGCCTGGAGGACACGCAGCCGCTCACAGGAGAGAAAGTTCGACAAGCTTTCCTCGATCTGCTGCCCTACTACAAAGGTAACCGCAAACTGTGTCCCTCACATGCATACGCAATGAGCATATATATATTCATGTTCATGTGGAAAATAATAAAAACTCTGAATCTTAAATGAGCATCAATGCTTCTCCTGTTTACACAAGCTGCACTATTGCAACAACATCCACGCAGCAGACCAGCACAGTACACACGTAAATTAACTGTTGAAGGCCAAAGCAATAATTTACAGGAATTACTACTGAATACAGTGCAGCTACGAGACCATGTTGTAAGTTTTAAGGTAAGGTAACAGTGCATGTAATCATCTCATAGTATTTGGAAAGAGATTTTTTTTTTTATCAGTACACGACCAAAATAATTACAGCCTTTATCAGCTGAATAGAGTCTAATTGCAGTCGACATCTTCATGTGCAGGAATATTTGGGGAAGCAAACTTTTGTTTATTTTGGTCAGGTCAAATCAGTTTTATTTATATAGCCCAATATCACAAATATGCCTCAGGGGGCTCTACAATCTGCGCAGCAATACAACATCCTCTATTTTTAGACCCTTGATTCGAATAAGGAAAAAACTGTAGGAAGAGCAACCCGAGGAGTGATTCGTCTTCCAGGACGGACAGGCATGCAATAGATGTGTGTACAGAATAGACCAGATAACACAATTACAGAAACACAGCATGGAAATACAGGATGACAAAATTACAAATAGATTGATAGCAGTATGTGAATGGACTGAGGTGTGCTGGTTTTTTTTCCCTTTAACTAAAGACAGTGGCCCACATATACAGGCATTGATTTACATATGCGATAGAAATTAAGATTTTGATTTAAAATGAAACCTACAATAGAGCTGTATGCAGTATATGCAAGTACGTGATACACACAGACTTTGTTTTACACATTTGTGCTGTTTTATTTCAAGTTGGAGAACTACTAGATAAGGTAGTTTGTTTTGTACAGATGTACTTACAACAAAACACAACTCAAATACCGATAATCTCTTAATAATTTTAAATGGCATTAAAAAAATCATATTATTTTCCATTTCAGACAATCTGGAGCGTATTGTGGAGATTGCCAAACTGAGGGCTATGCAGAAAAAGGCACGGTTTGCCAAGCTGAAGATCTGTGTCTACAAGGAGGAGATGCCTATCACGCCATACGAGCGTCCTCTTTTTAACTCTCTGCGCTTCGAGCGCTCAGACAGCGAGGCCAAGCTCTTTGAGCATCACTGCGAGGTCGATGTTTCCTTTGGACCTTGGGAGGCAGTGGCAGACGTTTATGACCTGCTGCACTGCATCGTCAGTGACCTGGCCGAGCGCGGCATCACTGCTGAGCAGCAGTGCATCGGTGTCTGCGACAAGCACCTTATCAACCATTACTACTGCAAGAGGCCCATCTACGAGTTCAAGATCACGTGGTGGTGAACGACAGAGACGGTCATAGCTTAGTGGACCAAAATGCAAAAGGATTGGATGTTCAATTTTTACTATAGCACAGCCGATATTGGTTTTTGTATCAAAGTTGCCAATATTTTGTGCTGATGTCTTGAAGTGTCGCCCTTTAAATCATGCTCTAACAAGTATTACCAACACTTCCACTTACACCACTTCAAATCTTTTAATGCCAGCATTTAGGATGCATTATTTGCAGTGTCGATACTTCAGCGTCACTGTGTTGATTGAAACACGTAAGGTGTAAACAGCCGGAACAAATTTGCTTCAGTTTTTACTACGATTTAGTCTTCAAATGTTTTTTTTTTTTCCCCAACTTAACTGCATGTTAACTACAGCATCTGCGTATAATCTGTCTGAGCCTGCAGCTGCATTGCTGTTGGACGCATCCTGTGTAGACACTGATGAAGGACTGACGGTTAGATCAAAAACCTGAATTTGCAGAAATGTGCAAAGAAATCTCAAGTCAGGGCTGATTGTGTTGCATTAGAAGTGGGTAATATGACATGAAAATATAATTTATTCTCAAATCCAATTTTGCCCTTTATCTCATTATATAAATCTTCAAGCGTATTCGTGTAACCACAGCTTTTCCCTAATATGGATTGATATGTGACGGAGGTCAGAACTGTCCAATTGAAGGAAATGACTTTGTTAGTAAATACTGTTAAGTAAGTAAAATGAAGTCAAATCTGTATTTTTTAGGAATATGTGTTGGTTCAGGATGACGAATAATTGTGATAATTGTTGTTCATTCTGGATACATAGAGTATATTTTAATTAAGTAACCTCCTGAGGAGTGTGTTTTTAAGCCCGTTAGAAAGGTCTGACGGCATCCATTTTACTGTCACACTTACTGTAGTTTCATCAGGTTACTCAGCTGCAGGGTATTTGCTTCGGATTTAATGCTAATTAGAAGATGTCGTCATGGCAATCTCACACTCACTGAAATACAGTTTACATACTTGTTCATCGACTGCAGTCTTAATTTCCCTCGGAAATACAGAGATTGTTATATTAAATCCAACAACTGTCCACTTCCATTCCACCTTTTTCATGTAGGTTAAGACAATTATCATCATCGTGAAATAAATAACGAGTAACAAGCTATAATATAGAGTGTCAAAGGTAAGCTAAATGGGTATCTCCTGCTGTACTTGACTGTGACGTCTGAGCACCTTGTGATTGTAACCAAGCTTTTTCATTTGTACCTCATGTTGAAGCAACAGTTGTTTACAGATAAACAACTCCATGAAAGCAACAACAAACTAAATGTGACCTATGTTCACTAAGAGAGCCAACGTGCTGGTCTTGTTGCTGGTCTGTGCTAGATAATTCAGGAGAGATGCTACATTCTTCCTTGGGAGTACGACTAATCTTGATTTACATTGATTTGTTTATAATGTTTTGAATGTTTTTTTTGTTTTTGTTTTTATTGTTATTTAACTGTTTCTGTTAGCTTCTAGGAAGCTGTTAGTTCTACATCCTTTGGGTTTGTTTGTAGTGAAAAAGCAATGTATCGTTTTTATTATTTATGCTAAAAGTAAAAAAAAAACCAACTAAAAAAAAACAGTTAATTGCTTTCACAGTGTGTCTCTTTTTATATTTATAAAAGTCTGTAGAGGTATTGATAATCAATAACGTTGTAATTGACACTTGTTTTTAATGGTAAAGAAATGAAGAAGTGGAAATTTCCAAACTTGCTGCAAAGCTGCTAAAGCCCCTAAAACTCTACAACTGCAGTCCAGTGGATTTCTTTTCATCTGACATGATATATTTTTGACTCATACCTCATATTCGAACTACACATCAAATAGAAAACAAACAAGCCGCTTGTCCCAACTCAAAACAATCACTTTTAAAGCTGTTAATGGGCTGGTCCCTTTGTACACTGCAGAACTTCTGGCTCCAAATGAGCCTCTGGCAGGTCTTTACTTACTGTTTCACACCAAATGAATAAAGGGGGTCTGGGCATTTTTCATCAGAGCCCCATAATTAAGGACTAACCTGCCAGAGGATCTGAGCCTCGCACATTCTGTGAACACTTCTAAATCTCTCTTAAAGACTGTTGTCTCTTATCCTCTTTTATCTTTTAGCACTCATGGTTTTAATTTCTCCATTGATCTCCTTTTATTTTACCTTATTCCTGTGGGCATCATTGTGTTTTGTTTTAAAAAAAAATATTTTCATGTGTTCTTTTGTCTATAAATATGCAGACAATGTTAGGCACCTTGTAAAGACAGTTTTTAAAAAGTGCTATATAAATAAAGTTATTATTATCATTATTATTTAGTATCATCTGAGATTTAGCCACACAGCCACATTGTTTACAGTACCTATTTGTACACTGTCTCATTTGCAAAGAATCTCTGCAGAAAAGGCTCGAGGGAGAGAGATTATAGGAACTTTGCTTGTTTTGTGGCAAACTGGACAGGCTCACAGGAAGCGGATGGGGAATGAGAGCGTCCCGGATAAGTTGGATCAGCACCTTTTAGAGCATCCTGCTAATAAGCGACTGACGTCCCTGTCCATGGTGCTGATTTAGTCTGCATGTGTGTGAGCAGCTCAAAATGAAGATGAAAGGCAACAACAAGGCTACACAAAACTACATAAAGCATAAAAGGCATTAAGGAAAATAACCAATGATGTATAAAAAGACATACATACAAGATTTAAATGGAGTAAAATAAAATTAAAGGTAAAACAGAGTAAAATACATCAAACATTACATTCAAAATGATAATGTAGCTACAGCAGTGTGTAATATAAATAATTAGTGCCATATTTATTTCAATAAAAGTCAATAAAATTCACATCTGTCTGACCGACAAACTTAGCTTAGCACAAAGACTGAAAACAAGGGGAAACAGCTAGCCTGTCTTCATCCAAAGGTAGGAAAATTCACCTACCAGCACCTCTAAAGTACATTTAGCATCAGCGCAAATCTTTTTTTTTAAATATATTTTTTAAAAACATCAGTTTATATTTAATTTGCTGTATTTGACTTAAGTAAAATTGATGGGTGCAAGTCCAAGCTTGATCTTAAAGGCCCTGCATGTCCAATTTCATCTTCTTCTCATGAATAGAGTAGGAACTGTTGTCATGTACTTCCCTGCACCTGTATGATGACAGCTGGGGGATTGTTTGCTTGTGTTGCCAGGTCACCGTCAATCAAATATGACCAAACCACACCCCGGTCTACCGGAGAGTCAACAGGAGAGCCACAAATGACTGATCTGGTAGGCATTTATCTACATAAACAAACAATGATGTGTGAAAAGTATTAGCCTACTTACTCGCCTATATATATATAATGTTGCCTAGATGAAAAGTGGTAATATAATCTAACAGTGTTTAATGTGTGTTTGTTTGCTTTTTTACTTCTCTCTATATATTGATGTTGATGTTCTTAATTTCTATTTTTGTACATATTCGGAGATTATTTAGAATTTCAAACATGTACTTTCTTATCTAAAAACTTGATTTGACTTGTGTTTCTCTTCCTCTCTCTCTCTATCTGAATCTTTCTCTCTCTCTCTCATCTTCCTCAGTGTTTCTCTTCCTCCCTCCCCCTCTTTCTCTCTAGCTCTCTCTTCTTCTTCGTTTCTCTCTCTCTCTCTCTCTCTCTCTCTCTCTTTCAGTTTATTCTCTTCCTCCCCCCATCTCTTTCTCCTCTTCCTCAGTGTATTCTCTTCGTTTCTCTCTCTCTCTCTCTCTCTCTCTCTCTCTCTTTCAGTTTATTCTCTTCCTCCCCCCATCTCTTTCTCCTCTTCCTCAGTGTATTCTCTTCGTCTCTCTCTCTATCTCTCTTTCTCTCTCTCTCTCTCTCTCTCTCTCTCTATCTCTCTCTCTCTCTCTCTCTCTCTCTCTCTCAGTCTTCACCCGTGTCTCTCTCTCTCCCAGCAGAGGGGTGGAGGCTGACGGCCGATTTTCTGTGAGGAGAGGATGGAGGAAAAGGGGAATTAGTGTCTATTCTTCAGTCGGTGTTCGCAGGACGACTTGATACATCAACAGAGCATTTTAATGGGAGCAAAACGTCTTAAAATGACCCGGAGATGTGAACGTTGATCTGCTGCACAAGGTATGCACTTTTCCCTTCAGCTGCTCCTTGTAGCGATACTGATGATCGCTTGCTTAATGTAATCATCTGTTTTACGGGGGGACGGTGGGGGGTGGATAGTTACATAACAGTGCGAGGCGAATCAGAGATTGATTAGGCGAATAAGCAGTATGCAAGAAAACGCGCGTGTCTTCTGTGAATATGACATTATAACAGTAGATCATCACCGGGTGACATGTTTAAAGACGAGACGAAAGAAGCTGGAAGGAGATGAAGAAAATGTTCCAGGCTGTGAGAACCTGCAGGCCCGCGGCCTCCCATCACCACAGACCAGAAACCAGCCACAGTGATGCACATAAAGGCGAAACATGAACCAGATATTAAGAGGCTATTATTCTTATCTGAATCACCTCCATCTCCATGACAACGGGAAATCTCTCCAGCCTGTTACGTTTGCTCTCGGCTTCCTGCGGATGCACCTGATGATCCCAACAAAAACATCTAACCTATCCTGTTCTGTAATAAATAAATAAAAATTTAAAAAAACTCCAGCATTATGAGGGAGACTACTTAAACATAAATTACATGTAGCCCACGTTTTAAACACAGGTCTTCTTATTATCAGGCTAATACAGCAGGTTATTCCCACTGTAGGGCTAATAATCCTCTAAACAACCACTCAGGTGATTTCTCTCAAAAGTTATCTTCAAATAGAGATGATTAAAGGAAGAGTAAGACTTCAGAGATGGAGAATCACCATTTTTGTTTTTTTAATCTGACCACAATTGACATTTGAGACCAATTTTACACTTTTTTATTTCATTACAACTGTCCAAAACAAGTTGTGACATAAACTTTGAGTAGTGTAGAAACCTTGGTCTATTAAAGGCTGCAAATCAATCAATCAATCAGTGCTCCAGTCTTTTCTCATCCAGAATTAGAATAGACTCATAATAACAACTAATGCCGTTTCATCATCCAGATACCTCCTGACTAATGTGTAAATTACAGCCAGATTGATGGTTGAACTACAGGTCAATCTTAAACGCCAGTGATATCATTAAAAGGCTACCGGCTATAAAGGAGGTTATTCCCACGGTTTCCCTTTAAATAAGTTATTTTAATACATTGAGATAGATTTGAGATATAGTCACATAAAACACAATTGAAATATTAGACCTTTTTTTACACCGATGTTTACTTGTCATCATACCTAAATGAGAAAAATAGGTTGTGGCATAAACAAATATAATTAAGAAGCACTAATGACTTATAAGAGCATTTAATAACTAGTTATATATACATAATCTAAAACACCTGATAATTAATATGTGTGTGTGGTAATCTAGTGGGGTTTTTTTCTAATTTTTGATAGTGGTTGCTTCCTTTGAGGATTACTAATTTAATTACTAAATAAAACCATGTAATCTCAGATCAATCTAGTTAATCTGCAGCCTGTAATCTCAAGAAAGAAATGTTGATCTCAAACGAAATCAGCAAATAAAATCATTCATCTTCAACAAGATTGTTATTAAAGCAAATTATTCTACAATTTGACAGGATTTCTTTTAATAATAGCTGTTGTTCTCCACTTTTCTAATAATCTTGTTTGCTCTAATTTATTGCGATCTCTGCTAAAAGCTTCCTATAAACAAACCATGACTGCTTTTAGCTTCCAACTTTGCAGCCATAGAAAGTGAATGTTCATTGTAGTATCTCGTAGTAATTCTGTGCAAAAGGAATCCTGGAAGTAACATAATATATATATAAAAAGATATATATATTATCTGCAGTCCAGTTTTGTTCAGTATGACAGTATGAATTAAATTAGCCCTGCAGTGACTTTGGCAGCCAGTTGAGGAAAGAACATATGGTATGTACTGTAGGAGCATTGGCAATAAACCTGAACCTGTAAAAAGTCCAAAAATACTTGTAAATCCAATTTGGTAAGTAGTAGAGGCGTATACATTATAGATTTGTCTTGAAAACTAAAACAGCAACAAAAACTCTTTTTATTCTATGCTTCATATTTCAAGATTTCTGAGCAAAACAGTTCAGTAGCCTATAAGAGGCGACATGGCAGTGCTAATGATCACTTTTGGATAAGAGAGGCAGATGGTTAGTGAGAACCTGCTGTGCGTATCACAAATGATGTAACATGCAGTAATTGACATTCAGATTTCTTATTAGATACACAGTTTAATATTCCAAAAAGTTTAAAAGATGTTAGACTGAAACGTATACGTAATATTCTGCTAAAGATAATGGACAATTTGAATTGTGTTTCTAGCTCGACCCATTATTAATCAGCTATTTATTTGCTTTGACAACACAGGAGATTAAAATCATGTGGTTAGATTCAGTTACTTACTAATGTAATTCTGGCTTATTGAACCAAGAACTCGGTGCCAACTGGGCATGAATGCCGTATGCAGAGTTACATTAATTCTTTTACAGACCGTTGCTTTGGCACAGGGCGTGATGGTGCATAAAAAGCTAATATAAAAAGTTGAATTTGGCTCAGTTTTTGCTGCAACGCAATTGCTTAAACCTGTGACCCTACAGTGAATTCCCTAATAGAGGCCAGAGGCTTTTAATAACCTAAACTGTAAAAAGACAACAGGCCTTTATTGAAAATCCCTGTAGTTCATATTTTGTTATATTTTAGTTAGAAGCTTCACTGTTTTCTGCTCTGTTCTTGTTTTAATTCGAAAACTCAGTACTTCCATGTTCACCTCTTGTTCTGATAATTTCAACATAATGTACCGTACGCCACTAATTTACTGAATTAACTGTCATGTCACATCAACACTCTTTCTTTTCACTCAGTCATTAATTCCTGTCAGGGTTTTTTTTTGTCCATGTGTTAATGAGCTGCTATGGTCACACTTTATGAACAGATGTTTCACATTCAAAGCCTTCCGGTGATGATGCCTGTCAATAATCGTCTTGTTTCCCGATGTGCTTTTAATTTAATATCTGCTATTATTTTTTTTTTATCATTTTAATTGACAGATATGATCAGTTCCACACCCTTAAAGGCCCCATGAAATGAAAAAAAAAACCCCAAAATTCTCACTTTTAAACCTGTGTCCATCTCTCCCTTGTCCTCTTACTGATCTAACAGGGCGTGTGTGTGGAGCCAACAGTCCAATCAAATGTAAAGGATTTCCCCGCTCCTAACTGTGCGCACCTCAAATATATACACATACATATGGATAGAGAGAGATACTGTTTTAAAATGTGACAATTATTTGTACATGATGTCCATTCTGCCTGTGCTCAGCTCTGTGTGTGTATGACTAAAAATAGCATGTATCCCCATGTGGCCTCAGCTCGATTTTCTGGATCCAGCTACCTGCCAAACAATCTCCTTCACACAGCGGAGATGATGAACAAGAGAAATAAAAACTACTAACATCATTTTCATTTTTAATAATATTCAGTTAACTGTTATAATTAAGCTCTTCATGACTGGCCTGTTGTTTCTCCATCGTACTACATTACTTTTGCTCAACTCCATCCCCTGAACAACAATTGTAAAAATGATAACTTAGAAACCGGCAGGTCAATCAGGGTTATATACCTTTTTATATACCTTTTTTATCGTTTCTCCACAACAAAAGCACAGTAACCAAATCGTTACTTCCGAGGTACATCTTTCTAACTACATCATTTTATAGGGTTTCAGGTTATGTTAGCAAAGGTTTCTTTCAGCCATAACATAAACTTGCATTAAGTATGTTTTAGCTGCTAACATTAGCATGCCCGCTAGCTCACTTGCTACTAACCTGGAAAGTGTTACTTTTAAGTCGCATTAGTCTCAAACTATAACTATTATTTTAACAGGTTATGTTAGCAAATGTTTCTTTCAGTTATAAGTTAAATCTGCATTAAATATATTTTAGCTGCTAACATTAGCATGCCCGCTAGCTCACTTGCTACTAACCTGGAAAGTGTTACTTTTAAGTCGCATTAGTCTCAAACTATAACTATTATTTTAACAGGTTATGTTAGCAAATGTTTCTTTCAGTTATAAGCTAAATCTGCATTAAATATATTTTAGCTGCTAACATTAGCTAACCACTAGCTCAGTAGGCATGCTACAGTACAGTACTACAGTAGTAGCCTGGAAAGTCTCTAACTATAACTATTATTTTATCAGGTTACCAGTTATGTTAGCAAATGTTTCTTTTAGTTATAAGCTAAATCTGCATTAAGTATATTTTAGCTGCTAACATTAGCATGCCCACTAGCTCAGTATCCATGCTACAGTACAGTACTACAGTAGTAGCCTGGAAAGTCTCTAACTATAACTATTATTTTATCAGGTTAACGGTTATGTTAGCAAATGTCTCTTTCAGTTATAAGCTAAATCTGCATTTACAATTTTTTGGGGGTAGCAGCAGCCAGCTGTAAACATTTATCATTATCGCTCATTTGGGGCCATGTTTATGTCCACCTTTAAGTCTAAAGGCAAATTTTCTCATCATTTGAGTGAGTTGCAAAATATGAGGGGTCGCTGTTTCTGGAAGTGTATTTCCTCATTCTGTATTCGCATTTCAAATATTTCTTTAAACAATCTCTTCAATGTTACTGAACATAGAAACTCGGGACTCTAATAATGTAATGATCCCAGAGGTTTATGTTTCAATTATTTATTATTTATTTATTATTTCCTCTGAAACAAGATGAAACGGACAAATGTTATCCAATGCTGCCGCCTCATCCAGTACATTCCTGCTATATTGTGAGCACTTGGTAGACTGAGCTGTGTGTTGTCATGGAAACCAGCGCTGCTCAAGCTCATAATATTCCCCAGTGAATGGAGAGCAGAAAGGCTTCAACACAGCCATTTGTTCCAGTGGTAAAAACACTGATGTGGTTCAGACTATGATCTTAGTAAAGGAAATCTGTTCTGATCTCAGGACTGTCCACAGCTCAGCAGTGAAAACTCTGCTCTATGTCACAGAAAGATCACTAATTGAATAAAAAATCCTATTGTGTATTTCACAGGCGCTAAATTCAGTTTTTCCTTAGGGAGAGTCTAACATAGCTCCTGAAGGAACATGTTCTGACATGCATACATACACAGCGGACCCTGCTTTGACTTGCATTAAATTCCTGGAAACTTCATCTAATATTAACCTTATTTGAACCTTAAACCAAGCCTTCACCCTCAAATTTCATGATTTACGTTATGGGGAATTTGATTTTGTCCCTACAGCGTAGAAGGGTTTGTATAGCGCTATGAATTACATCTTGACTGCATCATTACTTTATGCCTAACCAAATTTCAATGAAAACAGCAGATTGAAATTAGTTTGAACTGATTCTTTGCCTACATGGGGACAGTATAAACAATCTGCAAATATGACAAACGTGTTAGCAAACACAGAGGAGACATTATTAGATTACTGCATTATTTTGTTGCTATTTAAAGTTGCTTTGGTTGGTTTTTTTTTAGCCACTGGAAACAAGCTTTAAACCCTACATCGGTTCCTATGTTCACCAGCCAGCTGCCTACCTTGAAACTCGAAATTCCTTTGCACAAAACCAAAAAACCGTAAAACCAAAACATTAAACTGAAACTCTGTAGAAATGAAGTGAGCTGCGGAGTAAACTGATAGGAATCTGTGCATTCATCACTACAAGCAACCCTTTCACATACAAGTAGTTATTTAATCGACTGTTATATTTGTTTTGTCTACAATGACTCATGACAGTTGCTCTGATACTTTCATTGTAGTATACTACAGATATGTTTATTCACTATATAGTTAATTTGTTTTTTGGGGATCTATGGTGGCTGGAAGTTGTTTTGGAATTGCCCATATGACCCACATTAATACCTAATCAGTGAGGCAATGTCTGAGAACACCTCATTACGAGTGCACCTGTTGGTAATGAGTTAATTGACAAAATACGAGAGACTAACCAGTAAGTATGGTATAGTCCATGGCCCAGGTGGAGATATTTAACAGCAATGGATCAGTCAGTCTTTTTAATGACAGAGGGCAGATGTAACCCCAATCATTCACGGCAACTCAAAGGATATTCGTGCAGCTTAAAGATAACATAGCTTAAGTGTTGACAATGCAAAATTAACCTAATGTGCACACTTCATCTAGAAGTTATCAAAAATACTAATATCACAAATCTAATTGATATGGGTGTGCAAACCTTGTTTAAGCTTTCTTGCCATGACAGATCAATACAAACAACTGCTATGTTACCCCATAGTAACAACAATTCTTTGGTTGTTACTATGGGGTAAATGTACATAATGCATCCCTGTCAATCTCTATTTTACCTATTGTAATTTTAAGGAGAAGAAGAGCAGTTGTTTTGTAATGTAGTATGTGACTTGTCATTGTTGGAAACTGTCGAAATGGTACAAAATTTCCACAGGCTATCTGAAATAATTTTTACCCACCCACTCAAATAAAGTTTTGGGCAGAAAACCATTGAGTAGATCACTTGCTCAATATTCCTACTAATTACCACCACATGTTCTCTCTTATAGGCTTGAATCCATCTAGAATGGAGCAGGATGTGGAGAGCCCAGCCATCATCAGACAACCCAAGCTGCCAAAGCAGGCCCGTGAGGACCTACCTAAACAGCTGGCAAACATGGACAGGGAGAAGAAGAAGATCCAGCGGTATGTCCAGAAAGACGGGAAATGCAATGTTCATCACGGGAATGTCCGGGAGACATACCGCTATCTGACAGACATTTTCACCACGCTGGTAGATCTCAAATGGAGGTTCAACCTCTTCATCTTTGTCCTGGTGTACACGGTCACATGGCTCTTCTTTGGCTTCATGTGGTGGCTTATTGCGTACCTTCGGGGAGATCTGGACCATTTAGCGGACAACCAGTGGACTCCGTGTGTCAATAACCTTAATAGTTTTGTATCAGCTTTTCTGTTCTCCATTGAGACAGAAACCACTATTGGTTACGGATACAGAGTCATCACAGACAAATGCCCAGAGGGAATACTTCTGCTTTTAATTCAGTCAGTGCTGGGATCTATCGTGAATGCCTTCATGGTGGGCTGCATGTTTGTCAAGATCTCGCAGCCCAAGAAGCGAGCTGAGACACTAGTGTTTTCCACCAACGCGGTCATCTCAATGAGAGATGGACGGCTGTGCCTGATGTTCAGAGTTGGAGACCTCCGAAACTCGCACATCGTTGAGGCTTCTATCAGGGCCAAGCTTATCAAGTCTAAGCAGACCAAGGAAGGGGAGTTCATCCCTTTGAACCAGACAGACATAAATGTAGGTTATAACACAGGAGACGACAGGCTCTTCCTCGTGTCACCGCTCATTATCTGCCATGAGATAAACCAGAATAGTCCCTTCTGGGAGATCTCACAAGCCCACCTGGCCAAGGAGGAGCTGGAAATTGTTGTGATTCTGGAGGGGATGGTGGAGGCCACAGGTGAGTCGTCAGATTTATGAAGTCAAAGGCGTTCTGGCCAAAACAAGATGTATTTGTAATATCTAAAGTACAGGCAGTAGAGTCAATTATATTAAAAATCTCTATTTATATGACAAAAAGTGCTATAGCAGCAAATTATCACAGCCAAACCATGGAATCATTAGATATTAGACGTCCGGCAGTGGCATACACATATTTTAAATGAAGTTGGGATACTGTTGCATCTGTGTGAATGAGAAGTGAAACAATATTTTTCACCACCTTGAACTATGGTTAGTCCAAAATGAATCTAAATGAAGACAGTTATGAATGCTGATTGTTACAGTGTAGTGTTATGGGAATCACTTTAGCTGAGACGATCTGCAAGCTGCTCAGTAGGGAGGAGGAGGACCAAAAAGATGGCAGGGATCACAAGAGGAGACATGGGGTAAAAAGAGAAAAAAGATTTACAGAATCATAAGTGTACAGCACCCAAACACATTCAGGAACAAGAGGCTTTAACACAGCAAATACTCTATTCTATTCAAATCTGGTTGGTGGTCATTTGTCTCACTATCAGCCATAATAAAATGAACCAATTACATAATGTCTGTGGGATAAGTGGATGTGTTCTGAAGCAGCAGCTGGAGACTCATAGGGGACAGCAGAGCCTAAAGAGCACACTGATAAATATGAAAACACAAGTAAATGGCATCGGAAAGTGATTACAGCCCAATGTTTGGTAGCATGGTAGTAGGCCAACTGTGGAGGAGTAGATGATAAAGTGACTGAAGAAAACATATGTACACAAATAAATGGATCATATTAATCACGATTCAAAACTATCAGGATATACAGTAAAAAGCCAGAGCCAACATGCTTAATTTCACTTCTTAGTTAGAAGTTAGCAACATGTGATGCATGATGATACAAGGAAATCCAAAAAGAACTTGCAGGGAGTCCCAGATATTTAACCTCTGTAGGATCATTGAGGTCACATGTTCTTTCATTAGTCCTCATCTCTGTCATACGACCATCATTAGGTAGGGCCAGCAATCCTTGTTTGTGATTGGACAGCGTTGTTATTACAGTTGCTATTGGGGAAAGTACGGCAGCTAGATAGATATAATTGAATAATAGGCCAGAGTCCAGATTGGCTCTTCATCTTTTGACTCAGCACCTGGGCATGAGGAATATACATGTGTCCTGCTTACTGAGAAATGACAGTTTGCCATAAGTGCAAACACCTCAACCTTTAATCTTTAATGTTTCAGGTATGACATGCCAGGCCAGAAGTTCATATGTCAGCAGTGAGATCAAGTGGGGCTACCGCTTCACACCAGTACTGACTCTGGAGGATGGCTTCTATGAGGTGGACTACAACAGCTTCCACGATATCTATGAAACTAACACACCCGCCTGCAGTGCCAAAGAGCTTGCCGATATGACCAACCGCACTCGCTTGCCCCTCACCTGGTCGCTGGCAAGTAAGCTGAGCCAGCAGGGGCTGCCAGAGTCTGAGAAGGAGGGGCAGGAAACAAAAACCAGCCTGGACAACCAGGGGAAGAACCAGCAGACAGAGAGGAACGGGGACATTGCCAACATAGAGAGTGAGTCTAAAGTGTAGCCAGTGTGATAATAGAGGAGGCAAAGATGGGATGGACACACACACATACACTTGAAGAGCACAGGTCAGAATTTGAGGCACTAAATGAGAACCAATGAGCACAGTAGACCAAGTATCCCTGCACCAAGAAGCGCTTTGTCTCAGTGATTCACAATTACCCCAAAAACAATAAAACATCTAGACATGTGGCCCACCGCTGAACTGAAAACCCTTTGCGGCAAGTGCATGTTTCAAATATAATGTGATGTTCTCCTGATCCTGATGAGATTCCTATTATTTTTTCTATTCAAATATTCTTAGGGGCATTTGCATAAGTATTTTTGTATATACTATAAAATGTTTTGAATTATTTGTTTTGTTGCAGTGTGAATATTTGACAGATGTTTGATACCAATTAATTTAGGTTAGTTCTGTATATAAGTATAATATAAGCCTTACTGTATGTATAAAGCTTTCATTATTTGTTTTTCAGAAATATATAAGCATGTATAAACATGATCTGCAGTTAATTTATCTTGTATTGTGTATATACTGTATGATGATAATGTTATAAGTAACACACACATCTCAATGGATGCAAACTTTAGTCTAAACCAATGACAAATTCTTCCCGAGCAAAATAAACATTTGTTTAAGGTAGTACTATACGTCTACCAAATAATTCCTTGAGAAGCGATGAGTTGCTGTTTACAGCTTAGTGACTTCACACAATGGCCCTTTAAAACTGCATTCTCTTCTCTTCACTTTTGCACATTGGAGGCCTCTGGTGGAGAGAGTCAGTTGCTGTTTGAGTCTCCAAAAATACTTCACATGTCACCTAACATTATCAAAAATAAATAAACAGTAAATTTCACATGAACTTGAGTTTTTTTTATTTATTTCTGAAGTTACTGAATGTAGTATGTGTGATGTCATACAGTATATGATGTCACTGGTTATGTGACAGGAGGTTGAATATAGGACCCGTTTCAGAATTAAGTTTAACCTCTTCCACAGAGAAGAGTTGGTCAGCTCTGGACGCTCCAGGCTGCTGGAGGCAGGTCCTTTGTGGAAATCGAGGCGGCATCTGAGGAACGAAATGTATGGACGACACATTCATCCTCAGTTTTATATTGTTTCCGGCTTTTTTTTACTGATTTTGTTCCAACTGTGCCCCCGGTTAAGGACCTGCCTGCGAACTACCTGGCCTCCATTTGTCCTGAACAGAGGATATTGCTGGCCCCTCCGAGCAACAGAGCTACCAACTCTGCTCAGTGTGTGATTGGATGGTTGATAGTTGGTTGTAGTAGTGTAGTGTGTTAGTTGTTTAGGTTAGTTTAGTTAGTTAGGTTTTAGAAAAAAAAAACAATCAATCAAAAAAAAACAACAGATGTCATCTCTCCCAGAGAGGAGAGTTGGTCGTCTCTGGATGCTCCAGGCTGCTGGAGTTCTGGTGGTTTACAGAGACCGAGGCAGCATCTGAGGGACCATTTATTAAAATGATAAAATATACATACATGCTCAAACTTTGTCACAATTGCTGGACATTATCTTTGGACAAAGTTACTATTTTTGATTCACAAGGGTCATGGAGGGCCGGGCCCAGTTGCAGCATCTGCAGAGGTTCTCACGTCAGAAAGGTCATGTGACAGTATCATGGCATGTGTCCATCTCCATAATAGTGATCAAATCAAATCTAATTGTATTTGTATAGCCCAAAGTCACCAAATAAAATTTTCTTGGAGGGCTTTACAATCTGTACAGGGATTAACAGGGATTTAACAGGGGAAAAAGGTGAAAGAAACCTCAGGAGGAGCCACAGAGGAGGGATCCCTCTCCCAGGATGGACAGACGTGCAATGGATGTCAACGTGTACGAACACAGAGTGGTAGTTTGTTCCACAGAAGAGGAGCTTGATAGCTGAAAGCTCTGACTCCCAATCTACCTTCAGAAACTATAGGAACCACAAGGAACCCAGCATCCTGAGAGCGCAGTGTTCTAGTGGGGTAGTAAGGTACTATGAGCTCTTTTAGATATGTCAGTGCCTGACCATGAAGAGCTTTGTATGTTAGGAGAAGAATTTTAAAGTCTATTCTAGATTTAACAGGTAACCAGTGCAAGGAAGCCAAAATTGGAGAGATGTGATCTCTGATCTTCGTTCTTGCCAGAACACGTGCAGCAGCGTTCTAAATCAGCTGCAAACTCCCAAGAGATTTATTGGAGCAGCCTGATAACAAGGGGTTACAGTAGTCCAGCCTAGAAGTAACAAATGCATGGACTAGTTTTTCTGCATCCGCTTGAGATATAATGCATCTGATTTGAAGTTGCGTAGGTGGAAGAATGCAGTCCTTGAAATTAGTTTTATATGATCATCAAAGGACAAATCCTGATCAAAAACAACTCCAAGATTCTTTATGGTGGAGCTGGAGACCAGGGTAAGGTGTTTGGGTCCAATTACGAGAACTTCAGTTTTATCTGAATTTAGCAACAGAAAAATGTGGGTCATCCAATTTTTTATATCCTTAATGCATGCTTGGAGTTTAGCTAAGTGATTGGTTTCATCAGGCTCGATCGATAAATATAATTGAGTGTCGTCAGCATAGCAGTGAAAGTTAATGGCGTGATTCCTAATAATGTTCCCTAGAGGAAGCATATATAAACTGAATAGAAGTGGTCCTAGTACATAACTTTGTAGGACTCCATGAGAAACTTTGGTTTGCATGGAGGATTCATCATTAACATGAACAAACTGAGATCGGTCTATGAAATATGACTTAAACCAGCCTAGGGCAGTTCCTTTGATGCCAATATGACATTCCAGTCTCTGTAAAAGAATCTGATGGTCAATGGTGTCAAATGCGGCACTAAGATCTAATAGGATAAGTACAGAGATGAGTCCTTTGTCCGCTGCCATTAGGAGGTCATTTGTAACTTTCACTAGTGCGGCCACTGTGCTATGATTCATTCTAAATCCTGACTGAAAATCCTGAACGACGGCTTTCTCAAGTATTTAGTGATGCAGAATAAATCAATATCAATATTATATATCAATAGTGTTCATATATCATACATAGAAATATGTCTCTATCATATTTTCCAAACAATTATGACAAAGACATCGTCTCCAGTAAACACACCACCCCTCCTACCAGTCACCGAATAAAGATTTCATTCATTTACATTTCCTTTTACTGTCTTCTTTATTTCATTCAAATGAAAATTGGGGATTATTGCACTTTTAGGTACACATTTTACAGGAGTTAACTGTATTTCTAGGTTTGCCTGTTTTCTGCAGACTAATGTTGTCCATTTGAGGACTGAAGTTGAATTTAGCTAAGTTTCAAACCAGTTTACAAACAGATGTGTTATTCAACACTTAAATGCATGAAATGTCATGATAAATATGAAATATGTACACTTGCACTTTAAACATTCAATTTCAGTTAAGTCAGTTTAATAAATCTACTCTATAAGAGATTTTAGTAGGTTTTTATTTAACAGAATATGCTGCTCTTATTCTATGTTTTTGTTATTGTCAACAAATCCAATGGGTACTTTATGATTTTCCTATCCCTCTGTCCTAAGCTGATTGGACATAAATACTTACAACCTACTTGCAAAGATGTAGTTAGGGTTAGTTAATTTTTTTCAAGGCTCAGTCATTTCCTAAAACAGCTGGGCACTGTAGTTTTTAGCAGTTCATTTACGATAATCAAACACTTTTTAGATTTTATATGTTCAGTTGTCCCAATTAAAACTGGTTTCAAAAGTACCCTCAAGCAAATTAAATAAAAACAAAACCACTAGTAGGGTCGCAGTGTTTCAACAGACACCAGCCTGTTTACGACTAATATTATACAGTACATCACAAAATGATAAAATGAATTAATATTTAGAAATGCATTATCCATAGTACATTTTCTTATAATATGTTTTTTCATTCCAACACAGATTCATTATAGACGTGAATATGCAGAAAGCCTGCTGAAATACAGTGAATTTTAAGACCACAGCACTGTGTAAAAACAATGTGTTTACTAGCTGAAATAAAAAACTTCAAATTGATTTGATTCTTGACAATGACAATCTCAAAAACACAGAAACACATCATACCATACAGATTTGGTTATTTAAGTCACAACAGCAACTGTCCTGAAAGAGCATGAGGGCTTTAGATGGGATTTTATAGCCATAAATGCCCAGTTAAACTGCCTCAGTGATGTAGGAAACAACTCGCAGAGCTATTCAGTGAACTACAGTATCTGGAGAGTGACGGCTAACATGCTAGCGAGCTGGAAACATGCTAGTGTAAGTCAGTCACAATAACTCGCTGAGCAAATTAATTTTTCATGTTTGCTTTTCTGTGGCATTTTGTTGTCATTTAATTTAGTAATACATTACTGAACAGGGTAAAAAGAAGCTCTGTGTGCTGGCTAGTTGAACTGTCATTTGGCAAGCTAATTAGCTTGGTCGCCACTGATGGAAAGTAAGTAAGTAGCCTACATCTCCATTTTATGCTACTTTATACTTTAGTGGTTGGGAAGCACTAGACCAAACTAGCTAACTGTATATGAAGTAGTTTAAACTAGCTGGTATTACTTACTTAAAGGATCTGAATAGCTACTCCACTAACAGTAAGTGACAGTTTAACTGACATTTAGCCAGTTTATCACGGTAGCTGCTCGTACAGTAGGTTCACACAGTTTATTCAACAGACATTTTATACAATTGATTTCTGTCTTACAACTGTCTAAAATCATGCTCCATTGTGAGTTTATACTCCAACAGAGGAGGTCTAAATAAAACTGGATGTTGAAACACAGCTAAGAAGCTACGATCGCTTCCTTCGCTGCTCTATGTTCCTCTTTTTGTTTTCTCAATTTTGCTTTGTGAATTTTAAAATTTACTCTTGTCTGAGTGTCTATTTGTGTTTTCATTACTTGTTGTGTTTAATGTAATTTCTTTTGCTATTTACATTGCTATTGCACTAAGGTACAATTTAAACAAAAGGAGAAATTAATTGATTTTGCTGCAGATTTTAGCTGTTCTGAATGCTGGTGTGACCGGGCTTTAAAGTGCATAAGAAGCTAAGCATGATAAGACTCTGAACTATTCAAGACATTTGTGTATAAGTCTTTGCCATCAAACTCAAAACACAAGCAGTAAGCTGACTTTTCAAAGCAGGAGTACCCTTGCTGTATTTGAAATGTGTTTCATCCTTTTGTAGTCCCCACTAGCCAGCAAACACCTGGGGTGTGAGGGGTGGCGGCAGGTGGTCGTTGTCCATGTTGTTGGCATCAATGGCAGACACTGTGCGTGACAGAATCTCCAGAGGGTATTTCTCCAGGATGTCGTTCACCTCCCGCTGTACATTGTTGGGCCAGGAGAGGAGGTCGGCCTGCAGGCTCTGAGCATCCTCCATCAGCGTCTCCTGACGGCTGCAGAGGCCCGACAGCAGCTCCAGGTTGTGATTGATCTGAGCCAGGACAGGGTTAGCGGCGGTTGCACCGAGTGCCGGGCCAGTGTGGGGCCACTCACCCTCTGAGCTGTTGAATCGTGGCGAGGCTTGGCCTGACATATAGCGCTCAAATTCCTCCGGGGAAAGGTTGAGAGACTGAGCATCCAACTTCTCGATGAAGGCCACTGCACAGCACTACAAAACACAAGCAATAAAACAATTGAGGTAGCTGACAGACATTAAGCTGGATGGTCTTCCTATAAAACACACACATTTGAAATAATACGCATTAATGCAGTGGTTCCGAAATGGGGGTCCCGGAGGTTACGAGGGGGGGCCATAACTGGCCAATCCTTTGAGAATGTTTTATAAGCATTTTTGACGTCCATCACTTGTACGTTGTAAGCTTTTTCTGCTCGACTAATCAACTAATTATTATTCAAAATTTTGTTCAAAATTCATAGAACTAATTACATGCAAAGTATATAAAAAATAAATAAATAATCAAAATATGCTAAATTAAATAAGCCAATTAGTCAAACCACATATTTCCGTTTCCACATTTCTCCTCAGATTTCAGTCCGTGGGGAAATACTTGTTGGTCTGGAAGTTGAGATATTACAGATAAAGTTATGTTGAACTGTGCTCATGTTCTTGATATCTCGATAGCATGCAGCTCATTACTTTAAAGTAGCCTCACCTTCTCACATTAAACACAATGAGAATACTGCTGTGAAGCTAGAAGCCCTATTGGTCAAACTGGCTGTGACAAGGATTTAAAGTAGGATAAGATATGAAAACAGACCAGGTTGGTGAAGAAGTATCCATCCTCTCCGGTCATCAGCCTGCTGGGGTTACAGAAGCGGGTGATGTACTGGATGTTAGACTGAATGCGTGGAGGGTTAGCCTTGAGCACAATGTAAATAAGCGCAGGGAGGAAGTCGTCAGCTGAGGCCGGCTCGTTCTTGGTGATCCTGATGGCACTGAAGATGTGTTTACTGCAGCGTGTGATGCACGCTAGTTTGTCCCGAGGAACCCGCTTAGAGTCCATCTCAATGACATCTGGAACAGTCAGAGATACATAAAAGTCAGGAGCTGGACAGACGAATGTATCATCAGCTCGTTCTAAAACACAAATTAAATATCTTTTGTTTTTCACTGTTAGTCAGACAAAACATGGAATCTGAAGATGTCGAATTGGGCTTTGAGAAAATTGTGTGAAATTTTCCTCTATTTTATGACATTTCTACACCAAACTGACTTATTGATTTCTCAAGAAAATAGACGTCAGGGTAATCAATAACAGAAATAGGATGACAATACAATAAATAATAAAAATAATCATCATCCCTACTCACTTCCCCCTAATGGTATCTAGACATGCAGATTGTTTTTGTTTTATTTGGTTGAGATATTTGTCTCTACCGCCACCCCAATGCAAAAAAAAAACATTTTATAGCACTTTGTTCTGCTTTAAAATTAAAATTATATAACTGAAGCCCATTTACCATTCATTGACTAATTTAAGTTCAAAGGCACTAAAAGAAAAACGAATTAACAGTATATTCTAGTAGCTCATTTCCACACATAAGGGTGTCAACACATGGATAAAACATTTTCAGTGCACTTTGGCATTCAACTGTCAGTAATGAAATACAAGCAGTGAAAGTCCAAGCATGCACTCTGACCTGTTATTGCTTTGACCACATTCTCAGAGACTTCAGGGATTTCTTCATCCATAGACACGCAGAGCATCTGGATGGTCACCCAGTGTAAGGCCCTGCAACACAGAGAACTGGAGTGAGACTAAATCCTTTTTTTTTGCATATATTAAAACTTTATAGATAGATAGATAGATAGATAGATAGATAGATAGATAGATAGATAGATAGATAGATTATTTATTCTCTACTCACTGTAGTTATTGCCAATATATATATATATATATTATTCTTTATTATAAAACTTGATTGATGCACACACATCAGACTGGTAAACACGTGCAAGATCTGAATCAGCCTCTAACAGAAGACTGTAAGCAGCTCTGTGATGTTAATCATGCGTGTTAGCATTTCAACATATAACCCAAAAAAAAATAACATGCAGTACAGCTGAGATATGAAGGTCTGTTTAAAGCTGTATCCCGATCAATCTAGTAGTATGTTGAAACATTTCAAATACGAAATGAAAAGTTTGATCTGTTGGGGGCACTAGAGGAAAGTCAGGGGCTTCGAATCCAGAGACACCCACCGTATCCTGTTCTGTGTGGCCAAATCCTTCTTCTCATCATCTGTAGTTTCTGGACAGAATACACTCTTATACAGACGAGTCATGATGTACTTTTCCACTTGGTCCATCACCTGCTCCACAGACTCTGATGATCCTGGAGAACAAAGATTTATGAGACCAATGACAGATTTACTGATGACATATTAATGCCTTCTGGATACAACAGTGGATTACAGATAAGAAGATGCTCTGAGCGAACCTTTAAAGTGACTCATCAAGCGGTCGGCCATGTTCTGATAGAAATCCTGCACGCACTCCGACAGTTCGTCAGCACCGAGGTCCTGGCAAGACACGAAGTTAGAAGGTCATGAGGTGCCAACGAGTGTATTGACACAGGCTTATTATTTTCAAGTTCATCATCATGCCATTGTTTAACAGACCTTCTTGCCGGACATGTTCACAATAAAAGTTCGGCACTGCTTGTGAATCTCCCGGCCGGGCTTCTGGAGACTTTTCAAGAAGTCCACAAAGTCCTTTGTCACTTGGTCTGTATCGAAGCTGATGCGGCGGCTAATGGAAGGACTAGGTGTCTTGCTCTCTTGGGTTTCTGATGAGGAAAAAATTAATTTAGAAAAGGTGACAGTTCATTCTTTCCTCAACTAAAAGATGATCGTCATGCAGGGCACAATGGATGATGTACCAAATTCTGCGTCAACACATCCAGTAGATGTTGATAACACAGAATAAGTGAAAACTGTTACCTGCTGATTGTGCTAGAGGAAAGGTTACCCCAAGCTCATTGATTAACATGTTGTGTCTTGCTTGTTTAATCCATAAACATACAGAAAAGTAAACTGGAACTATTCACTTAGCACTTGAAGCTACGAGCTACAAACCAGTCAGGAAGTGTAACAGCCTGGGAAGAGCTCCAGGTTAATGTTGCACTAAGTGTATTATATAATACCTTTCTTGGTAGCTGTACGTGACGAAGGGCTGAAGAACTTTTTAACGGTGGTCACTTTCCGTGTCTTCTCATTGGTTTTCTTCTCTTCAAATTTGGAGAAGGGTCCTAGAGAAGTATGGCCTGTGTGCGGTTGTGTTGCTGTGGGCTGAGCCTGAACTCCGTGACTACTGGCATACGCTGCCTCCTCCTCTCGTTGCAACCTAAAGCCATACAAATTTTACAGGGAAGATATCAGCAATCAGTTAGAAGATTGTGATGATCAAGAACAAGCTCTGCTTATTTGTTTGTGATGCAAAACTTGCAAACACACTGTGTTGGAGCGCAATGGGGCGCTTACCAGCTGTCTGATTACCACAATACTGTCTTATACTGAGAATGCGAAGATTTACGCAATAAGCATGTTGATAAATGTGCTTGTGAGTGTTATTTCTTTTGGTTCAAATGAAGATATGTTAACTTAGATGGATTCTATGTGAAAAACAGAAAAGCAGCACATGTTTGTTGTGAGAAAATGAGCTGTGGATTTGACAGTTTCATACAGTGTTTTAATAATCATGATTTTCATTTCAGGGTCGTGTCAAAGCAACTGAGAAAACCTGTAAACATTTAAAAACAAGCACTCTGACATGTACTTTGGTATTACAGTATGACTGAGACATTTTATGAATTGCTTAAGCTGACCTATTTTATAAGAAAAGTATTCTTTAAAAAAAAACAACACAAAACCAGGTAATTAGCAGTCTCTTCTTTTAAGTGGTACTGAAATACTCCAAGCCTCAAATATTATGGACCACAGTATAGAATCAATTGGATAAATCAATAAAAAGGGCACACTTTGCTCACCTTTGTCAACAGGCTGATATTGTGAAAAAATATTTTTTAATAAAAATATTCAACTGAGAATCAATTAAGAATATTTTCAACAACAACAATTGATATTGGTCTACAGTTATTTAAATAGTTTGTCAGAACAAAAGGTGATATAATACATCTACTAATAAAGATGTTTGGTCATTATTTATTATCAGTTTGTAATCCGTCAGACTTGCTTACAGCGGTGTATAAGACAACTGTTGTGTGTGTTTATTAGTCTTCCTCTGGGTGAAGGCAGGTAGTGTAGTGAAGGTGTAGGCTCGTAATGATGCAGCAGATGGTCTTACTTTTCTGCCAAGGCCCAGTCGTCCTGGATCTGTTTCTGGCGTACACGGTGGTACTCCTCCCTCCAGCACTTAGAGCACAGGCCCTGCCATGCTGCGTTGCCATAGTAACCACAGCCCTTTTTGCACAGCAGGTCTGACTGGTCCACATGTATCCCACGTCGCTCTGTCCGCTGACTCATGATGTTGCACAACCTGGAATGAAATATGAATCCTCTGCTTTATTAGTGTATTTGTATGGGCTGCTGCACTTATGCTGGTGCTCCTTATCCTGCTGACACTGTTATAGAAACCATCTGAAATTTAAAACTTAATAAAACAAGCTGCAGCTTTAAAGGGGTGCAAATACCGGAGGGAGTAAGATTTTTGCAGTACAACATGTCTGTAAGTTTATAAGCTGGTAACTAATGCAGCATTAATTAATGTGATTCATTAAAAGGCAAAAGGTTTTAAACATATCACAATGATTATTCATCCTCGTTTCAACAACAATCTGCAATCTGAGAATTTATTTCTAAATGAATTAAGTCATTTTAGCAGAAATGTTTTCTACAGATCCACAAAGCAGTTAATCGACTAATTATTGCAGTTCTAGTTTTGCCATTATCACTTTCAATATTACACATATTGACATATAATCACTGTTTTGTGTTACTTGTACTGTTATAAATCAATAACAATAATGGCAGGCAAATGTTTAAGCTTGAAAGGTCATTGGTTTGAATCTGTAGTTTATCATTGTCACCTTTTTTTTCCGAGTTAGATCATCATCAAAACATCATTCTTCTATTAGAAATTCCCTCATTTTGGTGTTTTAGTGATGTTTGCTCCTATAAGTGATCAGATGGGTTGAGATCTTATGACCACGGAGGCCATAGCATATTTACATTCATGATTCACCTCATTTCCACACTTATCAAGCCACTGCCCTGTGCGACCTAATCCTGACCTCAAACCACTAATATTATTCATTGTGTGTCCACTCATTCATTCAGGGTTTTTTACATTCATTCTGTAGGTCATTTATAGCTCAAAATGTTGCAGTATTTCACCTCGCTGCCACAGGGACGTAAACAAGATTAGAGATTAATAAAAAGTAATAAATTAATCTTGTCGCTGTCTATATTTTTATTTGATGTCTCGTACCTCCGGAGCTGCTCTGGTCCTCACCTGTGGCGTTTTCACCGATCCGCAGTAGTAACAGAGGTCTCTCCGTTTCTGTTCCGCGTAGTCGTTGGTTCCGTATGATGAGACGTTTCAAGGTGCCGGCGGTGACGTTTACCTGAACACAACCCGGACGTTTCTCACAGTTGCACCATGATTACAGACATTTCTTCAGTTTTGCTTCTAAAGTGGGAATTGTGTTGGGATTTTTGTTGCAAAGGCGGATTATTATTTTGTTTCGCAATTATTTTTTTCCCGCGTCATTTACTTCCGCATCAGGGACTAATTTTAAGGGAGCAGACAATGACGTCATGGAGCATCGACACCGGAAATTCAAGGCGAGGATCACGTGACGCACGAAAACTTAAGTCTTATGTCGGAAATATTTCTGCCTTGTTTTTCTAACTTCTTTTAACTAACAACGCCCCGTTTTTATACATAATAATAATAATAATTTAAAAATGTAATAGCATAATGACCTATTTATTCATTTAAGTATGTACAATTAAGCATGTTCATTTACTCATTCCTAGAATAACAACCACTAAAAGCCTGGCAAGCTTTGAAGTTATATCTAGACAGCATTTAACAAGCTCAAAATCTTTTTGACTCTTTAAGGCCCTACTAGAGAAAGTGGAGTGTACTGAAGTGCCAGCATTGTGTTGCTTTATTGATTTATGTTCAGTGATTAACTCATTGTCCCAAAGCCAATCTGATTACAAAAAGTGCTGCAATCTCTGTTTTATCAGCTAATCAGCTGAATCTGAAACATGCTTCTTATAAGATTGCTGTAGCAGTGATAGTTTCAGTAATTTCATTTTTTTTTCTGATAAGCTGACAAAACACCAGCAAGAATACAGACACATCTCTGAAATATTCATTTTTCATGCAACAGTGTTGTTACTGAGCCACACTTTGAATAAATTGAATAACAGAAAACATCTGACATTCAGACAGAAGTCTCATTTCACACTGCAGAGTAAATGACAGAGAGATGATTAGATCTGGATAAGAAATCCTATCACTCAGTCCTGCTGCAGTATGATGTCTGCAGGTGGTAAATCAAATACATGAAAAAATATTCAGCATCCTACAAAAAGACTAATGCAAGAAAGTATAAATTTAGCTTTATTCTGCGGTGAAACTTTCAACTGGAGGTGACAAGTGGTATTAAGTTGTAACTCCAAATACCAAAATTATCAAGTGTCTGAGTAGGTGAAAGTGCAAATGCAATGTAATGCCAAAATGAGCACCAAAATTGCACTGCACTACCTGATCAGTTTAAACAGAGCCACAGCTGAGCCGCTTCTACCACACTGGAGCGAGTGGGTTCATTTGAAGACAGGAAATTACCCAACAGACACAAACACAAAAGAGTACAGGTTGATGAAAGTTGCATAATGGCTGCATTTGCCCTTCCACCAGCAGCAAAATATTAACAGTAACTGCCACGTGTGGGGGGGTTATAATCCTGTATGAACATGTTTTTAATCAAGAAGCTTATGTATTTGTATTTATATGCACGGGTGCTTTGGTAGACTGGAACTGATAGTGTTGATCTGACTGGGGCAAATAAACACACAAAGGGTCAGAAATACAGATAACAAGCGGACCTTTTGTACACACACACACAGACAAACATATACTAACACACTAGTTAGACAGACAGATGCAGCCATGATCCTGATGGGCCGCAGTTTGTGTCTTCCTTCTCCAACCACCGTCCAGGAGCTGTTCTCTGTGGCTCGAGACGCCAGCATCATCCCAGACATCTCCTTGGATCCTGTCCTCACCACCTTCTTGTCACCAGACTCCTCGGCAGCACTGCGGCATCAATATGCTTTCTTACAGCGGAGCATGAGTACGGAGCAGCAGACTGCGTTCAGCCTCAGTCTGAGTGGAGAGCTGGGAGGCAGCAGGGTCACCTGTGGAGGAGTTGGAGTTGTTGCTCTGGCTCTGTCTGTGCTTTTCGATCAAATTTACCAACAAGTAGGTGCAACTTTTTTTTCTATATGTCTAAGATCATGCCCTCAGTAAATGTGAAATATATCCACTTTATTTGACTCGGCGATCAGACTGCTAAAGCCTCATACTGGCTCCAGATTAACATTTTGATAAGGAGGACTGTGGATTTTGTCCCCATCACTTACATTGAAAGCGCATTATGAACAGATCTTCTAATAGTCAGTATGAACAGGTGGAATGATTACAGCGAGCAGAACCTGTTTCAATGTTCATGGACAAGTAACTGTTGTTTTAAGACAGACTTGCAAAATTGTGGACCCGCCTTTTAAAGCATATTTCCCAGTTTTGTTTAAGAAAGAATTCCAAAACTTCTATTATCCCATCAGGTCCGAGGATCAACAGAAGGAGGGTTATCAACTCAGAGATCCAAGGCTAAAACGATTTTTGGTATCAGCAGCTCTTCAAGAATTGGCTGGATTATCCAAAACTACCTCCACCTGCTCCCGAGCATTGCCAACAATCACGAGAAGATGGCTGAAACCACGGAGCTCTATGACAACTTTCTAAAACTCGAGCTGCTTGACCATTTTGAGAGGATGACTACCAAGAAGAGGATGAGTTCAGTGTCCATGCAACAGTGGCTGACGGGGGCCGCAGTTCATCTGCACATGAGGATCCACCAGGTCAGCATAGACAAAAAAAAAGAACAAAGTCCAACTGCAATTAAAATGCATGTTTAGTGAATATATAATAGTATAAACAAATTATAGTTGATAAATAGTTTAATAGTTAATACTTTTAGCTCAGCTGTTTTCATAATCACAGGAAAGACCGCCCTTACTGGCCTGCATTATATGACAGAACACTGACAGCATGTATTTAGCTGTCTAGGTTGAGTGATATCCACTCCATAATAACTATCCTTTAAGTCAATTTTAAGCAAAAGAGCAAATTCTAAATACTGGTCTTATCTGAAAGTACCTTTATTCTTGTTCCAACAGGTTCGGCTTCACTCTGTGCCATTAGGATCAGCTGAGTCACTTCGTCTGTCTTATAAGTCAGGTTTAGGCCGCCTGGTTCAGGACTACACAACCTATCTTCGCAGAAACATTCAGGAAACCGGCGCTCCAAGACTACGGAAACCCAAAACCAGGAACGTCAGTGGACGAAGACAAACTACAGCTAACATATCCAGCATACCCGATATGATCTGCTCAAATGATCACCTTTTTAATGTCAGCCTAGTTAATCCAAATAATTTAAGTGATAGATTTAATGAGACCACCACACCCAAATCAACAGCTGGAATGAGCAGAATTTGTAAAACAGGTGGATCCAATGAAACCTTTGGACATAAAGTAACAGAAGGAGGTGATGAAACCAGTGTAGGTTTGATAAGTAGAAAGACACCCAACGTTTCTACTGAATATAGCAGAGATGAGGAAGGTGGCACGTTGGGTCTGTTGGTCATCGAGCCTTCGAGGAATGTGAGTCACAACGTGCGGCATCACCCCTGTCAGTCTCCAGCCATACAACAAGCGTTGGTGTCTCGTATTATTAATGCTCAGGATCTGGACCGGAACAGAAACTTTTTCCTGTATCCTGAGAAAGTCATCCACAGCCTGCTCAAGCAGCGCGATGACTTTGAGATGAAGGCCCCCAACCGAACCAAACATGATGCTTAACAAATTACCACGAGAACCAGCGTCAGTCATTGTGAAAGAAAAGAGGGTTTGACATTAGATGAAAAGCTCTGTACTACTCTAGGATAGCTTAGCTTAGCACAAGGACTGGAAACAAAGGTTCCCCTGTGTTTAAAGTCTTTATGCTAAGATATCTGTCTGCTGGGTCCAGTTTTTTTATTTTTATTGAATGGATTAACATTATAGTGATATTAATCTTCTCATATAACTCTTGGATAAAAGCAAATAAGTATTTCCAAATAAGTCCCAAACTATTTTCAGGTTCAGCTGAAATAAAATCACATTTTTGCTACAGATGTGATTAGATGTTATGTGCTCTCTTTTGACAAAAGACACTAAAGAAAGAAATGTATATATTATATTATGTATATATCTGATGCATTGCCATTGTTTTTATGTTTGTGGCGACAGAGATAGATTTGTATCAGTACAGTCATTCCCTTTTAAACTGTATTCGTATGAAGTAATAATTTTACCATATTATCATTAACTGATTAATAAAAACCAGTCAACAACACACAAAAAAATTTACTTTGCTCACAGTAGCTGATGTTTCTCATTGAAAACGACTGATAAACTGGAAACATTAATTTACTCTTTCAGTTTATTATTACTTTCTGTTAATGTTGAGCCACTCTTTGTAAAGTTAGTACAAACATATATAGAACAATATACAAAAGTATGGAGCATTTGTTAATTTAAATTGTATAGATGAAGTTTGAAGTTTCCTTTCACGATTTTCCTATTTATATATTATGAAAGAATAATTTAGTGAACCCTCCATGGGGGTTATGGGTAGGATTTAATCTGTAGTCCACACTCCGTAGCAGTTGGTGGCGGTATTTCACCGGTAAAAAAAACAAAATGAAGGCGCTTTCCATACGTCAGTGTGCCCACAGCCAATCGACACGCCCCTTTTTGCGTGCTTGTTTACGACATGCTGCGCGCGTGCACGGCATTACAGTTTCAACTTCCGCACTCTAATATGAACAGGACTACAAAGCACTGTTTATCGGCATTATCTTCGTTATAAAGAGGTGAGTGTTTTCTGAATTCAAGATTTTATAATAGCAGCTGTTTCTGACACGGCGACGTTGCTTCACCAAAAAGCTGTATTGGCGCTAAAGTGGGAAAAAAAGTGTCGACACGTCGTTGATAAAAAAAAAAAGCTGTTAGCTAAAGCTCGCCACGTTTATCAACCTATCAATCAGTCAAGAACATATATCACTAATCACACAACAGCTTCAAGTAGTCCAAAGGTGGTCAGCAAACGTCACTAGTAGCTGTTTACACCATTAAAACAGTACTACGTAGCTGACTAATAGGCTAAAATGCTAACAACGTACCGACTAATCACGGAGCGGCGACGTCAGCCACGTCACGTCAGTCCCGGGTGATGATTGTTTTTAATGTACAGTCTGTGATTGAAAGACTTCCAAGTAGTCATTTATCTCCCAACAATAATTTAATATTCACACAGTTTGTTGTTCAGATACTTAAAAATCAACACGAATGTCCTGCTAAAAGCCTTTTTACTTTTCACACTTATACTGACTGAATAACATGTTTAGCCATCTAGCCTATCATTCAGTTTTAATAGCTTTATTCAGCAGTAGGAGCTGAAAATTGAGCATGTCCAGTTAGCTTGGGCTGGGGGCACCCAGCATGGTTCACTGTAACATCAGTGATACCCACAAATTACTTGATTAATATCAGAATCAGGAATTTGCCTTGTTGTTGTGTTGCATAACAGTCATATGGTTGGTTGGATGATTTATGCAAATGTTCTTACAGACTTGGACAAAATGTCAGATTCAGACTCTGATTTTGACTACACAGACCCTGCATACATCAGACAACAAATGGTGAGTTATTAATTAGTCTTCATAATAAGAGCTTTTAGCCAACTTATTGTCTGTATGTCACTGAAACTGTTTCTTCCCCCTCAGAATCTTATAAGAATTCATGAAGTGAAGAATGAGGTGATCACTATAAATCCATCAGGTATCTATCAGCCTCTCAGTAGATTACTATTTTTATGTGAGTGAAGCAAATCTATGAGCCACTTGCATATTTTACAGACATTTGGCTACAATGCTGATATATATTGTATTGTAAAAGTTATGTTATCTATTTAAGCATGTATGTGTATATATTTCTGTTTTTTAGAGGAAGTTTATGAGCGATGGAGCCGTGTTTCTGTTGACGTCAAAAAGGAAGCTGCACAGCTGATGAAACTTTGTACTTTCTGGCTTCCCATTCTGCTGCGGAACGACGAGTTTAGCAGAACAGCTGACTGGGCTATGAAAATAGGTCTAATCGATCAAAAGTAAGTACAAATATAATTGCGATCCAAATATTTTGCAACCATCAATTAATAACATTTTGGTTCTTCAAAGTTTAGATTACTAACGAGTTTGTAATTGTCCCCTTCTAGTGACAGGGAAAATCTAAGTCTGAAGCACCTGCGTAAGATTGAAATATTGGAAGCAATTCTCAGAGCTTTGGAGAAAGGAAGTGTAAGTTGACTATTGTTGTTTAGTCTAAATCCTTTTTTTAAATTAATGTGTTGATAATGTTTAAGACATTCTGTTGTACCACGGAAAAACTTGTGGTATTTTACTTGTTTAAACTTGTTTTGATCTAATAGTTTGTGTTTTGTGATTTGTTCTCTGTTACAGATGAAGAAAGAGCAAACTAAGCATGTTATCTGGATAAGAAACAAGTTTAACTTGGTAAGTCTGAAAAAGATCTAATAAGAATAAAGGTACTCCAGTCAATGAAAGCAATATGGACAACAGCAAATACACATGTATGATGAGTAAATGGAAACCTATGAACAATCAAATGTGAAAGTTCTCTAACGGATCCAGTAGGAGGTGTTTATTCAGCTCTTTGGTATGTTTGAGGCCCTTGTGCTGGATTAAAATACATTTCCATTTTTTTTTTTGTTCCATTTCATAAAAATGGTTGGCTAACATAATAAAAGTACATTTGCATATAATACAATGCGACAAAAAACACGAAAAGTAGCATGGAGTTGGTCAAATACCTCTCTGACACAGACAAAACATAAATGTAATTTATAAGGTATCATGGTTGAGGGTTATTACATTGGATTGCTTTGGATTGTATTTTTTTTAATTAAATACAGTGTATCTCATTCAGAAGTGCATTTTATTGAGAAAAAATAATTTGGCCTTTTTGTGAATGTTGTTAGAGGTTGTTTTTTTTTTTTTCCGGGAAAGAATTGAGAAAGGGCTTACAGAATCAACGTCATTGCCCGCGTAACGATCAGTCAAGATGGTTAATGGGTTTACGTCTTTGACAACTTAATCTGAGTGTGGCTTTGTACCATTAGAGTTCCGCAGATGTATTCGATGATGCTCTACATTGGTTGGAGCGAACAGGAGAACCTTTTATCCGCCCGCGTATCCTGGAACTCGGCCATCTACGCACCTGCTACACAGCCCTGCACCAAATCTTCATTGAATGTAAGACGGTCTACTCAGTAATGCACCTCAGACTTTTACACAAGCTATTTTATTAGGTTTTAAAGACATTTGAGGCAGTTTAAGGATTACATTACAGAACTACATTTTGAATACATTGAGTTGCGCATACACTGAAGCCTGTAGAACTTAGTAGTATACTAGTAGATCATAATATGCTTTCCTTCAGTTAGTGTTGATTTTGAATGTGAACACAAACTCCTGTTTTACTTGTCAACCAGATTCTCAGTATCTTCAGGAAATGGGTACCAACGTGGAAAGGACGATGAGGGCACTGACAGCTCAACCAAGTGAACATCTCATAAAGGCAAGACTCACTGGCATGCTCTACGCTAGGGCTAGGCAAATATTCATAAAGTAACTGATGTTATGATTTACGATTATGAACGGCCTAATATTAGTTACATCGATATATTCGATAAAATCATTCCTTTATCCCTAAATGCACATTGAGTCTACACCTGTCGTATAAATGAACTTGACTCAAATGTTTGTCTTGCTCCTGTGGAAAAACTTTGGGTTGTCATGTTTCTCATTTAGAGAAGTGAAGAAATGAAGAAGAGAGGAAATGAGAACTTTGAGAAAAAGCAGTATGAAGACGCTGTAAAATTTTATTCCAAAGCCATCAAATATTTGTAAGTTGTAATATTTTAATGTTTTCTTTTGGTTCCTTTTTTTTTTTTTTCCTCAGACATGAAATTTCAATCTGTATTTGTGGTGAAATGTTATATGGGTTTGTTTTATAAGTTTGAGTCATCAGTTTTATGAGGTATACCAATAACCGCGACAATGTGTTTTTATTTTATACATGAGGGGGCAGATAGAAACGCCTCGTTATACAACCACTGACTACAGCCTAAAAAAGTGACTGAACCAGCTGATTTAACACCTCATGGACACAGTGTCAACATAAACTATGTTTATTAAAGCGTTATTGTTTTCTACAGGTGTATCTAATAATAAATTATTAAATCTGTACACTAACTGAAATTCATTTCTTCTCCATCCAGCCCTGAAAACCATATATTCTATTCAAACAGAGCCCTGTGCTATATCAGATGTAAGAAATATCTGTAAGTATCATTCTCTCTTATTTGTTATTAATTGAAGCTGCCAGTGTTGGTACAAAGCTTTTTTTTTTTTTTTTTTTTTTTTTTTTAGCTATTCAGAGCAAAAGATTTTAAGTTTCCATGATGGTCCAAAAGCGTTTTAGGACTAAAAAATAAAAACATTTCATCAACGTTCTTAAGTTTGGACATGACGATGCCGATATGTACAATGCCGGCACACTAGTGAACTTAATGACAGAGAGCGGATCTGAGTCAGTGAGTCGATCCAGAGCAATGACGGGGGGGGGGGGATCACTTTTATACAGTAAAACAAAATGCATAAAAATATAACTGTTAACAAAAGGTGAGGACGGGTGGGGCTTTTGGCAGAAAGCTGCTTCTAGATGTCACTCGTCGAATGTTTCTTCACCACGTGTTATGGTGCACATACACAGAATTCGGCGAGGACATACTATATCTGACAGTGAGCAAGACACAGAGAAGAAAACGCGTTGTTCCTGCAGAAACTAGTAATTCTCTCAGGACCAACAAATATTGTCAGATTTAAACAACCTAAAATATCAAACACACAGACACAAAGAGGAGAGAAGACAACAGAGTTAAGTTTTACTTGCAAGGAGAGCAACAGGAGACGTGCACAGTCTACAGAATCTCCTATCTACTCTGACCCCGTCTCCTGCCCTCTTGCTTTTTATTTAGGATGTCCCTAATACATGTTGCTTCTAAAGGGGAGGGGCATAGGTCAGCAACAACATGATGGTTTTATTGCTTTGCTTCAGGCAGGCACAATTTCCTTGACAATAAACGACGTCTGTTTTCTTCTACACTTTTTGTTTTACTTTTCCTATATGGTATGGGGATTAACTCTACAACTCATTAACTCTACAAAAGGAGCCAGTCCCATCAGTCAGATGGTGATAGGAAGTTCACACCCTGTCCAACCAGCAGCTGCAAACTCCAACGTCCATCTGGAAGAGAACTTAGTGTAGAACGAAACACAAACTTGCAGATCATAGTATGGAGTACAAAGAATAAAAGAGTGGTGATATACAAAGAAAGCAAAAGAGTAATTGATGGGTTTAAGATTAAATTATATTGTACACAATATATTGGAGAGTATACCTCGAAATCAGAAGTGAAAAATAAGCTGTCTCTCACTCTCTCTCTGGACGAGACGGGTACAGTGGTTTTATAGTTTCCAGCAGAACAAAGACGTCTTACAGGATTGTCTCCTCCAGTGCTTCAACTTATCAAAGGTCAGATTACTTTCTATGGAAATAGGAGCTTTAGAATAAGGAAACTGTCCTCTTCCTGGAATTTGCCATCCAAGCTTACGAGCGCCTATTCAAAGCACACATGTGTAGTGACTGAGTTTCCTCTGAGGTAACAGAGCCAGGCAGTAAAAACAAGCACAGAAATGAGACTAATTTACTTTCACAGGAATCAGTCAGACCAAGCAAGAATAAACGTTTAGCAGTTGCAGCAAATGTGATTTTTGATTTTAGTGGTTCATATAAAGAAAAATTTTAAACAAAACATTATTTTTATTTATTTTATAGAAAAGCAGTTGGCGATGGAAAACGTGCTACTCTGATAAAACCTTTCTGGGCGAAGGTACTTATTTCTTTTATGATATGATTTTTCTAATACTGTTTGAATATTTTCTTATTCTCATTTGGGCTAGGATTGATTTAAATGATATTGACATTGATACTAGATGACTTAAATCCTCCCAGTAATTTTGTGTATAAATATATATATATCTTTGGTTTTTTTTTAAAACTTTATTCTGTAATATTTTTTCAATGTTATTTGACAAGTATGTATGTAAACATTATGTGAAGATGTTTACTGATCCAGTGGTTGTAGCCAAACCCATATGTGGAACTATAATTATTTATTTAATGACACACTGGAACCTGTTTGTTACCTGTTTTGTTTGACGATGAATCATAATAATTTTAGTGACCCCTTAACGTTTCCTTTAGTTTTACATTTAATACGTTGGTTCCTGTTAGTAACTGTTAAGGCAAACAGTAGTTAAGTGAATGATTTGTTCGCAGGGCCACTACAGATACTGTGAGGCCTTGTTCTTCTTGGGGGAGGTCAAAATGGCGATTGAAGCCAACTATTCAGCCCAGAGTCTGTGTAAAGATGATCAAGATGGAATCAAAGACCTGGAACAGCAACACCTGAAATTTATCACTGAAATGGAAGAGGCTAAAGGTACCGTTTATTTCTTATTGGTGATTTTAAATTGAATGTAAGCAACTGTATGTCTTAAACTTAAAAGTTTTCCGTCCCTCGTAACTGAAACTCGTCTCTGTGTTTTCCTTTCAGGTGGAGAGATAAAGAGTAAAAGGTATGCGCTACCACAAACATTGTGCTAACATTAATAAATATGCTGATGAATGTATTGATGATCTTTTTGTGTTTTTTGGTGGTTTTCTGTAGGTCGGACAGCACTACCAGAGCAGATGCAGCAGAGTCACGACTAAATTGTGGAAAAGATATAAAGAATAATCCAGCAGGATCACCACAGAGTATGGTTAGTAACTCTTCTGTTCATTTTACATTTCCCCAACCATAATTTGATAGATATCAATTTTAATCGGTATTATCGAAGTTTAATAGGAAATACTATTCCCGCCCCCCTCAGGATGAATTGTAATAACTTTGTTGATCCGTTAACTTTTGATCTAACAAAATGTAATATTTGTACAATTTAATTTTTGTACAACAGTTTGGTTGAAGACCTGTAAAATGACATTCCCATCATTCTCAGCTGCACACACATCAATCTAAGATGAAGACCTGCCAAACATCAGCCTGCTAGCATCGGCACATGTGTCTGTTAGCCTGGACGTTAGCCGAAGTTTGATGAAGTTCAAAGTTGATAATTTACTTGTGTGTTGACAGAAATACGGGGTTGGAATGAGCAAGCAAAGCCAACAAGGTGAGTTTGTTTTAACACCTACTGATGCAGTTGATTTAATTTAATCCAGCTTCAGATCCTGGCAGCGGTATCTATGGCTACGTTGTGCTTTTCAACAAACACAATTTTCTGCTTTTTTTTGAGGTTTAAAGTTACTGTGTCAAAATAAGATGCTGTCATGTTGTTACACCGGGGGGTGGGGGGTGGGGTGGGGTGTCAGTATTTTCACATCATGCATGTTGGTGGATTTAAATGCGCATTTTCAACCATATTGTTAAAGGATACTTCTCAAATATTGTGTTTTATAAAGTTAAGCACTTTTTTAAAATGACATTAACTCTTTATTTGGATCAGTTTTAATGTCTGACAACTGAATAATTGATATTACAATATTAAGACAATAAGCTGCTTCATCACGTTCCTTTGTTAACATTGTGTTTCGTGACTATCAAGGAATAGAATTGTAGTCAACAAAAGCTGATAACAGACACCTCAGTAGATCTTATTTTTTTTCCTCGACATTATGATCATCATAAAAACTTAATGGCGAATATTCTCTCTGCAGCGAAAAAAGAAAGGAGCTCACAGGCAGCAGGCAGGGCTAAAGACTCTAAACCATCAAAAAGGTCAGTGGGAGTTCTGTTTCCAATAAGGAAAACTGTGGATTTTACTTGTATACTATGTTGTTCACTTTAAGCTGTATGCATTATATCAGGCAGAAGGAAGGATAAGTGAAGTCATAAAGCTATTGCATGTTTCTGTCTTGTGTATTCTTAGTGAAAGACCTCCATACTTGTCTTCTGAATATATCGGGTGATCAGGCTCGTTATTAAACTCGAATTGAAGAAAGGTCAAAGGGATCCTCAAGATCTTGCCTTTAAACAGAATTTAAAAAAACAACACAGAATAATAAAGTTAATAATAAGGTTGTCTGAATCCTAATGTCAGGATCTGGCAGGATAGACAGGAGGTAGGAAGGACAGATAAATTAAATGAAGTACTTCAAACAAGATGTTTTCTGCTATTGATTGTCAATCATTAACTAATCATTTAGCGGAGTGGCTGTTCAGCTGATTGAATGTTTTCTACTTCTAGTGAGTTTTCTTCAAAGAATGGAAAAGGAGACTCCAACCCTGCAGCAAAGAAGAAATCAAAGAGCAGAACGTGTCCATCTGAAGATGAGGTAAAGCTGTGCTCACGTGTCACTGCATTTTTCATATGTAGAAGAATATATTTAAATTATTTCTGATGAACATGATGCATCTAGAGCTGGACTGATTAGTCATCGTTGTTTGTCTTGTAAATGATTAATCTTTTTGTAGCTTTTAACGGTCTCAGTGAATGTAATGGCTGACATGCTGTGGTGTGTGTTCCTTTTTAAAATCAGAAAGCAGCTGATAGTAAAGCAAGCGTGTGTAAAGAGTTGAAGTCTGTGGTGCAGGACGCCCATACCGCCCTGACCGACCTCCGCAGCCGCAACGCCGAGCAGGCCTTCGGCCTGGCCCTGACCTTACTGGACACCAACACACCTAAGGTAATCACACCGGTGCCAAACCTTCAGTACTTTCTACTGTTCAGCAATTTATCGTGTGAGCAGATTGAGAGAATTATCTAATGCGTGTAGATTTTTTTTATTTTTATGTATGAGTCATTATGTAGATGTAGAAAAAAAAAGCAGGCAACATTATGCACAAATTACATGACAGAAATTTTAAACTCACCTGCACACATTCCCTTTAGCTGCTGATTGTGGTGCTCTTTGTCTGACTGTTTGTCCATGAGTGAGCTGTAAAAGTCTTAAAATTAACATGTTTTTCCTTGTGCTTTTCTCAGGAACTTGGTCTTTCCACACTGGATGAGCTGTTGCTGCTATATGGCCGTGCATCCGCCTTGACAGAAATCGGCCAGTCTGAGGTAACTCACAGATCGTCCCTTTAACCGTAGAAGGCAAAAGTTCATCAGTTACACATTGGCCATATGTGAAGTAAATAATGTGGAGTCAAGGAGTTCATGTTTACTACTGTACTATGCCATTTCTTTCACTATTTAGATTAATCATTAATTAAAAGGATATTTTGAGCCTTTATAACATTACGAATTGTGTACATGTGTGGTTACTTTGTGAAACAGGAACTTTCAGAAGCTCGAAAACTTCTGGAGAAGATCAAATCATTTGAGGAGAGGATGTTTCAGTGTCTAGTTTATTACGCCTTTGGGAAGACGTATGTCAAAGAGAACAGGTACCGTAGCTTCCAGTCTTCTGGTTATTTTGTCGTCGTTCATTTAGATCTCGTTGATGTTTCAAACTGTTACAACCGTGTCTCTTCTTCGGACAGGTTTGCACTCGCTCTGGAACAGTTTTCTGATTCCATGCAGATGGTCAAGAATCAAATAATGCCGGGTAAACTCACCTGGCCTTTAACAAGAGAGATTGTTAAAGAAACGCAGCAAGACTATTTCAAGGTATTGTCATTATGTGTAAATGTCACCGTGTGTTTATAGCTAACAAACCATTTTAAATACATTTTCAAAGATTATTCGGGTAGTGTGTTTGCTTTTGGACATAGGACAACATCCAGTGTCTTAACGTATTTGAGTATTTGAGGATAAATCTCTCTAAATCAAAAAAAAACCCCGGAAACATTGGAAAGCGTATAAATCGAGCACTTCACCAAAGAAATAAAATCATCTTATACTGTATGTATCTCTCACGTTTATATATTTATCCTCAGTTTGGCTTTTTGTTTTCTCTTCGTAGGAAATTCTTCAGAGTGCTATAGAGTTGTGCAAATATCCGCCTATTCCTGATGCCATTTGTCGACATGAGAAATGCCACGGCCATTTGAAAACTGAAATCTACTTCACTGATCCAGATTTTAAGGTAAATGGCGGCAGTAAAAAAAAAAACAGCCTGGAATTTTAAAGATTAAAAGTATTGACATAATTGACTAATATGCGTCTTTGTGCAGGGTTTCATTGAAATATGCTGCTGTCAGAGCTGCGTGGTTCAATACCACATCACCTGTTGGAAGGCGCTCAAGACGTCATCCTTTTTTGAAAAGAATGAAAAGGTATTTACATTTACATTTTGTCATTTGGCAGATGTGACAAGCGAAGCACAAATTGATGCAAAAAAAAAAAAGCTCTGGATAGATGTAACATGACAGACAAGTGCATAAGAAATACCATAAGCAAAATTTAGGATTCATAACTGTGTTTATTTTTGCTCAATCTTAATAAAGGTACATTTCCAGCATAGCTGAATTTTTTTTTAGAGCCAGGGTAACGTGTTGAAATTATTCACGTTATTTTTGTGTCGCAGGATTTCCTGCAAGAAGCATGTTTGACTCCAGACTGTGTCGGCCAAATCTGTAATATCCGAATCCATGGTCCAACGGGCCTGTTGAAATGTAAGGTAAGGATGTACTGCGGAGGTGGATTCGGTTTATAGGGTCTCTGTGCTCGTGAATCACATGAACAGTGTTGACCTGAGACGTTTCTCTTTTTCAGTTCGAAGCTACCATCATTAAACCTTCGACTCCAAAGAAGCCAACAGTGAATCAGAAATGTACAAGGTGAGGCTGCAGTCAGATAACAGATTGATGCTGATGATGGTCCATTACAGCGGGGCTTTCTGATTGTTACCATGGTACTAGTAACAAAAAATGAAATCATGCTGACTCTAAATGTTGATTCTTGAGTCATTATGGAGATATAAAAATATGTGTATATATGTGTGTGTGTGTGTGTGTGTGTCTTGTCTTGTCTTGTCTTGAAGTTGCCTTCAGCTGTTATCACAAGCAGCACCGAGTACTTTGTGTGTGGGTTTTTGTACCCCGGCTTTTGCCCCACAGGACACATACAGGTTTTCTTAACATTTCATGGTTGGAACTTGGAACTCTGTTGACGTTGTTCACATGTTTTTTTTTGGTTTAAAAAAACCCCCCAAAGAAATTCAGTCAAAAAAGAAAACATTGTATACCGACTGACTGGTTTCTAAATAACTGCCTTTCTTTATTTTCTTTTTTTAAATTTTCAGTATGAAGAAGTTAAAATCAAAGGAAATGCACAGACTCAGGAGGAAGCAGCATAAACAGACATTTCAAGATAAGCAAATTATCAACAACGAGAGTCTTCTGCGCAAAGACGACTCGGCAGCCCAGAGTCAACAGAAAGGTACTTCATCACAACATCTCTTTCCACTCGTTTCCTCTCATCGCTCCACTGTTTGCTATCTGATAAAGGCACGTAACATATGATAATAGTCATTTTTGTCTCAACTGTGTGTCAGCCTGGTTGCTGTACAAAGATCGAGTTCTTCTGCAGATCAGCCAGAACCTCGAGCTGCTGAGAGAGGAGAAAGGCCTCCCTGTGTTAACCGTGATCAGCAGTCTGAAGCCCTGGTTGGAACTGGACTTGTCGAGGGGAAACCAGCTGGCTGGGACGATGCTGAACTGGCAGGAGGAGAAGCTGGAGACTCTCGGTCAGGCCATTGAATTGCTACTACAGAGGAAGAACCGGGTTTGGGCTCGTGTCCTCATCCACCATCTAGCTAGTTGTTTGGATACAAATCCCAAAATCAACAACTGGGCGTGTCAGCTCAACGATGCAGGTCAGAATTTATTATGTTACTGTTAAATATGTGCGTGATTATCTAAACAGCATTAATATATTGCAATTCAAATGATATGTGCAATAACCAGAAAGAAATTCAGTATAGTCAGAATATTTCAAACTGTGTAACTTTTAAGTTCTCTTAGTAATTACTCAAAAAGAAGTGAGTTAAACAGGATACGTCATGCTTTTGTTATTTTCTGTTATTTATATACTCTTGATGTCGCATGTCTGTTAAACATGGTCAAAGGTTAACAGGAAAAAATGCTCCCTGCAAGTCAAAAGCCTGGGCTTCAATCTCCTCTGAACGCTTCGTTTTCAACGTTACTTCTTCTTATTCGTCATGATGACTTCAGATTGGCTGTCCGTTCCGTAGCCTTTGTTGCAAAGGTTGTTCCACTTGTTGTTCACGTCGTCCACTCGCATATTTGGGAACAGCTCGAACATGTCTGGATGTGTTAAAGAAGTTTATACAAAAAAAAACAAAGCGAAATCCTGCCGAGAACGTCCTCCACGAGGCGGCTGGGCTCATCGGGATGGAGTCATAAAGAGACGGGACTGACCGACTACCTGCTGCTCTCTTATAGGTCTGAATGCTGCCAAATCCTTCATTGAGCGCAACGCGGGACATTTGGAGCAGATGGACCTGGCTCTTCTGCTGACCTTTGACCCGTTGCAGGAGATGATTATAGAGAGGCTCGGTACTAGGCCTGAGCTTTTTTCAAGCATTGGTTTGACTGTGACTGAATACCTAAAACAAGCCCCACCACATGACATGAGACTCTTTATCTGGACTCTGGAGGAGCATAGGGATGAGTATGTCTCCTGCCATGGTATACTGGATGACTATTTTGATATGATGGGTACGTATTTTGAAGTCGACTAACCTTTTGGAATTGTTGCCTTGACTTCATGATTTGACTTCGATTACTGTTTTTTCAGATGGACATTGTTCAGTCCTAAAAAAGTCTGATGAAAATCAAAATGTAAGTCATTAGATATTGAAGCATGATGACTATAAATTGCTATAAAACTATTATTGAGTTATTTTTGCTGCATTAACTAAACACCATTCAACCTCAAACTTGTTTTCATCGCAGAATTCTCCTATGAAGACTAAGAGTCGAGGCCGGAAAAAGAAACAGAAAGAGCCAAAGGTCAGGAGTCGGTAGTTACTGCTGCAACTAATGATTATATTTTCATCTGCCATTATATTTTCTTGATTAAATGTTTAGTTTATAAAACGTCAGAGAAAATGTTACTATTCAAGACATCAACAGGTTTTGTTTGCTAATTGACTCAGATGCCTTTTGCCAATAATTTTTTTTTTTTTCTTTTGGTCAATCATTACATTTTTTGTAATCGTATCAGCTCTTGTCGCAAGCATTCGGTTTCACATCATCGCTCTGAAGTGTGTTGTCTTCTCTCCCTCTTAGGGTGTTATTGTTTTGTCTGGGATGAGAGGTGTAACTCCAAGAGACGATTGGGACCAAGACTTTTTTGAAGATGATTCTTTGTAAGTTGCATCACCCACGCGATCACACGGCTTGTCTTTACCGAGGCTTGTGACTGTTTCATAACGTCGAGCTTTGTGTCAACAGATCATTCCTTCATCCTGGTGATCCATTCAGTGTACCCAGTCACCTTCGAGAGCAAGTAGCGGAATTTGAGGACCAGTACAACAGCACCCGACACAGAAATCACTTTAAAAGCATTTTGGACAACAACCCTGACCCAACAAAAGAGACTTTGTATGAGTAAGTTCAAGCTACATTTTCATGTTTGTATGAATAATGCCTAGTCCTTGTTGAATTCTATATGGTATTAAAAAAGTCATAAATAGTCTTTTATCTTAGTGAACGCTGCAGAAACTCTGACTCGTGTGTTCTGTGTTGTCATTTTGATGTCTCTCTCTCTCTTCTACTGCAGCTACTTTGCCCAGATCTTGGAAGAGCATGGCCCCCTGGTTGCTGAGGACCCCCTGCTGGTAGGTGAAGTCAAACATTTCCCTCCTGTGGCTCAACAGAAGATCCAAGAAATGGGTGGCTTTGAGTGTTTCCTCCTGGAGTCTCTCCGCTTCATAAAGATGGGGAGGTGTATCGGCCTTGCTAAGCACGCCGTTTCCCTGCAGCAGGCTGGTCATGGAAGCAGGCTGGATGACCTGGATGACTTAGAGGATCCTGACACAAACTCTTCTCCTGATTTACGTACAGATTATGATCCAGAGTTGACAAACTATCTGAACAATTATTCATCTGCACAGACTGAAGTCTATCCCATTCTCCCAAATCCTTATGTATTTGGCGCTCAATCTCCTCCACTTGTCCAGTCAGCTATCAGAGGGACTCTGACAGGGATTGATCCCTTCTCCCAATGGACTAACAGCAAAGGCCTTGACAGTCAACAGCATGCTGCTTACCTTTTATCTAATGGCCGTGAGGACCTGGATCCTCATCTCAGTGATGCAGATGTTGGTGTTGGTGAAACTGATCCATTTTCAGGTGGAATCACTCCATTGACAACTGAGGAAAACTTTATTAAGGAGCATGAAGCAGTACAGGTTGATACCAACGTTTTATCAGATTTTTTTTTGTAAATAAATTAAATAGAACATGTAAATATGTGAATGATTGTTGAAACTGTAAGTAAAGTGTTTGTTTTGCATCCACTCAGACGTGTCCAGAGACCATGAGAAGTGTAGCGGTGAATACGGAGCCTCATGAGCAATTTGAGAGGTGCCATGTGAGTCATTTATATTTATTATCACTTCACTAAAGGATGACTACACACTTAAATTCTGCACCAGAGAACTGTATAGGACGACGCTGGTCCATTAATCGTCGTATACTTATTTAATGTGTAGTTAGAAAAGCCGCACTATCAGTTAATTTTTGTACAGCAATAATAAATAATGCTGAGTACAGATGTTGTCAGGTGATGTTGGTCTTCTGGCCTTCAGGGTGACATCAACAAACAAGAAAAGAGCAACAAGGAGTTGCAGCAGCAGATTGATGAAAAGGCAAATGGATGTGACCAAGTCAACCTAAAGCACAAAGAGGAGCTCATCATTTTCGAGGAAGACATACAGAAGATCACCGTCAACAGTCAAGTAGGTCCATCACCAGTTATAATGATGAGCTGATCCCAGAATGATCAAGTGTTTGTTTGTTTTTTTTGTGTGTGTTAATGTTATTAGAGCTGCAATGATTAATTGATCACCAACTATTTAGATAATCATTTCAAGTAATTTTAGAAAATATCCAAATGATCTGATTCCAGCTCCTAAAATGTTTCTTAGTTCATTAGTTGACTAGTTGTTGCATGTTTATGATATTGATTTTATGAATTGATTATATATTTTTGGGGCATCAGAAAATGGTTTGAGAGAAATGTACATTAGGTTGAACGTGTGTCAGTGACTGACTGTCGCCACTTCCTTGTGTCCATCATTTCAAATTAAAAGTCTTATAGTATATAAATAAACTTTATTATTGTTATTATTACTTCTCTTGTCAAGGTGACCAAGAAGGAGCTGGTGCTGTTTCAGCAGAAGCTGGAAGAGGAGGTGAAGAAGGACCAGAAGGAGAAGAAAGCCAACCAGGAAGTACTGAAGTCCCTGAAGCTGGAGATAGACGAGCTGGTGGAGGAACATGGGCGGTATGAGTAGACACTAATTAAACTAATGAAATTATCTCTAATATAGTTGTTCATTCAGTGTTGTTGAGAGATGTTGCATCCTGTTATTCTTAATCAACTGAAGAAACATGAAACTGGTCTCTAATAATTCATCTATATTTGTGTTTTTACTGTGTGTAGAATCACCCGGAACATCACAGAGAAAAAACACGGCTATGAAGCAAAGCTGAGTGATTTCTTAGAACTGAGGTAAGTGGTGATCGTTCAACTAAATGTCTCCCACGCTTTTCCTGAACGTCTCTCTCAGGGATACACAATATATATATATATCGAAACCAATAAATCAATCAATTTAGATCCATATTGTTTACCCCTAGTCTGTCTTATTGCTCTTTCAGCAATCAGTCAGCAGCTGAGAAGATGAGTCTGGAGGATGAGATCAAGCGCTGTAAAGCCTTGTTCACAAAAGCCTCTGGGAGGTCTCACACAGCTCAGGTAGGTCCAAGATCTCAACCCTAATTTTTGGATTTTGGTTCCCATCACTTGTCAGCTCAGAGGGGATCTGAGAGGAATAATTATAGGGACCAGTAACACTTTTTAATGTGTATATAGGCATGTGAGCATTGTTTTAAGATTTAAGACTTGTTTTATTTATTTAGTCAGTACACATTATTAAACATTTTCATTTCATCTGTAATCCTTGGGCAGTCACCCTAAAAAAAGAATACAAGACTTAAAATTACGAAGTTGTATCCTAATTTTATCAATGAAAGTGTCCACCTGGTTCCAAAGTGAAATCATAAGAAGCAAAAACTTTATTGCTGACAAACTGATCAGTTACCAACCAGACTACACTGATGACATTATTGTGGTCAGTGCTGACACACACACTGAATGACTAAACAATGTTTTGCTCTAGCTTTTCCGTAATCAAGTTGTCAAAGAAATGTAATATTCTTTCACTTTCAGTTCAGTAAATCACATGACCGTGTTTTTTTTCTTTGCTCCTCCAGCTGTTGATGGAGGAGAGCAGCCGGGATCAGGGACTGTACGGCCTCTACCGAGAGCTGGGGGACACCAAGGCTTTGCTGAGCAAACTGGACGAAGCAGCACACAGGTAAAGTGAAGCTTCTCCTCAGATGGATCACAGATGAACCGGTTGGTATCAGAGTTTTGTGTAATGACGTTCCTCTTTTCCAGATTTCCATCCCAAGACCTGGAAATGACTAGAAACACCTGGAGAGCCAAAGTCCAAGAAGTTGAAAAGAAAATCTCCACTGCTGAGGTACATGAATCTGCCACTGTGTTATTATTTCATTCTTTTATATATCTTTAAACTACAGTATGGAACCACTGGACTGTGGCAGAGAGGAAAGTTTTCTGGGGTTTTTTTTATTCATTGTGCACATGATAGAAAAATACTTCAGGCCTCAATATTGATGCTAAAAACAACCTAATAGTTTAATGAACAGGATTTACAGTATTTGTCATGTCTGTCTGTATTTCGTTAGTTCTTTATTTATTTATTTACATGGTCCACAGTCACAGTACCAGGAGCAGATGGATCAAGTGAAGAGTGGCAGAAGGGTCAGTGAGCTGCTTCCAGGCAACAACACCACACAGCCTGAATCATCAGTAAAACCGGTGAGACGTCTCACCAGATAAAACACCTAATTGTTAACACTAGTTCTACCTACTACTCATGTCTTGGTTTTATAGAAATTAAGCAATAAGAATACATTAATTTAAACTTTGCTAACTGATTCAACTTTGTTGATTTGATGAAAAGACAGGAGTGCTTTCCTGCTAAAGTCTTCTTCTTATTCAGCTTACACACATGAACACACACTTCTTGTTCACCAGGAATAAGTGCACTAAAGGTGCATTGTCACTGACAACAAACATATATAGTATTTCTGACTGCAGAGACTGATGATTAAATGTGATGTGAATGTTTCCTTAGACTTATATGAATATTGAATATTCATTAATAGTAATATTAATGACTAGGTGGCAGCTAAAGGGTTTACTCCCCAGTCTTCAAGTGCGGCCGCTCACAGAATGTCCCCACTCAGCCAGCCGTCAGCCTTGGAGACGCTGGCCGCTCCCGCTCCGGTGCAGCACAAAACTCCGACCAGGACACTGGAGCCTCAGCACAGCACCGTGTTTGAGAAAGCCATGAAGCAGCTGGCCGCAATGTTCCCCGACTATACAAGGTAACCCCGGATCACCGATACCAGCTTATACACGCTGCAGACTGCATCTACTGTTAAATAAAGCAACGTCAAGGATTTTTTCCAGGGTCTCATGCAGGACTCGTGTAGGCCATAAAATGAATTTACTTTGTGTGTGTTCAGGTCGGACTTGATGAGGTTTGTTCAGGAGCTGCGTTCATCCAGCGGTGGAAGTCTGAACAACATGGCGTTGCAGGATGTGGTCGGTGGAGTGACCCAGCTGATTCTGGACCATCAGGTAAGTGTTTTTAAGAGGTTTGATCTGGATTTGACCCAAACCTGACATTCATAAATATATATTTTTAAAAAGACAGAGCTGATCTGATATAGACTTAAGACGCACAGATCAATACCAGATCTGATTAGGAATAGAGAGAATATAAAATATTGTTCTGAATATGAGACGACCCTGATTATAAGCAACCTGTTGTCTTTCAACACTTGTTTTAGGAAAAAAATCTTTTTGGAAGATAAAATGTTTTCAGACTAGACCGTTGGGGAGTATTTCTCTTTTAAACATAAATGATTTCCATTAAAGGAGGATGTAAATAAAATATTCGTGTAGTTTATCTATTGTCACAACTCTCCTGGCCTTATTATTATTTTGCAACTCTAACTTTTGCAACTTTCGGGATTTTATTTAAGAGTATTTGATTTTGTGAACACATAAGAGTCTGTTCTTTATTATTATACTTTTTCAAATGTAATTTTTAGGCCACTGAGGTAATTTTGACCCAGTCTCTAGTGTTTGATATTGACAGCTCAGTCATTTGTCTTCTGGAAACACCTGAAAAAAATGTTTCCTCTCAGGAGAAGCTCATTTCTGCTGCCAAATCCAGCATGGTTGGGCGTGGGAGTCCAGCTCATTGTGCTACGCCACCTTTGGTAACCCCGGCCTGGCAGCAGCTTGGACCCCAGAGAGCCACACACTCCAACGCAGTAAGTCCAAAAAGTCTGAGGTAACTTTGAAGATAAAAATGCTGTAGGTAACATTTAAACTTGAGAGACTGTTCCCATTGCATTACATACTAATTCAAACATAATATTACGTTTATTCAAACATAATAAAACAGGCAACTATAGTAAGATACATAAAAAGAAGATGGAACAATGTTTTTGTTGAATTAGGTTTGTTGATATTTCCTGCAACACGTTAGCACTTGTACACGCGTATCATCATTTTGATGCTACATGTGTGATTAAACCCGAACCTGCAATCCACCAGTTCACTGTTAAAAGACTATATTATATAATATAATATAATATATAATAGAGGAACTTGGACCTGACTGTGTGTGTTTGTTCATTCAGCTCAACATGGAGGATCCTTGCATCATTTGTCACGAAGACATGAGTCCAGATGACATCTGCGTGCTGGAGTGCAGACACAGCTTCCACAAAGAGGTGAGGGAGAATACTGTACTCACCACCGGGAGGATTTATATTATTATTATTATTATTATTAGTATTATTATTATTATTATTATTAGTTCTTCCTCCTGTTAACATTATAATAATGTGAAATGGGCTTAACACAAGTTTAGCTGCATGTGTACATGTAATTTTCACAATGAACACCCAACCAAAATAGTATTTTTAAAATGTGATTAATTGCAAATTATTGATATTATTGCGGTCAATTTTCACTGACATTTGACTCCAGATTAATGAAGTCAGAAACATGTATGAAAACGATTAGTATTGATTTTTATCAGCTAATAGCGTTCATCCACGATTTTGAGCAGCGCAGCAAATCAATCGTAAACTTAAAGGTGGAATTTTATTTAAAACAAAGTTCTGTTTACATTCGCTGTTTTTACCAAAACAGTGTGTGTTCTTGGGGTCCGAGTCTACACAGAAAGCATAGCGCGAGCAGCAGCAGCCCAATAAACTATTACTGTAGTTAAACCAAGAAAACGTTTCGAAAGCTGGATTGATTGATCAACATATTAGCATGTCTGTTCCATCAGACTGAAACACGCTTTCAGTGTAGACACGGCCTCAAAATTTGACATAATGCATTGTTTTCTAGCGTGGCAGTCTTTTTCTTCTAGTTACTCAGTAAAATTGCAGCAGGAATGAGTACATAATATCACCCGCGTTCTCGTGTGTGTGTGTGCACAACACAAACAAAACAAGAATCTGTGTTTTTAATCAAATAACACCAGTTTTTATCAAAACAAATTACAGTAAACATATCGACATTTGTGACTGAATGATGGCGGTTGTTAGTTTCTGGCGAGCGGCTGCAGGGCTAAACGTGCAGCGTTCTGTTTGTGTTTAGTGCATAAAGTCGTGGCTGAAGGAGCAGAGCACGTGTCCCACCTGCAGAGATCACACCCTGCTGCCTGAAGATTTCCCTGCGCTGTCCGGCCGGAGACGCCAAGCACCGTAATGTCTTAACCATCTTCTCCCCTTTATTCCTCACTACCTTTTGATTTGATCTTTTATTACCTTTTTTTATTTTACCATTTTATTTCATTACAAATCTAAATATGCCTTGACTTTAGAGTTTATGTATCATTAGTTTAAGATGTGCAGGGAGGAAATAAAAATGTCTCATTCAAGCTTGTCTCTGTTGGATTATCTCAGATTAAAGATTAGAAAGTCTACACAACACAATGCTCACTACTGAACAGAATTTGCTTTAATGCTCTTCAGACTTTACATCGAAGTTTTTTAGTAATGTAATTCTTCAGCTTTTAGGCAGCATGTATCATTATCATCATTTAACATTTCAATCATTTGTGCATAAATTAGTAACTGATGAAAGATGCCTTAACTTCATTCCTCTGTATACAAAAGAATTACAGGTTAAAATTGCTCAGTTTCCTTCAATATATGCACATACAGACACATTTGCTTCACTAGGCGTTTCTACTCTTTGTACTGTATTTTAATTGTACTGTGTATGTGTTTACTTTTTTTCTGCTATTCCAAAATTCAATAAAATCAAATAATCTGCACTGAACAGTTTTGGTCACATTCATTGTATCCATCTATTTTTTTTATGAAGGAAACCCCTGCAAGTTTTTTTTTTAAGTCATAATCCATTTCATATCAGAGACTCTGTAGGTTGCATTTTTCTTTTTCTGACTTCAGAGGAAAATCAGCTCAGATGTCCCCTGGTGAACAACGCAGAGGTGTTGTTTGTAAATGCAGCAGAGTATGAAATCTAACAGGCCTCCAATGAACGTATCTCAGTACTGATCTGACCTCCAGGTTCAGACTCTGCACAGCTTCAGAGGGAAGTTCTCTGTGATCAGATGATCATCATGAAGCACAATCACAATGTTGACTTCAAACTCTAAAAAAAAAGGACAGAAACAAACATCATCTCATCATGGGCAGAGATACTGGGCAGAAATAATAAACATGCAGGCAGAGGGCGGATAGCGGGTGAATACACACCCGCACACCCAAATATCGTCTGTGTAGACCGAGTGAATCAAAACAATAAAAGGTTCAGCCGAACAGCTAAACAATAAACTTTATGAAGCTAATAATTCGTGTTGGTTCATCTGACATTACACTTCAAAATGATCATTAGATATATTGTTAATATAACAAAAATATCGATTATAGCCACGTTAAAGGCCGACATGCACAGATGCGATACACACTACCGTAACTCTTAAAGGAAAATGTTAATGTGCTGCTGAAGGAAATTAAAACACTATCGCAGAGTACTTAAAGCATGCTGGGAGGCTTTACTGACCAACTTTGAAGTTGGTGGTCTCCAGCGTGGGGCAGGTGAACAGCCTGGGGAAGACCATGTAGATGGGGATGGGGAGGCCATGGCAGACATCACCTTCAGCTATCTGGATGTTCTGGATCTCAGTGGCATCTCTGGCGTAACCTTCAGCACAACCTGAAACACACAAGACATTTACAAAACCAGCAACTGTGACCGTGCTGAAGAAAGGTTACTCTAATAGCACAGACTTACCACAGGTCTCTACTCGTACAAGCTGCAGTTCAATACTCTTGATAGGAACATCTGAGCTCTCCACCAACACCTCTCCAGTCAGCGGCTGGCTGATCACACAGTTGGTGGCGTCTAAATTGCCTCTGATTAGAAACTTTGGCAGTAAACTCCGCTGAAGAGAGAGAGAGAGAGCAAGTTTGTTCTCTCAGTAAAGCTTCAAGTAATAAAGGCAATAAAACAAAGTTAAGAAGTGGAAGTGGTTTTCTAACCTCGCGGGTGTTCTGCAGGGTGTCTGGAGTGATGGAGAAGTTGACCGGAGTGGGAACAACTTTAGCTTTCTGCGGCTGAAAACCAAACGGAGCAACAGATTCTGCACAGTTCAACACGACTAACACCATCAGTTGAGTTCATGAAGCACTCACACAGGACTAGGACACCTATCCCTGAAGAACAACTCACAATCACCCAAAACAAGGAAGCGCCGCCTGGTGGTTGGAGGTGTAAACATAAATAAGAATGGCTCCTACTCGCCCTGTACTCCTGTAGCCTCATACAACACTCAGTGCCATGTGGAACGACAGCTTTAAACTGTCTTACTTATATCATCAGAATAGTTTGTCTATCCTACCTGACAGTGAATGATGAACTCACAGTTCCTGCTCAGGTCTTTGGCCAGCAGGGAACGTTTCATGTCACAGCGGAGCGTGTACTGAGGAGGCAAACACAAACACGACAGTTTAATGACGTCCTAACACAACATTCTGTACTTCATCTCAGCTCACATACAGTAAGTAGTTCATAGTCATAGATTTATGTTATTCAGTTTACACAATTTAGTGTGTTTCAGGGTGAAAGGTCTGTATGTGGTTTTCCTTCCACACAGTCTGATTCAGGTAGCAGTTAAGATTACTTTTCTGTCCCTCAATATTTTTTTAATCACAGCCTGCGTCTAATGTAAGATTCAGACTCTGGCGGCTCTTGACTCACCTGGATGTTGACAAAGACGCCGTGGTAGGTCTCATACAGCACTTTGTTGCCTTTTGGCAGCAGAGGGAACTCAAAGGGGATCTCAGTCTTGCCTCCTGGGATCTTTCCTGCTTTGGCCACCTCAATGTTACAGCTGATCAGCTGGATGGGCTGCAACATGTGACCGGAAGGTTTAGAGGGTTATTGATCAGACCGATATGAGCAACAGTTCATTAACTTTACTGTGTGTAGATGTTTTTAAATATCATTATCGTGCTGTCAGGTAGGTCAAAGATATGTGGGCAGTATTTTAAGACTATGATGCTGATCCTGCTCCTCCTCACCATGTGACAAGGTCTACAGAGGACTCATCGTGTCATCATAGGCTTCTATTATGGATATAAACACCCGTACTAACAGTGCGTTCATCAAATCACTTGGACGGCATCCATACAGGATTGCAGATGACTCTGTTGCTCATAGAGGAGCTGAGCAGACCAGCCGAGTGTTTTGCGGTTCACCTTGACAGAGTTGTAGAAAGCCTCGAAGACGCCGACACTCTTGGAGCTCAGCTGCAGGTTCACCAGGCCCTCCATGCTCAGAGAGATGCCGTGATGCTGCATCGCCTCCTTACACACCAGCACAATGACGCCAGCCACCGATTCCTGCACAACACACACACACACACACACAATAACACTGCTTTAATCAAGAAGTTACTGTAGCATTAGTCTGCTGTGAAGCTGTAATATTAAGAATAAAATAAGCAAAAATAACATTCAGGACATCTCTACGTTTACCCAAACAGAGCATTGAGACGTTTCAGCAAGAAATATTAAATATTATATTAAATATATACAAGTTCACTTCAGACAGAGGATCTGGTTTAGGGATTGATTGTTTTCATTACCGATTAATCTGTTGACTTTATTTGTCTTTTGTTATATTTTAAGACAAAATACTAAACTTCTAAAGTATTTCTGGTTTCTTTAATCTTCCGATAGTAAACTGAATATCTTTGTTATCATTGTTTTTACTTTTTTTTTCTCTGAAATTTCACCGCCCAAACGATTACCGGTAATCGAGATAATGTCAACTGTCAACTAATTGACTTAATGGTTAGCAACAGCAGCAACTGAAGTTGACATACTAGCGCTGGTACACGTAGTAGCAGAAGTATTATTATTACATGTATTCAAATGTTTTTCATCATGCTGCACCGTTGATAGTTGTGACAGCAGAAACTGGTGGTGCTGGTGGCACAAAATCTGACGGGTCACAGTTTTCGGTGTAACACCCCTTTAATCAGCTGCCAGTCACGTGCTGGGAGGAGGACGCCTCGTAGTTAGTACATGCGTTTATAATACTACATTTTTACTGTGAGTTACTTTAAATACCAGGACAGTAGGACGAGCTAACCAGAAGCAGCCTGTTAGCTCATCTGGTCGTTGTTGACGTTACTTACCCCTTCATGGTAAACTTTGTTCGCTCTTTTCAGTCTTATATCCAACGTGACGCTCATGTCTGACTATCACACATCAGACAGAAGACCTATTCAACTGGTTTCAGCCTCCTTCTTATTGAAACGACGAACAAAACTGTTGTTGTTTTGTTTTTAACATCTACTAGCTCGGTTTATGTCCAGCTACAGTACGAGTTCCTGCTTCTTCTTCTTCTTCTTCTTCTTCTTCGTCTTTTTCTTCTTTGTGTTTATTGCGGACCAACTTTAAAGGTGCATACCACCACCTACTGTATGGAAGGGTGTAGATTCATTATTAATCACACCCTGTTTTCTAATCCTGCCTGTATTATATAATCTATCAACTCTGTGTTTGCCTGAAGTCCTGTTGCAGGCAACATATTTATTAAATCCTTTACAACATTATAAAAGTCTCTAAAGGTTGGTTCAGCTAAAATATAATACATCTTCTCATCTCTAATAGCTTCAGGCTACGCAAAGTTTTAGGTTGTGTGTGCCAACGTTTGAAGATATCTGTCTCTGAGGTTGTTGTTTTTGTTTTTTTGTTTTGTTTCTCCATTGTATTGCAAAACAATGGAGAAACATGAATACATTTTTATGTTTGTTGCCCAAAGCATAAAAGACATTTAAAAATTAAATTTTCACCTGAAACATCTCTTCCCAGCAACAGCTCTGAATAATTAACAGATCTCACTGTGAACTGTTTTCATTAATCTATTAATAGCAGTAAAAAGATATGTTTTAGGTACAGAGATAAAGGTTAAAACAACAGCAAGTGTTGATGAAGCAAAATTTCAAAAAGGTGTTTCTCTTTCTTTAAGACCATTTTTCATATGACTTCATTTTATTCCTTCGTATCTATTCTTTTGTCATTGTATGACACGGTGGCTTTTCATTTATAACTCCCACAACACATTTTAAATTGGGCTTGCTTTAAGGAAAGGATAATACAGTCCATATGTAGTTATTAATAATATAACTTATTACAATCTCCATTTAGTTTTACAGAGTTGTATACTATTAAACATGGCCTTGTCTGACAACAATGAAAGCCTGTTGTATCATCTACTGTAGATGCTGTGCACATCAGCAGTAAAAACGTCTGATTTTTTTATAAAGACAATCGTTTTTAATAAAGTACCCATTCATCATAATGTTTGCCTCCGTCAGCAAAAGATCAGTTATGCTTTGGATTGAAAGATTGTTTTGACCAAATACAGTCAGCCGGAGGTCGCTTGTTGCCACAACAAGAGCCGACAGCTAGAGACGACTGAGCTGGAAGAGCTGGTGGTTGAACCTGTTCTGCCCTTGAAACGGCTCAATCATTCATCTTTCTATCTGATGTCTCTTATAGCAATGCAGGGTCACTGGTGACTGGAAACACTGGCAGACACATAACACACAACACAGCACTTTAAGTTTTACTCAAGAAACATTTATTTATGTAACAAAACTGATACATGTGTATTATATTATATAGTCCTTCGTACCACCATAATTACCTTTTTGTCTATGCTAGTTGTTTAAAACTATACAAACAAATAACTTCACTGTAACTGTGAAGCACCTGTAGATGTACCATAATAACTAATATATATACTATTAAATTCATACTTCTCTACTCCAGGTACACAGATCATCTTTAAACTTTCATCTAAGTTTCTAAATCGTTCAACCCGACTAAAATTATTCAACCCTTTTGTTCACTTTTAGATGAGGAGTCTTCATATATCAGTTTCATCTCAGAGATATCTGTTCAAAGTTTAAGAAAAATACACCTTCCATCAAAAAGATTCAGCCTTATTAATTACATATTAAATATATTACAAGCTCACTGTATCAGACTTGTGGGATGACAACAAACAGGCCTCCTCTTTCTAAGGAATAGTTTGCTTATTCACTTTCTATTTTCCAAAAGTTAGATGAGATAATTAATAACTGTGGACTTGGAAATAGTCAGGCAAATAACCTGTCATGAGTTGTCCAGGCTAAGCTAACCGGCTTCATATTTAGTCTACAAACATGAGAGTGATATCAATATAATTCAATTTAACTCTCATTTCCAACTTTGTCAATATTTGGTACAAAAACTTAATTATTCTCTGAGTAAAATGGCCTGCAAAGTATTTAGACCTTTAGGGAACACTAAAACCTTACAATAAAACCCAAACTATTGAATTTATTTATAGTTATCAGCCCAGTTGAGCCCACCTTATACCACATGGAACAAATGTCAAGTATTTATGTGATCATGAGTGTGATCACGAGTATATATTGGAGGGAACAGAACAAAAAAACATGGTGTCACAATAATTAAAGAAATAAATGAAGAAAAGTTAGTCATTTTGTCAAAATAAAGATGGTGATGCTTTGATCATCCACTTCTGGCATATTCTGGTATACTTTAATAAGTAGTAAAAAGTATGTAAAAACAAACAAAATCATGATGGAACGATTATATTAATAAATAAAATGTGAAGATAAAATCGTCAGGTAGAAATTTTCATTCACAAAAATAGAAATTCATTGTATTGCTATGAAAAATAAGACCATGTGATATGCCGCTTTTTTATCAACTGTGCCACAAAACATGTTGTTTACTTAGCGAGGCCAACTCAAACAACAACAACTCAAACCGTATTTTTACAACCTGGTGTTTTATCAGTAGCCTTCCTTGCTGTAACCCAGCCTCCGTTTTTAATTACCTTTCATTGTCTCATCCATTTATTCTGGTTTTATTGCTTTATTATTTGGTCTTCTTATCTCTTATTATTGATCTTTATTTGACTTTGTCCCGGTGTTCTGTTACTTTGTCATTTGCATCTAAAGTACTTTGTGATCTTTGTACAATGTATTATACAAATGAAGTTATTATTATCCAAAAAAAATAGAGCCATATGATACAAAAACGCCAAACATTTTAACAATAGGGGTATTAATAACACATGTATCCTTTATTCTTTTTTATAATCCTGTTCCAGCTGCAGCTTCTCTGTGTTGCTGTTGAGGAAGACTGCGTCGTTGCTCACTTGCACCTTGTCAAAGAAGTTGAAATCTGCCACATAACGGCCGCCCGTGGTGCTGAACAGCACCGGCTTGAACTCGTAACCCCAGAGGATCTCCTGAGGAACGTACGAGGTGCGGCTCTGACACGTGGCCGCCGTCGACTCCATGGTGGCATTGAGGGTCACCAGCAGCTCGAACTCACGACTGTGGAGGTTTTCTGCATTCAGTCCTGCTAGCGGGCTGTGCTCATCCAGGACATGGTAGAAGGTGAGCGGGAGGATGAGGAAGGGGCACTCTCCACTGGAGTCCATGTAGAAATCAACAGAGCTCTGGTGGATTTGGGTCTTCTCGCCCTCCTCGGTCACTTTGGAGTGAAGGAGCTTTCCCGTGAGCTGACACTGGATCAGAAGACTCTTCCTCATGTTAGCTACCCGCACCATCAGACACAGCTTGCCTTGGCGCCAGCAGATCACCGCAGACTGGCTGAACTTGATGGTCTCTGCTCGCTTCTTGGGTCGAGCCAGTTTGGCCAGAAAAGCGCCGGTGACAAAGATCTCAGCCAGGCCGGTGATGACGAGCTGAGCCACCAGAGTGAAGATAGCCAGCGGACACTCCTCCGAGATATAACGAAAACCGTAGCCAATGGTAGTCTGTGACTCCAGGGAGAACAGGAAGGCTCCAGTGAGCGTCTCCACGTTCATCACGCAGGGCGTGTGGTTAGAATTCAGACCACCGTCAAAGTCTCCATTGCCCATGCCGATGAAATAAAAGATGACGCCAAAGATGAACCAGGTCATGACAAATGTGGAGGCAAACAGGGTGAGTTTGTAGCGCCATTTCATGTCCACCACAGTGGTCCAGATGTCGTGCAGGTACAGCTTGACCATGCCTTCCACGTTGTCGATCCGCACATTGTTGCGTCCGTCTTTGGACACAATCCTTCGCTGGACATCTGCCTTCTTGATGGCCATGTTGTGCTGGATCAATTAAAGCTGATGTCTGAGATTTTAGTTTGGCATTCCCAATGAAAGAACTATTAAAAAAAAAAAAAAAAAAAAAAAAGGATAATTAATATTTCACCTGGAGCCGTATGAATTCACATTAAACAATAATTTTAACACAAAAACATTACTGTAGATACTCTTGTAGTATCTAGCCACACCGAAAAAGTCAGCATCAGTTGTCTCTAAAAACAGGTTTCATCATGGTTACTGGCAGTGAAACTACCAACACTGTTCACAGTGTGTTCTGTGGATATTATGGGGACACAAATGCTTGAAAGACAAACTTGTGATGAGTTTTTTCAAATGTAATTTTTACCTCATTTGTATCTTATGATATATCTTAAATCCTGAACTGAAAAAACGACCATGTATATGGTGAAATATCACAAGTGGTAAGTGAGAACAATCATAGTCAGATCTGTTAAGGGGCTCAAAGGCACCTCAGTGGTGGTAATGACTTGAGGAGGAGGAAGCAAGTGCTGCTTGAGAGCGAATTAATGCTGTTCAAGTGTCAAACTGTTCCTGTATTCCTTGAGATAACAGACCTAATTGAACACAGTGAACATAACCTCTTTAATGTTTGAATATGCTTTCAATGAAAATGTTGACACAGGAGATTCTCAGTAATATTTGGTCAAATCTAAAAACTAAAAGCTGTGGACTACGGCCGTCAGTTAAATACACCGTAAGTAAAATACTTTATTTCAAATGTAGTGCAGTGAAATTACAAATTCTCTTGTTTAAGTACAGCTAGATAAACGTATATGTATACAGTTATTATTTTGAAGCTAAAACATGCAAAAACGTTGGTATATTCCTGAAAGTTGATCATCAAGATTTGACCTCTGAAGCGGACAAAAAGTAGAGCAGAGAAACACAATAACATTTTTTTAAAAAACCTATATAAAATCACATCATAAAAAAACAAAAACAAAAATCAGATTAATGAATAAAATATTTCATAAAATTCAATTTGGTGTCAACATAACACACTTGTATTATAGATTTGCTTTTCACAGTTATTTAAAGTGACTTCTGCAAAGTTGAACGTTAACCTCTTAAAGTAAACCATTGCAGGAGCACAAGAACACTCGCTATAACCTTAAATAACACTGATTCCCTGATAAATCTGACAAGCGTCGCGTACTTACATCCTGCTGGGCTGTCTTGTTGAACAGTCTCAGGTGTTCGCCTTCGCTTTTCTCAATCTGTAAGATGAAGCTGCCAGAGAACATCTAGTTCAGTGTCTTCTTTCTCCTATTGTCCCCGTGTTGTGAGCACTGAACTTTGGCACAGTGCTAGAACAGAGATGAGAGACAAAGCCGAGCTGTAAACTCTGCTCTCCATGTGGGTTGGCCTTTCCCACCTGTGCACAGGTAGAAACAGAAACACTGAAACACTTAAGTTTGTTTTGCTCCTTTTATGGTTGTTGTTGCTTCACACACACACACACACACACACACACACACACACACACACACGCGTGCGCCCAGATTTACTGCTTCCTAATAGTTCTCTGAAGGACATGGTTGGTTTCTTAGGACACTCTTGGTGTCAGTATAAATACGGGTTGGTCTATATTCAGCACTGCACAGTGGTTTATGATATTATGTGGAGGGATTTGTAATTACATTAAAAATATTTACAACTGTGGAAAGTTGTCATTGTAGAAATAATTGTCTAATAATCTAATAATCTTTATTCCCAAAAATCAACACGTAAACTGTAGAAATCACTGATCACTCTGCTGATTCGAATCACTTCATTAAATTCAGTTCAAAGATTTTTAGCTTCTCGTTCACTTTTTTCTCTAAACTGTTCGAATGGCCCAATGACCACCGCTGACTCTGTCTTTACCTAACTCATGATAACATAAATACTTGACATCTGTCAGAGTGCTGCTGTTTCAGGGGGCAGGAGTTGGTAGTGCCAACATTAGTGTACTACGACTTTCAAGCTTCAAAACTTCCAGTGCCAGAAGAGAAGGGTAATTGTGTAATGGCAGTTGAAGTGAACCTTGAAAGTTTCATTTCATTTATTTATTTATGAGAATGCATATTAATTAATATTTCAGTAAATGTACTAGTATTAGTCAGCTAATTTTCAACCGCTATAACCTTGAGTCACACTCCTTAGCTTTGTTATTGACCTTGTTGTTAATGCCCACATTCCTGAAGGCAAGCTGAGCGTGTGTGTGTGTGTGTAATGATTTGTCACTAATTGATTTCCTTGTTCCTTACAGGATCAGGAGTAACAGTGTGAACAGTGTGATCAGTAACGCAAAAATGCAGATAACACTGAGAGACAGGATGTATTTTACACATTGATCTCTTTGTTTCTATCATCCAGCAGTAAAGCTAACTCATCCTGTTGATCTTAACCTGTTGTCACATTCACATTACAAATGAAAAAGAATAATAAGCTGGATGCAACAGCTTCTCATTTTCTCTGGGTATATAAGGCACTAAAAATACCTGACTGAGAATAAAAGCACATTCAAGAAAAATCGACAGGAGCCACGAGACGACCAGACCGACTGAAAGACACAAACAACAACAAACTCGACGTTTTGTCGGCGAAGCAGAACAAAATAAATGCTTCAGAACTTCAATATTTAGTTCATCCTGGAATTAAAGTCCATAACATATATATATTTATATATATATTCTTTAAGTAGCAAGGTAGTACAAAATCACACTCTGAGTTTACTCATAACTTTATAAATAATAATATCTGAGACAGAATCACCAAGAGTTATTTTTATTTATAGAAAAACAATGTTCTACTGCAGCTCCCAGCGAGTTAAACATGTTGAAGTAGTAATCATGTTGTAGTAGGATGTGGTGTTGTTGAATAAACGTACTGCTTCTTGCACCACCCACCATCTTTAACACATCTTCCAGTGGCCCTACTGTCCTGTGTCACTGTCTAACCTACATTCAGCAAATGACCTTAGATGAAATGTCTTAATGTGGGTGCTCGACCTAAGATCACTGATCCACCAAAGTGACAACAAAGACCTGCCGCTGACAAAGACTGAGTGTTTGTTTTTTATTTTATTTTTAAACTGTCCTTGAACACACTCCGATCTATTTTGCACCTGTGTGAGGAAATAACTTGACAATCATTTACATAATCAATGAAACTGATTAATCTCATCGGCTTGAGATACAACCTCAAAAGTCTGCAGTCATGTAACATAATGCTAATGTCAGTCTGCTAACATGCCGATGATCAGCAGGTACAATGTTTACTGTGTTCACCATCTCAGTTTAGTGTCAGCACGCAAACATCTGCTTATTAGCACTAAACACAAAGTACGGCTGAGGGTGAATGTTGTTAGCTTTTGCAGGTCATTGGATAAATAGAAATTTTGACCTCAAGGTGGTGCCAGAAGAAAAAAATGAATGTTTGCCTACAATTTCATGCTTGTGGAGTAGATGGAAAAATGTACTACATGACTAGCAGATTAAACTAAACTTAGGAGGATGAGTTTGTAAGAGGCAGACATGTTCATTTCACTGTTAAATCCTCAAACAATGTTAGAATGAAAGCTGTACTCATGGTTTTGCTATTCTCAGAATAGCAAATGTAAAGGCGGACACAAATGGACACTGCCACCAGCAAAGCAATAAAAAAAAAATCTCAGCCCATGTCAGGAGGTGCAAATAAATAGTCCGGAACAATTAAGTCCTTCGTGAAAGGACTGAAGTTCATTGTGGAGCGGGGTTAGCAGTCGTGGCCTTCAGGATCCCTCGCAGCACCTTGTAGTTGTTGAGGGGCTGGTTCTCTTTGGGCGGGTAACAGGGGCCGCGATCTGTCGAGTAGGAATAAGGGAACCGTAGCACCCAGAGACCATCAGGAGGCAACACTAAATCTGTCTGCTCTGGGTGGAAAACTGGACAGGGAGGAGGACCAGGCTGCACCTGAAAACACATCAGAAAGAAAACACTGAGGATTGATATGATGATGATTTTTTTTATTAGAAATGCATTCATATTTAATATCTGAACTGTGTGGGTATGGGTAGTGTAAACAAACAAAAACAACAAAAAATACAAACGCAGATAATGTCTCAGTTCACAGTGGCCATTAGCTTCTTTTTTCATTTTATTCATATCTGTTCATTTATTTGTAATAAGGGTTAAATAAATTAAGGCTAACAAAGTTTAAGGTAAAATGTGTGAAATTCATGCAAGAAACTAAAATTATCAACAGAATATGAAGAAATATATCTATATATTGTGTTGCAGAGATATCTACTGATGTTAGCATGCTAACCAGCTAGCCCCGGGCCGTCCTGTCCTGTAATACCAGTTTGTACCTGGAGAGGCGATAGTGAGTCACTGTAGCATCCAGTAGTAGTAGAAGTAGCACTTTCTCTTCAAGGTTTGATTTATTCAAGCAAATGTTAGCTATCATAAATCGTAGTTACCTAGATTTTTGTTTTGCTAGCGGACAGATTGATTCAACGCCAGTGTAACATAACGGTGATATGCTGCCCTCAATTGGTTTGTAGTGTGTAGTATGAATTCGCTAATTTTTATATATATTGCACCATTAAACTTTATGAGTACTTAAATTTCCCAAAAGACTATAATAGACCACCCCAAATATATATGTAGGACTGTAGCCAAATGTTTCAGAATTGTGGGCAACACTAATAAAGTTTTACCACCCCCATCAATAAGGAGCCTGTATGTAGCCTGAGAAGCCAAACCCAGGGCATAGTCAGTGTTTAACACCCGCTGCTCCTCGTCCACTGCGAGTGCAGCGTAATTATTGAAGATGGCTGTTCTGTGCTAGACGCTGACCTGTTGTTGTTGTGTAATAAGGCTACAGTAAGATCCCAGTGCTACATATCAGAAATATTAAATAATTAATTAAGTTACTGCTGCTGTGTCACATGCATAAATTGCACACAGCCCCTCTCTCAGTTTGGAGACACATATATTGATCCAGATGCTGTAGGCTATTCAAGAAAATCAATGAAAAATAAATTTGTTTGTTCAGCATGAGACAAGAGTCTGAAAGTGGATGTTTCTCATGGCTGAGAGTTGGCAACGCTGTGATACTGCAGGAGACGCAGCTGAGCGCCAGCAGGCTCGGCCCAATTTAACAAACAGCATCACTGACTCTAACAAATAGCACTGAAGATACTGTAGATGCAAAATAAATGTAAAACCTGCAATCTATTGATTTATCATTGTTGTAATTATGAGGCGCTCTTAGATAATTAGCTAAATTGCTGACTAGTTTCACTGCTTAACTTGGGAGTGGAGTCAGTTTACCTGAGGGTTGAGTGTAACCTCCAGCTGGGCGTCAGGCACCACAATAAAAAGGCGAGTCAGCTGGGCGAAGTGAGCTTTCAGGCCGCGGCCTTGCGAAGGGGAAGGGATGTACAGCGGCATGTCGGTGTTTAGCACCCTGGTAGCGGGATCCTTGGCGCCACCCGGCCCCAGCACCTTCACTATTTTATCAGGCCCGGAGCTAATGAAGCGTCGTCCTCTGCTGTCTTCATACTCAAACCCCACAAAGACCCGAGCCATGTCATCCCTCCTGCGACTTCTGCCAAGCCCTCCGGTGCTCCCTCGTTTTCCCACGAGGTTCTTGTTGGGGGCTGGCCATGAGGAGGTGCCTCCATCCAGAGGCTCCCCCAGTCCTGTATCCTCCTCCGACCGAGAACGGATCACCAAGTCCCACGGCAAGAGGAAGGAAGAGCCGGGTAGGAAGCCTGGCTGCTCCAGACCAGTGTGGCAGTTATAAGACTTGGCTGGGCCCAGTTTGACCAGCGACCAGCTGGAGAACTTGGGTAACAGGCCTTTGGGGCAGCCGGAGTGCATCATACCGGGGAGGTACTCCACAGTGGAGGGCTGACGGTCGACCAGACTTGGCCTTTTTTGCTGGACTTGGGTTTCGGTTCCGTCCCCGTCCCCGTAAGGCCCCAGGCTGTCAGTGGACTGGCCGAGACTGAGAGCCAGGCTGAGGCTGGTGTCTCCAGGTGTGTGGCTCTGAGCAGTGCTTGGCTCCTTCAGCCTCTCTGCGTCACCAGAGCCTGAGATCTCAGACACGAATCGCTGGGCTTGGTTGCAGGCTGGGGCTGGGTCAGGGGTGCTTGGTTGGAACACTGGGAACTCGATCTTCTCCAGCTTCCCGCAGCATTTTTCCTCAAGTATCTGTTCAGGAAGAGCGCTGTTATAGAACATGTGTAACAGACATAGTTTACAAGTAGAAAAACAATACACGTACAACACCCCGTCTTTTCAAATAGATGTTTTTGACTTTTTGAAGATACAACCCCCTTTACACATTACCATTACATTTATGTAACGTTAGCTTTCTCTGACAGCAATTTCTGTTCGTTTTTTGAGCTACTCATCATCATCTCTGACAGCATTAATCCCATTTCTGCAGTAAAGAAGTCAGAGGATGCTTTTGACTAGTTTTCACTAGTCCTGATTTTATTTCCTCCGTGGCATGAAAACACAAGCCTTCAGAAACTCTTGCAGGATAAATTGAGCTAACAATAAACTTTTAGTGCTATCTGGCTCTAAAAGACTATAAACAATGTAAGACAACGCACAACCTTTCAAATGCCACTTTGTAAAATAAATAAAATGATACAGAATTTGAGGCAGGATTATGCAATGTGTCGATATATACTGTGAAACTGCGTGAAATTTTTCTATTCTGTTTATAATGTGGTAGACAGCCCTTAAAATACCTGGATGAATCAGGTCATTGTTGGAGCTCTATTATGGAAATACTCGATTTACATGATATTTGCATCAACAAGGTACCTTGATTTGTATCATGTATAAATTAATATAGTGCAGCTGTATAGACAAAGAGTGGCGGATACACATCATGAGGAAATCTAAGGATAAATATGTTACGGTTCTGGCTGTTTTGACTGACTTGTCATCTCGATGTCATCCAGCACCAGGAATGACAAATAGGAAGTGTTTAGATTGGTACTGTCAGAGCTGCATGTGATAACTGACAACCAGTAGAGAGAGGGGAGTGCAGTGTGACTCCTCACCTGGTAGAAGTCGTAGTTGGCAGCCTGGATGTCAAACGGATCCTCACGAGGAGCCTGTTTCCTTCCACAGTTACAGGAGCTGGTGGAGCGCCCCCTGCTGTTGTGGTTCAGGACGGGAGGGTTGCGGTCCATGTCTGGCTTCTCTCCTACAGAAATGAACATCAGATTTCACGTGTCTGTGTTACTGGTTTTTGTCTCACTTGGAAACATGGAAGATATTAGTGTGCAGATACTCGTAGTGTGTTCTTTTGACATTTCATTTTGCTACACCCATGCATATTAATTTGAGCAGATGCAGTGCAGTAGTTCACCTGGTTGAGGCAGGAGGTGGAACTTGTGAACACAGTGTTGGTCAGTGAGGCTTCGTTCCTCACACAGTTGGTGGCCGTTGCTCCAGAACTTGTAGCAGTCCTCGTGGACCTGCAGGGCGTAGCGCTGGAAAGCCACGCCGCGGGCGTGCTGGCTGTACACTCGCAGCGCCTGCGCCAGCTGGTTTTTGTGCACCGTCGTGGTGTAGTTATGGGGAAGGTTGGACTGGTAAGCGCTGTGTGCCAGTGGCAGAGCTTTCTGGCACCTGTTCTCAGAGAACTTTGTGTCAGCATCGAGAAAGCCCTCCAAAACCTTCAGCTGGCTTTGCACTTTGGTGGCAAGCTCAGCTAGTTCTTCCTCTGTGTTGCTAATCAGGACTTGGTGGAGTCTGGATGCCACCTGAACCCATTTGGAGTAGGTCGGCAGCTCAAAGTGTGAAGGTTGTGGGTTGCGGCCCACGCTATCATCAAAGCCTTTCTTGGTCAGCACCAGCTCCACATGCTGCCAGAGGAACTCCTTCAAGCTGCAGTCCACCAGCTGACCGCCCACTGACACGCCGCCTGATTCTCCGACGTAGCTGGGCTGTCGAGCAGAACGTCGCATCTGCTGATAACGTCTTGGTCCTGACACTGACGTGCTTGAATCCTGGTCACACAACATGCAGTTGGATCGCAGCTGTCCAAGCAAGGCCCCAACAGGGTCCTCGTCTACCACTGGGATCACGTAAACAAACGCTTGGTTGGCCGGCACGGTGAACAAGCAGTTGCTGCTTTGGTTGGTCAGGACCCGACTTTTACGGAAGATGCGGTAAATTTGGTCCTCCAGGGCGTGCTGCAGCCGCCTCCTGGGAGAGTGCTTTTTGGGCTTGTCGGGGTTTCCTCCAGACTCTGAGCCGTTTCCAGAAACCTGCAAAGTAACAAACAAAAGATGTTAATATGAAATTTGCTGACTAGACTATTGTGTGGCTGCTTAATGCATACATTGCAGTTTATGTGATAATATCCTTCAAGCACATTGAGGGCTGTCACTTAAAGTGAGTGATTCATTAGCATGTCACACCACAAGTGAGGCCAAATCAAGTAGCAGTATTGGGAAGAAAAATGTGGGTTCCTACAGTGTAATAATGTCGTCTCCTATGTGTCAGTTAATCTGCCATAATTTGCCTGTGAATATTCTCATTCATCCAGGTCATAGTTATCTCAAGGAAATTAAATAAAACTGGACTTGGTTGCATTCAGTTCAAGTCCAGTTGCATTCGATTTAATTTCCTTGAAATGCCATAATTTGATTAAACACAAATGTATTTAGGAATATGTACCATGTACACATAACTCGAAGAATTACAGTATTAAAAATTGAATTTGGCACAATGCCCATCAAAGAGAAAGGTTTCAAAATCCAGTATTAAGACAAGACATTAAGACATTTATTCATAACAAATTCCACAGACCTCTTTCTGTGCAAAAATATACTTATATTGTAAATGTGTCAGATATCTACTTTGATCTGATTAACCCAGACTGCTGAAGCCTCATATCAGCTTCAGACAAACTATTAAATACATGTTTGCACTATGACTTTGGGCCACATCACTTACATTGGAAACATATTTAAAGAGGATCTTTTTTAAGGGCACCTGACTGACATCCTTTAAAAGGTCCTCATAGGTTAGTAAATGATCTTCGGGGCCCCTGAGCGTCTGGGGCCACAGTCAAAAGGCTAGAATATATGCACACTTGCTTATATCTGTTATGTAACTATTTGAGGACATCATTAGAAACACAACCTTCAGAGTCCCGTTCATCTGGAAGACGAAGAGCAGGCGCGGAGGGCAGGGCCGACAGTTCAGCTTCCACTCTTTGGACACCGGGCAGTCCTTGATGGCAGCTCGGATCAGAGGCAGGACCTTCTGCCGCAGGGCGTCCAGGGCTCTGAAGAGCCGGTCGTAGCTCACATCGAAGGTCTGGTTGGGGTGGACGAGCAGGAGGACGTGGCACACCGAGAACATGTAGAGCAGGTGGAGGCAGTGCTGTCTGTCCAGGCCTTTCCAGAAGTCGTGGGCGTCGGAGTGGCCGATGCCGGCGCTCAGAGACCGGCAGGCCCGCAGCAGCTGGCGGCTGTCGCACACGGAGGACAGCAGCAGGTACAGCACCCGGTCTTCCTGGCTGTACAGAGCCTGGATGTGGCTGCTGTAGTCCGCGGCGCCGCCGTCCTCCTCCTGTGCTCCGAACAGAGAGAAGATGTGTTTGTCCGCCAGACTGTTGATGAGAGACTCCTTCAGCGGGCCGGCCTGCATGTTGCTCTTACCGAAAATACCGACAACACACAGGCCGTCGTCCCGGTACGCAGCGTCCTCCTGGAGGTCCGCCTGCAGCAGAGCCCCCATGCTCATGGGGAGAGCCATGTTTACTTCCTTCATAGTGAAAAAGCAGGGGAATAAAAACAGCGACGCACACACTTCTGTTTCCTGGTCCGTACACTAAAATGTCCGAGTAGATACAACATTTGCTTTACAGTTTCTATTTAATCTAGATCCTTTACGTAAGTAAAAGCAGCAATACAACAGTCTAAAAGTATGAAAAGCCCTACCTAAGTAAAAGTACATATATTTATAAATAACATATATACAATTCACTCTACATATATTGTTTAATATATATTTTCAAACAGTATATTGTACATATACTTTATGTCTCCAAACATGTCTTTCATTTTTAACACTTTGGGTCTTTGTAACCAGAGGACTTTTAGTATAAGACATGCTGTAAGACAAAAAAAAAAAAAAAAGTTAAACAAGATCACCTGAAAGAATGAGGGCAGACTCACCTTCAAAGGCTCCGTGTTCATCTGAGGAAAGAAAACAGGTAAAAAGCTGAGTAGGATCAGTTCCTGCACATACAGCTACAACTGCTCAGACAAAGGTACATTTAGATAAAGATTCCCTCCAGACACGTTTTAAGATGTATCAAAATACCCGTTTTCAATAATACTTTGTGTTCTTTTACCTTAGTTAGTTACCGAGTATCTAGTAAATTCTTAAAAACACATTTATTCCTTCTCCCACATTGAAAAATATACATGCACACATTTACATCCAATAATGTAACTAATGTAGACACAAGATGTCTCCTCCTTTGCTTTAAAGTCCATTCTCGGTGTATGTAGAGGCTTCGTGTTACCACATCACTCTGCAAATAGTTCCTGCTCATATGCTGACCACCACAAAGGTTTTCAGTGAGAAACAGGAACTTTCTTCCGTCATGCAGATGAATGTGAAAACAGCCTGTCAAACTCTGCAATGAATGATTCATTTGATTATCATTTAATCAGTGCATTGTTTTAATTGATAGTTTGTTTAGTCTATTCAGTGTCAATATGTCAATGTCAATAAATCTTCAAATAATCCAATATTTCACCAAAATTTGTGTATCAGAAGTTTTTTTCTTTTTTTCTTTCCATTAATCATTTCATGACCCCTCAGATGTATCCTTTGATTCTTTGGAGGGGCCTGACCCATAGGTTGGAAACCACTGGACTAAACTAGCTTACTGTATATAAAGTAGTTGAAACTGGCTCCACCTCCAGCAGCTACAACAGTAACATGCTGCTCTAACACTGATGCTTCACTATTAATAATCTGATGATGTCATATGTAATAATATATCAGTACTTCATCCACCACTGTCAAGCATCCAAGGAGGTAACAATAAGCAACGTACATCCTTGAGTGGAGGGTGACCTTTAAAGATGCAAATAATAATAATAAAATACTGTTGAAATGCAGGCTGTATCTGAGTGAAGGAAAAGGCTTGGACCCCTCAATATTCTTCAGACATGTGTGAAAATGGGCAAAAATAATAATAATAATAATAAAAATACAGCAGCAGCATCATGTTCACTTGCTCATTCATTTGATAAGACATATCAAGCAATCATGCTCCTCATCAGTTATTTAAGACTTTCAAAGCTGCACCTAAAAGTCTTTAGACCAGTCACATGACCAGTCACCAGCCATAAATATCTTCCCACTGAGATAAAGCATACACATTTATTAAAATCTATAAAAATAAGTGGGAGACATCTTTTTTTTTCCCCCCACAAGCTTTTTACATTCAGTAAAAACAAATGGTGGGAATAATAAATAAATAAAGGGGTACAGATTAATAATTAAGTATCATTAGTTAATGATTATGTATGTTTTAAAATTGTGCAGTTTAATTAAAAATAAGGTAAAGTTTGGTTTTCTATTGGTCCATTTAATCCTATGTATATGAAATTTGCCAAAAATGATAAATGGTTGGATTACACCACTAAGATTCTTGTCCATTGAGTTATTATCAAAATGAATTAAACTATCAAACCATTTGACCAAAGTCATGAGCAACAGTCCAGATGTTCTGAAATATATACAGTGGAAATATGTGTAAAAACATGTTTGTTGTTGAGACCACAGAAATCACAAGAATAATCAATAATCATCTCCTCTGATATTCTCCATGTCTTTCTCCAATTCAAGTCACCACAAGTTGACAAACCTTAACATTTGCATTGGGGAAATATTAATTTCTACAAGGATATTTCATTTCACTTTATTCACTAAATGAAACTTACAACAGGTTTATCATTATAATTATTCCAAGAGTAATAAGAAAATGTATGCAAATGTATGTATGCATATATACCAAACCACTACTTTTATTGCAATAATACTTTTACTTAAGTTCATGCAGGACTTTTACTTGTAATGGAATATTTCACATTACTGTATTGGTACTTTCACTTAAGTAAAATATCTGAATACTATATAATATTTCCTGATACATGTATTATTAGTTTATATAGGTTAGCCTACTCAAAAAAAAGATCTGAAGTCTTTATGTATAATCTGCTAGAGTAGCGCTGAAAGCCATCTTCATCTTCGTCTTCATCTTCATCGTGTCTACAAAAAGCTCTCAGACGTCAGAGGAGCGGAGGATGTGCTGCGTGCGCGTTCATGACCTAAACGTGAACAGTCCTCTCTGACGTCACCGCTCCTCCGAAATCCCTGATAACGCGGTGCGCGCTTCCGCTCTGCTCTGCTCTGAATGGGGGCTCAGTCCAGCTTCAGTAGTATATTATCTGCTGCTCCATCCCGGTCTGCTGCTCTCAGACACACCGGTTGCCAACAGCCCTGCTCCTCCGGTAGTACACACTCATTCAGGTAGTCCAGTTGCGCACCGACAGCACAACTACTTCCCTTTCTGACTCTTCTCTCTTAGCCCGGCAAGTTAGTGTACTTACGGGTGGACCTGTCTCTGTCTGTCCAGGAATGAGAAATGATGGCCGGCTCTGCAGCAGAGGAGAAAACCTTCCGACGGTTCCTGGAGCTCTTTCTCCGGGAGATGAGAATGCCTCTGCAGGAGAGCGACCCGGTGCCGACGCGCCCCTTGTCTGACCTGGTGACTGAGGACGAGGTGGAGGGGGAATGCCTGGACCTGTGCCTCCAGCACCTCTACAAATAGTTAAGTGTCCTCTTTCTGTCAATGCATGTTGTCATTTCCGTGAGTCAGTGCATCTGTGTGGTTAAACCTCGGGGTGTTTTGTGATGAGTTGTGTTGAGGTGAGCCGGCTGCGACCTCGGCTGGGTCCAGATCAGATCAGATCAGATCAGATCAGCCGGGATGCCCGCTACCTTAAAACCATGCTGGGTGTGTCCAACATCAAGTTTATACAAGAGACACGTCTGTGGAATTAAAGCGTAATCTGACAAAGGCTCTTGACTTGTATTATACTGTATTATATCTGTGCATCGCGGCAGATTTCGTTGCATAAAAATTGCGCCAGCAGTGACAGCGCTGGAGGTCTACAGAAAAAGGTGAACCCCTGGTTTTGCGTAACAGCACAACGTCATCGTGGTGTGGGAGGGGGAGGAAGGGGGAGGAAGGCATCGCCATCACTGCTGAGCGCGTCTTCATGCAGGCTAAAAATAGCCTCACCGGTTACGTTATTAGCCTCAATCGTCAGACTGATCGGTGCACTCTGAAATAAAAAACGGCATCGTCATTTGTCACAAATTGAAAATGCTGCAAATAATTGTAGCTGCCGTTTGTGGGTTTTCATTTTGCCCATCAGCATCAGGGCTATTTCTCACCCAAAATCTCATATTCAAAGAGGGCTGCAAAGGAAAGAAGACATTTTCACCAAGAGGGGGAACTCCAGATACACGTACACTGAATACTGAGAACATTTATGCCATATTTGTGTATGCATAATTTCATTTTGACAGCCTCTGAATTAAAATCCTTCAGACTCAAGTATTTGAGACGTGGACAAACTTGTCAAAAACAGTCAAACTGAGACGAGTCGGGCTGAGAGAGCTCTGCGCCTGGCCTGGTTTAGAATCCAAAATAGGTGCAGAAACTGTGCTGGGAAGAGCAGGGTGGAAGGACTCATCTAGGGCACCTAATGGCAAGGGGGGCCGCCTGCATGGATGTCTGAAAATGACTTTACCGAGTGGCCATCAGACTCTATAGGCACATTATGCTGGTCTCTGTCAAAGGTCACAATTTTATTATGTCTTAAAACAACAGTCAGGTGCTCATATGGACACTGAGAGGTTTTCATTACTATCATCATTCCTGACTGTTCATACTGGCTGTTAAAAGATCTCCTTCAAATGTGCTTTCAATGTAAGTGATGGAGGCCATAATCCACACGGTCATTTTGTGTAAAAAAAAAGATTTAAAAGTTTACCTGAAGCTTACATGAGGCTTCAGCAGCCCGAGTTAATCATATCAACTGGATGTCAGCCACATTTACACATAAAATTCCCCTCTTTGCGTTTCCCTGTTGAGCTGCGGCTGAAGTGACAAAAAGAGGAACTTTGCTTCTAAAAAAGACTAACGTTGAAAGATATCTACTTGATCTGACTCATTTGAACAGCTGAAGATTCATATTAGTTTCAAACTTATACATTTTTGCAGAGAGTGATGACTTTTGTCCCCCATCACTTACATTAAAGGTACATTATGGAGAGATCATCTAACGGTCAGTATGAACAAACAAAGCCACGTCAGTGTTCGTTAGGGTACCTGACTATTGTTTAAGACTTGGAAAAAAACTGTGAACCTGTCCTTTAAGAGAGTTGAGCACATGTTGGTAGCAGGATGGATCACATGCAGCCAACAGTGCTGTCAGGTGTTTTTTTACTGATGGCACCAGAAGCTGGAAAGCAGGAAGTGGTCACATATTTTACCTGTTAGAGCAGCCACAAGCAAATCAGCAATAGTTCACTAACGTAGTTCATATTGTCTTTGTGACAACATCCAGTCTGTTTGGCTGTTGCCAGCTTCCCCTCCCCCTCCCATTGTACTGTTGATTAGAGCTGCAACGATTAATCGATTAGGTACCAACTATTAAATTAATCACAGGCTATTTTCAAGATTCAAGATATCATTTATTGTCATTTTCTTGTGTACTTGTAGAAGAAAATGTCCAAATTCTCTGATTCTACCTTCTCAAATGTGAATGTTCTGGTTTCTTTAGTCTATGACAACGAACTAAATATCTTCGAGTTGTAGACTGTTGGTCAAAACGAGACATTTAAAAGACGTCATTTTGGGCTTTGGGAAACACTTATTGACATTTTCCACCATTCTCTGTAGATTAATCAAGAGAATAATTGACAGATTAATGGATAATGAAAATAGTTATTAGCAGCTTTATACTATATGACATCATGAAAGGAGCCATCTATGACAATAAATACTTTTTCAAATACATTGACTTAAGTAAAGGGTTAATACTTTTTCACCACTGTTGGAAAATACAAACATAATATGTCTTAATTACTATGTGGACTATCTCACAACTGCAAACCCTCTGATGTAGAGCAAAGCTGAAACAAGATAGACACGTCTGATTGCATGATGGTGGTTTGTTTGTTTGTTTGTTTGTTTGTTTGTTTTGTTGTGTTGTGGTGGTCAGCTTGGTGTGTGATTCCTAATGTTACATTAAGTGTTGCTCCTGCTCCTGACCAGGTTTGACTGAAAGTCCGTCCAATCTGGCTTTGTGAATTATGGCTATTAGCCAAACTTACCAAAATAACTCTAGCTCACTACGTAAGCTTGTCCTGTCAAATATCCCTCTTTCTCTCTTTTCTGGCCCGAGGTGGTGTCTTATACAGTACATTAGGCCTGCTGGAGTCTGTGAATCACTCATAGACTCCTCTCCATGGGGAGGTTGATCTTTGGGGGAAAAGGAGCTAGTACCTTCAGATGAGTTCAAGGTCAAGAGGGGCACTCATTTTTGCCTCTTCATGTGCAGAGCTGACAGAGGTTTTTTCAAGTATCAAATCCCTTATCGACTCTTAACTAAGAATACAACTACAATATAAATAATCACCTTATTTTGATGGTTACATAGCTGTAGTCCTTATTTCGATACAGCAAATCTTGAATAAAATGATAATGTTCTATCACAAGCAGAGCAGATGGAAAGATAAAATCGATAAGAGATTCATTAGTGTGGCAGCTTAACAAATCTGGATATTTTGCCAATCGAGAGAGAGAGAGCCACCGAAATCATGAAGAATCATCTTGTGAGAATCATGAATATTTACAGCACATTTCATCCCAACCTCCAACTCACGACTCAACATGGAAGACAGGCTTTGGTCCCATTACTTCAGCAGCTGATCTCACAGATTTCAGTGCTGTCTGTCCGACTTCGAGTGTTTTTAAATGAGTAAAATGAGCTGCTACAGTTTTTTCGGTCGCAGTCAAACGCGCAGATCATATGTCAATTCTCATTGAGAGCTGATACACGATCTCATGTATCACTATTAACATCGTCTGCTGCCAGCCGAAGCTGCGTTCGCTGCATATTTGAGCCCGTAGCACGCAGTGAAAACATACTGGTACTGGTCTGTGCATTTGTTTGACTCTTTACATCATATACATCAGTTGTCATAGTAACAACCCGGGCGTCCTTGCACAGAATAATGATGGTGTTTCGTTGTCAGGCTTCTTTCTATGTGGCAGGTTGATAACAGTGCTTTAGACAACACAAGCAGTCCAGCAGGTTCCTTTTTTTATTTCCTTCTTTTACATTTGCAGTCTCTGAGTTGTTTTGCTGTTTACTTGCGTTACTAACTGCTCAATGTAGTTGGACATAATGATTAACACTGAGATATTATTTCAATATTGTTTAATCTACAGATTACTGTCTCAATTATTTGTTTATAAAATGGTCTATAAAATGTCAGATAATAGTGATATTATGTAGATATGCTAGTTGTAATTTTCCAATCCAACCAACAGAACAACAACAACAACAACGATATTTAGTGTACAATTATATAAAATAATTTGCCTTTTACAAGGAGAAACCAGCAAATATTTGACATTATTGCTTAAGGGATGACTAAAACGATCAATCAATTATCAAAAATAATTGGCAATTCATTTTCTGTCAATCGACTAACTGCTGCAGCTCCACTTGTGACCCTTTTTAATTATAAAGATATTGATGAGTGCAGAATTGAATCAGCACATATCTCATCAGAGAATAAATTAACACGTTTTTGAATCTGACCACTTAATCAATGCCGGCTTTCAGTCATTTTTGGTTGCTATGAGAAACTGTTGAGGTTGAACAGGCAGCTGTAGTCAGACAGGGCAGGGATGGTCTGAGGTTAAGTGTCAGAGTAAGAGGTGACGTGTTGGAATGAAAACCTGCAGACATGTGGGCCTCAGTGGTATGTGGATGTGAACCTGCTGCAGGTCTTGAAGCAGACTGACGGTGTGTGTGTGTGTGTGTGTGTGTGTGTGTGTGTGTGTGTGTGTGTGTGTGTGTGTTAATGCGTGGTGGCCAGCATCCTACATGGCTGTCTACTGTATCTGTGCGGTGAGTGTAATGATAGTCGGAGGCAGCAGTTCTGGTGATTCATCCCAACGTGTCATTAGTTTGTCTCTGGGTTGAACAGCTAATAATAGACTTCTGCATGAAGAGAGATCCCCTCTGTGTCTGTGTGTGTGTGTCTGTGTGTGTGTGTGTGTGTGTTAATAGGGGCGGGTGAAACACTTGGTGTGCTAGAACAAGTTTGGGGGTGTGGACAGAGCTTATGTACGTGTATGTGCATTTAAAATGACGGCAGTTAGGTTTTAATCCATTCTCCTCCAGGCATATGGGAGTCACATCTGAAAAGAAGAGGATGCAGTTTACTCCTCCTGAACACACTGTGATTTGGAAAGTGAGGTGTGATGAGTTTACTCCCAAGTACGGTTAAGTTACGCTGCCGTGTGAATAAAACAGCGTATGTGATTTCAGTCTGGTGCGGGACCTTTGTTGCATTTTCTCCCCTCACTTCTTGTCTCCTCTACACTGTTCTCCATCTACTGAAGGGAAAAGATCATTCGGCTTTTAGGGAGCTTTGTGTTTGAACCAAATGGTGATTCTTTCAGTTCAGAGAAATATAACCTACAATAAATCAAACACACAATTCTGTTCATCCTGAATTAAAACTCTTGGCAGTAGTTTGACATCTCTGACTGTTTGTACTGACTGCTGATGAATCGATGATGACTTGAAGAGAAGTGGGAGGGGGGAGTTAAATCGCCCTTGACACACACACACACACACACACACACACAGAGAGAGAGAGAGAGAGCTGATAGATAGTAATTGAGGGAAGAGCCTTTCTAGATCTCATTAAACAGAAATGTCTCCCACAGCTGTAAAGAACTAGGGGGTAGATTCAGCTTCCTCCTGCACACATGACACACACACATGTACAAACACACACACACACACACACACAGAGAGAGAGAAGAGTAGGTGGTATTGAAGAAGCTTCTGGTGACGGATGTATTAAAAGATTCACAGACTGGAAAACTGCGACATCGCTAATGACTGTGGATGTTATGACATCATGACAACCGTCTTACCACAGTAAATATAGATCAGGTGGTTTTGTTCTTGTTCCCTTTTTTATTTGTAACTTCCACTTATTCGCGGCCGGCCATCATTTCTTCAGACCTTAAATGTATTATTATGTTTAAAATGACATTGGTTTTATTTATGTTTAAAAACACATTTAACGTGCAAATTTTTAAATGAAAAGGGAAGATGACAAAGTCACAACTGAATCTGAATGTCATGTTAAGATTGCCTGTAAATTTAGAGCTGAAACAGTAAGTCAAATAATGAATTAGTCAATCGACAGATAATTAATCTCCAACTTTGATCGATTTAGTCATTTGACAAGTAAGCAAAACAAATCTGTTTTTAGCTTCACAAATGTGTGGTAAAACCTTAATTAGTTGTGCTAACCTGTTTGGAAACGGCAGGTTGTACTTATTCTACTGTCACTACATTAAGTGGTACCCAGGTGATGGTGTAGCTGTCAGTTCAGCACTACTGACAGCAGCGGTTCAGTCACGCCCATGTGCTCCTTATGTTGAGTCTATGGGAAATATGAGCATCCACCTGAAAGAAACTGGGTCATGCCACTGTATGTCATCCACCATACAGATGGATACAATACAACTTGTCTCTCAAAAAAATTAACTCAAACATTTAAAAAAAATTAAATTTTGTGTACTATATATGTCAATGATATACAAGTAGTGTAATATAACATTTACATACTGTAAAGCAAATGCGCATGTCTTTTCATTGACTTTTAAAGCTGTCGCACTGTGTCTGAAATCTGAACGCGCTTTCTTTGAACGTGACACAACAAACTACAGTTATTAGTGCAACTTGGTTGATTTTTATGCGTGTGTAGTACACCCTACCTTGCCTGCACTGACAGTTATTACGCTTGGCATCTCTGGCTCTGCTTCTGGCCGGGCAAACCTTTATAGTCGTGTCCTTTGGTTCAAGGACAAGCTTGCTTTGTTTGAATCAAGCAAACCCCTTAAGGACTATATTAATGAGGGCTTCCCTCAGGCCATGCTGCAGAAGTAGGATGCTGCACAGGAGAGAGGAGACACTGCCAATACAGGAGTGTGTAGCAGCATTAATGTCCACCTGCCCACACACTCCTACACTCCAGGGGCTGTTTTCACACATATTAAAAAAAAATAAAAATCTTTTCATCTGTACAAACATGGAGCACTCGATGCAGAATAAAGACCATTTAATTAATGAGCAATATATATATATATATATTTTAAGCAGTAGCGCAGCATTAAATGTAATGACAATTGAAAACATTCTGTATGAAATAAAGACACGGATTAATGATGGAATACACAATAACTCATGAAAAATTAATTAATTGAGTGTGCTATTAAGTGATTTTAATCCTTTCCGGGGGAAAAGGCTCATATGAATTTTGTCCTCTTAGCTCAGTTTTAATCAGTTGACCTGAATAGACCCTGGAGTGCAGGAGCGTGTGGGAAACCATAGACTGTATACAAAGAAGGACTGTTGGTGCCATTTTCTATTTAATAGTGTAAGTTCATATTTAATAGTTATTATTATTTTGATATATTCAATATTTGCATATTACAGAAATATGTAAGATTACATTAATAATTGTGATAATAGATTTATAATTTGTATTTAGTATAATCTGTCTACATTCAGTTTAATGATTATAATGTTCCAGAATTAATAGCCAATAAGAACTGACGCTGAGCAATGACGTTATCGAGCTCGCGCATCTGTTGAATGTAAAAGGTTGTGTGTTTGTTATATGTGAGAATGCGTCAATAAAGACGGGGCGAACACACTGTTTTCTACCGTCGTTATAGTTGTTTAAATTTTAACACGCGTAGACTCGTTCTTTCCGTCTAAGAGTGGTTACTTGTTTATAACTCTAAGAAGAAACTGTTTGGATAATGACCGGAGACATTTAGCCACTACATTAAGTAGAAAACAGTCGCTGAGGGCGAGAAAAAAGCCGAAGGAAGTGCCGCACGCGCTGATCACGGATTGATGAAGGAAGCCGGCCGGCTTGTGGAGAACTGAGGGCGGAGCATACCATCGGAGCCACAGAGACTGTAATGATGTTGGATGAGTACAAAAACGTCCCATTTCAATAAACAAACGAACAATGCTTAAGATATGACATATGAAATGGACGATTGTTAAACTAATTGCCGACGCCAATTAACGTGGCCGAGTCATCCTGTTTAAAGTTTAAAGAGTGCTATGCTGCTAGCTAAGAGGCCAGACCAGACAACCAGAGAAACGTGTTACTGTTAGCAAGTCATATCAGCTTAGAAGAAGCTCAAGTTTGCATCTGGAAATAAAGCCTTGAATCTTGCTTAAGAAAACTACATGTTTTAAGATTAAAGGATAGCTCATTTGGATTTCAGAAGTTGCTAAGAGTTTGCTGAGACTTGAATAACATAAATAGCTATTGAAAATGTCTGATGCTGGAAACATGATGGAAGGCAATGTGGAGCTAGACTCTAAAAGAAAGATCAAGTTGACGCCAAAGGCTTTAGAAGAGAAGCTTGATAAATTAATGAAACTAAGAAAATGTGTTTTAGCACGCCTTGTCTCCAAAGCAGAAGAAATTGAAAATCTAATCAGCAGTGATGCCAGTGCACTTGTAGTGGAAAAGGATCATCTTCGTGAATACTCAAAATTACTGAATGAGTTTATTGAAGTGAATAATGCAGTAAGTGAACTGTTGTCAGAAGAGGAAAGGAAAGCTGACCATCAGTATTGGAGTGAGCCTAATCTAAATAAGTATGAAAACTTTCTGACCACTTTGGAGCAGTGGATAATAGAAGTAAAAAGGCAAGGTAAAGCAGCTCATGAAGAGGCTGTGACTGAACATGAGGCTCCTAAGAATGGCACAGCAACACAGCACGGTGAGACTACTGCTGAGGAGCCTGCTATGGAGGAGCTTGCTGCCGACGAGGTGCATCCACAAGACAGTGCATCCATGGTGCAGCATAAGCAACTTTTAGCCCCAGCACGAAGTGTATGCAGTAGACGTTCTAGGGCATCCAGCTTGTTGTCTCATGCATCATCAGTGCGTAGAAAAGAAGAAGCTCATCGAGCAGCTTTACTGGCACGTGCAGGCATACTTGAGAAGAAAGAAGCACTGCAGTTGCAAGAAGCACAGCTGAAGTTGCAAGAGGCCCAAATGGAGACACAGCTGATGTTTCAGAAAATTCAGATGAAGACTCAAATGGAGAGGCTAGACTACGAGACTGCTCTGGCAGAATCCACAGCTAAGCTACACGTTTTTGAAAAATATGAGAACATGGAAGATGGGATGGATTCATATCTTAACAAGAACATGCATGCAGCTGAAATGGTCCCACGTCATGGTCCAGATGTCAAACCAAAATCGACTAGCTGTCCTGCTATTGAGATAAGCCATCCTACAGCTGTTTTACAGAACAGTGCGTCTTATGATCCAGCTAGGCACACGCCTAATGTGCAAGTTAAGACAGAAAATGATGATGCTACAGGCACAAGTCCCAGTGCAAGGCAAACAGAGCTCGGTGAGGTGATCTTGAAACAAAAGGATATCACTGAGATGTTAGTCACACAACAAAGACTAGCAAACTTACCTCAACGAAAAGTTCCTGAATTCAGTGGCGATCCTCTTGAGTTCCTGCCGTTCCTGAGGGCGTTCGAGCACATCATTCACAGTCGAACAGACAACGACGCAGATCGTCTGTATTATCTAGAACAATTCACCACGGGTGAACCAAGAGAATTGGTGAGAAGTTGCCAACACATGAACGCACAGCAAGGCTACGAGGAGGCAAGAAAGCTCTTGACCTATCACTATGGCAACGAGCAGAGAATAGCTGCCGCCTACATTGACAAGGCAGTCAAATGGCCTCAAATCAAATCAGAAGATGCTAAGTCGCTTCACAGCTTCTCTATCTTTCTCACTGGGTGCAGCAATGTCATAAAGGACTTAGCGTACCTAGAGGAAATGAACAGCCCAAGCAACCTCCGTACAGTTGTACACAAGTTGCCCTTTAGACTTCGCGAAAGATGGAGAGTCGCAGCTTTCGACATCCAAGAGAAAAAAGAAAGAAGAGCAAATTTTGCTGATCTTGTTGAGTACATCAACCGACAGGCTAAGATAGCTTCTGACCCGCTGTTCGGTGATGTCAAAGACCCTTCTGATATGAAAGAAAAGAGCAAATCTAGTGTTAAACCTGCTACGGATCGATGGAAAAGAACCACTGGCTTAGCTACAAGTGTAACACCAGCTGATGATTCTTCAGAATCAAGAAAGACCAAGCAGACTTGCAATGCATTTCAAGAGCCATGTCTTTACTGCAACAAAGGACACACTCTGAGTGCATGCAACAAAATCAGAGGTCTGCAGAATAAAGACAGAGTCGAGTTCCTTAAAGGAAAAGGTCTTTGTTTCGGGTGTCTGACTCAAGGGCACATGGCAAAAGATTGTAAAAAGAAAGCCACATGTGAAATATGCAACAAAAAACACCCAAGCTTGCTTCACACGAAAAGAGAGGAAGATGGCAATCAAGCCACTGCCAAGCCTGAGAGATCAAGTGAAGGCTCCACCAATAAACACTCAAGTTCACAAGAACAAGTGTCATCTAATAGTGAACTTTCTGCAGTTACCGGGGCCGGAGGCAGCGACTGTGTCCTTTCCATTGTGCCAGTCCGAATCAAATCTAAGAGGAGCAACAACACCATCGAAACGTATGCGTTCATGGACTCTGGAAGTACAGCAACGTTTTGCTCTGAAAGATTGATGAGGCGCCTTGGTGTCAACGGTAAGAAGACTCAAGTGCTGCTCCGTACTATGGGCCAGGAGAAGCCTGTGTCCTGCTTCGTACTCTCAGATCTAGAAGTGTGCGGTCTGACAGAGAACAAGTACATCAGCCTGCCAGACGTCTACACTCACACTGACATACCAGTAACAAAGGAGAATGTTCCTGTAGAAAAAGACCTGGAGCGATGGCCGTATTTGCAGAAAGAGGTGCGGCTACCACAGATTGACGCAGATGTGGAGATGCTCATTGGAATGAACGCTCACTCTGCTATGGAACCGTGGAAAATAATCCATAGTCAAGACGATGGGCCTTATGCCATAAAGACAATCCTTGGCTGGGTGATAAATGGCCCTTTGAAGAAAGGCAATGATTACAAGTCAAAGCTCTACAGCCAAGCTGCTTTGGTCAACAGAGTGTCAGTCAGCAGTGTTGACAAGATGCTATTGCAGCAGTACAGTCACGACTTTCCAGAACAAGCTTGCGAAGAGAAGTCAGAAATGTCGCGAGAAGACATCCAATTCATGCAGTATGTGAAGGAAACAACTAAGAAAATTGATGGACACTACTGCATTAGTATTCCCCTCAGACACAAAGACGCTGTGATGCCGAACAACAAATGTGTTGCAGAGCAACGAGCATCAAGCTTGAAAAGGAAGCTCAGTAAGAACTCCAGTTTCCATGACGACTACACAGCCTTCATGTCAGACCTGCTGAACAAAGGCTATGCAGTAGAAGTCCCTGATAACGAGCGCAACCGCAACGATGGCCGAGTATGGTATATTCCTCATCATGGCGTGATTCATCCGCAGAAAAGGAAGTTGCGGGTTGTTTTTGATTGCGCCTCTTCGTTCCAAGGGAAATCACTGAACGAGGAGTTGTTACAGGGGCCGGACCTCACGAATAGTCTGGTTGGAGTCCTGACGAGGTTTCGCCACGACCACGTTGCACTCATCTCAGACATTGAGGCAATGTACCATCAGGTACTAGTTCCTGATGAAGATTCAGATCTTTTACGATTCCTCTGGTGGCCAGAGGGTGACCTGAACCAGCCTCTGCGTGAGTACAAGATGGTTGTCCACTTGTTCGGTGCGAAGTCCAGCCCAAGCTGTGCCAACTATGCTTTGCGGCGGACTGCAGAGGATGGAAAAGAAACGTCATCACCCGAGGCAGTAACTACAGTTCTTGAGCATTTCTATGTAGACGACTGTCTTGTCTCGACGTCTGATGAGAAGAAGGCTACATCCTTGACCAAAGACCTCATTGCACTCTGTGCGAGTGGAGGATTCCATTTGGCTAAATGGTCTAGCAACAGCCGTGAAGTGTTGTCATCGCTTCCTGAACATGAGCGTGCGAAAGAGATCAAGAGTCTAAATCTGGACAGGGATGAGCTACCCATGGAGAGGGCGCTTGGAGTGGACTGGTGCATCGAATCAGATTCCTTCAAGTTCCGCATCCTTGTAAAGAACAAGCCTGTCACCAGAAGGGGTATCCTCTCAGTCGTGAGCTCAGTTTACGATCCCCTTGGTTTCTTGTCGCCGTTCATTCTTCTGGCCAAGACCATTGTGCAGAATCTCTGTCGAAAGAAACTTACCTGGGATGATGAGATTCCTGAAGACATAGCAACCAGATGGTTTGCCTGGCTGTCTGACCTCAGCCAGTTCGCCAACTTTTCTGTCAAACGGTGCATCAAACCTGAGGGATTTGGTCCAGTAGTGTCAGCACAGCTGCATCATTTCTCTGACGCTAGCGAGAAGGGCTATGGGGTCGTCAGCTACATCCGCATCGAGAACAGTCACGGTCAAGCTCATTGCTCGTTTCTGTTGGGCAAATCACGATTGACACCGCTTAAGCCAGTCACTGTGCCGCGCCTCGAGCTGACAGCGGCTACCATTGCAGTGAAAATGGACAAGCTCATGAGAAAAGAGCTTCGGATGGACCTCAAAGAGTCTGTGCTATGGACAGATAGCACCACTGTCCTCCGATACATTGACAATGACAGCGCTCGCTTTAAAACCTTTGTAGCGAATAGAGTGTCGACAATCAGAGAGAACACAAGGCCAGCTCAGTGGAGATATGTCAGCACGTCTTCTAATCCAGCTGACCACGCATCGCGAGGAATGAAGGCAGAGCACTTCATGAAGTGTCAAAGTTGGATTGAAGGCCCTGACTTCCTTGGCAAGGATGAGTCTCACTGGCCAATCCTTACAGAGTTCTCTAGAGACATAAGTGACAATGATGCCGAGTTGAAGCGCAAAATCACAGTGAACATCATCGACGCCATCAACTCAAGCACAGATCCTCTTTTCAAGCTGATTCATCATTATTCCAACTGGCATAGTCTGAGGAAGGCCATCGTCTGGATGTTGAGGCTGAAAGAGCTACTTAGAAACCTGTGTGAAAGAAGGAAGATCTTTGAGTCCCAAACACAGTCCCTAGACAGTCAAAATGGGAAACCCAAGGCAATTGAAGACAACATGCAAAAGTGGAAATCTAGCCTAACAGGAACCCCTCTAACTGTCAAGGACATCAGGAGAGCAGAAACTGCTATCATCCAGTTCAGCCAAAGTCAAACCTTCCATGAGGAGCTTTGTGCGCTGCAGAAAGGAGATAAGCTAAGGAGAAGCAGTTCTATCTTGAAATTAGATCCTTTTCTCCAAGATGGTGTCCTTCGTGTTGGTGGAAGACTGCACCAGGCAGCCTTGCCGGAACACACAAGGCATCCGGCTATCCTATCCAAGAACCATCATGTGACAACTTTGATCATAAGGAATGCACACGAGGAGACCGGACATGGAGGGAGGAACCACACACTTGCTCGGCTGAGACAAAGAGTGTGGGTGTGCAAAGGGAATGCAGCAGTGAGAAGTGTGCTTTCAAAGTGTGTGAAATGCCGAAAGAGTCAAGCTGCTGTTGGTGAACAGAAGATGGCGAATCTACCACCAGACCGTCTTCAGCCAGACCACCCACCATTCACCAACGTCGGCGTAGACTACTTCGGCCCCTTCGAAGCCAAGCGCGGACGAGCGCGAGTCAAGCGTTACGGAGTCTTGTTTACTTGCCTCACAATTAGAGCTGTCCACATTGAAATTGCCCACTCACTGGACACTGACTCCTGTATAAACGCAGTCAGACGTTTCATCGCAAGACGAGGACAAGTGGAAGTTATGAGATCCGATAACGGAACAAACCTTGTAGCGGCAGAACACGAGCTACGCAAGGCAATGAAGGAGTGGAATCAGTCCCAAATCTCTGACGCTCTGCTGCAGAGGGGGGTTACCTGGATCTTCAACCCGCCTGCTGGGTCGCACCACGGCGGGATCTGGGAGCGCCAAATAAGAACAGTGCGCAAGGTACTTACCAGTGTCCTGAAGCTCCAGTCACTCGACGATGAATGTCTGCACACTGTGATGTGTGAAGTGGAAGCAGTCATCAACAGCAGACCACTTACCAGGTCATCGGATGATGTTGACGACCTTGAGCCACTGACGCCGAATCATCTTCTTCTGCTCAAGGGAAAGCCAGCACTCCCTCCGGGCATGTTCCAGAAGGATGATCTGTACTGCAAGCGAAGGTGGAGGCAGGTGCAGTATATCTCCGACATCTTTTGGAAGCGTTGGTCTAGAGAATACCTGCCACTCCTACAAGAACGGCAAAAGTGGCTGGAAAAGAAGAGGAACGTGAGAGAAGGTGACGTCGTGCTCATCGTGGATGAAAGAGCTCCAAGAGGGTCCTGGTTAATGGGAAAAGTGGAGAAGACCATCCCCGACGCCCAAGGGTTTGTTCGTCGGGTCCTTGTCAAAACGAAGACCAACACCCTTGAGAGACCCATTGACAAGCTGTGTCTCTTACTGGAGATGGAAGAATCTCATGGACAATGAAGGACATTTTATTATTTCTAAATAGAGTGATCTAAGTTGTTTATATTCCTTTAGACCTCAGTACAAGGACGTAAGTATGACTTGAATGTAGAAAATGACTCTTAAGTTTGTTTAAGTTAGTGTAATTGTCATCCCCATGATGGACAATTAGGGGCCGGAAATGTTGGTGCCATTTTCTATTTAATAGTGTAAGTTCATATTTAATAGTTATTATTATTTTGATATATTCAATATTTGCATATTACAGAAATATGTAAGATTACATTAATAATTGTGATAATAGATTTATAATTTGTATTTAGTATAATCTGTCTACATTCAGTTTAATGATTATAATGTTCCAGAATTAATAGCCAATAAGAACTGACGCTGAGCAATGACGTTATCGAGCTCGCGCATCTGTTGAATGTAAAAGGTTGTGTGTTTGTTATATGTGAGAATGCGTCAATAAAGACGGGGCGAACACACTGTTTTCTACCGTCGTTATAGTTGTTTAAATTTTAACACGCGTAGACTCGTTCTTTCCGTCTAAGAGTGGTTACTTGTTTATAACTCTAAGAAGAAACTGTTTGGATAATGACCGGAGACATTTAGCCACTACAAGGACGTAGCGAAGTGCGACGTCACCTATTGGTTTGCCATTGTGAAGCCTTAAGTTGCAGCTTACGGTTAGCACCATCTTTTCAGCTCTGAGCCAGGAGTGCAGAGGATGTTGCCTTTCACACTTTAAAAAACACTAAATCGGAACTAATACTAGTTACTACTACTTTGGCTAAAGAGCAGGTATTGTAGTTTTACTGAAATATTGCATGCGAGCATCCTGTGAGGTTCTTGTTAGTGTGAATTTAGCAGTTAAGACCACATTTACTCATTGAAAAAATTATTGACTCAGTAGGTATTTCTAGAGAGAAGTCGACACGTTTGAATGGGAGTCAGTCGGAGATAGTGGTTGTCGGTGGCATTGGCCAAATACGTCCACGTATGCAGACATCCAATGAAGTATGCGACAATCTGTGAGCATCTGCTATCCGCATCCGCTTTGGAGCTTAGTAAGGTCCTAAGAGTTAGAAATGAACATGGATAACGGTCATGGTTGATCACTGTATTGAGGTTTATATGATTATTCTCACTCAGTCAAACATGTAAACACTTGGCCATATTCTCTGTTTGGAAGCCGTGAGGGGTTTTCATCCTTCCCACTGCACCAGAGACTCCTACTGTTGGTCTGGGAGTCTGCACAGAGAGGGGTGGGATCTGAGGGAGGGAGGGTGTTTCCTTGAACATTTTTTTAGGGGGCTTTTATTAGTGTGTCGACAGCAGAGAGATGACAGGAAATGAGACAGATGGGGGATGACATGCAACACCCCCCCCTGTCGTTGTGGGACACTGTGGTTCATAGTAAGCACCTTAAGCTCGGAGCTTTTTCATTTAATAATAAAAGAGGTCCATTAGCCTTCAACCAGCCGGATGAAGCTGTGTTCACGGAGCAGGCTCCTGAGCATGTCTGACAATATGTTTCTCTTTCTGCTTTAATTAGAACATCAAAGGTCACAGCCAGACCCAGCAGGCGCTTCAGTACCAAGGTACTGCAATGTCATGGAGGAAAGTATTACGCGTGTATTACCATAGCAATGGTCCTGAATAAAGCTGCAGTCCAGTGCTCAAAATGGATCTTATCTGCAGTGAGCAAATGTTAAATCGATTTAGCCACTTTACAGCAGACAAATCAGACCATCCGCTGAAGTCCCACATGGACCGTCTCAGAATGAAGTGACCTCCTTTTGAGCTGAACTAGTTTCAGAACCTGAAACAATGGCTGCAGCTCTCATCACATTCAACAACACCAGATCCATTCATTTCTCTTGTGATACCTCTCCCCCATGACAAAGCAACAGTGTGAGCAGGCTGAGCTTTAAATGAAAGTCAACGTACGCTTCTCCAGCGTTTGCGTTGGAATTTTTTGAAAGCCCTAGTTTTTCACGCTACCATGCGTCTGTCTGCTTTCACTGTTTAATCAGAGCAATATGAAACCAGGAGATTTGGTCCCCCCTGGAGATATACGTCCTCTGAGGCTTCTGGGAAGTTACTGTATGGCTTTCTAGAGCACCTCTAAAGATTGTTTGAGGACCAGACACCCTCCATTTCTCCTTAAAGGGTTTTTCTGTGACTTTGAGGCATCCTTAGAAAAACTCTGGCCTGCTAACGACAGATAATGTAATATTTCAAAAGACCATTTTCAAGACATAAAGAAGTCAATGCTGGAAGCGATATGAGTGTCCAGTGCTTATCAAGCATGCTTTGAATGTAAAACATCCACCCACCTTCGTCCTTGGTTGCCAGTTGTTTTATCCATGCAACTTCCTCTTCTCTTTCGCCTACTGTAGCTCTGGTCAGGGCTATCCCAGCCTTTGAAATTAGTCGCAGGAGTAATCTCTTAATCAGAGTGTCTCGCTGGGATTACCACAGAGGGCAGCCTCAGTTACTGCCCTCCACCACCACTGGCAGTTGTTGAGCCTTCAGTATTTGATTTGGCACAGCATTCTCCAACAAGTACACCTATAAGACAGTAATAGAAAAAAACATTTATTAATTTGCAATATCCTTCATAAAGAAAGCCTCTTACGTTGGACAGTTATGTTTGTTTAATTTAATACTGAACCATATTGGCTTTAACGTAGTTCACTGTGGCTAAACAGCTGCTTTTCATTTTCCAATATTAATGAATTGCTAATATAGCCGTTAGTTCATATTCCCTTTGCTTCATATGACTAATTTGTAGTTTACTGCTAGTTAAAGATTCACACCACTGCTGCTACTTTATAGACTCATTGCGTCCTATTTATATTGCACTCTATCCATATCTAACACCAACACAGACCACATTCACCTGCACATATGTTATATATGGCAGGTGAATATATATATATATAACTCATTCCACTGTACATGCTGTTTAGTGTATCCCCCTACCTACATTTTTTATGCACTTACTACTGTTTGCACTATCTGGTTGGATACTAACTGCATTTTGTTGTACTTGTACCGACTGCATGCAATGAAAATAAAGTTAGTTAATGTTAGTAACTATATAACAGTAAATATGACAGTAAACCTTTCTTGGCTGTAAAGGTTGCTCATATCAATTAGACTTTTAATATAGCTTGGAAAGAATCGAATGGATATACTGCACAGATGTTAAGTGATTTGACTGGTGAGTTAAGATTGTCCCAGCATGCACTGGGGAGAAGGCAGGGAAACACACGGGACCGTCCATCACAGTGCTGAGATGTACTCACACTCAAAGGTGTTTTAGAGTCTCCTGTTCACCAAAGATGTGGAAGGAAAGCCGAGCAGCCTGAGGCAAGCCAGCCGGATACAGGGAGAACATGCAAACTGCACACAGAACAGACCAATTACTAGAATTACGAGAGCTACAGTGATACAAGCTATTGTGCTGCTTCAATAAAACACAAGTTTAAATTAACAACAATGTAAAATGAGTGTGAATGATTCACTGCTTTGCCGATTGATTGATTGATTTGATTCTTTGCTCTGCCGTCTCTGTCTGAGCTTAAACATTTAAACTATTTTATGTACAGCATAGAAATAATCTATGGATACTTTTTGGTGGTATTTAATAGAGGACGAGTAGAAGGTGTAACGTGTATATCACAATACTTACAGTCCAATTTTATAGTGTTGCAGTCAGTTTTGTTGCAGGGGTTGTAATTCTACAATGCTGAACTGTAAAGGATCGAGAATCACTACTCTTTCCAGCAGAGCCTCACACATTGATGCCTCTAAAACAGGCGCCTTAATTATTTCAGCTCTGGAGAGGCCCCATTTTTGGAAGTGCAATGACCTTCAAAAGTGTGCAGTGTCCTCCTTTCCCTCTCACAGCATTTTATGGATAGACACTTTTCCTGCCTGCTGCTGCTGCTGCCCCAGACTGCCGGGCTTCTTTGTTCACACAAGGTGCCCATAATTCAAATGATGAGTCATATGTTTGTGGCAGATGAACTGAATGCAAAGCAGGCTAGCTCATGTTATAGTCCAGAATGCCTCTGTCTGTCTGACCTTGAAAAATGCATTTGAAAGCTGCTGAATAGGGAAGAGAGGGGGAATGGAGCCCATAACCAGAGTAAATAATTTATCCAAATGAAAGTAGCATTTTACTGATTCAATCATGGCTTAATGATTATGAATTAAACACATTTCAGACTTCATTGTATACTAATAGGAGCCTCTATACGGAACATTAATGGGGTCATAATTTATGGTGGGCCTAAATTACTGTGTGACCCCGTTTTATCAAAATAAAGTCTGTGTAGTTAAAAGTGCCACTGTCTCTTGGGCAAATTGTGCAAATACAAACTTCACTTTTTTTTTTCCTTTTTGCAGCAACTTAGTAACAGAATTGACAACATACTGATGATTACGGTAAACTAGTATTTGGTATCACATTTGAGAAGCTGAGGACAACAAATGTTTGGCATTTTGGCTTGATAAAATGACCTTAACGATCTAATCAATTCTCAGAATTGCTGAAGATTAACTTTCTGACCATCGACAAATAGATATGAAGATGAATTATTTATGTGTTTATTTATGTGTCAGTAGAATGCGCTCACCATATTTCCAGCCAGTTTACTCATTACATATGGAATTTATTTTTGTGCAAAGTTGACATTTTGACCTGAAGGTGTCTCAAGAGGAAAGTGTGAGTCCAAAATAGAAAGAGTTCATCCTCTGGAGAGCCTTAATGAGCTCTGTAACATTAATTACTTGTGCTCAGGCCTGATGGCATCAAGGAAAATGTCAGAGGTTGGATTGATTCCCTGTGGACTGTGGACATCCACTGATGATTTTATGGAAATGAGGCTGAGTGTGACAAACCTGTTACACCAAAGGTCACATTATTATTACCAATATTGTAATATTGCTCTACATGCAAACAGCACAAGCTTAGGATACATATAAAATTAAAATTCACTGACTAAAATGTCTCTCTCACTAACAACAACCAAACAAAAACGACTAATACGCATCTTTATCAAAACTAAAATTAAACTAAATTAAATTCAGATGCCAAAATTAACAGTGATCAAAGACTTTTCTTGTCATTTGTGTTTTGAAGTGAATTTATATCAGTGAATAATGCTGCTTTCAGTGCAGTGTGAAAGCCAGACTGAAACGTCTCTGAAACGCTACTCTAAAATCATGAAAAGATTACGTAAGAAGTGAGCTGCTTAAATTTTTTTCTATGATTTTTAATTACAAAGTAAGGATTTTATAAATTTAATTTAAGTTTGTTAAGTATTATGGCGTCGAGGGTGCATTTAGTTAGGAGACGTTTCACAACAGCTGTTTTCAGAGCCACGCCTGCCAGGCATTTCATCTTCTAAGCAATTTTAATACTCTGTTAAAGCAGATGGTCAGGATAGGATAAAGTAAGCACGCCGAGGCTTGCACTAAACATTTCCCTTTTGACAGCCTTAAAGTGATTTACTGTGTTGTTGCAAGGGATGGAAATATTTGACTTTGCTTGTGTCTTGGGCTGTCACAGAATATCAAGGTATGATAAATGATAAATGAGTCAATTTAAGGGAAAAAAAAAAAAAAAGTATAGGATCCTTTTGCCTGATCTAGCTGCAGCAGAGCGGATGAACAGGCGGAGGGCAGGACAGTACTTGAACGAACAAATCTCTAAAAGGATAAGTCTGGTGATATTCTGTTTTGTTGTTTTTTTCCTCAGCAAATCCCAACAAGCCTGAAAGAGCTCATTACTCTGTGCCACAGAGCTCCATACACCATTCTGGTGTTGGAAATACTTAATAGCATACCAAATCCACACCTGAATGTAGTCCCTAAACAAAAACACTATTTACTCCTCTTTAGAAATTATCATATCATATCATATCATATCATATCATATCATATCATATCATATCATACTTTTTGTCTGTCATTTATATAATGTTCTACTGTTGGATGTCCGTGTCAAAAATGGTCAAAGTTCCAAACCATGAGGTGAATTTATGTATAAAAAAAAAAAAAAAGAAAAGAAAAAATGCTCAAAAACACAGGGAAAAAAAACAAAAAATAAAACAAACTGCAGCTTGTTCTTGTCTGAACACGTAGTGAATCGTAAGAATCGTGGGAGGTCACGGTCTAAGGATTTCAGTTCAGTTAATTATGTCATTACAAATGTCGATGGGATTTTGACAGAAGATTTCGTGATTCTTCAACAGAACTTGAAAGTCCAGGTTTTACGTTTGCTCTGTATTATCCCTTCAGCTCAACATTTTTGCACATTTCAGCTCATTGTTTTGGTTTTACTGCCTGTATACTTCTTGACCACCAAACCTTCCAGTCTTTATGCCATGCAATGCTAAGCTAAATGCCTCTACTCGTATTGTAGTGGCCATTTTAAACTACTGATTATTATATTATTATCTGGCAATTATTTTCTCTATAAATATCAGAAAAAGGTGAAAAATGCAGATTACTGTTTTCTAAAGCTCAAGATGACGTCCTTAAATGTCTTCATTCCACAACCCAAAGATTCAGTTACAATATACAATTAATTTAATCGTTGCCTCCTGATCGATTAATCGGCTAATCATTGCAGCTCTAGTCCATTTGTCTATAATGAAAATCAAAATCCAATCAAACTTCAAATCAGAAGGCCACTGATGCACTATGGGAATATAATATGGCAGGCGAAAGAAGTCAACAACAAAAACAAACCTGGACCCTCCCAGGTACATGGCTGTTCTTTACAAAAATAAAACAAAAAACTGGAAAACCGAAACTAAATATGCTAAACAATAACTATAAAGCAATCAAAAACGTAATGTAATACAATGTTAAAATTTTGTTTTGAGAGGTATAATGGTGACAACCGCAGCACTAACACTGCTCACATTACTCACTCAGAGAGCTTTATTGATTATGTGAAATTGGTTCGATTAAAAAGGAGCTTCCAGAGATAGTTCAGGTCAGGACATGATGTGGCTCCCCTATAGGCCGATGATCCAGCTGGTAGATTATATAATAGTACCTTAAGGCTTTGTGCAGAGCAGCACTGGGCCTGCTCAAAACACTCAAAGGGAATTAGATTCAAGTTCCCCCAGTCTATCTGTGGAGGCTTATGTGGGAACTGACAACAGACACACAACAGTTTCAAATACTGTATATGACAACAGGCAAAGCTTTACATCTCTGGTTATTTCTTGCTGAAATAGATTGACCAATTGCCTACACAACAGACCCACATGTAGGTTGTTAAAGGAGTTCTCTGGCCGTGGAGGTTTTTCTAAATTTATAACAGATTAGACACGCTTCTCTGCAGCCAACATTGTGCACTTCATCGTAAGTGGAACATGCATACAGCAGCACTCGGTGATGTCAGCAGTCACCGTTGCTCCATCATTTCCACACTGTTTGAAGTGCATAGTGTTACATCAGCAGAGCTCCGAAAAAACATCCAGAGGTGTACTTAAGGTTATAAAGGTAGAACTGCTGAGAGGGCAAAACATCACACACTTTTTGTTGACATGTGTTAGTCTCGAGGTGGGGAGCGGAGCTGCCGTCTGATCGAGCTGTTTTACTGTGGATGTGTTGCTTAGAGAGACAACACAACCACTTTTATTCCACAGTCATGCACTAAAACACAAGTCATGGTGGTTATGGCTCATTTCGTGTTCATGTTCAGTGTTGTCGTGTTTATATAAACACAGTCATTTCATTAGCATCACCAAGCATCAACTACTCCTAGCTCCGCAGAGCTACAGCACATAACACCATGTGTTGTTGTTAAAAGATAATTAGAAAGATATAGAATGAATAATAAATAAAATGGTAATAATTGCTGTTGAATCTTGTGACAGTGTCACACATTATGATACAGATATACTTACTACACACTAGATATGATAGAGGTATGGGAAACCAAGCAGCGTGTCAGTTTTAATTAAAATGTAGGTATAACAACAACAAGAACAAAGTGGATGGACTATATAGAACGTCTACAATTAGTCGATTCATTAATTAATCAATCAACAGAAGATTAACTAGCATTTACCAAAGAGCCCCAGATTAAAAATATAGACCTGTATATGTGCATGATAGGTCCCCTCTAATGATCATCACAACCATGACATGATACCAAAGATACAATAAGATCATTATAGTACATTTTGCCACTTGAAAGTATGAATGGGAGAAAAAAAAAAAGAACAAAGGCCTGAAAAAAGATGAAAAAGAAAATTCAGATGTAGCATCTATGTATCCCTGCCACTCACTATTAGATGCCAGAAAGCCCAGCAACAGACTCAAGCACCACATGGTGTGTGTGTGTGTGTGTGGACTGAAGAGACAAATTAATTCATCAAAGTCGTTTAAAAAGCCTGCTTAAGGGAGGAGCAGCAGTAAAATGCCTTGATTTAAGGGCTACTGGCGCTCTGTAAATTATGTAATCCTGTTATGCCCTCTTGAAAATAGTGTGTTCACATAACAGTGCCTCTTAGAAACACACTAGTTCTTTTTTTTTTTTTTTCTTCTTCTGACTACATTTTTGAAATCTGGAAATAGCCAGAGGATTTACTCTCTGTTCCTAGAAAAGGCTTTGCCGTCTTCCAGGTTTAATATGAGGAATGCCCGGTACAAGGGACCGATGCCCAAAACAGAACAGCTCAATCGAGCCGAGCGAGTTCCAGCAGATCTACACTCTCACCTCCACTTGGCGCAGAAAAGGCTCAATATTTAGAATAATGAAGTGGGAGCTTATTCTGCAGGTTTGGCAGCAGGACGGCTGACACCATTGACTGTCAGTCACTTGCTTCTGTGTTGCTATGGAAACAACCTTGTTGCTCTTCTCTGGGGCTAAATCGGTTGAAAAGAATAAGCACGTAGAAAGCAAATGTACGGGGGAAAAAAAAAAAACCATGGCTGCATGCATGAGTCATCCGCTAACACATACACGCAGAGCTCTCCAGTTTTATCACTGCGAGCAGCCTGTCAAACCTCCCTGCATGATTGTAGCTAAACGCAGCCACAGCAGAGACCACACGAGAGAACAAAAGCAGCACCAGTCTGTGGTAAAGACCATGCATGGAGAAGGCAGTAATCACCTCTGAGTCAAGCACAACGCTATATTTAACTCCAAATGTTACCAACAGTCAGGGCCAGGTCAAATGCCAGCTAATGCACTATCATGGTATAAATTATGACATTAAATATGTTTAATAAATATCGGTTGGATTGAAAATGTTTATCAGACTTCAATAATAACTTTTTTATTATGACTTTAACAATAATCATATATAGTATGAATACCAACAGATTGCAGTTATACAAATAAACAAGAAAACTAGCCTGTAAAACAAAACTATAAGCAAGAATGTGTATAAAGTCACCCGAGACAAACAAAATGGGCATCAACCTGTACAAAATCTGCTCCATTAGCACTACTAGAGGTTATAAACTCCACACAGTACCTTTTTAAAACCGTGTTATTTATGAAAAGTGGGATTATTCCCTAAGCCAAATCTCTGGGCATAAAAAAAACAACAACAACAAAAAAAAGATGTCTTCATTCACTAAACATTGTGACCAAGATGTCTTTATAGTCTATTGATAGATCATTATATGCTGAACAGATTCTTGCTCCCATGGAGATAAACCTGTGTGAATGACCTCATTCTCCTCTAAGAGCGGCTTCTAACACGACGGTATTTTTTTGTTTGGTTTTGGCCTCTTTATCTCACACAATATAAAATCTTGCCAGGACACCTCAGGTCCTCTTCTCCAATGTGACCACATTTTCACTGTGAGCTGTGTGAAGCTCCTGTTTAACAAAAACGTTTCACATTTAGCAGGTTTGAAACCAAACACACACTATAGATATAGAAAAGAAAAAGAAAACTTGCTACCTGCAGGTGGCACAAGTGTCCAGATTGCCTGTTACTATATAATGTACTGTGTCTAAACCAGTGTGTCCTTTACAAAGTCACCAGTCACGACCAACATATCCTGACATGATAACAGGAACACCTGCACTGTAACAATGCAAAGCAGAGACAGTCAGAGCGGAGCTGATTCTCTACATTTTCTCTCTTTTTGTATTTCTGGATTGTTTCAGATGTGGATGTGACTCCACCACATTTGTTGTCTTGAAATAATAGACCATAAAATAAAGCTCATCAACGTCTACACCGAGGCTGAACATGAAAACGCAGCTCTTTCACTTCGCTATGAAGTCGTGATTTTGGTGACCAGTTGAACCAGCTGCACCAGTGCTGCGCAGTCAGAGGGTTTATCTACTGTAAGCAGTCGTGTTGTTGCGGTGTGATGGTGTGAACTGAGATTAAGCTCTCCCTTAATCCTCCTCCGCTCCACATGACCTCACTGTGATGCACAAGACACGAGGAGCTGCCATTGGTGCACCATGTGTTCTCCTGTGTGACCCGTAGCCAATCAGAGCTCCTCAGCTCAGCATCCACCCCCAGTGGGTGAGGAGAAGGAGAGAGAGAGAGGGAGGGAGGAAAATGTAGTGGGTTTCTATGAATGGCGAGATGAGAGGATATTAGTGATGAACAAACCTAAATACTGACAGCAAGACCCCCGAACCTCAATCCTGTCTTTTGATTTCTCTTTTTTTCTACATTGCTGACGGGCCGACGTCGGCTTATCAACTCGAACATGTTCAGGTGTATTTGAGAAGTTCACATTTTAAGTGGAGAATGAGAAAAAAGTAGTGGATTTACCAACGTGGATCCAGCACAAAAAACCCCCCAAAAAAACAAAAAAAAACAGGATCATCTCACAAATTCGTCATTTGGCAAATACATGCATGTCACCTGACCTACTGTAATGGTGGAACCAAACTAAGACGCCTGTGACTTTTCAATCACTATTGTTACATAATTTGTCTTGATAAAGTCTTCACATTCTGTGATCTGCCCTTCAAGAAAGAGAACAAGATATTTCACCGTCACAGACACGTTTTCAAGGAGAGGATTACCCAGGAGGTTGCTATGGTTACTGCATTATGGGGGCATGCTTTAACTACTCTCTTCCTGATGTCTCCAGCCCTTGACCCAGTTTGAGAACAAAATCAAGGACCTGACGAAAAAGAAGTTTACATGGGAGCGAAGGAATTACAAGACCCGATATCGGTCTAGATAACCTTGTCTCTGATGCTGAATGAAACAGTGGATATAGTTTAAATGTTACACTCACTGAACAGCAGACATGCAAGCAAATATATCACACAACAAAGTGCTCTCAGAAAAGAATGTCAGAAAAGAACAACTCCACCATCCATATTTGATTTTTGTTTTGTTTGCACAATAAAAAAAAGATAAGAAGATAAAATGTTGTTGTTAATCATTCCTGCCGACAGAAAATAATGTTGATAATTCTGCAAAACACTGGATCACGTCAGTGTTTGACATTATCTGCAACTACTGTATTGTTTAAGTCAGGGAAATTACCAGTAGTTAGTTAGAAATTAGTAACACTTCGTTATGGATAGGTTACAGTTAAAATAAGCACCCCTCCCCCTCAGCTTTGAAACAAGACGAGGTCTGCCATGATGTGGAGAAAGATACGTCACAAATTGTCTAATTATATTCATACCAGTGTCAGAATGGAAGTGAGTAATCAGCTTTGTTATACATCCAACTATTTCTGCACGATGATCGTCAGTGAAGTTATTTGTAGTTCCTGTGGTTGCCATGGAGAGCTAGAGGAATGTGGTGGTCCCATGTGTCTGGTCCCTGTGGTGTTGTAAATGTAACTTAATGTTTGATTTGAACTTATTCAGACAGTTCAATGTGTTGAGAGAGAGCAGAGGAAAAACAATAAATAGAAGATATGAAAAGTGGATTAGCTTGTTGTAGACAGTAGTAAAAGTAAAGCAAGAGGGAGTGTGCAGTGTGCTTCACAGGGAAGCAAAGATATAGAATTAACAGAATTCACACATTTACTCTGGTGACAAATAACACATGAAACGCAATAAAAAGCACAACAGCACATAGAAGGTGTTGTTTTTAGTCTGCTTTTAAACTGCATTCATTGTGGAGCCGGTTGGACAGAACATGAAACACGGCTGTAGACAAGCATGCTTTATAGAGAAGACCTGTGTTATCAAACTCCATTGTTGGAAGAAAAAAATCAGATATTTTACTTGATAATACCTCAAGGTTAAACTAGTCCACTCCAAGTAAAAGTCCAGCATTCAAAATGTTGCTTAAAGCAGCTGTAATCGATATTTTTCATAATATCAGTGTACTAAATAATAATGTTCAGTGTGTTGGGCGTGGCTCGTAGTGGATTATCAGTGACTCTGCTGCTGCTGCTCTTGGCTTTATGAAGCTTTGTAGAGAGTTTCAGTTCATTGTTTAGCTGCAGCTTTACTGTTTTGGTTCACTGCCCTCATAGTGTCGCTTACAGCCACAGCGGTATAATGTATTTAAAGTAGCCTATCAAAAATATATTCATATATTCATTAGGTAGCAGAATGACTCTTGTCAGAGTCTTTTTTACTTTGACTGTCTATACACCATTTTATGTTACTGCACTAAAGCAACGTTTTAATTTATGATAATGCATATGCTATAAGTTAATCATATATTTTGTATAAAAATCCTCAATCTTCACAGTAACAAAAACTAGACTGTAAAATGAAGGTAGTAAAGTTGCAGAAGTGTCAGTAAAGACTGTGAGTGCAATTAAAAGGGGCTTTTCACACTTAATACACAGTATTTAATTGTAAAGTCCACGTGTTGTACTCAAAAGTAAAAGGAACTTTTGGAAGATATACATCGATATATAAATATGTACTGAAGGCTAGAATTCACCTGCTATACTGCTATATGTAAGGCTGTATAAATGAGTATATTAACATTAAGTGGTGTGCTCAGTGGGTGGATCTTTGACAGCACAACATTCTGTACAGACATTCGTCGCACCTAAACAATAAATCCTAATGGCTTCGGTGATCCTCTGATTTTTTTTTTTTCTCTAGTGCCATCATGCAGTTGTCATTTGTGGTTTTAAGTTAAATTTCTCAACAGTTATCGGATCGGTTGCCATGTGGAACCTGGTACAGACGTTCACATTCTCCTCTGTATGAATTGTAATAACCGTGGCTGCTTTAAAACATTCCCATCAACATCAGCTATACTTTGTGTTTTGCTACTAATGAGACAGTGAACAATATTTCCCCCTGCACAACATCAGCTTGTCAGCATTGTCTGTGAGCACGTTACCATCCTGACATTAGGTTCACATATTTTTATCCTGATTTAAAAAAAAATTGATGAATACATTTGCTATGTATCAATAATGAAAGATTGGAAGTATGGCTGGCTGCACATTATAGGATCAGATTACCATATCTGTCTGAGACACACATGAATAAATAATGTCTTTAAATTGTACTTTTCCACAGAACTGAATCGAGCTTACGGCCTCGTCTCTTCCTGTAATTAAGAAGCCCTTAAGCTATCGCAAGTTCAGTTCAGGTTTATATTCAACTTAAATTGACTGAGCTGGAGAGCATCCAGAAGTTGAGTTACCATGGTTACCTGCATCTGGAGGTGGCCTAGTTATGGTGACTCATGCACAGCAAGTCTTCAGTCCTTCAAGCGACCCCTCCTCTTCCTCTTCTTCCTCCCCGACTCTCTTTACCTTAAGAGGAGAAGCAGCACACAGTCTGACCAGATGTAGTGATGTAGCGCTGCACACATACAGAGTTGTGTGTTTTAGCATTTTAACATTTTTCCAGGTAAATACTGGCATCAGTTCACTCCAGCTTAAATCTGTAGCTCAACAGGAAAACAGCAGTAAAAAAGACGTAGACATAAGAAAAATACATTATTTTCATTATCTATTGACCTTCAGAATATCTTCTTGACAAATTGAACAGTTAGTCTATGAAATGTCAAATAGTGACAAAACAGCATTCAGTCTTCAGCGTAACCATGACTATTCATCAATAATCAGTTTTATGACAATCCATCTGAAAGTTGTCGATGCAACCTATAAATGTCAACCTCATGTTGGCGCTAGAGGAAAGTAGGATTCATCCTCTGGGAAACATGAATATCTGTACTGAATTGTATACCAGCACATCCAGTAATTGTCGAGATATTTCAGTTTGGAACAAAATGGTAGACCGACACTGACCGAGTTGTTAGAATGTCTGAACTAAATTTAATATTAAACTCAATGTAATGATGACACTGTTTATTAAAATGTCTCAGTATATTTTGGTCTACACTGCCTGTATAGCTGGATACATCATCAGCACATTCTCCAGTACATTAAAATTAGACCTATATTTTACTCTAAATGATAGAAGACAGTGTTGACCTCTGCAGAGGAATGTTGGAGTTTATTTCTTTCTGGTTTCATTCATAACTGTGTCGTCTCTCCTCATCACAGTAACTGTCCGTGCTCCCTGGCCGCAGCCCTGGCCAGAGCCACAGCAGACAGCATTCTGCAGACTGACCTCTCCATCCACCACCTCAATAAGACTGTAGAAGATGGAGCTGACCCATTACCACGTGAGTCCCCGGGGAGCCCACGAGACTGTTCTCTCTCTCTCTTTCTCTCTCCCTATCACACACACACACACACACATATATATATATATACAGAGGCACAGACAAATTAGGTCTCTCTCTCACTTCATCCCACACACATACACAGGCATATAACCACCAGGGCTTTGTCCCAGTTCTCCCACGCAACGCTGCATTAAGTGGTATTTGACCACTAGAGGGCAGAGAGTAGACTGCAGAACATACTCACACCTGTGAGCCAGCCAAACTACAGGCCAACAGATTTTCATTATATGTGCTTTATCTGATCATAATCCCATTATAGTGATGGTCTAAGGTAGGATTTAGCAATAACATGTGAATCTTTGAATTGCCTTGCTCAAGGGCACCTCGGCAGTGCCCAGGAGGTGAACTGGCACCTCTCCAGCTACCAGCCCACCTTCCATCAAATCCATTTTGGATTTTGTGGCCCATTACTTACATTAAATGTGCATTATGAAGGTATCGCTTAAATATGAATAGCAGGAATGATTACAGCGAGAAAAAAACATATGTCAGTATTCATTTGGTCTCCTGACTAATGTTTTATTGTCAACAATTGTGACCCTATGCTTTAAGTTTAATATTATGTGTAAAGGATATAGACAGAAAATCCAAAATATAAAGAAGTTCAGCCAACTTATGTTAAAGCTGCACTAATCAGTTTTAAATGAATCACCCTCACCAGCTCTATAGCTGTTTTTTTTTAACATCTTTTAGCTCATTAAGTGCGTTTACATGCACATTAGTATCCTGGTTTTGATCATATTCTGAAAATGGAGTTTACATGGAACATGAAAAACCTGGTTACTCCTATAAATGTATACAGGATTATAACAGTATCGAGGTTTCTGATCATCTGTGTGCACTTGTGTCTTGATACTTTTCTTCTACCAACAGAGAACGTTCAGATAACCGGAGGAAAATTGTGCTTATGTTTTAATTACGACTGATGCTCGCACTGATCTGCACCTCGCTGGTTTTGCTTCCTCAAAGTCAGAACATCTTGTGTTGCGTAACAGCGGCTCACATCCTGTTTGACTCTGCTGTTCATGATTTTTCTTTGGGTATTTTCAAGGTGTTAGGGGCAGGCCTTCATGTCAGCCGCAGTGCTGAAACATCCGTATTTGGAGCAAGATGGAGGAGGAGGGGGGCTAAACAGGGAGAAGGTGGAGGGGTGAGGTCGAAAGGAAGAGAAGTGGGACACAGTGTAGGGACGCTCTCTCTTTCTCACCTCTTTGAGTGAGAAAGAAGACACTGGCAAAGACAGGACAGACTGTTACACCTGCAGCTAACATTAGTAGGTCGAACCTGAAACACACTCTTTATCTTGGTTATTACAGAGAGCTGAACATCTCGCTCATCACTCACTGAATGTTTCTCTCATTTTCCCTCTCTGAAAAACTAAAACAGGTCCCTGAGGTTTTACTATCCACAAGGGCTTCATTTTCACCAGGGATGGGGGCCAAGTTGATTTTTGACACAGCAGATATAAAATTTACCAAAACCTTAATTGTTTAGGTTTGATTTGACTCCAGGCAACCCTAAGTTTAGTATTATATTTATTTCTAAATAATCTGTGAAAATTTGCAAGCAGTATTTGAGTAATTTATTGCATTCACAAAACTACTACCAGTATGTAGCATGTTCCAGTGTGACAGTGTGTATAAAATACGCCATCATAACTTTTTCCCTAAGCTCTGATATTCACCCACGCTCTCTTCTGACAGCCATGTGTGGTGTAACCATGGAAACTCAATTAGCCTCACTCTGTGTAACCTGCATAGGTGTTGAGTTTGTGGGAAATGGTGTTTGTTAAAGGCAGCTAGAAATCCTTGTTTGGAGTATACACACCTTCTTACTGCTTTAGAGTCTGCCCTCATTTTTATTTACCAGATATTGATTTTATTGATATTATTGGATTTCTGCTGGTTTAATTGCTTGTCACCTTCTGGCCACTAAGGGCTAGTTATTGTTATAATGAATTATTTACCAGGCATTTTCTGATTTCAGCTTCTCAAATGAATGGGTTTGCTGTATGTAGTGTTTTCTCAGGAGACTCAGATCTTTTAACGTTTGCAGGACCATGCTGCAGATGTTTTATCACTTTGTGGTAGCCAGCGTCATCTTCTACACGGTAGTGAGCCGGGGCAGCAGAGTGAAAGAGTTTAGACTCAATAAGCTCATCAGGAAAGTGTGTTCTGCCCTGAGTGGAAGTGGAGTCTTTTGGTGGAGGTGGACGATCACTCTTATATCTCCTCCATTTAAACATTTAAATATTTAAATACAATAAAGAAGCACTCAGACTGGCATATTCTTTGTGTGTGTGTGTGTGTGTGCATGTTAGAGATGGAGTCTGTCAAGTTTGCCCGGCTGGTGTTTAACAGACTGTTTGAGATGTGCTGCATCTGGATGAAGGAGCTGCCCTTCCGCCGCCGCCCACAGCCGTACTATGAAACCTCCATCCACGCCATCAAGAACATGAGGCGTAAGATGGAGGACAAGCACGTCATCATCCCTGACTTCAACACACTCTTCAACCTTCAGGTAGCGAGCAAGTCCCCCAGAGGCGACCATTCATACACACTTTGAATCTATCTTCCAAGTTTGATAGCTGAACCAATCAAATCCAGATAGTTTAGTGATAATAATAATTATAACGATATGAAGCTTTCCCTCATGGCTGGCTGACTGTATTTGTTTCTCAGGATCTGGAAGAACAGGCTTTCTTTGCTGTGTTTGACGGACATGGCGGTGTGGATGCTGCCATTTATGCCGCAAACCACCTCCATGTCAACTTAGTGCATCAGGAATCCTTCAGCCAGGACCCATCAGAGGCGCTCTGCAGAGCCTTCAAAGTCACTGATGAACGCTTTGTGAAAAAGGCCTCACGAGAGGTAATCACATCTGCTACAACTGCTGCTGATACTAATTATACTACTGCTATCATTATTGCTATTACAACTACTGTTATTTACATATACTACTACTAATAATACAATATTACTTGTACTTTTACTGATACCACTACTACTACTGACATACTACAATACTTACCAACATCAACAACAACTACTACTACCAACATAATATCACAATAGCATCTTTTTACTCATATTTAGCTAGATTATTTTAGAATATGACATTATCATTTTGTCACCATTTTTTACCCTGACCCAGTAAAACAGGGATACTGTTCCTCTATAATGTAATAGTGGTGCAGCTGCTGCTTAGTGTGAGGCGAGTACATACTGTAACGTGTCTTTGGCAGCACCTGCGTTGTGGCACAACAGGCGTGGTGACGTTCCTACGGGGCCGGACATTGTACGTGGCCTGGCTAGGAGACTCCCAGGTCATTCTGGTCAGGAAAGGACAAGTCGTGGAGCTGATGAAGCCACATAAACCAGACAGAGAGGTAACACACATGCACACCGTCAAATACAACCAGGAACAAATCTATCACCTCCACCACATACATCCTTGATTGAGATGATGAACCAAAGCTGTATTGAAATGATTTCCTCGTCCCCAAGCGTGATATGATTGTATTTCAAATAAAATTCATCAATTAACTGATTTTTGAAAAACAACAAACGTTATTTTGTACTATCCTGCATCGTTTCATCCCAGCACGTTTCCTGCTTTTTTGAGCGATGTCTCCCTAAAAACACCAGTATTAATATATTGTTGTAAGAGTGAGATCTACGTACATTATTTGCATAAGATCCACCTTTAACCTTGTGTCTTGCAAAGGAGAGAATAGAAGGTGGTGGAGTATCACTTTAAGTGCACGACAGAAGGAGGCAATGCGCTGCGCTGAGTCATATGCAGCAGGGGATGTCAGCATGAGATTGTTATGTACCATGTGACAGTCATCACTGTGAACTAGCATTAAAGTCAACTGTGCTTCATGTCTGTCGACAGGATGAGAAGCAGAGGATCGAAGCTCTGGGAGGCTGTGTGATCTGGTTCGGCACATGGAGGGTTAATGGCAGTTTGTCTGTATCCAGAGCAATAGGTAAACTATCACATATTCATACACTGGACTGTGATATTTTGACTTTTTGTGCTCATTTTGATGAGTTCCCTCCCAAAGGTTGCACAAATTCACACCTGGTTTCAAAAATGTTGTCAAATTTAACACAGACATATTTGTTGTTGTAACAAAAGAATCCACTCTCAGATACATTCAACTGAAAGCTGGTATGAGCAGGACCAAACAGAGTAACCTCTTTACGTGTGTTAACAGGTGACTCAGAGCACAAGCCATACATCTGTGGTGATGCAGACCACGGTATTTTCCCATTGGACGGCTCAGAAGACTACTTGATTCTGGCCTGTGATGGCTTCTGGGACACAGTGAATCCAGATGAGGCGGTGCGGGTGGTCAGCGACCACCTCCAGGAGAACACCGGAGATACCACCATGGTAGCCCACAAGCTGGTGGCTTCAGCCCGTGATGCGGGCTCTAGTGATAACATCACTGTCATAGTGGTCTTCCTGCGTGACCCACGCTCCCCACCACCCACCAGCACCGAGGACGACGAGGAGGGCGTGGTGGAGAGACAAGTGGAGGAGGAGCATGTAGCAGAGGTGGAAGAGGAGGAACAAGAAGAGGATGAAGAGGAGGAAGAGGCAGTCAGGGTAGAGCGTGATGGTGGAGAGGGAGGCAGCAATGCGGACACTGGGGGGAAAAGTCGCGGTGGCTGGCCCCTGCAGCAGTGCTCGGCCCCCGCTGACCTCGGCTATGAAGACCGAACGGACTCGTTCACGGACAGAACTAGCCTCAGCCTTCTGGGGCCGTCGCTGGAGGGCCGCATCTCCCTGACACGGGGCTTACGGCAGCCCTACTCCTTTAGCCCCGACCTCTTCACGGCCTGCCAAATCTATCCAGAGGAACGCCAACTGAGGCGCAGGTCCTGTATTCCTTTTCAGGAGTCCAGCATTGCTGGCTTCACGGACCCACTGTGGCCTCAGACAGCCACGCTGTTAGGCCAGGCAGTGAGGCGAAGCCGTAGGCCTGGGTACGGTAGTCGCCGGTGGAGTCGGAAGTGGCCAGGCAGAACCAGGGAGATGCTAGGCCTGTTACCCTCTGGCCACTTGCTGCCCCACACGCAGCGCTACTCCAACTGGAGGCCTGGAGCGGCAGTGCCTGAACTGCCTCACGATGCCACCATCTGAAGAGGTGACCCAAACCAAACCATCACCTTCATTCATTCAGTCCGGCTCCCTGACCCTAGGCCCACCCACCTATGCCTTCAACAACACATCTTTCTTTGATAGTAGGTAGTTGTGGCTCCTGCAGTCGTTACGTGATTATTGAATTTCTGTTTGGAAGAGCGGTGCTCTCTGTCCCAAACCGAAATGTTTCCAAATGTAAGCTGGCCCACTAAACACACGGCCCACTCCTTAATGCTGTAGGTAAAGCAGAAAAAAATTGCATCTTCTCCCTTGTGACCGTTGATCAATCAATATGAAGCCAGTGCTGGAGATGTAGGTTGATCGAATGTTCAGATTAAATGTGACAGTGAAATGTGACAGTTTGCTGTCAGCAGCACAAAAAAACATTTGGAAAAAAGTTGTCTCTTATTTCAAGCTGCGTGATTCCACTTCATGAACAGGGAAAAGGGAGAGTTAAGAGGCAAATATAAGAAAGGTCCATTTTAAAACCAGTGCCAAGAGTTCACTTTGCATTCAGTCTGAACATAATTTATTTACACAGTTTAATTTATACTTGGTCGCTCCATACCCTCGCCTGTGTCTCTTGAAAGAAATTATTAATTAGAAAAAGTGATGTAGGACATCTTTGGTGCTCACGGGTATCAATATCATGTTAGATAATCCAATAATGACATATCATATTTTTAAGATAAACACATATCTTACATGTTTGATAAGGATACCTTATATGTGTTTAGTAAGCAACTGCAATAAGAATATTTATTGGGTGGAACATGTAATATGTAACAGGGACACCGTTTCAGAACCTGAAACTTGACATTCTTCACTGTAATTTCTTGTACGTATGCATATCCCACCACCTAGATATTTTTGTGAAGCTAATATTAGACACGCTGATGAATCGGCCGGGCTCTAACTGAAACTGGATCTTGCCCAAACTGTTGCCACAAAGTCGTCTTGTCTAAAATATCATTTTGTGCTGTAGCATTAAGATTTCCCCTCAGAGGAACTAAGGGACCAAACTATGAAAAACAACCCCGATCTACACATATCGATTTTACGTGCACTCAAGACAGCAAGGGGAGCTTTTTAGTCATACCAGCGCAGGGAAACAAGCTGACTGTGTGATCAGTCCGCTTCTCTTTTCTTTCTATTTAATGCCACCCAGGTATAAATACGGGGATCTTTTGCCTTGAGACAACTGTCGAGAATGTTGAGCGACCGAGCATTAAATTAAGCTCTAGTGGCCTAGCTTGCCTCTTTGTCCCTTTGGTGGCAGATGAATAAAGTTCAGCCAGAACAACTGTTGCTCCTGGGACTGAAGGCACATGCTGTTCTCATACAGTCAATGACCCAGCCATTATCCATCCACAATTTGTCTACGGATAAAAGGACTTAACACCGGATTATAAAAGATTAGCAGTCACTTACCTGAATAAATGCTTCATATAGTCCAGTATTCCAGATGGGGATATCATTTTGTGGTCATGGGGTTTTTTTGGTGGAGGGAGGGGGGGGTATTTAAAAATATATTTTTTTGTTATAGTCGTTGTTGGGCCACATAGTTATTGCAAGTATTTCAAGTCTATTTACTTTTGCAAAAAAAGCAGGCTTGATAATTTCACAACCATATATAAGTTTGGGCCAGGATAGTTGAAAGCTGCAGAACACGTGCCTTCCATATGTGTTACTAAAGCCTACTTCCTTTACACTCACTAATTACCATTACATCACCGTTAAGGACAAATCTGGCCTGTTCTTTTAATTGGATCATATTATAAATGTGTGCCACTTAAAAGGAATTGATTAACATTTTGGGGCATACACTTGTAACACTTATCTTGCTGAGAATTAGATGAGAAGATTGATAGTTTAGCATGAAGACTGAAAAGCAGAACAAACAGCCAACGTGGCTCTGCTCCATGGGGGGAAAAACATAATCAGCCAACTCGTTGTGGTTTTTACATGTATTTGAGAAAAAAGCAGACAGAAAATTTATCTCCAACTAATTTTTTTTTTTTTTTTTTTTTTAAAAACCTTTGGCTGTTTCTCTGTTTCCAGTCTTAATGCTAAACTAAGCCAATCAGCTGCTGGCTGTATTGTCATATATGGCATGCAGATGTGTGAGTGGTATCACTCTTCTCATCCAACTCCTACCAAGAAAAGTAAAACAAGCATATGTCCCAAAATGTCTAACTATTTATTTAAGATTTCATAATCTTTCAAATAACACAAAGAGTACCAATCTGCACATTTTATGCCTCATTATCTTTAGAAAAGAAAGCAGAGATTTCTATGTGTAAATATCCACAACAATACTACAGAGCAGACATCCCAGTCATCATCAAGCAGTCAGAGTAATCCCCTCAGGCTGGCTCCCACGGCGCCTTTAATTGGATCTTTCTGTGATCTGATCTGGATTCTACAACGGAGAGCCCCGTCTCTGCTGTCTAACACGATGCTGACGCTGCTGCACACAAGTTACGTTAGCAGGTCATCAGAAACGTTCAAGCTCGGTCTGTTTCGCTACCTTGTGAAAGATTGGACACATCTATAACATCTGAGGAAGAAATACAAGTTTACCATAAGTTGGTTTCACATATATTAACACCAAATATGGTAGGTAGTCTAATCTATAGATTTACGTGATGACTATAACGGAAAGTTTCATATTAGATTCATATTAATACCTGATCTGATTTCTGGCTACACATAGCACCCAGTTAACTTGTTGAAACTGGTCCGTTGCTCACTGCCTTTCTAATACATGCTATAGCATTACTGTATCTAACCATACCTGATGACTATAAACTGACTATACCACAAAATTACTAGAAATTAACCACATTGAGCCCCTTAATTCTTAGTGTCACTTTCAATGCACCAAAGCTGCCCCCTGTGGAAGCAATCAACTGTTTGCTAAGTGTCAATGAAGTTAGCTAGCTTGGCTTTTCGGGAGCAATGTTACATTTGCATTACCGCGGCAGGTAGTAAGCTAGTTAGCCAGACAGACGCATTGTTTATCTATCCCTCACCGTTTTCTCCGGAGTTTTTGGTTTTGAAAAGTCAAAGTCATGACAGCCTCCAGTCTCCTAAAATACAGTATATCGCTCTTACTACAGTTTAGATTTAGGCCAGCTGTGCCTAGTTACCGTTGCTAAGCTATGATAGGACAATTGCAGTTAGGGAAAAGGCCAGGATTTACATTTTTAGCACCATTTCCATTTGACTGATGCAGTACATTTCTGGATCTGTTAATCGTGCCTCCACTTTCCCGGCCCAGTCGCTGGTTGATGAAACGCCCTCCAACAAGAGGACCATCACCTTTCACTCTTGCTGTGAGATGGGGACTCGCCTTGGAGTGAGCGAGTCCCACCAGCTACAGACACTGACGGTGGAGCAGAATGTACCTCATGTACCAGAATGTCCTCAGAGACTCGGTGAAGTCAGAAGGCCTGAGGTGTTAGTTGTTTTTTTGGGGGGGTGGGGGTGGGGGGTGTTAATTCGGGGCATCTGGCTATAAGGAATGTACTGTCAAGACACTCGACAAACTAAAGCCAGTGGGGAAGCGAGTATCACTGCAGTCTCTAGACGAAGATGGACGAGATGTGTGAAGAATCAGAACTGGCCTTCTGTCACATCTTCTCCAGCTTTTAGAGCCATCTGCTCGGCCTCTGACAGCCAACTGAGCCACATATCCTCCTCACTCCCCAAATCTGTCTCTCATTGGGCACCGATAAAATAATTAAAAAAATAATAATAATAATAATAATTTCAAATATTCACTTAGGCATGGAAATGTATGTATATTATGAGTATTATTTGTGAGTTGAGCGAGTGCTGGAGGAGTGTATATATAATAATTCTGTTGTGTAAATCAGTGGTTTTAATCCATGCTCCATGGCCCGACAGTTGGGTCAGATTGACTTGAAAGTCATATGTTGGGCTGTCCAAATCTCCCACCACCAGACTAATGGAGACGAGGATATGATGTTAATGAACAGCGTGAGAGGCATCAGCCTGTAAACCCTGCCAGCTGCTAAAGTTCAAAGTGTTGAACCAGTCTGGCTTTCACTGGAGAGTTGTAGTTGTCCTAGCTGCTGTTTCATCCTGCTTTCTCACCCTGATATGTATAAAAAATCAGGGAAGAAAAAAAAACATACATAAAATATGTTAATAATCAACATTAAATACTGTATCTCCAATCTGCAGCTTCAACTCAAAATCTTTATCAATATCAGCCTTAAAGAAGAAGAAAAAAAATAAAACATCTTGCCAATTAAATTGTATCATTATTACATTATTAAATTGTAACTCTGCAGTTGTTAGATGATTAGCACAGCGTTCAGCGTTTAGAGAGGAACACATGAGGAGTTTGGGCCTCACTTAGAGCCACACTGTGTTGCAAGCCTTTTTAAATCACAGGTTAGATCTTTTAGACTGATCAAACAGGGCAGGAAACTGCCACAGTGATACAAAAACACACCTATCAAGATCTTGTTATAAATGACAAAGCTGTCTTTTTTTAAAAGCTACAATCTTAACGCCATCACTATAAAGAGAAAACGGTTTTATTTAAAGCTGCTCAAAATAAAAAATGACCCGTTACTCCTGACCTGTTGTTGGCGCTAGACAACGAAAGGTCAGGCGGACCGTAAAAGATATGAGGATTCATCTTCTGGGAACCATGAATATCTGTAGCAGATTTAATGCCAATCCATCTAATAGATGTTGAGATTGTAGTCTGGACCAAAGTGGTGGACTGACAGAAACAACATTCCCATCTCTAGAGTGATAAAATATATCTTTGTAAACTTTCTAAACAAAAAAAAGTTTTAATGTCTTCATACAATTAGATGCTTTGTCATTATAACAAGATGCTTAGGAGATTTTTTTTTTTTTTTAAATAATGGCAGTTCTGTGCTGCCGTGGGAAAAACCCCAAACTGCTCTGTACAGCCTGAAACTGAAGCTTGTTGTATTCATGGCCACACTTAAGAGCAGCTGTGCGGCGCATTAGTAGTTTTCTGTCCCCTGTGATTCACTGTTGATTTAGCCTTTTTCTAAATCACTGATCTCACAGAAGGTCGTCAGTGTCGGTATGAAGCTCAGCGCTGTGCCGACGCTCCGGAGGGAGAGACGTACCACAACAGTGACAAGAATCCATCGGTTGCAATCACCAAAGCTCTGTGGACTAGCTGTGAAGTGTTACTCATCATATTGAAAATGTTGTCACTGTACGAGCAATAAAAAACAAAAAAAACCCAAAAAAACAACCACACACAAATTTACCATTATTCCTTGTGGTAAATCCTCTCCCTAAGCTCAAGAAACCCACATTTCCTTCTTCGCTCACGCACTGCTTGCACTACAGGTTCCTCTGAAGTTGGATGTTTCCCTTCCCCTGATGATGAAAGCAAGCAGAAGTTCAGCTCTGCTCTCCCATAATCACTGTCTAACTAACTATAGGGCCCTTCATGAATCTGCACTGTGTGTCTATGTACACAAAAAAAAGCTTTTTTCTTTTTCTCTGTAAGCAATAATGACGTTGCATTAAAAGGCTCTCTGAGGGTTTGTCTTCTGCTGAAGGATGCAAAAAAAAAACCCTGTCAGCCATACTTGAAAGGTCACAGAGCACAAATGCTAAGTTCCTTAAGTCAATTTCCCCATTCATTTTTCCTATAGGATTAGGAGTCACAAGAAGCAGGATCAGTCTGATCTCAATTTCGTGATCAGATGTCGCCAGGTGTGTTTTTGAGTTCAAATGCTGAACTAAAACAATCCATAGAAAAAAATGACTGCTAAACTTTCTTCTTCAAAATAGGGACTGTGATAAAGGAGGCAGGACATTCCTCAGAGTTAAGACTTAGACCTCTGCACTCAAATGTAGGCCAGTGGTTAATGTGGATGAGGAAGGGATAAGATCACTCTTGCCCTCCAGGCTTGAAGACAAACCCTATGATTGGCTCTTCTTCAACATGCAGGTTAGGTTTAAAACAAACAAAAACAAACAAACAAAAAAATAACAAAAAAAAAAAAAAGAAGAAAGAAACGTAAAACACATGTTGAGTACTTGTATTATCTGTGTTCCTGTAGTATATACATATGTGTACTGTAACTGGTGACTAACTATCATGTATATAAAGATTAGACCAAGTGTTTTTGGCTGGTGCCTTTTCTTTCCTGGAGAGAACTTGATCAGTTCAGTTTATCCCCTCAGGTGAAGTCTGTGCTCCTCGTTAGTTCGACTGCAGCGTTTGATCTGCTACCGACGTCACTACAGCTCTATTTAATTACCTGGGATCCTTTTAGTCTGTACGCATGTGTTGTTGGTGAGAAGCGCCTGGACACTTGCACATATTGAAATACAACTTGTAATGCACATTCAAGATATATAGTATCAATCAATGCTGGTTCCACTTTTTTCCTGGAGATGAGAGAAATACAATCTGATGTTTCATTGGACTCCATGTCTCCTGCATTGAGACCAACCACCTTTATGCCACTGCTGTAGACAGCCGTTATTAAATCAGTCAAAAAGGTGTGCTTGAAAACACCGTTTAGTGCCTGCAATCTTAGTTACAAAAATAAAATTACAGGTACAAAACCCTGTTTTGAAGGACACCTTTTTTTGAATGATTTGATATTTCATATTGTATTGATTAAAACTGACAGATGACAAAAAAAAAAGGCTGAAACATGTCCAGTGTAGACAGGAAGGAGGGATGCTGAGGCAACATTAACATTATCAAAGCTGTGAAGAGCTTCTATCCTCCACGAAGGAGTAAAGCAAACTTTTTACAGCCACATTTATTACAACGTGGGTCTCATTATTATATTTCTCCCACCCAACATCAATTTTCTGAATTTTACCAGGCTGTTCTATTATTTACCTTTAGCCACTTTGTCATTATACCCACACATTACTGATGATTATCAAAAATCACATTGTGTAATTTTGTGTAGGCGCCAACAATCATCCCCACAACACTGTTGCAGTATCGAATTTGGTCAAAAATATTGATATTTATATTTGATTTTGTACATTTTTTTCTGCCCCCAGAAACTGACTAAAAGGGTATTTTCAAACCTGTGTTGTTTAGTTCATTTCTGGTTTGTTTTCTGAACACAGTAATCATACTCAGGTGTGGGGAAAAAACCCATACTGGTCTGAAACCCATACCTTTTAGGGGTGTTTTATTTTTTTATTTTTTATAAACTCTGGAGCAGTTGTGTTGGGAACTATAACTAATGGGCATACTCTGCAGATTGGAGCTAACCTAGTAACCAAGTGTGATTTGCATATGCAGACGAGTGAAATCAACAGCTAACCCAAAAAAAAGGTCTGACCTGGACAAGCAACAACATATATTTGGCTTCGTCCTGTGTTTACTTTCTCCCTCCCTCCCTAGACACAGCTAAGAGCGGAGTGAACATTCTCACGTGGCCTTTAGTGATGCATTTTGGTTCAAATCCAAACTCAAAGGTTGAAAAACATCTCTCCAGACACGTATAATAGGTGTGTAGTCCCAGCAGTAAATAGAAGGGAACTGTTTTCATGTAGCAGGGCGAGATGCCAGAAGCCGCACAGAGGAGTGATGTGATGCTGTAACAGGGCTTTCATGTGGAACAGTGCTGTCTGCTGTTACATAAACAGCTTTATGAAAGTGAGCAGTCCTCCACATTCTTTCTATAAAAAGACTCATCATTTCACCCCACTTGTAATCTGGCTTTATTCTATCCATTCTAGCAGTTTGGGCTTTTAGGAGAACAGGATGAAATTTTAGTGGGGAGGAAAGAACAGACTCTATAGTATATTTACAGTTTGTTCTTCAGTTATCAATGTTCTGTCAAAGACTTTGGCAGACTCATTTGCACAGTACAATCACTCTGACAGATTGACAAGCAGCATCTTCCTGTGTGGTAAGATGCTGGGTGACATCCAGCCTCCTCCTCGTGAGGCTCGTGGGCTACATTTGGTTCCACGTTAGCACAGCGTCTTCCCATTATGAGTGTTCCCTCTCTTGTGACGTACAAGTGAGTCTTTCTGGTCCTCAGCAGAGTAACAAGTGCAAGAAAATCAACTGAGAATGAGACCAAATGGCCCTGACAGTCAACACAAGGTCAGGACAGTTTGAGGAGATAAAAATATGGACCTGGTATCTTCAGTAACATGTGCTCCAAATGGTTATCAGCACCTTAAAGAGTACAAGTTGGGTAACCCAGTGCACCAAAATACAGCAGCGAGTCGAGTTCAACCAACTAAAATTGCTTAAGGTATCATAACCAACAGATGGCCAAAAGGAAAGACCCACATTGTAATAAACAGGAATTATCCTTTAATCTTAGGCACATTGAAATCTTGATTCTACATTTTTAGACTTTAGACGTTACTGTTATAACCTTGTTTTGAGCATTATAAACTAACCGGAGACAGAAGACATGAGAATGTGGTCATTTTCAGGATCATTAAAACTTTTTATTTATTACACAAAAAGGAAATGTACACATTAAATTATGAACAGTGCATTCTGGGGACATTCAAAATAAAAGCAGCTTTTGACACAAACACAAATAAGATGAAAAAAAGGTTAATAAACGGTAAGAAAATCTCGCTGTGCCTCAATCAACTATAAGAGCAGATATTTCTTTCAACAGCCAATCAAGACGTCCTCCCTCCTTGAATCCAGCCAATAAAGCCACGCGCACTCAGACACGTGTACAGCTCTCTGTACACTGGTAACAAAGCAGCAAGCTCCAAAAACTCTACGTACCAAGATATTTACAATGTAAACTAATGACTGTAGAAGTGTTCAATAATGTTACTTCTTTGATCCAAAAACATGGGGAAAAAAAGTAGACTATAAAACAATAAAGGGTCCACATGCAAAGTGCAATAATCTGACACTTTGCACTTCTGTTCTCATCCTCGCAGTTCAAACACAAAGTCTATGTGATGTTTTGAAACATTTTTCCACTTGCACAGTTTTTATTTGGTTCTAGAGGTTTCTAACCATGCAGATAGTTCTCGGTTTGATTGTCCAGGTCTGTAGATGTCCGTCTTTGAGATTTCTGCCTCCTCCAAATAAAATGGAAAATTGGAATAAAATGGAATTTCACTTATGGTGCTCAAAGCATTAAAAAGCAAACAGTAACATGCCTTTACAGAAGCAGTGTACCCGTTAGTCTAGATAATTGATACAACACACCATCAACAGTTTCCATAAGGACAATTTCTTCAATAGAAAGTAGTTCCAATAAAGACTGTTGATAGTGAGGTCCGCCGATTGTCCTCGTCATACACTGTATCAGGGTGGAGGCAGAAGTCTCAAAAACAGGTCGGTGATGGTGATGAGATCAGTGCTGTGTGAGTCAGTGTTGATTTACTGTCTGATAGAGAAAATCCATCTGTGTCAACTGAATAGCAGAGAAATGACTGGAAACTAGTAGCTGTCATCTAAGTAACAGTTCAGTCTAATTACTATATTTAGTCATTATTTCCAGTGACTTTGGTTGGATCGATAAACACCAGTGAATCATTGTCTTTACTGTTGTAATAATGACTGACTTTGTGCAGTGCATTAACTCAAGTGCAGTAGCTCTCAGTTGATCTATTCTTGCTTTAGTGGTCTGAGCCAGCGATGTCTGAGCAGATGTACTCAGCATCAGCTGTGGAAGGAAGAACACTTGCTTGGACATCATTGCGGAGGTCAGATATACAGCATGCTTTAAAGTTTCAGCCCACAGACAGAGTGCAGCAGCAGTTTTACCATCTACATAATGTAGTGTTCATATAGCTTTTTCAAATGTCAAAGACGCAGACATTGTGGTTTCTTCTGCGACTGATATTAGAAGTGAAGACATTTACATAAACATAAAAAAACAAAAACAATAATTGAGTTTATGCAGTCGACAAGCTGCATTGAAACTAAAATTGAATGTTTGAGGAGTGAAGAAATTCTTTTTTAGCACCGACGAGAAGTGCTCGATGAGTCGGAGTCGAGACCGAAACTCAGACAGACTGAACATCAACAGCAAGCTGTTATAAAACACTAAGCTCTTATAGACATCATGTACAGTGTGACAGTATATCCTGTTCACTTGTCAGACTTACAAAAGCATTTACAAACTGAGAAAGTAGCAGATTTGTGTTGAAAATTAATTAAAGTGACTAAATGCCCTATAAGTCTGTAAGTGAAGTGTAATGGTTCAGACTCAGATCTACAGTTTTTATGCCCTCAACATTTTCAGAGACTCTGTCATTGCACAAACTGAACTGACCATGAAAGAATGACAACTATATACACCCTATATGTTGAGTTTGGAGAGAAATGTAACAAAGAAATGCGCGTAAAGCCCAGTTTTCAATTTAAATTGAAATGTTGGTTCTCTTAAAAAAGGTGCAGTTTTCAGGTATTGACACAATATTTAAAATATTGATATTATGTGAACAGTAAATACTTTCTTTAATGCCGCAGACATGTTTCCATTTCTGTTCTTTTTGGGTTTATGCATAACAAGGAGTTTCTACTCTACAGATGTGTGTAACAAGCATGTGTGTTGTCTCCGGCCGTTATTGCATCACTACGTGAGTCGCTGAGGACAAAGCAGCGAAGTTGTCAGGCTCAAGACAGAATCACCTGTCAGCGGGCAGGCTCATGTCATCAGACAGAAGCTGCTCACCTGGAAGAGGGAAGAGGAGAAATGACTCGACTGTTGTGATGTTATCCAACATGTACTCGCAATGTACTGTTGGAGGAATGTTCATATGACTGTTATTTAGTGCTGCCCAAAAGGTTCTTTAAACTTTAATGCCAAAAAAGCACCTTGAAGACAATCCCATTTAAAAGAAACAAACAAAAAAAACTTCTTTTCTCAATAACCTGTACAAGTCACATTGTGCATGACGGGTCGAATGCAGTCTTGGTTACAGTCTGTGTCACACTTCATTATATCAATTTTGAGGCATGTCAGATGGTACGATGAATGCCTGATGGACCGTAGCGCTACGATGTAAATTGGCATTAAAATACAGGATGTGAGCAGATTCGTGCCATCAACTCGCATTATCCATCTGCGCCAGTTTCGCATTTTATAAACATGCTTTGGCCATGACGCTGACACGTCTATCAACAAAACCTCGAAAGAAGAACTGCAGAGTGTGAAGCTGGTTGTGTCCCAGGAAAAGAAGGCAACGTGGAAGACCAATTCTGGAAACCGAGTGTGAGGTAAATACCTTTTTAGCAGTAGCATTACACTAGCTTGCCAGTGTATTCAGTGTCATTTTATGTTATATTATAAATGATTGATATGATTTGATTGGTCCACAATTCATGGCACAGTCAGAATCGTGACGCAGCTCGTTATTTTTCACCCAAAACTCTAAATCAGCCGTCTGTGGATCCAGGACCCCCATTCTGGCCTGACAACAACAGATGGACATGGTGTGTGTGTTGGTTACCTGTGCAGGGAGGAGCCTGGTTGTCGTAGTGAGAGTTGGTGCTCTGCAGAGCCTCGTCCTCGGTGTCGCTGTCACTGCTTGTTGCTGCCACCAGGACAGAAGGCAGTTGGTCTATAAACAGGACGAGACAAGACGAGACCATCAGACCTGCACAAACATTCTTTCACTGAAATATAAAGCGGGCAGGTTCATGTCATCAGACAGATGCTGCTCACCTGGAAGAGCAGAAATGACTCGACTGTCGTGATGTTCCCTTATTATCTACACATACATACTGAAGTGTGTGTACAGCTGAATACATTGTACAATAAAAGCACCTGTACAAGACTGGTCTCACAAACGCACACAAAAACATTTTTACAATTTGCTAAGCAGCAGATTCCTTATGTGACACACACATTAACTCCTAAGAGTGTCAGTTTGAAAATAAACTGACCTTCATTTGAATGTGGATGTGCACAAGATCCCTCAAGCAAGGACTGATGGGAGTTCCCTGAGCTTTCTGATTCGCAGTCCAACATGGCTGCCCTGCAGTGGGAAGAAATAGAAAAGTTAAGAGATTAGAGGAGTTTTCTGTTGTAGTTCGAGGAATGCAGCAGTCTGGTGGTGGCTACATTTTTCTGTGAATCAAGAATCGCACCCGAGGGTCCTATTGCCACTGTTCTTGCTGGCAGTGATGTAGCTTGGTCCTCCCAAGGTAAAGATATCGTCTCTGGGCCCCGAGGCTCCGTACAGCTGCTGCTGCTTAGAGATGGATGCCTGCTCTGAAGAAGAGCTGCCAAGAGACACGAGGGGGCCCTGGATGCTGTCAGCCTTCAGCAGCCCTGCAGCAAAGTCACATGATGGAAAGACATGTATTGTTTTGTTATTGTATTGTTATACATATTATAATTCAATCAAGACTGACATTACAAGGGCACTAAGAGGTACAGAAGCAGCAGGCAGCCATGTTTCAGCACCTAACTGCTCCCAACCAAACAGCAGACGATGTTAGTAACTAGCTGGTGAGCACCGTCGAGCATTCTGGAGCTTTTTATTTTTCTCTATTGAGGGCATAAAAACTGTATAGCTCTATTTTTCTCAGAACTTGAAGGAGACCAAAAACTGACCTAAAAGGAGAGTCAATAAGCACTTTCAGAGCGGAAGGAACTTTTTCTAAGTTCTATGAACTGTTGGATTTAGAGGGATTTTTCAGCTCCTCCTTCCTCCTAGGTACTCCCCCAGCCCAAGAGAAACCTTGAGTGACTTAAGTGTACAGTGATTGGTCCAGGCTTACATCACTTCAGTGTTCCTATTGCCGGTATGAATGCAAACAGAAAAAAAGCCTTTGAAGGTATGTAGCTCTCAGGAGAACTCCCCAGTGGGTAGTTCCTCTCAGGGAGTCCCCAGAACTGCTTGGTCTGAAAACGGCTAATATCAGACCAGAAACACAAGTCCAAATGTTGATTTTCTGGATGTGTACACAAGCAACATAAATCGAATCGAGGGTCTAAGGACAGAGGGGGGGCACTCCCTGTACAGATTGTAAAGCCCTCTGAGACTAATGTATTTTGTGATTTTGGGCTATATAAATAAAATTTGATTTGATAAATACTGACCCTCGGTACCTCCCAGCCCCTCTTTAGGATGCAAACTGAGCTCTGTGGCTGCCTCTGCTCCTCTCAGGTCCTTCTCCTCCTGACTCCTCCGCTTGACAACCAGAGAGCTGCTGCTATCCAGGACAGGAGACAGAGACTTCCTGGCTGCACACAGAAAAAAAAGACACACATTCACAAACAAGTAAATATCTCGCATGCCTGGACCACATTATTGTGGAATTAGATATTACAATCTTTGGTTGTTGTGAGATGAAAACTTTTAAAAAAGATATTGACTCTGCTCTGAGTAAAGCCATGCCAGACAAACAAATGAAACAAAAACAATAGTACATGTACTGTGTCGCTAACAAGAGGATTTTCTGTGTCTGTGTTCACCATTATTAGCCCTGGCAGTGTAGCAGTCCTCACCAGGGTGGCAGGGCCTGGATCGGGCTGCAGCTGCTCTCCCCAGCAGGTCCAGCTCACTGGCCTTACGACAAGCTGACAGCTCTGGATCAGCGTGGTGAGACGGCACCTCCTCCACACTGAAGGCCCCTGATGGGCCAGGCCTGGCCTCTCCAGCCCCCCGAGCCTCCAGCACTTGACTCTTAACATCGGACATCTTGCTGCGAACCTCAGCCATCTGGGCCTTGAGGCGAATCAGGACCCCAGAGTCTGGAGCTGATCGTCGCACCACCTGAGGCCGCCGCTCTCGTTCTTTCCTGGAGTGAGGATTGGCTGGAAGATTTAAAAAAAAAAAAAAAAACATGGGAGGAGGGAAACTGAGAACACCATTTAAGCATTTAGCCTGGATAAAATCATATTTTTTTCTGCACGATTTTGTTAAAAAATATGCCTTATAAAATGAAAATGATTAATTGAAAAAACAAGCAAAAGATTAATTGATAAGTAATTGGTCGCTGTATCAATTCCTACTCTCCACACTGGCCCTGAAGCTATTCTATACGTCTACACTGTAGGAGATATAAAGCATTAGCAGTCTGCGTTAACCAACTTGAGTTCTATCTTCCAAAATCGGCTTATTTAGTATGAAATTCACTTTTTGTTTCCCTGACATGATGTTCCTTTTGTTTACTCTGTGATGTTAGGGTTAGGATCTGTAGTATTTTATTTTGGCGGGACCTGATTGACTTGTGGATGGATTGCCTTGTGTTTGAGAGCCTGGTGTGTTTATAGACCTTGGCTGTGCAGGAGGGACACAGGAGGCCGAGGCTGAAGGCCCCACAGAGACTCCACACTGCTGCGCTCCTTCAGATCCAGCAGCTGGATCAGAATGACCGGGTCGATCTCCAGGAGGCTGCTGCTGCCTGGCCCGACAGCACCTCCAGCAGCTGCAGCGCTGCCACTGGCACTACGGCCAGCTGTACTGCGATGTAACGAACGCACAGTGGAGCTGGACCCACCTGCAGATCAGGCAGAAGAGAGACTTGAGATAAAGAGTTATTTCTTTGTCATTTTATTCTTAATCACTGTATATGCCATTTGTGGTGCTACAACTACAATTTGTAACACACACACACATACACACACTAAGTGTTTTTATATCAGCACCCTGTGAGGGGCACAGTGCACCAACAATGACTCATCCTCTTCTTGCCTTTCAACACCAACACAGTCACACTGAGGGAGCTGCTTTAAGACCCACCATCATATGTTTTTGCCTGTGCAGGTGTCCAACAACACAAACAGACGTAACTGTGTAAAATCTCAAACAGGGACTGAGACTTTTACATGCCTTGACTGAAGATTGAACGAAGCCTTTATCTGAGGCAGGAAGTTAAATATTTTATATTTCCAACTTTACAAATGTGAGGATTACGCAGTAAAGTAAAATAATCATTTGTTTCAGCTGTTCAATGTCAGCAGGGACAATCAAGGACATGAGCAGATTATGTAATGCAGACTGTTTTGGTTATGTTTACATAAGTATAAACTGAGCTTCATTCTTCGGCCCATAGACAAACAAGATACAGTATCTGCTAACAAACAAGCAAACAAACAGATCTCCTTTGCAGAAATCAACAAGAGGACCTCCTACACAACACAGGGGAGAATTGTCAACTGTGAGATTTGCAGCATAAATTTTGAAAAATAACTTCATATTAGTGCATGAATTCTACCTGTGGCTCCGGCCAAGTCGTCAGGAAGCTCTCCTTCTTCTGTCTCCAGGTTCCCAATGAAGTCTACGTCATTCTCTCCCGACCTGTGCAAACATACAGTACTGCAGGTAGGTAAAAGGCCTCATATTAGCTTTGGTTGAACTTCGTTATTTTTGCAATACTTTTGAATGGAGACTGTAACTGTGCATTGTTGTCAAAAATTGTACAATTAATCGAGTTGAGACTACAAACATGCCTTTGACCGTGGCTATTTGGGACAGTGAAAAATAAGTTGGATTTCTGAAACTCCAACAATGTTACATTTTTAGAGGGATTTGAGGAATTCTACTCACATGGTTTCTTCATCTATGTCGTTCTCCTCAGTGTTGCTGGTGGCAGTGGAGCTCCCCGAGGTGCTGCTGCCATCCAGTGGGTTCACCTCCTCCTCTGTTAGACAGTCCACCTCCAAGTCTCCATCAGACAGCTCCTGATCAACACAGAGACATGTTCATGATCACACCACGCTCATTTTTTTGTAGTAGAGATATCCACTACAGATATCCCCATATCTTTTAGAGTTCAGGTTAAAGGTCCAAACAGTTAACTTTGATCGGGGTGTCTCAAGTCAGTCCAAAGGATGAGGGTCAGTGCAAAAAAAAAAAAAAAAAAAAAATATTGTCAATGTCAACCAAAAAACAAGTTTCAATTGTTTATAAAAACCTATTAAAATTATCCATTTTCACTCAATTTAAGAACTGGAGCCACTTCTTATCAATTTTTGAAAGTGACAGAACCACAGAACAGCTTGAAGAAATAAACCAGCCAGTAGTTTCAAACCACAAAGTTACAGAAGTGCACAGCAGAAAGGAAACTGGAGACATCTTATAACTATGAAATAAAGATAAGTGGTTTGTTTCTGTTAATGCTGAGGATGAGAACAGGCTGTGCAGAGACTGTCCAAACCTTCCACTACAGATTAAAACTAAACGCCAGTGTTTACAGATTTTGTACAAAACACTGGAGAAACTGTCAGTGATATTATAAATATTCTCAAAGCAAAACAATAAATGTGGAAGCAGACTGTATCTGCAGATCCTCACCAGGAAATGACTTGAACAGGATATCCTTAAGTTTACATAAATCAACAGTAAGATCTGTGAAACCTTTTTATTGCGTCTACAGGGGAATCATCTAGGTTTCCACCATTTGCTTGCTCCATATGCATCAAGAAGCAATAAGCTGAGAATAAAAATAAAAAAAAAGTTTAACATAATGATATATAGTAGTATAGTCCATTGTTACATTAGAGTCGTCGTGCTGGGTCCTCTCCTCTTCTTCGCCTTTTTTAGTGTTGATCAAAGTGGTCTGGATGTCGTCGTCACTCTTCACTGAGCGAGGGTCTCTGTCAGAGGCGGCGGTGCCCGCAGCGAGCCTCATGTCAGGCGGTGAGGAGCTGCGTGACGTCTGACGCCGGAACAGCTCGATGGCCAGCCGCTGAAAACGGAAACATGATTTAATCAAGAAGATTGATAAATCTGTTACAGCTCGATGCAAGTTTATTCAGACACAAGACAAACATGCATGTTTGGGTTGGTCTGTGTAATAATCTCAAATATTTTTAATTTTTTAGACTGTTGCACTTGAATAACATTAGTGAGATTGTCTTGTTCCAAACCAGACTATCAGGTGTAAATACCTTAAATGCCTCAAACGTTTTACTTTTTTTTAGTATATAAAAAAACAGAAAACAAGGAGTTATGAGGCATTAACAGTATTTGGCTACTAGGGCAACCCTGTAGCAGAGACGATGAGTGTGAACCCACGCCCAGCGGTCCCAGGTCAAGAGTTCATTTCTAGCCCAACAGCCACTGAAAAAAAACCTTCAACAGGATCTAAACTGTTCAATAAAAAACTAAATAAATCCTATTTTCTCCCCACATTTTTTGTCTGCTCCTCTTTCTCCCTCTGCTTTGCTTAGTGTATGAATATGGTACATAACATCTAAAAAAACATACAGAACACAAAACTTTGTCCATCGTTGAATAAACAGTCACACATTATTATAGAGGTGTTGCCCTAAAAACTAACTGTAAATCTAACTCACAAAACTGTTCTCACTTCAAAGATCTAAAGACACAAGAACACACATACAGTAGTGTTTCTATCGCTTCAGAGGACATTACATTGACTTAGATTCATTTCCTCCTGACTTACTCTCACTATGACTCTCTACTTAGATTAATTATAAAAAGTCTTTGAGACTGAATGATTTACATTACAGGGAGAAAAAGCAAGTCCCCCTACAGTTGCCACCATAAAGAGGAAGAGTCTCTAAAATGCGACACAAATCCGACACTGACTCTAAACTATATTATATTATATTATGTATTCAGTATCATCACACACTCACACAGTACCTCTTTCAGGTTGTTGATCTGCTGGATGTAGCCACTTTGGGCCGACTCCAGCTGGCTGATGTACCAGTACTGGTCTCTACACTTCTGGAAGAAGGTGGGTGATCGAACCTGGTAGCTGTACAGCACCGCATGTAAACCAAAGACACTGTTACTCTATGACAACATACCTGCTATACTCATGGTTTCTATAATATCAGTGTTGTGCAAGTACAGGTGAGCATGTTCTACACGACGACGATAAAGTGTGTGTGAGTGCTCACCGGAGCACCAGTGTGTCAGTCTGCATGTTCAGGTAACCCTCACTGGCCAGAAGGTCCAGTCTGAAGAAGCGGTTGTAGCCCCAGCATTCTCCGACCTCAAAGTCAGACGCAAACTCTCGAATAATGTTCTTGGTTGGATCACTGGAGGCCTGATGGACCATCTCCACGCGGTACTCATACCTACACAGAACCGAAACAACATCATTACACAGTGAAATACACACACAGAAAGTGAGAAGAGATTTAGTTTTTTGTTTTAAATGTTATTATATTATTGAAAATAGTCATTTGTCATAATTTTACTAGATGTGATTTGTTTTTAAGCTTTAAAAACAGACAAATAGACTCTGAGCTTAGTTACAAAATCTTCAAGGTGTGAAAGCTGCAGTTGAGAATCTGATCATTCAAGCTCAGGCTATAAGGAGAAAGTAGAAATACAGAAATAACGTGGTAGAGGAAGGTAAGGATGAGAACAGCCAACAAAGAAGAGATTTAATGAAGTCTGTGGAGAAAGAAATGGGATTTACTGAGATAAAATACTTACTTTGATGTTTCAGGGAGTCCAGCGGATAGTTCCAGGAACACAGACAGGTAGTTTCCACGAACCACACCGTTTCCATCCTGGAAAATCACACAAGAATTAACACAGGGACCTGGGCACTGGTTTTGGAAAGTTTTTAGGAACCTAACTTAACTGAACTACACATTTATCTGTTTAGTGATTGTATTATCAGTGAAAACATCTAAAAAAAAATGTTTTTTGTTTTTTTATAGCAGCATACAATCAATGGATTCACATTATCATTGACACATTAAACTCACTTGTTTGAGACAAGATTATCGACACTTGACTATGGAAATAAATTGTGATCAAAAAGATGAAAAGCAACGCACCATAATGTAGATGCTAAAGCTCATTTTGAACCAGGTGTGTAAATAGAAAACATACAGTGAAAGGAGAAAATATTTCAAACTCACCGGGTAGACTTTGAGCCTCCAGCAGAGCCCAGATATCTGTAGAGGAGGGCTGTACACCGGGTCGGCCCGCTGCCTCAGAGTGCTACACACACACACACACACACACACACATATATCATGATCAGACCAGATCCAAGTCATACGTTTCAGATGCACATCTTTAAATCAAGAGAGGATGTTGTTGTAAGTGTTAGTGTCGTAAAAGGGGACTCATTTAGATTTTAACTTAAATTTCAGCCAATGAAAACAAGTGTAGATACACCGAAACATAATTAATACGCTCCAGTTCATATGAATACATCTGAAGCCGAAAGCGTTTATAGCTGCTCTGAACGACCACACCCGCAGTGCTCTGCTGACAGTGCTTGCTCTGCTCAAGCACTGTCAGCTAAATGTAAAAGATGTTTAAAATTTTACGTTATTCACTAAGGCATGCATAGTTGATGAAAATTTATTTTTATTGTCAGTTATGGCTTAATGCAACCAAAAACAGGATTTACCTGAAGTTGACCAGAACAAAAGTGCTGGAGTCATATGCAGGAACCAGTTCACTGAAAACACACAGAGGAAGATTTCACACAACTACAGACTACATAATCAGTTAATTAAAAGAATAATCCAATATGATATTTTATTACTCTGTTTTATTACATCTCTGTTGGACCAAGACGTAACTCGACTTCTCCTAAAGCCGAGCAGTTTACCTGGTGAAGTCTGGAGGGACCGGCGTGGTGACGAAGGACTGCATTGGTTTCCGATGGACCTGCTGGAACATGAGCAGGATCTCTGGGCTCTTGGAGATCAGTTCACTCTTACTGCAGGAGTGAAGCTGCTCACACACACACACACAAACAGCAAAATAATCATGTTGTCACTTAAAACATGCAGCTAAAACAACGATACTGGTCATCCACTAAAGCCAGTTCAACAGGAATCTTTATGTAAAATAAGTAATCCAGTGTAATGTAAGTCTACTAATAATATAAGTTGTGAATCTGTTTATAAGATAATATGTACATGTACGTTTTAGGTCTATATTTTTATTTGGGGGCTCTACTGGAATATCTTTCAGTTAAAAAAAAGAAAAATCTCCTTATTCATCTCATACTGACTCTTTAGGCAGCCCTGAGTTCAGCCTCTGTCTAAAAGAGGTCCCGTCTCTTTAAAAAACCCCTACTAATGAGCTACCCCTGTTCTGATTGGTTAGCTTCCTGATGCTGCTCCTCAGGAGACGACTTCTGGCTACAGAGGCTACATAAACAAACAGTTGTCAGATTTCACTTCTTTTTCTCTTTTTTTTTACGCAAAATGGAAACTTTTAAAATACATCCATACATGTTCGAGCCCAATTCCAATCTGAATTATGCAAGTTTACGACACGAACAACCCATGGAACAAACGCAGCAACAAAAGCTACAGAACGAATGTCCATTTGAGGGCATGTGTGAAGGAGGAAGTAGAGGTAACATCACAAACTAAATGTCAGGGCTGGGTGAAGACCTGAATGTTTTTTTTCTTTACATACGTTCACCTCAAGTTTTGGAACTTCAACTATGTTTTACAGACATCTGACATCATAACTTTATAACAATCACAGTATTCTCCCTTTAAGACACATATTACAATTTAATACGATCAAACACAACAAACTATTGCCTTAAAGAACCACACAGTGCTGGTGCCACAGTTTTAACATTACACAACTAAAAACAAACAGCACAGCTAAATGACTGGAAGCTTTGAGCTGCTGTAGACAAACTACCTGATGCTCCACCTCCTGCAGGAGAGATTCCAGCAGCTCCGTCTCCTGGGTCAAGGACGTCTTCTGGCCTGGTGGGGAGGAGAGCGTTTCTATTTTCAGTGCACTTGTGCTGTGCTGAATGTCAGCCCTGATGGAGGCTGGTGAGTGTGGGTGTGTGTGTGTGTGTGTGTATGTGGGCGCTGAGTGCATGCATTCACTCAGTCCAGATAAATATTTCATGTGTGTATTACCCAGAGCTCTACCATAAGCTCTATAAAAAGGAGCTCCTTGCTGCTTTCAGCGGGGAGTAAGAATATTTTGTGAAGGTCATGACCTTTCTCATTGTCTCATCGTAGTGCCAGTTAAGAGGACTTGCATCAACAAGGATTCATTTATACTAAAAGCAGGGTTAACTTTTATTTAAAATGAACCGTTTTGCATTTAAAGTTAAATCTTGGAATATGTAGCAAGCATGGAAATATTGCTCAGTGACTAATGAACCTCCCACATGCACCGCACATTTAAGCCTCCGGGAAAGTCTTAGAAATCAACACAGCTGCAGAGTGACAGTGAGGAGACGAGGAGTCCTACCCATGAGGGTGATGAGTTTGTTCTTCAGCTGGTTGTCAAGACGAGCGATCATCATTTCCACAGCGTTTCGGATCTCTCTGACCCTCTCATCCTTCGCTCCCCTGACGGCCTCCACATTCCTCTCCTGACACACACACACACACACACACTATTAGTATATAGTTTATATCATAAGAGCCGTTTCAACTTTCAATTTAACAGACAGCAGCAGCTCCCAACTGAAATACCAACATGTTGTCGCCATCTAGTGGATGTAAGCAACACACAAAAAAAATTAATAAAATAAAACACTTAAATGTAACACTAATACATTTCTTAAATAATATATTTCTATGTTTTCTAGTTCTCTAGTTAGTTTCTTGATACTCCATTGAGTGAAGTGCTCATGTATCTGATCTGAGTTTTAGAGCAGTCCTCACCACTTCCTGCACCAGACTGATAAGCTCCATAAGGCGGCGGCGGAGCTTGCCGACCTCCTCCTTCACTTTAGTCACATGCTGCTCATAGATCTCCACCAGAGGCTTGAATGTGTGACCACCGTGCTAGAGGCAGCAGAGAGGAGAATACATTCAGTCACATGGAGGAACATTAAATAACAATAATAAATAATAAATTATTATTTATTTAAACTTTATTATTTAAACTTTTATTACAGCTCCCACCCAACTCATTTTTTTTTACTTATACTCTGTGGTAAGATGTTTATTGTTGTTGAATAGTTTGGGTGTTTCTGATGTAACTGCAGGAAACGTTTCAGTTCAAGCTGTCAAAATATAAAAATGTGAAAAGTTACCATGCCTCCCCACAGAGCACACTGGTGACAGATGCATTTCTTACAGGTCCAACAGAAAACACTCAGCTTCTCATGGTGGTTCTCGCATCTGCAGAGGATGTCAAATATTACTTTGTGTCATTATGAGTAAAAAACGGGCGATAATGAATGTGGTGAAAGATGGGCAGGAGGAATTAATGCTAATTAAAGCTCGTCTACATTCTGACCTATTACTTTTTAACTGGCAGCTTACAGACCAGCTATGTGTTCAGATTTTGTTTGCAAAAAATCAACCCTAATGAAGACCAGGGTGGAAGAAACGGGGTGGAGGAGCAGCAGGAGGTGCTCACTTGTCCTTGTCGTTGTCCTCATGCTTGGTGAGGCTGCAGAGCTGCAGGGTGTCCAGCTGCTGGGTGACCTCCTCCGCCCAGCGACAGTTGACCAGCTCCCTCAGCTGCAGCGGAGCCCTGAGTTACAGCACGCACACATACACAAACACTTTAATACCGCACCACATATCACACACAACACGCATATCAACATAAATACTAAATGAAACATACTCCCATCATGACACTAATACATGTAAGGTTCTCTACACTGATTACATTGCTGTAAAAAATAATTTGCCACTTCACATTTAAAGTTGCACAGTGTTTGAACAATGACACACAGTGTGGAGGGTTCCAGGTGTGTGTGTGTGTGTGTGTGTGTGTGTGTGTGTAGTATCAGCGACTTACCGACAGTGTGGACACTGGGCTCTCTGCTCCGTCAACCAGCGCTGTCAAGAAAAAGTAATAGAAGTAAGAAATCCTGCTAAGACCATCTTGTTAGTTGATTTTGAGACCATCCTACACGCACTGATTAGGCCACAAATGAAAATATAAAAATGAAAATACTCATTAGTAATCACTAATCACTAATGCTCTATTTACACTGTGTGGGCAACATTTGAAAGTCATGTGTTTAGCTGGAATTGAGGGTTCACTGAAATAACATAACAGAGTTACAAAAAGGGAAATGCAACACTAAACCCCTGACCTTTTTAAGAGGAACTGCTGCACAGCTTTTCACAAACCTCTATTATGTTGAATTTGGCTCTAATTGAATGACACATTATCAGACTGCACGGGCAGGCAAATTTTTAATCTTTGCAGCTGAGGGGAAAAAAAACAACTTGAATCTGGCCTGTTCTGACAGAACTCAAAATATATGCATAATTAACCAAGTTTGTATCTTAATCCCAGCATTTGCTAATATAAGAATAAGGAGCGGTGCAGTGAGGATTTGCTGGTTTAAACAGGCTTACCCGTATGCAGCTGAAGCAGCAGAGTTTGGAGCAGTGTGGGCAGAGACGAGCATCCCTCAGTTTCTCCATACAGATGAAGCAGCGAAACACCTCGGCGATGCTCTGCACAGGGACAGAGGAAAGATGACGGTTTGAAACCAACGTCAGCCTCAGATATGACCACAGAGTTGAGTCAACACCACAAAGATAAGCAGTTTTACTGCAGAGCTGCCGTACTGGATTGTACAGTTGCACTTAATAACTGACTGCAAAGCAAACTAGGTAAAATAATGTACATCATCTTCTGTTATTGTGGGTGGTCAGTGAAGACATTATTAGATCATCTGTAAGCCATATTCACATTATAGCATAAAAAGGAGGTTCTTGTGCTGCAAGTGCACATTTCAAACTTTTATAAACAGATCATGATTCTGCTTAATAGGAAAAAAATACTTTTACCAACAGTTGTTAGATCACTTTAGAGAATCAAATAGTGTTTTGATGATGATTTATTACAGTTGCACTCGGAAAAACACTCCTTCAGGACATCAGGAGCATCGCCACAAACCACAGATACAATAATGGAAGAAAGCTCTGTTTCTGCAATAACATGCGAGCTCAGATTACAAATAACATAACATTACAATCTAGTTTTGATAGTAAGGACTTGATATGAGGGTTGACAGTTTCATCTTTTTAGAAAAACACATTCAGTATTTTCACATTAAATGTCACCATTGTGTTTTTCAAAACAAGGATTCACTCCTGTCAACACATGATATACTGACCAGCCTTCACACTGTCACTCGCTGCCTGCTGTCCTAATATTGCTGCTAAGCTCCAGACGGGTAAATGATAAAGCATTTGACATGCGCGACATGTACCTCAACACTTTGTTCATCCATTTCAGCCAGTTTGAGTTCTTGATCTCAGGAACAAATCAAAGAAGTTGTAGCCAGTTGTCTGAAAAGAGAAGTAACATTAAAACACACAAACTTCAATTGTGATCAGAAGCTCAAATATTCCAGGATGCACAACATGACCCTGATGTAAAAAGACTTTTCTAATAAAGCAGCCGCTCCCCCCATTGTTTTCCAAGTTACCATGAAGGCGGCAACACAATCCAGATGTTTCAAACCAATCCTCACTTTCAGCCATGTCACCATTTTACGATCACTTTGAAAACAATAAAAAACTTACGAATTACACAATATATCCTGACCTGTACAGGATTTTTGAGGTCGATAACAATATTGTTGTTATCGACCTGGTAATGATATATCAGTCGATATTAATTTTCTTTAAACATCCCATAACATAAATACACATGTTCTTTATGGTTCTCTTCTTTAACAATAGCGACCCTGAAATGGTCACTGGACAGCACATCTTGTCTATTCTCTGGTGGACAAACTATAAAGTGGTGACACTGTTTCAACACATATCTCTGACAACGTAATATTTTCAATTTCTTGTCAATTCTTGATTAATCAATTAGTCAGAAATGCGTAGTATACTAAAGCCCAAGATTTTGTCCAGTGGTTCCTAACCTAGGGGACAGGCCCCTCCAAATGGTCACCAGATAAATCTGAGGGGTCCTGAGGTGATTAGGGGAGAGAAAAGAAGAACAAAAAAAAAAACAACAAATTCTGATACACAAATCAATGAGAAAAATTTAGAGAGAAAAATCACTATTTGGTGGAGCTGTTAACAACTCATAGACATCTGAAATATGACCAGTCTACACACTGCTTTATGTAAGACCTGAAAAGCCACAATGGTTGGAAACCAGTGGTTTCATCTATAATAATGTGTTGGGTTTTAAAAGCTTGTTACATTATCCATTGTGTCAAATCTTCACCTGGAAAGTAACTAAAGCTGCCAAATAAATGCAGTGAAGTAGAAAGGCAGATATTTATCCCTGAAATGTAGCGGAGTAGGAGTGTAAAGCAGCATCAAATAGAAATACTCAAGTAAAGTACAAGTACCTCAACATTGTACTTTAGTATAGTAAATGTACTTATGTTCAACGATAAAACATGTGTATGTCCCTTCAAGAAAAAGCTACAAAACACAGTTTCCGTTGTGAACAGGTCGTGTTTGCTTGTAGTCAGTGGCAGCCAACATAAAAAGGCCGAGCATCAGCAGCTAACATGTCCAGCAGCAGACATGACAGGAGCTTTATGTTTACAGGGGTAAACAGGGGTAACTGTTAACTTAATATACATGTGCCTAATAAACAGGCGAAAGCTGAACAAACTACAGTAAACATGTAGCTGTTGTGTAGAGATGTGATGCTAGCTAGCTGGCTTCACTCACCTCCCAGAGACTCAGCTTCGTCAGTCACAACCTGATATACTGGTGGGGTGAAGGCTAAAGTTGTCTACATTATATATCCTAGCACACAGCAGGCGTTATCTCCGCTTGTTTAGCTAGCATCAAACACCATAAAACATCCCGTTTCAGCTGTATCAACGCGGAAAAACACTAAAACGCTCCACAGGGGATAAAAATGCTCTAAATTGAAGCTGTAGCGCTGTCTGTCCCCTAGCAATATCCAATTAGATGGCTGCGTTTCTTCTTCTCTTCATCTTTAATTGCTTCGTGTTTCTCGCGCAGGATGTGCGCTACCGCCACCTTCTGGGCAGAGTGTTTTATGCAAATCCTGAACTCAGGTAAAACTACTATTTGTCCCCCCTGATGTAAGCTGAAGTTTTGCCTTTTTATACATACTATATTTTGTAATGGATTTATCCACGCCACACATTGCTCAATGATGTTCCTTAGTGTAAATATCTGGTCAGTGCACCCTCTTCTTTTTCCTGAAGCCTGTCTGTTCCTGGTGTTGATGTTGAGTTTGTTACCTGCAGGTGTTGGGTTAGTAGGATGCACCCATCTCACTGCCTCTCAAGCTTGTTACCATCCTTGTCTTTTACAGGAGCAGATTAGCTGAAGTTTGGTGATTTTATCTTAGCTGCCCATTCTGCTTTACAGGCTAGCATCTCATCAAAGGCTTTTCTGTCATTCCTTTCACTCTTCTTGACCTGTGTATAGGTTTCTTGGACCTGTTCCTGTAGCCTTGGTGACTTGGTGTTCAGCATCATGCACTGAAAAGATTTTCTCAACTCCAACACAAACTCTTAAGAGACCTGCACCACTTCTCAATGTTTAACATGTGGTTAATCTGGTTAGCCGTGAGACCATCGGGTGACCTTCAATTACATTTGAGCATATGTACATGTTACTTTTGGACAAAATAAACATTTTTGTATCTTGTAATCTAAAAATAATGTTAAAAAATAATGACTTTGTATAATAACCCAATATCCATAATTTGACTCATTGCACAGCACTACCTGTACTATTTTTAGAAGTAACCAAAGCCTGCACATTTAGCACAAACAATATACTATATTATACTATACATACATGGCAGATGCAATGATTTCTGAATATAAAGGATCAATAATGGATATATATATATATATATATATATATATATATATATATATATATATATATATATGTATATATATGGACGTTGAGCATGTTTGTTCCTGTAAAAAAGGTGTAGATGATCAACGTCTTTATTACTGAATCATTCTGACTTACTATCTCAAAATCAGCAAGAGCCAGTTTCTGTCCATCACTAACACACACTGAGCTATCTTCTCTGTCACACACACACACACACACACACATACGCTGTAAATTTGCAGTAATCTCATTGTTGATTTATGCAAACAGTCTGAAGCTGGATAGGACACACAGAGGCTTTATGCAAATCAACCTATGAGGCAGTGCGGGGTGTACTGCAGAGGTGAATGTTTCTCCACTTAGGAAAATGCTGATGAGCAGCTGTGGATTTCCAAACTTTTTATTCCAATACTAGCTTCCCTTTGAATAATCAGGAGGACAGATTGCAGCTGGAGCAGCACAAACTATTTACCTGAGGTGAGTTACTCCTCCAGCAGAGGCTCATCAATGACTTTTTTTACTTCATTATTTCTCACCTGAGTTTTAATAGGAGTTTGCTTGCTTGCTTCAAATAACTGTGAGAGCCAGGCTGAGGTCTGCTAGTGCTTTATGAATATTATAACTAGCGATCACACAGGAGTATGTACAGTTTGTGTGGTGTTGTGGAGGGGAGGGTGCATTAGAATAAAGTCAAGATCATTTTCCTGGGCGACCTGAGTGCTTCATTGTCCTGGTATAGTTACAATCCTGTAGGAAAATCAGCTATATTTATCATTACAGATATTAAGATGAGCGCAGACACAGTGGAGCAGTCGGAAGCTGCAGCTGAACAGGCAGGTAAGAATATTTCACCTTCCTCATAAACACGACCGAATCACCGGAGCACATGGACGAGTTCAACAGATGTGACTCGGGACAGATCACTGTTTATTCTGATTTCTACTGATGATGATGATGGAGTTCCACAGAAAGAGTTTATCGTCTTTACATTTGAACGACTCTCATATTTTATCAGCTGATGGAGGATTTGTTTCGCTGATAACGTGGAAAAGATGTCTGTATTATTTAAAAAAATGTCATTTAAAGACACTTTTGCCCTCTCAGCCGTAAGAATATTTTTTATTCTGTTTCTGTGTATGATGTGTGCCAGTTTAAACATCTTTAATCTGGCCTTTTATTCAAGTATAATTAATAATTTTTGAGGTTTTTTTGCTGCTCAACAATCTGTAATGCTGCTATTTTCATTAGGTGTATTTAGTAAATACACATTTTTTTCCCGACTTCACCAGACACAAGCACGCTTTAAGAGTAACAGATTATTTTTTTTATATTGGTCTACATGATGCCAAAGTGTGTGTGAGTGTTTTGTGGCAGTTAATTGCTATACCAGGATGTACCCGAGGCTGTTTGCTGAGAAATGCAGCCTGGGGCCCAAAGACGGCAACCAGAGCGCAAAACAAAACAAGGAACCAGGAAACAGAAAATGTGGAACTTTTACTTAAACAATAGCTGCATGCATGAGAGAATGGATTAGCTGGTTTTCATGTTTTTGTCAATATATGGTCATCGAGGCACTTTAGTCACTAACTCTCATTCACTCTAAAAATCACTGGTTTAAAATTTTACCCATCGTCTGAGTCAATATAGCACCAACACAACTGACTGTGCCAGAGTTAACAAAACACCAGGCAAATTGTCTGTAACACTGGTCAAAATAAAAAAATTTAAAAATTAAAAAAAAAAAAAAATGCAGAAACCAGAATTGACATTTTGGGCAGAAGTAACAAATCGCTGTAAACAATAAATGTCAGCTGGCCGTTGTGAGCAGTGAATTGTGAACAGAAGACAGTAACACAGTCCAGTTGATTATCAGATTATCACTGTTTCAAATAAAATGTCAATCGAGTTTCAGTTCAGTCAATTGATAGTTTATCCCCCTATTTATCATTTCACATACATTTCATCACTTCCATTTTGCAATTATGTGTTGTGAATGATGAATGTAAGACGGGGGAAATGTTGAAACACGGCTCTGTTTTCATTATATTGCGACTGTTTTAATCGAAATCGTTCTATATTTCAGTTCGGATACACTTTCATCACCACCGTGTTGTTATGTGATTTAGGCGAATTAATCCTTTAGCTGTTAAAAGTTTCGAAACTCGTTTATATGTTCCCACTGGGAAAGGAACAAATTGAAATACACTTAAAGAGCTCATCATTCAAATGAAATCTGCTGTGTATTTCAGGTTGCAGATGATGTACAGTTTTGTCCCACAATGCATTGTACAAAACAAGACGAGCAGAGCTGCAACGATTAATCGATTGACAGAAAATGAATTGAGGACTCTTGATAATCAATGAATTGTTTCGAGTCATTTTGTGGGAAAAGAGGGACACAAAAGATTTGTTTTCTCCTCTAGTGTGAATATTTTTGGGTTGTGGACTGTTGGTCAGCGCAAAACAAGACATTTGAGGATGTCACTGGGACTTCTGGTAAACAGGGACAGACAGTTTTCACCAGTTTCCAAAAATGTATAGATTAAATTGATTGATGGAAAAAAATAAAAGATTAATCAATGATGATAATATTCATTAGTTGCAGCTCTAGTGGTTTTAAACAGATCCGTGCAGAAAGCAAGAAAAAACATGTTACTTTCACTTGTGTGTTGTTGTTTCTTTTTCTTTTTTTTCTTTTTTTTTTACTATGTTTGGGGCATTTTATTCCTTTATTGGACAAAAACAGGAGAGAGAATCATATGACAAAGGGTATTGGTATGTGTCTCCACTGCCAGACTATATTTCTATATATCACAGTGGCATTTCAACATCACAGATTTTGACTTTCACACTGATTTCTTGTATACTAATTTCCAAAAACAATACACTATGACATTTAGTATGTAGCACATACAGTATACTATTAGTATCTGGTACAGAATTGGGACATAGCTTCAGACTTTACGCTGCACAAATGTAATTTGGCCTCATATTCAGCCCTCAAGACTGAAGTCAAATAGATCATTGCACTCGTTTCCAGAGAAGTTTATATAGAGACAAAACACTGGTAATTATTGCACTGCAGTGACTGACTTTATGTGTGTGTGTGTGTGTGTGTGTGTGGAGTGCAGAGCTCTAAACACGGGCTTCCTGAGAACAGAAGAGCTAAATTTGCATGTCTTAGTCATTTCCATACTGGAAGTTTGGCTGTAAAGGCTGGTTGTGTCAGGTGGTGGTGATGTGGGGAGGGTGGGGGAGGAGGGTTGGGTCAGGGAGTGTAGGTGTATTTGCATCGTGTGTCTCCAGCGGCTCACTGTCTTTCTCTCTCTCTCTCTCACACACACACACACACACACACACACAGTCCCAAAGGCCCAATTTGACATTCAAATGATTCAAGCTTATCCAGCACCCCTTTGAACTCTCCTCTATCAGCTCTCTCTCTCTCTCTCTGTCCATCCTCTTGTTTGTTGCGTGCTGTACACATCACTTCTTGAAAAGACATGTCAGAGGTGTGTTGTTTTGGGGTTTTTTGGAAACACAGCCCTGCTTTAAAAACAGTCAGCAGCCAACCATCACCGTGAAAAACTGCTCACCAAACCGCTGCAGAAAAAGTCAGCTTTACTTTTCAGCAGCAGTTTTTGTTCAATTTGATTTACTTTTTTAAATAAAGTCTGATCAAATCTAATCAAATGAGGTCATTGCAGCAGCAAAAAGAGAAATATTCATCAACACAGTGTTTGAATAATAGACTTTACTTGATATTTGTTATGATGTGATTTGATCTTAAATGATTTGAGTTAAATGTCACAGAAACCACATCCTAAAACTCTTTCTTTCTTCTGTCATTTAGAGCAAAACGGACTCAACTTCAATCGCCATGTGAGTAACAGAGTTCTTCATAACTTAGTGTTAAGTTATTCCTGTTAGCAAACACACTTGGACATAGTAATGTTTGTATTCAGGTCAGTGGATGAAACTTTCATAATATATTATTAGGGTAAACTAATCAAACTCACTTCCTAATCTTTGATTGGATGTTTTTCTACATTGTTCTTAATGTCAACTATTCTCATGTTTCTCAATACTTTCTAACTACCCCAGTGTGTTTATGGCAGTCAGGGTCTAAGCCCATTAGTCTCTATTCAAGACAAATATTTACAAATATATACATACATTTTCAAAAAAGGCTCAGTAATTTCCTAAAACAGCTGGGCACTGTAGTTTTTAGCAATCCTTACTCAAACAGGAGCGCATTTGCTAGGGACTATTTCCAGCTGGGAGTGGACAGGATATGATTGCTTTATGCACATGCGCATTTATTGTTGGAAGTCAATCAACAACACATAACAATGACGAAGAATGAAGACTGTCCGAAAGCAGTCAGCAGCTTGTTCATGGGTTTCTCTCGACACTATCAAACGTGGTTTTGCTGCATGCAGGGCGCTTCGCTAACAAATTATATTTAACAGTAACTACAAATAACTCATGTGACAGGGCTTTGAAGCTGAACTTGCCTTTCAAAATACCTTTGTCTCTTTATCGCCATCTGACTTAATGCTAGAGGGCTAAACTACAGGTGAGGAGGGCTCATCATAACAGAACCTGCGTTAAGAGTATCATAAGAATTAGTACCATTAAAAAAAAACATTTTGAGTTGACGCTTAATTATCTTGTTAGCTTTGACAGCCCTAATCCTTTGACAAACTCAATAACATCTGAGTTGGAGGATTAGTTAAAAAGCCCAGAGCTGTGTGAATGTTAGGCTTACAGTCAGTATAATTCTTGGTAAAGGTACAGTCAGTATAATTGACTGTACCTTTACCCAACACTTAAGGTTTAACTGACTTTTAGATGGCTAACATCCTCAGGATAAACTACCTGCTCCCCCCCCCAGAAGATGTCAATAATGCCTGCCATCTCTTCACATCTCAAATAGTTTGCAGCTATTTAGATAATTCTCCAAACACTCTTTTTTGGCAGCGGAGCCTTTTCTTTCAGTGTTCATGTTTTCAGGAAGTGTGAAGGCTTTGAGGGGGGCGGTTATTTGCATACTGGCTTGCCCAAGGGAAGGGAGACAGTCTATCACTCTTTGTATCATGTTTAGTGACCAAACTGGTCCTGGAACGAGTGTGTGTGTGTGTGTGTGTGTGTACGTGTATGTGTGCGTGCGCGCTGTCTTCTTACACAGCACACACACATGAACCCATTTACTCCAAAAATGATGCGCAGGCACTATTTCACATCCTGTCAACTACAAAACAAAACTGATCCATTTTTACATTTTCATCTAAAGTGAGTGTGTGCTGTTTAATTGTGCTTTCCATGTCTCAGATAAAAACAGAGGATATCAACGACTCACCTCATTCAGCCTCCGCACTGAAGACATGTCACCTGACACAGAGCTCTCCCGTGCCTGGAGGTCAGCTGTCTGGGGTAGGACATAGACCCACTCAATGTCTGCATTTTCAAATGTTATTTAAAGGGGAACTTTTCAGTGATTTTACACACAAAGATCTATGGTAACACTTCATTTCAAAGGAAAGGTTATATATATATATATAATATTCTGATGAAGAGGTGATAATAATGTAATGTCATGGTAATAGCTTCGTATTAACAACTGTTATACTTTACAATAACAAGGTTAATAAAGTAAACAGTAAAGTAATTAATTTGTAAATATTGTTTTTGTGTGTGTGTGTGTGTTTTTCCTCAGGAGCTCACCTCTCTCCACACCATGCAGCAGCTGGTTCTGATGCCACCGTCTCACCTGTCGTCTCCTTCCCCCTTCCTGCTCTCCCAGAGCCCCACCAGCCACCAAGGTAGAGTCTAAAACGTCTACTGTTGTCGAGTAAATGATGCCGCCATCAAAAAACAAACAAAAAAGCACATGGCATCTTAGATAGACATTTTTACTTACTTAAAAACTACTTAAGGAGAAAAGTAAGATGAACTTGAGGCTTTAAATATATTAGCAGTGTCTTAATATCGAATCTAGATTTAAATACCGTCTAACAGCACCGGTTGAATCATGATGGTGCTACATGCAGTAACAAAGCAGAACTGTTTTTATAAACATTATTACTTTAAAAACAATATATTCACTTTCTTTTGGGGAGTTGCATGAGAAGATCAACATGAATCTCATACCTCTGTGTCTACAGTCAGAGCTGACGTCAAGGGGAAACAATCCTGGTGCTCTTCAAAGTTTAAAAATATGCCAATTGATATATTATTGATCAATAATCTTGTGATTTTTCTTGCAGCTCTTCTGCAGCAGAACCTGCTGTCCCTCCCCAGCCAGAATCAAACTAGTCTCCTCCAGCATCAACCTGGACTCGCTCTGACTCCACAGGTAGACCAAGACCCTTTCCTGTCTGCACACACACATCAGTATAACACACCGAGAACAATGTGCAGGCAAAAGCAGGGAAGAAGACTTCTGATTTGTAAACATAGATGTAAAATACCCCCAAAATGAGTTTTCCTTCTTTTTTCTAAGGACGGAAATGCTTTCAGCACATTTGTTATCTATTTTTGATATTAACAATCCACCAGACTCTTGCTTTCATAGGAAAACCTGTTCGGCACCAAACAGCAAACAAGACAAAGTTAATGACAAGATGGTGAATATTTAACACCTAAAGAGCCAAATGTTTCCCCTGGGAGTTTGTATAGAGCAAAAAAATAAAAATACGCCAGCGATATTCAGCTAATGCACAGAAACGTAAACATCTGGATAAGTAAATGTTGACTCCTGCAGATACATTATTGTCATTTTGTATTACAGAACAATAAAAACAAATGAATTGCCTTTTTTATTTCAGTTTGAAACTGAAGAGTTTTTCCGTGATGTATTCCTGATCCAGGCTATGAGTCGCTCTGGTTTAGCAGGACCATCTATGGAGAACCACATGGACATGTCCCACCTGCAGATGCCCAAACACATGGCTGTACCGCCACAAGAGGAGCCCAGTGATCTGGAGGAACTGGAGCAGTTCGCTAAAGCATTTAAACAAAGACGCATCAAACTGGGCTTTACTCAGGTACTGAAGACGATGAACCTCACTATGTTTTGCTCTTAACAGGAATCTCAGGTCGCTCTATGAAGTCATGTTTATGGTAAATAACTAAGATTATGAAAATAAGACCCATGTTGGTAGTTTTCAGGTTTTGGTTTACATTGTACATCGGTGCACTTTTAAAATATCCTCCTTATTTTGATTCTAGAATTAAAAATGTACTGATACATTATATAATATAAGCATATAAAATAATTCAAAACACACACAGATGTGGTTGAAAACTGAAAAAAAAACAAACAGTAAATTAACCTCAAGATTTCTTTTGTCAAACTTAATTATGTTTTGTGCTTGCATCTACTTTGACTTTTGCATGAGAGAGTAATATATTTAATATGTTTTATGTGTGTGTGTGTGTGTGTGTGTGTTTGGGCTCCATCACAGGGAGATGTGGGCCTTGCGATGGGAAAACTGTACGGCAATGACTTCAGCCAGACCACAATCTCCCGCTTCGAGGCTCTCAACCTCAGCTTCAAAAACATGTGCAAACTCAAACCTCTGCTGGAGAAATGGCTGAGTGACGCAGGTACAACACAGTGACGATTTATAACCACTGATTATTTTTGGTTTGACGTGAAAAGGGATAATGTGTTATATGTAGCAATAATATACAATAATATACAATAATCCAATTGTATTAAATTCTCTCTGGGAAAGTATTGCTGCTGCAGAAATATTGTTGCAGGAATACTTATTTGCTTATTTGCTTACTTGCCAATAGTTAGATGAGGATATTAAAACCACTCTCATGTCAGCATGGTAACTATGAAACTTCAGCCAAGACACTGTTAGCTTAGCTTAGCATAAAGGCTGGAAACAGAGGAAAACAAGTTACAATTGGTAGTGATTTTCTTGTCTAATTGTGGCTGTAAATAGCGTCAGTTTTCTGCGAAAAAGCACATAAAGTGAACAAGTATATTTCCCAAAATATCAAACCATTTCAACTAATAGCACAGACGCACAGAGGTCAGCTAATCAACTGCTTATTATGACCGAGTTAGAGTTTAATGTCCATGATAACAATAATAATAATAATAAATAATAATTAATATGTAATAGTAATATTTGTTTTTACCTTAGAGAACTCACCTTCCGACTCGATGAGCAACCCTACCTCCCTGCCGCCCCTGATGGAGGGCTACGGACGCAAACGGAAAAAGAGAACGAGCATCGAAACGAACATCAAGATGACTCTGGAGAAACGTTTCCTTGATGTGAGCGCAAGATTGATTCAGTATCAAACCGGCCTCTAGTCTGTCTTAAAACATTGTGACAACACCATACAACATGATTTTAGTCATTGAGAGCACATTAGCATGCTAACGGTTAGCATGAGGTACAGGTAATGGTTTAGGAATGGTTTAAAAAAACATAACAAACAAACAAACAAAAAAAAATCTTATTTCTCATTAGCTAAAATAGTTATATTTAAAATCGTATGATTTAAAGTTCAGATTTTATTTAAATGTTTTATTCAACCATGACCTGCTTAGCATCGAATGGCAAACAGACACAATTAGCAACTAGCTGGTTAACATAGTGGGGCATTTAAAGAACTAGATATTTCCTGCAAAAACAGAGCTAATAGAGTGAATATTGGACGTACTTTGACCAGGGGGACAGAAAAACCACTCCAAATAAATGATAACGTTGCTCCCTGGATGTGAGAACAAGCAACCTTGTTATTGTGATGATATGTCAGTGCGTTCACAACCTGCTTCTGCTGCTCCCAAGTGGCCAAAAAAATCATTTAATGCACCTTTTCAAGATTTCTCATGCTAATATTTGAAGGAGGGAATTATATTACCTTTTTTTTTTTTGGTCTTTCAGAACCCGAAGCCCAACTCCGAGGAGATAACCCTGATCTCAGAGCAGCTGGCCATGGAGAAGGAGGTGGTCCGAGTTTGGTTCTGTAATCGGCGTCAGAAAGAGAAGAGGATCTACTGCCCGGTGACTAATTTACCGGTCAAATCACACAACTACAACTCAAGAATGGTTAGCTGCAACGTCAGTCTACCAGTTACTCTTGAGATCATTTATAATTCAGAAAGTATAATATATGCAGTTTTTGAAAGTGATCTTAGTAAGTTTCTTAGTAAAAAAAAAAAACCATCAACATCTTGCACACTGAAGATGAAGACGTACTTAATGATCCATACATTATTTATGTCACGGCAGCGGCCTGTAGTAGCATTACACCATCATTTGGCTTCTTAAATAAATAATTAAACAGAAAATTCTCCATCCTTAAGTGTGTTTAAATGTTTTACTTTATTTTTGCCTGGAGCACAGTTTGTCATTTTTAAAAAAAAAAAAAGAAAAAAACAAAAAGAAAAAGAAAAAAAAAACCTGTTGAAATCAGAAAACTGCATATATTGTTTAATATAGATATTTTTTTTAAGCAACTATATTCCTCGGTCCTGATGTAAACGTGGCTTTATCTGATTCATTTCCACCCTGTTTCAGGCTTCAGCATCCAGATCCTACAGCCCTCTGGCTTCAGGTGGAGGCAAGTACCATTTCCTACATTCAAATAATGTTGTAAGTTAGAATGAATGTTCATTTTTGTCCTTTTAAAACAATATAAACATTTCCTACTATCACTACATGGGGTGAGTGCTGTGTGATCCTATATGTGCCTGTATGTTGGTTTCTGCATATGTGTGATTCCTCAGTAACATATTGACTTTTTTTCCTTCCAGTTTCATCGAATTCGTCTCCAAACAGTGCAAGTCGTGAAGCTTCTCCTAACGGTCTGTCCACAGCCTCTGCCTCTTTAACATCTCAAATCAACCCAGCTTCCTACAGCTCACCAGGGTATGAAACTGTGAAAATCTGACTTCACTCGTTGCATTTAAAATGTGTTCAACTGAAATTACAAAAATTGAATAGTCCTATATATTTTGCTAAAGACGCTTATTCGATTTGATTCAATTGGAATCACTCTGAAAGTGAGATGAGAAGATAGATATCAGTCCTGTATGTGGGTTATGTACAGTGACGCTGTTATTATAATTTACCATAAAGACTGGAAGTAGAGGGGAAACAGCTAGTAATCATAATAATAATATTTCCTAGAGTGTCTAACTATTTAAAATCATTATTGGGACTTAATTGCTGAATTAATTTGATCTGTAATAAGTAATAAGTAATAATCCTGTGATCCTCCCTTTGGCCTTTCAGGTCCTGGTACCGCACATGGAATCCTGCTGCGTATCATCACTGAGAAACATGAACTGTATCATATGAAGCTTTTTGAAGATTGTTTTGTTTGAGAAGGATGTACATTGAAGACGTGACAGAGTCACATAATATCCCTGTTATGAGGGTTATAATTATTACAGGCTAAACCGTAGACAAGACTTGTGACACAACAGTATCACAAGCAGAGGACTATAACACACCACACTGCTGTCGACAATCGCTCAGGTCCTATCAGTCTTCATGTGACGCTACTCTGCATAGATCTGCTGCAAAGATGAAGAATTCACAGAAAAAAACAAACAAACCCACAAGTTTATGCCTCAAATTTATAACTGTCAGGTTCAAAAATATTTTTGTTTGATTGCAGAAGGATTCAGGTCCAGTTCCATAAAGATTGTGCTACAAGCTCTTCCTTTTATCATCTTTATGCTGGGCTACAATGATCTCAGTTGTTGCTGTTATTTTATGTTTTTATGTTGATAGAATAGCTAGTGTCGTGTTAGCAAATTTGATACGGTCCTACATTGCGTACTGCTAGCCTGTCTAAATAAATACGCAGTCAAAGTGAGGGACTTTTCATCCATATGTTTATGACTAGTGCAAAAGGGCCACAGCCATTTTTAATTTTTTTTAAAGGATGATTAAAAATAAAATAATGAAACAAAACTCCCACATACGGTGTCCTATGTCTGTACAAACCTTCATCAGGTTTAGGCGATACACCTGATCAAGGTCGGGGCAGTTTTTTTATTTCACTGTTTTTCACAAAGTTACTCTTCTCTGATGTACCTGTTGCAAAAAATATCAGGTATGCAATATTCTATAAAAGATCATTTTGTTTATTACAACTTGGGTCTTATTATTGCAGTTTTGTCCATCATTCCTACCAGTTTTAATACTGGTTATTATTTAATATTAATATTGTACTAAGCAGGAGGAAAGAAACGCGTTCATACAGTTTGTAAATAACAACTTTGCCAGATTATCTACCAATTCTAAACTCATTGCCATCTAAATTGTTGCTGCTTTATTCACTTATGAAGACTTATAAGACACAAGTCTTTAAAAGGCCCTGAAAAACTATTTTTACTTTTTGCCAAACAGGTTCATTTCACATGAGAGATTGATGTATTTGTAATACAGTAAGTGGGCGTGGTTCAGCTGTAATAAAATGATGTCATGTGCTCCAATGGACCAGTCAAAATCAAATCTGATGAAATCGTGCACACACAGTCCAGATGAAGAAGACTGGTTTTAACTAATATTGTCTTTTTACAAACTTAAACTCTGACTGTTGCTGATTTAGTCATGAATATGTCGACATACTCTCTGTCTTAGGTTCATATGTTAAGGTCTCAGTATGCTTCGAATGAACTAGTGCATCCAACCACATCTAAAATCATTTTATAACTAACAAGGAGAAAAGCCTACTGTTGTCTCAAAGAATATTTATATGTCTTTCATGTGTCTTGAGCTGATGAGCCATACAAATAAGGACTTACAAAGATATATTAGAATGGTTCAACTTTATGCAAATGTCCTCTGGTGCTCTACAGCAACAACATGGACACCAACAACTAATCTAACGTTTGCTTTGATGCCTTCCACAAATGTTCTACTTGAACTAAAAAAAATGCAAAGCACTTCAGACAAATGTGGTAAAAGCTAATTGTCAGGCTCCCCCGTCCAATATGATATAACTGTAACAAGCTACTGGGCCTTAAATAAAAAAAATACAAAACAAGGCATGGAAAACATTGTTTTGAAAGTGAACTACTTTGTTGTGTGTCTGTACAGTTGCAGAGGTCCAACAAGCACCTCATTTGAAGCATGCTGAGGCCTTTAGTCCAGAAATGCTACAGTATGTCTTCTGTCTGGATAAGTTATTGGTGTAGTGGTCTAAAATTGAACCTGATTATAAACTGGAAGATAAGTTGATGTTGACTGCTGGAGTGTGTTTTTATTCATGTATTTTCATTTTAAGTCTCAAATGTGAGTTTGATATTTCAGAGCATCTGTTGGAGACGTGCTGCTTGCTGCATTGTTTACTTTCTCTTATATATATATTTTACTCATATAAATGCCCAGTGACATTTATTTGTTTGGTTGTATAGTTCCTTTTTGTAAAGTTGATTTCTATTTTGAGTGTGCATTGTATATTTTATTTCATTTTAGAGAAGTCTTGCAGTGGTATGAAAACTTTGAGCTAAGTAACTCATTGTTTTTACTGATGTAACTGAAGCTACTGTGGCAAAAATGGAAAAGTGGAAACAATGCCACGTGATCCTTTTTGTCTCAGGGAATCAATTCTGTTTACCTCTAACTCTCCAAGGACTCATTAAACAGGTGATCACTGTGTCTGACACAGGTTTAGCTTTCTTTTTCTTTATAATGAGTGAAATATAACTGCTGATACACAGTACACGCTCAGGATGTACATCATGAACAGCAAATTTTTTTTTTTTTTTAAATAGTCAAACTATTTCTTTCTAAATGTTTTATCTTGTTAAAATATTTTCTTAAATGTTTTTTGAATGCTACTGAGAGATCTTTAGGTTGTTTTGTTCAACTCACACACACACACAGTATATAACTTGAGGTTCACACACTTCTTTGCACACAAATGTGGCTCCTACAAAACCACCTCCTACAGATCAGTGCGTTCAGAGCAAGTTGAACTTTGACAGACTTTAATGTATCAGAGATCTTTGCTCCCTCTTTCATGTCTGACGGTGCACGAGCATTGATTGACGATGAAGAAGTTAAGTTGTGACCCTAATCTATAGGTCTATTTTTACTCACATGCTGTACATACACAATTTTGCTCAATATTCATAATTGCATCCATAAAGTTGCCATAGGTTAAATATGAAAATATAGGGAGGGGCTGCTGGTCTGATCTTTTTAAACCTGTTTTACCTTGCACAGCGAGGGGGGGGGGGGGGGGGGGGGGGGGGGGTTTGTATTCATTTGTAAATACCTGACATGAGTAAAATGTTGGACTGTACTCAGCCATGCTAGATGAACACTCTTGAATATCATAAATATCAGACAACATATTAAATCTGGAAAGCACTTTCAAGTTGAAATGGTGTATACTATGAGGATGTGGTAATCGAGGAGACAGAAAAAGACAAAATTAAGAAAATGCATAGTATGTACACTTTAATGATAAAAGAATATTAAAACAAACAAGTTAGAATGAGTAGATTGGTCATAAAAAAAGTGTCTTTATAAAGACATATTTCTCTCTGTTTTACAATAAGAAGAAGGCTTCAATCATCAGTTTAGTGCCTTGAATCTTCCACTGATGGCTCAGACTCAATTCAGCCAAAATGGAAAGAAGTTGTCCACTGAAAGGTGAGGTCAGTTTTCTAAAACACCATGTTTCCCTCTTTGTTGTGTGGTTCCCAATTTGTTGATGTGTGTGTTTCAGATTTCTTTGAACCTGGAAGTAAAAGTTGAATTAGAAGTTTGTTTAGACAGATTACACACACACACACATATATATATATATATATATATATATATATATATATATATATATATATATATATATATATATATATATATATATATATCCTGCTTAGAAAGTTCAGTTTTTGTTCGGATCTGTTGCTTTTATTTAATGGTCGTTTTTGAATCTGTACTCAGTGATGTTATTAAGTTAATATCTTGTTGAGAGTTTTTGTCACAAAACTGTCACATTATAAGATAAGATAAGATATACTTTTATTAATATATATAATAACATACATACAATAAATACTCTTTTTTTTGGAAATACGCTACATACGCGAGTCTTCCTTTCAGTCTTTCTTTCGATCAAAATTGTATTTAATAGTTTATTTAAAGCCACTATGAAGCTTCAGCTGTCCAAATTAATCACACTGAGTCAACATCTCTGGGTTACTGTCTTTTTAATGGCAAATTCCCTGTTTTTGTCAGTGTACATCCACTGCAGCTAAATAAGTAATCACTGTCCGTTGTAAAACAAAAAGACTACCAGAAATGACTTAAAAGACTAACTGTGGAGGATTTCTACTTTATTTTATTTAAAAAAAATTCAATGTTATTTGGCCACATGACTATTGTTTTTAGACCTAAAAAAACTTAAAAAACAAATCCTTTAAGGCCTCAGTATACTGCTTCAATTAAAGTGTCGGATTTCAGCATCTAAAACATCCTTCCCAATGGCAGAATTGGGGATGGGCACAAAGTGTGTGGGGTGGCATTTAATGTTTTTATTGTGTTAATGCCATCATTTCTGGCAGTTTTAAACACGTCCCAGTTGAAAGATACGCTTTAAATTTTGTGATTAAATAATGGTTAGGTTGAATAAATAAATCACCGTGTCTTAATCCTCGAAGACTGGCGTTGGTCATACTCACCCTCTGACACGAGGGACACGTCCGCACCAGCTGTGAGCTTCCTTATAAACAAGCCTGGACAAAAACTGAAGAACAACAAACAACAGTCATTAGAAAACTACAGGAACATCATCATCATCATCATCAGTCAGGCCAACTCAATCATCCAAAACAAGACCAGGATAAGCAATAATGATAAATAATGTTCTAGTTGTGCTGTGCTGTACTGCAAGAGTAATGAACAGATAAAGTGGTGTTTCTTACCAGGCATGCCAAGACGTCAGCAGAGATTAGCATGTAGAAGACGTTGTTCCAGCCAGTTGGAGAGATCAGTCCAGCAAGCAGAGGACCCAAAGCAGCTCCTGCAGAGAACATACAAACATGAACGCACTGAAACATTTCAACCTTAAAAGCATTTGCTACAAAACATAATGTTGTGCTTAAATGTTCTCACCTCAAAAAAACAAAACAAAACTTCATCTAAAGGGTCTGAACTAAAGTATTAGTAACTTTGAGTCATCCAGAAATCTTTTACCGTCCTCTTTTCTCTCTAAAGCAAAATAAATAAAGATATTTGCTTTAACCTGCACCGCTGAGCTTTAACTTACAAAATTAACATTATCATTTAAGTCCTTGCCAAACAAGTTCACACAATGCTGATTAAGCCTATCACCACCAGATAAATCTTTCTGTATGTCACAGTATACAGAGCCTATATCATAAGCTCCTTAAAACCAAAACAATGGCCTAAAAGAGACTAAAGCCCTCCACTAACATGCAGCAGAGTTGGTGATAATAGTCATTTGATCCACTGTTAACATAACGAAATAATGAAAAGAGTAGGTTAAACAAAGCAATGTAAAAGAAAATATCAACAGGAAGATGCTGGATCTCTACAGTTCAGACACCTCATACATACCTATTGAGCCAGTGCCGTCAATAATTGCCGTCACTGTTGACAATGCCCTGGAGTTTCCTCTCAGACTCTCATGTGTTCCCTGTTGCAACGAAGACATCGTGTAAGTAAAGATCAGTGCTGAAGCTCTCCAAACTTGGGCGAACAGAGAAATGAAGGAAAAAGATCGCTTGAGAGGAAGAAGGACAGTAAGAGAAGGATATCTGCCCTAACGAAAAGACCGGATCAGGTAAGCACAGCAGGGATGGATGGCAGGGACTGAAAGCATGATGCCTTTAGGTCTTACCAGGTCAGCAGATACAGCTGTTGTGATCAGGGCGTACGGTCCGTTCACCAGGCCTCCACACACCAGCAGCATACCTACGCACAGAATCAAAACAACTGTAATTCAAGGCTAAACCCGCTTGTTTTTAAAAAAAAATAAAAATCAATACTGCTTTAACATTGTACAAATAATGAATGAGTTAATGTGATTAATCAATCAATATCTCACAATACTGTTAGTCACTTGATCTCGTATCATGATCAGTGTTGTTTTTATTAGATGACATCATTAACAATTAAATGTTAAATATGCGACCTTTGTTTTATGATGCAGCACACTTGCTCTTCCTCCCTCTCTGAATGTTGGTGTTTTATATGATGTTAGTCCGGACGGTCTTTATTTGTGGCATGAATGTAAACTACTATTTCAGACAAATAATTCAAATCAAAATGTAGACAAACCTTCAGACAAGGCAAGCTGTGATATTTCTTTAATTGGTATCACTATGAAAGCCACCTGTCGCTTTCCCTTCATTCAGTGAAATGTTACTGAAGATTTAGATTTGTCTGCAATATGCAGTTATGTGTGTATTAATGTGGGTCTGTGTAGTGAAATTAAAGGTGTCTGTTATTATTGTATGTGGCTTTATTTAATGCTGTTTAACCATCAGTACATTTTCCAGCTCTATGCCTTAAAACTGCTAACAACTTGTTATCTGAGTTTACATTAGAACATTTTAACACTAAAATAAACCATTTAGGCTGTTGACCAGACAGTACCGTATTTTCCGGACTATAAGCCGCTACTTTTTTCGCATACTTTGACTTGGACTTTGACATTAATAGTAACACAATAACAGTGTGCGGGAGGAAAAGTTGACAGCGATTTGGTGTTTAATGGTTTCAGTACACAAGAGGAAGAAAAATAAAGTTAGACTTAGTTTTAGTGCACAGGAGGAAGATAAATAAAACCATCAATGACTTTTCTGTTTTGTTTATCGGCACTTTTATTGCTGCGTTTATTGCTACTTTTATTGCGGCACTTTTCGGAAACAATCAGTTCAGGTATATGAATAAACACTTATGGTACAAAATCTTTCTGTCTAAATAACTTATTTCTCAGCCTGGATATCGGCGGCTTATAGTCCGGTGCGGCTTATATGTGACAAAATATATGTTTCATTCAAATTTTATTGAGTACGGCTTATATTTAGGTGCGCTCTATAGTCCGGTATATAAATATAGAAGAAGGTGGAAAAGTAAATAAGTCTTACCAATTGTGGTGCCAATGCTTCTTTGTCCGATGTAATTATAGAGGAAAAGCTGTAATATGAACAAAAAAACACTAGCAGACATCAGACATTCAATTTTATGTCTCTATATCAATAATAACATGAAATTTTGTTATTGGCAAAATAAGGAAATATATGATTCAACTGTTTTTTTGCATTTGAAATATAGAAAAGAATATTTACATTATATTAACAAATAATTTAGAAGAAACAGACAGTTTCAATATCATATTATGTGCAATAATCAAAATAAATAACAGGAACATTTTTTCTCAACTGACGGATGAGGTGACACTCACCATAGGGGCAGCAAGAAGCAACATGGCGCAGCAAGTTGTCGCTCTCCCACCAGTATAGTCAGACACGAGGCCCGCCGTGATGCCTCCTGTAGACACAAAGCACATTCAGTCAGATTAACTCTTCCTTTACAATGATGTTCATCTGTTAAACCTGTAACCTTTTGGATGTGCAGAAGAATACAGAACATTAATTACCATTATATCATGACTGATTTTGTTGGTGAGTCTGGAGAATTAAATAATGAATGAGGTTATAATAAACTCAAAAAAAACCAAACCCCAACTGAAATATAGAACTATAGTAGTTTCGCAGTTATGCTCAAAGGCACCTCAACAGTATCTGCAGGGCCAGTCTCAATATTCATTGTGTAAAGTATATCACCTTTGTTTAATATGTAAATGAATAGAAATGCAAAACTGACAAATTGCAGTTTTATGTGGTTATCTGCCAAACCGGCAACTGTTGACACATAACCCCTGGTAAAACGGCAAACTGATATTTACTGCTCCTTCTATTTGTCTTTTTTTTTTTTTTTTAATAAATGTATGTGGTTTCAGTTCCTCTCTTATAAAAAAAAAAAGTCACGTCCGTTGGATGAGCAATCGAGCTAAATTGAATCAGTGTGTCTTATGTTGAATCATTCATATAATTCAAGAAACAGAAGAGCTATTTGAGGTACGTCTTTCTATTTTTTCTTCTGTCATAAACATGTTGGAAAATAAAATCTTGTCAGATTATGTGGTATGATTTATGAGTCAAGGCTCAAACCTTACCAACAATTCCTCCGACATCAAATAGTGTCGACATGTCTCCAGCCTGCCTTGCGTCAAAATGTGCTGAAAATGAAAGAGAAAAAACCCCCACACACAAAGAGTGTCTTTAAATATGTGGTTAAAATATTAAATAAGTACATACTGTACATAAACATAAAAATAAAGCATGTGTGTAAATACTGACCAACATTTGAGATGTAGAGAGGAAGCCAATACAGGAAAGTGTAGCTGACCAGCTTGGCGAACAGCAGACAGAGAGAGAACTCCACCACTCCCTTTGTCAGACACATAAAACCATTTTAAACCATTAAAAAAAACATCATTATCACAGTGCTACAATTCAAAATTAACTTTCTGAGACATACATGTAAAAATCAAATAAACACAAACCTGTTCAACAAGCACTTTTTCTCTGAAGGTAACTGCTATGTTTAATAAGGGCGGGCTTCATTAACCTACATTGAAGTTACTGTGTGTGTATTATTGTGATTATGGCGTCTTTAAAATTAACCAGCCACCACTAGATGGTGGCAAAGTTCTGAATTTTAAATCTTACATACTTTACTTACTTTTACTTAATAAGTATCTTATGAAAACAAATTCTAAAACATGAAATACCAATTCCTGATGACCTGTTTCAAATTCAGTATTCATTCAGTTGCACACAGTGTCTTCACACCACACCATACAAGCGTGTCATTTGCATGGTTAAAAACAGCTGTTTTCACTCACAGGTATACTGAGAGCCCCGCAGAAGCTTATGGCCTCAGGGTGTTCCTCAACATCCTCTGGAGGCTCCGTGGCGATGGCGCCGTTGACGACGTGAGACGAGTTCTGCAGAAGAGGCTCAGTCTCAGTCTCAGTCTCACTGTCATTCTGACACACAAACACACGTGCATGAGTTCAAGCAGTCCTGTTACAGATGAATTGGAATGATGAATGTTTCCGTTTTGACTCACGTGGTGCTGAGGAGGAGTGCAGTTGACATCTTCAGGTTCTGAAACAAAGAGGAAATGGGAAGATTCACAGACTCAACTGAAAATAAGTGAATTTCCCCAAAATGTCACAGTCCCTTTCTGGCACTGTGTAGTTGCTTCTCCTTTCCTAACTCTGACTTCATAAACTAATCCAAAACCCAAACTGACAGAGTTTTCTGTGTATGTGTGTGCGTGCGTGGTTCTGATGAACAGAAACTGACTCTCAACCAGGAAGAAGAAGCACAGGATCCCAGTGGAGGCGATGATGAGGCCCGGCACGATGAAGGACATCCCCCACGCTGAAGAGACGTAGACCCCTGCGATGAGGGAACCCAAGATGTTTCCCACTGAAGTGTGAGAGTTCCACACACCCATGATTAACCCGCGTCTGAAGATCAAAAAACACACAAGCGATCAACGCACATGAGCGATCTCTAAGTTATTGCTTCAAAAATACAGCTTTGGTTGCTAAAAGGTCCTAAATAGACCTTCACATATACACCTACTCTCAGAGAGAAAGGAATTATTAAGATTATTTCAAAAAAAATATTGAACGATCCCTTCAATGATCAATAACTTATATATCATGTAATGCTTAGAAATATACATGACTATAAACTACCATAATTTTAGGAAACTTTTTAATGTATTTCAGACCACAAACGTAAAAAAAATAATAATCATTTTACAGCAACTGTGTCAGCAACCTGTTTTCTTTTGAGCATGTAAAAATAATCTGTGAGACGAGGCCCTGAAAAAAGGCTTTGACCTGATGGGTTTACTGTGTTTACAATATAAAGTGTTCTCATGACACTTGTCTGAGTGATGTGCTTATTCCACTTCAGTAAGAACTATGTTGACTGACTGTTTCTGAGCTTCCACACATAGCGGTATTCAAGGTGCAGTTTACATTTAAGATGCGCATTTCAGATGAGCGGCCTGAAGTAAATCAAAGCTTGCTTGGTCTCACTGTGCTGTCAAAACGTGACAAATGTACGTGTGTGTCAGCAGCATATGATACCACGCAGTCAGCAGACAGCGTGCAGTACTCACTTCCCCTTTCCAAACCAGTTGCCGACACAAGCCACCACTGCTGGCCAACCGGTGGTCTGCATCAGTCCGTTCATGACCTGCAGAGAAGCAAACAAGAGACTGACTGCATCGCAGCCTCATAACAACCCTGCAAACGGCACTACAAACTATAAAGGAGGGAGAGAGAGAACACCAGTGTGTAGTGCTGCTTAACATTCCCACACCAAACTTGTAGAAGCTGACACACTCCTGCAGTCATATGATGCAGCTGTGAGTCATGTGATCTGTGGTAGTAAAGACTGACTAAGCCACCGTGAGATCTCTACATTTTCAAAAAGGGATGTGATGATAAATGAGGTCTTTACTGACCAATAGAGCCCACCGTGATCAAACCTGTAAGGAATTAATAATATTGTTAATCTTGACAGTTACATTTAGGTGCTTCAGAATTCAATAATTTTCTTTTTTCAGGTGTCAGATATTTGATCTTTCTTATGTCAAGGAGGATGTTTTTTTTCTTATAAATATCAAAATTGTAGATCTATTTAATTATAGTTGTGCAGTATTTCTCTCTCTTGTTTGCTATAGGTTGTGAATTTACTTGAGGAATTTGACTGCAGGGAGGAGTCATGTGATGGTGGAAAGCTCATCTGACATTTAAGAGCTACAAAACAACTTTACATTCGTCTAACCACAAACTGTCATGCAGCGTTCCAGCTGACCTTTGTGGTGCAGTTTTAACTCATGAGAGGGGAAAAAATACAAAATTATTTATGTACAATAATTTTGTGTGGGAGAAATTATATGTGGGTTGTTTAGTCATGTATACATGAAAGGACTCAAACAAGTAGTTGATTGATCATCGACTACTTTGATAATCAGTTTCAGTCAATTGTTTAAATTGATTTTATATAATTGTAATTGGGTTTTTTTGCTGGTGGTCTGATAAAACAAGCACTGACACTTGGCAAATAAATGACGATTAAAATAATCATAGGTGGCAGCCCTAATGCAAAGGCCCGGGTAATTAGACTGATCCAAAACTACTTTCATCACATGTTTCTGATGTAATCCAACTTTTACACTGTTACACAACTATAATCTCTGTCTTTATACTATGCCTGGAGTTATAAATGCCCAGAGTGTGCCTCCACACTGGCACTAACATGAACTTACTATGAAGCTGAGTGACCAGCTAAACCTAGCTAGTGATGAAATAAATGGCTGCACTTTTTTGTGGCGAGTCAGCTTGTCAGATAACTGTGCTTCTCCCTTCTCTCTCCTAATGTGATTTTGCTGTATACAGTAGTTCTGTCTGGAAAAAACGGACGAGAGATTGAACCAGTCCAGGCAACCCAATAATGCTGGTTGTGTCTTTACCTGGATGAAGGCGTAGTACCCCAATGAGTGAATGTTCCAATAGAAACCGAGGCCAAACAGAACTGTGAACAAACCACTCATCAGCATCCCAAAACTCAGGTAGTACCGGAGAGGCAGGCGCTCTCCAAATATCCCACTGTGAACACAAGGAAAGACTCAATATAGCACAAGCATTCAGACCAAAACAAAACAAAAGCATCATACATACCTGAAAAACATGCCGATGGCATAGGCAACCAGGAAAGAGTTATCCACGACACCGAACAGTGTTTGATAGTTGTCCTGGTCTAGAGGACGACACAGATGAAACTATTAGCTTTCTTTAGAACACTTTACATTGAAAGCTGTGCAGCATCAAGGACAGAAACCCTCATTTGTGTTTGCTGAAAGGCACAAGTAAGCGGGGGGAATCAAACAGGGAGATGAACCCAAGGTCTCTGCAGTGGTGAGAAACTGGTGCCCTCAGCTACTCATGCTTAAGGCTGTTAGGTTTACGGATTAAAATGATATCATAATTCTTCAATCTTATTCATCTCTGTGCCACAATACAGGTGCATGAATCAACATGAACTACAGCAAATAGCTCTCAGTAGTTAACAGAGGTAAATGCTACACACATCCTGAAGAGAATCCTAAAAACACTCTCTAGCCTCAGCCAACATCAACATGATTAACTACTAGGTACCAGATGAAAACAACAAGAGACGCACAGAGACAGTAGGAATACACAAGTTTAAAAAAATAAAATGAGTGATGGCTGAATTTCGTTGTCCTTATATTGTGCAAACCGTCATGACTTAGTGGAACACAGAAGAACGCGGAACAGAGTCATCATTATGGCTATAAGTAACACCTGTGCTTTTCTTAGTATGAGTTAGTCAGCTAGACTGCATTGAATTCTAATTAGTGAAATGTCCAAGTTGAGTATCAATGGCAACAAGTGAAGGACTTACCAAAGGGTGCCCAGTCACACCAGGTGGCATTATCGGTTATGTTTAGGTCTGCTGGGCGAATAACTGTGGAGCAGTTTCTGTGCAGTTCACTCTGAGTATCAGAGAGGAAAGCAGAGAAGGACGGAGGTGAAACAACCCAGACAAACAAGGTACATAATAATAAAACACAATATCGCCTCACTCTCTGAATAAGAATTTGCATATTATTATATTATAATCTCATTCATTGATCTTTAATGAGGATATGGGAGCAACAAGATGACAATACAGCCATTTGTGTCCAAACTCATATGAAGGAACTCTGAGGAGCATTTTAAACACAGCACTTGACGTATGAGATATACCAGCTGCATATGAAAAAGAACTGAATATAAACCCAGTTTTACCTTCACGATGCTGATAGGTTTCCGTGACAGATGGTAGGCAGTGTAGAAGAGGAAGGTGAGGAAGAGAATAAAGCCTCGATACCTGCGAAGGAGAGATGAAAATTCACACGTTGCAGCGAAATCATTCTACATGTGTATGCATAAATCATACACCTGATATCTGTAGAACAGGGTGGCGCATGCGTCTGATTTTAACATCTCCCTGGTGGTAATGAACTATGATAAGAGTGTTAGAAACATATCAAGCTTGAACATATTTCATGATGACGACTGTTTCTTTCTATCTAAGGATAATACACAGCCAGCTGTAACAGTTAATTCAGCTTCTCTTTGACATGTCAGCAAAAAAAAAAAAAAACATTATAAACTTGACAAAAAAACATGATTTATTGCGGGGTTGTCTTTATTGGATTGCATTAAATTACAGAGGTGAACGGACCCGATCAGGTAGCTCACACCCTGTTTGTTATGGCGCACTCCAGTGTAATGACTCTACAATGTCAGCCCTGGAGCTCTTCATTCTGTTTGTTGTTTATCACATAGACTCAAAACATAACATGGCACTGTGAGAAAGAGTTTTAAATTAACATGAGCTGCTAAGTTTAAAAAGTATTTTGTGACAGACAGCTAGAAATGTGTATAAGAGCCCTGCTACAACATGATCTATGAGTATGAAGAGGAAATATATTTTCATATTTAGGAGAACTCTCAGTTAAGAGCTAAAGGTCATTGAAATCTCCACTAGTGCTGGAAAGATTAATCAATACATCTAAACTATTCAGACAATATCCCTGCGGACACAAATGGCAAACATGTATAGTTCCAGCTTCTCAGATGAGATGATTTGACTGTTGGTTGAGTAGGAAAAAGGCTCTTTAAAGGCATGACTTTAAGCTCTGGGAAAGACTGCGGAGTGATACCAGAAGCTGAGATGTAATAACAATAAAGTTCTCCTTGTCTTGTCAAATTCCTGAAATGCTACATTTGTCGACGACAGTATCGACTCATTAAAGGTCTGTCGATAAAGGAGGAAGCTCTGAACTAACAGTTTAGTAAATGGAGTTTACACCCCCCCATCCTACAATAAAAAAACCACAAAAAAACCCACAGCAGTTATGAGTTTGTAACAGGTAGCGAGTTATGAATCATTAGCTAATTACATAGTGAATCTATTGGAGTTTGCTAATCTTAATACCAATTCGCAGAATGCATTATCGATGTGGTTTAAGCCAATCATTTACAGCAGGGAGATAAGTTAACACACATGTAGACGAGCTGCTCTCTTAACCCCAACGCTTGTAATGAGGCTGCCTTTTAACTAGCTGGCTTTTCTGGACGAGAAGAGAACAATGGGGATGATGGAAACTTACCAACTATCTCGAGAAAAGGACGTGATAAGCCGTATGCCGGGAGCCTGGGACGACTTCATTTTCGATGAAAACTTTTGGTCAAATTTAACACAGAAACACTCACAGTTTGATTCCCGGCATGTCCTCAAACCGGTTATATGTATCAACAGAAGACAACCGGCGGCTTATTACCGGTTTGTAACGACTGCTGTGTGAGCCTTGTTGTCACAGAAAGTTGGCTAGCACCGGGACAAAAAGACACGCTCGCTTGTTTTGTATTACCGAATGAAATGTGACTTCTTTTTTCTTTTTTTTTTTTAAAAAGCCGGGTAAGTTGAAGGTTCAGAGGAGTCGCTAACTGCTAACGGAGTAAAGCAGCAGTCGTGTAGCTTCCTGGTGGGAGATAAAGTCCGTAAACATCCAGCAGTTCTCCATGCTGTGAGGCTGAGTTTATATACGGCGGCCAGGTGAGCCAGCCTCCCTCTGTGCAGCCACGATAGACGGTTAGGGTTTAAAAAAAAGACGTCCGTTTCTGAATGGAAAAGTGTTGTTATTATTAGCATTTAAGTTTGTTATTCCACACGATTTTCCAGACGGAGCCTCCTGGAGGCCACGTGATCCTTCCCTCCGACGTCACGGCGAACAGGAAACAGCTGATACTCCGCAGCGCTCCCAAACTAAGAGTCCAAGATCATTTAGAGGAGTCGCGAGATAATCGAGTTGATGGCAAGTAGGGAGTATCTCTATTCTCCAATCCTCTCATGTTTTATCATTTTATTCCAGTTACGGCTCTAAACATCTGCTTCTGTGAGAAATACATTTCCAGAATCATCAAAGACCCCCCCCCAAACCATCCGGATAAAAACATGTTGTTTGCAGCACAATTAAAAAGAAAAAAGAAAATAAAATAAGAATGAATTAAATTGTTGTTTCAATAATACAATATGAAGCAACAATTTAAGACATATCAGTGAAATAAGCATAAATTAATGTTTCTTTCCAAAATCATATTTTTCATAAAAAATGTTAATATTAGGTTTGTTACAGCTTGTTTAGCTCTTAAGTAACTACCTTTACACAACCCCGCAAAATGACTCATTTCAATTACAGAATTTGGTCCAACAACTTATTTTATCCCCATTCAAGATAGCAGAGGGCTAACAGGAAGTTAGCCAACTCAGTGGCTAACTTCCTGTTAGTGGAAGCACTAATTAAATAAACAAGCCTCTCTCTGATATAAACCTGCTTCCTGTACCCTCTGCAGTTAAGGTACATAAAGGCCACTATTAGAGGAAATATGATTTACTTTACTTTTATTTACTTAATTAATTCATGTGAAGTTAATTTATAGTGAATTTACCTTCATGGTGGTCTTTATATTCCAGAAGAATAACCCATAACTTTAAAAATCAGGTTTCAAATTTCAAATCAGCAACTGTTTCTCACCCACAAAATACATTAGAAATTTACATCTAAATTTTGCTAAGATGTAATCATGTAGTGTATTGCACAGGAGAGGAAATTAAAGATAATATAAATGGACTATAAATATTTAGAAAAACGTCTTTTTTTTTTCAATTTAAAAAAAATAAATAAATGTGTTTTACGGAGGAAGATAGAGCCAAAACAATAACAATAATAATCTTAATACCATTTATCTCAACAATAAATTCAAATATAGTTTAATATGAACTGAGAGGGAGAGAGAGAAGACAACTGTAATTTGTAGCTGCAGCATATAACCTGGGTTGCATTCATGGTAGCGTGTTACTGGACATGTAACTACTCTGCAGTCTGAGCCATGTTACTGTATCACACAGAGAGCTGAAAAAGGATCTTACTTAATTTGACTCAAGAATATTTTGATGTTGAAAAAAAAAACTATCATTATAATTGTTTTGAATGCTCAACCTCAGATTTGTGAAATGTTCTTCTGTTTGGGAAGTGTTTATCATATTTTGGCCATAAAGAATAGTTTAAGATCACAAACAACCGTCTGGTTTCTTCCAACTTTCACTCAGGAGCAAATAACTTAATAACTTTAATATTGATTTGACATTTTTGATAATTATTGATATTGACTGATATGACAATTTTTATCTTGATAACATCTTTGGCCGTATCGCCCAGCCCTACAAGAAGATATGACAGATTACACAGTAATTAATACAATTAACTAATTGATTAATGTAACTTTTGAATAACAGCAGCGGGTATTTATAGGATCCTATAGTTTAACATAAGGAACATTTACTTAAACAGATGATAGAGATCAGTGTTTTTATTATGTTTTTAAACACAGCCCTGAACAACATTAACATAACCTGTAAGCAGATCAGATAAATCTCACACAACAATCGAGTTCAACAGCAAATTCTCAAAAGCACATTTAATGTATTATATTGACCCTGATGCTTTATTAATCATGTAAAACCATTTCACCCTTAACATATATAGAGAGAAAACTATGCATTATAATGAAATAATGCTACTAATAATAATATAACTAGTTAAATTACAGTGAGGTTTTATGCAATGTAAATCATGTTTAATAAACAAAGCCAAATAGAATTTAAAAAAAGTACAGTAGAAGATGACTAAGAGTCTACAGCTACACTAGCAGCTCAATAATGCTTTAACCTACAAGCTAATGTGAGTGTGATAACATGTTCATGTTTACCGTTTTCGTTTAGCATGTTGACATGCTAACACACGCTAATCAGTGCAGATGTCATTACTTGTGCAGGAAGTTAATCATGATATAGTGAAAAATGTGTCAAACTGCTGGTGGGAACCTGAGGAAAAGTCACCAAAGTCATCAGGATTCATCATCGGGGAACCATGAATGTCTGTACAAAGGTTTGTGCCTTTCATTGTAAATCCAAACTCAACATCGCTGAATGTAGCGCCTTGGCATACGCTGTGGAAGAGACAAATTCTACTAGTTACACTGTTTTTTTTTTTAAATGATCTCATTTATAATTCCATTGAAGCTCAGTGGGAGTGTGTGTAGAGAGAGCAAGGCAGGTGGCAGTGTGTGTGTGGAAAGTACCTTTGGGATTGTGGTGGAAGACACAGTTGTTAGCACAGGTATCAGGGTGGGAATCCCAGAAAGAGGGCGCACAGCAGCAGAGAGGAGGGAGCTCCAGCTTCTCTAGAGACAGACGTTCCTTCATCCGAGCTCTCAGAGCCTCAATGAACCTGCACAGAGTTGAGTTTTCAGATTCTAAAGTTACTACTGAGTGATGTATGACGACAATTATTTTTTTTCCCAGTTCACTTGCTGCTTGACCGAGACCCTCCTTTTCAAACGGTCTTGATCTGGCAGTTTAGTCCACACCCGCGAGTCCGATTGACAGCTCTCACACCAAAGCCCCATTGAACCAAATCAAACAGGTTTGGAGTGAAAACACCCTTAAAGTGATATAAAGCGTGGCGTCGTTCAAAGAGGTTACAAGGCTACAGAGAAAATGTATCAATAGTATAAATATTTTCCCTTATGTAAAACCTCAATTACATCCTGTCTGGTCATATTTTACAGTAAGTACATTGTTACGGTTTGGCAAATTCCTCTGTTCTTCCCGTTCATTACCTTGAAGCTACTTTCCCTTTCTCCTGTCTTTTTCTCCTCTCTAGTTCCGCCGCTCTCTCGTCCTCCTCAAGCTTCAGTCGCTCCAGAATCAACAGCTCTCGCTCCTCCAGCTTCTGTCGGGCCTCTGTGAGCTGCCGCGCTCTCTCTAACTTTCTTTCTTCCTCCAGACGAATCTGTTCTTTCTCCGCTTTGATCCTTTAATGAAGACGGAGAAATTACAGAGGACAGTTTCACTAAGGTTGAGGCTAAACAATCACACGCAGTTTGCAGTTATATGCAAGCATTTTACATTAAGTATATATAGTATTTTTCTGTATGCTTATGTTCCAAACACAGAATCATTTAGTGAAAACATAGTTGAATATATTACATAAACATTATTACTGTTTTACTTTCATTATTTGTATTACGGTATTACTATTTCTTCCTCCTTTTTGAATGCATTAATATTAAAACTGAAAGCAGGAAGTGTCACCTTGCAGTCCTCTTCAGGTGTTTCCTGTGCTGTTTGTTCTCCTTCACTTGCTCTCTCTCGATGTTCATGAACAGACGGCGGTGCATCAGGAACTGAGACTGACGCTGCAGGAGGAGAGATAGATAGATAGATGTGCTTGCTGTAACATGTGCTCTGACAGGGTTTGACTAGCTTCCTGCCACCTCAGCAGTCAAAGGTTTGCGCTCATGTGTGATGTCTACCTGTCTTTTCAGTTTCTCTTGGTCAGCCAGAGGCCACAGGACCTGTGGGTCTCTGGGGTTGGACTTGGAACCAGGATCAGGTCGGTCAATATCCCACAACTTACGTTCACTCACCTGAAATATATAGAACAGAGTCAGCAGAGTTTGATTGATGGCCAACTTCAATCAATATGTGTGTACCAAAAAATTGGTCTTGTTAAGTCTTAACACATTAAGCTCAACATACTTCTTTTTTTTAATGAAAAATCTTAAGTATTAAGAGTTTGGCTTAACAAAAATAGCCTTATTCTACAATATAACACAGAATATGGAACATTTTAGACCACCTGAGAGAGTCATGATTTATTTATTATATTTTCATTTCATATTTTAACGGTACCTTGCTGAACTGTGACAGTGAGAAGACTTAGATGATAAGACATTTTTAATATTGTAGATGTTTGGAAAGAATGTATTTGCGTCTCCTATTCTGTTTTTCTCTCTAACAAACTCAAAGACACTATATGGGATCTAACATACGGTTGACAGCACAGGACACATCATGCTTTGACCACATCTGATCCCAGTACGTCTCCAATGTATCCTCAGCCTATATAAGATACACACTGTTACTGTAGTTAACACTCTCATGTTAAATTATGGTCAAAGCCATAACTGGGGGTTCAAACTGTCAGTCTTTGTAAATAAGTAAGAGTTTGTGTCAGGTGGAGCTTCCAAAACTATTAATAATCTGTATTAGGTATGAATTTATAGCACAAAACATCTAAATAATACCAGTTGTATAATAATATCATTTGAAGATAACATTTATATTTAATATAATTATGTCTGGAACACCTAAAAATCAGATATAAAATCCCTGACTGAAAAAAAAAACCTGTATAAAAGCCAGGGAGGGTGTAGGTAGAAGAAGTCAGGCATTAACTGCACTGTTGTTCCTTGTTAGCGGATTGGACATGTTGTGACTCACAATGCATTAGAGAAAAATGGAAGTTATACGGATATATTTATCACCGACCTTGTACACTTCATTCATTTCATTCGTCATGTGGGGAAGTGTAACAACACACTGTGGAATAATGGAACTTGTCCCAGTTTCCCAGTGGAATTTACACTCCTGTCAGCTGCTTTATATCACAGCCGTAAAACTTTAAATGTTTGGGTTTATGAGTTGATGTTTGACACTTATAGTTCAGGTTTTGTGATGCTAGTCACTGCACATGTTATCTCGGTGTGTCATAAATTCTCAGAATAGTCTCAGAAATGCCATTATTTAGCATGTAAGTGGTACTATACATGTTCAAGGACAGTTTTTTTTTCACCTATTGTTTGGAGATTAGGAGGGAAGCTGTGGAGTTACAAAGGGTGCCTGTTTTTATATGATGTCAGAGCTAATTGTCTGGACATCAGAGGAATATGTGTCTGTGTTTTCCCATTAAACTGAAGATGGTGTGAAAGTTTGAGGCAAACTGTGTGTAAAAGGTGACAAGTCACTGGGGGAAAAACAAGAAAACACCTTTTACTGTAAAAAAAAATTCTGATGCCTTTCACACCTGTTCAAATTTAACTGCAATGAAATGAAACTATTGTATGAAATAACCTCTGAAACGATGAGTAAATAAGTACCTAAATAGGTATCATGCAACCTAAAGAAAACATTAACAAGGCACACAGACCAAACTGTGACGAAAGACGCCACAGCTGATGTTCTGCTGAACGAGGGGACATTCATGTTGACTGGTGAAGAGCACATCATCTCCCTCTTCTTCTTCCTCCTCATCCTCTTCCACTCCGTGATCTGCTCTCTGCACATGAGATTCAGCTTTCTGTTGGGTGCAGAGGAAAATAATTTTTATTAAATGCTTAACATGTATAGAAACTATGTGTTTTTTTAAAAGAGGAACAGGTGTGAGTGAGACACAGACACTCACATGTCTGCTGAGAGAGATGTTCCATTCGCCTCCAGGAAGGTCTGACGTCATTTCCCCATGTGAGACCATCCGGCAGGCAGCCAGTCTGAGTCTGACCTGCCTCATGCCTTCACAGGACTGGAAAAAAAATTGTGGAAATAAAAAGTATCATTGTCACATTATTTTATCACTCACACGAGGAAACGATGCAATTATTCTGACAACCAGGAGCAACACACTGATCCCACACAACACTACACACTGATGAGGAGAATATATGACCCTTCTGTACATTACAAAAGGACGAAAGAGGACATGATTGAGACAGCAGTGTGGTCCTCTGAAGTCGTTCTGGTTCCCAGACTTTTGGGGCCGAAACCAACATTGATATTTAAAGGACGGGTTCACAAATTTTCAAGTCTGTCATATAACAACGGTCCGACCACAGGTTGCCCAAATGAACATTGTTTATACTGGCCATTATGTGATCCCTTCATAATGCACTCTCAATGTGTGATGGGGACCAAAGTCCACAGTGCCAAACAAAGTCATTTGTTTTTTGCAAAAAATGAAAGACATGAAAAGTTTTGTAATATCAACACATAACTTTTGATCTATTTGGTTATTAAAAAACTGTGACTGAGTTATGTACTATTTAAGGCTGAAAAACAAGCTCCAGTATGTAATAGAGACACTGTTCCTACATTAATTTCTGAGGCAACGATTACAACCATATGACTGATGAACATGTCATCCCGAAATCACTGCCATTATTCTGCTGCTATAACAGTCTCCCCTCCTTTAATAAGGCTTTCCACTAGGAACCTGCTGCAGGAATTTGCTCCCATTCAGCCACAAGTACATTAGTGAGGTCAGTGCTTCACTTCCGCAAACGAAACACGCAGCTCCTACAAGATTTTACTTCACTGGAACTAATGAGTCTAGCCCAAACCATGAAAAACAACCGCAGACAAAAGTACACAGAAACATGTGTCCACATACTTTTGGTCATTTAGTGAATATTGTGATATTGATTTCAGCCACATTGTCCCATTGTTGGTAATATTTTAAAACAACTTTCTAATGTAAATATGTGTTGTACCAACAACCAAAACATGAGCTCATTTTGCTAAAAATGAATAATTTATTTTTCACTTATGATCAGATCGCCTATGCTGTGCAACAGTAACAACTGTCACCTGCTGAGAGCTCCTCTCCATCACCCTCGGAAGGTGCGTCTCCCTCTGAGGAGAGGCAGATATCAGCCTCTCACCAGCAGAAACATGCTGAGTCCAGATCTGATGCTGCTGTGGGATTCTCTGGTTAGGTTTCACCTGGAGAGACACACAGAGACAGAGAGAGAGAGAGAGACAGAGAGAGAGAGAGAGAGAGAGAGAGAGAGAGAGAGAGAGAGAGAGAGAGAGAGAGAGAGAGGGTGTCAATCAGGAGGCAGGGACAACAGCAGCATGCAGTAGCTTTGAGTAGAGCCGTAATGTGTAATAGTGAATTAAATATCTCACAGTTTAAGACTGTTTGTCAAATAAAAAAAAAGTTTAAAGACATTTGAAATTGGTATAAAACATTTAAACATAAACATTTTACATAAACTTAACAGACTAGACACTTAATCACAAGAAATCACTGAGGTTATTTGATAGTGAAAATACATATTAATTGCAGCCCTAGTTTCATGTTGTTTCAGACTAATGCATATAATGTTTACCACTGAATCAGTTTTTTGAAGCTGCTGTCTCTTCCTGCTGACTTGTGCCACACGGTGGCGCACTTCATCCTGAAATCTCCGCAGGCTGTCTTCATTCTCCCTCCTCTTCTCTGCCTGGAGCTCATCAGTTAACAAAGCCAGCTCCTTGAACCAAGACATGAGAAAACTGTTTGGACCACTTTAGATAAAGAGAGACCTGCAACACCTCCCAGCTTCTTGTGTAGACTAAGCAGCTTTAACCCCTTTAAATGCAGTATACACATTTTCCCTTAAGCCACTTCAAGGTTGTTAAAATCATCTTATACGTGTTATAACAGACAGTATCATATTTTGTGTATCATCTTCTTCTGAATCATCTGAGCTATAAGGATGTTTACTATATGTGAAATATTCAAAATCAAGAATTTGTATGTATAAGGTTTTGACGCCATCATTTCACCAAAAGGAAAAATCCAAGAAGTCTGCACATCATTTCATACACATTTAATATGTTTACACAGTAAACATATTATACTTGTAATGGAGTATTTGTACATTGCTGTATTGCTTTCCCATCACTGATCATTAGTAACGGTCGGCAGGGTAACGTTAGCTGATGAGTCACTCACAGACGGATCCTCCGGGAAGTCTTGTCCGCCCTCCACCCAGGCTCCCACCGCCACCACCGCCTGGTTCCTCTCAGCCAGCACCTTGTTGGCTCTGGAGGCTCGGTGCTCCTTGCTCCGACTGACCGCAGCTTTTCTCCTGCCGTCTGTCGACGGCATAACCCGGCTAGCACTCATCGGTAACCTCGTTAATCGGCCTAACGTACAAGTACAGTGCTGCTAATTCACTGCTAAATAAACCTTCTCCCACCCAGTCTGCAGTAATAATACAATCACGACAACATTATTAACGAATGTACGAACACGATATGTGGTTTGCTGCATATATAGCCGATAAGAAAAGGAGAAAAAACAAGAATATCCCTGTTACTTTGTTTGGAGACTGTAAACACCAACAGGTTTGTTTGAGTTTCGCTCACTTATCTTCTTTCTGTTTCTGGAGTTTCCCAAACAGCTCAGTGTTGCACTACTGCCCCCTGGTGGACAGGAGGAGACACCGAGAATCACCACCACAACATAGAAACATGGTTTCTTTCACTTACAGGTAGGAACAAATATACAGTATTTACACTGGTTAAATCATCATTCATATACTGAATTTATCCTTGAATATCACCAACAGGCAACACATTTTACCATCTAAAACAGCTGGACACAATAGTTTTGGGTCGTTGTTTTTTTTAAGCAAATGTTAATTAAACTGGAATAAATAGTGAATTTGTTCTGGACTATTTTCAGTCGTGGATGAATACACATCCGTTGCCCCACAGAGTAATTACAATAGCAGGGCAGTGTAAATGTGGTTTACTCAAAATTAACTACAGTTCATGGTAATAAAGGAAAACTGAATACAACAGTGTGACTCATTTCAGTGTTTTTAATAATCGGACAACAATTAGCTCAAGCTGGCACAAAGGAATAAACTATATTAGGCTTTGGCTACCCAGACAGTACTCGTTAAAAGGATCCTTTCATGGTTTGGTGTTTTCATTGGATGTGCTGACCATAAGAAGAATATGTAATATGATATGAATTAATTAATTCATAAATTAATAAATTGTATAATGTCCTTTTTTTGGAAACTAATCATTGTTGGACAGATGACAATATACACAAGGTAAATAATCAGACTACAAAAGGCTTTCTTTTTTTTTTTTATTTAAAAAAATGACAGTAATTTACTACAGGAAAATAGAACTGCACGACACAGTGAGCAACATGGCCATTTTCAGATATAAAGATTACTCTGAATGTCGGTGCTTTTGACAAACTTCCGGAGGACGTCTGTGCTTGGACACGGGTCCAACTGAGGAGAGATGTAGAAATTGAAATTTTACAAATCAGTTAAACAATTCAGATATTTTTTTTTAATACTGGTATAACAAGCGCTTGTTTATTTACTCAAAAAACCCGTCATATTGCCGAGTGAAGTTAAAATATGATACAAGTTGTTTTAAACCGCTTTAACTTTGTTCAGCAAAGTGCAGTACAAATGTAATTTATTTTGGTGACATTGAAGACACAAGACGTAGTGGCTGCTTTCAAGCAGTGAGACAAACGTCTCCTTCACAGCTCATCTTTCAGTAGTACTAGTGGAGTCTGCAAATGAGAGCAAGCTCGCTCCATTTGAAACCTCCCACTCCTCGGACCCTGACCCTCGCTCATTAGTGTGAGTTATGGTGCTACATAATATCAAATGCCAGGGTGAAGTAAAGGAGCACATAACAAATGATTTTTTTTAAATGTACTTTGCGGTAAAGTTTGTTGCCGTTCTGGCCGCATCTCAGCCACAGATACGCCTACATTCAGGAGTCACCTGACGCTTGTTTAGTTCAGAAGTGGAGGGTGTATGAATCGTGCAGCTGAGGTCAGGTGATGTCACAGTGAGTTTTTTCCCCAATCAGCTGTCAACACCTGCAGTAAGATCATCATTCTGGTACTTCAGAAATCTGACAAACTTTAAATGAGAAGAGCATCTGTTCTCTTCCCATCTCTGACCTTTCTAAAGCAGCCTCATATTAAAAGAAAAGCAGCTCACCTGTATGGACTTGCCAAGCTTGGCTAGTGCAGGCTTGTAGGTCTCCATGGTGACAGAGTCAGGGCCAATGACATCACTGTAACACTGGTAAACAACAGTGGCGATGCGGTGGACCTGGCAATGGTTCAGTACTGATGAAACAGCACAAAGAAGAACGTAAGATTATTTTAAGACTCAACAACAATACCATCAGAATCAATGAAGACAGTCTGACACGAGTCAGTCTTCAGTCACGCGGGCCATCTCCTGATGTCTGTGTGTTAGTCTGGTCCAGTTTTAATGTCCTTATGTGCCTTATTACCAAAAGGCCCAAATCAGAATGCAGGACCATGTGCTCAGTAAGTGGAAAGCGGCCTAATGGCACTACATTTCATTCATTTGGCAGATGCTTTTGTACAAAGTGACTTACATTTATTCCCCACGTACACACGTCGGGTTCAGCATCTTGCTCAAGGACATTTCAACACGTGAAGGTCGGGAACAAAGCCAGCAAAAAACAGAGTTGTCCCTTGAAGTCCCTTGAATCAAGCTTTAATCTTTACACTATCATTCACTTTTCGATAAGAAAGGCACCCATCATCCAATAACTGGAGTTACATCCAGGTAACATTATTTTTATCGTCTTATCACTACGAGACTTATGTCTTGGAGACGTTGCAACTGCTGCGTTTACGTTCAATCATTCACACATGGCAGTGAGCAGTTTGCTTAAAAAATGCCTAAAACAAAACTGAAGTAGAACCAAGAAGAATGCTGCGTTGTAATTGCCTTTCTCCATGAATACGTCAAACCTCATGAGGTATTATTCTAGTAAACATGCAGTGCAGTATGCGGCAGTACAGGGGAGAAGAGAGGGGAAAATACAGTTTTGTGTTTGTAGAGGGAGGAGAGAACCTTTCCAGTGACCCCCGAGTAATTTGGAGCTGTATTAGTACCTGCAGCTGGAATGCCAGTAATTATGTTGGGTTGCTCCAGTGACTGGCAGACAGGCCGACCGCTGAAAGCGCCGGTGTGGAGAGAGCGCAGGAAGGGTACGGAGCTGTTGCACAGATAGTCTGCTGCTTTGTAGTCAGCCACAGAGCTGTCTGAGAGCACAGTGACATTCAGCTCTCTGTGCTGCAGACAGTCAAACACCTACAGAAGAAAGAAAAACACAACATCGCTTTTACCCCGTTGAATGAAATATATCTGCATGTTTGACTTTGATCACTGTAACCTCACAAAAAAAAAAAAAAATACTGTGTACTGTCTATAACACAAAAAATAGCTTGTCTATGTGAGCAACACTAACAATTATGTTTAAAGATGCAAAGCAGATATATTCACATAAAGCCGTCCTGTCGCTACATTTCATCAATGTCAGAAAATAAACCTGTGCTTGGTTGTAAATCTGCTCACGATGCTTCTACTGATTCAGTTGTATAATTATAATTACCTTTTCAGTCCACTGGAACAACTGGTCTTCTGCAATGTAGCAGGTCAACTGGCATATCAAAACCTTCAAAAAGGAGTGCAAGAGATTATAATGTTATGGATTAAAAGTATATTTGTCTGAAACGTACAGAAGTGTAACTCAAAGATAGGAAGCACCATCACCCTACCTACTATATGCTTTTATAAAGATAGAGGGTTTAAAATTTTAAAAAATAAACGTGTTGTAAAACTTTGGGTCGATAAGTGTAAATACATTTCAAATCAGTATAAAATATGTAAGTCAGTGATCTGTAAATTAATGTGTGACTGTTACAATATCTGTTCCCCACAGCTGCTTTATACTGTATGAAAACCTTCAGTTAATTAAATCCCTGCAGCCATCTGGAGGCAGCAGGACAGATACCGCATGTGTGATAAATCGTGAGCTTCCTCAGGAGCGTAGCGCTATCGCACACAGTCGTTCACCATATTTATCTTGATTAAATCACGTGTAAACGACAACAAGCTGCTAGAAAGTCAGCACACACAGACACACACACACACACACACACACACAAATCAGGAGCAAACTCTAAAGTGAAACATTTGCTGTCGCCGGCAGCGATTTAAAAGCAGACACATTTTGAAGTGATTCTCAGGCGGTTCTCCTCGGAGTGTCACTCACTGACGGGTTGTCCTTGTGTCTGTAGAAGACACACGCCGACTCCTCGCTGCTTTGCCCAGTTACAGCCCGGCTCCTCTCATTCCACACTGACGCATGACCCACTGCGTCCCAGCTTGCAGAGGTGAGAACATACACAGACAGAAACCCTGCGAAGACACAACCTTTCAGTATTGTTGAGACTATTAGGTGTGTATATATTCTAGGTTTTCACCGATGAAAGGGAACCAGCCTCGAGTATGAAAGATGATCTGCGTAGATACAAACAGAGCTCCCGCATTGAAGTTATTGACCTTTTCTCACAGCGGACATGGGAACAGGTGTAACTGCTATCATTCATTATAGCTGGATGCATCGCATTTACAGCAGGTGTTCCAGTATAACAGGCCGTTGGTTTAATGGCGAACTGAAATGGAACGGCGCTGTCGCTGGTGTTATTGATAACACCTGCGCTTCTGCTGCTGTGCATCGACAAAGTAAAACTCCAACACCAGCAGTGCAAGAACACAGGGTAAATTGAGAATGAACAGTATTTCAAAACTCACAGGTATAAGGATATGTATGAAGCTTTAAAAAAAACTGTTTAACAGCACAAAGCAATAATTCAACATTTGCACTGTTGAACCAGCACACAGCTCTCCCTAAGAAAACGTGAACTAACTTAAAGTTGCTAAATCTGTCTGTCTTCTATTTGGTGCAGGCTGGATCAATATTGGATCAATATTGGATCAAAGCTGATTGAAAAGCTGTTAATCAGCAACATGTGACTGATTTACAATTCAGTGTTTCTGCTGTCGGTTGCAGTACATTTATTCAGTGGCGCCGGGCAGTCCGCTCAGGTTTCTCTAAATTTTTAAATTTAGAAAAAGAGCGCACTGGTATTGGATCAGTACTCTGTATTGGCAGATACTAGGACTCCAACTAATGGTTATATTCATTATCAATTAATCTGCCCAATTATATTCTCAAATTAAATGAGACAATAGTAAAACTAAAACTAAAAATGTCCATATAATTCCAAAGTGACATCTTCTAATGTTTTGTTTTATCCGACCAACAGTCAACAACTCAAAGATATCAGTTTATGATATAAAACAGAGAAATGCAGCAAATGTCTACATTTGAGAAGCTGAGCACATATTTGCCATTTTTACTAAATTACAATGGTTGACGATTAGACAATTGCTGCTGATCAATTAATTGACAAATTGTTGCAGGTCTAGCAGATACACAGAGTCAAAAACCTGAATCAATCAGAATTAACTGTTTCCTGCCTGACCTGTAGGAGGAGCAACTGTATCCAAGCAAAAACACAAATGTCCAACATCACAACTTTTAAAAATCCAGCCCTACAACAGAGGCCAGTTGACTCAAATGAAACAAAGAAAAAACATGTAGAGAATATCAAGAGCTTTTATAGATACTAATGTATGTTTGTATAAATGACGTGTTTAAATGCGTAGTTAAGTAGTAAATCTGGTTAAAGTTGCTTTGTAAAGATTATTATGTCAAACAAATTGAGTTAATATCCAGTTTGCTCATTACTGAGCTCATTATGTTAAAAAGCCAAAGTAATAATGTTCTTGGAAAGTGAAGTGCCTTATTTCTCAGCAGTCGCTGGACTCTATAGTTTAATTTCCTCGAGGGGATCATTAAAAGCTTCATTTGGTCTGTAATAATATTGGGCATGCTCACAGGCATACAGAAGAGTTGTGACTCTGGAGAAACTGCTGGCGCCCACTTACTGGCAGCGTTGTGTCCCACGCCGAGGACAAAGTCTGAACACTGCAGCTTGTTTCCGGACCTCAGCGACTCAGAGACTTCAGGGCTCCAGTGCAGATGAACCTCCCTGATGAAAAGTGATGAAGGTTAGAGACAGAGGAGCAGCTTTGGTGGACACTGCAAATAAAATTAGCACAAAAGAAATATATCTGTCTGATGTTTAAATAGCTGGTCAGATTTATGACTTGTTCTTGCATATCTGCACATATGTCAACCAGATACTCAAAAAAGGTAGACGAGTATTGAAAATGATACACTTCAGCGTCATTCATCTATACAGCACTTTAGTACCTGCAACTAGCTGCACATACAGAGTCAAGGCGACTGAGATGGCCTTTCCAAAACAGCTTGTGTCTCTTGTGTTGCCCGTGATGGATTTCAAGGTATGTTTAGGATCATTTTCTTGTTGTAGGAGTCGTCCTCTTTTCAGCTTTTTTTTTTTGTGTGATATTTGCTTCCAGAATCTGCTGTTATTTAGCGGTAATCATTTTTTCCGCCATCTGTGCAGTATTTTCTGTGCCACTGGCCGCAATACAAACCCAAAGCATGATAGATCCTTCCCCATGGACAGTTGGCAACTGTTTTTTTACAACTGGCTTTTAATGAAATGCTGCTCCTTTTTTCCCCCCCTCCAAGCATACTTTTAATGTTGGCGGCCAAAGAATCGTATTTTAACTTCATCAGTCCACAACACTTCACACAAAACATCAGGCTTCTGTAAATAAATCTCCAACTATTGTGATATTAATTACATAACGGTTTGCAGTTATTTTTAAGAAGAACATTTTTAAGAAATCACTACTTAGTGGAGCTGTTAACATCTCAGACATCTGATATATGACCAGACTACACAATGATTTATGTAAGATGTCAAAAGACAAAAGGTTGGAAAGCACTGGTTTCATCTTTAACAATGTGTTGTACTTTAAAAGCTTCTTTTATTGTCCACTGTGTCAAATCCTCATCTGACAGGTAAATAAAGCCCTTATATAGATGTACACTACTGTTATATAGATTACAGTAGTTTGTATAAATATGTATAAATACTGAAATGATTGATGTTTAAGCTACAGTGAGTTTTCTATCTAGTGAATCTGAAACTAGTTTATATTTAACCTCATAGTGAAGCTTTGCTTTATTCTGCCACGTGTGTCCAAAGCATGGTTTGATTTATCAAATTATCAAGTAATGTAGTACTACTTGTAGTAGTACTTGTAGTAGTAGTACTACTAGCTACTAGTAGTAACATTAGTAATAATACTTCCATGCTTTCTGCCGATTCATTTTCAGTGTCCATGCTAACGTTGGTTAGATAACATAATTTACCTCTTTTCTTCCAGTTCTCTGCGGATTTGCTCATCTTCTTCGTTTTCTTCGAGCTCCTCTTCGTCTTCCTCCACAGCCCGAGAATACACAGACAAAACTTCACCGAAAAACGTTGCCATAATCGGTGTGTTTCCAGAGCAAAACGAAAGTTTGGCTAGTAGCGGTTCAGTCTAGCAGTTATGACGCACTTCCGCCTGACATCCGCCACTCCTTCAGAATAAAAGCCCCCACACCCTGTGGGTTCACAAACGACAGTCAGGTGCTCATATGAACACTGAGAGGTTTTCATTACTGTCATCATTCCTGCTGTTCATACTGGCAGTTAAAAAGATCTCCTTCAAATGTGCTTTGAATGTAAATGATGGAGGCCAAAATCCACAGTGTGTCCACACAGTCATTTTGTGTAAAAATGCATTTAAAAGTTGGTCGTATATGCAGTCTGAGTTAGTCATATCAAGTGGATATCTCACATTTACAGTCTTTTTAGTATAAGATTCCCTCTTTGTGTTTCCTCAGTGCTGCGCCTGTTGAGCTGCAGTGGAACTACAGTAAAAAAAAAAAAAGACAGACTTTGGCACTAAAAAGACTGTAACTGTTAATTTGACTAAGTTGGATGACTGGAGCATCATATTTGTTTCAAGTAAGTCTTTAAATACATTTTTGTACAGTAGGATTGTGGATTTTAGCCTTTTTTATAATGAACTTATATTTTAGGTGCATTATAAAGAGATCTTCTAATGGTCATTATGAACAGGAGGAATGATTACAGCAAGAAAAACCTGTTTCAATGTTCATTTGGCACGTGAAAAATTGTGAACCTGCCCTTTAAACCTTTTAAATAAACAATATTAGTATAATATTAGAACAATATTAAGATAAGATAAGTGAATGTCTTTTTATGTCTTACAACATGTGAGATAGGATAATATAAGATGGGATGAAGTAAAACAGGATTTCATTGATCGACAGATTGATGGGAAATTCAAATCAATATACATGACAAAATGTCAATATCATCATATGCATTATACATTCAATTTGTTAGAAAAATATTGATTAGTGGATGGTGGTTAAAGGACCTTCATATTAATGTTTTGATTGTTGTCAATGCCAATTAAACTGCATATTATTTTCTCAATTTCTTTTAGTCTAAACTAAGTGATGTTCTTATATAGCTTGTTTACATCCAACAGTCAAAAACCTAAAAATATTTAATTTACTATCATATATGATAAAAACATGCAGCCAATCCTCATATCTGAGAGGCCAGAACCACCTCATTTTCTTTTGATCAACCAACTAATTGATGAGTCAATCAAGTTATCGTTGCAGCTCTAAGCTAAACTGTAGAATGCAGACATACTGTTCTCCATCACTTACAGTGGAGGCACATGGGGATCTTTTCAGGGCCAGTACTGACAAGAGGAATCAATATTTCAATGTACATACAGGCATGTGAGTATTGTATTAAGTTAGATTTGAAAAAAAAATGTGAACCTTTTCGTCAAGCATCTTTACTGTGATGACAAATCTGACTAAATATTTCAAATGCACAGAAATACCATTAACTGAGCAGCTCAAACATGTTGTGGCTGCACACAGACAAGTGCAACACTAGCCGCTGCCCACAGTCCCAGTAGGAAGCTCAAAGCCCGAGGCTACATGCATGAGTACCGCCTGTCCAACGTATTTCTGCCTGAGCTGCTTACTTAAATCAATGAATGATTTAAGGCCGTGTCTCTCCAGTGGATTCACATGGTGTATAGTTATACATAGTTATGCATAGGGGCTTGAATATGACTAACAATTAGCGTAGGAAAGCTTGATGTGCTATATTTGGCCCTTGTGACAATCAAGGGTGAACTTGAGATACCACATGACTCCACCAGCTTCTTAGTGGTAATACATAATTAACATGAGTGGAAGGAAGCGGGAAAACATCATTTCTAAAGGATGCTGGCAGATCTGGAAACATAAGCCAAGTCATGTTAAGCCAAATTGGATTCAAGTTGATTGCAGGACATCCATCCTTTCCATTGTATTGTATAAGTCATTTTTCTGTAAGCGCTTGCCCGGGGACATGAGGGACAAACAGAAATGTGATGACATCAGCTCAGCCATAAAAAAAAAAAAAATACCTCGAAAACGTCTGGTGTTGGAAAGACAAATTGGATTGCAGGGCAAAGCCAGGAGTAGAATAGAGAGTAAGCTCTATTACCAGTGCAGTGCAATAATGTAGGAGGAGGCCATAAAGAAACAGCAGAGAGGTTTCCTGTCACAAAATGGGACAACTTGCTTGGAGGAGGCTTCAGGCTGCTGTTCATATAATTGATAGTAGACAGGGGGGGGGGGGGGGAGCCACCCAGCTCAAGACAACAAGAGAGGAATGTCAACGAAAGGACCGAAAGGGAATGTCACCCCATTACTGACCATTAAAAAAAAGGACAGGACAGAAAGAGGATAAAAAACATCCAGAGTGAGCCTGTCTATCTTGTGTTTTTTTGACCCAGCAGCTGCACTGCCTGAGAATGATGGTGTCAGTCTGTCCGGCCAAAAAGAGGGATTCAGTCCTCCAGACGGCCATGCTGGCTGGCAGGGACGTGCACAGACATTTTGTCATTTTGTGAGTGCGTACATGCTCACACACACAAATGATGACCTCTAAAGGGGACATATATATTTCCAGGTCTATATTTATATATCTTTATATTCTATTGGAGTATGTTGCATGACTTGCAGTTCACTTCTTATTTGTCGTATACTAGTTCAGACCCTTCCCAATGAGCCCACTAGGGCTGTATGCAGATTGTAGCTACGATTACATTTTACGTAAATTCAAAGTTATTTTTCCTCGCAAAAGCTTTGTCGTGCTGAGAAGCAACGTGCATCGGAAGTTGGAAAGCTCAAGTTGTACAGTTTCATCTGATGTGCGCTACACTGTGTTGCAATGAACACTATGCTGAGAATCAGGGATGTGAGTTCGGTCGCAAACCTTGTCTCTGTCGGGCTCTAACATCCAACATTATAATAGTAGCCTATTGATCAATATGAAGCGACAGACAGGAGATGGTTAGCTTAGCTTAGCATAAAGCCTGGAACGGTGTGTCTCTCTTCTTCACTACGTTCACATGTTGTTGTTTTTTGTTGTTTTGTTGTTGTTTTTTTTTAGCAAACTTTCATATACAAACCAGCAAATTTGCAAAACAGAAACCCTCTCTTCATGTCTCAACTTAAAATCCTAACTGGACACACTGAAATACTGAACAAACACTCAAGCTGTGAAAACATGAGCCTTATGTAACTAATGTGATCTATAATTTATTTATTGTTGTCTTTTATGTAATGATGTAATATTATTTGTACACTATTTCAATCACACTGCCTTGTTGCTGGAATGGTAAACCTGTTGTAAAATCCATTTAGCCCCCACAGCGTACAGATGTATTAAAACTTGAAGGGGTAATTAGGAATATGCTTTGCGACACCTTGCAGTGTTTACATTTACAGTTGTCACCGGGGGGATGGAGGCTATCTCACGCACCGAGAAGCAGGGTAACAGCCTCTATTATACCACCAACAAACGCATATATTGATGCACGGGGGCAATTTAGAGTGTTTCGCTCCAGCTGAGCTGCATGTCTGTGTGGACTGTGGGAGGAAGGTGGAGTGCCTGGAGGAATCCCACGCAGACACACAGAGAACATGCAAACCCCACACAGAGAGGATCAGTTGCTTAGGAACAGAATAGTTCATCAACTGTGGGTGTGATCGCTTCTGAGCAAGGTGTGGGTTTTATTCATGTGAACTTGTGTGTAAATGGGAGCGGGGCTCTGATAATGCTCATAGTGCCTGGAGGTGGGTGGAGAAGGTGATGCTGTACCATCCAACAGCTGACGAAAAAAAGATCGATGTAATGACCTCAGTGAGCAAACTGTGATGATTATATAAATTCCCAGTTTGAACAACTATATAAACAAGCCCACTGGCTAAATAGATTATTTCTTTTTGAAAGAGCTGTAAGAAATATGTTTTGTTTGCCTTCGCTGACTGCCTACCCATCCCTGACTTCACTTGGTTGGTACTGTATTTTACCTGGTCTGACTCTGCATCCTGCTTTTGGGTCCTCAGAAAAAATGTACAGATGTGTCACAGAGTGCTGAATGCCTGGACAAATCTGCAAGAGTGCGATGTGGGCGAAGAAACAAATGCAAACAAATTGCAAAAATGACATGTAGTTTTTTTTGCAATGATTACTAAAGCTAGAGCAGGGTTTTGTGACCTTTCAACTTGCCCGGTGGATTGACAATTTATTATGTCTTCCGTCTTAAAATGTCCATATGAACGTTGAAAGGGATTTTGTTTGCTTGCTGTTATCATTCCTCCATCCCTTCCCAACACACTTTCAGTGCAAATGATGGTGGAGGAAATCCACACGTTCTTTCTTCTGAGCAAAAATGCATGAAAAATTCAATCTGAAGGTGAATTGTCAGCTGACCAAATTAGTCAAATCGAGTGGATATCTTCCACAGTTAAAGTCTCTTCGGTTCAGATTTTTTTTTTGTTGGAAGGATTGTAACAAAAAGAGGAAAATGTGTAGTAAAAAGGCTGTTATATTTGACTATATTGTTAATGTATATATAAATAAATTAAATGAGAACTGTGGGTTTTGTCTCCTATCACTTACAGTATAAATACACTAAAAAATGAATCTCTTAATGGTCAGGAGGAACAGGAGGAATAATTACAGCGAGCAAAATCCCATCTTACTGTTGTAAGACAGACTTGAAAAACTGTGAACCTCAGTCTGAACCCATTCACGCTCTATACATATATATTACACTTTTATTTTACTTTTTAAGGTAATAATTCCTCCTTTTTTGGCTAATCATGTTTTAAGTAGGTCTGAAATATGTATATATTCAATCTCTACAGGCGAGGGGTCCCATTGAAAACGTCCACGGTTCAGTTCAGTTCACTCATTATCTGTCTCTATCCAGGCCCAATGCCAGAATAATAATGATATTTTAACTATATTCTTTCAAGTAACTGGCCCTCATTTACACCAGAGAAAGAAAAAAAAAAACAGGCAGGTATTCATTTCAAATGCAAAAATGTAGAATCACCATTTACTAAAAGTAGGTGCTGTCACACACTAACACTTGATGACAAAGTTAAGTCATTAAGGAAAACGAAAAATCAATTTGTGGAGGAAATTTCCTCTTTGCATGCACACTCATTCTTTCCTAAAGCCATTTCTGTTGTGCACAAAAGCAAAGGAGGTGTGTATCTCTTTTGTGGGCGTGCGTGTGTGTGTGTGAGTCTGTGTGTGCGCGTGCATGCCTGAGAGCACGTATGGTAAACTGGCTTTTGTGCAATTCATTAGAAATTCTGCTGACAGAGACTTGCAGTGAAAGCAGTGGCATATGCGTGGAGGGAATATCAAGAAGATTGCAGCCGCCTGGAGATGGCCTGCAGCTTTAAAGATATGGGCTCCTCCATATGAAGACACATAACGTCACACTTACACACGCACACACACTGAGCAATGTGCACATCGATATGCGTTTAGCTTTCAGACTCGCCAGCCTTTCTCATTACAGCCAGATTAACACAAGCTGCAGTCAAGAGTAGCAGCCTGGTATTGGAAGGGAACAGTACGACTCAATAATAGTCAGGCACATAATGTACTATATCATCCAGAAAGAGGAAATAAAGCTGTTAATGAACCATTTCAATCAGATCGGTTGTTTGAGAGATCCATAAAACACGCTAACTGCTAATCAGTGTTTTTATACTGATCAATCAAATGATCCGTCATGTGAAACCTGAACTCACAACATGACCCGATTAGTGAATTCAGCCAACAGAAGGAACGCAGGTAGGATGAAGGCATATTTACTAATGATCAGGAATAGGATTACAGAGAGTCAAATGAATCCAAGAGGACGGGAACAGAGGACAGGTAGCTTGGTACAAAGGACAATGACAGTAACACAACACTGGCAATCTGGCAAATGGCTGGATTAACTGTGTAGGTACAGATACTGTGGGCTTTAGGAGTAACGAGGAGAAAAAAGATCCATAATAGAGCAGAAAGCTCTTAAAGCCCACCGTACATACCTGCTCAGCACAAAAACCTATGAAGATCAACAGGGTTACGTCAAAGGAAGCTGTCAGTTCAGTTTGTTTGGGTTTTTCACTCATCAACTTCATTGAGCCAGAAATGTTTGGTCCGGATAAAAACCCGGGGATGAGATTGTAGTGAGTATTCAGACTGTCAGATGCCCCTACCCACGTTACATTTACACTAGACGACAGTGTAAGTAGGCCGGAACTGTCAGTGTGTCACTTGTGTACAAGAATGCAACACCATGAATGCCTTTGGGGGAGACACTGTCTGAAAGTGTGTGCCGTTATCCCCTTTTTGTACGGTTAATTGCATCAAGACTACAAAAGACTCATTTGTTTGAAGAAGGCTGAGACATTGATAGAGACGCGCCGCTGTTAGGTTCAAGGGTTTCAATTACTCAATTACCACGGCTCTGAAAACTGAAACACAAAAAAACACGCTACCCGTTTTCAGTTTTTTTTTTTTAAAGGCTGTCAATTTTCCTTTTATTGTCAACAAATCTCATGTGAAGAACCAAAATGAAATGATCCTTCTTACAAGTATTGTGTTTGTATCCAAAAAACCTTGATATACATCATGGTGTTTTTGAGAAATTAACAATGTAGTATAAACTGTGATATATAGCACAACTAGCTAGTGTACACTGAACTACTCTCCGGAGACTAAAAATGTGATCGCTGGTATCTGTCTCTGGAGGTCCCTAAGGGCCACGGCTCACACTGGCCTAGTTAATTTCACTGTTTTCTCCTCTGCCTCTTTCCTGTCCGTAAAGTTTTTAGACACCTTCTGTTGAGATTCTGAATTCTTAACAACATCAAAGTGAAGCGCTGCGCAAATTATCAGTAGTGGGTTCAATTTTCGAGCCTGGTACGAACTGCTGGAAAACTGGACTTTTTAATGACGACAAATTGACGGCAACTCTAGCACCAGCCAACCAGGAGACTTAGTCGAACTCATTCTCATCGACGTGCTTTGAATAGATTTTGGACAACAACGAAAGGGGCTATGGCAAAGAGGGAATAAGATATAGTGCATCCGGCTCTGGATACACACACACAATACTGAGGATCTGTTCATTGTTAGTTTGGCTCGGCACAAGAGCTGCACATTTGCTGACAGTAAAAGAAATATAGCAACTTGCGAGCCATATCCTTTAATGTATTTTTAAATTGATATTGACCTCCTGAGCCCGCTTTCCTTATTTAGAAGTCATGAAAATGAGTAAGAGCGGCACTCTGTTGTTGTGTTGTCGTCGTTGGGTCCCTGGTCTGATACAGGTCAGTTTGATCCGGGCAGCTAAACCTGTATGAATATTAAAATAAGTGCTATAATCGCTCTCCGTTTAACAGCCCTCAAACATATGTCATACTTTAAACTGTGCACGAATAGTTGTATAAATCTTTCAGTATGTACTCATCTACAGTGAGTTCATCATCCAGGGACCCTCGCTCGCTCCGAGGCCATTCATTTTTCATGGAGCCCTGCTGGCGGTGTCCATGAGTACGACTGGGAAATTACTGTGAGAATCTCAGACAAATCTTGGTTGGAATACAAGCATAGAGGCCTTTTTTTTTTTTTTTTTTTTTTTTTTTTTTTTTAAATCTGATTAATACAGAAATTACACTCTATAAATATACATAATTATTTTACACATTATGCTGCATTGTCTTCTGCTTTGACTGAGGCATTATGCTGCTTAGTCTTTTCAATTAGGAGTTTACAGATAAAGATTTGAATAAAAGACAAAGTCAAAATTCTGAAATAAAGACACACACAGTCCCTTCACATTCATAGCAACAAACAAACAAATTTTTAAATAGTACCAGTCAAAAGCTTGACTGGGATGTCTTTACTACTCTACATACTCTAACATGCACATTAAACAGTGTGTCATTGTACACGCTAAAGGATGCATCTATGACTTTGATAGAGAATATGATCGGTCAATAAAAGACAACATTTATACAAATTTGTATACATTTTTGTGTAGAAAAGTGAAATCATTGACACAGGGGACTTTCTACAATGTTTTAAAGCCTCAGTAAGTCAAGGTGTGGCCTCCTTCTACTGGAACATCTCCTCACTTTGTTCTCCTTCACCTACACTTCTATATTTGGAGTTGGTGTCACACAGCCTGAAGTGATCTTCCAGCGCGGGAGGAGCTGAGCTGGTCTAAATTACTGGTTTTCAAACTGATTTTCAAGACTTTTTTTTTGTTAAAGATTAACTCTCCCTGCGCCAAAAATGTAAAAGCGAGCATGCAACACAAACATTATTCAAGAGTAGTTTAATGAGGAGCATCATTTCAAGCCTCATTGACTCATTGAACATTGACTAAATCTATAAAGATCACCAGGATGAAATCAATGTAAAACTAGTTCAGCGAATCTGGGTTTTTTTCACCCATCACCATCATTGAGACAGCAATGTTTGGGTTTGGGGATGAGACTGGGTGACTTTTCAGACTCTAAAGTATTAAAAAAAAAACTGAAATTCACTTTGATAATATGGAATTAAATATATATTATTGTATCAAACTGATGTAAATGTCTTTTAGATGGATTCCCATGAGTCCCTATACCCTTTTTTTTTTACATGTACATAAATATACATGGATGTTACCAAACACATATTCACAATGCATCTGAAACTATGTCCACCCAGAGTAGACGTGTAAGTGTTAGTTCTAAAAATATAAGCTTTGTACCAACTTTTTTTCTTTTTTTTTTTTTTTTTCAAAGATGCAGTGAAAATGCAGCAGCATACCTCCTACACGTAGTCAGGCACCATTGGTCATTATTTAAACCCCCACATAATAAGGCTTAAACGCTTCAAATCATGTAGGTTTGCAGCATTTGACTGACCACACCCTCAGGGATGGTTACTGATCAGGGTCTAACACAGAAACAATTTCTCCTCTGTGTTTATTTATCATTTGATCCATGTGTGAATAAATACGAATTTACTAATAATAGAGATAAAAAAGGGAAGCACTCAGTGTCGGTAGCCCGATACAAGGACTTCATTTGAGGGAAAACAAGAGAACTGCCAGCTGACTGGTATACGGGACCTTTAATGCAGCTGCAGCTCTTCATTCAGATGCTGAGTGGAGCAGCGGATGACCGGAGGAGGGACGCTTTTCGAGAAAACCAGACCACAGCTCTGCTCTAATCGCATTTTTAAAATCCACTTGTATGCAGGCTGAAGGATTTCCCCGTTACTTATAGTACTTAGCTGCAGGAAAGTGCTGCTCTGAGTGCAGACTGAGCGGATTGCGGCAATCAGAGCGTCCTGGATGATCGGATCCCAGCAGCAGCAGCAGCATCTCATTGTATGAAATGCGTCACCGCGATCCAGTTTTCCCATTTACACATATCGGCTCTCCACTCACGGACTGGTCCCTTTTCTGACTGTTTCATCAGGTAAGATTTTTAGTCTTTTCCTCTCTTTATTTAAATGTCGGTTAGAGGCCTGAGATGGAACAAATGTAGACATTATCCTCTGCGTAAAGCTGACGGTCTTATCCTATACGAGCCTGCTGCGTGCAGTGCAGGAAAGGATGGCTTCTATTAGGCTAAATCTTCTAGGCCTGCACATTGCAATAGGTGATGTATTGTCCCGACTTCCACTCCATTTACTTTAATAACCGTAGTCTGCTTTTTAAATGGCCAGCAGCATATTCTCTATTAGGATTTCGTAGAGGGAGGGGGGGTCTGAAATGAGCGCACCCCCATATTAATAGTTTCAGACTGGTTTTATTAATGTGGTCTGGGTCAGTTAACAGGGATTGGTGGGCGGGTTACAGATGGTTATGATAGACAGTCTTCCCTCGAGCTGAATGAGCGGCTCTCATGTGTCTTCTTTTCGGTGCAGGTAACCACATGCGCGGGCCGGTGTCACCACGCTGAGCCCGGAGAGCACGAAGGGTACTGGGGTCAGAGAGACAAGAGTGGCCGGAAAAGGTAGACCGGATGACAGCCAGAACCTCCGAGGCCTCAGGACTGTCGGTGCCGCTGCACCGCTGTCACGGGCTTCTCCAGGCCAATAACGGCACCTGCGCGGAGCAGCTCAGCATCTTTCCGCCGTTCTCCTCCACCCTCGCGCTCCTCGTGCTGGTGGCCGTGCTCGTGGGGATCATCCTCGTCTCCCTGGCAACGTTCCACTTCCACAAGAGGAAGCTTCGGAATCGGAAGATCCAGCGCGCGCAGGAGGAATACGAGCGCGACAGTCGCAGCCCCGCGCGCGCCGCGGCGAGCGGGGAGCCCGCGAGGCCGTGCGTCATCGTCCGACCGGCGAGATGCGAGGAGAAGCTCTCGCGCCAGAGCGAAGAGAGCGGGGACGTCACCGAACCGGTGCCGCACGAGGCGGTTCCTCTTGACTGTTAACTTGGTGCAACTTCAGGGAATGAGACTGTGGAATAAACAGGAAAAGCAATAAGGCACAATGAACTCCCACATCCATCTCTGCTGCTTGTAGATGACGTAGAAACAGTAGGAAAATAAACGCAGAATACTGAGCAGAATAGTCGGCCTAGAGGTAACACTAGTACTACAGTGGCGCGTAGGTTAGCTATGCGGCCACACACCTTAATACACTAGTATAACCGGTCATTCCTTATGGAAATGTATAAAGTATTTGCCTGCTTTGACTTTTGGACCTCTCCCTCTTCTCCCTCTTAAAACGGTGTTTAAACGTGGAAGATGTTTAAACTTTAAATCCTTTCCTGGGATGTGACACACGGTTGTGTTGAATTATTTAGAGTTGGTGACACAACGCAGACCATAATGGCTCGCAGATCTTCCTTGGCATGTCCTCTGACACACTACCAGTATGTAGTTAGACTATAATGGATGTTGTGGTGCTGTTAGGCAGTGCAAAGCTGCATATAGGCTATAGAAATGGCTTATTTGTTTGCGTAGTATTTTTCCTTCAATTAAGTGACTTATAGCATATTTGCATAAAGTACTCTGTCCTCCAATGTCTGTCTGACATCTGTAGGTAGCTCTAGTTAGCCTGACAGGATACAAGACTTTTGCTGTAGTTATGCACATAAGATTTTTTTCCTTTTATGTGTCAGGTAGTAAGTTTTAGCGCTAATACAGTATTTTCAGTTTTTGAGTATTTATAATGTATTCTCTGACATGTAATAAATTTGAGAATCCTTCCAACAGAGGGTTTCAGCTCAAGACAAGTCTTATTTTGATTTTTTTGGTCCTTCATATTGTATTATAGTGGGCCTAATAGAAAGTGTCATTTATGATATGAATTCATTGTAAATGTATGCCATTATGAGAGCTGGAATGTTTTACAGTAACACCATCTTTCTGGAGTTCATGTAATCTGCCTTATCAGAGGAAAAAAAAATGTAATATTCAAAGTTTATAAATAAATACTTAAAAGTTATGTTAATGCTTCGAATGTGTCATTAACCTTCCCAGGGGATATCTGTAGAATTTGCACAGGGTCTCCTGCAAGGATCCGAAAGCTCCCAAAGAACCATGTCACTGCATACACAGTTATGGCATATAGGACCATCTAAACCAACAGAATCAGACCCACTGCATATAGAAGAAGGTCTACAGCACATAGACTCTATCAATGTCTCACTGTGATTTATTGACATGAAAGTTATCCATAGAAGTAGTCTTAATCTCAACATATCCCTGTAATGGCGCCGCAGCATGTCTTATTGGAGGTCAGTGGAAGTGAATCAGCATAAGTCAGTCTGTTGGCCAGGTACCAAGACACCATGTTCCTAATTGTCCCAGGCAAAAAAAAAAAGCCTGGGAATGTGAAGAAGTCTTTGGCAATGTCCCAGACCTGGAAGATGCACTGACAGACTCCCCGTCTATCTTATCTCATTGGCATGAGTACAACAGAACGAAACGATTTATCTTGGGAGGGAAATTGGAAGGAAGTCAATGAAAGATGACTAATGTATTTTACATTTAAACATATGTTTCCCCCAGAACAATTCATATTGTTACTCACACGTGTCTGAAATGAAAAATTAAAAGGTGTTAATGGAACAGAATATTTTAAAGGTGTTCCTCTGACGAACTGACCGCTTGTCAGTGGCAAAGAAGGCACATGAGAGACTAGAGATGGGAGGATGTCAGTCGTGCATAGATGGATACTGGGCAGGGAGGTCAGTGGTTAGGAATTGATAGAAATTAGCAGCCGGGAGTTGTTTGACGAAGATCAGCGCCTATTAGTGGATAGAAGTAAATGGTTAGAAATGGATGACGGAGGACCGTAGCTGGGAATGGATGGAGGTCAGTGGATGAAGGTCAGTGGCTAGGAATTGATAGAAATTAGCGGCCAGGAGTTTGTTGATAAATATCAGTGCCTAGTGGTGGACAGAAGTGCGTGGTTAGAAATGGATGTGACGATGGAGGTCATTAGCTCGGAATAGATGAAGGTCAATGTAAATATATTAAAAAAAAGGACAACGGTGAGGACTGCTGCTACTTATTGTCATACATACCGCGCTGCACTAGAAAGAGAGAGAGACACACAGAGAGACTATTGTCTCTGGGAATAGCCTAGTTATTGTGTATAGCCTAATTTAGAATTAATGAGGCCAGTTTTCAGGGTTTTGTTGTCCCAGGAGGTCTGCTCCTCAGTGCTGCAGTTGGATAGCGAGTGGATTAGGTTCCCGTGAGGCTGTTTATTATTAAGCAGGGTTGTTCTGTGTATTGTCTGAAGCTGAGTTTAACTTAGAAACATTTTAGGAGCACAGTGGACAGTGGGTAACTTTTGATTGTTTATCTGCTAGCAGCAGGGCATAGGCAACGTTTGTTGGACAATTACAATTACTGGGATTGGTATAGATGTTTGTGGTTCTCGAAATGTAGTCTGTAATGATTTTGATTACTCCTCACTTTATGGCATTTGTTTATTTATGTTTACGTGTTTCAATGTTCATAATTCAGTTATTATCCCTGCTTCGCTCTGTTTGTATCTGATTTACTTGCCAATCATTACAAGAACGTTAGATTTCTTCTTTTTTTTTAACAGGAGATTAGATGTGATTGGATGTGCAGAGTTAGAGTCCTTTGAGTTGTGGTAAAACTCAACTCAGGTTGTTCCTACAAGGCCTTGCGAGTAAGCGATAGGGTGCACTGATTAATGGGTTTCCTGCTACACTCAATATCAAACTAACACCCTGCCAGCAGCCAGTCTACCTCCCTGCTGTGAAGCATCAGTGACAAAGGGCCACATTTAAAAAATAAAAAAAAATAGCAAACACGGGTGAAGACAAACAACTGGAAGCATAAACACACCACGGATCACTGAATAATAGATGGGAACTTGTTAAAAATCACAGTCCATATTTTATGGCATAAATCCATGAGACTCAAAATATTTCAGAAGGTGACGGGACGGGTTCAAGTTATAACCATCTCATATTGATGAGCCTTTTGCCCTCGACTTTACAGCTCACTCTGATTATTCCTCTGAGCTGCATTAGCAGATTGGTTCTGTGATCCATATCTCAACTCGGAGTGATGACAAGTGGCAGTTCACTGTCAGGAAGCGAGGACACCACGGCTCCTATTCTCATCCCGACTGTCAGGGTTCAAAGCTGGATGATTTGTCACCACCTCTGTCTGTTTATGCACTTCATTACTGCAGGTTTCAGGTTGCGGCTGTGAAGGTTTAAAAAAAAAAAAAAAAAACATCCAGAAAAGCGGTTCGACTGGGACTAGGACCAAGATTTTACATATTCAGCTCACACAAGATTTTATTAAAGGGATCTCACATAATGTGATGAGCTGAGTGTACTCAAGGTTCACTGATGAGGTATTTCCAGCACTACAAACCAATTCTCAGTCTTCGTATGTAACCAACAGTATGGTGTCAATCAGTCGTGCGATAACAGGTGATCTTACACAAGAGGATTGTTACCCCGTCTCTGGTCAAAGAGGGTTAGATTGATTACCGCTGGCTCCTGGTTGATGCCATCTCTTTCAGGGTCCTTGCGGTGCCACTGATCCGGTATCCACCACAGTTGTTGCATGTGGTGGCCAACACCACTCCGGTCTCTGGGTCTCTACAAGGAGAGATCTTAAGTTGTTAAATGGTCTTCAAGATCAAGGAGGGCATCCACAGACAAAAAGGTTTATCCGTACAAACGTAACATACAGATGAACATCTCATTCATCCGGGTTAAATGATTTTGTGTTATAATGTTCATTAATATTTAATTTGTGTACTCACCCTATGTGGGTCTGTTCCAGTCATACAGACTCCAAACAACACAGCATTATGTGTGCTGTGAATAAAGGAACAAACCAACAAATGTCATGTTTCTTGGATACAAGATGGTTCCTGTTGACACCTGAAGGCTGCAGCAGTAACGAGGAGCTTTAAGATGAGATTACTGATGGATGGGGCTGCTGCTGCCTGCCTGACAGGCTGTAGATTTATGGCAGCACGGCTTCATGTTCTGTATAGTAATCCATTTGTGGGACACTATATCTATTTTTTTTTTTTTCTTTTCTGACAGCTGAAATAGGATTCTGTGTGATCGCTCACCTTAGTTAATAACACAAAGGGATGCAACATCAAGTCCTGTGCGATGGCTGGCGACATTTTTCCTTATTATGCAATAGCATGTCAGTTCACACATGTAACACAGAGAGGTGCATTCAGACAAGAAAGGGCCCTTAGATCTTTCCTAAAACAAATACACATGGCAGACCAATAAAACTCAAGTCTGACTATACTTTATATTTGTCTTACTGTCAACAAATCTCATGAAAATAGATTGTACTAAAACATATTGCCATCATAGACAAGGCTGGATGGATCTTATTCCTCTGTGTGGTCCAAAAACAACTATTAAAAACATGTAAATGAGCCACACTGTTGCGAGAGAGTAGCATCGATCTTCTCATCTAACTCTTGGCAAGAAAGTGAACATTTCCCAAAATGTCAGACTATTCCTTTAAACAGCTGATTTAATGAATCAAACACATTACTGTGGAAAAGTTTTAGGCCTTTAGGTGTTTAGATTTTTATCCATTATGCAATACCATCAGGGAAGCGTCTGTTCAGTCCCAAACTTATTCTGCAGCGTGACAATGAGCCCAAACATGCAGCCGGAGTCATAAACGAACTAACTTTAGCAACAAGAAGAGCGAGGAGTCCTGGAACAGATGGTTTTGGCCCCCGCAGAGCCCTGATCTCAACATCATGGAGTCAGTCTGGGATTACATGAAGCGACAGAAGGAGCCGAGATCCCCAAATCCACTGAAGAACTGTGGCAACTTCTCGCTTGGAACAAGCTACCTGCCAAGTACCTTGTAAAACTCTGGCATGACTGTTTAAAGCATCCCGACTTTACTTTTAGTGCCTAAAACTTTTGCACAGTAAAATATCTGCACATTTTTGAAAGACTTTGGACTCATTCCTTCAGTGTTTTTAAAAAAATCATGCATGCAGACATGTTGTCAACCTAATAATAATAACAATATTACTGTTAATTTGTGTAACACAGCTGATGCAAAGTTAGATTTACAGGAAGAGAAAAGAATTTATTGTTGTAGACATTTTTTTTTCTAATCAACAGCAGTCACACATTAGAAAAATAATCTTTCTTAATTCACTTCCAACGAGTTTTCAGTATGGAAACATCTCACACTGAAACATACCAAGATATCATCAGTCAGCAGCCATGTTAACTGCGCAAGACAGTAGAAAACAGACGGAAACAGCCACTTTAAAAAGGAAAAAAATAACAAAAGCTTCTTTGTGTCCATTTAAATAGTAAGCATTTCTATTCGCCCTCCTGCTTATTTCTTCTGTTTGGGTTTCTTCTTGGCTGGCTTGCCCTCAGACTGCATCTTGCTCTTTTTGGCTGGGTTGGGATGTGAGGCACCGTCGGCCGGTCGTTTCTGTTTCGTCTTCTTATCACTTTTCTTTCTGGCTTGTCCTTTCGCCGGCCCTGGTTGGCTGGATAAGGTCGAGTTGTCACCTGCGGGTTCTAAAACAGGCTTGTTGCGCTTCTTCCGCTTTTTCGTTTCGGGTAGAAAGCCTTTCTTCTTCTTGGGAGCGAGCTGTTCGCCGGCTTCCTTGTCAGGCTTTATCTTTTCAACTTTGGGCTTCCTGCGAATGTGAACATCAAAACATGCGAGGTCAACGTGATGGCTTTAAGTCACTGTGCCAAAAAAAAAATCAATAAAAAAAATAACACAAGATGAGGAAAGAAAGTGAACCACATTTCTCTGCTTTTAGAAACTATTGCTACCTATTGGTTATATTATTTTGTCTACTTATTCACACATTCAATGCAACACAGTCCAATCAGACTAACAGACAATAACTCACATGACTCCAAAGTGTTTCATCACAGCCCAGTAGGTGTCTTCCAGCTTGCCGGTCTTCTTGAAGGTGATGACGCTGGTCAGAGACTGCAGGACTTTCTGAAGAGGCTCCAGGTCCACAGACAGTTTCTACACAGCGCAGAAAGCAGAAGGACAGTTTTATCATCTAGACTGACACCACGTCAACAGTTTCCCCCTCCGACACAGACACTCCCAGCCCGCCTACCCGCACGTGAATAATCTTGACCAGGAACTGACAGAGCTCCAGGGTTTTCAACACTTTCTCCTTCACCACTTTGCTCTCAGTCGGTCCAACGGCCTGAAGACACTGTGAGAAGAGAACAAAGAAGACTGAGGTGAGACCGCCGACCATGCTGGGCGTCCTCATCAACGGATCCACCTCTGATTTGACTGATATGACACAGTCAGGACAGATAATGTATTGTGTAGTTTGTGCTTCTGGTGAGTAGGATTAACATGCTGAACAGCTAAGTAATGAGCTGAAAGATGCTATTTTTACACCCATCGCTCTCAGTGCATAATTCAGGATTCACACCGTGTGATGTTGGCAAAAATTCTGATATCACTCCAACAACCAATCAAATCCTGTGTGTAGATGAAGCTCCTGCTCCTGTGGTAACACTGTGATGAAACACGGGGCTGTCTGTGTTGACTTACCGCTGTCAGCTGACCCGCGACCTTCGCGCAGAGGTCTGCCCACTGATCGCCGCTCAACAGCTGCTGAACCTCCCTGCTCTGCATCGCCCGCAACACCAGCACGCACGCTTGACCCTGCGCACGCAAAACAACGTCCATCAACAGGAAGTCTAGCGTACACGTGGACTTACTGATATGTGGTTCCATAACTGTTCCTGAAGTAGCAAAGGGACAAAAGTCTTTACCTGTTGGTGTTCTCTGACCCCAGATACGATGTACTGCACAGCTGTGTCCAACAGGCTAACACACAAAACCTGGAAATAACACACACACACACACACGCTGCATTAAAAAAAGAAAAAAAAAACCTGCCAACAGGGGATGTAACATCTGTCTCCGTGGTGATGCGAGCTAACATCTGTGCTGTATTGGGTGAGACGTGAGACAAATACTCACAGGGAATCTGGTGAACAAGTCAGTGAACATCTGAGCGGTCAGAGAGCTCTTCCTCCGGCTCATGAAGGAGCTCAGAGCGTCTCGGAAGATGGTGGAGACGCGATCCACATCCACGTTGCCCATGAACGTCAGCTGTACACACAGACGCACACCGTGAGAGACCAGAGGAAACACTGTTAGATATATGAATTTTACAGACTATTTTCTTCATTCATCTGTAGATTATTTATTTCCCCAATGCATAAATTAATCAAACAAATGTCCAAAGAAACATATTAAAATGTTTTATTCCATTTGAACAACGACTTGAAACTTAAATATATTCATTTTACTATCATAGAAAACTAATAAAAAACAACAAATAATAGATTTAAGAAGCAAGCTTGCTTGGCTGCTTAAAAAAATGACTTAAATTATTATCACAAGTTTGTTTCAACTCTTAAACAGATGAAAAGAACAATAAGAAAAAAAAAAAAGAGTGAAGAGGACACTGGCCAAAAAAGGAGGCCAAGTTATCTGGCACAGACCCACTTTCTGACCCAGTAAAATTACAAGAGCAGAACTACACATTTCTTTCAAGCTGTTGCCTTCACTTGACAGACAGTATAGAGACAGGAAGTGTAGGGAGGGAGAGAGAGAGAGAGCTATGACATGCAAATAATTAATTAGACGTCCATCTCGCTAATGACAAACTTTAAGATCTAAAAGCAGTTTGGAGAAACATCTGTTTAAATGCTGTTTAAAAACCACAAGCAGGCATCGGTGCCAGCAACACTTCACATACTCGCCTCATTAGGCTACTAACGAACGGATTCTTCTGATCATAACCGCACCGTCAAATGATCTAAACACGACACCCACAGCCGGAAAAATCAAACGCCGGATGAACGCAGAGGTGAGAGGTGAATCAGTGTGTGGTAAACGTACGTCGTTCGCTGCGGCTCTGTCGGCTGTCGACTCCTCTTTGGTCTCGGCAGGAGGAGCTCCTCGCAGCACTTTCACCACGTACAGAGAGGCACTGCAACGACATGAGGGGAAAAGGTTTGAGTCCGACACATTCATTCCTGACCTAGAAGAGTCAGTGTGGATGTCTCAGAATCGAGGAAAGCAAGTGAGATTGTTTTTTGTCATGTACAAGTCAGGTGTATTGGCCCAAATACAAGTCGTGCAAGAATATTAACATTTACATTCTCAACTGCTCACATGTGTCAGAAATCACTGGTTACAACTTGATGATGTTCATGAGTACAGTAGGTGTGCTATATGAGGCAGTATTCACTCACAAGAAAGTCACTAAAGAAAGTAAAAGTAAAAAGAAGTCCCGCTGTTAGAAACCAACAGATGAACACTAATTTAGCAGCGTCTGTGCAGGCATCAGGGGAAGCCAAAAAAAAACAACAAAAAACACTCTGAGGCAGCTGTTGTGATGAGAGCATTTTTCTAATAACTACTGAATTATATAATTATGCCACTGTTGTCAAATCCCTCAGCATTTACACAATAACTTATACTAATCAAATATATTTCCTTGGTGTGACCGCCTCCTCCGTTATTCTCAGTGCTGTCGGGCCCGCGTTAAGCAACCCTCGTCTTAAGGATTCAAGGATTCAAGGATTCAAGGATTTTTATTTGTCATTGCAACACATGTAAACATGGGATGCAGCGAAATTGGTTTCCCTGGTCCTGGAGCAGCCCAATATCAAATATAATAAAATACAGAATAAAAAATAAAAATATATATATACACATCTGTATATATGGAACATAAAATATAAAAGTAAAGCCAATTTTAAATTAAATTACCTTAACTCACAGAGCCTGAGTTGTGACATTAGCGTTTTCTTCTGTTGTACCTACTGTATGAAAAACCTGCACGCTCGTTCACAAATATACATATTTCCTTTGACAGAAAGAAATGGTTCACTTGGCAGCTTTTATTTCTATCTTAAAAACAGTCCTACCTGAAGTAATAGAGGCAAACTGAGGAGTCGGACAGTTTCTGGGTTTTAGTCATCAGTTTGTCCAGCAGGTCGTGGAGCTCCGCCTGTCTGTCGCCAACAGTTCTGCAGTAAACCTTTGACCTACACAGCTGGTTCCTGAAAAAAAAAAAAACAACCCACAAACACAGGTAAGGTCATCTCTGATGGATAAAAAAAACAACCCTCAAACCAAACAAACTGTAATCATGTTTGATACCAGACAAATTAGGAAACGCTGCGGATTGTTGCCTAAGGTGTGTTACCTGAAGATATCTGCAGCTCTGCGGAGGAAGTCCTGCTCCTGTTGGTGGCTGTCGGAGCTCATTCCTCTGTCGATGATGGTGAGCAGAGGCTCCACCAAACCCAACACAAGAGGACTGCCCGCCTGCCGCGCCACGAACACCTCGATCAGGTCCAGCACCTACAGCGTGTGGAAAAGCCAAACACGGGAGGGAGACGGCTTTAGAGCAGGTGGAAAGTGTATTTTTTACAGGCTGGCAGTTACCCTCCTGCTTCTAGTCTAAACTACACACGTCCTGGACTTATCTTAATGCTGGACTTCTTCTTTGCAAGACCACAGAGTGAGGATAATGTACCTTGATCTTAAAGTCTCGAACCAGCATCTTCTCTTTATGCAGTCTGGTCTTTTCGTCCTTCTTAGCCTGGGACTTTTTCTTTTGCTCTGAGAACAGCGCCGCCAGGCTTTTATCCAGTTCCATCATGGCTTCATCGTCCATATCTTCATCGCTGCTGCCGTCCTCCTCTGTGGCCTAAACATACGAGTCAAGATGCAACAGCGAGATATTCATTTAGAAAATGTATAGAAGCAGCGGAGCTGCAGGTGGTGGAGTTGGTCACGAACGGACACACAATTTATGTCGAGCTAATTTCATGACATTACATGTAGGCTGAAGACTTGGAAACAAAAAAAAAAGGTTAGACAGTGCTAGACATGAAAATATAAACATCTGCTAGCAAGTCTTTGAGGTAAATGCTCGGTTTTCATACAAAATTCCATCTTAATCCACCCAACAGTTTTTTCAGTCTGGACCAAAGTGGTTGTTTTTGTTGTCTCCAACATGTTTCCAATGGTGACAATACCTCAATTTTTGTGTTTACACTGCCCTCAAATGGCCGTGAAAAGAAATGAATGAATGTAGGTTTGAACAATCGTTACACACAAACCACTGAAACCATGAGGAGCTGAAATCCTGAACACACACCAGAGCATTCTGCTGCTGTAGGACCTTCATCAGCTCCAGACGGAAGTTCTGGTCCACCTCTCCTTCCTCCTCTATCTCCAGATCATCATCATCATCCTCCTCCTCCTCTTCCTCCATTGCTTCTTCATCATCATCATCATTCTCATCTTCATCCTCATCTGATTCGTCAGACTTGTCATCCTGACAGAGCCAGGAAAAAGGAAAACGGATGCGTCAAATAATCCAAGATATCGATAAGTCCATAAGATGATGATGAGTATTGATTATATGATAAAAAAAGAAGGTAAGCTGTGTAAGAACTAACCTCCATCTCTTCGTCCTCTTCGTCATCTTCTGGGTTTTTCTGGCTTTTATCGTCAGTGACGACTACAGCGCCGTTCTCCTCGTCATCCTTTTCTGAGTCCAGAACCTGCACAGAGTCCAACACACTGAGTGAAACACTGAGAAACAGCTTAAGTGTTGTTGCTGCGTGACTTCTGGTACAACTTCAACAATTAATTCAATCCAGCGTTTAGGGGTATTATTGCACCAACGGTCAGTATCATTTATGCAGATTATCACCGCAGCCACCTCTGCTTAGTCTCTTTTATTACATTATACTTGTTATCACCTGAAATTCTATATTTAGTTACGTCAAGAATAACATTTGCAAGACAACTGACTATATTTACCTATAAATGCCACAAAAACAACAACAACAACAAACCTGACTCAATCTGTAATTATATAATGATGATTACAGGTTTATAGAGCAAACTTTATCCTCTCCTACTCGTAAAAAACTGATTTATAAACGGTGTCTAAATCCACCTCTTCACCGTTCTGACAGCGAGTCATCTTTCTGCACGTTACTTACATCTAAGACGGCGGTGAGCGCTGCTGCAGTAACATGGGGGCAGATGGAGGAGAAGACGGTTTTGCAGACTTGTCTGATATGTCGACTCGGCTGAGACAGGAGGGACAATAAGATGTCCACCATCACCTCCACCCACTCAGGCTCCTCCTCCTGCTCTGTGGCTGCACCAAAAAAAAAACATTCATGATTTAAAGATGTATGAATTGATTTATTATTATTTTTTGGCTGCTTGGGGACACATAGTGTAAACACAACATAATGTCACCATATGTTGTTACGATATGTACCGTAACGTACGCCGTGTTTAAACAACAGTAAGAAAAGGCAGTGAGAGTGAACCAAAAGCACTAAGACACTGATCATTTTAGATCTTCAGACCAGGTACTTCCAGAAACGTTATGTCACATCTTAGTGGAGATAGACTGCTCGTTTCTTCCACAAAACACAAAAATAAAATGGTGTATCGTGTGGCCTTAAAAGGAATAGTTCAACTTTTTTTTTTACATTTCTGTTCCCTCATCACCTTGTTTCTTCTTTTTCTTCTTGGCCTTCTTCTCCTGGGCTTTGTCCATGCAGCTCTGCAGGTCCTTCATGATGTCTAGCAGCTCTTCAGGAGCCTTCAAAAAAAATTTACAACAGGTTTGTCAATGCAAGTACAACAATAACATCAGTGCAGTAACAACAGTAACACTGCATCATAGCCGTACCTTGAAGAGGTGCATCCCGACCAACAGAAAGAGCTGCTGGAAAGCGCTGCTCTCTGCCGTCTGGCCTTTCTTCTCTTTCTTCTTCAAGCTGGCTACTGACTCCAGCATGCTGGAAGAAAGCACATGCAGAGCCAGAGGTATTAAAACATGTTCCGATCTCGTTTCCATTCTGCTCCTACACACGTGGCACTCATTAAAACGGATGCACTGGTGCAGCGGGAGTGTTAAAGCGCATCCTCATCAACACCTCTAACGGCGTCTTATTTACACGATGAAGCTGTGAGTGAACGGAAATGTTAAAAATGACTTTGGTGAGTTTCAAAGAAATGACGGCTATAGTGAGTTAGAAGTTAGATCCAAATTCTAATAATGATCCTTTAATTCATATGAAGTAAAAAAAAAAAAACTGCATTCATGAGAGGTTGCGCTGCATCCTGTTGTGTCGTCCTACCCGTCCCAGGCCTGTCTCTGCTCAGGGCTGAAGGGCTGGCTGCTCTGGACGTGTTTTGGCTGGTTGAGCAGGACTTTGGCGTACTGGACCAGGTGGTAGATCCACATGGAGCCGTCTGTTGTTACACCCAGCACCCGCTTTTGATTGACAGCTGCCCCCTCGGCCAAGTCCTCGGCGAGCGGCAGGTGGTGCATGGACAGCAGGAGTCTGGATGATGGAGAGACAAGAAGTAGTCCATGATGTCACATTTGACCACAAAGCGCAGAAAGCTCTTATATATATCTGATTTGGTGCTTAATATGCAGTGCCTGAAAATCTTGTTTGATGACATCGATGCTTGCAAATCAGAAACATGAAAATCTTTCCCATCCATCCCATATGACAAGAAAGTGGCATAAATTAATAAGATGGAGGTCACTGAGTAATTCTAATTTCACAGGCTAAGAGGAATAAACACCTCAGGCAGCTGACTAAGATCAGTAGAAAAGATTACAGCCTCTCACCCAAAGAAAGAATTGACAAGCACTCCTTTAGATTTCTCATCCAGAGGGACGGAAAGCTTCCCCGCCGTCTCTGGGATATCCGCAGAAGGCTTCTTGGCGCCGAAAAAAGCGTGGAATAAGACAAACCTGGAAAAAAAGAAACGACAAGACAACAGCTGATGGTTTCTCTTCGTCAAACTCCGAGCAGAGCTATACATCGTGACGCGGGTCTGACCTGGCTACATCCATGATGAGATCCTCCTGCTTCTTCACCTGGTGGTTATCAATGATCGAGGCGAGACGGGCGACGATCCACTTCCTCAGTCGGAACACGGTGTTCTCCCTCCTGAGGAAGGAAAGTCAACAGTGATCCATTTAAGGGTCAGAACCAGATCTGACAGGTAAATAATACACAACAGGTGTATGTATGTACTCACTGTTCTCGCCCTGCCTGACTGTCTTTCTGCTTGCGAGTGCTGAAGTCCAGGAGTTTGTCCAGCTGAGGTTGCAGGAACATGCTCTTCAGCCACTCCACGTAGTTCTGCAGAGCGTCCGGCTTCAAGTGCTGCACCACCCGCCACACTGACGGCACCACGGGGTAACCCTGGTTGGTCAGTGAGGAGAAGGCCACCATCACTGTTAGCTGTTTGTCGGCGTCCTGACAGTCCTGCATGAAGTTTGACACAAAGACGTCCATCTCTGGGGCCAGCTTGAAGCGGTCCGGTTTCTGAGAGAGAAAAATAGTGAGCGAGACTCAAATCAGTCAGCTGTTAATCCAACAAACCATTTGAATTAAGGAGCTTGTTGAGTTACTACTTAATGTTTAAATGCAGGGTAGAAAATATCACTAAAGTGCAAACTGCTTGACTGACCATTGGGAGCAATTTGGGTTGCTTAAAGCTAGCGATCGAACCACCAACTTACTTACATTTCACCAAAACAAAACCTTTCTGCATGCATGCTGGCGTGTTCTTAAAAGAATCAGTGCAAGGCAACTGCATGCAGTGCAGACGGGGGTTAACTGTATCCTAGCCCAGTTTGCCTGCTGTTTAAAGTCAACTAAGCGCGGCCACTAACCTGAGCAGAAACCACATGTCCCCCGTACTGCATCATCACCTCTCCAGACAGAACCTCCTTCAGCTGGGCTACAGACAGGAGAGGCAGGGCGCTACCCAGCAGGCGAAAGCTCAGGTAGCTGCACACAAACAGGACAACAACTCAAACAAGACCAAACAACGTAACGCATAATAGAAGACGACTAAAGGGAAAAACATAAATGAATAAATGGAGCCAGCGCAGATGAGACCTGTAGGAGGTTTTTTAAGGATTAACATTAACAACTCACTGAGTCGGTCCCGGCTGCTCCTTCAACATGCCGTCAATGATGGCTTTATTCCAGAAGAGCTGGAAGCTGTCCTCCTTCAGGGAGAGCTTCAGCAGGTCCAGCACCACTGCTGGGAGGACGCACTCCTTCTTCACCGAGCGGGCCGCCATCTTCAACACCTCCGTCAGCCTGTCGGGGGAACATCACATGACGCTTTAGCTATTCCACACAGTCTCACCTCAGACATAATCTTTGGCATTTCCTTTTATCTATCAGCCAACGCAAATACCAATACGTCTTCAATAAGACTCTCATAGATGAGAGTGAACATTATCTAAATGAACAGTAACTCAGCTGATGTTAACTGACCAATACAATATGGTGCAAATATGAAATAGCTGAGTTAAGAAAAAAGGGTGATCAGGTGAGATCTGTGTACTGTTGTACAACAACAACAACAACAACAAGAGGTTAAGACAGCGATGGCTACCAGGGAGCCAGTGGCAGACGGACTGTTCTTACTTGGGGATGTTGTCGGCGTTGATGATGGTCGAGGAGCCCAGCAGCTTCTTGAGCTTCTTGGGTTTGAGGGTTTGTGGGAAGCGCTGCAGTGCTACCAGCAGCAGCTGCAGCTGCTCTGGAGTACTGAAGGCTGATGCCAGGTCAGTCTGCAGCGCGCTCAGCAGAACCTCCTCAAACACCTCCTCTGGGATCTGATGGAGGTGGAAACGTCATACATGTTACAGCTTGACATGATCACGTCACCAATCATTTCATATACACTGCGATTTCATCCACCGATCGCATTAAGAAACAGAAAACCTATGTTGAAACGAAATAATCTATAAAGCCGCAATGAAACGTAGGATTTCAGGGAAAGATAAAAGTAAAAAATCTTTGCATGTGTATAAAGCTTATAGTGATATTGCGAGCGCATGATTAGAGGTGTAACGGAGCGGCTACGTCACCTCACTGAGGATGTCCATCATAGTCTTAGTGGGCAGGTCCTTCAGGTGTTGTCTGTGCTGGCTGAGGCTCTGGAGGAGCTGCACACATCCCAGCACCACCTGCGGCTCCTGCAGAGACACGACGCCACGTTACACTGCACCTCACACACACACACACTAACCTGTTTCATACACATTATAAATCACACGCATATTAAAAAAATAAAAAGCTGCTGGGCCCTTTAAGCCTCGATCAAGGTGTTTATTTGTAAATAAAAGTAAAGTCTCCACATCAATAATCACATATGGTGCAGCATGTACGTGTTATATCAAGACAAAAAACGCTGAACATATACTTTGAAATGATGAGTCGCGGTGAGACTACTTACTTTTGAGAGGCGGCCGGATTGATGAAGAGCGAGGACGCCGAACAACTTCCCAAACGATGCATTTCTGATAAGTTTCTGAAAAACAAGAGAAAGCCTTCACATTCACAGATCTCATTCATGAAGCTTTCGGAGGCGACGGAGGAAAAACGTCAATCACACCTTTTTCACTTTCTGCAGATTGTGCTTTTCTTTGATTCGGTCGAGTACACTCTGCAGAGAGACGTCTTCAAAAGCACTCAAGACCTGAAAGAAAAAAAACCCCAAAACCAACTCATGTCATGTTAAACCCCAAACATTCATGATTTCATGCTAAAATCACGTGTGTGTGTGTGTGTGTGTGTGTAATACAGTATTGAGTTGGTAATGGATTTGTAATCTCTCACCTGTCCCAGAGCCAGGCTGAATCCAGGCCTCGCTGTCTCTCGTGTGTGAGCCAATCCATCCACCAGCCTTTTAAAGGTGTATTCCAACTCATCTGCCTGTAGTAAACAGAGTTTCATTTAGGAAAACAGATTTTATTTTTTTTCTACCTTTATTATTATCATCTGAACACTCCTCAGATCAATGTCTCTAACCCCACCTCCAGCAGCTACAACAGTATAATGCTGCTTCAGTATTTAATAATGTACTTTATTACACATATTTAATATACCAGTAACTGGGGCTGGTTTTCAGCTAAACGAGTACCTTTACTTATAGTAGGCAACATTCAGCTGATAATACTTTTGAGTACTTCTTCCGCCACTGATTTGATTTAACGTTTCAGCGTCTAAAAGCCTCACTCTGTCTGAGTCTGTCCCACCTTGTTGTTGGTCTTCAGGTACTGGATGAGGCTTTCTACAGCCTTCAGTCGGACCTCCTGATCCGGTTTGGCCAAGTCCCAGAAGAAGTCGAGGAAGACGCGGTTCTGCTGCAGGATCCCGGTCGACCGAACCGGCTGCGCTGTTTTTACTGGGAGCTCCACCATCTCTACAGACATCTCCTCACTTAAACGCAACTGCAGTCCATGCTGCAGGAGAAAAACGTGCCTGCGTGCACAGCTACTGCTTCCGGGTCAACGCGTAATGACGCGCTACCGCCACCAGCTGGTGTGAAGTGATGCGAAGTAGCCTTTAGCTAATTAGCCTGCATTATAACTGAGGTGGTGGGTTAATGATGAGAATATGTGGCTGGGTTTGGGGTTTATGTGGAGTTTATAAGACCTTCAACAGTGTGGAGCAGTTTTTAAACTTCCGTCTACTACACATGTAGTACAGACATGTGTACTACTGCCGGGTTGACACAGCTCATGGGCCTTTATTTAAACCAAGCCTATTACAGCACGAGTCCACCAGGTGGCAGTAATACAACATGTACCACCACATCAGTGACTCATTTTCATTAATATAAAAAAAAACCCATCTCCCTGGTTTTCACATGTAATATCGGATTATCAATTCATTGTTGTATTACAGAGTGTAGGCATGTACACAGTAACTGTTAAGACTTATAAGTAGGGGAAGTAGCTCTATAGTGAGTTAGTGGCTCTTAAAAGAGCCGTTGTGTTTGTGTTACAGTCGTCAACTTAAGCTCTCTCTCCACGGATGCGGCGGGCCAGCTGGATGTCTTTGGGCATGATGGTGACCCGCTTGGCGTGGATGGCGCACAGGTTGGTGTCCTCGAACAGGCCGACCAGGTAAGCCTCGCTGGCCTCCTGCAGAGCCATGACGGCGGAGCTCTGGAAGCGCAGGTCGGTCTTGAAGTCCTGAGCGATTTCTCTCACCAGGCGCTGGAAGGGCAGCTTGCGGATCAGCAGCTCGGTGGACTTCTGGTAACGGCGGATCTCTCTGAGAGCCACGGTACCGGGCCTGTAACGGTGAGGCTTCTTCACGCCGCCAGTGGCCGGGGCGCTCTTACGGGCAGCTTTTGTCGCCAGCTGCTTCCTGGGGGCTTTGCCACCGGTAGACTTACGAGCTGTCTGCTTGGTTCTGGCCATGGTCTCTTGTTTCTCTGATCACAGGAAAATAGTAGCGACAACAGCAGACACGCTACTCTTAAACTGTTGGACAGGCTGCGTAATGGTGACGCTGCTACAGACCCGCGGGTCCTGATTGGTGGGCGGATGATTAGCACCGCCCAGAGGAGCCGGAACCTCCGCTGTCTTATTGGAGGAAAAGCTTGAGCGCGGGCCGTCCGCTGCTTTTCTGATTGGTCCGGCACGAACCGTCCCACGCGCTCGCGGACGTGTAAAGAAAGTTTTCCAACGGTTGGATTACAGTTTCTATGAATGTAGACTCCAGTAAATAACTGAAATTATGAGTGTAAGAGATCAAATCAGGCAACAAAGACCTGCTGCTCACGTGATGGCGGTGGTAGGGGCACCAATAATATGAGCCATTAACATTTAAAAGTAGATGCATTATACTATATATATATATACATACATATATATATATTCACACACAATGTTAGCATATAGCTATCAATTATAATTATTACCATGGGGATGTGCAGCTCTGAAGCAACTTTTTCTACTCTCATAAATCATTTTGTAACCAGGTACAATAGATAGATGAAGATTATTTTCCAAAGCAGTGATTTTTCTTACAGCAACCTTGATGTAACGTTAAGGGAACAGCTGTGGTAACAATAATTTATTATGATAGTCATAGGAATACCTTACTAGTGATGTTCTGTATAATAGGAAATGAAGATGAAGAACAGATTTTACACTAAATAATACTGAGTGTATGAGATTTAACAGAATTAATTTATGAGAAAAACACTACATGTTTTAAACGCGTTATAATTGGGATGACGCTCTTTAAATAAGATGTGTGGCTCTTAAAAGAGCCTTTGTTCAGATTGGTGATGATGAATAGCTCATTTCTTCTTGGGTGCTGCCTTCTTGGCTTTGGGCTTGGCGACCTTCTTTGCGGGGGATTTCTTGGCTACAGGGGCCTTTTTGGCCACTTTCTTGGGGCTCTTCGTAGGCTTCTTGGGGCTCTTGGCTGCTTTCTTGACCGCTGCGACCTTCTTGACCTTCTTCGGGGATTTCTTAGCGGCTGCTGTCTTCTTGGCTACCGCTGCCTTGGGCTTCTTAGCCACGACGGCTTTCTTGGCTGCAGGCTTCTTGGCTTTGGGGGCGGCTTTCTTTGCGGGCTTCTTGTCCTTGGTTTCAGCCTTCTTGTTGATCTTAAAGGAGCCGGAGGCCCCGGTCCCCGTGGCCTGGACCAGAGTCCCCTTGACCACCAGGCTCTTGATGGCGGTCTTAACGCGAGCCTTGTTCTTGTCCACGTCGTAGCCTCCGGCGGCCAGAGCCTTCTTCAGGGCGGCCAGGGACACGCCGCCCCGCTCCTTGGATGCGGACACAGCTGTAACGATGAGCTCGCTGACGCTGGGACCAGGCTTCTTCGGCTTGGAAACCTTCTTCTTGACGGCTTTAGCCGGGGCGGCGGCGGCGGGAGCTGCTGGTGCTACTTCTGCCATTATTTCCTCGGAAGTTTAGCTGCGACACAAATCAAACAACAAAGTCAGAGTCGACTGTTGGAGCGTCTGAGGCAGGAGCTGCTCTTAAACACACCATGAGAACCGTGAAGACTCAGCCCAGCTGGTGGCGCCTCCGTGCGGGGTGAATGTCTGACACTTGTGTTTTCTGGTCGCGATAAAAGGGTGAACAATGAGTGTGGTAGAGGTGTTGAAGGCTGACAGCGAAGGCAGTAGAAAGCGAACTTGCGTCTCTTCATATTGTAGCCATGTAAAGTGATGATGGTCGCTGCGTTTCCATCGTGGAGCAAACAAACCTCACCTGTTCGCCGCCGAACGCAGCACTGCTCGGCTGCTTTTCTCTCTCATTTCTCTTCTAAAATGATGTGAAGGACATCAGAGATCCACCAAAAGCACTTTTCCAGCTGGCTCACATGTTTGTTCACAATCTCAAAGTAAAAAAATCATCTGTCGGTGGTTAGTTTGTAATATTGTGACGTTATTCTGGTAGCAGTAAACACACCGATTAGGCTTATGATGCAGTTTAACCAGACTTCCTGTCGGGGCTTCTCTGTGACTGTGAACATTTCGTCTGTTATTCTGGGGACTATTTTCATTATAATAACATGAATAATAATAATAATAATAGTCATCTGCAGTCGGTGCAACATGTGTCTATTACACTTCTTATTTATGGTTTTACTTTGAATGAAAACAACACTGACAAGTAAATGATGGTAACATGGAAGCAGTCAGTCTGGTGTTGACTTACAGGTGATTGTACAAGTGTGTTGTACAGATTCTCCTGAACTGAGACAAACAACATGGTGCATTTAATACACATAATATACATAATTGAATGTTTCTGGAAGTTAAATAGGACACACATGTTTATGTTAAGAGAAAATGATGAAATAAAAGAGTTTACTTTTCTGACACATTTCCATGTGTTTATATTATGAGGTATGTAGTTTACAGTTTAAAAAAAATAAAATAATAATTAGTCATTTTATAAATTTTGTGTCTTTCATTTTACAGCTGTAAAATGAAAGACACACTATGGAACATGGAACAAGGTTTTTAGGTTCAGTAATGTATACATCTTATTAATGTCATATATCTATACTACATTTCAATAAAAATATTGCAGTTTGAGCCTTTTGTGGGAAACTGTATTTATGAAATGAACTCACTCCCAAACATGTATTTCCCTTCTCATCCAGAGAAACACTTAATGTGCCCATTAATTCTCTTTGACCAGAGTTCATTTATCTTTTTAAATAATTCAAGCAAGTCACTTTCAAGATACCTGAACAAAAAACAAACTGAATGTTGCTATAATGCAATTGTGGAAATAAGTTAACAGAAGTCCTTAATACCCACAGCACTCTGTCACTTTTACCAGCTGTTCATATTAACTGTGATTATAGCTTTAATGACCGTTTACTAGTTTTCAGAGCAAACGATCATTTCATTGAACGGTTCTTGGTTTAGATGAGATTTTTTTTTTTACAAAAACTGCTTGACCCTCGTTTTCATTAAACAGTGCATGTTTACATAATGTCCTACATGCATTTGGGAATGTGAAACTATTGGCCTTGATTGTAAATGTAATGTGGGTAGTGTGTGTGTGTGTGTGTGTGAGAAATGACTCAAGACTGTTTTATAGCCTTTATTTGCTCCTGCAGAAGACAGAAATCAACATTTGATTATAAATGAAGATTAGCTCCCAGCAAAGCTAATTGAGCATCATAGTATCTACACAGTATGCTTAATGCTGCAAGCAAGTGTCTAAGAGTTATTGAAACTTACAGGATTCCAGTTGCCATGAAAAATACACAGCAGGTAAAACAGCGCCACTTGCGTGTATTAACAAAGGGCAACGGGTTGGATCGCAAGTAAATAGTGTTTAATATTTTGGTTTCTTACACATGTGAAACTGAAGCTAAAAATCGTTACATCGGTCACGTGCTGTAACACAAATGGCGCCAAGAAAAACCAAACACTAAGAGTTGAAACAAACAGACAAGTGGATAACGTATTGACTGTATACATTAAAGGGTTACAACGTAGTTTTTTTTTAAATAGTGGGGAAAAAAGGCGCGTATGTCATACACATTAGCTTAATTTCAGCACGCTTTAACAACGTAATATTAAGCATTTAGGAACAGCTTGCTCTGCAGAGAGAGTGGGTGGCTCTTAAAAGAGCCGTTGGGTTGAAGCTTGTTGCAGCAGTTTACTTGGAGCTGGTGTACTTGGTGACGGCCTTGGTGCCCTCGGACACGGCGTGCTTGGCCAGCTCACCGGGCAGCAGGAGACGCACAGCGGTCTGGATCTCCCTGGAGGTGATGGTGGAGCGCTTGTTGTAGTGAGCCAGGCGAGAGGCCTCACCGGCGATACGCTCAAAGATGTCACTCACGAAGGAGTTCATGATGCCCATGGCCTTGGACGAGATGCCGGTGTCGGGGTGGACCTGCTTCAGCACCTTGTACACGTAGATGGCGTAGCTCTCCTTCCTGCTCTTTCTCCTCTTCTTACCGCCCTTGCCGGCGGTCTTGGTCACGGCTTTCTTGGAGCCCTTCTTGGGCGCTGACTTGGCTGGTTCAGGCATTTTCGTTGCTTCGATCCTCGATAGAAACGAACGTGCTGAGTCCTCCGGAGCAGCTGTACTTATACAGGCTGCACGCAAACACGGCTGTGCGGTCGCCCTCCTGTGATTGGCTCAGCTGCTCACTGGCTTCAGCCGCTCTGTTTCCATGGAGATCACATTTTTCTTGGGCCGTTGAAGAAGAAAAATGAGGGAAAAAAACCCGCCAACAAACACTTTCATCACATGATAGATATCAAAGCCGCTCAGACTGAGCCACAGATCACCATGATGAATATGATATGATTCATTTATTTATCTACACTCATCCAGAAAGTGAATCTTTATTATGAATTAACATTATTATTATTTAACATAGACACGATGAATGTGAGTCACAGATGCTCACTTGTCTATAATGTTGAAATGTTCATTCATCCATTCAGTGAACTGAGCCGTCAAAGTGTTTACACCGAGCTGTGAGGCCCATTTAAAGTGGGTGTTCATCATTTCCACTTGTAAGAGGCATATTAAGAATAGACAAGATATATTTTAGTGCTAATATCAGTACTGGAGTAGCAGCTGTAACGTTGAAACGCTCCTTTTGTTTTCTTACTGATTCGTAGCCAGCAGCTCTCAGTTGGTGTTAATCAGAAAATGACTGGACTGGATCTCATGTTGTCAGTAAACCCTTGAAATGGAGTTAATGCCACAGGGTGGAGATAAATACACCTTTAGACCGTAGACAGGGGGAAGATTACTGCTCCACCAGTGATTATTACACCACCGCTGATACCGTGTATGAGTTTGACATGAAAGTAAATCAGCTCATCCCTCTATCAACACACGAGCCCACAAACTGAGCTGGTTTCTGCTTGATGATGCTGAAAATCAATCAGCAAATATAAAGTTATGCCAGGAAGCATCCTCCTCTAATATTAACCATGTATTGATAAAAAAGAAACCCTAAACCTTTTCTGTTCTATACATCTGCAAGTTAACCACATTAATACTTTTATTAAACAACCTCTGCAACAATTCATCCCAAACTTAATGTTATCATGTGTAGGTAGGTGATGTTTTAATGTGTGGCTTCTCCACTGAATGCATGTTGACAGTTTACATTGATTTGACTAGTGCAAGATCATGTTTTGTGTCTTGTGTAAACCACTAAGATTTATTGCATCTTGTCAGCTGTTTGTAAAGCAGCATGAAATTAAATATGAATCATGAGGCAACCAGAAACATTAATTCATGTTTCAACAATAATATATCATTGTGTTTTAAACTAGGAAAGCCGCTCTGCAGATTGTGTGTGTGGCTCTTAAAAGAGCCTTTGTGTTGATGCCGGTAGTCAGAGCTTAACCGCCGAAGCCGTACAGGGTGCGGCCCTGCCTCTTCAGGGCGTACACCACGTCCATGGCGGTCACGGTCTTCCTCTTGGCGTGCTCGGTGTAGGTGACGGCGTCACGGATCACGTTCTCCAGGAACACCTTCAGCACTCCGCGGGTCTCCTCGTAGATCAGACCGGAGATACGCTTCACGCCACCACGGCGAGCCAGGCGGCGGATAGCGGGCTTGGTGATTCCCTGGATGTTATCACGGAGAACTTTACGGTGACGCTTGGCGCCTCCTTTCCCGAGTCCTTTTCCTCCTTTGCCTCTTCCACTCATCTTCGACTTAGACTGAACGATTCAGATGTCGGAGCTGCGGCAGACCCGCGTTTATCATCACTGTCTGAGGACGTAATAGAAGACAGAGGCGGTCCTCCGGGACACTCAACTCTATAGTGCCACCAGCTGGACGTGCAGAGCATGTACAGCACAGCCTCACACCCACTTCCACGACGTACACTACAGTCACACGTTGCACACGTTAACACGAAAAACAGGAATTCACGCCGGTTTAGTGGCTCTCGATGTACTTACACGACATAACAACAACCATCACAACACAAATATACACAAGGAATGACTGTTTACTGTAAACACGACACAATAAAGATAAAGTCAACTTTGTCAATCACACAATGTAACATCATTATGCAGGAATTTGAAAATTACATTTCCCTAACCTCCAAAATAACATTCAACACACTTTTTAGCACACACATAAAACACCACATCATTACATTGACATAGGTAAACATGTAAACAACCACTTCTGCACAAATAAACAAACTGAAACAACCCCAAGCTTTAGCAGGGGTGTCAAACTCAACAACAAACAGCTGATTTTAATTTCAAATCATCTTGCGGGCCGGATGAACCCCATTCACAGGCTTGATCTGGCCCGCGGGCCGTAAATTTGACACCCCTGCTTTAGATAGAAAAGCAATCCATACAATCCATAAAGTCATACATTCATCATCATTTATTTCTCTTTCTATCATCACTATGCACTTACTACACTACACTAGTCTTATCTTCAGTTCCACTACATACGGTACAGCCATGCGTTGCACACGTTAATACTAAAACCTAATTCTAACTTACTAGTCAGTGATTACTTTACCCGTAGTGTTTAAGTTAGGCTGCAGTTGATCAAAGAGACCAAAGTGTTTGTTGTGTAGGTGGATCATTGTCATTGGTTGAAGTGTCATCTTCTGTCACAATCTGGTTTTGTTGCAATTACCAACGAAATACAGTCAAATAATTGTAAAACTGGGGGCACCATCATGAAACCAAAAGAAATGCAATATGATTTTCTCCCTTTTGGTTTCTGTTTTTGTTTCAGCAGGCCAGATTATGTGTGTATAATGTGGAAGTAGCATGACAATAATTTGGTAGTACAGCTATTATTGGGCCAAAGTTTTACATAACCAGGCTAGGAGTTTTGGTCCACAGTGTTGACTCCAACTTGCTATATGTACAGCGATTAATTTAATGGTTGGCAACTAGTTGACTAATTGTTGCAGCTCTGGGTGATGTTTTTCTTTTGTTGCTATTTTTTGTTTTTTGTTCTGCTGTCTCTATTGAAAAAAAAGGGCTACAAATGCAATAGTGCATTGCAATGTAAACATTTACTGTTCACATTTATACAAAATTCACAATTTATAGAAAAGCCCGATTTGGTTAAAACTGTGAAGAGATGGACCAGTGAGTCAAAACTGCAACTACAGTCCTGCTTTGACTGAGTGGAGCGTCTTTGAGGCAGCATGTACAGACTTACTGACACTGTGACATCTTACATCAGCTTTTGTAAAGACGTGCGCCCACCAAAACTTTCTGCACCTTCAATAACAATAAGCCTTGGTTCAGGACAAGGAGGAGGCCAGAAACACACTAGCAAAGGAGATCAGAGCAGAGAGGAGCTACATCTCTCTGCTACTGGAAACAGGTTTTCAGCTAACGACCCTGTGTCAGTGTGGAGAGGCCTGCAGGACATCACCATCTACAGGAAACCTTCCCCACACACTGTACAACCTTCAGCTAGATGACGACCTGAATGTGTTTTACTGCAGATTTGATCAGCCCACTTTCACACCCCTCACCCGCTCCAACTCCCTGCTATCACCTCCCCCCTGATCAGCAGTAGTGGTCTGTGAAGGCCCATCGCCCTGATGTCTCATTAAGTCCTTAAATTTGCATATGAAGCAGCAGTCATCGTCAACAGTCGTCTGCATACATACAGGAGGTCGAACAGTCACCACTCATTGCACTCTTCACTTTTTTGCACTGTTAACGAGGAGCAAGCCAGCTGTGAATCAGATCAGAGCATGGTCACTTCAGCTCTCCAGGACTGCTTCAACTGTACACCACAGGAGCCAACAAAAAAACCTGGTTCACCAGGAAGGTACGTGAGCTCCTGAGAGCACGAAACACCGCTTTCAAGTCTGGAGACAAAGACGCTGTTAGATTTGCCAGGGCCGACCTGAACCAGGGTGTGAGAGCAACCAAGCAGGCCTATGGACAGAAAATCCACCCCCACTTCACAGACACAAAAGACCCCAGACGCCTGAGGCAAGGCATCCAATCAGTCACTGACTACACATATGCAGTGTGAGGACAACATAGACTTCCTCAACCCACTTAACACCTTCAGCCGGTTTGAAGAAACCAACAGCACCACACCAACAAAGGCCAACACTGGACCCAGCTGGACCTACTCAGTGTGAACCCCAGGAAAGCTGCAGGATATCTTCAACACCTCTCCGAGTCAAACCTTCATAGCATGCTTGAAAGCCACCACCATCGTACCACTACTCAAGAACCAGCCACATTAATGAATGTCTACAGACCCATAACACCCACTCCCATCATGATGAGGTGTTTTGAAAAGTTGGTCAAGGCACATATAACATCCAGTCTCCCCACTACACTTGACCCATTCCAGTTTGCATACTCCACTATGCAACTGGTTATTGTTCTCACTGACGGACCACATGCAGCAAGGGTTGGCAACAACTCCTCTGGACTAGCATCATAAACACTGGGGTTCCTCAGAGATGTGTGCTGAGCCTTCTCAACTCATTCAAGGAATGTCCATGACCATGATAACTCCTACAACCATAAGATCTTTGGTTTCTCATACACGTCTATCCTTGTTTATGCACTTTTCCACTTTTCAGATTGCACCTTATCATTAGGCTACCTCAGACCTTTTGTGTTTTATGTATGTGGTAAAAAGTATGTTGTATGTTATTTTGATTGTTTTGTGTGTGTGGTAAAAAAGTGTGTCAAATGTTAATTTGATTATTTTATGTGCGTGCTAAAACTAATGTCAACCAATGACAATGCATCCTGCTCACATCCACATCTTTGACTTTATAACTTTATGAACTGTACAGTTAAATCTCTTCAGTTTTATTGTTTGGCTGTTTTCTATCTAAAGCTTGGGGTTGTTTCAGTTCGTTTATTTGTATATTTGTGTTGTGATGGTTGTTGTTATGTCGTGTAAGTACATCGAGAGCCACTAAACCGGCGTGAATTCCTGTTTTTCGTGTTAACGTGTGCAACGTGTGACTGTAGTGTACGTCGTGGAAGTGGGTGTGAGGCTGTGCTGTACATGCTCTGCACGTCCAGCTGGTGGCACTATAGAGTTGAGTGTCCCGGAGGACCGCCTCTGTCTTCTATTACGTCCTCAGACAGTGATGATAAACGCGGGTCTGCCGCAGCTCCGACATCTGAATCGTTCAGTCTAAGTCGAAGATGAGTGGAAGAGGCAAAGGAGGAAAAGGACTCGGGAAAGGAGGCGCCAAGCGTCACCGTAAAGTTCTCCGTGATAACATCCAGGGAATCACCAAGCCCGCTATCCGCCGCCTGGCTCGCCGTGGTGGCGTGAAGCGTATCTCCGGTCTGATCTACGAGGAGACCCGCGGAGTGCTGAAGGTGTTCCTGGAGAACGTGATCCGTGACGCCGTCACCTACACCGAGCACGCCAAGAGGAAGACCGTGACCGCCATGGACGTGGTGTACGCCCTGAAGAGGCAGGGCCGCACCCTGTACGGCTTCGGCGGTTAAGCTCTGACTACCGGCATCAACACAAAGGCTCTTTTAAGAGCCACACACACAATCTGCAGAGCAGCTTTCCTACTTCCAAACACAATGATGTATTATTGTTGAAACATGAATTAATGTATCTGGTAGCCTCATGATTCATATTTCATTTCATGGTGCTTTACAGACAGCTGACAAGATGCAATAAAGCTGAGTGGTTCACACAAGAAACGGCAAAACACTTGCACTAGTCAAATCAATGTAAACTCAACATGCATTCAGTGAAGAAGCCACACATTAAGACATCACCTACATACACTTGATAACATTAAGTTTGGGACTGACTGAAATGTTGCAGAGATTGTTTAATAATTAGTATTAATGTGGTTGTTAACTTGCATATGTATAGAACAGAAAGGGTTTCTTTTTTTCTCTATACATGGTTAATATTAGAGGATGCTTCCTGGCATAACTTTTATATTTGCTGATTGATTTTCAGCATCATTAAGCAGAAACCAGCTCAGTTTGTGGGCTCGTGTGTTGATAGAGGGATGAGCTGATTCAAAGTTCTTTCATTAAAACTCAAACCAGTAAACAGACTGATTTACTTTCCATGTCAAACTCATACACGGTATCGGCGGTGGTGTAATAATCACTGGTGGAGCAGTAATCTTCCCCCTGTCTACGGTCTAAAGGTGTATTTATCTCCACCCTGTGGCATTAACTCCATTTCAAGGGTTTACTGACAACATGAGATCCAGTCCAGTCATTTTCTGATTAACACCAACTGAGAGCTGCTGGCTACGAATCAGTAAGAAAACAAAAGGAGCGTTTCAACGTTACAGCTGCTACTCCAGTACTGATATTAGCACTAAAATATATCTTGTCTCTCCTTAATATGCCTCTTACAAGTGGAAATGATGAACACCCACTTTAAATGGGCCTCACAGCTCGGTGGAAACACTGATGGCTCAGTTCACTGAATGGATGAATGAACATTTCAACATTATAGACAAGTGAGCATCTGTGACTCACATTCATCGTGTCTATGTTAATTAATAATAATGTTAATTCATAATAAAGATTCACTTTCTGGATGAGTGCAGATAAATAAATGAATCATATCATATTCATCATGGTGATCTGTGGCTCAGTCTGAGCGGCTTTGATATCTATCATGTGATGAAAGTGTTTGTTGGCGGGTTTTTTTCCCCTCATTTTTCTTCTTCAACGGCCGAAGAAAAATGTGATCTCCATGGAAACAGAGCGGCTGAAGCCAGTGAGCAGCTGAGCCAATCACAGGAGGGCGACCGCACAGCCGTGTTTGCGTGCAGGCTGTATAAGTACAGCTGCTCCGGAGGACTCAGCACGTTCGTTTCTATCGAGGATCGAAGCAACGAAAATGCCTGAACCAGCCAAGTCAGCGCCCAAGAAGGGCTCCAAGAAAGCCGTGACCAAGACCGCCGGCAAGGGCGGCAAGAAGAGGAGAAAGAGCAGGAAGGAGAGCTACGCCATCTACGTGTACAAGGTGCTGAAGCAGGTCCACCCCGACACCGGCATCTCGTCCAAGGCCATGGGCATCATGAACTCCTTCGTGAGTGACATCTTTGAGCGTATCGCCGGTGAGGCCTCTCGCCTGGCTCACTACAACAAGCGCTCCACCATCACCTCCAGGGAGATCCAGACCGCTGTGCGTCTCCTGCTGCCCGGTGAGCTGGCCAAGCACGCCGTGTCCGAGGGCACCAAGGCCGTCACCAAGTACACCAGCTCCAAGTAAACTGCTGCAACAAGCTTCAACCCAACGGCTCTTTTAAGAGCCACCCACTCTCTCTGCAGAGCAAGCTGTTCCTAAATGCTTAATATTACACTGTTAAAGCGTGCTAAAATTAAGCTAATGTGTATGACATTAATGCCTACGCGCCATTTTATCTTGTTTAGTTGTAACTCCTTTCATAACGCGTAGTTAAGTGTCGTTATCCAGCTGTCTTTATATTTTGACGTTAACAACTTTCTTGGCGCCATTTGTATTACGGCACGTAGCCGATTTTTAACTTCCGTTTCTTGGTCTAATTCAATTGCATGTGTTGGTCGTCCCTGTTACAACCCTGTGATTTCATAGGTTACCCACCAGGTGGCGCTCTTTCCACTGTCTTTGATAGAAAGCAGAGTATTTGTGTTCTACAAAGGCAAATAAAAGCTAGAAGCTCCTACCCACATATTGCAGTCAAGTCTTAACATAAACATGTCTTATTTAACTTCCAGAAATGCATACAATGTATATTAAATGCAACATGTTTGTCTCAGTTCAGGAGAATCGGTAAAACACACTTGTACATTAATCTGAAAGTCAACACCAGACTGACCGCTTCCATATTACCATCATTTACTTCTCAAAGTGTTTGATCATTAACAGTAAAGCCATAAATAAAACATGTAATACACACGTTGCACCGACTGCAGATGTTACATTAATGTATGTCCCCAGAAGAAATGTCCACAGCTACAGAGAAGTAACTAAACCAATGACCTCTAAGGATGGAAAATTGCCGAACACACTTTAGTCTTTGTACAAGTTAAATATGTAACTGACCATCAACTTCAGATCTCGCTCCATGGAGACAAGAGCTGTCAACATGTCGGTGTTGAGATCAGAGCTGGGCCGCTCGCTTGCACTTTCATATTTTTTGCTCTTCATTATCATCACATCACTATATTCACTCTCACCATCACTGTCAATAATTAAGCTCATCTCACCTGACAGAGGTGAGCTGGTGATGATGGACAGCTCACTGAGAGCCAAGCCAGAAAAAATAGATAAATAAAAGTAGACTGTGCAAATAATCCATTAATATCTTCATTTATTTCAATCCATGAATTACCCCCTTAGAAAGCTCATTAATAGATACCTTTATTCCATCATTATTGATGGGTACAATATTGCAATTTTAAGGTTAAAAAAAAAAAAAAAAAGAAGAAAATTAAGAGATTGGGTTTCTTAGTGATTATTATTATTTCAGAATATAGATGATTGCTAAACACATACCAAAGTGTTTAAAGTAAGCAAATATTCAGAAATTTTCAATAATAGTTTTTCCTCATCGGCGACATCAGCAGCTGTATATTTAGTTACAGAAAAGTTATATAATTAAATGTGGAAAGAAGGCTACAAATAAACCAGATTTAAAAAATGAAACGACTCCAACCTGGTAGGTGGCGCTAATGCCTCCTAACGTTTGTTGCCGCTCGTCATTAAAGAGAAGAAGAAGAAGAAGAATGGAAACATGCTAAATTCATAGCTAATACTTGTGTAGTTCTATAAACATGTAAAAGCCTTAAAGCGCCATGTTGCTACGGTGAGTCATTTTCATCTTAAAATCAACCTATTGTTCTCGTAAGGTTGTATGTGTATTGCATTTATTATTATTCCCTCTCTGGCTGATGTCAATGGGTGTGGTCAGCTAGGTAACGTTAGCGATGTTAGCATTTGGCTGCTGACAAACGCACTGAAAACTTTAAACGTACAAATATAGAAAGTACAGATTTAGTTTCTTTGCTGACGTTTGTACGGTTAAATGTGTGCAGTCTATCCGCAGATTGGTGTTTTCTATGTGGCCGTAGCACGACCCCATAGTGACGTGTTAATACCAAACTCCATTCAAAAATGTGCCAATTTTACGAGAATATAGATCATCATCAAACGTGTGATTTATTTATTTTTTAAATGATCCTCTGATCATGAATTCCATCATAAAACTGTCTCTTAAATTCGGCATACAGTCTACACAGATTTTAACCTAAATAAGTGGTAAGATAGATAGATAGATATACTTTATTAATCTCAAACTGGGAAATTAGTGTAGTGTTTACATAATTATTTATTGCATATGTCATATTTAATTTTTGCTCTTGTTACTTCATATTATATATATATATATACACACACACACACATTTTCACCCATGTTTTAGTTTAAACCCAGCTGCTGTGTCTTGTAGAAGTCACCTAAGTGCCACCAGAGGCCATCATAGAATCTCATATGAGTCAGATATAAACTTTATCCATTTACCCACATTCAGAGGGTTATGGTTAGTGCAACACAACATGATGTGGTGCAGGTATACTGAGTACCTCTAATTCCACTTTTGTCTCCTCTCCAGCTTAATATGGATGAAGTTAACTGGATCTCTCTTGCTGTCGGGAGATGTGTGGACACCTGCTGTCTGCTCTTTGACCTGCTCATCAGGACGTTCAGCTGGCTGCTTTGCTTCCTGTCCAGCATGGGCGGTTCCTTCCACACCACGCTGGTCGCCCTGAGTGGCTCCACTTTGGTTGAATATTGTAACTTTGCTCTTTTCCCTTTCCTCACCGCCACGGAGGTTGTCTCCAGTGCAGCCCACGGAGCCCTGCACGCCCTGGAGGGCTGGCTGCAGACGCTGGGAGGAGTGTTTGAGAGTTTCAAGATGGTGGGACACCTATCTTGCCACATGGCGTGGCGCACCAAATACATGCTGCACCGCGGGCTGATTTCAGCGAGCTGCATCCTTCGTCAGACGTGTGAAGGGGTCTGCATCGCGCTCAGCCTTCTCCTCTATCTCGTCAACACTGTGGTCAATATCGTTCTCATCAGCACGCAGAACTGCGTATCTGTGCTGGCGGGCGCCTGGGATGCCGTGGCGGGCCCGGTGCACAGAGTGGTGGAGCTGGCTCTTACTTTGCTGACCTTCCTGTACAGCTGTCTGGTGGGTGCCTCCGTGCTGCTGTGGACACCCTGCCAGCTGCTGCTGGACTTCCTGAGAGCACTAGGCCACATCGTCATCACCGTCTTCATGTTTGACACACACGGCCTGCTTATTACGGCGGCCATTGTCTCACTGGTTCTGCTGTTACTGAACCCCAGGCTTCCTGTCCTCGCCAGACGTCTGAGCCTCCAATTGGTCAATGCTCTGCCAGGAGTGCGTGAAGTACAGATGACTATTCACAGGATGTACGCAGTGATAGTGGAACCAGCTCTGGCCTACACCAGGACCACACAGGAAGTGAGTCGGACGAGGCTCTCAAACACAGACGCAGGTGCTTTAATCATCCCCGCTGAGGCCAATACGCCACCAGCGAGTGAACAGGGCCAACTGGACTCTCTGCAGCTCCACACTCAGCAGGACAGCGAGCCAGTGAGCAGCAACACCAGAGATGGCAACAGGATTAGTGCATCCTCGCCGAGCTCTGCTCCGGAGGATGGCAGTGGCCCTCCAACTGATGGCGAGCTGCTCAGCCTGCTGAAGGAGCAGGAGGAGAGGAAGAAGTGTGTCATCTGTCAGGACTTGAGTAAGACGGTGCTGCTGCTGCCCTGTCGTCATCTCTGTCTCTGCCGGTACTGCGCCAACATCCTGACGCAGCGCCGACCAGTCCAGCAGCGCTGCTGTCCGCTCTGCCGGGAACCAATCACACAGACCATGGACGTCTTCCTCTGACAGTTTTAGGACCAGAATGACTGCAAGACACAAGAGAAAAATGTCCTCTAGCACTATTCTTGCTTTGACTGTACTCTACTAATTTAGTATATAAATAGAGCTGGATGTCGAACTTAATACTGTTCGAGTACCAGTTGCACTGTCACAGAGTGAAAGTATCGAAAGCTGCTTGTTCAGATTCTTGTTTATTCATTATTTGATCTGGTTTTTTTTTCTGATGTATATCAAGAAGTTTTCTGCTGTAACTTCAGAGTTTATTTTATTGGAGGAAGGTTAAATGAACAGAAAATGCACCACAAACAAAAATGTTAAGATGGCAATGAGTTTTGTTCAGTTTTGAGTAGAGGTGGATAAGTAAACCAATTAATCAATATAATTTGTCAAAATGATTTTGATGAAAATGAATCATTCAGTCATTACTAAAACGGTAAACACACTCAAACATACCAAACACTTCCGGCTTCCAGAATTTGCAGCTTTTTGTCTGTTTTGTATTGTAAATTAAATCTCTTGTGTGTGATCTGTTGCCTCACACAGTGTGAACAATCAGTTTGGGTTCAGTATCTTTGGAAATGTATTTACAAAATGATCAATCAGTTGATCCAACAATAATGTCTTTATAGTTGTAGCCAACACTAAATTTTAGGGAGCAGTTTTTCAGCCATTGTGGAAAAAATTCATGTTAAACGGCAATAATGTTAAAATATCAGGACCATAGAAAACATCAGTTATGTGTTATGAACAGGATTTTCACTCCTGTTGGCCTAAACTAACAACAAATGTGAAATATTGAACAATATATTCAGATATAATGAATGTAACTCTTCATACCAGTCAGTATTAAAGTACAGATCATTATGTTTTTCAGTCGTAAAGTGCATTTCTCCCACTTTTAAGTTTCCATTGGGGGAAGCACAGTTTAAGCTGACGTTACAACCATCATCTGAAAATTAATTTTTTCAACCAATCTGCTCCTGCAGGAAAATAAATAATAATCAGGTCCAGGTTTCTAAAATATAACTATTTCCTGTCTTTTAGTCTTATATAGTGGTAAATTGTTTGTTTTTTTGTATGTGTGTCTTTTGGACCAAAAACAGCAACTTTAATTTAACATGTCAACTCAGGTTGTTTGGAAAATAATCAGCAAATGAATCAATAGTGAAAATAATCGCAGTTTCCCACAGTATTGTCTATTCATTTATTTATTTATTTATTTTCAGAATCAGGTTACATATACAAGTATAACAACATTTATTTATGTTTGTCTTTATGTTAATACAGATACTGATGGGTCTTAGTAGCACAAACCTTCAAACCTGAAAATATAAAACTGTTGCGACCAACTCAGAAATGCCAAAAAAGTAGAAAAGCTCTTAAATCTCTTAATATATAAACGTGTGAAAGGTTCATAATAACTTGGCTGATGATTATTAACACACCTGTGCCAAAGACTCACAGCTGCAACTGTTTTTGAAAAAAATAAATTTATTTTATTTATTTTTTTATTTAAAAATTAAAGGTTGTCAAATATATTAAAGATTGCTGTGGATGTTTTGCTTTGTTTTAATTCGTTTTATCATCTTTTAAAAAGCTGTTTTAATTCTGAGATATTCTGTATACCTTCTTTTTACACAATGCTACTGATTACAAATTATAATAATTTAGTTTGGGGCTTTTTTTCCCCCTTTCTTTTCTAACAAAAAGTCTTTAATAAATAAATCTCAATTCAGTTTAAAGCTATATTCCTTTATTTTGTTCTCATGCGTACAAATAAAAAAAATGTCCTCAAAAGCTCAAAAGTGAGTTTTAATATGTAGTCACAGTGCGATCAATGATCAATGCAGAGACGATGAATGATAATATTGAAGTAACTAACCTACCTAAGACTTAATATTTATAGCTTATGTTTCTAATATGAGAGTTTGTAGTATTGTATATATTTATTTTTTTAATTAACACTTTAGAATTAGCTGAGGTTTTGTGACTGGAAATTGTGTTTTAGTATTAAAGTTTCAAGTCTGTCTTAAAACAACAGTCAGGACCTCAAATGAACATGAACATGTTTTTCTTGCTGTAATCATTCCTCTTGTTCATACTGACCAATTTGAATTTGTCGCTACGGAGACTGTAAATGTGTCACATGATATGATCACCTGATATGACTAACTCAGACGGTTGAGGCCTCATATACACTTGATATATAAACCTGACTGTTGTTTTAAGGCACACTTGGAAAACTTGCGAACCTGTCCTTTAATATGATCAGCTGCAGCGTCCAATCAATAACTAATTTCCAATAAAGTAGTAAAAGACTTCTGTCAATGATGGTCTCAATGGCCAGAGCGGATCAGAGCGACTTTGTGGTCGAGCGAGGAACGAAAAAAATAAATGACCAATGAAAGGAGAGAAAATCTTATTAGAGGACTCGAAGTATTTTCAGGTTTTACTGTCGACGATGATAAATATATTTAAATACAGATTTAGATTCACTGTCGAGTGACTCAATTCATCACATACAGCAGAAATGTATGTTGGTTTACATGAAACCACAGCTTTCACTTCCCTTTGTGTATTTGTCCCTAGGTTCATTTGCATTCAGTAATAAATTAGAAAAGCAGCTGTTTCCCTTGATGTTGAGCCGTTTGTGGTTTGCTGCTTTCAGAGTTTATTGGCTGCATGTATGCTCAAGTGTTGTGACTAAACTCCTGAAGCAAAAAAGAAGCTGGACTAATGGTTCTTCTGTACATCATCATCATCATCACTGCACTGATGGTAACATCAGCAGCTCAAGGTATGACCGACTGCAGCTGGAATTAATAACACTGATGGCATTTATCTTTCATTTCATACTCTACAATATAATCACTGCTGTTTTTTTAAAAACTACTATTTAATCAGTAAAACCACAAAAAAACATCTGATATTTGGTTAGTATTTTGTCAATTTAAGAACAGATTCATATTTTTTTTAAAAGACATTTAAAGTCTATTTTATTTTTATTTTATATGTACATGGAAAGTTATTGGTCGCTGAAAGAGTTTCAACAACAATTTTACATGCATTATATAGGTGATGAAAAAGAGAGACCGTTTCCCTCCGTGTTGTGACATACCTCCGAGTATGAGCAGAGTCCCATAATGTCCCATAATGTGTAGCTCAAATCTGTAAAAACACGTTCTTGATTCTTGACCAACACGGCACCTATAGGATGTAAATTCAACACGTGTCAGTCAGTCGGGTGACATGTATTGTTAATGTACCTGTGTTTGAGTTATAGGCGAGGCCAATGTTTGTGGTGACATACGGTGACATACTGTATCTGAAGTGTGTGTGTGTGTGTGTGTGTGTGTGTGTGTGTGTGTTAAAAGGTCCAATGGTTTCCACCTGTCGGGCTGAGAGAGAGAGAGCAATGCAAATGATTTGTGTGCTCTTTAGCATTTTGTGTAGTTTTTTTTTAATTATAAGCGTGTGTTCAGAATGAAACATCTGAACAAAATGAGTCTCAACTTCTGTGGAACAAACATACACATGTGCGTACATGCAGAACAGATGTCGATGTCTTCAAAATTAAAACTGAGGCGTTTGTTCCGTTTCCTGTTTCAGAGCTTGTGGTCTCTCAGATGTGTTTGTCATCAGGAAAGAGGGAGGTGAGCTGCAACGCTACAGGACACAAACTCGAGTTTATCTGGAGGCTGAACAACAAATCACTGCCCGCCAACCCAGCAGACAACCCAGTAAACAACCAGTCTGTCCGTAGTTTCAGTGCTGTCATCACTCTGGAGTCCTATCAGTCAGGAGTTCTGACTTGTGAAGTGAAAAATGAGGTCAGCGGCAACAAGACATCTGTCCATCTGATAGACTGTGAAGGTAAAAGTTAAATCACAAAGATTCTCACAACAGTAGCATGATCGTTTCCATAGAGGCTGAGTGGGTTTTATGAATTTGACTTTATACTAAAATTCTCTGAGAAATTGTGATGCTGGTGACAAGGTGTGTTCCCGCACATGCTCAGTGGCATCTGCCTTACACAGGACTACTCTCCTGAGACTGAACATTGTCTCAATGTTGTTGATCGCTGTTATTAGTCTTCGGACTAATACGTTTTTTAAAGTGACCAAATAATCTTCATGATGAAAAAAAAACATGTCACCTGTTTAAGTATAAACTGTCAAGCCAAAGTACAGATGAAATGTTGTACCTCCATTCAAACTAAATAAATCACAAACGGCTCCAGGCAAGAAGTAAATGTCCTGAAAGGCAGTGTGGAGGCCACTTGTAGGATATGTTGCTCCAGATGTTCATACTCTCTGCATTCAGTCTTCTCTGTTCATTTTCCAGCGTTTTCCTTCCACATCACCTGTATTGTTATTATCGTGGTGCTTCTCTTCGTCATCGCTCTGTTGGTTTGCCTCATCCTTTTATTAAAGGAACCCACCAATCGGGACAATAATGGAGGTAAGACACAACAGTTCAGGCAAATAACCAAAACATTTGACATCTGACATTCAGACTGAATACACAAAGCATTAATAAACCATTAATGCAGAGGTTTCTCCGTCTCTCCGGTGATTCAGATGTTGGTGAAGTTGTGTACGCAGATGTGAAGATACAGATGGGTAAGAAGAAGCGGGAGAATAAATCTGCAGAAACAGTGGAGTATGGACAGATCAGAGTCCATAGATCATTTGATGGATCATCAAATGAGTAGACCAGCACAGCAAAACCCTCTTTAACCTCTCCAAAAACATCATTTTATTACTTTAAGTATTTAGGCTCTATCCTTCTGCATCATACTGGAAACAGGCAGCAGAGTAGATTTTAAGGTTGACAATCATTTATTAAAGAAAATGGTATCGGCATAAGATAACATTGTTATTGATATGTTTCTCCTGGTTATACGCATGTAGTATGATATGTTCAGGTCAATGAAATCCATGTAAATCCATCCATTAAAGTGTTTCAGGCGCCGAATGTGTCAGACACTGTTTCAGCAAGCAGAAATGCTGTACAATGTATCAGGTTATTGATTACACGCAAATCGATTATGAGCAAATAAATCCGTCAAAGTAAAGTGATTTTATTACAACTTGTTTTTCCTGGCTTTTCTCTGCATGATACGAATAAAACATGATGAATGAAACATGCTCAGCGTGTTCACAGATGAAGATACAGACTCCAGAGAGTTTACAAGTCAAAAACACAAATACATTTTAATTTAATTAGAAATGACAACTCAGTAGAAGTGGTTAAAGTGAGTAGCAGCAGGCCCGGACGAGACCTTCACGCTTCACTCTGAGAATTTCTCAGAAACACATTTCGTTTTACATCCTGCGCCATCACGGACAGTTTGTCATGGAAACGCTCTGTCACGGTTAGTTGAGTTTTCACTTTCAGTGACGAACAAGCTCCATCAAAAGCTCCGTCAGCACCATTAAGCCCACTTTGTATTAGTGTTGAGAGCTGTTAGTTAAAACTGCTGGTGAATAAAAAAAAAAGAAACAACGTAACCACTTTTAGATCCCTAAACCAGAGGAAAGGCCATGTTGTTACATAAATTAAAGGGGTCAACATGCTCACAGATCCATGCACATTAAAGAATGAGGCTGGTATTATTTAATATTTCTCTTATTGTTATTAAATCCCATTAAAAGAACAAATCTAACAATGTATTAGTCCATCTCTAAATACTTTCTTAATTAACCCTTCTCTGTCAGTGGTACTAAAAATAGTGCATTTGTTGGGAACTACTTTCTGTCGCGGACTAATACACATTTGGTTGCGTATTTTAGGCAGCGGTTGCTTGAAAATCTATTGAAACGGTTGCTCGATTATTAAAATAGTTGCCGATTCAATTTCTGTCAATTGACCAATCGTTGAACTTTGCCAAACTTTTAAAGAGCTCGTCTCCTTGCATTGTCTTCTTCTACAACTGTTTAATGGCACCGACTGCAGAATCAGCGCCACCTACTGTTCATCTCCTAATACTCTCACAGCGGTATTACAAAGATTTAAATTTTCTTTAAAACAATTTTCTGGAAATTCAGTTCAATTTTTATGGAAACCTGCTTCTGTTTCCATAAATATGTAAAAAAAAAAAATGTTTTATTATATTATTAAAACTGAAAAATCTGCAGTATCATTTTAGTTTATATTTCTTTACACAAAAGTGAAGCGGATTGAAATGTCAGTCAGACTTTAAGCTGAGTCGAGCGCCTGCTGGGCTGCTGAGCTCAGCAGGAAGCAGCAGCAGGCTGATTGGTGATCAGTATTTGTCAGTAAGATGTGATCAGATCATATCGGCCCATTAGCTCAGTTTGTTTTACTAAGTGCAGTAAAGTGTTTGAGACGGAAAGGCAGTCAATCAGAAGTAAAGTGTGTCACCTAATGTCTGCTGACACACACACACACACACACACACACAGAGCAGCGAACGTGTCCAGGTGGAGGCGATGCAGTATAAATAGAGAGGAGGCCCTCTGCTCTGCCTCACACATCCAGCGCTCAGCTGCATCTTCATCACAGAGTCTCCTCATACATCTCCTCCTCCTCCTCCTCTACAGGTGAGCAACTTCTCCTCTTCCTCTGGTTTTACAGGTCAGCCGCTCTCTCCCTCTATATCTACTCCTCTAACTCTTCCTTTATTACTCCTCTGTCTGTACATCCATCCATCTCCTCCTCTACACCTCTATCCACCACGTCCTCTCAGTTTAACAGAGGAGCGAGACTCTAGTTAAACTGTACTCCTCTATCTACACCTCCATCTCCCCCTTGATCGCTACAGGTGCGCTACTCCTCCTCTTCCTCCAGCCGTACAGGTGAGCTGCTTTCCTCCTTTTACTCCTCTATCTACACCTTAATCTTCTCCAGCTCTACTGAAGATTTGTTCTCCTTTTACTCCACTAATTCTCTGTCTTCACCTCCATATTCCCCGCCTCTTCTATCTCCATCAGCTCCACCGATGAGCTTCTCTCCTCCTTTTACTCCTCTTTTTTAGTTCTTTCCCTACTTTCTCACACCATTTTCTTTCTCTGAGTCTCATCCTCTATATTTGCTCCTTCTCTTCTTCCGTATGTGTGTTAATGATGTATTGATATGAGATCAGCCTACATGAATCCAGCATCGGTCAGTCTGTAGTTTTTAGTTGTACTGTGTAAAAATAAAAACACATATGTGTGTTCAGATCTCCTGCAGCATGGCGGCACTGTGGCTCCAGTCTATCTCTCTGCTGGTCTTACTGATCGTGTCGTGGCCGGGCTCCCAGGCCGTCACCCCACCGCAGCACCTGTGCGGCTCTCACCTGGTCGACGCCCTCTACCTTGTCTGCGGGGACAGAGGCTTCTTCTACACCCCCAAGAGAGACTCTCTTCCGAGTGAGACCGGCAATGGAAAACAACGAGATGATGAGATGGCAGAGCTCATGTTGAACGACCAGAGGATGAAGCGAGGCATCGTGGAGCAGTGCTGCCACAGGCCCTGCACTATCTTCGACCTGCAGAACTACTGCAACTGAACAGCTTAGCTCTGTTTAGCCTATCTTAGCTTAGCGTAGCTTCATTGGCTAAACCCCCTCTTTCCCGCCCCCATTCTCACCCCGGTCATCAGAAGTACGGCAGTGCTGTCCATTCTGACAAACCAACTGTTGTCCAAAGAAGCGCTGAGAAAGGAATGAAATTATTTTTCCGAGAAAATAAAGTTTTGTGTATTGAGAAACTATCGGATGTGTCTCTTTTCTCTTTATTGTTGTAAGTTTAGAGCTGCAACCAATGATTATATTCATTGTCAATTAATTTCCTGATTATGTTCACAATCAGGTGTTTTGTCAATTAAATGAAAGAAATGAAAAGGATCAAGGAAAATAGAAAAATAAGTTAAACATATTTTCCAAAATACAGTGATAGTAACCCTTTTTATGTTTAGAGAGTTTACAAATCCACATATATCCACAAAAAAAGTTTCACACATAAAATCATGAAATAAACTATAAAAAAATATAAAATACAAAAAATGATATAAGTGTTACTGCTACTGTTTCTACTTTGTTATGTCTGACTGAGCTGTGTCTTGTTTCTGTGCTAATATCCATTCATTAATACACCTGTCACACCTGGTGATTCATAAACACGGGGCTGTACTTCCTACATCTACCACGAGGGGGCAGCAATCTCATATATGTTAATACAATATTTATAACACATAATTTTTTTTTGGGTCGTTTTTACAAGAGAAAATGCTTCATTTATTAAGTTTAACTTAAGTTTAAGGTAATTACAACTAAAAGCCTGTTTTCAGTTTCTGGACTTTTTTCTCTAATCTTTGATCTTTGGTGAAATATTGGCTCATTTGACCATGTGAGAAGGGAAACGTCTCTATTTAGTGGAGCTGTTAGCAGCTCATACACATCTTTAACAACAAAATCTTGTTATATTATATATTTTGTCAAATCCGCACCTGAGAAGTAACTAAAGCTGTCAAATAAATGTAGTGGAAACTACAATATTTCCCACTGAAACTGTAGTAGAAACTCATACTCTAGTAAAATTGTACTTGAGTAAATGTACTTACTAACTTTCCATCACAGGTGCTTTAATGTTTGTATATTTTTGGGAGTTTCTCTCCACTTGTAGTTTCCAGTTTGTCCCGGTGGGGCGGGAAAGGTGATACACCTGCTGTGTGACCTGCTCGTCCCGGCGGGGCGGGGTCAGCTGTTTACCACCTGCACCTCTCTGCTCAGCGTCTTCAGTCGGTGTCGTCAGTGAGTTTATAGACGTGAGCATCATTTCATAGCTCGGAGTTGACCATACATTTACATAAATCGTTGTTTATGGTCACAAACGGTACCTGGTGTCCCGGGAAAACGTCCCTGGTGTCCCGGGCTACTCGGTTTATTGTTTGACTCCGTACTTTCCGGTCGGTGCTGAGTTTCTGTGGACTGTAGCCACAACAAAGAAACACAATGAGAGATGTTTACCTGAATAACGAGACATGCAGGAACGGTAAGGGCGCCTTTTCTTTCATTAATAACAATATTAAAAATAATTTAGTTGGAAAACAAACGATGTGGACTTCAGTGGGACACATTTCTCTCCCTGTTCTGCTGTTTATCTCATGTTTCCTTGTCACAGAGTGTATGTAATGTAGTACATGTAGTAGTGGAAGAACTCACATCCTTCACTTAAGGAAAAGCAGAAATAATGCAGTATAAATATACTACATCACAAGTACAGAGTAGTATCAACATTTACAAATACATGTAAGAGCATTTTGGTGTTGTAGTTCATCAGTGTGGAGCCAATTTTAGATATGATATATGATTAATAGTAATAGTACTGCATCATATTGTGTTTATTATTATTATTATTTTTGTTAATAATAATAAAAAATAAGACACTTTATTATTTATTTATATATCACCTTTTACACAAATGCAGCTCAAAGTACCTTAAACAAATAAGAAGACTATTTAAACTAACTTTAAATATATTATTAATTAATGCTCATCATCTGAAAAGTAAGTGACAAATACATCTAGTGGGAAAGTACGTTGTTTTTCCCTCTGAAAAAAGTAGAGTGGAAACATAAAGTACATTTACTGAGTACTTCAGTAAATGTACTTGGTTACGTCCCACCGCTGCATATACAGAGTCATATTTGCACTGCTAAAGAGATTTTAACAAAGGATAAATGTGATTGAGATTGAAAGTCTCTAATGTTAAATGCAAATTCCTTCCTGTGTCAATTTCCTTGTAGGTCTCAGTCCATCTGTTATATGTAATTCCAGATTATAGACTAGAGCTGCAACTACATATTCAAGTTATTGTTTAGTCTATGATATGTATATATATATATATATATATATAAATATAAAGCAGTTAATAGTTAATGTGAAATTTTCTGTCAGTCAAAGTATTGATTGATCAACTATTCATCTTAAAAGTGACGATGTAGGACAAACATCTCTTTGAAAAGCCTCAACTTTTACACATAACCCGCAATACCAGCAAGCGCTTTTATCTTAGTTTGTTAAGGGAGTTTCCCCTTTTGTTTAAAATGTTTTATATTGACTTCTCACAGCAGAATGAAACACATTAGGCCTCTTTTTAAAGGCTTGACGCCATGTTCCTGGTGTGAGGACACACGCACACCACGACGTCATCATGTCAGCTGCGTCGGGGGTGAAAGAAGGCGCGACAATATGTCTGAGGGTGCTATTTGTAATGATTGCTCTGCATCAGATGAGCCACAACAAATTTCTTTTAATTTCTTACTTTTACATGATCTCTGTGGACAGAGATTACATGTGTTTACTTTACCAACTTGTGAAATAAGTCACATTTGCCCTGATTGTGGCTATTGTCAGGATTTTCTCTGAGGAAGCATCATCCAAAAGCCCGTTCAAGTGGAATGAATCTGTTACATAAAAACAAATATGGCATATTTTATATAACCTATAAGTTGAAGTAGTTGTCTTTATTGCACAGTGAATGTGTACATTTTGAAAAGCACTGTATTTTATGTTTACATCTACGAATAAGAGTAGGCATAATAATAACATGTTAATTCCACTACAGGAGAGATTTGATGTTCTTTGCAATTAGGTGGAAAAAAAAACATGTGCGTATATTGGTATATATGCACAAATCGACCAAAATGAGTTGGAAAGAAATATTAGCATATCGGATATTGGTGAAAAACAAAAATTAAAGATGTGATGGAATGAAAAGCTTGATTTAATTGTATTGGACATGTATTATTTAAAAATGTATTCTTCATATTTGTTAAACTAAATGCAGACAAATCTTTGCATGTTCACCTGACTGCACTGTAAACTGTATTTCCCCTACAATGATTATTGAAATTACATAATTGTCTCCAGAAAATACACAGAAATTATTCAGAAATTGGTTGACCAAAATATGAGAAATTTCTTCATAAAACGCATCCTAATTAAAGAAAGTTTAACGATTTTTATAGTATGTAAGCTTGTTCCCTTTGATATTAAAGCGTTTACTACATCTAAGTAGAAACCAGAGCTGCAACAGTTAGTCAACAGAAATTAATCTGCAGCAACGTTGATAAGAGTAGTAATAATAATCACTTCAGTCACCGTTTTTAAGCAAAAATGTTAAAAGTGATGTTGAAATGTGAGAGGATTTCAATCTTTTTAGCGTCATACATGATTGTAAACTGTATATCTTTAGATTATAGACTGTTGATAAAAGAGTCAGATAAAAGGAGAGATTTGAAGAGGTCACTGTGAGCTCTAAGAAGTAATTGACGTTTCATAGATAAAATGAGGAACACATGAATAATCAGCAAATGAATGAAGGAATCTTCATTCATGCAATCCTAGTCGAAAACAATAGTTTTGGTCTCCTTGTTAAGAGTTATCCAAACTGCTGCTTAAATAGTGTTATAGTCTGAGAGTGTGTAGAGGCTTTTCAGTGTTTGCAGTGTAAATATTGAACTGATGGTCTGTTATGACAGGCAGATCTTCTTCTCATGTTACCCTAATCAGCACAGTGGTCAAACCAGTATTACACAACAGTAACACAATCCAAATGTTTAGATGGGTTCAGAGAGAACAGAAAACACTCCAAACTTTAACATTTAAGAGACTGAAATTTCCTCTCGAGCTGTTAAAGGGGGGACATATTCTGCACATTTCTAGTTTTATATTCATATTCTGGTGCTCTACTGGAATATACAGGTATATATAGTGGGGCAAAAAAAAGTATTTAGTCAGCCAACAATTGTGCAAGTTCTTACACTTAAAAAGATGAGAGGCCTGTAATTTTCATCATAGGTTTACCTCAACAATGAGACAAAATAAAAAAAAAATCTAATTTTTAAAGAATTAATTTGCAAATTATGGTGAAATATAAGTATTTGGTCAATAACAAAAGTTCATCTCGATACTTTTTCACACACTCTTGCTGGTATTTTGACCCATTCCTCCATGCAGATCTCCTCTAGAGCAGTGATGTTTTGGGGCTGTCGCTGGGCAACACAGACTTTCAACTCCCTCCAAAGATTTTCTATGGGGTTGAGATCTGGAGACTGGCTCGACCACTCCAGGAACTTGAAAGGCTTCTAAGAAGCCACTCCTTTGTTGCCAGGGCGGTGTGTTTGGGATGATTGCCATGTTAAAAGACTCAGCCATGTTTTATGTTCAGTGCCCAATTATTCTTTCCTTTACATGGATCAGTCATCCTGGTCCCAAAGCATGATGTTTCCAACCCTGTGCTTCACAGTAGGTATGGTGTTCTTTGGATGCAACTCAGCATTCATTCTCCTCCAAACATGACAAGTTGAGTTATTACCAAAAAGTTTTATTTTGGTTTCATCTAACCATTCGGATCATTCAGATGCTGTCTAGGAAACTTCAGACGAGCCTGGACATGTACTGGCTTCAGCAGGGGGATACGTCTGGCACTGCAGGGTTTGAGTCCCTGGTGGTGTAGTGTGTTACTGATGCTAGTCTTTGTTATTTTGGTCCCAGCTCTCTGCAGGTCATTCACTAGATTCCCTCCGTGTGGTTCTGTGATTTTTGCTCACCGTTCTTGTGATCATTTTGACCCCACGGAGTGAACTCTTTCGTCGAGAGAGATTATCAATGGTCTTCCACTTTCTAATATTTGCTCCCACAATCAATTTTTTCACACCAAGCTGCTTACTTATTGCAGATTCAGTCTTCCCAGCCTGGTGCAGGCTACAACTTTGTTTCTGGTATCCTTTTGACAGCTCTTTGGTCTTGGCCATAGTGGTTTGGAGTGTGACTGTTTCAGGCTGTGGACAGGTGTCTTTTATACTGATAACGAGTTCAAACAGGTGGCATTAATACAGGTAACGAGTGGAGCCTCTTAAAGAAGAAGTTACAGGTCTGTGAGAGCTTGTCTGTAGGTGACCAAATACTTATTTTACCAAGGAATTTACCAATTAATTCATTAAAAATTCTACAATGTCATTTCCTGAATATTTTGCCCCCATTCTGCCTCTCATAATTAAAGTGTACCTATGATGAAAATTACAGGACTCTTTCATCTTTTTAAGTGGGAGAATTTGCACAGTTAGTGGCTGACTAAATACTTCTTTGCCCTACTGTATAGGACCTTGATTTGAGGCAGCAGACAATAACAGACTCTCTTTGTTTTTAGCCAGAAACTGGTGATGTTGAACTCTGAACTGAAGTTTACTGGAATAAAAGTCAGACTTTTTTTTTTTGGTTTGTTTATTTTAGTATGTCTGACCAAATAATAAATCAGCAAAATTAGAAATCTGATCAGACATTCAGTGCTAACTTCTCTTGATTAATCGATTAGTTGTTCGGTCTTTAAAATGTCAGAAATTTAAAGTGTGGATCTCTCTTTCTAAAAGCTCAACATGACATCCTCAAATGTTTAGTTTGTTGTCCACAACCCAAAGATATTTAGTTTACTGTTATAGAGGACTAAAGAAGCCAGAAAATAATTCACATTTGAGAAGCTGGAGTCAGAGAATTTGGACATAACTCTAAACGATTATCAGAATAGTTTCTGATTAATTCAATAGTTGACAGCTAACCAATAAGTCGACTAATCATCGCAGCTCTAAACGTTACTGTTTACGAATAACAGAAACTGTTTAAACACTCTGAGTATTAAAGCGAGCTGGTTAATGCTGCGTGTCCGTGTCTCTGCAGGGTCAGTGGTGAGGTTGTGGTGTGGCTCTCAGTCCGCTGTGTGTTTGGTAACTGGAGATCAAAGCCTCGTCTACACGACCTTCACACACCTGAGCAATAGCACTCAGATGACAGGTATAATACACACACACACACACACACACGCACACACACACACACACCTCTTACATACCTGGATGTTTTTTTAGTGTTTCTTTATGTATTGCTAATGTGCAGTAGTGTGTTAGTGTGTGTCTTTAAATCTCTGTTTATTATAGAATGTGTAAACAGTCTTACAGTCTTTAACATTGATTCATTGTAATTAATTGATTAATTTAAAAATATTAACATTTAAGCCAATGATTATATTTTTATATTTAAATATACAAATTATACATTTGTATATTTAAAAAAACTTTCCAGGACTAACTATATATATTTTTTTTTCTTTTTCTAAATTATCTCAAACATATGTTTGACTTTCTGTGCCGGCATCTGGCAGATGTGTTCGTTAGTTGGACTCACAAACTGCTATAACGTTCAGGTGTTTTTCAAACATTCGAGATCATTTTTGGCAAACTATCTGCAGCAACCTTTGGATGTATTGAAATGGTTTGAATTTTGGTACAGATATCCAGGGTGCCCAGAGCATGAATCCTGAGAACTTTGGTGATCTTTTGATTTTTACTTCAAAAGTCAAACTTTTAACTGAATTTCCTGAAATGTTGGTGCATACATTCACGTTCGCCCACAGTCTGATTGGTTTATACCTTGGTACTATTAAAACACATTCAGTAAATTCTTGAGTTTTTCTTCAGATCTGATAAATTTACTGAACACACAAACTGCAGGTACACACCCTCATAAACACACACCGCTGACTGACTGCATGATTCTCTGCAGGTGTTCAGACAAACAGCGCCTACAACCAGTGGCTGGGTCTGACTCTGGCCCTGCTGTCAGCTGTACTGATTGGAGGGAGTGTCATTCTCAAGAAGAAAGCTCTCCTCCGATTGGCCAGCAGGGGACACACCAGAGCAGGTGAGCAGAGCTTTTTTTTTTTTATATATATATGTTTAAATTGTACTTTTAGATTTTTTGGAGTTGTGTGAATCATCAATGATATCAATCAATGATATTTTATAAAAATGTGTTAATTTTTTTATCATGTTAGCAAAAGTGTATCTTAAATATTATTCACGGGATGTTTCAGGTCTCTGCAGGTTGAATTAATGTCTGCCTGGACATAATGAAATTAATTTCATAATCTGTATAAAATGAATTAAGAAGGCATTTAACAGGAATTCGGTTCAGTAAAACATGTAAATACACAAGTATGGCCCTTTAACACATGAATAGTGAAGTGGTGGGACAGATGCAGAGGGAGAGAAACAGGTTTGGACTCTTGATTCCAGCCTCTCTGTGTTATGAAACAAGTGGTCAAATATGCAGTTGCTCAACCAGAACAAACTAGTTTTTATAGATTAACTTTTCCACTTGAAATGTCAATGACAAATACAGGAAGTTACCAAAGCTGTGCTCGCTGCTGATGACTCTTCTAGGATCATTGTTTCAAGATGTGATATTACATAATTACTTATGTAATTTTCAAGGGATGTTTTTGTGACGTTTATATTTAGAGCTGCAATGATTAGTCGATTAGTTTAAAATTAATCTATTTTGATAATTGATTTATTGCTTTACTAATTTTTTTTAAGCAAGTAAGCCAAAACTTTGCTGTATTTAACATTTCATATGTGAGGTTTAATGTTTTGATTTGTCATACGTAGTAAACTGAATATCTGTCTAGCTTTTGTTATCAGGAGTTATCCAGTAGTTGTTTAGTCCATAAAATGTCAGAAAATGTTGGAAAATGTTGGAAAATGTTAATCACTGTTTCTAAAAAAAACCCAAGATGATAATTAGATGCCTTGTTTTGTTCACAACCCAAAGATATTCAGTCATTTTTGAGCAAAGAATTTGATTGATTATTAAAATAGTTAATGATAAATGTTTATTTTGACATTTTATATACAAAACAATTAAGTTAGAAAGTTCCTGTCACAATAATAAGGCGGTGTTGATGTCTATACGTGTGAAATATGACCGTAAGTGTGTTTGTGTAGGTGATGGAGGTCATGGCTACCTGAAGGACTGGTTGTGGTGGGGAGGCCTGTTAACCAGTAAGAGTTATTCATTTAATCTACATTTCTGTGTAAGTAAAATTAGAATATAATCTGACATTTTAGGAAATGACCAAGTTTTCTGTTTTATGACGAGTCAGATGAGAAGATGGATATTAGTTAGGATATGTTTAGCCTAGTTTAACACAGAAACTGCTGTTTTCTGTCCAAATCTGAATACTGTACCTACAAGTTACATATTATATATATAAAAACACTTTGATCCAGATTGCGATGGATTGCCATGAAATTTACAACAGAAATTCATGGTCCCCAGAGGATATGTTCCTCTGACTTTCCATCTAGTACCGGCACTAGGACAGAATTAATTTAAGTAATAAATAAATTGGTTTATAATAAAATATCTGCTCGGTGAATGGCATTTCCATCAGCCTCAGCATGGTTAATCTGCTAAACATCATCACATCAACGCTCATTGAGCTGCTAGCGTGACTCAGGACTCTCAGTCTAGTTTAACAGGAGTGTTTCTTCACTGCTTTTGAAAACATGTATAATTCAGGCTCGTCTTTAGGTCCTGCAGCCACCATCACACACGAGTAAGATTTCCATTACCTTAAGTTGTAGCGTCAAATAACACTTTTAAATGACCTCAGCGGCTGGTGTTGTCTTTACAGTGGAAACCAGGATAAATCAAGTATGACACAGCGGTTCGATGTTTTTATTGCCCCCGAGCGAGATTTGTTTTACACTAACACACTGATAATACACTAAGGAAAGCTAATCGCTAACATGAGCATGTGAACAAGGACTATGCTAACATGCGGTTTAGTTATAATGGTCAGGTATAATGACTATCATGTTGACATCTTGTTAGCATACTAACGTTTGTTAATCAGCACTATACACAAAAGTTATTTGTTATTTGTCATGGACCGAATAATTGATCAATTTTCAATACAATTTTGTCATCTCAAAGGGGATCATCAATTTAAATAAATAATGATCCATCCAATAGTAGTCTCTTTTCCCTCATGGATCACCAAACTTATTAGAATTCATGCTGAGGGGGACATGAATGAATGAATGAATGAATGAATGAATGAATGAGATATTCTGCACAAAACTAAATGACCAACAGTGTACTCCGAGGTTTATTTATACGTGGTTCTCTAATTTCAGGGCACATTTGAACAGTAAACAAAGAATGTGTAAGGTGTATTTTTAAATCTTTGATGAAGCTAGGCTATCAGTTGCTTTGTAATGAGCTTGGCTAAACACGTCCTGTACCCGTGTCTGCTCTGGACTCACAAAAGTATCTCCTCACCTGATATTCATCTTCTCATCGGATTGTGCAGACAACAAAACAAACATGATCTCCAAACAATGTCAGATTAACTTGTCCTGTCAGAAACAAGAGGCCTCTTAATGTGACTCTCTCTCTCTCTCTCTCTCTCTCTCTCTCTCTCTCTTTCTCTCTCTGCAGTGGGAGCAGGAGAGGCCTGTAACTTTGCCGCCTACATGTTTGCTCCGGCCACGCTGGTGACTCCACTGGGCGCTCTGAGTGTCCTCATCAGGTTATAAATTGAACTGAACTATACTTTAATATCGCAAAAACATATTGGAAAGCTTTAGTAATAGTTAGATACTTAATTCTGGAGCAGATAAAATGACGTGCAGCGTGTGTGTGTGTGTGTGTTTCAGTGCAGTTCTGTCCTCCTACCTGTTGGGGGAGGTGTTGAACATGGTGGGAAAGCTGGGCTGTCTGCTGTGTGTGCTGGGAAGCATCCTGCTGGTTATCCATGCGCCACAGGAACAGGAAGTGACATCACTTCACGACATGACCAACAAGCTGTTAGAGCCCGGTGAGAGTATTACTGTCTTATTAAAACATGTGTGCTTCACGTTGCAGAGATATACACATTAAAAACTGTCATAAAGAGACGGGAAAACTGTGTTAAAACTTTATTGTTGTTTTATTGTTCAAGTGTGTTTACAGACATACCTCTGTTGTTTATATGTGTCAGGCTTCCTTGTGTACATGTCGGCGGTGTTGGTATTGTGCGCCGTCCTCGTGTTTTATTTCTCTCCTCGGGTCGGCCGCTCCAACATCCTCGTCTACATCAGCATCTGCTCGCTGCTCGGAGCCTTCACCGTCTCGTCCGTGAAGGGCCTCGCCATCGCCATCCAAACCGGTGAGACAGAAAGAATACGTCCTCATGTTGTTACACTCTGTTTAAATTTTACATCGATGCTGTGCCGTTTAGCAGTCAAAATATACAAGAAAGACAAAAAAAAATCCTTTTATTATGCCACAAAACTCAAGTACTCATAAAAAATGTAAAGATTACAATGAAAATGTCAAACAGATTCTGAAAGAGAAAGGAGCCGTACAGAGTTTAAAATGAGAATGCTTGTTTTACTATCACAGGAAACAGTCTACATGGAAGTATGTTGTAAGCATTGATTTTTCTCTCTTTTCTTCTCTCAGTGTTTTATGATGCTTCGGTGCTGGCTAATCCTCTCACCTGGATCCTGCTGCTCACTCTCATCGTCTCCATAGTAACACAAGTAAGCTGCAATGTCCTTTTGATCGTGTTTTTCTTCATCTGTCAGAGAACATCTCCCTCACCTGTGTGTCTCTGCCTGCAGGTGAACTACCTTAACAAGTCTCTGGACACCTTCAACACCCTGCTGGTCTACCCCATCTACTACGTGCTCTTCACCACTGTGGTTCTGACCACCTCCATCATCCTCTTCCAGGAGTGGAGGAGCATGAGGGCCGTGGACGTCGTCACAACACTGGGATCCTTCCTGGTCATCGTGGTGGGCGTGGCCATGCTACACCTGTTCAAAGAGTTACAGGTAGGCGACCTTTACCTCCACATTTATATGTTGTTGTTTTTTAAGATCCTCTCAAAGTTTTCACAAGATGGTCACGCTTTCAGACTGAAACATGTTGAGAATAATTTAAAAAAGGGGGTTACATTAAAACATTGATTAACACTTTAGATTAAATCATCCTATTATTTATAATCTTAGTCTTGTTTATAAAATTAGTCTTGTGAAATTGATGTATGAATAAAAGATGATTTGATATTTTGCAGATCACGATGACACAGCTGACCAATCAGCTGTCTCAGCCTGTGGAGAGGGAGGAGCCTGGAGATGAGGTTTCAGCCAATGAGCGGGCAAGAGAAGAAGGGGCAGGAGGAAGGAGGAATAAAAAGGAGGATAAATACGGACTGATGGACAACATGGTGATAGAGAGTCTTCCTCCTATGAGGGAGGAAGGACCGAGAGTCTTCATCATCAGCTGAAACAGGACAGAGACACAGGTGTGTGTGTGTGTCCTGTCTGGACTGCTCAGCGCTACAGTCTTCACTCTGACTGATACTGTAAATCTTGTGCACATTAACTGGGCCTCCGGTTAGACAGCACTTCAGTTTTAAATTAAAGGTTAGCTCAATCTTTATATTTACACATTTCATTTCACGTTACTGTTACGATCCATCAGCTTTCACACAAAGCAAATATCACATTTTCTTGATTGTATTGTACATATTTAACCACATTTACACTCAATAATGTTATTTTCATTATTGAAAAATCTGTTGATTATTTCCTCAGTTAATTGATTAGTGGTTGGTTTAAAACAAAGTCAAACTGTCTTGTTTTGTCCTGACCAACGGTCCCAAAGATATTCAGTTTCCTGTCTCTATGACGGACTAAAGACATTATAAAATATTAACATTTAAGAAGGTGGAATCAGAGAATTTCTTTTATGACTATAAATGATTATTCAGTTATCAAAATAGTTGGCAACTAATCAATGGTTGTGGTTCTAGCTGATAATAGCTCGCTGCTATCGCCAGCTGGTAACTGTTGTAAGTGCTTAAATGCTGAAGTTCTTTTTCTGGTGTTTTTGTCAGTTACTCTGGACTGTTGTAGAGCTGATGCTGCTTTGTAGCACGGAAAACCGAGACAGATTATAATCTGTTTAGTGATCTGACCTGAAGGGTTACGTGTAAATTAAACTGTATTAAATCACATCTGATACTTGATGCTCCATTTACACGTGTCGTGTAAATGGAGCCACTGGGTCTGTTCTTCTGAATTAATCATTAATTACCGTTTAATTTCCACCTGAAGGTGGCAACAAGACATTTCATTTAGTATCAGTTACCTGAAGCCTTCATTTTGTTTATATTTTACCTTTATTTAAGTCTCTTGATTTCACTTTTTAGTCAAAATTTAAACTCACCTACTCGAACGTGGGTAAAAATGAAATATTCAAACTGTAATGATCTGTTTGAATGTGTGCGTGTGTGTTTGTGTGTGTATCACAACTCAGGTTGTCACCTTTCCAAAAAGTCAACAAATCCTTTGAAAAGACCAATTGCTTCTTAACTAGAAGCCATTTTTTTACTCAGCTTTCAGCTGATAATCATATCTGATAATAGCTGCAGACTAGAGATGCCACCTGAAACCAGCTCTGAATAAGTAATAACACACACATACACACACACACACACACAGGGTGAGCAGCAGTGTAACATGAGAGCAGACACCTCCACTTTTAGCAGAGACCATACAAAGAGCACTATGTTCACTTTAATTATCATTTCAAGCAGTTTCTAATATTCCCACATGTATGTGTATGACTTTAAATAATTTCACTTTCTATTATTTTATCTCAATATTATTGTAAAGGTTGGTTTTTTTTTCACTGAGTGTTGCATTTCTATCCAACTTCTATCCATTTTCTTCTTACCATGTAATGTAGCTGGTTTTATTTTCCTATAGTTCTTATAGTATAGATGTTATAGAAGAAAAAGAGAAAACATATCAGGTCCAACCTCGTTTGTAGAAGATCAGACTTTGATTCACTGCTCTCTGTGGTGCTAGGAAATAAGAGCAGAGTGAGACGTCTTTGCTTCCTCCCGAGTCTTCTTCTGGTTGTAAACGTGTGTTTAGATTGATAACGTCCTCCTCTCTGCTGATGGCTGGAGTCTGTGAAGCAGCCAGACTACAACATACAAACATACGGTTAATCACTGTGTGTGTACAGAAACTTTCAGCTTTATGTTTGTTCTCCTTGATCAATCGACCTTATCCCTGTGGAGGGGTCGCAGTCTCACAGCAGCAGATGTTTGTAAAGGAAGATATATGAGAATAATACATAAGAAATGCAATATGTGCAATGGTATGCATCAGTATATAATATTAAAAAATACTTAAAAATGAAACGTTAAAACTCAGTGTATTTCTTCTTCCAAAACGACTTTTTTTTTTTATATATATGAGCTGATAATATTTTTTTAAAATCAGTTTTATTTTTTTCTAAAAGGCAGTTTCACTTCAAACGATCAGATTAAGACATTTGACAGATTACTAATCCCAATGATGAAAATTGGTGACCATGAGGTCTAAGTTTTCACTTATCTAGTTAAATATTTCAACATTTACCAGATAGATTGCGAAGAGATTTGGTTCAAACGTTCATATTCCTCCCAAGATCAAGTATCATATTGGTTCCAGCATTAAAAAAAACAATGTTTAGTCCTACCAGTAAGCATGTTGATGTTAGCATTAGGCTAAAAGCAGCCCTGGGGAACAGTCATCTGATGTCAGCCATTTGTTTATAGAGAGAAATTTGACTCAATACAGGTGACGGGTAAAAATACCAGCTAATTATCTTCTAATCGTAGGATGACGAGCTAGCTTTTGTTTATGAACCACAGACGAACAAAACAAACAAACACAAACTGATGTGCTGCTTAAAGGAGCATACCACTGTTTTTACATGCTGCATGTTCTTTACAAAACATTTTCCATCATCACGGTGTTTTATTCACAGCATATTTACATGATATTTGTGTATCAAAGCTTGTGTAATAAATAACAAAACAGTCCATTGAGCTTAATTTTACATACAAACTGGCAGAAAAAGCAAACATGACGTTCACTTATTTATTTTACATCTGTGCGCAGCAGGTTTGTGGTATCCGCACGCTGATTTGATTGTTAAATGAACTCAAACCAAATGCTGCCTGGAAAGAAGAAGAAAAAAAAAAAAAAAACTATGATGTTTTGGAAAATGGCCAGCATTTGTCAAAGTTTGTGTGATTTAAAGTTTAGTTTAGTTCTGATTCTGTTCTCTGAAACACACCATCAAACACTAACTTTTCAGCTTGTTCTCAATGAAATCTTTAATCATTTGAATTTTGTTTTATTGCCGTTTGTTCTGTTGCTTCGGACCTTGTTAATGTTTTGTTTTTAATTGTGAATGAATCGTACAATGTAAAAAAAAAAAAAATATTCTTTATAGTCCAAGCATGATGCACATGTGATGACCTTTATAATTGACATTGCATTGTTAAATAAACCAGTGGTTCCCAACCTTTTATCTTGTGAACTGTTCTATAAAATCAGCGTGTAGTTGTGTGTCTTTTGTCATGTTTCAGATGTTTACCAGTTATTAGCTATATGGAGTAATTTTTTTTTATTTTTTTTTTTAACATTGCTTGTTTGTACTTGTATATGAATACATACTGAATACATTTCACATCACTGTCATTGATTTTAGCAGTAGTTCTGTCATACTTGAAAGTATTTGTTCCTCCATATGATCCTGTTCTCTCGACTCGTTGACCAACATTCATCGTCACACTGTTCCGGTGCTTCTCCTGAGGGGAAAAACACACACACACACACACACACACACACACGCACACGCACACAGTAACTTCAGTGGACTAATTACTCAGGAGCAGAATGATCAGGAGACCGAATTATAAGTATCAAACTCAACATCCTACAGTGATTTAGTTGGTCATTGGTCACATTGGCTCTGGACGCTCTTCTCTCTTCAAACGTTCACCTCCACACTGATGCTGCAGAAGAATTTGAATTGCAAACTTCTATTACTGCTGTTAACAAAAAACAAAAAACCAGCAGTATATGTCACTTCTTTCACAAAGTCTCATTTATTTAACACTTGCTAATTACTTTAAAAAACAAGTATGAGCTCCCTAGATATTGTAGCAGCAGTATAGTGACTGCTTGTGCTGACTGAAACTCTACAAAAAAAGACTGATCATCCTGTCCACAGCAGGCAAGATCACATATTTCAGACTTATATTAACTCAATTTAAGACTTTTTAATACCTTCTAAGACCTTCCTTTGTGTTTGTAAACTGAAATCAAGGTCTTTTAAGACCTACAGATGTCTTTTTTTTTCAGTCAGCTTTTGATGCTCTCTAGATGTCCACTTGGTGTCACTGTGACACAAGACGTCATCCACTGACAGCACAGTGGCCATCACTATTAAAACATTGCATGTGCCAAACATTAGACTCACAGATGCTTCATGTTGAGCTGCAGCTCAGTGAAACACTTAAATCCTCCACCTGTCTAGTCTGTGTGTCTTCACCTCCTACTGTGTGGCAATTGGCATTCAGAATATTCAATTCAATATATGGAAATGTATTTCACCTGTGTTCATTCAAGGTAGCTGAGTTGGAGTCATGACTCTAAAATCATCACATCTTTACTTGAACTCAGCAGGTCATGAACTGCTGATAATGATGACTTCCTTTTGCTCTATGGTTTATTCCTCTGTGTCACAGAGCTCCACTGTTGTCTCTAATTACTGTCAACACACACACTGCAGGATATTTGACCCAACATACACTTCTGCTGCAAGAAATACTCACAAATAGAAACGGGTTCTGATAGCTACTTCCACTTTGGTTCTCGTCTTGAGTGATTATTTTCAATTAATCATTTTCTTGATTGATAGGACAATTGTTTGGGCTAGAAAGTGAAGAAAATTGTGAAAAATGCCCATCATAGTTTCCAATAGTTTTTCTGAGACACAGCAAATATATTTTTAGTTTCTTTAAAGATTTTTCTTAAAAACAAAAACAAAACAAAAAACAACAACAACAAAGAAAAGCAACAAATCCTCTAGCCGAAGAGGCTGCACCCAGAAAATGTTTAACATGTTTGCTTAAAAGATGTCAGAGATTAATGGTTGCAGCTCTATTCTGGTTGCTCATCTGCAAAATATCTAGATTCCTTAAGGATCCGGCTGGTGATTTTCTACATTATTCTTCTTGTCAACAAATCAGGATCGGGGCTCTGTGGGGGCAAAACCATCTGTTGCAGCACTCTTCTTGTTGCCGAAGTTAGTTCTTTATCACTCTGGATGTTTGGGATTGTTGCCATACTGAAGAATACATTTGAGACTGATCAGATGCCTCCCTGATGGTATTGCATTATGGAAAAAAAAAATCTAAACATTTAAAGTTTCTAAAACTATTGCACAGTATATACTATATGTGAACTTTTGTTATTTGTTACCAGCTGCATTGAGGTGAGGGTTGGTGGGGCTTGTGTTAAGGGGATGATATGATGTGGTTTGGTTTGTTTTACTTTTATGATTCATGTTGTTTTTGTTTATTTACATTTATGAAAATAGTAAGAAAGTAGTTTTTTAAAACAACAAAAGACACTGACAGTGGCATACATCATCTTTGTCATGTCATAACATCAGAGATAATGTTTCCTGCAAATGTATCAACATCTATCAGTCAACAGTTTAATGCAAAACACGCTTGACGTGAAAACACGATTAATATGAATAAATAAGTACATCAAAATAAATTATTTTCAAAGAAAAAACAACAACGAGACTTGTTGTTCAGTGTGCAGCTCTTGTGATGTATAGCAGGATGCTATCAGGCTCAGTGTGACTGTCTGCTCTGCCTATGACTTTCACTTCCAGCTACGTAAGCAACTGAAATACTATTAAACCCAGTGGTTTGCAGTCATGAAATCAAATTTAAAATAAAAATGTATCCCTTTTGGTTTGTGTGATGCAGATTTCTTTCTGCAATGATCACCATCATACAGCTCCTCCCATCATTTCTGCAGCCCAGTAATTAGAGCTACTTATCACATGATGATAATACTTATCACAGCTCTATCTGCCGCTGCTGATAAGGACTCTCCACTCTAACGAGTCACTGTAAAACCAAAAGCCATAATTACATTTTGCATGTTTTGATTTAATTCCTTGACGGCCAATCCTGTCTGGTTTTGCTCAATTTGAGCCCATGTTTGATGGTCATTTTAAACCCCCAAAGCTAATGGAAAGAAATGAGAATGAAAAGATGGAGACATAAGGAAGAAATAAAGAAAGAAATACCACAAAGACAAAAGTGATGAGTGTTTACAGGAAAGAGAAGTTACACAGAGGAGTGGAAATTAAGACATCGTACCAAGAAACAGATCAATAAAGCAAAGAAATAAAAAAGAAAAAAAGGTGAAAGAGCCACAGGGACTGAGCTGGAGGGGAAACAGAAGGCATATTTGTTAATCTTATTGAACCCGTCTGCATGAAGTGGTGGAAAGTAGGTACTTGTACTTTACTTAAGTATTTTCATTTGGTGGCAAGTTATACTTCCACTCCACTACAGAGGGAAATATTTCTTCCTCTACGACGTTTATTTGACAGCTTTAGTTACTTTTCAGATGAAGATTTGACACAATGGATAAAACAACAAGCTTTTAAAATAGTTTCTGTATTGCTGACTTTCGGTCTAAAGAAGTTTGATTCATCATTTTTATTTGTACATTTCTGAGTAAAGTATTTCCAAAGTCCAAAGTTTTACTTTTAGTAGTTTGAATACAGACCCTGGTGTTCAGTGTGCATGTTCAAACACAGGCTCTATTCCCAACACTGACAATAATGCAGCCGATGAAAGTGTAAAACACAGCAAAATAATCTTCCCACTGACCTCGAAGGACTTCAGTTTTCTGATGAGCAGTCTGTCTGTCGCCACATTTCAGTAAACACGGTTTCATCCTGCTGATTTAATGTCTGATGAAATAACCGCAGGTTGAGCTGAAATGATCATTTAAATACCAGATAGAGATTCACTCTGTAATCTGCATCAGTTTCTCCACTCACCACAGATTTCCCCGTCAGTCCTCTCAATCAGAAAAACTTCTGCTGTTGAATTTTTAATCCAAACGTGTTTTTATATTTACAGTCACAACTTTTCTTTCAGAGCTTGTTGCCTTTACTGATACATCACACTCAGTCCTCTTACAGTCAGTAGACCAGAGATAAAACGCCTCATGTCGAGCTGAATCCGATTCAACCTCCCGTCTTGAGTCGCCCTGTGGTTTCAGAGCATCTTCAAATTATTTTAAAATGTTCTATCAAACGAGATATACAGAAGATGTGAACGCCACACTTCCAGGAACGGAAGTCTAACTTTCCTGTGAACCTGTTTTTCAAATGTTCTGAAAAGCAGCCATAGAGGTCAATGTCAAATGTTGAATCTGCAACACATTCATTAATTAGTCAATGTTTTTTTTTAAATAAATATTTTAGGGTTAAGTTAAGGAAACTTTGTCAGTGTTGGAGAAAGATTCTTCTCTTGATTCAATATTGAAATGAATGTTGACATTAATGATCAACACAGAACCAAAAAGTCCTGCAAACTAACTGACAAAATATCATTTTCTGTGCCTCGAAAACTATTACAAAAGTGAATCCAATGAATCTGTTTGCTGATTGGTGCAGAGCAGGTCGGGTACAGTGGGTTTTTTTTAGAGCTTTTTCTCTGAAAACATGAGTGAGTCAAAACAGTAAAGTTGCAGCCGGACAGCTAAACAATAAATCGTTTATAGCTGCTTTAAGGTTTAGGTAGAGAACAACCAGTGTATTAATGCAGTTTAATGGATGCAAGTCCATTAAAATTAAAACCTAATTTCTACTATCTTGCCTTCACCAACCTGCAACTATAACAGATGACAGCCAGCAGAAGACGGGGTGGGAACTGTGACACTTTTAGGACTTCTCCTCATGAAATGACAGGATTCATCTTTAGGGGACAACGGATGTCTATAAAACTACAAAATGGACAAAAGTAGAGATCATGTTAAGAGTTTTTATTAAACAGATTAACTGATCTGAACAGAATCAACAAAATCTAAACGATTATAAACTGTTAAATCAATTAAAAAGACAAACAGGTGTAGCTCAGCACGTATCATTCACATATCATACAAATGTGAACATATTATTCCTGATATTTGTTCAGTTCAAGAGTATAAAAAGTTCTACTGTGGTGCTGCTGCATCATGTGTTTGGTCCAGTAAACACTGAGAAAAACCGCGTGACCGACCTGAACCTGAACACAACCACAGCAGCTGTTTGATCCGAACTTTAAACATGATAAGTGGAGCTTTAAAGTGTCAAGCTTTGTTTTCTTTTTCTTTTTTTTCAGTCATGTAAAGTACAAGGCAAAGCAGATTTCCATTAACCAGTAAAAATCCACACAAAAAAAATAAAAATAACAGCAATGCAATGTTCAAGCAACATAAACAACATCATGTCTTTTCTGCAGCTCCAGTGACATTTTTAAACAGTAAAGGGTAGTTGTCACGTTTTTTTATTTTCAACAGAACAGAGTGACACTTTAACTTTGTCACTGAGCTGACCTCAACATGTTGACGTCTGCTGTCTGAGAAGACGGAGGAAATCAAGCTCACCGAAGTGCTCGTGATCACAGCGACATTTAGTGTTTTATTTTTAAACGCACTGCAACTTTAATAAGACTAAATGAGTTTGGTTTTCCTCCTCGTTACAATTCATTTGTGCAGATCTGATTCGAGTATGATTGTTGTGTTCAGATCTGCACAAATAAATCACCGTGTTGCAACACACAGCTGCTGTTGGGAATGTCATTAGTTAAAAAAAAAAACCCAAACGATTAATTCATAGCTAAACGGTTGCAGATTTTTTATTGATCACCTAATCGATTGATGTTCTTTTTAGGATCAGGTCTAATTATCCTCTGGTCTATTCATATTGGGTATCTTCTCTTGAGAAACTCACCCTGGTTGAGTTGAGGATATTTTTATACGGGAGGTTTCAGATCAGTTGCAACATTTTGTAGCCATGACGACCTCTAATGTCACATCAGCGTACAGTCTGAGCCACAAAATATACTTTCAGTGGTGAAAAAAAAAAAAAAAAAAAGCAGCATGTTATGTGACACATCTGTTCATACCTGATGTGTTGTTGTGGAGGCAGCTCACTGATCAGGTGTTACCTTTCTCTTCATCAGCAAGTGTTCATCTGTGTTCTATAGTAAAAAGGTTTAAAAGGTTGACATGCTCAAACTCGGACTTCTCAAACATTTCTGGTATGAAAGTGGAGTTCTGCGTGAACGTGACGAAGCTGAAAGAGCAGGAAGTGCATGAAGTCAGTCTTTCAGAAGGTTAAAAATGGACGCCTCCTCTGTGTTTTTTTTCTCCCCACAGACTCGATTATTGCAGAAGAGGAAGAGTTAGTAGAAAAACACTTAATAAAGAGTTTCAGTTTGACAGGTTTGGAGAGTTTGTTGAGCCCAGTTGATTCAGTTTAGGTGCGTTGAGATGTGTTCAGGTGCGCTCTGTTCATCAGAGATCTGTTATATCCAGTCCAGTCACCGTGAACATGAACACTCCTGCCTGCCTACCTCAATATCTTCTTTTTTTTGCCTTCTTATTTTCTTCTTTTTCATTCTCTGACACTTCTGCTCTCTTTCCATCTTATTTTTCCTTTTTTCTCTCCTTCCTTCTTTCTTTTCCTTTCTTTCATTAAATTCCCTTTCTTCTCTTACCTTCCATCTCCCCTTTCCTATATTCTCTCCATCCCTTATCTCTTCTTTTCTCCCTCTGCCGTTCCTCCAGCTTTTCCTCTCACTCATCACTTCCCCTTGCATCCTTCCTCTCTCTCTCTTTCCTTCCTCAAAGACAGACTGAGGTAGACAGACAGTAGCGCTCCGTCCAATCCGGAGGCTCAGCTGTGATCACATGCCGGTGGAGGACAGTCCCAGGCCGGCAGCTTTGCTCATGCAGGGTAAACCCTGAGCTCCGGATTTCGGGAAGTCGTGCGCCACCACGCGGCCATTCTCACCTCCGAGCCCCGACGCTCCTCCGCCACCTAAATTGCCCGCCACTACCCCACCTCCTCCACCCGCTATCCCGCCAAGGCTGCTGCTCATCATGGCGGCATCAATTAGCTCCTGCAACACAAAGAAGAAAAGAATGTTTGAAAACTTAAACTCACACTGATTAACATACAGAGATGTTAAGTCGATCCTGGAAGATGATGGGTGAGGGATGTACGTACGAGTCAGGTATAAAAATCCATCTCACCTGACTCATCTTTATTTAGCAGAAGAATCTGTTTCAACCTGCCTCAGTCAAAAATAAACCTCATCTTCCTTCACTACAAATCTAGCTTCTCTGCTCTCTTTTCTGTCTCTTCAGAGCATCTTGATGGATTTCCTGTTGAAACCTAAAAGAATTGAGGATTGACGTTTGAAATAGACTATGAGTTAACAGCCGTGCTGGTTGCTTTGTGAGGTTGTCACTAAATGCTGATAGATGTCCTTCGGCTTTATCCTCTGGGCAAAGTGAACATCTGAACTAAATTTCATGATCATCCATCCAACAGAGTTGCAGAGGATGAGGACTGTTTTTCCTTATTCTGTATTCCCATTTCAAGTTTTTTTTAAACAACAGTCTCATTAATATTTCTGAGATAGAAACCTATAGGTTTATATTATTACCGGAAATTTCAATTATTTAAACTGGTCCATTGTTGAGAAATCAGGTTCTGTCTTTAAATTTGGCAGACGGCTAAAAATACTAAAATTCCCATGAGCCTCGGCTGCTGCTATGGAGATGAAGCCAGTCAGAGCAGTAATTAATTCAAAACGCCTCGCCGTTGTTGACAAAACACGGCACCATAGTTACTGAATCCACTCAAAATCTGCAGACTGTAAAATCTGTTTTCTCAACACCGTAATCTTTAGCTTTTGCTCGCCGTTATTGGAGCAAGTGACAGAATTTTAAGATCTGTGATCGGATGTTTCCTGATGGTTCTTGCTGAAATGCGCGTTCGGTATCAAACTACTTGTTTGTATATACACTGTATGTGTGTGTGCACAGTAACACTGTCTCTGCTCTCAGTGAAACTAATGATGTGGATCCACAGTTAATATCCTGTATTGGGCCTCTGAGGCTCCCACTCTCCCTCGCTGTTTGCTGTTCTGCCATCGACAGTCGTCAGGCAGATTGTTACAAATAAATCCCAGGTTCATTCATTTACTGGAGCACCGCGGAGCGAGCGCTCCCACATCTGAAGTCAAACACCAACTCCCTCGTGCTTTCACCTTATCTTAGCAGAGAGTCAACACCTTATAATCCATCTCAGTCAACCTGCAGACATTGGAAACAACTGCATCTCTCCCTCCATCTTTATGTCCATCACTCATCTATCTATGCGCAATGCTGCTGCTTGCAGGCAAAGCAGCTACCTGTTAAAACTAATTAATCTTAATTTAAACATTAGAAGAATAAGTACAAGAGGTAGGCATCACATGACACGATACTATCATACTGTATGTCATGCAGGAAAACAAAAAGATCATCATTTAGTCAGCAGGATGTTTTGTCTCTGAACATGGTATTTGCTGACAGTAAGAATAATATAGATAATCAGCAGCCTTGACATGTATCATATCTGTGTGTTCACATTTGACTGAGTTATGACTTTGAGGAAAAAAGAAGTGTGTTTATTGATTTGCATCGGATGCAAAGGGTTGAAATGTCCGCAGCAAAGCAAAGATTCACCTCAGCTTGAGTGTTACACAAGAACGTGTTGCAGTATGCACGGCAGAGTATCAATAATGTATCAGAAGACAATGTATCATGCTGTATTGATTATTCATCCCATGTGTGCTGCACTGCTTCTCCAGGTGAAAACAAGCTGTGAAAACAGGTAACTGCAGTGTAACCTCGCTCTGCTCTCTCCTCCATCTGCTCTGAATGATGAAATCCCCCTCACATGTTTTGACACGGCTGCCTTCAGCGGGGTTTTCGAGTCCTCGCTTTGTGCTCGTGTGAGGAGAATAACAAAAGTCCAGCAGAGACGAGAGTAACAGACTGATGGAGAAAATGGCTCTAACGACTTGTTTGTTCCTTTTGAGCAGCCCATCAAAGTCTCAGTATAAACTGGAGCAGTCTGTAATGAGGCGACCGCAGTTTCATTACACACAGTCGCCAGCTATAAAGAGGAGCTGAAGAGCGTGTGTCAGAAACGCAGAGTTCAGCTGATGCACTTTCAGATGGCAGTAATGTGGCTGCTGCTGCTGCTGCCCTGTGGCTGCTGTTAGTCTGCTCGACAAAGAACTGCTTTAAAGATAGAGCTACTTTAAAGACAAAGTCCTGATGCACATGACTACGAATGGTAGGAAATGATGTCGTTAGTTCACCGGTGTAGCAGATATATTTGACATATAGGCAGAAAATAAAGGCTCACGCAGCTTTAGTTCACAATAGAAATTCCAACTAGTTGAATATTTTCCTTTATTCATTAATTTTAAAGGAACAATTCAACATTTTGGTAAATAAACGTATTCACTTTCTTGCTGAGAGTTAGAGGAAAAGATTAACACCTCTCTCATGTCTGTACAGTAAATATAAAGCTATAGCCATCTTAGCATAAAGACAGGAAACTGGGTAAAACTGGGAGCAGCAACTCCTCTCTCTCTTCCACAAGATACAGCCCACAGCACACTGGAGGTACTGGTAGGTGGATTCTGTTAGCTGTTTGCTTAAGATTTCAGTCTTTATGCTAAGCTCGGTTAACCAGTTGATGCTATTGCTTCAATCTTTACATCTAAATTCTGCCAAGAAAAGGAATAAGCAAAACTTATGAATTGTTAATATTAATGATATAAGAAGAGTCCAACAACAACAACAACCAAGCCTTATGTTTTACTGCTCAGTGTTTGTTAAATTTGACAAATATTAAGTGAAAATGGTGTTAAGTAAGTCATTATATCCTAATAGTAGTATTTCAGGCAGGTTTGATGCAGTATTGTATTATTACTAATATCATGTGAGAGGAAAGAAATTCTCATACACAAATATGTTTTCAGTTTCTGGACTTTTTCTCTAATCTTTGACTTTTGGTGAAATATTGGATCATTTGAACATTTACTGAATTGAAACCATGTGAGGAGTTAAGAAACAAAAATCATAATTTGGTGGAGCTGTTAACAACTCAGACATCTGAAATGTGACCTGACTACGCACTGCTTTATGTAAGACTTCTAAAGCCCAAAAGGGTTGGAAACTACTGGCACCCTCTTTAACAATATGTCGTATTTTTTCCACCTCTGCATAGATGACTGGGATCAAACTGGACTCGCCTTCATCCTTCTGGACTCGATCCGGGATTTGTAGCAGAACTCAACCAGAGCCACAAGCATGGCGAGCCCCAGCCCACCGATCAGAATGTAAAACACTCCCGCCACGTTGCTCAGACTGAGCGCGCTCGTCTTATCCTGTCGGCACAGAGAGAGGAGGTCAGGAACTACGAATCCTAATGCTGATAGTCACGACATCACCACAGTCAGAGCTTTTCAATAACCATCTTTCTGACTGAGATCACATTCTTTCAGTTTTCAAAGGCCGTGAAAGGGCAACTTTCTGAATGACTTTGACATAAATATTTACTGAACAACTGGAAGAAATTATTTCAAATATCTTTTGAACATGATCACTTAAAAGGGATAGTCCAGTTTATTCCGCATGCATGCCTTAGAACTACAAAGTTAGAGAGGCTACATTAAACCAAACAAACAACAAAAAAAGACTTGACATATTTCTACAGTTTGGATCAACACGAAACCCTCCTGGTTAAATAATCAACTGTGTTTATTTATTTTATTGTTATTTGTGAGTACCCCAACTTTATGAAAGAGCAGTACGAAATTAGTCTGCCTTTAATTGTCATCTCCTACGTCATCGCCTCAAATCACGGCCTTTGTTGATTCATATTTTTACATCTGTCACATGCAACTTCATGCACAGAAATGCAAACAGAAGGAGGGGAAATAAATAAAAAAAACAAAAAAACATCTCTCTGTAAACAGAGTCGTTATTGTCAATTTATTTGATTTTAAAACGTTCTTAATCTACACAGTTCACAAAATGCTATAGAATCCATTAAAACACAATTTTACTAAAAGGTGATTTTGATTGGTCGGTACGCTCTTGTTTCTCATGACATCACTGGTTGTGCTCTGTCCTGACACATGCATCACTTGGTTTTAGTGGCCGCGACTTTGTTGTCCAATAGCATGCAGCCTGTAAATAAAAATAAAAACACAAGGAAAAAGCACTTGTCGTGTCAGAGGACTCGCTTCAACAGGAAGTGACGTGAAGTTGGGAAAATCAGTGTGCTTTCCTCTCCAAACTGTCACGTTAACCTCAGCCAAACAGCTTTTGTGAAATGACACTACACCATACTTCAAAGATACTAAAATTAGGGTAAAATATTATTTTTGATACGAGATTATCCCATTACTTGATCCATAGGTTGATGTCCTGGCTGATACTAGTTGATGTAGGCTCTGTACATTCAAGACATGTTTGTAGTAATACATTTCTTATTTAGACATTTGTAATTTTCTTGTATTTTTCCTTTTTTTTATATGAGTGAATTTGGAAAACTGCGATTATTAAGCTTCTCTTAAAAATATTCGGAAATTGACTGTGCTTGTTTTAAATTTAAAAAGCTCAGGCCATATTCACAAAACATGCTAAGTTTGAAAGTCGCTCCTAACTGGCCAGAGAAACTACGTTTTTAGGATAGGAGTGTGTGCAGGTAATGTGCGTCCTTGTGTCAGGATTTTGGAAAGATTTACCAATAATACCAATAAACAACTTTACAAAGCATTTTTTTTTATTGCAGGTGTAGTAATAATGATGCAATTATTGTATCAACTGCATGATCACACCAGCATTTAAACAGCAATCAATTGAAATTGTCAGCAAAACTTTTAAAATTAAGTGATTACTGACATGCTGCATGTAGATAGAGATTTTACAGTTATGTTTCTACAGTGTATGTACCAGACTTCTTCCTGTGATCTGGTGTCTTGTGTCAATCTTCTCAATAAAAAAGTTTTTGGTGATGGTTTAGTGTGAATGGAAGAAATTAAAAATGCGTTTCAAAGATTTATCACATCTATATATAACATTAGTGTGGACATGTGAATTACTGCAGTTTGAGACTGACGTTTCTCCTGACTGCCACACTGATGACAGACTGATGAACCCCCCATTTGTTAGTCACGGCCTGTTACTTAGCGAGTTCAGATGAAATAGGACGTACGTGACAGATTGGAGACAAAAACATCATCACATTTGTGTGTGTGTGTGTGCTTGAGTGTGGGAGGGGAGGGAAGGGGTAAAGCTGTGGTCAGTAGCTTCAATTTCTTTAACTGTTGGTTAGCAGCCATAAACAGAGAGAGAGAGAGGAGAATATATTTGCAGTTTTGAAAATCTGACTTTTTACATCTGTGGTTTATGTAAAAGAATCTGGCTTTTAATCTGGAGTTTCTCCTCCGAGCCAGATTTTGCATATTGATGCAGAACAGCTCTTCCTCTTTTAAAAAATCTGCCTGAAATTGTGTCTTTATTAAAAAAAAAAAAACCTCCAGGACACTGTACAACCACAGGGAAAGACTAAAAATAAAAATGGAAATGTGGCAGCCAAAGGCAGTCAGGATGTACGATTAAAAGTGATGTAAAAAGTCACATTTTTAGCAGAGTGACACGTCTGTCCGTCTGTCTGTCTGTCCGTAGCTGCTTCCTGTGAACTGTGCTGACCATAGACATTCTGGAGAACAGAAGGAAGACTCTCTGAAATCTGATCTGGAGACATGAAAACCCATCATCTTTATCTATCGTCTGCTTGGTCAGAATCAGCTAAAGTCCGGCTCATTTGTCTGACCATACGCAGTTTGGTAAGTTTTGTGGGAATCACAAAATATACTCGGCACCGAAAAAAAAAAAAGCATGCACAGTCTCTCGGTTTAACTATTAAGTTAATGTTAAGAGTCATGCCGGCAGAATATTTAAATGTGTTCATGTTTTATTGATCCGTCCTCCAGCGCTTCAGAATGGTCAGCTACGCAGCAGTGTTACACTCTGAAAACAAAACGTTCTTCAATAAACCAAATATATATTTGCATTTTCTGACTGGAAACAGTAGCATATGTTTGAATTATTGAATTTAAACTTCAGGATTTGACTTTGAAGTCAAAGGAATAGTTTGACAATTTGGGGAATACATTTTTTTTTCCTTGCTAACAGTTTGATTAAAAGGTCGATAAAAACGCTAAATATGAAGCTAAAGCCAGCAGTCGGTCAGCTTAGTTTAGCTCAAACACTGGAAACGAACACATTATATCCCATTTGTTTAATCTGTGTAAAAGCCAAAGTGCATAGAGTTACATCTGGGTAACAACTTATCTGACTAAAGGAAATGTCAAAGTTTACAGGGTACTATACTGTATTTCCTCTAATAGGGGCTTTTATTTACCTCAGCTGCAGAGGGTACCAGGCCTTTATTGTAAACAGGCTTATATGAGAGAGAGGCCTTTATTTCCAATTCCTTCTGTTTGATGAGAATATTTGTTAATAGGAAGCCTCCTTATTTTCTGATCTGCTTCTGTCTGCTCTGCATTAATTACCGGTAATTGCGTTTACCAACTATACAACTAGCTAACTATTCACTATACAGAAAATTGATATCTGCAAAAAACCTTTTATTTTCAGAGTGTACCTGCTAATGTTTGGGGTTTTGTGGTGGGGGATTAATGGGGAAGTGGGGGTAGGGTAAACCAACACATGACCTTGGGACCAGGCCGAACGACCTCAAAAACTGACCTTTCTGCCGGAGTCCTTGTGTCCACACTCCCCTTTGTCATACCACCACTTGTTTTTCAACTTGTCTAAGACGGCTTGTTCATTGAGCTTCAGTACTGCTAGGTTTACTGGGATTCTTCAAAGAACCATGGGAGGAAGGGAGGGGGAGGGAGGTTGGAAATAACATAAATAACATTATGCACCTCCATGTTATCTTATGTTATTGTTCAGCTGCACAGCAACAGAGCTGCGGTGGCTGCCGCAGCAGAAGCAGCCGTGGCAGCAATGATTTTTTTAAATTTTTTTTTAGAAAAACTGGCATTAGCGCTACAGAGAACACCTCAACAATAACAACAGAAAGGAGAACAAAACAAACAAACAAAAAAAAAACAGGCACAATCACAAAATTGTTATGAAAATTGTCAGAGTAAAAGTGATATGCGTTAATACTCCATCTAGCTTGGTTTGGTCTGACTCCCTACGTGCGAGATGTGTATTACTATATCACTTTGGGTAACCGGCAAGAGCTGAAAACACTCCGGGATCTTTGGGTTTATTGAGCAAAAAATAGAAGTGACTGAATGACACAAGTCTATATAATAAAGAATACATTATAGATTGTAATCCTTAATCAAGGAGAATACATAATTAATCCAGTTTCAGATCTCTCTTATCCTTGTTATCTATCTCTATGTAGGTAAAGTTTGGCTGCATGTGATAATTGTGAAATCTGGATCGAATTAGCCTGCTCCCTCTTGTATTGAGTGAGTAACATGGATTTTTGTAAAATACCCCGTCGATCAACAAGGATCTATCATCTCCTATCCCAGAGGTGGAACCAGTGTTACTACTGACTGTGAAACACACCCACCCAAACAGCAGGTTTTTTTTAATGGTTTCCGATCTGCCATCCAGAGTGTTTTATGCTTGGTATTTTAGTGGCGGGTTGTTGCCGGTTACCCCAATGTGCCATTGCCTGTCGTTACCCGTTGGGGTTACGGTGATCTGACCTTGGAGTCCCCTCCCCCGGTGCCGCACTCTCCCTTGTCATACCACCATCTGTTTTTCAATTTGTCCAACAGGCCCTGTTCGTTCAGTTTTAACACTGCCAAGTTAACAGGGTTTCTACGGGGATGATAGTAACAATAAAGGATAGAAGGGAACTAGGTGTTAATGAGCAGAGGGCTGCCATAGTAAATATACCAACATCATAGCATGAATCTACTTATGACAGGCATGTTATTATTGATGTAATCATAAAATGAAGGTTTGTTTAAGGACGGCCTCACTGCTCTTCAACCCAGACTTTCTTAAAATGTTGTTTCCCATCATTTCGAGTTGTGTATATCAATACTTCAGTTTGAGAAACAGACCACTGCGCTTCACAGGGTTTCACCACTGTTGAGTGTCGTAACATTTTATCCTTTTAAAGACAAAACATCCAACATAAATCTTAGACAGAAGCAGGGTAACAAACCATGCTTCAGTTTCCTCCGTAGGTGTTATTGCTTTTGGTATTGTTGATTTAATTTTTTAATAAATATTCATACATGCTTGTTAAAGGGTTATCAGGTTTTTCAGAAGAATCCTTGTTGCTCCTTTGAGGGTTACTTCAAAGAGCAGAGCCTTTTCCACCAAATCTAACTGTATAAACTTTAGCTATTAATCCCTTGGTTTGTCTCTAACTGAAAGAGATCTTGGAGCATTAATACCACTGTTAGTTCCTGGAACAGGTTCGCAGGCGATTACCTAGCAGTCAGACTGCCACCTGTAGTCAGGAAATAGCCTGAGAGAGCTTGTTGGAACGATTACTCGATGGTCTTACCAACAGCAAAGTGAAGGACAGGAGATCTTGTTTTGGACATAAATCTTCCAGGAGTTGCTCAAGGGTTTTAGAGGGGAAAAAGACTGGGGCTTCTGTCATGTTCATGCCATATCAGTGTTATCAAAATTATGAAATTCCGACTTGTTAATAATATTTACGCCAAGTCTGGAAGGACGGATGTATCCCACCCCCTCCCGCCCAATAAAATGGAAGTACTTAAAAGTGTAGCAAATAGGGATGTCTCACATCAGCCAGTCATTCATGCCAATTGAAACCAAATTTAATGGATATATTATGTTGTCAGTGCCCAGTATTTTACCATCACCCTACTAACTGTAATCATACAGCCATCCTGAGTCATCTGCTGAACACTCGTAAGTCATCAACATGGGATTCTCTTCCATCTCTACCATCCATCTCATTTGACTTGAACTCTTTTTCCTCTTGGCAGTGACTTGTAAATGGATGGACCGATTGAACTGCTTTTTTTGGTTTGTGTGGAGCACAGTGATCAGCTGTAGCAGAACCAAAACTAAAGCTGTCTGTGAGAATGTGCTATGCAAAAAATTCAAGTGAAGAAAAACAACATTTTCACATGATCTGGGTTGAAAGACAGCACGTATCCTATTACTTACTACTAAGCAGAAAACCTCAACTTGCATTTATTTCCATTCATTACCTGATAAATAAAGGAGGAACAACAGTCAAATGTTTGGAAAATATCATGTGGGATATAAAATAATCAAGTTAGTTCATGTTCGAACTAATTAGGGGAAGCAGGTTGCAAAATGTCTTTTACACTCAGTTTCATGCTAACTAAGTTGTATGTTGTTCCCCTTTACATAACAGTCATGATCAAAGCTACTGAGTGGCAGAAGGCAGCAGTGAAGTTTCTATGAGACATGAATTAATGAAATGATCAGTTTTGCGTCAACCAGTCTGAGGGGGCAATAACAATAATAAAGTGGAAAAGGACAACTTCTTTGCTTTAACTTGTACAATGTAATGGCTACAGAATAATGACATTGTCTGCATTTACAATGGTCCCTATAAGCCTTACTTTCACGGTGCAATTCTGTCTGCCACTGGGTATGATCTCCTGGGAAGATTAAGGGTCAATTTACAGCACAAAGGAAGTGTGTCTACCAATGAGAAATTGGCCCGAATGCAATATTTTACTCTTTACTTAGGCTATGTTTGAAAAAGTGAGGTGTAAAAAAGTTGTCTGTTTCCACTTTAATGTAAGTAGATGACAGCAATGGAAGAGTTTTGTTCTAAAGTGCATTGTGCATATAAACATGTACAATAAATACCGTATTTTCCGGACTATAAACCGCTACTTTTTTCCCATACTTTGAACCATGCGGCTTATACATAGATGCAGCTTTTCTATTAATTTTTCTTCAGCCCACAGGGGGTATATAATATTATTACACCCTCACCCCCTCAAAATGGAAAACCCACAAAGAAATTCCTATGATGCAGCTTTTAAGTTGAATGTCATCGATCTGGTTATCCGTGAAGGAAACAGAGCAGCTGCACGTAAGATTTGCTGTTAATGAATCTATGGTTGATATATCAAGTTGCAATTGTAATTTTAAGAAAATCAAGAACAAAATTGTATGAAATAGAGGTACGTATTAATTTACAGATTAAATGGAACTGTATAACCTTATGTAATTCAAGTTGTCATTAAACTTTGGTCAGAATGGCAGTTATTCATAATACTGTACTATTCCTTAGCTATCAACAACAAAAATATAGAAATATTATCTTGTCTAATCAGCCAGAGTCAGTTCAACAGAAATGCTATAAAGCCATTTGTTGTTAATCAATGGCCAATAAATTTGCAATTATTTATATTTGGCCTGATTCTGGCTCATCTTACCTAGACTACAAGTAAAAACTGTATAACACTCACTGTAAAAAGTGATTATTTTAACATTCAGAAACTGCAATCAATCAGACACCTTGAAAAAATGGACAATGTAATGTCACTTTGGAACAATACTCTCCAAATGATCTACTTAGAACAGAAACAGTCATCACATGTTTTAGCAATAATGAGTGGAAAGCAGATGCTGGTTGATGGAGTTTTATCAGATGAAATAATGAAATGAAAGAGTAGACTTGATATTATCAGCTGTTAGTATTGAGAAGCAGTCAACCCAAAGAAAGAGCAAGTGTGTTTATAACACAAATGAGGTCAAAATGTCCCTCTATTTTCAAGAGTCAACAACAGTAAAACTGCATCAATTTGATGTTTCTTTCAAACGAAACTAATGTTTTTCATGAGCAAAGGTAATATAGGTATACGATATTCTTAACATTCAAATGGTTTAACATAACAGTGTTGCCGTTTCAAAAACGGTGAATGATTTTATATTTTCTGCATTTACAAATCCGCACACAGGAACAGGTAAACAACGAAGGTGAATAACTTTCATGGATTTTCAAAATTTAGGAACTCTAGAGATATCAGCAATTTTTTTAATTAGCACTGCACAAACATAAAATGATTTTCCCATGAAGGCAGAAAGTCAAGCCAATTTGCTCAGCTCTGTGTAACAGATTGATATACTTGGGGCCTTCAAAACACACGCGTTCTAGAAATTGAACATTTTATAATATGAAAGAACACATTAATTATTACGTTCAGCATATATTAATCTCATCTTTGGAGTAATTTCCTTTCTCTAACTCTGGGTTGGCTGTAAAATGATGATGTGAAGCTGAAAAAATGAGAACAAGAACATCTGATAAAAACACGGACAAAGGCTGATATGAAGAAAAGGAAATAACATGACTTTAAAAAGCTGCTGTCAGGTAAAACTAAAACTCCACAAACCAAACTAGCAAGCTTCTGTTTTTAATAATGTTTTTATTTTAGCCTTTAGAGGCAGTTATGTTTCCAGTAAAAACCAATTCAATATTTAACAACTACAATAAACCAGCGAGCATTTTGATGCTGAAAACAAGTTAACGGAGTATCTATAAATATGTTAAACCTACAACATTTTCTTCTGACAAATGTAACACAAACACATTCGATCACAACTCATTAATCAAGATTAACAATCAATAACTTGTCAATAACTTGACATATCCTGAGAAAGACCTGGGTGTTGCTAAATAGCCCTTAGGGCATTACTAGGTTGCTACTGTAGTATTGGTGGTATTTGTGTTCTGGGTGGCTGCCAAGGAACAGCTATGTGGTTCTTAGGCAGATGTTTGGGGCCTGACTGTTAAGGTCAATCGGGATGGTTGTTAGGGGGGTTCTCTTGTGACCTGGGTGGTTGCTAGGTAGTTATTAGGTGTTAAGGAGCAAGAAGTAATCAATAAGGTGATTCCAGATATTTGCTACAAAGTCGCTATGGTGACCTGGTTGCTAGGTGGTTGATGTTAGGGGCCTCAGGGAGATTGATGAGGTGAGTCCAGGTGGTAACTATGGTTGCCTGGGTGTTACTAGGCTCAGAGTTAGGTATTTAATGTACAATCACCTAGTAATGCTAGGGCATTACTAGGTGATTGCTAGGGTGTTTGATATGGTTGCCGGGATGGTGCTTGTTGTTGGTGTATATGGTTACCATAATGATTATTGGTGGATTAGGGGCATGTTGCATTGAATATGTTTGGTCACATTATGTTGTATTTCTATAAATATTAGTCAAATAGCTTATCCATTAAATAAACAATGTTAATGAGAATCTTAATGAGACTCAGCAAAGTTGTATTTTTAGAGCAAGGTTTTACCTGGCAGCAGCAATGCTCATTCACAGACAGACAGACAGACATAGATATGTATGAGATATGTATGAGAGCACCATTGTCAGTATTCTGGCGATAGTGGAAGCAGAGAGACAGGTAGGTTGGCAGTCAGACAGGCAGAAGAAATGACAGCAGACAGATAAACAAACCAAGATTACAGGTACGGACGGACAGACGGACAGACAGACAGACAGACAGACAGAAAAACACCCATACTGACAAAGGCAAACAAAGGAGAGAGAGAGACAAGACAGACAGAGAGACATATTAAGAGACTGACAGTCAGACAGACAGACTGACAGACAAACAGACAGACAGTAAACAAGTCTAAAACCCAAAACTGACCGACTGTCCTGTGAGCGTTGTGTTGCTTTGTAAGGTTTAGATATTCCAATCATACAAACAGATTTTTGAGGGTAAAAAGTAAAAGTTTGTCATTATTTCTAAAACATGATAGTGATACCATCAGCCAAGGACTCCAAACTTTTATTTAGACTTTTTTTTTTGAGAAAATGTCCTGTGAATCTAATTCTCACAGTGCCTTGTGCTCTGCAGAGGTGAGGCCAAGTCACTGTTTTTCAAATCTCAGTTCTTGATACTCGACAAAAGTCCTGAATCAAGTGCCCTCTAAACTTTAGGTGTTAACTTCTTAACAAGTCATAATGCATTTTGTACCCCATTTAATGCAATTTTGATGTGTAGCCATGAAGACATAAATGCTTTCTCTTCAGTACTTTTCAAATTTATTCCATGGGAACTACATAGTCTTAAGAGAGACAGGTAGGTTGTTGTAGGTTGTTGGTATAAAGGTCAAGCCCTTTTGATTTTATCTAGTCGAGTTTGAAATCACCAAACCCATGACTGGTCCAAACCTCTGCACCAGAACACTGGCTTTTTTTTGTTGAAAATGTGTATTTAGTTCAAATTGACATACTGAAATATTTGTAATACACCACAGTTTTCACTTGCTGAGTATTTATCAATTAAAATGTAATGTCTCAATCAATAGCCACATCCACCGACAGTGGGTGATGACAGGTATCAACTGAAATTAAATTTATATCAATATTGCTGTTCTGATTGGTGTATTTGCTCACAAAAACAGACAAAACAGGACATCGACATTAACCACACACTGACTGTTCCCTGTCCGGGCATTCAGAATGTACCTGAGGGGCGAGCCTTTGGGCGTGGCCACTCCATAGCCTTTAGAGTCCAGGTTGCCTCCTACTTTCATGGTGTCACAGGGCTTCCTCTGCTCAATGTACTCGTTCATGGAGGACTCCAGCAAGTAGGCGTACTTCCCCTTTGACTTTCTGACTCGGATCACGCCCTCATTGGTGTTCTTGACGAACACAGACGGGTCTGCGCTCCGCATGTATGACCACATTTTCTCAAAAACTGCAATCTTTGACCGCTAAATTAGGAGGATATAGTTAGGACAAAAATAATAAGGGTATTATACAGTATACTGCATGTTACTGAACATGTAGGACGATTTTTGAGCCCAGATTACCGTTAAGCATTATGTAATGTAAGTAAAAAATGTTGCTTCGACATTTGGGTAAATCCTCTTTTTTATTGTCAGTTGAGACGACTGATATGAGTTTTATCTCTAGCTTGCCTAGCCTGGCTTAGCGTCTGGCTAAGCTCCATCATGATGGGAAAAACAACAATAATAAATAAATATTATATATATAAATAGTATATTTGCATGTTCGTTTGATTTCCCCCAAAGTTTTTTTTTATAAAAAGCAGAAACAACCGTATACCCCACCCTTCCCCAATCTGTGGGTGGCACTAAAACACAAGAATATGTGTCCTCACCCTGAAGAACTCTTTCGTGGAGCCTCCGTCCAGGGTCCCATAGGCGATCTCTGTCTGCTTAGCCAGGTCCTCAGAACTCTCTATGGGAGACACCATCCTCTCCACAGTGAGGAAGGCTGCCAGGTTGGCTGTATAGGAGGAGATGATGATGAGAGTGAAAAACCACCAGACTCCTCCCACGATTCGACCTGAGAGAGACCTGTAGAAAAAAAAAGAGGGACAAAGAAAGAAGATGAAAGATATAAACAGTGTAATTTTATTTTTATTTAGCCAGGACAGTTTTACTGAGAGAAAAGACCTCTTTAACTCCTAAAACTGTTATTTTGGGAAGTTACGTTACAGCTTGTCATGCATATGAAAATAAAGGATATGGCAGCACTGTGGAACTTTACATTCCACTCACACTGGTCCTGGTAGAGCTCTGAGAAAAGACAAATCATCATATTGTGGCTGTGATGAACAGGTTTGGGTAGGTTTCCCTCTCTGATGCATGTTTTGGACTGATAGTAAGGTAGTATTACAAACACGTGTCTCAAGGAAGGAAGCAAACAGGCACACACACACACACACACACACACACACATACTTTACCTGTACGTTACATGTACAGTATATGATGTATGAGGACACATGGCTGCAATACTACTAATGAGGTTATGGGGAAAAAGCCATAAACATACACATACAGTGACACATACAGTATATAAAACACACATGCAGTGACACACACATACATTCAGTATATAAAACACACACACACATAGTTTGAAACAGCCTCGGGCCTCACACAGCAGTAACATACAACGGCAGCATGTCACACAGCATTGTTTGTGTTTCATGATAACATGTATGTGTGTGTATGATATGTCTAGATTAATATGTGCTCTATGTCACTGATGGTTGTATATGTGTGTATCTCAGCTCATAAAGCTACGTGTGTGGCATCATATGTTGATGTTTGAATTTTAACTCTTGGTTTACAGAGTTACAGTTACAGGATTGGGTTAACGTTGGGGAAGAGTGAGGAGAGTAAATATACATACATCACATATGTGCAAAGCTATCGTGCATCGTGACAGACAGGTAACGTGTTTATCCAGGTGTCCTACCTGGGGGAGATGTCGCACCCCTGTTGCATGAAGGCACCGAGCGAGAACCAGAGAGAGTTAAAGATCCCAAAGTCGTTGGTGTGTTCGGGGGTTTCCTTTTCTTTCTGCTGGTTCTGGTTCTGGACCTGAGCCTGCGAGTACCCTGACAGATAAAATAAAATGACAGTTATATTCAAATCATGTGGAAAACAACGGTTTGAAAGGAATGAAAATAAAAGAGATGAGGATGATGAGGGTGGTGAGATACCTGGAGAGTGAGCGAGTTCAGAGGAGGAGGTGGGCAGAGCTCGCCGAGAGGCAGAGGAAGGCAGTGTTTCACCTTCATCATCTTCATCCTCGCCCTTCCACTCATAAGGACTGAACCGACTCACCTGAGACACACAGATGTGACCACCACAAATTAAAGGTAGTTTTCTTGTAAATAATTCTGTTTACTATTGATGAAACAATGAAGAAGATTTTTTTTTTCCTTTGTTATACATCAGAATAAAACTTTTTTTATCTTTTGGAGAAAAAGAAACATTTGAAAATGTCAATTACGTTGCATTTACCTTTCTGTTCACACAAGACAGATTTCTACTAAGCCTAATATCTATATTCCCATATACAGCAGTACAGTGTCCCTCTTGCCTCATTACACTTGACAGAGGTATCAGGAATGCTATCATTAAACTCCAGCTGAGCCTTCTTACATGTCTCACTTGTCTTCTAAAGATATTTTGTCATCTTTATCTTCCTTAGTTTAGATTCTGAGGATTCATCAGACCCCGTTGAGCTGTTCAGTAATACTACTGGATGTTTGGACATTTAAGGCCTCCTTGATCATATGGTAAATATAATAGAGATAGGCACATTCTGGGATGTTTATTTTGCCAAATAAAGTTGGTGAACAATTAACTAATTCTAGAGAAATTTCACACACACACACACACACACCGCCGACCTTACCAGGAAGAGCACCACGCTGACTCCGATGTAGGCGAACACGATGCACATCCAGATTTCGTAGGCGAGTGGGTCGAGGAAGGAGAAAACACCCGGTTTGGATTTGGTAGGTTTCTTGATCATGATGGAGATACCCAGAGACATGAAGGGTTTGGTGAAGTCGATCACCTGCTCTCGCACCAGCGTGATGGTGAGCGGAGCGACGGCCACATCGGCCTTCTGCAGAGAGAGAGACAGAGAGAGAGAGAGAGAGAGAGAGAGAGAGAGAGAGAGAGAGAGAGAGAGAGAGAGAGAGAAGCTCAGCACAGGAAGGTTTTAGTCACTGGAGTTCTTCTTCAATGAATATAGTCCCCAACAAATGAACTCACCCCGTACACCAGCTCTCCCACCATGCCGTTCCACATCTTTGTCTCAGCTTCTCTAGCGCCATACTTGCCGTCACCCACCAGCTCGAGCCGGTAGGAGAAGCCAACGTGTTTGGCGATCTCTGAGGCCAGTTCAGCGCAGTAACCTTCGTACCTCTCGTTTCCAACAAACTGCTCGTGGTTCTTCTTCAGCATCATGTAGGGAGCTTCCTGTGAAGAGACAGCCCTGTTACTGACAATAAATGAATGAATGAATACAAACTAGTTAACATTATGATTCCTGCTTAATCGCTTTCTTTAAAGCAGCTATAAACTATATTTTCTATAATTACAATATGAGCTGTCAGTGTGTAATGTGTTGGTTAGAAGCAGATCTGCAGCTCCGTATGTCCGCTTTGTATGTTTTTTGTCTTTGTATGTTTTTTTGTCGTCACACTGTCAGGCTTTCCATGAACTACACCCAACAAGAGTGAGATGAACAGTGTTTTTACCAGTATGGTGGTGACTACGTAGGTTCTGTTTTGCAGACCATGGAACTCCTCCACCACCGGCTTGTAGATGGCCGTGTTCACGTAGCCTCTCTTCTCATTCCAGTAGCCAATCTGAACACAAATGTCACTGTTAGACTACAAGTCATTAGCCTTTGTTCACTTGTCTTCTTTCATCACATTTTGGCTCTGGCTCCTCTGCTCCATAAAAGGATTAAGGGACAGACAAAGATGTTTCCAAGTTGTTAAACTAAACTCCAGACTTTAAAATGTCCCATTTAAAGCCTGAGGCAACCAAACTGTTTACCTTATTACAATAACGACTCTGCACTGCTGTGCTGCTGAAGGAGTTTAAAAGAAAGCTGAGAGTCTGCAGGTTTTTATACCAAACAAGCTGATTTGACTGATTATCACACCTTTAATCAGAGAGGAGGGAGCTAATTATTGAAATGAGCTGATGTAGTGAAAAGCTGCTGACTCCTGACTCTCTGCCGAGTGTGACTTCCAAACTTCTGTTCAAATGAAACTGACTTAACAAAAAAAAAAAAAAAAAAAAAAAAAAAACAGCGAGCAGCAGCACCTTCCTGGGTCCAGTGTGGCTGAGCTCCATCACAGTCAGCGTGTAGTTGGTGCGATGTCCTCGCTCATCAAACTGAACATGACCCGTCAGCCCCTCCAGACGCACCTGCACACGCACGAACACACACACACACACACACACACACACACACACACACACACACACACACACACACACACACACACACACACACACACACACACACACACACACACACACACACACACACACACAGTTGGATTCAAACTGTGAGGTGTCTCCCCCGGGTGGTACAAGGGTGGTGAAGTATGAGACAAAATTTGTATCAAAACCTTTGAGTCATAACTCAAATCTGGACACACAATCAAGCAATCGATCAAACTCTGACTGCATATAGCTGATTTAGCAGACACTCTCTATTCAGTCATATACACATATTTGTCCTGTGTTGAAATATCAGACATAATGGCAAAAACTCATCACGGTTTGAAATTGGCCCAATGCGACGCTCATCAGTGTTTTTGTTCAATTTTATCGTGAGTGCGTAACAACATTTACATGCTGAATAGTGTGTATCTGTGTATGTGTGTGTACCTGTTGTAGAGCTCTCTGTATGTCGATGCCCTGTCCCCAAGGAGCGGGTGGGTTGGCCAGACATTCCCCTGCGTTGCCGCGGCGAGAAATGTCGATCCGCTGCCGCCGTAGGTTCTGGAAAGCCGTCGCCATGACACTAATGCCGTCGTACGTCAGAGCTCCTGTATACTGAGCCGTCAGAGACGAGAAAGGTGTGTCAACAAGAACGCTTTAAACCACAGCAACTTTTGTGTGTGTGTGTGTGTGTGTGTCTACCCGGAGCCTCCTGCGAGCCAGTTTGAGGTCTTTGCTGTCAAAGTCAAGCCAGTCCTGGTTGATCTTCTCCACAAAAGGATCGGACCGGTTCACCAGCTGGAAGCCCGTCACGTTCGGACCCAAGTTCTGAAACTCTGTGACGTTCAGGTCCATGAAGCCCTGACACACACACACACAGATTAAATGCCTGCATTTACTCCTGCACACACACACACACACACACACACACACACACACACACACACACACACACACACACACACACACTGTATTCACGTTCCACTGCTTCCTCCCAGTACATAGACTCACCATGTTGGCCACGATGTAATGGTAGTTCTTCAGGTTTCTCCTCTGAGCAGCGATCTGAGTAAAAGAAAATCTGAATAAATTATATGCTGATTATATTTTTCTGATGGTTTCTAATGATGATAAAAAGCGTCTATTACATATTCATCGCACTGATCTTTATGTGTGTGTGTGTGTGTGTGTGTTTCCTCTCAAACAGCTGCTAATTGGAAGACTCTCTTCCTCTTTGAGGGATTAATTGCCCTTCCTCACCATAAGAAAGAAACTGAGAAAAAGAGGGGAAGTGATCTCGGATTGATGAGACTCAAATGACAAACTGACAGGAAGGGAAAAGAGGAGGAGGAGATAAAGACTGATAGAAAAGACAGACGGAGTCCTAAAAAAGGAGGAAGAGGAGAGGGTGAAAAGAGAAACAGTTGTAGAGAGGAGGAGGAAGAGGAGGAGTGGGAGGAGGCAGGTGTTGGGTCCAGTCTTCTTCTCAGGTCCAGCTCCTAATGAGCATCAGTTGATAACAAACACAGCTGCTCTGCAGTGCTGAACGCTACTCGCTGCAGGAGGAGAAAACAGTTTTAACAGCACTACCCATCCTTTATCCCTCCCTTCATTTCACCTCCGCCTCATGCAACTTCCTTCTTTCTTTCTTGTTCGAGTTTAACGCCTAGCTCTTGATCAAATACCAAATCCAAGTACCATATTGGCCTGAATACACAACCTGTTGATTAACAGAATAACTATACCAAAGGTGACCCTATGAGGGGATGGAGAGCCGGAGAGTCCAAAATAGAGAAAGCTATTGTATCTTATTCGCTGTGTTGCAGCATCGAGTTTTGTTTAATCTCCTCCGACTTTTAATGAACTGTGTGAACATATTGTACCGTTAGCAGCCGAGCTAACAAGCTTGTTATTGGCAGTTAGGAAGCCCAGCTGGCTAGCGGGTTAGCTGTTAGCTTGAATAATCAACCTGTCAGCTCAACTCAGCATCATCGCCCAGCAGCTCTGTAGCTCCACCTGATACTTTACTCACATCCAACTGAATTAAATGAACCACATGAAGTCAACCTAGAGTCAAGCCTGATGATCTCAGCCGGGCTACATGAAACTAAACCAAGAAATAAATCAGCTGAAGCCAAAAGCTTGATTTCACAGATCCAAAACAGCACCTGATCCTTCAGTCTCTAGCAGCCAGCTGGACTTCAGCAGGAAGAGGAGTTTCCCAAAACGACGGCTGGTTTCTGGCCAGAGTTCACACCGAGCAGCTTTTGGCTTTCTAAAAAATACATCTGTTCCTCCTCTGCTCTGTGCTGCCGCCCACTCCTTCTCCCTCTGCTTACAAATGTGTTCAGTCATGTTCCAAAATACGACTGCAAAAATATCTCATCTGTGTTCTCCGTCCTGCCAATCAATCATCAATGAAGTTGAAATCAAAGCGTTTTGTGTTTTGTGAAAAAGGAGGAAGCAAAACGTTCCAGGAGCATATCCTGTGTTATTAGAGATTTATTTATACAGTATTTTTTTTTGGACAATTTAGAAATAATATCACAAACATCCTCTGACTGTCACATAGCGTTTCTAACGATACATTGACATGAGGAGTGAGACTTTTACCAGGTTGAGGATGGAGTTTAGTCGCTCCAGCTCGCAGTCAATGATGATCTGATAGTCTTTCTTAAAGTCGAGGTCGGCCAGCAGCTTGATGAAAGCGGCTTCTGTCAGAGTGTCCAAGTTAACGGAGGTGACCTGCCAACTCCGCTCTGCCGCCGTGTCCAAGATCCTCTGCAGCACCGACAGACCTGACGAGGCAAAATACATCTTTAATCAGTTTCCACCAATTCCTTTTATGTGAATGTGTTTAAGAGAGGGAGGACAAGATGACATCGCTGATGGTGAATCTGTAACTCTTGCATCAGTGTTCGAGGTGCATTTGTGTTTTTTTTCTTAATGAACTAATTTGTCTTGTTTTAATCTGAGATGTCCTCTTGCTACGACGGTGCTGAGAGCTCAACACACTGCAAATTAGAAACACAAGCAACTCGGCGAAACACAGTACGGTAAAACAACTACACCGATTATAAAAACATCGCATTTAGAACGATATGCTGCGAAATGAGAAAATACAGAAAACACAACTAAATACTTGTGTGCTGCTAAACAACTCTGAAAGCAGAAATGTGCTGCAAATACAAAAAATTGACGTATTTCTTGTTAAAAAGGATTAATTTGATATTCAGTAATAAGAAAAATATGACATAAGACAAAAGATATTATATTGATATCATTATGATGTCCTGAGGGAAGCCTCCAACACCTTCAATACAATATACACTTCACAAAAATCAATGTCATATTCTGTTCTCAATAAATAAAAAGACAAAGATTATTCAACTTAATGCTTCCTGAGCCTCCTAAACCTCACTTTTAGGGCAGCAGGTGGAGCATTCAGGCATAAAAAAAAACGATTAATCGGAAAAACAATTCCTTTATTCTGCCCTAGTAAATAGACAACTGTTTGCTGACATGTTAAATATTAACATTATAAACTGATCTGTGTGTTAGTCAACTTGTCAAGTTCTTCTGCCCCTTAGTGACCAAAAAAGCATCAATTAATGCATAAAAACTTTCCCTTCGCTCAAAAATGTGTTTTTCTGAGTGATGTATGTGCAGTTTATTTTTATTATATTATTTATCTAAAGGAGGAAAGTTTCTCTGGGTTCAGTGAAAATCAGATTTTAAGGGTGAAAATCAGATTTTAAGGGCTAAAAGCATGATTCATGACATTAGAACTAGTTTGGAGTCAACTGTGGTCTCCTATGCAACTTCAACAAGTGACAACTGATAACTGCAACACTGAGAATGGACAATTGTAGATTTTTTTTTTAACAGCAGAAAAAAAAAAAAAAAAAGGGAATCTTAAAACTCATGTGATTCTATAACCTAACTTGACGTTTGTGCTTTATTTTAAAATCCTATGAGTCAACATACAGAGTAATCACATAGGCATTTTACAACACACACACACACACACACACACACACAAACACACGCACGCACGCACAGTGTTCAAAAGTCATGTCAGCAAAATTCAGATACGCTTCAAAGAGAAAAGAAAGACACACTGAATGAGTAACTTCAAAGATACCGTTTGACATGCACGCACACGCACACGCACACGCACACGCACACACACACACACAGCGACACCTCCTCCAGGGTTATTACCTCAGTGTGTCTCACAGTCGAGCAGCTTAAAGATCTTTACAATCAGCGTGTGTGTGTGTGTGTGTGTGTGTGTGTGGTCTTCCTTTGCTCACACCTGGAGAACCTAAAGAAACTGTAAGCACCACTATGAGGTTGACATTTTTGGTTTTGTATTAAACATCAGCATTGGACCTCAGTAACGCTCTTACGCCGGGTGCAGAGCAGGAACACTTTGCTCAAATTGCCACTACAGAGAGTGATGTGTGATGACCTCTGATAGGTAACTGCTCATTAATGACACTGTTTACAGCTGCTGCAAAGGCAGATTCTCATCTCTCCACAGTAATACACACAGAGAGACATAAAGTCAAGTGTGTTAATGATAATGTATAACCTTCAATTAGAGATACACCCACACTGACAGAGACACTACTGATACTGAGAGAGGACAATACTGAGAGATGAAAGATAAAAATAGAGGCAGAGAGAGAAAGAGACAAAGAAATACAGAGAGAGAGAGAGGGGTTTTATAAATATAGACACTAATCTGCTCTCTGTTCTGCATCTAATTTCCATAAACATTCTGCATGCATGTCATTTACTATTAATGCAGAGAGAGAGACAGAAGGACAGAAGAGGAAGAGGAAGAGCAGGGAAAAAAGGAAATAAAGGGATACTAGAGGAGAGGAGGGAAGAGGGAAAAAACGGTGAGAGGAGGAGAAAAGAAGGGAAGAATAGAGAAAGAATAGATAGGAAAGAAAAGATAAAAAGAGGATGTTAATTAAATTCTAAACAGAAAGTAGACTAGAGGAGTCAAAAGGAGAAAAAAGAAAGAAGAGGAAAAGGACAGATGAAGGCAGGAGAGAAGAAGAAAGGAAATAAGGCTAAAATAAAAATAAATGAAGAGACAAGAGGAATAAATAATTCACAATCAGAAAATCAATACATACAGATGCAAATAAAGAATAAATAACATAAACGCATACTGCCAGTTGACAATGGTTTATGTACGTCTGAGCTGGACACAGTAGGCTGCATAAATACAGTAACAGACTACAGAAGATACACTGCTGCTCAGGCAGTGATAAGTGTGCACCTTTATTAGTATAAGCAACATGCACGTGTGCAGATACAAACTCTGTCAAAACACGCTAATGCTGTTAAAAACTGACTGACGGCTGATCCGGCTCTGATCAGCTCTGATCAGCTCTGATCAGCTCTGCCACTGTCATCAGAAACGGACGCCGCTTCACATGATGCGTCAGAGGAAAGTACGTCTCGTTTCTATAAAAAACATATTTCTTCATTCCTTCTCATCTCGCATTGTTTTCTTTGTGTCTCTCCATACATTCCCGGGGGAGGGACCAAAAAAAAAAAAAAAAGAGAGAGAGAGAAAGAGAGAGAGAGAAATTATGTAACTCATATCAAATCCGATGCTCCTCACTTGTGGGTAAGAAGTGAGGGAAAGGAAAGGAGGGAAAAAGAAAGAGGTAAGAACAAAATGGAAGGAACAAGAAAAGGGAAGCAGCGACTTTTGGGTAACCCCCACATATTATACAGACACACATATATATATATATACAAGGTTGGTGTATTTTTAATGTGAGTAATCCCATAAAAGTAATCTAATTACTCTACAGGTAATGGAATTACACCAGTAAAGAAAACAACCAAAGAGAGGAAGAGGATGTTTCCATCACCTTCAGTGTGTTTGTTTCCCAGCAGCTCTTACAGATACTGCCAACATCAGCCTCTATCTGTCCTCAGACGCTCACTAAAACGCTGCTGTCTGTCTGATACTGAAGCTAAAGGAGGGCCAACGCATCGCTGTTATCTTCATTATGTGTGAATGTGCATTTATTCTTTTTTTTTCATCCAGGCTCTTCATACAGCGTAACACAAAAGTTACGTTGCAGGATCCTGTTCAACACAAATACAGTTATATCAAGGTTACTGCAGAATTCACAGTTGACACCACATTTTTTGCAGGAAAGCATCCGATGAAACATGAAAACTTTTTTTTGTTTTAACACAGTTCGACTGTCAGATTGTTTTTTCCCGCTCCGGATTAATTCAGCCGAATCAAACGGCATCATCTCATTGTTGTAACTGATTGTTTTGGGTCACTTTTATTCCTCTTGACGATGTGATGTTTTCTCAGATTTAGATTCAGATTCATGTCTGCTGAAGTCTGAGTGAAACAAGCCAAGTGTTTAGTGCCCAATTCCCTCTTTTTGTTACTATCCTCAACCAAGAAACACTGTCATGGGAAACACAAACTTTACACTAAAGACTTATATAAGATTCAGATAAACTTTTAAATACATTTTTGCACAAAACAAGGACTCTGAAAAATACATTTCTGAAAAATATATCCAATCACAGAGCTTAACATTTGGTCATGTGTGTCACTAACTGCAGGCCAGTGTTGAGAAAACTGATTTTGAAATTTGCAAAGTGAACCAGTTCCGTTTTAGTTTAGTCACTTTTGAATGAATTCAGCACAGACGGCGCCATGTTTGGTTTACAACTCCAACGAGGAAGTGTTTTTAATCCGCAGCTCTGATTGGCTTCTTCATGGCAATGGCGGCAGAGGCTCATTGTTGTATCTTTAGCCGTCAAAACATGGACAAAACATGAACCAGAACAAGATGCAGACGGATCCTGTGGACATCAGTGATGCTTTGCTTTAAGCCAACTAAATTTGTCAATTAAACGTCTCAGGGTCAGGTCATTAAAAACTGCCAAAACCTAAAATGCTCAAGATAAGCATACAAACATCCAAGAGAGTGTTATATATAAACACATGAAGAGTAACACCACTTTCTGTCTTTCAACTGTCTTTCCTCTCCGCCTCTTTACAGTCCTGTAATGTGTGTTCTGGCGCGTGAATGTGCAAATATCACTCTGTGTGTGTGTGTGTGTTAGCAAGACATTAGTGTAGCGACGCAGTAGTTATGTCATCCACACACACAAAATCAGTTTTATGTTCATTTACACACTCACTGTTCATGCGAGTTGAAGCCTTTTCTCTCTCTGGTTTATCTTTATAGCAGCTGTCTGTCTGTCCTCCGGTCGAATGTTTGTTTTTTATAAGGTTGACTGAACACTGGACTGTCAAGTTCAGCCACGTCAACCACCGGACAATAAACGCCTTGATCAAAGGCACCCTGATGGTAGGCACGAAGATGAGAGAAAGCTGAAACTAAAAGACTGCAGCGGAGAAGGAGAGAAACATGTAAAAGCTTTCTCAGTCCTCTGGACACTGAAGAAGCTCAGAGGAGGAGGACAAGCACAAAAAGGAGAAAGAGGAGTAAAACTCAAATTATCTCTTCTGCATCCATGTAGCTGCAAGGGTGCATGTGTTATACATTTCGTCATTTGAACATTTCATCCAGAGCAGACTGTCTGCACGCAGATCAAAATGTATGACAAACATGTTTAAACACATCCACATTGGACTATATTCACTCATTAAGAGGAAGCAAAAGATTGTCTTCCTCGCCAGATCTCTCTTGGTTTTTATGTCAGTGATACAGAAGATAGAAAGAAGCAAACGTAAGAAAAAAAGACAAACAGAACAAATAACTGAAAGCAACAGAAAGAAAGAAAACAAACCAAACTGTTTGATAGGGAGACAAATCTACTAGTTGTTACCTAAATCAAAAGGTTTCATCCTCTTACATTTCAGGCTCAGATCTAAGCTGTCAGACGGGTCTCTTTGATCTGCCTAAGCTGTGCTTTTAGCCGAATACTAACATTTTACATAAGCATGTTAGCATGCAATGTTAGCATTTATCTGACAGGAATAATGCTAACATAGCACACTCATTTAGCTGGGAATTAAATCCCATCTAAACTCTAATCTTAAAGGACATATACTCCAGCTTCTGTCTGAAACAGGCCATTTTAGTGGTCATCGATTTAAGGCCTCCTCACCTGATCAGCCCACTCTGTTCTAATTGGTCAGCTTCAGGAAGCTACGCAGGCTATATAAACAAACAATAGCAGCAGGATTTCACTTCTTTTTCTCTTTTGGTGTTGGAGGGTACAAGGCCTTTATTGACTGGCAGGCTTATATTAGAGGCTTTATATGATTCCCTGCTCAGTAACCAACTTGTGCTGCAGACCAGGCCTGCTCCGTAGAAGGCTAGCTGTCAAGCTTAATTTAGCTGCATGTCAACGGATGTCCAACAGGCGGAAACAGACTCCAAAAAGACAGTTCTGTCTGTCTTTTGCACTTGCATCACTTTTGTCATGTCCATGTTTGTGTGTGTGTGTGTGTGTGTGTGTATTTATGTTCAGTTTCTTCATCTCCAACTACAACATTTTTTGACTTTTAATGAATCCTGTAAATCCAAATATGTAGTTGGTAATTTTAAGTTGGTTCTTTTAAACATACATCTGATATTATGAAGCCTACTTATAGTATAACCAGAGTCGGTGATGTGAACATTCATTTATTAACAAATAAAGATAAAACAATAAAATACCCATCCATATTTATCCAGCTCTTCCAGGAGATTGAACCAATCTTCAGATCACAAGCTCACTTTTGCACTGAATCAGCATTTAATCTTAAGCAATGACTTTTCAAAAACCAGCTCTTCTGGGCTGCTGATGTATTCCACCCATGCGCACAACGCAAGATGGTTCAAGTCTGGTTAGAGTTAACATTGATGAGACACGGCTGAATTTTGTAAGTGGAACAACCTGAGCTTTTAGTGAGAGTTGATGTTAATTCAAGCCGGGCCTTTTCAAGTAAGTGCAGCTTTGTTTATGTGTGTTGCTGGAATACCTCCCAGGAGTTTATCTACCCTTGTTTTTCCTCCAACCTGTTTTTGGGGCCAGCCTTTATTTGTTTGTGTCGACCGCATCCCCAGCCATTATAGGAGACCAGGCTATTAATTGAGGAAATATGGTAATTACTTTTTGACATCATAACAGGATATACATGTCAGGGGGAAAAAAAAAAATCACAAAAAGCTGAATATGTCCCCTTTAAACTTAGTGAAACAAAAACACGAGTCGGGCTCAAATTTTCTGCTATCACTGCTGGTTAATGCCAAATTAAATGATAAATGTGGATTTTGAAGTGGAACAGAACATTAGACATGGTGAGTGATGGTGTTTCACAGGAAAAAGAGGAGGTGCAGAACAAGAAGTACAAGGTCAAAGAAGAAGAGGCGGAGGTGGTGAAGGACTGAACTCTCACTTCACTCTGTCTACTGTAGTTTGTAGCAGTCAGTCACTGTACAGACAACCCGCTTTACTGCAAGGCTGTATCTATAGCAACGAGACAGAAAGATAATTATGGGATAAGTCAGGGTCGATAACATCTTTATCTGTGTGTGTGTGTGTTGAATAAAGGTCAAAGCAGGCTTGTAAGTTCATTATGTAATAAATGGTTTGGTTGTTAATCTTGTATACATCTGTTTTCAGTGTCCACACACACACAAAAACACACACACACACACACACACACACACACACACACACACACACAAGAAGACATTAACAAGACTGTTTCAGTGAGTCATACTATAAACCAAGCAGAAAATAGCCACTCAATACTGTGTTTACTAAGAGGGATGTACTGATTCTACAGAGACGAGGAGAGGACAGAGGGGGAGACAAGACAAGACGAGGGGAGGGGAGATAGGAGATAAGACAAGAGGAGAGGAGACGGGAGGAAACAAGAGGAAAACCAAAAGAAGTTAAAAGAGGAAGAGCAGAAAAAAAGAAAGAAAGACAAAAGGGGAAAAACAAATGTAGAGCCGAGGAGATAATGTATAAACATAGTTGGAAATTATCAAAATACCAAAATAAAAATAATATAATAAATATATATATATTTTATTTGAACAGCTTCTACGTCTTACATTGTCTGCTTTGAACACTTCCTCACCAGAGAGGGCGCTGTGTGTTAACGTGCGGACGTTAATAGCGGACATAAACCAAAGCTGTTAGACGCTATTGGACTGCCTCCCAAACAGCTAACGTCTCCTCGGCAGGAGCAATAACATCAGCCAGACGGCACCGCAGAGGCAGACAGTTATGCACTATTACATTAGATCAACTTCCTGGGCAGATGTAAAAGGCAATAAGATTAGACAGAATCTGCCACTAACTGTCAAATGGACTATAACGTCAGATCAGACCGCCGGGAGACACTACACTCATCTGATGAGGCGTAAATGACAGAGCTAACTGCCCTTTTTTTTTTAATTCTCCAACTTTGTTTGCATGGCTTGAAGAGCTGGAAGTGAAGTTTGACTCAGAGGAAACTCTCAGCACACCATTCAGAGTTTCAGCAGTTAGGAAAGACACTGGCTGACAAGCAGCAGCAGATGAAGAGCTGGATGTGGCACTTTTCTGTCAGACACCATCATTATGATTCAGTACAGCCTGCTGCAGAGGTGGAGGGGAAAAAAACGGTAGTGTTCTGCAAAAGTTTCTCTCTCTCTTTGCCATCTGCAGATTATTTTGTAGAGTAATCCAGCTGAAAAACACTTGTTACATTTTCTAAGGTCAAAGGTGACGTCTTCATGTGTCGTACTTTTTTTGACCCCATTTTCATTCACCATTATTTACAGTTACTTCCACTTTGCTGGCTTTTCTTTTTTTTGCTGTTGAGCTACTGCCAATGCAATTTTAAACTTCCTGGGAAAGCACAGTGAAAGCAGGTCAAAGGGCAGACTGCCTCTCAGGCTTTATAGTGAAACGTCTTCAGAAAGTGTCAAGTTTTAGTACAAGTAGCAACATTAATCAAAGAAAAACAAAAACAACAGCAAAATAGAAGCAACAGGAAAAAAAAAACCTCATCAATCAATCATGTTCCTCTTTCTCTCTACACTTTCAACTATCAAATAAAAGGCTAATATATCAACAAATGTTTAAAGAGAAAATATAAGCAGCAAAGTGGTGAGTTTGGCATGATACTGTTATTATACTGATGAAATTAAGTTAAATTCCTCCTTCCTGCTCCGCCAATAAATGCTGCACATCTCTAAGATACACATGAAAGTCATTTGTAGGGGTGATGCATCACGTGTCCTCACCTGAGTCAGAGCTGTACATGTAGACGAACCTGGTCCAATAGAAGTGCTCCAGCAGAGCCATGAGGGGCTCCTGCAACTCGGGCCGCAGCTGCAGGACGAACTGGTTGTTGGTGTGAACGGGGAAAGACGGTGTGACGAAGCAGACGTGCAGAGAGCCGCAGAAAGACATCAGCATGTTGACCGTCCGCCGGTCATACAGACCCATGATGGCGTACACGCCTTTAGAGAACTGGGAGCAGACTGGAATAGATGGAGAAAAAGAGGATTATTATAACTGAGGTAATAAAGCAATATTTACACTTTTATAGCACCGTAGCCACAGACAACACTTCCGATTGGTTCAACGGTACATTATTATTTAGATAACCTCTCATGTACGAAAAATGAATCTTCATAACAAGAAATCTGCTGGTTTCAGGTGTTGAATCTTCTACTTGTTGGAATAATAAGGTCAAATATGAATTTAAAGAGTGGATTGATTAACTTTACTGTTTTCGGTTATTTAGATTCGGTCTGTTGATTAATTACTCGACTAATTGCTCCAACACGAGTTTTACAAACATAAGATGCCAAAATTGACCAAAATATATTTACTTTACCATGAATGCTGAAGATCAGAAACCAGTTTTGGACCTCAACTCTTATCTGACAGTTTGGTTTTTGGTTTGGAGCTGATAGTGTGGTTGTCGACTCTTTTTATATATAAATTATACATCGCTTTCATGTGTTTGGATTTTGAATTTCAACTATGGCTGCTCATTAACTTATTGTGACGTGTTTAATGCCGGCCTGCAAAATTTTAAATTTCCTTTAAGATAATACATCTTTCTCTTTTTAATAATGTCATTTGTCTTGTCTGCTTTTATTTCAAGCTCCAATTCCCTTTATTACCCTGTGATCCAGGTCACCAAACAAACCAAAAGTTAAATATAGTTTATATATTACACAACATATTTCAGTCGCAATGTGTATGACAGTTTTTGTATGCTCTGTTGTTTTTTCCGCGTTTACTGGTTGTTTTTGCAAACTCTCCCTTCATCTGTTTTAAACTTACCCACATCCCTGTCAAACCTGTCATTTGTCACGCACATTTATTGTTTTATCAGCTTTTGTCTGTTTTTTAATCTGTAACTGCACCATAGGAAAGCACAATCTCAGTTTGATGATAAGCTAACAGATGATAAAGTGCTCTTATCTTCATGGTCGACAGACACAATTTCTGCTGCTGATTTATCTTCTGTTATGGTGCTGATAAAGTGAAGTTTCCTGTTTCACACAAAAGGCCTCTACATAGTTACCACCCCCCCCCCCCCCCAAACACACACACACACACACACACACACACACACGCACACACACACACACACACACACACACACACACACACAATATAATCAAATTACGCTTCATGCAGAGCTCCTTCACAGTCAGGGATTAGGTCTTAAAACAACGTAATACTTACTGCTGAGGTACCATAATCATTCTGTCTTATTTTATGCTCGTCTGGGTATAATCGGATTTAGACTACGTGGTCTCCCGGCTGGACCCGAGTAAGAATGTGGCAACCAGCACTGCTGAGCGGAGCTGCAACTATTAATCGATGAGTTGCCAACTGTTAAATTAATCAGCAACAAGAGGAAGTCACCCTGAGTTTTGGGAAATATTTTTCACCATTTTCTGATATTTTAAAGATCAAACAACTAATTGATTAATTGAGAAAATAATCAGATTAATCCATAATGAAAAATATTGTTGCAGTTTTTTTCAAGGAAAAATTCTAATTGTCTTCTTCCAGCCTCTCAGATGTGATTATCTTCTTTCCTTTCCTGTGACAGGCTGAAATACTTGACAATCAACCACCCTAAAACGTAATTTATTTATTTTTTACGTTTTTAAAGAGTATCTTGGTAGTAGTGAACACAACGGTGACATATCATTAGCTTAAGTTGATATGTTGAACTTAATAACACTTAGCTGCTAAATGCTCCACTATGTTCATCAGCTAGTTTCCAGCTAACCTTCTGTTTGCTGCTGAGTAGGTAGTGTGCAATGGGTTTTCAGCGTTTCAACGATGCTATGAGACTGTTAAGAGTAGAGTAAGAGTAGAACCAAAGTAGAACCAGTAGAGCTGCCTGCATGTATATTAAAATAAACTGAATATCTTTAAGTTCTGGACATTTAAAGTTGTGTCTCGCATTTTTAAAACTTTACAGACATTTTATGTCCATAAAAAAAACATCAAGATGAAGCTGAATGTCCTCATCAGTCTTCTCTGTATGTCCGCGGTGCAGCCAATGCTAACATGCTAACAACAAGTTTAGTCCCTGTGAGCAGGCTTACACTGGAAATAACTATTCCCTTTGGCATCCGTGCTATCATGCTAACAATAGATGTTTGCCCTCAGGCGAACGCTATCATGCTAACGAGTTATCTGTCTCTTAGCATTAGCGCTGCTGTCCCACTGGGACGACAGAGCGCTCCTTCATCAGAGGGTCAGGCAGCGGAGACTCGACAGATGCTGTGAGCCTTTGGAAGCTTTGAGGTCAACAACATCCCCATGAGGAGATCCACGTGTGTAACTTACGGGACGAACCAAGAAGTGACTTTTAATTCACATTATAAACACATGAACTGCCGTTTCTGTTATCAATGAGCTCTGTGTTTGCTTTGCAGTTGTTGTTTTTTTTTTTTCTAATTCCTTCTTCTCCTTTTGATCATTTTTTTGTGATAATGACATTCAAAATGAATCTTCCAGTTCAGAAAACTAACTTGTGGGAAATTGAGTATTGTGTTAAATGGGGAAAAGCCCCAAAACAGCAATTTTAGTAATCTTCAATTATTTTCCTCGATTAACTGACACTGTTTTGCCTACAGAATGTCAGAAAATAGTAAAAAAATTAATACCTGCTATAATTTCTTAATACCCATGTCAACATCTATAATATCTTCTTTTTTCCGATCCGACAGTCCAAAATCCAAAGATATCAAATGACACAGAAAAGTTAAAATTCTCACATTTAAGAAGCTGCAACCTGCAGACTGTTTGTATTTTTGCTCAAATATCAATAATTAAAGCCTGATATTATATTTTTAAACAAAGGTAAATAAACAAATTAAGTTACCTTTTTTTTTTGGTCAGGCAGTGTGGTGGGACAGTACCTGCTGCATCTATTTAATCCCAGCAACAGATACATAATCTTACTATCTGTTATACGGTCAGCGATCAATAAATAATCACACCTGTTGTCATCACCCCTGATTAAATCCCATGACTGACGGAGTGGTTCTGACCCGACTACCCTGTGGTGATCAATATTAATGAAGACAAATGTTCAACAAGGACACACTGACGGAGCTGACCTCGCCTCCTCCAGTCAGACATCTCGCTCCTCGCCACCGGAGGAGGCTTTTAGACAGCTTTATTTAAACACAGCCCAGAGACGACGACAAGAGCCATGGGGTGCACAGCTGAGACCGCGTCGAACCACAGAGCTGTTCATCCTTCTGACACATCCGTCCATCTCTCCACACTGCAGTAATGAACAATAATCACCCGTATGTTTGGAGCGAGGGAAAAGGAAAGGAGGGATTGTTCTGCTGAAGGGTGTCAGCGGGTAACTGCGAGGACGTCTATTAACCAGAGGCTTCCCTCATCATCATCATCCCCCACTGCCCCGTCTCACAACAATCCACGGCTCCGCTGTTTACGCTCCTCTGCTGAAAAGATGAGACAGCGTGGCCCTGGAGACACACATCCAACTATCAGGTCGCAGTTTCACTCCGTCGTTCTGTATTCACGTCACTTAGCCGGCACTTTTCACTGTCACCTTCCCAGAACGACATGAAGCCAGGTCACGAGCATGCAAGTCCAACGACAAACATCTCAATGATTGCAGCGTTTATATTTATCGTTTGTTTGACACGCAGTGACAGATTTAAACTTGAAGTCTGTGATGGCTGACATTACAAGCAGCCAAAAAACAGGAACATCAAGGGTCACAGAGTGAACGTAATACTGCCGAGCTACATTGGTGCTCACTGAATTCACATTACAGTCCAACCTACATTTTAAATGCATTGTTGATACTTTTATATTGTTCAAATAAGGACATGCTCCTTTTTGTCTCGGAAGTTTGTTTGATTGACAGCAGCTGGCAGGCTACCGGTGTTACGCGGCACAGGACGGAGACAAACTAAACAAACTGCTGTAGCTGCAAGTCGCAGACAGACAGTAGCCGTGTCTCGATCTGCATTATTGTCTTCTTATAAGACGTCATCGGTCAAAGCCTGACTACTGTTCCAATTCAAAATATAGCGAAGTACAGTACAAATAACCCAACAAGTCCTCCAAATTAAACAACACCGGATTAAAAAAACTTCACTATACTGTGAAAATTTGAGATTTACCTGGTGGTGATAGCTTTAATCAGCATTGTTTGCAGTTGTTTGGCAAGAGCTTGAATGTAACAGATTTATATGTAAAAGTCCTGCATGTCAGCTTTAAGTTTAGAGGACAATCGTAGTTATGCTTTTTTTTTTTTTTTTTAACTATCCTGACTCACAGTTGGAAACAAACAGCGGTCTCCTGTGGCATTGTTGGATTCATGCCTCCACCCACCCCTCCTCCTCTGACTGAGGAAATTGGCCCACATTTATACACACACACACACACGTCATCTGAACTGCGCCGCTGCTCCGGGTCACAATTACTACAGCTGCTAGATGGCATCTGTTACTCAAATGTGACTATAGGTTGTTTTTGGCCAAGTGATGTAACAAGCTATTGTGTTTTTCTTGGGAAGTCTCAAATGACCAGAAAATTAATCATTAACTAATACATTAATTGTTGCACGTCATTTTTATTCAGAAAAATTAACAGCTTCTAAGATGTGAGTATTTTCTGGTTTCTTTATTCTTCTAGGATAAAGTAGTGGGTAACCCTCCCCACATTACAAGGTAACCCTGACATCCATCATCATCCCGGCATGTGGTCTGTGTATGTATCTATACACAGTATACATTATTGTTTTATATATTATTCATACATTTTCATTCTTAGGTTTTAAAGCACTTTTTAATCTCTGGTTTTAATAAGTGCTATAAAACATAAACCTTGCTATATTATATATAACTATATATACTATATCAGACTTTCAGTTCAAATAAAAGAAGGAGATAAGAGGTTTCTATTCAAACTCCCAGCAAGCTGAATGGTACTGTGCACCCGTCTGAACCTCAGGCTCTAATTAGTGTGTTTAGTAGTGATGCTGAATAATAGATTAAATGGCTGCCTTCCTAAGGGTGATACACTAGACACACACACACACCGACACACCGACACAAACACACACACACCCACCCCAATACAATGCACATATCCACACACACTGATTCACACACATTCATAGGACTACACGCACTACACAACACACATTCAGTCATTTAGGCAACTTCAGCCTCGCAGGCATCAATGCAATAATCTTTTGCTGAGAATGCGGCTTTCACAAACACACATGCAGCATGGAGGAGAAATGGAGGCGGTTTTATCTCCCGACAGTCATACGTTGAAAATCCATCTGAATCTTCTCTGTTGCCTTCATGTCTACATTTATATTCCAGTCGTCCACAGAGGTTTACCCACAACTCACTCCTGAGGTGACAAACAAGCAGTGTGTATGAACTACGCAACCAAACATCCAGTTACACTGCAGGTTCAAGTCAAGCCAATTGCTGTTGTTCAGTATTAGACAAAGAAATTGCCACCAGAAGACGTCTAGCAACTCTCTATATTGTTCTTATTGTCAACAAATCGTATAAGTAACAGTAAACTGATCTACAAATAAGTCTTGTGTGTGTATCCAAAAACCTGATGTATATCTTTCCTCTATGGCATAGATCTATTGTTGTTTAAATATTGATCCAAAAACTATTTTTATAAAAAGAGGCCCAGAGTTTCCATTTGGATTCCCGCTTCAGGCAAACACGTCACCGCAGCCCAACTTCCCTCCTGCAGTCATGTGACACTTAATCTAAGTCATGGGATTCCCAGGTTTAGGTACAGAAATCACAAACCCACAGTAGAAACTCTCACATTAATCATCTTTCCTGAGTTAAGCTCTTGTGAACCAGTGGCTCAGTAGAACGATACTACCGGTACATTGGTTTTATTGTAGAGGAGTCTGGGAACATGTCAACGAGCCACAGCACTGCTCTGGGTGACATGTTGCATCATTATGAAGAGTTTGGTCATGTTAGTTTAGAAATGTACAAAAAAATTAAACATTGTAGAACAAAGTCAGCTTGTGATGTGTAGCACAACAACCGTGTGAAGCTGCAAACTGAACCGTGTTTCTGCACATGCTCAGTCGTGTCTGCCTAAAAATGTGGGACACCTGGGACGCCCCAAATTCAATCAGTAATGACAGCTGTAAAGTGAACAACCATGGTCTCTACGTGTAAGCGACACTTGGGAGGAAATTCTAATACAATCAGTGTCTTAACTTCCACCTAATCAAAATTCGAAATTAGAGAGTCAATGCAGCCTTATAATAATGAGTCAGTAAACACTGATGCAATTGAACGCTCTAACAGAAATGAAGCTCAACAAGGCTACATCCGTTTTGGTCAGAGTAGTACCACAACCTCTCCAGTTTCGCTGTTCAGAATAATAGCACACACGTCCGCATTGCGCATGCCAGTTAATCAGCAGTGATTGGAGCTCGCAAGGTCATGTGACCACTCACTAGAAACATCACACAATACTTCCATGGCTATCCCAAAGTTTGCAGTTAATTCGTTTATTTTGTTGCCTTTCAACCAACGGGGGGTTTCGTGCTCACGTTCAGTGTGAGTATACAGGTTTCATATTCTGACCGTGCAGAAAGGAATCTTATAACGTGACCCTGACCTCTGACCTCACATCCCCAAAGGAAGCAATTAACGAACCTCACACGGTCTTGGATTCAGATCCCATCACACAGCTGCTACGATCCAACAATATATTTTAAACAAAAAACTAAAATCTTTAGCCACAATTCTTTCTCAGTGGACTTCAGTTAATAAGAAACATTCGAAGCCCTGCAGTTTATCTCCTTTCTTTTGTTACCTTTATTTTTCTCTCCTCTCAAATCCCTCCTTGCTACCTTCATTCGATCTGATCTTGCTTGTTTGTCTGACATGAAATGAAGGATTAAGATTGGTAATTAAAGATAATCTCTTTCGCTGCCGATACAGCCCCCCTAACTGAACACTCCTTTTTGTCATTATTTGCCAAATCGTGTTGCGTCAAATGTCTTTCCTGGAATTACACGCAGTGCACTTTATCCTTGTTTCCCAAGTGAGGCATTCAACTGAGCGTGAAACTACAAGTGAGTCCTCAAGGGCGAAATGTCACCAGCAAACCAAACCAAATCAACTCTTTCTCTCTGCTTCTTTGCCGCTTTCCACCGGGCTTCATGACTGAATGTGTCTAACATGATGCATTCTTTATTTTCTACACCAATAAACAATAAATAATAAGGGAGCGGAGCAGTCATGTCCTATCCTTCCGTCATCTCAATCTGTAGGCTCCTGATAAGGAAACTCCTGGCAGCCAGACAGAAGAGAAACATCATTTAATTTCCTCTCCTCCTCCTCCTCCTCCCATCTTCATCTGAACCTCAGGGAGGGTGGTGAGTTAAAATGTGAATTAGCTGGCTCTGATTTAGCTGCTGCTCAGCAGTTAGAGTTTATATTAAAGTGCAAACTTAAAGGCTTGAAGATGCAGAGGAGGTTAAGAGATCAGAAGATTAAATTATTTAATTTTGAATCACAAGATCTTTCGCTGAGATTTCACTCTCTTTATTTACAGATTTGTTATATAGCAAGTACTTGTCGTAACCAGCTGTTAATACAATACGTATGCCAAATAATCACAAACAATTTCTCCTTAAAGTTACAGCAAAATTAGCTATAGTTCTGAACCTTTCATTAGAGTTACAGCTACTTCCTCCATGTGATGGAGTTTTCACACATGCCCTCAAACGGCCACCGAAAAAAGAAGTGAAACGCTGTTACTATAGTTTGTTCACATCACCTCCAGAGCTGGAGGAAGCTTCCTGAAGCTGACCAATCAGAACAGAGTAGGCTCATCTGGAGGGGCGCCTTAAAGAGATGCGTTTCAGACTGTACTAAGGGGCTGCATAAAAGGACCAGTACAAGATAAATAGACCTGGAAATGTGCAGAATAAAAGAAGGTTGTGCGTGCAGTGGGAGGATTTTCAGAAGAAAATGAAGTTGGTTTAAGTCTGAAATTTGTTTGTGGCCTATTATAGTGTCAGTTTCTGTCTAGAGTATCGACGACTGGTGACAGACTTCAGTATGGGATCATAATGTTGAGGAACCACAGTGAACATCTGATTATTTTAACTCGAACCTTAAAAAAAAATAAAAGAAACTTTCATTTTTTGTGCTCTGACAACTTTTCCTCCATTTCATTTATCTCTGCTGACGGATTAATTTTCTCAGCCCAAAACTATTACACTTCAGACTGACAAAAAAAAAAAAAAAAAAGCAATATTTTTTCTTGAAATGGTCCCATCCTGGATTTTAATGTGCAGCAGGGTGTGAGTTCATGAAGCCATCAGCAGAGCCTGAGTCTGTGTTAACACGGGGTCACACTCAGGTTAGAACTCCATTCAAAACCCTGTTACATGCTCTGTTAGACCGCGATGCTCGCTCTGCCTCGCCGTCTCTCCTCCTGCCTCCACCGATTCAATTCATTTCAGTTCTATTCAATCCACCTCCATTCAATTCAGTCTGATTTGCTGGCGTGAATGCTACATCACATTGTTCTGCCAGAGCGCCTGATTCCATTTAGACTCCTTCATAACCGGATGTGTTCATTATTGAAGCAGCACATTATTAAGATTCAGGCTTCTTTCTCGCCTCTGGTGGTTTACAGTGACCTGAAGGGCATGACCTCTGGCCTCCTCTCCCTGTGTCTATTCATGACCTCAGCACTTATTAAATGACTCATCACAGGTCAAGAACAAAAGTTGGACATTATGTCATCATTATGACAAGAACATCACAGGAGATGGAGAATGAAAACATTAACAGTGAATTAACTAGAGAGTTAGTTAGTTGTTGTTGTTTTTTTATGTGCTTTATAAATAAATTTGACTTGGCTTAACCGAACAACAAAGTCCAAAATCTGTATCTTCTGATACCAAAAAAAAAAAAAAGAAGATAAAGAAAAGAAAAAACTAGCAGACCACAGCACATATGCAGGGTCTGCAGGATATATCAGTAGTGGAAAACACTGAGTCAAAAAAAAAAAGAGAGGAGAGAATACAGAAATTCAATATCAAAAGCATGAAATATATGCAAATGAGCGTAATCTTGTGAACAAATGTGAAGACATAAGCAGAGTGGAACAGCTGGTAAATGAGGAAATGTCGAGAGAAGACAGTATGTCCAGACACATAAAGAAATCCTGCGAGGGTTCAACAAAAACACAAACAATCTGACAGACAGAGACGCACAGAGACTCATCACATCTTAGTCACTGTCTGACTGACTGTCTGACTTGACTGACTGTGTGTCCCCACGTCTGTGACACAATAAGCAGAACAAGAGAAAAAGTCTCTCAATTCAAGTGCTAATGCTGACACTACTTTTCTACTTAGCATTTGAGAACCGAATGTACTTTGACATTGTGTACTAACAGGAGCCGGTGGCCTGACAGACAATCAATCAAAGTGTAAATCAGACAGTTACTGCTGAATACTTCCAGAAACCAAACTTCTGTTGGCATTGTTAGCCGTCTGTGCCAACACCTTTTCCCCTTTACCTCTGACGCCACCAGCATTTTGCCATTTGTGATTTTTCAGTGAAATATCTCAAGAACTAGTTGATGGATTGGCATTAAATTTGATTCACATGTTTATGTTTCCCTCAGGATGAACTGCAGAAACTTTTCAAATATACTAATTATATTAAAACAAGCCAACTACAGTTTATAATACATCTTTTGACAGCAGCCGTGTTTGAAATCTAATCTAAGAACTGCTCAAACTGCAGACAGACAACCAGCGTTGCTGACCTGCAAGATTTCCAATTGATCATTCAGCAGCCAGATCGATCGATTATGTAATTAAACAACAACCAATCTAGAGGAAATTAGATTGTAAATTGGTAAACCAACTTGGTGTTAAAATCAGGCTGAATCTGTATACTGTTTGCCCATCTAAACACTACTGAGGTAAGAGGTTGAAACTTTATTCATTCATTCATTTTTTTTAATTTAACAAGGAAACTTCCTGATACCAAACAAATAATGCAGTTCTAAATCATGAATACCGTTTCTAATAGTCATATAAAACATAATATTCTAGAGTCAACTTAACTCAAGAGCTGTCCAGATCCATAAGATAAGTGACAAAACAAACCAGCCAGAAATGAGAACAGATTAATCATGCAGCAATGATTTAACATCGCGAAGATGAACCGTGTTTGGCAACACATAAAAGCTTGTTTTTTTGTTTTTTTTTACCTTATTCTGTACAGACTTTAGAAACCACGAATAAATATGAGTCTATGATATACAGCATCTAGGAACACAGGCACTGAGATGATGCATGTATATACAGAACATCCCCATAGTCAAACAAATAAACTCATGTTCAGACTCATAAAAGTAGAGCTCAGTAACTCTGTCTCGACCCCATGGAGTTCATATGTGAAATATTCATGTATATATGTATGCAATTAAATACTAATAATAATAATAAATAAAGTTCATCTAAAGTCCTAACAGCATATTTCCTAAAGTTTAAACGCCTGCTGAACATGCTCTCTCTCTCTCTCTTTCTCTCTCTCTCTACAGTAGCAGCAGATGTCGTGTGAAGCTGCAGCAGCAGAGACGCAGCTGCAGGTTTTTCCATGAATCTTATTTCATTCATCTCGTCTCTCCAGCAGAAGTCGCCCCATGATGCTCAGCTGCTCTACCATCATCCCCATGCACAGACACACCCTGCTGTCTCTACTGTACTCTGCGTATGAGCTGGAGAACGACGTCATCACGGTCCAGAAGCAACACTGGCAAATTCATTTAGCGCAGCCAATCATCTGCAAAAACATCACTTTCCTATACTGGGGTGAGATCTCGCTGATCAATCACAGCTTGTGGTCTTGTAATCAGACATTTGGGATTAGAAATGCTAAACAACAGAGACGTTGGAAGTAGTATCTCTTTACTGCACCAAACACGTGTTCTTTTTTTTTAATAAAGGATCGGTGTTTAAATTTGTCTTTCATTTCTGTTTTTCACTATAAAGAATATATGCATTCATAGTCAAGTGATGTGTGATGAGTGAGAAATCATAAGCCGCTCCCCTGCTCAAAGCACTTCAAGCATCTCTAACTATATAAACAAAAAGCCAGGCCAGTGCAGACTGCATCATCTTGATCCATGAAAGGCTCCTTAGCAATCTAGCAAGAAAAACTGTTGACCCATCTGTATAAAGTTGAACATATGCTGTAGCCTATATGTACATTTATAAAAAATACAAAATAATCAATGAAAATGTCTGCAGTCAGTAAATAGCACATGTGCACATTTTATTATCAATTATTATTAATTTTTTTCTATTAATAGACTATTTGGTTGGTAAAATGTTAAATCGTCAAAAAGCCCATCACAGTGTTTTAAATCCTGAGATGACAAACAGTCTGCAAAATACAAACAAATACTTTATTTACTATCAAAAAAACACAAAGAAAAGAAGCAAATGTTCACACAACTGAAGCCACCTGTCACACACCGCCAGTTCTCACAGACGGCGGTTCAGTGAAAAGAATAAGCACAAGAACTGTCATGGGGCTGGAAACATGGTGAATAGGAAGCACAGGACAATGAATGAGTGATGGCCAAAATATAATTCATCACATATCGTCCCGTCAAACAGCTGAACGTGGTTTTTACACGTGAGCTCAGGTTTATTGTTGCCGTGTTGCTACATTTAGACGGGCTCTCATTACTGAACCTCGTTGTCATTGAGACTAATTCCTGATGAAATAGACTCTGAGCTGCCGCTGCAGCAAAACACTGAACTGTCAGATGCAGGAGAGTCTGTGCTCTCACAGATATTTGTTTTTTCTACTTCAGAGTGTGTTAAAAAGATGCAGCCATGGTGCTCTGCTGCCACTGTAGAGTCTGTCTCGCAGGAGGCAGAGCTCAGTCTGTTTTACATTTCACACAACAATAGACCAGGGAGACGACAGACAGACAGACAGACAGAGAGAGAGGGGGGGGGGGGGGTACAGATGGTGCAGAAAAAGAGGCAACTGTACAGTTTTTATATAAAACTGATTCGAAAGTTCAATTTACAAATGTCAAATTCAAATTCATAGACGATTCCACTGCTTTTCTATGATCAAACATTTTTCTGTGTATACATGATAAATTATTCTAACACATCAACTGATTGATTGTAATTGTTCTCTACATTCATCAGTATATTGAGTGACATTATTCAGATTGATAAAGTGATGCCATGTTTTCTGGGAAATAAAAAAAAAAATTTTTGGTTTACATGTTTGCGAATCTGCGACATTTACTTCAACACTTCCTGTTTACACACAGGAATGAATGAAGCTGTAAAAACTTTTACTGGAGGAAAAAGTTAGAATGTAACAATAAACTGAATATCTTCAGGTTTTAGACTGGTAGACTAAATAAATAAATTAAAGACATCTGAAAGAAAGAAAATAGTTGCAGCACTAATTTTATCTGTGTATGATTTCTATAATTTGAGATTAAGGGTTTACTGATTTTTTTTTCCTTTGAGGATTAATAAAGTAAAGGATTAATAACTTTGAACCAGGACAAAAATCTTTTGCTGATCAGGATTTTTTTTTTTTCAATTTCGTTTCAGTGTCTTTTATCTCCGTATGAAAGTGAAAGGAAGAAATGTGGGATAAATGAGAGGACAAATAGGAAGAGAAATGAAGACAATGAGAGGACAGACAGAGAAAGAATGAAAAGGGCAAATAAGAGAGAGACGCAGAGAGGAGGGTTTGTGAGTAGTATCCAGAGGGCAGGTGGGATCAGCTCAGGTGCAGCAGCTACATTATTCACACTCTGTTCATGTCTGGTTTAGAAATATAACCTTCAGCACTAAGCAGAAGCGGGATGCCCCTACTGATTTACTACAACTAGGGTGTTATTTTCATCATTTTGTTTAACTGTATCAGTAATAATTTGATTGATTCACCTATCTGACTTCATTTTAAGTTGCCTTCTAGAGCTGCATCAATTGGTCAATCGACAGAAGACACTACATTATAAAGGTCTTAAAGAACTTCAGTACAAAGTCAAAAGGTTGTGATATGTACCACAAGCTAGCGAAGCTGTAAACAAAACCACGTTCCCACACACTTTGGATATGAAACACAATACTAGTACTAGGCAGATCAATTAAAAAAAATACAGAGTCGGCAGAAATTTAAGGGAGTAATCAGAAAAAGCCGTTTATGCGGAATCATTTGGTAACCATGGAGTCTGAGGTTGATTTTGGGATTCAGCAGCACTATTGCTTACTAAAACTGAAACAGAGAGATCATTGTGAAGGAATGTCTTATAAATCTTATACCAACACCAAAATCTATGTCATATGCAGCAAGTGTCTACTAGCACACTCCCACTTTCATATAGTTTACATCAGGTTAAGACAACCGCTCATGTCTGAAGTTCAGCTGAGGTTCATTTTATCAGCAGATTTAAATTCACGCAATAAGCTGGTAAATTCAGAGTAAAATAAGGTCAGCGCATTGTTCGGTAAACCTAGCGTACTACATTGAATGTCCCCTGGAGCCTGAGTCCATTTATTGCCCAGCTCACTCTGGTCTATGTCCATTTACTACTGCTGTGTGCTTTTTTTAAAGCCTGCCTCCATTTACTTGTATGTTGCCTAAATCCCAACTCTGCTGAATGAAGTCTCGATGAAGGAGGAATGATGCACTGACCCATGACGGTGACTATAGTGGACAGCAGGTTACACCATCACAATGCTGCAGGACAGTCAGACAGGCAGCACACAGAAATCTAAATCTACATTGACAACATATAGAATGTAAATCTGACATTAAATAAGCGCCAAAACTGAACATATAACATCCAGTAGTATGGTTCAATGACAGATATTGTGTGTGAGAGCGAGGGACCTAAATATCTTCCTTTCTGATTGTTTTTTTATTGGAACACAGGATACGTGATTTACGGAGCAGATATGTTTTTGTAGCGGGCAAAAGACAAGACATTCAACTTCTAATGCATGGGATTTCATGAAAAACAGGTGCAGGACTTTAGCGCAATAATTAATGCTTTAGAAAATAGAAAGAGGCCAACTTTACACTTTTAGTAAGTCACTGTTGCTAGACAAGTTAACGTCACTGTAGCTCAACTGTAGCTCTGCTAGGCTGTAGTTTAACAGCCCAGCAGCTCTGTTTGATTTATTGCACAAAGCATCAGATAGCAAAACTTACAGGCGTAGGTCATGGCGAAGCTGCTCCCTGTGTCCACCATGTCCACTTGTGGCACCAGTTTAGGGATGTCCTGGTGTTGTGCCAGTGCGAAACGAAACACCTCGTACTCATGGGAGCCGGTGGGGAAAAGGCCTCCTGTTTGACAAACGCGAAGACACACAGTGGGAATTATTTCCTGTCCTAAAGAAGATACAGAAAGAACCACTAGGGACAAAAAATACTATTCTAACTGAAAATTCACTTTTCTGTTAAATAAGGACATAAAGGCCCCCCCAGCAGCAATCTTTTAGCAACATGTGTCTGTTTGACGTTTGGTGCTGAGCAGGTAGTGTACTGTGAGTTTTTAGAGGGGGGGTTTCTCTGAAAACAGCCTGCGGCCAATAACAACGTTATGAGAGAGTTGAGAGTGAACCAGTAAAGTTGCAGCTGGACAGCTAAACAATGAGGTGAAAAACGGCGTAAAGCCAAGGGGAGCTGCAGAGTGTCTGATAATTCTCTGTAGGTTCATCACTACGAGCCACAACGACACATTACACACTAACAGCTGGTGCAATGCCACATTTCTTAGAAAATTACTGCCACTTGCTGTCAATCAGTGGAATAGTGTGAAATGATACAAACACAATAAAGATACTCACTTTGCTCTAAAACTCCATAAAGCACCATTAAGAATAAAGTCAAGAAGCTTCAGCTATTGTTGCAAAGTTGCATCTGTAGGCACAACAGATGGCAGAGTTTACTAATGTCACTATAAATAATGACTGTCTGGCTTTTGCAGTAATTGCTGTTAAAAGCCTCTTTTCTCTGCTCTTATCCTGCCTATTTTCCTGGAACTCACACATTCTCAACATCATATTTTGAGATCATAGAGAAAATATATGAGCACTTAAACTCTGACTGACTGACCTCCTTGTCATGTCTGTCGTGAAGTAGTAAGAGATTTCTTTTTTTTAATATATACCTCTGCACTGACTAAAGAGAGAGTCTCTCTAGTTTGGGACTTGGAGAAAAATTGAACTGAAGTAGTCACTGTGGCGTCTAAGAAGCTATGAATGACATTTTATCACAATTTTTTGGCAAATCATACAATTAATTGAGAAAATAATAAACAAAGTCTTGTGAATAATCATTTGTATCTGATATGTTTATTAAGTTACAATTAATAATTATGTTAATTGTCGATTACCGTATTTTCCGGACTATAATCCGCTACTTTTTTCCCATACTTTGAACCATGCGGCTTATTCAGAGGTGCAGCTTTTCTATTAATTTTTCTTCAGCCCACAGGGGGTATATAATATTATTACACCCTCACCCCCTTAAAATGGAAAACCCACGAAGAAATTCCTATGATGCAGCTTTTAAGTTGAATGTCATCGATCTGGTTATCCGTGAAGGAAACAGAGCGGCTGCACGTAAGCTTGCCGTTAATGAATCTATGGTGAGACGGTATGTGATGAAGATTATCTGAGGCTGTTCAACTCCGACACTAAAGAGGACGACTTCAGTGGCTTCAGTGCGCAGAAGAAATGAAGTGACAGTGGTTTGGTGTTCATTAGTTTTAAATGCTCAGGAGGAAGATAAATAGTGACGTGTGGCTTCAGTGCATAGGAGAATGAAGCAACTTTAATAGTTGCGCAGTTGCGCTTTAACAGTGTGCAGGAGGAAAAGTTGACAGTGATTTGGTGTTTAATGGTTTCAGTACGCAGGAGGAAGAAAAATAAAGTAACTTAGTTTTAGTGCACAGGAGGAAGATGAATAAAACCACCTTTTCTGTTTTGTTTATCAGCACTTTTATTGCTGCGTTTATTGCTACTTTTATTGTGGCACTGTTCGTAAACAATCAGTTCAGGTATATGAATAAACACTTGTGGCACAAAATCTTTCTGTCTAACTAACGTATTTCTCAGCCTAGATATCGGCGGCTTATAGTCCGGTGCGGCTTTCATTTAAATTTTAGAGGGTGCGGCTTATATTTAGGTGCACTCTGTTGATTAATCAGTTACTTGTTTGGTCCATAAAATGTAAAAATAAAAATAGTTCCAGATTTTTTGAGAGGAAGGGGAGATGGACAGATTGAGTTGAGGCAGGATGGATCAAGACCAAGACAGCAGTTTTGAAGGTGGTGTTGAGGAAGCAGGTGGGTTTGGATGAGCTGATGGAGATGATGGAGATCCAACTGAGCAATCCAGGAGAGGCGGCGATGTGGAGGCGGGCATATGGTTTGGATGTTCGATACCAATTGAATGTCGGGGTTAGTGGAGAAATATAAAAGGCTACGATGAAGGTTTCAGCAGCAGGGGATGCCAGCAGAGCAAACAGAGATAAGTGAGATAAGTGCATTGAAGGAAAACCAGTAGTTTTTGTTATGAAGCAGGAATGCATGGGGGGAGTAGGTGGTGTGTAGGTGAGGGGAAAACAAGTAGGAAGGCCAGGGTGGGTAATGTGAATAATAATATGAGAGGGCTGAATAGAGGTCCAATAGCAGATGTTGACAAGTGAGTTAGTAGCAGGATGTAGCGTTAGCACAGAGTACAAACAGGGTGTATGATGTATGTATGTATGTATGTATGTATGTATGTATGACGAGGAGCACAGCCACGAAAGGTTATATCCACATAACGTTGGTTCAGTAAGTTAATACTGATGAGGGACAGTGTCCAAGGTTTGGGGACAGAGGCAGCTAGCTAGCCGGCTGGCAACGTGGAGTTAACGTTAGCCGGTTAGCAGGGAGGCTAAGAGAACCAGGCAGTGGGCCAGGACACAGAAACAAATCCGCCACAGATGTAAAGAACACAAAACAGCAACAAACAAAGATGATTAAAAAAAAACTGTGAAGACAGACAAAGAAGTGACAGCTGCAAAAGACTCCTGCAGTACCTCCAACAGGAACACATACAGGTGTTACTGTTGTACTTGGTCAAGAGGAGCTAAGTGAACTATTTTAAATACTTTTGGGTGGATTATTTCACAACAATGCATCACGTCATATAACATCAAGATACATTTTGTATATCAAATCTTAATCTGTAAATCTGTCAAATAAATACTGGAAGAGAAGTAAAATGGATAGATGGTGAAATGATGAAATGGAAATATTCAAAGTGCAGTATCTCAAAATTACTATATTATTATTATTATTATTATTATAAGTACAGTACTGAGCCTGTGTAGTTATATCCTACCACTACTCTGCATTAAAAGTGATCAAGAATAAAACACAATTGTCACAGAAGCCCAGATTAATTAAAAACGTGGCAGAGCAGATTTGTTATGATGGTAAAATATAATTTATATGCATACTATATTATATAAATATTATTTAAACAGTATATGATTTATTCATCATAAGGCTGGGAGCAGTCCATCTGCTCTGACATAAGGACTCAATAAACATACAAGGAAAACTGCAAAACAATGTTAGTGATTTTTAATACTGAGCTCTGCAGCCTGGTTAGTATGCAGTGTCAGGCTGCAGACTGAATGATTTTATTCCGATGAAATGCAGATTTTGTCGGATCTGAATCTTCAGCACAGTGCGCACTCTGTGTGCACTAACCATGCACGTTTTGGTTCATGTGTAGTAGCTCTCTTCCAATTTATCCTCCCAAAATACAGTTAAAAGCATCTCTGGCAAAAATTAAAGAAAATTAATTTAACCTGAGAGGAAACTGCAGTTTCAGTCTGGATGAATCATTATAACTTATAATATAATATCCATCCCGACGCTGTGCAGCCCGCAGCTGCCTGATCCACGCTGAATGTGACCAAATCAGCCGAGGTTCAAACGGGAATAAAACGGGAGAAAACGGAGGATTCACCTGGATGCAGTTAGGATTATTAATGGAGCGCATTAACAACAGTCACGGACGGCAAATACTGCAAGAAAAGCTACTGAAAGAGTGGAGGCCAATATTGAAAATATATGATAAAGAATGAATGCAGGCTTCACTCAACACAGTCCCGACAGCTGGGAAATCCCGGAGGAAATATGACACGAACCATTAAACACACTAAAAGTCAGGAGTATTATCTAGAAGTATACCACGGGCGCTACTGTGTGCCTTAACAGGACAACTGAGTACAGAGAGCCGAAGTACTGGAAGCAAATATAGGGAGTACCACCAAACACAAATTAACTCAATGTGGGGTATTACTTATATATATATAAAAGACACCTCAAACATGAATATTAATAATCAACAGCATGAACAGTTGAAATAATAAATAAAAAAAAACACAATATAACACCTGAACACTACTACACGTCATTATAGGAATACGTGGATTACTATATGTTGCAGGGATACTTGTAACTCACATGAATACATGAATACTAACATACTGTAAGTCACAGAGGGAGGGAATCCCGGCCACAGGCATTATTATTAAAGTGCTGCTGAGAGGAGCTACAGCCTGTAAACATAATATAAGTCACAACAGGGACACTCAAGCAATATTATAGGATTATTATAGGAGCCAGTCTTGGGAGAGTTAACGCAGAATTACTGTTATTTGAATGCACAAGGCAAGTGAGAGTAATATAAACAGTATGAATATTGGCATCCAGACAGGTGTCCCCTGGGTGCAGGCAGCTCACTCACCTATGTTGATGTTACTTGGGAAACTTGTGCCGCTGCAGAGCCCGAGCATCAGCAGAGGCGGCAGCGGCAGGAGGAAGAGTAGGACGGAGGGCAGCGGGGAGCTCTGTAGCCGCATGTTTCCTCCAGCAGCATCAGCAGCACCGACAGGAGACGCGGAACAACCGGTGTAATCCCATCCACACCGGGGCCGTCACAGATCCACCGCAGCCCGGATACAGACTCACACATCCAGCGGCAGTCTGCGGCGGTCCTGCTGCTCTCTCCTCTCTGTCTCTGTTGTCTCTCTCTTGTCTCTTTGACTCTTTCCTTCTCTTCAAACATCCATAGTTGCAGCGCAGAGCTCAGCTGCCGCGTCGACTCTGAGTGTTTGTTCACTGTTTCTGTACCCCAAACACTCCCCTCTCTCTCTCCCTCTCCCTCCCTACCTCTCTTCCTACACTATTGACATTGTTAACTTTTAGGATGTGTTACAGAGCAGGTGGTGCAATAATGTGGTACAAATTATAATAATATACAGTACGTCTGTCCCTAAACAATAAATCCATGTGAAGTGCTAATTTACAGGAAATTACTATAAAATGAAAGGACCTGTAAAATAAAATCTTAGATCTTATATCATAGTATTCTGTTCAACTCCTATATTATACTTATAGTGTATACGCATGTGTAGTCTAATACAACAGCTTTGCCATAAACTCTACTTTGCAAAGCTTATACATTGACATTGTGAGAAAGGTGATAATTCTACTTCATGTTTATTACTGAGGTCGTGGTTGGTGCTGGTGGATTGAAGTGTTTGTACATGTATGTTAATGAGGTGGACAAAATGTTAGGAACACAAATTCTTCTTGCAGGAAGGTAGCATAAAACACACACAAAAAAACACAACAACCCTGAAACATAAACAGAATAAAAAAATTTAATGTGCTGCTACTGTGCACACAGTTCAGAATAAAATGAACCATGCTCCTTTACCTGGTAAGTGTTGTTTGGGTAGCCTGGCTGGTCACTGAGTCTGAACATCGTCTGTGTTTTCTTCAGCTTTTTAATCAGCCAACAACTGTCATTTTAATGCACGTTTCAAAATGGTCAGTGTGGTATTCACACCTTCTTCACACCGTGATCAGTCAGCTGTGTGCAGGAGAGAAATTAAGCAGCTCTTCAGCTCTTTTTTAAAAATCTTTAAGCAACTGCTGCTTCACCCCACAGATCCCAGACGTTAAGGCATTTATTTTACTTTACTTTATATAGAGTCTTACCTTCTTTAAACTAACAAAAGTCATTAATACTGAACTCTGGTAATGGACATGACATATTTTGTCTTCCTTGAGTGCAATACTCACTAAATAAACACTCTCTTTCTCTCTTTATTAGTTGTTTCAGCACACTTCAGATTCAACAGCAGACACCGCAGAAAAGAAGCTGTGAAGGTCTGATCGATCAGCCAGGATGCAGGAGACAGTAAACGAGCGTGTCAGCAGGATCTCAGTCTGCTGTATGGGCTGTCAGGGAGTGAAAGGTCAAAGATGAGCTGCAGCTACTTCAGATTAGAGACCAGAGCCTTGAACTACTACTGAAATACAATCTGATACATACAGATGCAAAGTCAAAGGATTAACACAATCACATGTCTGTTTCTGTAGCAGGTGAGACATATATTGTATAAAAATCACTCCCTCACTCCTCTTTATATTATTTAGATTAGACACACAATAGTTTACGTAAATACGCAGTAAATTGAGATTCTAGACACTTGCTTATCGTCATCACTGTCAGCTGTAGAGTCGCTGTCATGCTGGCCTTTGAATGTGGATGAGTGAGGAAGCTTAAACAAAGATCAGCTCCTGCATTTATTGAAACACCACATGCAGCAAAATGATAAAAGAACAACAGCAGCAAAACACCAAATAAAATGGTTTTAAAATTTGATCATAAACCAGGGGATAGGACAAAATAAAATATTGATCTTAGGATGGCGCTAGATTAACGGGGACATGTCATGCACATATCCAGGTCTAGCTTTATATTCTGGGGCTCTACTATAATATCCTTACGTGACTTACAATTAAATATATATTATTTATCTCATGCAGCCCCTCAGTTGAGCCTCTGTCTGAAACAGGTTTAGTACCCGTTTCTTTAAGGCTCGCCTCCGTCTCCTCTGTTCTGATTGGCCAGCTTCAGGAAGCTTCTTCCAGCTATGGAGGCCACATAAATGAACTAGAGTAGCAGGATCTCACTCCTTTTTATCCTTTACTCAAAATATAAACTTCTCGAATCCATCCATACGTGTTGGAGCAGAATCAGATCTGAAATATGAGAGCGGACAACGTTAACAACACAGAGGAAGTAGGAGGAAGTAGAGGTAAACGAAGCGTTCACAGCATGTTGCAAGTCTTTCAAGTTCACTTGAAGCTTTGGAACTTTTTGGAACTTAACATGGATATAAATGACCAAAAAAACCCCACACAAATATGAACCATATGGTGGTGCTAGAGGAAAATGCAGAGGATCACCAAAAATACAATTCATCATTTCGTATCCATGAATGTTTGTACAAAATGTTGTGTCAATCCATCTTGTAAATGTTGAGATATTTCACAGAATAAGCGAACACTTTGACCTGCTGGTGGTGACCAGGCATCATCCTCTGTGCACTACGCATGTACTCAATTTCAAAGCAGTCCACCTAATAGCTGTTGAGATATTTTACTCAAAACCACAAATGTGATCCTCATGGTAGCGCTAAAGGAAAACTCAGGCTACTATGAAATTAGACATTTCATAGTAGCCTGTCTATCTTTTAATATTCATTACAGAAGCACATTAAAGTCCTCAGTTGTCTTGAGTAATTTTTCAATCAGGTCCAAAGGGAAGCAAGCGCAACATTAAGATGCTGGGCTTTACAGTTTTCTAATCATAAAATGTCCACGCTCCTACACAGTGCGCCCACACAAGGAATAATGGGGACACTGATAATCCCTCTTCTATTCACTTTCTAGCCAGCCAATTTACTGAGACAAAACAAAGAGAGAGAGGAAAATGATCACCCACTTTCATCCACATCCACTGCTTAATTAATTTATCTGCACTCTACCAACAGGCTAACGGCAGCGTAGGTGGAGCCACTGAATACCAGACGGACCACGGACTTCTGCTGATGTGGCGAAGGCGCCTTCTTCTCATCGCTCACAGCTCTTATTTGTCTCTTGCTATCCAGCAGCTTTGTGTTTGATGTTGTTGTTAAATTCTCAGCTTTTATTGGGGCACTAAAAAGTTAGTACACAAGTCACAATCACGGTCTAGCTGTGCAGATAGTTTCGGTTTTATATATATATTATATATAAATATATCCAGCACACATTTTTGTTTCCTTTGACAGAACATAGTTCCCAATGAAAATTGTAAAATATACAGAGTAAGGAGGACACTTCTGTCCCCTTTTCACAAATATCAAAACTTTTACACAACTCTTCTTGAATCTACAGTAGTTTCTATGCGGCAGTATGAACACATAATGTAAACCCAATAAATATGACCTTGTAACAGCATTATACATTTAGGATATTAAGAATAAGAAGTGCATAATTTTGGCCGAACACATTTGTGCCAAGTGTTTCTAATATTTCCTCCCCCTCATGTCTGTTAATGGGGTGGACAAAATGTTTTCAATATAATCCTCTCCAGTACACCACTGCAGCATTGTGCCAACTCTCCGTAAAAAAAAGTAAACAGATAGATGTCTATAAGTGGAGATGAGACATTGAAAACATTTTTTTGTGTTATTGATTTTTAAAATGGTGAAGAGTTGTAGAACAGACACATTTTAGACAACTCTGGTTATTTTCATTACATTTCACATGTGGATTGAGCTTGCTTTTGCATTTTAATATCTTGCCGTGCCTGAATTCACCTGATATGATCTGATGTGTAATGTAAATCACTTTCTGAACAATTAACAGAATGTCAATTGTCATGGAGTAAATATATTAGCAGCAGCAGTAGAAGTAATAGTAATTTTAGCAGTAACAAACGCAGTCCTTGTTGAGCAGAGGAGTCCACTCTCCGCCTCTTTTAGACTAATTAGTGCTGCGTGTAATTAGCTGGAGCAGCAGAAAGCAACACGTACAGTTAGATGTCTGGATTATCTGTAATGGCACACAAGCTACAATAACATCAAACAGTCTAATCTGAGTCCACGTGCTGCCTGCCTGCTGACAGGAGGAGGTGATTAGTCAACCGTCCGTTTGCTGATAGAATCTGGAGGAGATCTGGCCGTGATAAGACTCGTCCTATCAGGAAGAACAAGGAGAGATTTATGAGAGGTGTGTAGATAGAACGAAATGTCATTTTTTGCTCTGGATGCTGTAATTTGGAGCTGGGAACCAATTTCATTACACAGAAGATGGCATCTGGAGGTCAGACAATGTCTGACAGCGTTTTTACAATATATCCAACTCTTATCTTACAACTCGCAGCAATCGGTAGTGTCTCTACTGGAAACACAGAGAATCTACTGGAGCTTTGACAGTCACTAGAAGCACATTTATGGCTCTCTGTAAAGGTTTCTGTGTGTTACTTGTGTTGTAGCTGAGCTAGCGGCGCTGCTACTAGAAGATCATCTAGTGCAGGGGTCGGCAATTAAGTTTGGCCTCGGGCCAGATATTTTCCAAGCCATTACATGGCGGGCCACAACCAAAACAATGGCTAATATAATGAATTAATGGGGGGGGGGGTGATAATGAAAATGATAGGCGATCTTGAAATGACGGAGCAGACGCACTGAGACATTCAAGCGGGCTGATGTAGGTTACATGTGTGGACTGACCACTGGGGGCGCTATTAATTATATGCCTGTTTGTTAAAAAAAAACAAAAAACATTTCCACTTGTTGCTGTTAGCTGTCCGAAAAATGGCACTATCAAAAAATCTCAAGAGAAAACTTAACAGCGAGAACAGGATCTTTCATGATGAATGGACAGAAACGATGCTTTCATCCTCCCCAGTTTTATTAATGCAAAGCCCACATGCCTGATCTGTAACGAGGGTGTCTGCATGCAAAGAGTACAACATTAGACGGCACCACGAAACGAAGCATGTGACAGTTTTGGAGGAACTTGATACCAACAAGTAGATGGATGATGTGATCGGGTCAGTGAAACAGATGTCGCTCTCTGCGAGGTCCGCTGCCCGCCGCATAGAAGCGCTGTCTGATGCGGTGCAGGGTGCAATTGTCGACGTGCTTATTCACTCTGTATCCAGTTAAACAAATAAGCATTTAAATTGAGGAAAATTTTCTGTTCTGGAAAATGAAGTTTCCAAATAAAGAGCATTTTTGAGACTGGCAGTCCGATTTTTAAAAAGTATATTTTATATTTTTATTTTCTTTCTCTAGTTCAAACAATCTCACGGGCCAGATGTTTTTGCTTGCGGGCCACATCTGGCCCGCGGGCCGCCTATTGCCGACCTATGATCTAGTGCATGCGTGTGTTTAGGAGTGAGTGTCAGTACTGTACATAGCTGTGGCCCTGCTGTTTATCATGGTTCTGAATATAGCACAACATGGTTATTAGCAGAATCATGCGTTGTTTACTGTCACAGAAGAGGAATAAATCTTCTTTCCATGCGCACCGTAGTCTCTCCGACAGCACTGCTAACATTACCTGCAGCTATGTGTACACAAACTGCCGCTATTTGTACCAAGCCCCCAGGGACAATGATGACCTGTAAAGCTATACTGACATACTGTGTAACTACAACTTCCTGGTTCATCACGTGACACACACTGAGCCATATCACAACCACAGTAGGAGACAACCCGGAGTCAAGTGGCTCAGCTGGACTCTACTGAGTCTGGAAGCGAGCCGGACATTTGGGGAAATTGTTTGGCACACAGAACTGAACAACCGTCATAGGAGTGAATGGCGTGCCACACTCACACAGCATGTAATTAGAGATCAGTAGAGAGGTGAGAAGGTGTGAAGCAGCACAGACTGCATACAAAACACACCGCACTGCAATCAATGTGGATCATTACAAACTATCCAATCTACCATCTCCATTTTAGCTTGTTTTGGGAAACAATTGTTCATCCGCATATACTACCAACGTTGTAACGCTACAATGCTAGTTGAAAATCTGCAAACTTTCCTGTTAACTACTACAACCCAACCCATGTTACCATCACATAATCTGTATTAAAGGAACAGACTCTTCACATGTTCATACACACAATAATCTGTGTTCCAATTAAAATTTCATGCTCGTTACATTCTGCGCTACCGTGTTGTCAGGCTGGTGACGGTTTAGTCGGAGCTGTCCGACATGAAGCTGCTGTTTTTAAGCCCTGTTGTTGCCTCCAGGTCTGTAATATTTCTATACATTAAATTATCTAAAACAACCAGTGGGCTCATAAAAGTATGATGCTTTTAATCTGCAGTTTTCCATTAAGGATGACGAGAGAATGAATAAATGATGATTTTCATTGTGCCCACACAGCATTTTATCCATGCAGAGTGTGTGTAATGTGTGTGTGTGTTTTGTGTGGAAAGCTGGTTTACAATGCTTAGTGCTTATAATCGCCTCCTGTGAGTGTAAATCATAGATGTGCACTGGAAGGGACAGACAGGAAGTGTACATACATTGCTGATGTTGTAGCTTTGTTATTCTGCGTTTCCATTATCTCACAGTCTCACCTGTCACCTTACATTTCATTAACGTGACCTACACATACCTAACCTGTTCAGTACAAATCATTATCTCCAATGTCAATTGCCAAGAAATGTAAAATAATCAAGTGATAGTTGTTTGCACATATATTGATTCCCCAAAAGGTCTATACATTTGTGTTAGCATGTTTCTATCTATCTATTTCTCAGATTGTCAATCAAACTCACAGAGTGGGAGGATTGGGAGCATTAAAACATTTAAAAGATCTAATATATGACATGATAGTAAACTGAATATTTTGGGTTTTGGACCATTGATCGGACAAATGTATTTAAATATTTATAGATTTCACCTTTGACTCTGGGGAATGTTTTAATATTTTAACCTACATTAATCAGCAGATTAATTGATAGCGAAAATAATAATTAGCTGCAGCCTTAATGAACTGTTAACTTTTTTTTAACAAAAATCCTTCTTGGTAAGGGTTTACAGTACATGAATCATCATGAATTCATCCATGAAAAAAACATGTATTAACTTCATTAACTATCAGGAATGTACAAGTATTTTAGGCATCTCATGCATGTCCAATAGGGCTGCAACTAATGATTATTTTCATTATTGATTAATCTAATCTAATGTAATTTAATCTAACCGTCAAAACTAACTAACTGGGCAGGTTCAGACTACCATCTACTGCAGGTAATAAACTGACTATGGATACAACCCAATTCAAAAAATCCAAACTATCCCTTTAAATGTAGCTGTGTGTCCTCTGCACATGTCCAGTGGGACCAAAACTACCCATTTTAGCAGGTTTTTAAACCTTAACAGATTGCAGTCAGATTTGTGATCTGACCAAATGAGATGCTTTTATCTGTCTCAGAGTAAATTAAGTCTATGAGATAACCTCTATGAGACAAAAGTGTAAATATGGCCTTAGATGCTGGAAACACAAATTCAATGAAGAAGAAATCCAGAAGACTGTACAGTAGCTCCAGACTGAGTTTAGTCACTCATCATCAAACTTCTGTCTCGAGTCCCATGTTACACAAAAACAAACTCCTGTCATCTATTATTAAATTGAGCGGTGTTTCCCTTTAACACGGGGTGTTCTGCCTCAGAGTGAGGAGGATCCTCTTGGCTCTGAGCCGGCTGCTGATGAGACTTCAGACAACCTCAGCATGTGAATCCATAATAGGTCACCTATTAATAAAACATTTACACACCCTCCGGCTCCATGTGTGTGTGTGTGTCACCTGATGTTAACAGCAAATTAGATTTCATTTATTTAATCTCCTCATAGAGAGAATAATTTTGGATCTCTGTCAAAAATTTAAACAGACTGTATTTTATTTATACAGTTTGAAGAAGAGTTCAGTGTAATAAGTGAATTATGAACTCTGATTGGCTGGTACGGCCACACGGGGAACCGTGTTTAGAGGGGAAGAGTCCCCAGAGAGACACGGAGCTTGATCTTTGACCTTTCTTCACCGTTTTAACATTTTTAAAAAGTAAGGACAGTGGGGACACTTTTTGGATACCGGATGACATTTTGCGATATAATTAAATGTTTTGAAGTTGTAAAATTTTTATGAGGTGAAGACATTTTTTGAAATTTGAATCATTTATTGGAAGGTGAAAACATCTCAGAAAAGTGAGGAAATTTTGTCATAAGGGATGCCGCTCCCCAATATGATCACAATCTGGTAAGTGAGGCGATTTCTGGTAATTTAATAATTTATTGGAAAATGAATAATTTACTGCAAAGTGAAGACCCTTTTAAAAACCGAAGACATTTTAGGAAAGTGAGGACATTTTTTAGATAAGGGATGGCATTTTGCTATATCACACCTGTTTTAATTTTTATTTTTTTTCAGTGAGAACATTGCGTTGACATGACATGACAGAAGCACAAACATGAGGCTGAAATGATAGGATGGTAAACAGGTAGGAAGCAGGGTGAATAATACAGTAAAACAGGAAGTCATCAGTATGTACGAGGTTGATTGTGTATCTTTTTTCTTCCTCGTGTAATTAAACATCTTGCTCTCACACCTCCTCTTGTATAAAATCAAAGACTCTGATTGCTATAAATTACTGCGGCTTCTCAGCATGGGCTTATTAAACACAAAGGTCATATTAACTTTGTTCTCAATCACTTATCTCACAGCGCAACAGAACAACCTTGAATCTTCAGAGCCGCTAACCACTATCAAGTCAGGTTTTTATCAGTCGCATCACAGAAACGTTTTATGTAGTGAGACTTCAAAGAAATTTACTAGGCCGGGTCAGCAGAGGAAAACCTTTTCTACCAGCAACCTGTTGTAGCCCTTAAAGTTTTAGTAAATCCATCCTATTAATATCAAACACTCTCCAACTGTCGGGTTGAAGGTTTTTTTCTTTTTTTTTTTTGATTTGGGTCGATGTTCGACCATCTTTCATTCTGGGAAGATAAAAAGAAATGTGTGAAGAGCTACTGACTGAGCAGTTTACCGTCTTCTTTCTATAAAGTTTAAGGTTTGCGTCTCTTTGTTTGAGTATGGCAACTCTTACCAACTACATTTTAATCACTGGAGCATTTATAAATCATGACCAAACTGAAGCTAAAAGACCAATTTATTTCTAAAAACAAAACCTCAATAAGAAATGCAAAAAAAACCTGGTAAGAACATGTCTACTGTTGCCAAGTATTTACAGTAATTAATGACCAAATTTTAATATTTAGGTTTCTTTAACTCTGCATCGAAACACTTGCATGTAGTTTAGTCTTGTTTTATTTATGGACCTCATGTGCATTAAAACTGTCTGTTGGCATCAGAGGACCACCGTCAGGTCCACGGTTCAAACCCCACTCAGCACTGCCAGCTGGCTTCTGTCCGCCATCAACCTGAATTGTTTACCAAAGCAGTTTTAACAAAGGCACTTAACCCAGAAAAACACTTTGCGAAGCGCCCAAAGGCCAGAAATAACATGTCACATCTACTCAGAACACACTTTGCAGGAAAATGAGTTCATATGATTTTACTGTAGAAGAGAATCTGACTTGAGTTAAAGTAAGAGGGAAGAAGGTGAACTTTATCTTTTCATCATCACCGTCTAATCCATCTTTCACTGCTTTAAACCTACTTTTTCTCCATCCTTCTGTTCCTTTATTTCTCACCTTTTCCTTCCTAAAGCCTCATGATTTTTCCACCTCCACCCAGGTAATAATTACAGCTGCTGCTGTTTTTCAGTGAACTCGCTGCTCCTCCTTCCCTTTTAAATTCCACAAACATCCTTGTATTTTAAGGTGGAAGTCAAAAATGTTTTTTCTATCTGCTAGTAAATGGAAACATGCTGACATGCAACATATGGGCCTGTTCGGGAACCAATAAGACATCATAAAAATATAAAAGCATCAGCAGAGCCCCCACCTTCACCTGTAAGATAAATACACTTAGGTTGGGGCTCCCCGACCTCCTTCTGGCCCTTCGTCACTCAAAGTCCTTCCTCCACACTTTCTTCCGCTTGTTGGAAGAAAAGAAGCAAAGACTTCCTTTCACCGGCTTGGCTGTCAGCAGTGGTTAGAGCTACAGGAGATGAGAAGAGGAAAGAGGAGAAGAGGAAGAGGGGTGGATGAAGAAGACAGGAAGAGGAGGAGGAGAGAGGAGTTGAGGAGGTGTTTTCATTCATCTTTCTGGGTAATGTTTGGAGGGATGAAACCCTACTGTGAGACCTGTCAAGATAATAGAGAGGAAGAGATGGAGAGATTTGAAAAGGGGTTTGACTTTCCTAGTGACAGTTCGAGTCACAGCTGACGTTACATAAAACACCAAAATACACCACAATACATAAAACAACAAAAAAATAAAAAGCACAACATTTTCAGATGCAACCGCCACAACAATCAGGCGTGCTTAAAGCACTCATTGAATCTTTATGTTTATCTTTTTCTCTTATTTCTTGAATGTTAAATGGCTTTGAGATTTTTTTCTACAGTAGTTTGATGTATTTCCAAAGGTTGTATGAGCAGAGTCTAATATATATATATCTCAAGGTTACTTGTATTATTATAAATTGTTCACAGAGTTGTGGGGGAATACTTCACAGCCCAGTCAAGAACAGAAAAATTAACAGGGTTTTTTTTTGTTGTTGTAAAAAAGACCAATTTAAAAAATAAATTGTGACTCTTAACAGCAGGTAAAGCAGCCACAGTATCTGCTGTACAGATGAAAGTGAGCTAAAGAGCAGCAGCAGCAGCTCAGCTGATAGATCTGTCAGTCAAGATCAGACACTCACTACTACAAACAGCCGGGTGTTTCCTCCCAGGCGCAGACAGCAGCCTGGTAATTGGCCAGAGATGAGAGAAGGGTGATGATTCCTGCCAATGATCTGCACCAGGCATCGCTGCCTGGCTCAAAGGCCCGTTGGTCAGAGTTTCTCACGGTACGTGCGAATCCTGTAAACCTCAGGAAACTGTTTCTGTTGATGTTCCAGGAGGCTCTGGAAGCTGAAAATAGTTCTAGGAAAGATGTTAAAAACACTTCTTCAGGGCATTCTGGGGGAAAAAATGTATTTTTTGACAGTATTTCTGCTTTATTGGATCCAAATCTAGGTCAACACACACATCACATATACATGTACTCCGCTTTCTGACTCAAAGATTATATCATTATCTAGGCTGTGTGCATGTTTCTGCTTTATTAGACAGTATATATGGAATGAGAGAGAGAGACAGACATACCAACACAATTAGGCAACGATAAGAGTAACCAAAAAATTATGCTTCGGGTTGTGGTAACTAAGGAAGCACATTGTGTTCACCGAAAGAAAACAAAATGAAGGCTTTATCTTATGGCTTAGTATCACAGTTACAAGATGTTAATCACATGATTAAAAACAGAACAAATTATTATAGATTTCTTGTCATTACGAGATAGTTTTGTAGTTTTTTCATAATTATTTGATACTAGGTAATACTTATGTGATACAGAGGTCATACTTAAGAAATAAGGCCTCCGTATTTTTCCTTTGCAATGATGTCCATATCTATTCTGTCCGACAGGTGTGAAATGGACAAATGGAAAAAAATGCTGAGATCATAGATGTAGAGAGCTGATTGGCCAACACTCAGTCTCACGAGGCTGTATTTACTGTCTATGTGGTGTTTGGAGCTAAAGCCAGCATGCAAATATCATCACAGTGTTGATGCTTACAGTACAAGCTAATAATATAATTCACCATTGTAGTTTAGCATGCTAATATTTGATTTATCATTAAACACAAAGTAGAGCTGGAGCTGATGGCAGGTTTCCTGCAGGTATTTGTTCATAAACCAAAGTGTTGGACAAACGATAATTTTTACACGATGAATGCGCTAGATGAGTGGGATACGACTGTGTGAACCAAATTTTCATGGTATTCTAGCTAATATTTAACATATTTCAAATCAAACCAAAGGAGTTAGGATTCATCTTCCTGCACCAAAATCTCACGGCAGTCTATCAGATAGCCAACAAGCTGACTGACTGACGTTTCCACCCAAAGAAAAACAGAGGTTAAAAGAAATAATTTAGCCACATTTGAAGCTGTGAAAGTTTGTTTTGGGAACTAATGGGTGTGTCCACACACACACACACACCATTTTTATCTGTTCTCTCTTGTCAAACTATTAGCAGCCAATCAGTGCTTAAATCACTTTCTAATTGCTTTTTATGCCAGTTGTCATGGCAACCAAGCTACCCTTTGAAGCTATTTGATGGTTTTTAGGTTCCTTCAGGGCTATGTGTGTGTGTGTGTGTGTGTGTGTGTGTGTAGTAGGGCGCTGATGATTTACAGATTTACTGGGCCACAAATAAATACAGAGAGGGGTGCCGCGACTTAGCCAGCAACACACACACGCACGCACACACACACACACGGACACACACTTGCGCTCACACTGTGCTGGTGGTTGTACAGCGCTGGCAGAGTCAGGCAGCTGCAGGGTGTTTTAATCCTCAGATCTGCTGTCGCTGAGTTGGAGGCCTGCAGGGAGCTGAGAGAAACCAGAAACCAAAAGGGTGCAGGTTCAATCCCCCTCTACACTATCAGCAGATGCGGTTAAAGTGCTCATGAGCAAAGGCCCACAGTGTCAGTGGCCAGTGCATTTAATGTAACTCTACTTCTATAGTGGTATCTTATATTACAGGGTAAATATCAAAACTGTTTTCTACTGAGACTTGTTTGAGTTTAGAATGCACCAGATTCAGGTTGTTTTCCAAAGTTCGTGAATCACATTAGCAACATTTGTAAAATGTTAAACTATGACATATGTTTTATATATGAAATAAATGCTTTTTCAGAACTGTAGGGAAGTAGAAGAATTGCTATTTATTCTAAGATGATCAACTACTTCCTGTTTTTATCTTGAATCTATGAAATAACTCCCTGGATGCTGCTATAGCAGAGTTTGCAACGTTAGCAGCTCTGTCCTGATCTCTATTGGATTTGGGGACATTTACACTCCAGCTCCTTAATTAGAGATAGCGTCAGTGTCCCAAATGTTTTGCTGCAGCCAAGTGCAAAAAGACTTTCTGTAGCTCTCATACAAATACCTGGGTGTCACACTGGACAATAAGCTGGACTGGTCCATCAATACAGAGGCCATCTACAAGAAGGCCAGAGCCAGCTTTACTTCTTAAGGAGGCTCAGGTCTTTTCACGTCTGCAATAACATGTTGCAGATGTTTTATCAGTCGGTTGTGGCGAGCACCATCTTCTTTGCTGTGGTGTCCTGGGGTGCGGGCATCAAGGCAAAGGACGCCGACAGAATAAATAAACTAATCAAAAAGGCAGAGTCTGTTGTAGGCTCGAAACTCGTCACCCTGGAGGAGGTGGTGGAAGAGAGGATGCTGGCAAAACTGATGGCATTCAGGGACAATCCTTCCCACCCCCTCCACAAAACACTGGATGAGCAGCATAGAGATCGTTCCTACCCACTGCAATAAGACACAACACAGCTACCTCGGCCAGAGCCACAATAACACAACTGAAATAACCTACTTTTTAACGTTTTTAAGGCTGACACATTCCTATATTTATATATTATTATTATTATTATTATCATTATTATTATATACTGTTGCTACTATATATTGTAGTACTATTATCATTATCATTGTTTATTATTTTATTATTACTATATACTATATACTGTCATAGTTATTACACGCGATCATTATCAGTATCCTACCATCACAATGTCACTGCACTTTATTTTGTTTTATTTGCTTATTGTATTTGTATTGTTATTCATATTCTTATTTAAATTTTAGCTCTTTTTATTCTGGACTACTGTGACACCTTAATTTCCCTTCGGGGATAAATAAAGTTACCTATCTATCTAGCCGTTCGTCAAGAGGACTTTTGTGTGTGTGTGTGTGTGTGTGTGTTTGAGCTCAAAGCCCCACTGTTCATTGGAGATCTCAGGACTAACTAACATTAACAACAACACACCGTCAGCACATAAAACACACACACACACACACACACTACTCCTTTACACAGTAATGTTTGTGTGTCTGTGTGTATCTCTCATCACACAATGTATTTGTGTTGACAGCTGTGGGTCCTCTGCTTACATAGAAACAAACAGATGAGAAGAGAACATGTTGTTGTTTATTAGATGTCATTAGACTGAAGCCTGAGCCACTCTGACACCATCTACTGAAGCTTCTGTAGTCTGAAGACGTGTGTTGTCCCACATTGACCAAACCACATGATTCCCACAGAGACAACAGACGCAAACACAAGGACCTAACAGACAGTAACACAAAAATACAAGCAAACAAGAAACACAGGAAACAACTGCAGTTCACCACAGTGTATTTGTACAATAAGTGCTCCCAACTTAGTAATCGTATTTCCCAAGATGTTAATGGTAAAATGTTCCTTTGTGAAGTCATTATCAAAGAACAAAAAAACACTTGGAAATAAACTAAACTAATTTACCAATCAGTGCCAGGAGCAGTATTTCCAGCCTTCCTGGTGTTCGCAGGAGATTAAAGTGTGATGTGTTGCTGTACCAAAAGCAACCAAACAGAACAACAAAAAGGCAGTAATTCTGCACTTCTGGTCCAGTGCCACAGTGTCGATGTACAAAATGAGTTTAGAAACTCAGCGAGAGCCTGTTTCTAAGATACGTCTGACTCATTGAAATTTGTCACAGCGTGGCAGCACCTGGAAATTGGCTTAATGGCAGAGGTGTAGCAAAAAGAACGGCAGGTGATCCTTTTAATAAGGCAACATGATTCAAAACAACTCCACATTTCCTCATCTCTCATCAGGTTTTTGATTCACCTGCTGCTCGGTTGTTATAGAGGAAGTTTGTTTCAACATGGACCAAAAAAGTCCAAACAGTTTGGGAGCTGAGGAGGAGGAGGAGGAGGAGGAGGAGGAGGAGCACATGTCCACTCTGCAAGAAAAATGCTCATCAAGATAAACAACTCAGCACTATAAGAACTGTTAGTCTGTTTAAAGAGCAAAAATAAAACTTGCCGCAGCTGATGTGTGTGAATCAAGATGAGCCGTGAGGTCTTCTTTGGTTGCAGCTAAGCTGAGCAGCTGAAAGTGTTAAAGTCTTTAAAGTCAAATCTCTTTAAATCAGTTGTTGAACATTTTATAGCCATCATTTATTTTATTCTATTGTTTTAAAATGTTTTGTCTTATCTGTTTAATTTATTGTGGTGTAGATCTATTTAATTGATTTCTTATTACCTTTTTTTGTTGTTTTACTTTGCATTTGTTTGTCCTATTATCGGCTGCATTTTGAATTGTACTAAGGAGGCAAGGTGTTTAACAGGTGTTAAGTTTGATTGATCGAAGCTAATAGGAGCGGGACACACGCAGAACCTGGTTGTGTAATGATGAAGACGAATCTCTGTCTATTTGACACCTTGTCATAAGATGAAACATGCAGATAGAGTAATACTTAATAATTCTGTGTTATGAGTTTTTTTAAACATGCAGCTTCACACCGTATTAAAACAGCATGCATCGCACCGGGGTGCCAGGTACTAAAATCACACCTTCTCCTCTTTAAACAGCATTTATGATGAAGCTCGAGTGGCGGCTGCTTGAACAAGATCATCAGATGACAAATTCACAGAAAACACTGAACTGAAACATGAAATGAACCCTGACGTGGAGATTTCACCTCGTCTGTCCAGAAACTAAACACGCAGAGACGCTGTGACTAACATGTGAGTCATTAGTGGATTTTAGTGGGGGATTTTTTTATCCCCTTCTTTAGAATTAAAATGAACCCAAATGAAGTTTCATTTAGAACAATACACAGAGCAAGTTTGCATATTCATGAAGTCTGTTGGTGTCCTGTGTTGTTTTAATGCGAGGTGAGCAGCGCAGCGGGGGTGTACGCCTGATTTAACTCCTCAGAGCCTAATGGATGGAGCTCTGAGAGTGCAGCTCAGAAAGCTTAATCAGCCGTGTGTCCCTGCGTGCTGCAGCCCACGCATAGTCCTCCACATGTTAAAGGGACATTTCCACCGTGACATATAGGCTCACCTTGTTCTTGACAAATCACCCGAGGAGCCCCAGGAGATGTTTCAGACGTCCCAGTGTGATTCGGCTGAGGGCAGAGCAACAATTCCACCTAAAATGAGTTCAGAGTTCAGTTTAATGTGAGCAGCAAGGGAAAAAAATCTATTTTCCATATGTTGAAAAATAATGAACACATGAGAACAGTATTCTCATGGCTCTTGCATTAAAGGGCACGTTTACAAATTTTTCAACTCCCTCTTACAACAACAGGCAGGAACCCAAATGAACATTTCACAATGTTTTTCTTGTCGATATCATTCCTCCTGTTCATACTGACTTATCAGAAGATCCCTTCATAATACATTTACAATGTAAGTGATGGGGGACAAAATCCACAGTCCTCCTTCTCTGCAAAAGTGTATTTAAAAGTATCTGAAGCTAATATGAAACTTCAGCCGTCTAAAATGGATGCATTGAATGGATTTTCTTTTATCCTACACTGGTTCTTTTAACAGACTAAACAGCAGAAATGACGACTTTTTTTTAAGTGTTTATATGAGCACCTGACTGTGGCTTTAAGACACACTTGAAAAACCGTGAACCTGCCCTTTAAAATGTATAGAAATTATCTGCTTTGAATAATATTTGAGCCAGATTTGGTTAAAAATGTATATTATCATAGTTTTCTTTATTGACTTAAATGACAAAACTATTTTTTTTTAAAAATGATCCACTGATGCAGATTTTCACTTGAAAGTTGCAAAAAAAATAAATTATTGAAATTCAAAAGAAAAACGTAACTTGTGAAGTTACTTAATATGAAACTAAACTAAAATATAATATGATTTTTAATCCTGAATCTAAAGTTGAGCCTTTCGACTTTCAGACAAAGAACGGGTTTGATTCACAAATCACAGAATCAAACTCAATAACACAGATAACAAATGAACCATGTTCCTACTCAGATCAGTTCAGAGGTGAGATATTTACAACAAGATAGTAAACAATGTTATTTTTATTCTTATTTGCTACTTGATTACAGAACAAATAGTCGTGACCCCGAGGCTGAAAAAAAAAACATGCAGTCTGCGCCGTCTTCTGCGTTTGTTATAAATAATAAAAACAGGTATACGGAAGGACAGCCCTTCCTGTTTTAAATACATTATCTGTCCTCCACCGCTGCCTCGATATGAATAAATTATCCAATAATATCATGAATAATTTGCAACAAGTCGACTAATACGACACATCGAAGTTCTCCACATCTTTATTTCATATGCTGTTAATCCTTTTAGCCAGAGAGTTTGTATATGTAGGTGGAGGTGAATCAAAAAGAAACAATGTTGGAGGTTTTAACACCATCAGGGTCGCGTTTAGTTTGGCTTCAAAGCAGCAGCAGAAACAAAACTCAGTGGGAGCATGAAGAGATCCTGGAGATTCACACACATTCAGAAGGGTTGCATAGTCAGCACTGATGTTACATGCACTGACCAAGCAGCAGCTACCACGACTTCAGGCTGAAGTACCGTAAAGTGCCACCGATGGCCATCAGCCGCTCCAACCGATTCCCATACAAAAAACCTCCTCACAGCCTGGAGTACACATCACCGAGGCAGTGCAAAAAATCTGATTTTCAGCTGGTGGTATGTGGCTCTTTAAACACGACTTGGTACGAGTTATGATAAAAAGTTAGTTGGGTCAATCCACAACCTGAATTATAAGTTAGGTGTAAGTGTTGATTTCTTGACTGAGAAAGTAAAGAGAAAAAGAAATACCACGACAACGTATTTAGTTGTTAGTTAAGGTTTCTACCATTGCCTATTTTGGAGCAAAATTAACCCTAAAATCTACCATAAACACATGTTCAGTTTTCACCTGTGACACTCTGACCTCAGTATGAGACAAAGAGTCAAACTCCAGCACACAGACAGCCACAACAGAAACCAAACGGTACAGAGTCATAAAAATATAGGAGACATGAAATGTAAGAGAGGGAGGGAGGGACTGTGCTGCCAGCACGGACAGCTCTACGCTGCATTCAGGTCGTGTGGGAGTTCGGACTGTCAAAATAAAGCTGACTGCTCAAAAGATTTTCATGTGTTTGAATGTGAAGCTGAGAGCTATCAAACACAACATGTTAAATAGGGTTAGGAAACTTAAGTATATTAATACATTAATGGCTGAATACAAAAATATATTCAAAAAAGTCTAAAACCACTTTCTCATTCAATGTTTGGACCCCATTGTATATATTTTCTAAAAAACGGTAACTAAAAAGATTATAGTACATTTCAGTCATTTAGTTGATGCTCAGATTGATCTCAGTTCCAAGATCACCAACATTGCAAAGAATAACAACAATGAGATCAAAGGTCAGAGGTCAGACAATGATGGATAGAGCACATAAATATTCCTGTGAGCCCACAGCGATCAGGGATATTACAGAAGGCTGACAAAGCTTATTGTTTTAATTTTTTGAAAAACACATTTCAGCAAAGTTTGTAGAAAAATGGTTGCCAATGAATATGGTCTGACTGTAATGCATCACTTTTTACATCATTCAGAAGTTTAAAACTGTTTGGGTAAATCTCACAGCATTTTTATAATTATTCAGAGTTTTTCTTTGCTGTCAGACTCTGTTGGTAGTTTTGGGAAACATCCACGGATCAGCACCTATTTCATTAAAAGCATTTTCAAAAATACATCAAGACCTCATTCCTAAACAGCCGAGCGTTTCATTACCAGAATCAGAACCTGCATCTTGTTGAATTTTCCATTAATCTGACTCAACATCTGTGTGTGTGTGTGTGTGTGTGTGTGTGTGTGTGTGTGTGTGTGTGTGTGTGTGTGTGTGTGTGTGTGTGTGTGTGTGTGTGTGCAGGGGTGACAGAAGTGTTGCAGCTCTACCTGCAGCTCTCAGGTCAACCTGTAACTGTGTTAATTAGCGTCTCCGCTCTGTCATTCCGTTTTATGTCGCTTATTAACCTGCTTCAAACTGTCTGTTTACCTTCTGCTGCAGTTTCTCGCTTTGCTCTTTGCTTTTTTTGTTCCCGTAGCTTTTTTTTTTTACTCTTTGTGCATTATCTACCCATCTGTCTACATACTTTCTGTTCTCCTTCTCTTTCTGTCTAATTGAGTCTAAAGCCTTCTGTAATCTGTAATAAAACTATCTGTGCTCCATCTTCCATCTTCAAATCTCTTTTAAACATTTTTCTTCCATCTCACTTCCTCATTTTTCTGACACCTTTTCTCTTTCTCCGTCACCGATCCAGCTTCTTTAAGGTTAGTTTATGGTCGATCAGAACTGGTAAAATTAGTGTTAACAGCAACACTGAGAGGTGGAACATACAGTTGGACATCTTAAGGCATAATTTTGTTTAAATATAGGTTTTGCCTATAAAATGTAAAAAAATTATCATTTACATTTTGTGCATAATGCACAGCGATGTCATCAATACTCATGTTTTGTCTAACAGTCAAAAATCTAAAGACATTCAAGCTACAACCAAACAATATTTGGCATTTCTTTGTCATGTGTGTGATTGATCAATTAACTGTTGCAGCTCTACATATGGGACACTGCAGATCATTCAACAGACAGAAGGACTCGAAGAGGAGAAAGAAACTTCTGTCCACAGAGCCTCACACACCTCCACATTGTGCTTTTCTTATTTTAGCAAAAAGTGCTTTTGAAGTTAGGCTTGATTTAGAAATTTACAAACCTTAACCTGCTGTGTGTGTGTGTGTGGGTGTGTGTGTGTGTGTGTGTGTGTGTGTGTGGCGACAGTCTGATCGTCAGACACTCAGGAGAAGAAAGGAGGCGGCTGTTTGGACTGCACATTGTAATGGTTTCTGTTCTCACCCAGATTAAAGAGCTGCGCTTCGGTTAAAATAGATCCATACATTTTATTTTGGGAGGCGACGGGCAAATTTGTGACAGGAAACACACACAAGTTTATCTGGCTGTTGAGTGTGTGTGTGCGCAGGTGTGTGCTCCAGACATTATAAAAGCTGATGAGTTAGAATATACATCTGATGAACTATTATATATAATATTATTTACTGTTTATACATGATATCAATGATAAACAGCTCATTGCAGCTGTAATTATTACTGGGCTGAGGATGGAAAATAACCCACCTACAAACTGGATTAAATACAACAAGCAGGTAATGTTGAAGTCACCACATCTTCTCTACAAACAGATATCCAGCCTAAATAGAGATTTAGTCTGCATAACATAATTGTGCAGCATTATTAGCCAAAAAAAAAAAAAAAAAAAAGACATATCTATGTTGAGAGATGGTCCTGGTTTAATTAACACTAAAATAAACTGTGTCAGTGTAGCTGAACTGAATGCAGTAAACAAAACACCAACGTTCAGAAATCAGCTCCCAGCTTCTCTCTCCCTGCTTTGCCAAACCTCTTCACTTGAACTGACTTATTTTGGCTGTCAGTCACACGGTGTTGCAGTAGTGAAGAGCTGCAGATTCTCAGTAGGAACTTGCTGGTTAATGACTGCGAGCAGGATGCCTGTAATGCACATGAGACATGAACCTGACACCATGACGGAGAGCAGAACATCTTCCAGACATCTGTGGATCCAAACTTTTCAGTTTTTCTTCTTACTTTCCATTATTGTAGAATTGTGTCAATGCTTTTCTCTCTTTTTTGTCAAGACGTCTGAAGACTCTGATGTCCTGATATACTGTACAGAGTAACTTATGTATGAGAAATTTATATTTTACTGCCTTATGCCACTAAATGACCATCAGCAGGACTGAGATACTGTTTGTTTGTCTTCTGGAGTAAAATCTCAACACCTGCTGAAACTTAAACTTGCTGCCAATCAGCCTCCAACCTCCACCTCCAGAGGAAGTGATGTGTTACATTTCTGGTTTGTTGGAATAAATTTAAAATCAATCTATTTTAATCCTGGAGCAGTGCTGAAGTACTCCTTTGGCTTTCTGTTGTGCCGATAATTCATCATGAAGTCTGAACAGCTTTAGCTGTAAATATTTCATGAAGTTGTGGTGCAGGAGCAACTTTGGTTATTAGCAATAATTAAGAATCTTCAAGTATAATTATGAATTACTAAAATGAATAAAGCTTATTAATCACAGACTAATAGCAACAACAACCAATAACTAATTATTTCTTGAGTCTTGGAACTCTTAATAACTATAAGCAATAACTACTATATCAATAACTAGTGAAGGTTGAAGGATTTTGGGAGTTTTTGCATAGTAGAGGTTGGCAAAATTCACAATTGTACAACATTAAATAGACAGAAAGATACCAAAGCAAAAACACACACTATAACTGAACTAAATATCTTTACCTCAGGAGCAGAAGATAGATTAAAAACACACAAGATGTAGCTAGATTAATGTAACACTATACAGGTGTGTGTGTGTGTGTGTACTGCAGGAAAACCATATGGACAACATTAAACCAAATCAATATATGTACATCGATTAAGTTAACAGTCTCGTTTAACCATGTGCCGTTGCTATGCTAATGCTAATGCTAATGCTATGATATGCTATGCCCAGTACTTTAAGTTTTGTTACTGATGACATCATGTCACCGTGATTAATGGTGACTGGAGGCTGGGTCGATGGTGGAGAACTCAGGGAGACTGAGTTTACTGTTCATCACACAAACTCATCTGCAGAGTTTCAGGAGGCACTTTAAAGTCACTCTGAGATGGCCTGCATAATATCACACCAATATACAGCACTGCATTAATGTTGTTTTATAAAGGATCATTAATTGCTTTCTGTTTACGCGGGACACACTCTGCTCCCTGCTGATTCTGCTGAACTTCAAGCAACTTAGTTTGTACTGCGTGTGTAAGCCAAAACACATTTACCAAAGACAACAATAACTACAAGTGTAGAGAAGAAATACACACAACCACCACAAATAAGAGTTAAATTTGAATGCACAGTGCCATCTGTGCACCATGAGGTGTTCATGGTTTCACTGTGTACATGTTTAAGTGTCACTTGGTGGTCTTATACAAACATTTCCGCACCTCTAACACCTCAGATGACACTGCAGAGCTGTGAATTTGCTCTTAGCCTTGTTTTCTCTCTCTCACTCACACTCACACTCACACACACACACACACACACACACACACACACACACACACACACACACACACACACACACACACACACACACACACACACACACACACACACACACACACACACACACACACACACACACACACACACACAGGGTCAAACCCATTACCAGAGGAGCAAAGAAGGCAGCTGACAGTAGCACCTTTCATTCCTGTGGGACAGACACACACAGACACACACAGACACACACACACACAGACACACACAGACACACAGACACACACACACACAGACACACAGACACACACACACACACACACACACACACATACACACACAGCAGATTTTACTGTTGTAAAATGAGGTCAAAGGTGAAATTTATAGTTTTGGTTTGCACACACCTCCCAGCGCAGTTTTGCAGTGATCTAAACACACACCAACATCAAGCCAGTTACATTTTAAAATATTTCTTCTTCACCTAAAATCTGAGCTTTTCCTAAATAGTCACCAGAGTGAAACATCTAAATATTTATAAACCTGAGGGAACACATACAAAGAAATGTATACATCCCCTCTCCTTCCTCCCATATTTTGCATTTAGCTTTTCTTCCATTATCACTGCACACAACCTCAGTACAGTCTTTTAGTAAATAAGTAGAAACGCAATTCTGCTGTTTAGCACCTAAAAAGGGGAATTTTCCTCAGTAAATATCCTCTATAAGGTGCTTTCAGACAGCCAGCGATTGCCTCTGAAGGCACCACTGGGAGCTGAACACATACAGCTGATGATTTATATACTTAGACAAAATCTTAACCAGACAGTCGGTAAAAGAACCACAGACCCAGCATGCTCTCCTGACTCCTCATTGGCTGCTACACAACACAGACACACATCTATAGCTGCTGCAGAAAGCTTACAGATGTAATAACTATGCCTGTGTGTGTGTGTGTGTGTGATGTTATTAATCCATGACTGCATGTGTATTGGTATGTTGGGAGTGTGTGTGATGTACCGTATAAGCATGTTTCTCCATTAATGCTCTGCTGATCCCTGGTATGTTCAGAAATACATGGAAGGCATTAGGATACTCTCTCTCTCTGTAAGATAGCAGTATTGAAAAGGTTGATTACATGTTAGAGCTTGCCGCTCTAGTTTCTGTATCTCAGTACTACAACCCCCTACATCCTTTTTATTGTGACCAGTTTCACACATCATGTCCCCTCTCCAGCAGGGTCAAAGGTCAGGGAGCAGCTGTAAGCGATGCTGCCTGCAGCAGGAAGGAGCTCCAAGGGCGCTGAGACGAAGCGTTCGCCGCCATCCAGCCAGTCAGTGACCTTCCAGCCTGCTGCTGTTATCCAGCTGTTAATAACAGTGTTATCCTGTTGTCATTTACACTGTTAGTCAGCATCAGCTAACGGTGAAGACACGCTGGAAGTAAACAAACTACATGCTATCACCTTGCTCATCGCTGCGGTGGTGGGGGACGTATTCAGGTCCTTTACTTAAGCAAAAGTACAAAGGTGTCTGATATGATTCTATATGACATTATCAGACTGTTAATACTGGATACATTTAGATTAATCTGAGGGATTGTGATGTGATTAATAAGAAAGGATATTTTTGCTTTGTTTTGTGTATTATTGGATAGTTTGACCTCTTTTGGTGTTTAAAGTTTAGAGGGGAACTGCTAACAACTTGACAGAAGACACAACTACACACTGATTATTACAAGACAAGTTTGGAAACTGCTGGTTTTACCTTTGATAATGTGTTGTATTTGATAAGTTTGTTATATATATATACACACAGTATTTTAATTAAATAAATGGCAAGATAAACTACTGACTAAAGATGGAAATACTCAAGTACATGTAACTCTAAATTCTACTTATGTACAGTACTGGAGTAAATATACTCGAGTAGTAGCAAGTTTGCTCATTAGCAACCTGCAGGGGGTTTTTTTTGTGACGTTGTGCCAAGCTGCACAGTTTTTGTTTGTTTGTTATATGTGTATTATCATGGAGGCCCAGGATGTATAAAAGAGGGATTCTTTAAGTACAAGTTTGCAGTTTTTTTCTGTGTTTTTCTTTTTGGTTTATGAACTATTTGGTTTAGTTTTTATTATTTGAGGCATTTGGGGTTTTTTTTTTTAATTGTGTTGATACAACATCGTCCTCCCCTGCCTCTCTGTTTCCTTCTTTGACGCATTTCTCTTTAAGATAGTGGGAACCAGGAATCAGGAGGCGGTTGCTGTTGTTGTCAGCTGCCCAGCCTCAGGGCCTCACAGCTGGGGGACACTTCTGCATGGCCCTGGGCCAATCCTAGAGCTCCAGAATTGACCCAGTGTGAAGGAATGTGTGTATTCATCAGCAGCAATATTAACAACAGCCCAGCATATCTATCTGTCAAAAGAAAGAGCGATAAAATTGTCAGCAGTTTGTGATGTTGTAAGAAGATTAAATAATAAAAATGTATAAGGAATGCATACACAAACACTCCATGAAATGTCTTTATCGCCTATTTTTACTCAGACTCGTGTCCTCAACATGTATAGATGTTAGCATTGTGTTTATGGAATTCACATTATGATCTTTTTTGTCATTTTGTCTTTGTTATATAGTTGTTTTGAGGCAAAATTGACCCAGTTAACCGCACATCCCCCAAACTAAACAAAAAAATAGGTTTATTAGTATCTTCTAAAAATGCATATGACCTCAAAAATGATTCATGTGTTTTGTGACCTCCCACTTCTATGGTTAAATTTGCAATAAAAAAGACAGACCATAACACTGACATATCATCAGCTTTTAGGTTGATATGTTGAACTATATATGACAAAAGGAAAGCAGCAAATTGTCACGTTTGACAACCTGAAACGAGAATATGTTTGGCACTTTTACTTTAAAAGTGATTCAAACTATTTATTTATTATCAAAATAGTTGCCAATATATTATATATTTGAAGACTTATTTATATAACAGTTGAACAGTTTTACTAGCTACTAAACATTTACTATCGTCTGCAAATTATTTGACTTTTTAAAATTCTTACACCTCTAGCCAATTATGATATTTTCTTAGTCTGAAAATAAAAAAAAACATTTGGAACCATTTTTCTTAGTTTTCACTTGTATTTCCAATTTTAAACCCTTAAATGAATCATTGTGGTGGATTTTCTTTTACAGTGTGGAGGCTCATATTCAGCCTCTTTCTTTTCTCTTAGTCCAAGTTTGTCTCGTCTGTTCGTTCTCCCTTCTCCTCTCTTCATCCCTGACTTCCCCTCTCCCTCTGTCTCTCTCTCTCTCTCTCTCTGAGCACGCTCAGCGGGGAGCGTTAGTCATGAGATGGTCTCATTAATATCTGAGAGAAATGGCTAATGAGGGTTAATAAGACACCCAGTGGGACTGACATATGTGTCCGTGTGTGTGTGTTTGGGTTAGAGACGGTGGGGTTTTCGGGCTCAATCATCATCGTCACCCAGCAGAGATGAATGAATGAAGAAATGGAAGCATGACGAAAAGGAGGAAGAAGGAGGAAGAGGAGAGAAGATGTTAATGCACTACACAATTAAAGTTAATAGTAATGAATACACAGCAGATTCTTTCAGACAAACCATCTGGACAAATCAGACGTGAGCCGTGTTGAGTTCAGTGTGAGCAGGACAACTGTCACAGTCCACACAGTCAGGTGCTCTTCATTAGTTGCCATGGTAATCCCCGGAGGCAATCAGAAAGCTCATTAGTGATCTTTTTAACTTGTTTTCTACTGTTTGCTATCCCTCTGTATGTGGATTGCAATGGGTAAAACAAATTACACAAACAAAACATGATTATATTAGACAAGTGGAGTGGGATTGAATTAGATGAGTCAATAAAATAATGACAGATTATATTATGAGATGAGATTATAACAGATGAAAGAATTGAATGTATTGGATTAAATGAGACTAGGCCAGTTCAGGTGAGACTAATGAGCATAACAGATTAAAAAGACATGAGAATGAGCAGGCGCATTGAGACTAAACTAGTAGATTTTAATTGATGTAACAATATCAAATTATTGAATAATTTTACTAAATACGGAGCTAAGAGAGTTAGTACTGGACTAACTATGTTCACAAGGTGGACAGAAACACAACTCCAAATGAATGATAATGTTGCTGCACATCTGCTGGAAGTGGAAGGAAGCTATTGTTTGCTAACAAGTTCAACATATCAAAGGTGACAGTGTTGCGTTCACTGCTTGTTTCTGATGAAAACAAAAAGAATCTATTTTTGCAGGTTTTAACGGTTTTATTTGCCTTAAAAGAATCAATATGGCTGCAGCTCTGAAAAAACAGAGTAGGAAGGCTGCCGACCTTCTGCGGTGCTGAAGCTGGAAAACTTTTCTCTGTATCGCTGCCCATTTACCATCCTGCTCCACCTCCCTCTGTGTTTCTCTCCCTCTCATCTATCTCACTTTCTTCTCCTCTTTTTTTAGTTTCTGTTTTCCCCTCCTCCTCCTCCTCACTCTCTCTCCATGCTACTCTCAAACACTGTTATTACTCGAGCTCCCACAATGCCTTTCTGTGCCGCCACACCTGTCCAGAGGCCAATTCACATACATATTTTAGTCAGTTCAGTGTGTTCTCTCTCATTTTGGATTAAGGTGACACTGCTATGTGGTCCATGTATGTACAGCAGCTAAAAGTACAGCAATCTTCCAAAACATCAGTGTATTTCTTCAATACGTTTAGTTTGTGTGAGGGTGTAGAAGGAAGTGTTCAGATGGGATTACCAGGCAGTACTGCATGTTGACAGTCACTGGATTATCCTTCTGTTAACATTAATCATTTCATCTTAATCCCATTATGCCAACAGGCTGTAAATTCACCTCATCCCTGCTCTCCTTATTCCTCTCTACCTTCAAGCATCATTTTTCCTGCTGCCTCCTGTCACATCATATCCTCCTCCTCCTCCTCCTCCTCATCCACCTCCTCCTCCTCATGAGGAAGTGACAGTGAAAACAGCAGCTATATTAAGCACCGTTCAGGAGCGCTGACTGTTGTGTTATTGTTCACCGGGTAATAACAGCTGTCATCTGTGAGCACACAGCGGTGGAAAATGTTAAAAATCCTTACACGGCTGTCAGCTTCACTGTTAACCTACATTGGCGAGTAAGAAGTGAAATGAAAAGAAGTTAAGAACACAACTGGAAAGGAAATGACAAAGAAGGGAAATGAAATGGTGAGGAAAGAAGAAGAAGAAGAAGAAGAGGGGATTTACAGCATTAAAGAGCTAATCAGATATTTACAAAGAGTAAGATCAACAGTCTATTTAGCATGTTGCCACACAGCCTGATAGTGAAAGTCCACTAATGAAGCTGCACTTTGATAATCTGATTACTCTTCAGTTTAGGTTCTAACCTGATTTCAGAAATGTTCACATAAGCAGGACAGCAGCTTTTATTTTTCAGATTAAGCTACTAAAAATAACCTTGTTTAAACTGCCAGATTACTAATGGAGAAACCTAATTAAACCCTTAAATAGCTTTCTCGTAGGTTTTTATTTGCATGACAAATTCCCATGACATGCAGGGAATGTGTCAGCACAGAAGTGGGGTCGTAGGAGTCAAAACTGTGATTAAAACTTAAACACTTAAAGCATGTTTCCAGGTGTATTGTGTGTAAAAAGTAGACTGACTTGACTTGCTGAGTTTCAGAAGAATTTGATGCGTTTTTTCTGGAAGTGAGGAAGTCTAAATGGCAAACAATACACTCATTCTAACCACATTAGAAACTACAATTTGCAAACTAAAATCAGAAAAGAAAAATGTGTGTATTGTGATAATTCTGCTGACATTTTGATCTTTTTATTAAATATATTTCCGGTATAAATTAAGAGGACGTCGAGGTGTGTATTATTCCTGTGATCGTAGAAAGCGGATCAAGAACGTCACTTTTACGTACAAAAGAAACCAGACAAGAAGAATCAGAGGAACAAACAACAAACTCTTACGTAGAATTAACTTGAGCTGAGTTTCACAGCTACACTACATAAAATGTGACGCCCGCTGTCCCGAAATTCTCCACACCCGTCCTCATTTAAATGAAAGGAGGCAAGGATGAAATTTGGCTGCCAGAGGATGTTCAGTGGCTCCTCTGTCCACTCACCTCCCTTCCCTCCCTTTCTTTCCATTTCTTCCTCTTCTTTTCTTGCCTTTTGTATGTAGTTTGCAGATCTCGTGTTTTTTGTTTCCCTGAATCCAGAGGCAGGCTTTAATAAGGCAGTGATGATGCAGACATATTTTGGTTTAGGTCATGTTTGCTCGCTTGGCCTCATTATTTCGAAGCCTTCCTCCATCTACACGAACAGAATCTCTCTTTCTTCCCTCTTATGAAGCAGTTTTAAGTTGCCATGTGTCTTTTTCTGACCACAGAGGTAAACTTTTACATTTAAAGAGTACAAGGAGGAATTAACAGCCACGGTTTTACAGCTCCAAGTGGATCATCTTAATTTCTTCCAAATCCAGTGCTTTCACCTCGGGGGAGTACCCCAACACACCCAAACAGAGGAAACCCTGCCTCATCACTGCCTGAACTTAACTCACCCTTTCAATTTCCCCTTTGATTAGCTTTAAATGTAAATGTATTTGCTCCACTGGGGCGATTTCATGCATATGCAGTTGTTTTCACCAGCTGGTTTAGCGTCAGTGTTTGAATGTAATCAGTCATACGTCTACAAGGTTTTTAAAGACCCCAGATTGTCCACTTTTTAGTATTCAAGTACGCCCTAAGATAGAGAAACTGTTCTTCATGATGGTTTGTAAATAAATAGAGTTAAGTTTAAAAAATGGTGTTGAATTTAAACGGTTTCCTATGAGGTAGGTTATAATACTGGACTCTGATTGGTCAATAGCTCTACCAAATTAACTGGACTTCCTCTCACAATAATGGCATTTCACTCTCCAACAAGTCCTTCATTTTATTTTAATCAATGAATTAGTTTTTTTTTTTTTATTTAGCTTGAAATTTGACAAACCCTGGTGATATCACCTCTTTTTCTCATTTGTGTCCGCCAAAAAAATTCTTAACTCACTTACTTGCGTGGGGGCCTGGCTATGGTTTTTAATGATCTTTTTACCTGTATACCCATGTCGACTGATGAATATACAAATTTAAATTACTGATGTGTTACATTAAATTTCCATTTAACCCACTTGTTCTGGATTTTCAAATTTAATTGACTATTTTAATCTCCCACAGTTAGTCATGGATCCTAGTCACGTAGATGGTCATAAGGTCTCTTGACCTTATTTTAACTTTTGGCATTCAGTTATTCATTCTCCTCCACACTCCTCTTCCAGACTACTAAACTAAAGTCTACAAGGAAACTCATCTGGGCAGCTCTCAGATGCCTCCTCCTGCTGGTCTGACCACAGAAGAACTGGTCACAGTATTCAACTGCACTAATATTCTTTACTCAGCTGCCCCTTAAAGGTAGAAAAGCTAAAGTAACGGTGGGGAAAATATAGTTTTTAAAAGAAAGGGCTGCGTATCAGTAAGGTAAAGCAGTGAAGAAAAGCTCTTATTATACCTATACCTTAATGTACACATAGTGATATTGTATGTTAAAGGTGGGCCTTTAATTTAGGTGGCTATAATAGTTTTGTTGCTGACCCTTGTCCACAGCAGTATGTTGCTTAGCTTTTATACCGGTCTGCTTCTCCAAACTGGAGAGGTGCCAACCAACATCTACTGCAGAGAATACACTGACTATGTGCCTCATATAACCCTACTTAAAAAAAAAATCTAAACTATCCCTTTAACCTGTATGTAGTCTCTTTTACTACAGACTTCACTTGTCTCAAATGAGACCTGACTTGAGACCTGCGTTGTCACAAAGGACTTCAGAACACTGCTAGTAATTGTGTTATTGATTACTGTAAGAGAGAAGACAGAGCACAACTAAACATGTAGCTGCATAGTAACTTATTATTATTATTATATGGATTAACTGGTTTTAGAATGACCTAATTTATTTGAACACTTGCTTTAAAACCGAATCTTGTTTCACTGGGAATGTTAAGTTATCTGAACACTTATGAGACTTTTGAAGGACTGCAAATGGTGCTTCAGGCTTTCATATCCTAATTTATTTTCTTCATAACTTGCAAATGGAAATAAATCTAATAAGTTGGTTAAAACGTTATTTCCCGGCTTGCTTCATCATTCTGATATGATATACTGTATATAGCTTCTGTGAGAGGGGGAGGAAGTTTACAATAAACTGCTTAGAGAGCAGGCTGAGCACCAGGCATCGTTCTGTGATCAAAAACCTGTAGTAACAATAATAAAAATAAATAAATAAATAAAAATTACTGCAGCATGAGTCCCTCAGTCCCTAAGATTCTCTTTGTCTTCAGGAGAATATTAAGTCAGCTCTGCTTCATGAAATCAATTTTACTTTTAAAAATCTCCATTAAATCCTCATTTTTCAATCACATTCTGACCAACCAGATATTGATAAAGACTAAAGAGTGATTCTAAATTAATAAATTATCAAAATAGCTGACTGAAAAACAGTTGGAAGTTTTCTGCAAAAACCGAAAGAGAAGGAGAGAAAGAAGAAAGAATTTTAATCCTGAAGTCAGCAACAAAGCGCGCACACACACACACACACACACCTTCCTAACCTCTTTCTTTTTTTAAATAAACACCAGCAAAACACAACAATAGCCTATTAAATAAAATGTTTCCATCCATCCTCCTTTCATCTAGTTTTATTTATCTTTTTATTTATCTAATTATTTGCAGAAACAAATGTCTCCTGTCCATCACCACTGTAATCAATCAGTAATCTATAGCTCCTATAGCTCCTGTATCCATTCTATGCAAATTACTTATTGTGCATGTTGAAGCAGGGATCTATAGCTTTTGTCCAGCAGTGAATAGAGTCCAGTGCACCTATATTTGTCTTCCAATAAACCTCTAAAACTCCTCCTCCTCCTCCTCCGGCAGCTCATACAATACATAGCTCTTCTACACACCTCTTTGTGTGTGTAATTAGATTAGACTGCACATACTCCATGTGGCCCACATAACATCTCCAGAGGCTCCGTTTGAATTTTCATTCCTCAGCAGCTTTCTGCCGCTCATTAAAGTGGCGATCGTCACGCTTTTGGTTGGTTTTTTTTGTTTTTGTTTTTTGTTTGTTTTTTTGGGTTCAGCTCCATCTTTGCTGCTACATGATCAGTGGTGTGAAGTTTTTTTCTTTTCTGCAGCGCACGTCTCCTGCCAATCAAACAGCATGGGCGGGAATGTGACCGATTTTAACTTGGGTTTTCTGTCAAAGTTTGAGCTTTTCTTCTTTTTTGTGTTTATCTATTCAGAAAGTAGTAAAAACACTGTGTTGTGTGAATGTGGACTGTCCAGAGTAACAATGACTGATTTTCTACTCTACTAGATTTCAGAGACAGAAATCTTTAATTAAATCTAATAATACATGTATATTTTATTCATAGAGCACTTTTCAAGATACTCACAGATGCTTAAAAAAGGGCTTCAAGGAGCTAAAAGTTCAAACTGACAATCGAAATGGACAGATACAACCAGGGAGAAGCCAGAACGTGTTTAAAAAGGTATTGATACTTTTGTCTTTTTTGACACGATAGTGATAAAAGCTTGCAAGTGTAGCCTAATGAATATACATAGACCCTGGACACACATCAACATACAGACAGTGAGAGTAGACTCACAGCCCTTCTTGGTTTCCCAATAGCAGGTTTCTATTTAAAGTCCTGGTGTCAGACCTTCCCACTGGCACTTGAATGTAGCGTAACGGTTGCAGCTTTTTCACAGACTTTTCCCTGTTTTTTGTTGTTTTTTTTTTTTAAGTAGAAACATTTGCAAACCAGACTAAAGTATGGCTGTGTAAGCTCACACGGGCTGGGAACATGACCCTATAATTCATTCACTAACTTTCAGAACTGCTTGCTCTGATACTTAATAAACAACAATGAAAAACATGTATCATCTTTTTTTTCCACATTAGCAGCTAAAACATTTTCATTTCGTATCCACTGATTAAATGAAGAACATGTGATTGTTGGCGACTCCTTCACAAACCTGCAGGGTTCAGATTCTCACTGTTAAGTGTGAAAAATTGGGGTTTCACTACACCAATGATAGCAGTAACCATGGCAACAAGCATCAAAGATGACGATAAGGCAGGCGCACACGCGGACACACACACACACACACACACACAACCTAAACTACATCAGAGCAGTGTCTGAAGTGCATATTATTTATTTTCTGACATTTTGTGTCAGTGTTTAAAGGAGTTCCCACAATGATTCATTTACACTATACTATCTCTTTTGATGTTTTTGCTAGGGTCTTATTGCAGTGGATGAATGTGAATGTTTTTTTCTGTAAATATTAAAAATTAGAAATAAAATATGCACACCAAATCCCCACAATGGAGCAAAAAATGTCAATGACGCAAAATGATGATGATTCATGACTGTCCAGAATCTCAATTTACTGTCCAGTAAAGAATAAATTACAGTGTTTATTATGTTATTTACTTACTTTCATGGTTAGGCTCACCATTACAAGCCACACACGAAAAAAACATCAACTATAGTCATTTTAAAGATAAATAATAATGCTGTAATGCATGTTGATTTCTCTTAGAATACCTAAAGTACAGGAACATGCTTCATTTTTTTCACAAACAATGATGAATGAGAGATTGTCCTAAATTTCAAAGGGACCTATTATGCTTTTTGTGATATATTTTTTCTTAGTTATTTACTCTTTGTTAAACAGTTCCAAAACTTGTGAGGTAAACAGATGTAAAAATGCTCCCTGCAAGTAAAAAAATAAATAAATAAAAAAATAAAAAAATCAGGGTTTCAACCTGCTCTGAAAGCTTTGTTTATAAAGTTACCTCTACGGCCTCCTAATGATGACATCAGATTGTTCGCACATGCCCACAAATGACCGTCTGTCCATGGTCTTTGTTGCTGAGGTTGTCCAGTCTTACATTTCGGATCTGATTCAGCTTGAGAAGATGACAATTTGATGTAAAGGAGGAGGGAAAAAAATGAAATACTGCTACTATACATTCTCACTGTTAAGTGTGAAAAATTGGGGTTTCACTACACCAATGATAGCAGTAACCATGCCTCTGGAGCTAGAGGAAGCTTCCTGAATCTGACCAATCAGAAGTGAGTGGGCTCTTTGGGAGAAAGGTCTAAAATACTGTAGCTAAAACAGAAAGGGGCTGCATAAGATAAATTAGGAGTTTTAAACTGTAAATCACGTAAAGATATTGCCAGACTATAAATATAGACTTGGAAATGTGCAGAATGTGTGTTGTTTAAAAAGCCTCTGAGAGAAAATCTGGTGTCAGGTGCACTGCTGTAAATCAGAGTGAACCAAGTGTTTATGTTGTCATGTGCACATCTTTCTAAATGTGAAATGTGCCATTATAAGCCTGTCTGTCCTCAGAATATAAATACAGACCTGAAATATGCAATAAAATGTGGAATATGGAAATAAAATACATCCTCTTTAAAACACTGATAAGGAGGCTGCAGTCAGGACATTATCTGAAAATCTAATCAATCAGTCCTCTAATAATCTCTAATGAATAGCAATTCTGATATGAACATGGGGAAGCTTCTTTTCCTTTCTAGAGAGAAAAATCTACACATTATGCACTTTTCATACCCTCGTGTGTGTGTGTGTGTGTGTGTGTGTGTGTGTGTGTGTGTGTGTGTGTGTGTGTGTGTGTCCAAATGTCCCTGTCAGCCAGCTGCCATACAGGAGCAAAAACGACTGAACACTCACCAGTAATTACAGGAGGAGGAGAGGACGAGCATATATGTGTGCAGGCAGCTGCGGACAGTAGACTGGATAACTATAGACAAATCACTACTACAACTAATTATACACAGCTTGTAAAACACACGCACGCACGCACACACACACGCACGCACGCACGCACGCACGCACGCAGCAGTTTCTTGGCAGGAAACTTATTCAGCGAGTTTCTTCTGTCAAACTTTAAAACCAGAAAGAAAAGCAGATCATGATCTTGCACACATCCTTAGTCGAGCTAAATCTGCATTTCCAGGAAACTCTTTAAGAGAGAAATTAAAAGTCTGAAAATCTGAAACCAAGAGAGGGAAATATTTTATATTATTTGGTTTCATGATGGCTCCCTTTCCATCTTACGCAGACGGAGTCCTTATTTCCACGCAGAAAATCAAATCTTTGCACAAAGTGATAACATGTCATTCTATCACATGCAGAGCAGAAGGTCACACTGAGCCTGATGGCATCCTGATACACAACACAAGAGCCACTGACTCTGAACAGTAACCCACATAGTGGCAAAGCCCCGCCCCTTCTCTTCAGCACTCTGAGACTTTATTTCAGAAAAACATATATGGTAGTCTATGGTGAGAGACAAATCATTTTTAGATACAGTTTGAATTGTGCCATGAATTACACATTATATCACTGTAGCTCATTACACAATACCTGATGTGTTTTATCCAGCAACTGTTCCTTTTATCTGACTTTGCATTAGCGTAACGTAATGCTAGCTTTACTACTCTCAACATAATGAAAAATGTTGTTAATTAATGTAACTGGCAAGTTACGAAAGTATATCAACACAACATGTAAAGGAGTCAAAATCAAATGTAAAAAGCATCTCTTTACCTCGTTATCCCCCATCATATACAGTATAATCAGATTTTTATTTAAAGTATTATTCTGAAGAAAACACTAGAATTGACCATCAAAAGTGAGAGATGACACAATAGATGTTGTCTTTGTAACAAAGATATACAATATTATAATGGGTCACAGTAAGCAGGGTTAGCACATGACACAATTTACAAAGCCTGATTTTTTAGCTGGATCACCATTACTATAAAATGTGATATTATTTTATGAGAAAAGAATCTCACCACGTGGTCCTTTTAATAGCTAGCTGCCCTAGGGCTTTTGACCACATCACATGATCCTCATCAGCAGGTGCAGTTTGGAATTGAAAGAAAGACAGACATGTAGAAAAGTCAGAAGAGGAGTAATTGAGATAGATATTTTATATCTCTTTAATATAATGAAAACCTCACAGCTGTCAATGCATTTTACACACACACACACACACACACACACCTCAGGCAGATCTTTTACTTTCATTTCCATGTGACAGGAGTGATCTGATCATCCCCTGAAGTGTTGCACACACAAGCACATTAGAGCAACTACATCGTTGCCATGACAATCCAGTGATGGAAGTAGTACTCAGATCCTTTACTTAAGTAAAAGTATATAAGCTTCAGCAGCAAAATGTAGTTAAAGCAAATCTAGGTAACCTCTTCTGAGCAGCAGCAACAACAGAGCAGCAACTCTGATGATGCCACGAGTGGTAGAGGACACTGATGTATTTACTGAGTTGATATCTGAGCAGTGAGGGTACCGCACTATTGTAACATGAGGGAACGATTTGGCTTCTGACTGATCAATATCTGAATCCACAGCAGATGTGTGTTAAAATGCTAAGAGCTAGTGTGACTTACGTTACAATCCACATCATCTTCACACACCACAGTAAACACAGTCCAGTGGCTGCTAGTATGCATCTTACCTCACTGATATAACAATATAAGTTACATATTGGCAAGACAACAAGTGACAAGTCGCTTATTAGCTGGAAGACCCATCCGTACAGTCTCATAGAGATGAAGTTACATCCAGGCAACTACTGTTTCTCACAGGTGATTGTACCTGCTCACCCAAGTTACATAGCATGAGAACAAGCATTTGAGGCATGAACGAATGACATCAGATTATTAATACTCAAGCATCAGTGTTAGAGCAGCATGTTACTGCTGTAGTTGCTGGAGGTGGAGCCAATTTCAACTACTTTATATACAGTTAGATAGTTCAGTCAATTGGTCTCCAACCAGATAAATCTGACAGGTCACGAGAGGAACGAAGAAGAGAAGAGTTCTGGTGCACAAATTGTTGTTTTTAGGACTTTTTTTTCTAATCTTTGATTTTTTGTTAAATACTGGATCCTTTGAACATTTATTGAAATGAAACCATGTGAGAAGTTTACAGGAAAAAATCACTATTTGGTCAAGCTATTAACAACTCAGACATCTGAAATGTGAAGCATGAAGTAGCAAATGGTACGTCAAAATTGTACTGAAGTATAGTACTTGAGTAAATGTACCTAGTTACGTCCCACCACTGACTGTCATTCAGTTATAGTTGGAGATAGTTACTGATACAGGCCGGTTTGATCAGAAACACTGAAGCCAAAGCAGATAATTACTGTTAACAACTTGGTTTGGCGTAAATATTAACATCGTGAAACCTCAGAAGAAACTGATTGCATCTTGCCTCTGATCACAAGCTGTGATTTACATTTGTATTTTGTTCTCAAGTCTCTCTTGAAAAATAAATCTCTAGCAAAGTTTCCATTTATTTATTTATTTTTTGTATACCAAATTTATAGAAAATCAGCAGTAAAAAAAGCAAATTAATGTTATGGTAAATATCAGGAGTTTTCGGAGGCTCATTAAGAAAAAAAGTTTTTGCTCAGATTTCAGCTGTGGACTAAAATGCTCAGCTCAGAGTTTTTTTATGAAAAAATAATTCATTCATTATTCATTCATTAAGAAAAACCTCTCCTCACTATCACTTCCTACAACCACAGACAGCTGCAGGATAAATGCATAAAGCAGCACTTAAAATGAATGAGGATGATACATGAAGTGGGACTAAACCAAGACCTTATAAGTGGTTTTCTGAGTGTTTTTCGGTTCTGTTAACACAGTGCCTCTGCTGTCAAATGAGATTCACAAACTGTTCTGGATCCACTGTGAGGGAATCCTGCCTCAAACATGAAAATCCACTTCTTGCTCTGCTCATCGTCACCTGAACCAAGCGGCGACAGTTTCTCCTTCCAGACATGCGCTACAGAAATCTCTCCCCAACCGCCTCAGGAGCAGCACTTACACCATATGACAGAAAATTTCTCCAGAGCTTTAAGTCTAATGTTGCCTGAGGGGTTGTTTCAGTGAGACAGCAGAGATCATGTTTGCATCACAACATGCAACAGGCTCCAGTGAAATTCACGATAATCCACCACTTCTTTCTGTTTTCTTTAGAGGCAGTAGTTGAGCAGCCGTCTGACAACCAAAATAAGTCTGTTATCCCATATTCTACACTTTACTGTATATTAAAAGAGATAGCAATAACACAGTAATAACAGAGTGCTGTGCTTAATATACACATATCTTAGTCCAAGATGAAAATAAAACCTTATTATATCCAAGCAATCCATATCAAGAGCGTATGCCCGACTGAGAATGAGTGTAAAATCTTTTAAATTGAGGATATGGATTATTAAATTGGGAGCGCAAATTACTTTTTTCTTCATGGCCCCTCCTGGGCTATGTGAAATATGCTTCAAAAAATTATTTACATTTTTAAAAATATTTAAAAAAAAACAGATGCAGGAAATCAGAACATTATGTAAAAAATGCAAGAAGTGAATTTTATTTTAACTAATTTAACACACACGAAAATCACCGAACTTTATTATGAAATCTTGCACTTTAAAGTTGCCTGAAGCACAACATCAAACAATGTCTACAACTCATTCTTACTTGTTATTGTCTTACTCAACGTAACATAAAAAGATGTAATAACTTCCAACTTGTATCCAAAATGTCCTGATTACCTCTGTTTGTTAACTTCATCATCCTGGTATCGTTTGTGTTTCTTCAGTGGCGTTCTTAGTGTAAACTGTACCCAAAACTTAACAGTTACTAGGGCTGTCCTCAACCAAGGATTTTCTTGGTCGACCAGTGGTCGTGCATTCACTCCGACTAATCGAATAATCGCCCCGCCCCCTCCCAAAAAAAAAAAAAAAAAAAAAACGTGATATGCTACACAACTGCGAGGCGGCCGTCTCTCTGCGCATTTACCACTAACGGCTAGGGTAACCTTCATGCGATTTTCAACCATGCAGGCATTTTAAAATGGTTATGTTGTCTGATTGCCTGAAATATGTGATGTAAGCCTGGTTGATTTACATAACTAACTATCCTACATAAAAATCAGTTGAATGCCTAGTTCTCCCAGTCGGACCTTGGCTGACAGAGTACACTGCGCACAGCACAGTCTGCGTCTGTTACAACGGCAAATTATTATTTCAGATTCTGGTATTCAGGATGTGTCAAAACTAATTAATCAGAAAGACTCTTAACATTCTGATGAATATTTATTTAAAACACGTGATACACACACATTGTTCATGAAAGACGATTGTAACAATGAAAATAAAACACAGCCTTAAACTAATACAACTTTTTTCGCTTCTTTTGATATTTAGGATAACGAATAAAATATGATAGCTATCAGATTCCAATGACAAGTACACACCTATTAAAATTAAATAATAATTAACAACCGGCAATCGGCGAATCTGAAACACGTCTTAGTGCAAATAAACAGACGAACGCAACGGCAACTAATTAAATAAAAACTCAATGTATAGGCCTAAAATAAGATAATAAAAAGAAGATAATAAGAAGTGAACTCCGTGTCTTGCTTACAATGAAGCCGGCCGTGGAGAAGATGCGCTCCGATGGCGTGGACGTGGATCGGATGGAGTGAATGCGCTTGGCTGCTCTGGCCAGCTTCGGGTAGCGCTCCTCGTTTTTTAGTGGTCCCGACTCAACTTTTGTTTTAAGTACCGTTTCATCTCACTGTTATGTTCTTCTGTTTGGTGCTCCTCATCTGGATATCTCGTCCCACTTGTCTTTTTCGTTTTCTTCTTTGGTGCGGGGCCAGGTTCGTCGTCATCACTGCTGGCGTGCTGGACAGGCTCTACTGCTGGAGATAGACTCTCAGCTAAGTCCAACACCGTAACATATGCCTGGTCCCGGTTCTCTTCCTCCATGAACTGCAGATTTTTAGACTGCAGCTTTGATGTATATGCTGGAGTGCAGCTCATCGTTTAGCTCCCACCTCTTGTCAATTTCCTCACGAAGTGGTTTCTTCAGTTCTGGCGCAGCCGCACTGTCATCCTCACTCCGCAACAGGTGTTCTTTTTAGAACTAAAAAATTTAATTATTATAACTTCTTCCAGACACGGTGTATGCCAACAGTAAATTAGTGGCATGGCGACTTCCTCTATCATACTCGTCAAATTAAAAGCCCTTCAGCCCTTCGAAAAGACGCGTTTTTTTCCCTCCGACCAATCGACCAATAGAATTTTAGTCAGCTAATATTTTTTTGGTCGACCAACGACTAATCGATTGTTTGCCGTCAGCCCTAACAGTTACCTAATCTTTATATGAACAGAATGCAGGATGATATTACATCAATTCCCTAATCCTACAGAGCTTGTTAAGGCTCGTTAGGGGCGATAAGGCAGCTGACAGCCACTAATGCCGACTAGAGAGACTTCAAATGTGTGTAAGAGTGTTTAAAGTATTTCTAAGGTTTACCTGTGTGTGTGTGTAAATCAAACATGTCTTCAGGTCTGTGTTTACTCATAGAGTATCTTTCAGGTACTTCTGAGTGTGAGCATGTGTGTTAAACGTCTTTTCCGCTGCTCCTTAATGTTTGATAGGTGGGGAGTGGCGGGCGCTGTCTTATGTATTTTTAAAGGGAAAGTTACGCCAGCGTTCTGTGCTTTGTTCTGCCTTTTAGCTGGCCTACTTTAAACTTTGTTAAAGCAGCAGCACAGAGTCAGATGTGGACTTGCTGTCATAAACAACATTTTCACACCTTAGAAGCACCAACGTCAGCTCAGATCACAGTAAGCAATGTATGTATAATACCTTGATGTATTTTTGAACCATAAACAAGATCCACACTAGCAGCCCCGTGAGGCTGTGACGCTCATTAAACACTAACAAGAGTGATACCTTCATGTTTCTTAGATTACCAACCAGCGGGGTCAAATAATGCAAAGTTTGCTCTGAAGGTAGCGCCCATGGATGTATTATAGGAACTGGATACCAGATCGCTGTCGCCATTTCTTTGTTGGGAAAACTGCACAAGGTACCTTTTTAACTTACATTAAAATAACTGATAGATAGAAAAGCATCTTAGTTATTCCCGAAAATCCCAATCTGCCCACCAAAAACTCTTACTGTTTCTGACGTGACGTGACTGTCAACATGTTTCTTCATGGACTCCGTGGTCAGAAAAACAACACACTCCAACATCCTCGTGTAAAGCTGCAGAAATGGAAAAGAAAACACAGCGATCAGCAGGATTCTGGGTGTTTACATTCAGATATGATTTGAGTGGCGTGTCAATCATCTATACTGCAAAAAAACACACACACACAACAAAAACAACACACTCACCGCTGGGAGTATGTGTATGCATGCGGCATCAAGGTGTGTGTTTTCACCTCTCTGTACAGAAATAGATTTATTTATGAGGGTTTTTTTCCCCTCTTTAAAGTGTCTGTGTTCACTTTCTTGTGATTAATGTGGATATAAATGATTCAACTATATAAACGTGTGTGCATTAATATTTGTCTTTATGTGCGTTTCTGTATATCTTAATGTGTGTGTTTGTAACTTTACGGTTAATAACCTTGTGCCAGTTTTTACCCCAAGTATGAATTATTCAAGCACAAACACACATGTCCATGCTATTGTGTGACTGTGTGCATTTGTGTGTGTGTGTGTGTGTGGGGCCAGCCGACCTCCGATCACTCCCGATTTCCTGGCTCCACTGCTGCGAATATACGGCCTGTTTGATCCATATAAAAACTGTTATGGTTTATTGATCAGAGATATGAATTATGAACGGTGTGTTTAAAGCTTCACAGAGCCGCTGGGACACCCTCTGATGATTAATTATTAACCTGTGATACAGAATAGAAAAATATGACTGTTTGTGTAATGAAGCAGGTTTACATCTTCTGTGTTTTGTTTCAAACATCTTTTCTCCAAGCTTCTCTAAGTTTTAAATCAGACCAGCCAACACTTTTGTTTTTCCTGAGTTTCTTCCCGTATTTCAAGGCCATCTGCCAGCGTCCTCCCGTTTTGTTTGTTTGTTTCTCCAGGAAACTCCCGTAATTTGCATGGCCCTCAAACTTTAGTAAATCATCATATACAGATCTACAGATATACATGTTTGTCTGACGCCAAGTTGCCAGACACACCATCACACACCATCCACAATTTCAACCCATCTGTAACCCCAACCTGGCAACCCACAACTCTTTTCAATGAATTCAATGAATATTTTCTGTTTTTGTTAATGATGTTGGATGCTGTTCCTTCACTGTGCAAAAACGTTTCCCTAAAAACATAAATGTTGATAAAACAATATTAGATTATTATTATTTTTCAAAAATCCTTTTTTATATAAGAGACACGCATAATTAGGTGGCTCTGAAAAGTAGATTTAGCTTTAAGTCACTCAAATATCAGCTTTTCTCTGTCCATGAAAAGACAAATGTGTTGATTCATGCAGCTTGTTTGAGCTTCACGGTAGTATTTGAAGCCACATTAGACAAGCTAAACCTCCAGCTTTTGAATGCTTAATCATGTCGAAACACAACATTTCATGCAAAACCCGACAGCAGAAAATCTCCCTCTCAGTGTCAGTAATCTCTTTCACCACACGTCAGCTCCCCAGAGGCCCCACAGATCAGACAATACATATGGACACAGGAAGTGCGTAATGAAGCTCAACACATCTTAAAAGGTTTTTAATAGCTTGAAAGACATTGATCTGTGTGCTAATAAAACAGTCTGCTCATATTGCTCCTATGAGCCCAATATTCAGCTGTAATAATAAAAAACCCTTTCACAGGGATTGGGGGGTGGGGGGTATTTCTAATGCAACTCTGTTTCAGTTCATACCAGCTATACTGCTTACAGTACATCTATGTCTCATTGATTTACGGGTTTAATTACGCACTTGATAACACTGCAGCCCACATTATATAAAGTAACCAACAACTAGTCCAAACAATATTATAAAATAGGTCACTTGTCACTGCCTTCCAAAACTCACGCCACTTCATACAGGTCATGGTTTAAAGGCTCATCCATCCAACACAACCTCCTCCCTCACTTTGTGGTGCTATAAGAACGTCACGCTAGTTACAAGCTCGCAGTTGCATCTTATGGTCGGTGCCATCTTTTCTGTTTGGAGCCAGGAGCTTCCAAATAAGGAGGGCAAGGTGTCACCTTTCATGTTACCCCCCGACCCAGGTTAACGCTAGCTTACTGGGAACACTGAGCCCTTCACGTTAGCTAAATTATGCTAACAGGGCAGGTATCGTAAGTCATAATAAACTTGAAATATTGAGAATATAATAATATATTGTGAAATGCGTGAAATATTGCAAAAATAGTCAGTGTGAGTCCCGGAGCTGGGGTGAGCAGCAGGTGAGCCAACTGTTATTTACAGCTATCAATCAACGCCCACATGGCAAAACCTTTTAAATGTAAATATTTTCCTCAATGATAGTAAACTGAATATTTTTACGGACTGTCGGTCAGGATAAAACAAGACATTTGAGGTTTTCACCATAGACGTGACTGACATTCACCATTTTATAGAGAAAACAACTAATCAATTAATCTATAGGGTAGATATTTGCCTTCTATGCATCCCTGTACACCTCCTCTGTTGCAGACTTTCTTTTCAATAATCAGACCAGAGCCGGTGGAGTGTTTTTTAACAGAAAACACACACCAAAAAAAAAGCATCTTGAACCCACCCACAGAGTTGACCAGCATAAATAAATTCTTAATAACTTCCTGCAGGTGATATTACAAACCACCTCCTGTAATTTGGCTTCAGCTAAAAAGCTTTCTGTAACTATGAGTGTATTTAACAAGCAGCGTGGCTAAATATTTCATCACCCTCAACCCTCCGGAGTATGAACTCAGCAGCGGCTCTGTGTTGGACTTGGCTGCTTCAAGAATCAGCTGACTGCTTTAACAGCCTGTCTCATCATCATCATGACAGTTTTGTTTACCTGTCACCTGTGCGCGTTTGTGTGCGAGTCTCAGCAGGTGAAGCAAACCAATTACAGCTGCCAGTGTCCCTCTCAGCTGTTCCAGAGGGAATGTGCAGAGAAAGCAGACGTAAATGGGAGCAAAACTCTTCTGAAGCAAAAATGTTTTTGCTGATTTCAGCATCTCAGCTCTAAGCACAACAAATTGTGTATTCCCCCTCCTCCAACCGGTTTCCCTGACACACACTCTTTCTTACTTTCCCTCTATAGAAATACGTGTGTATGTATTGCTCTATACAAAATGCATAATCTCATCTCTTATTCTTTCTTTTTTCACTCATGCTGTTCAGAATCTGCAGCGGTTTTGTCTGTTTTTGTTGTTCTGTTGATGCAACAACAACAACAACAACAGCGATTATCAGCCTGTATTCAGTCGCTAAAAGCTTTAACGTTTACTCCTCTAAACACTTACTGTTCACTTTTTAGGTCTAAGTGTCTAATAGAGAGCTGCTACAACCAGCTAGTTCCTGTGTTTGTCAGACAATAAAGTTGCCAGCTGAAGCGATCTCACTCAACACTGGCCCAATTTAAAAAAATAAAATAAAAATGTTGTTCATTAGTCACTCAGACCTAAAATAATGGGATAATAGGGTTGAAATATGCCAACGTTTCCCTTTAAGTAAACAAGACAAGACGAACTGAGGAATTTAGCTTGGTGGAGACCGTGTTGGCCACCATGACTACACAAAAGACTCAACAGACTGCTGCAATCCCCCAAAGGAGAAGATCACATGACCACTAGCTCAGTTTAAAGATTGTTACAATGAACACACTTCCGTATTTATAGCTGAAAAAAAGACTTTCCTTGTGTTTGTACTACATTGATGCCATTGAGCTGTCATTTTATTATCTGATATTTCTCAGTCTGCTCTGTATGTAAAAGCTCAATGGATTCAAAAGGATAAATCTTGTACTAGTCTTCATTTAAGTACTGAAGTCTTCTGTATCATGACTCGCTTTAGAGAAATATAATGGGCATGAAGTTTCTCTTTGTTTGAGACAAATGATGTGAATTCAACGCACGAAGCTTAACAACACAACAGAAATCAATTTGTTTAATACAGACAGAAGCTCAGCTGCTGTGTTAGATGACGCCTGCGGCTGAAAAACATTTCTTTGAAAAGAATCACACTGAGAACCATTGAAATTAAAATAGTAATAGCTGTCTGTGAAGTCCATTGAGAAATAATTCAGTTCTTCACACTAGCTCTGTTTTATACTTAAAGTCTTATTTCACAAATCTGAAATTACACAATTGAACTGGTTAAAGTAAATGTTCCTTATTTCACTGAATGTTCATCACTGAATGTGCATCTTTCTCAACCTCACCTGATGACAGTAACCACATATTCGTTTGTTTTTGTTTTTTTGTTTTTTTGTTTGCAATAATTTTTTTGTGCCTCGTCCTTTTTAATCTGCCAGTTTGTGGTCACTGAGCCTGTGCATGTGGTTGGGATCTGTCTCCGCTTTCTATCTCTGACAGTAGAGAGATATTCATAATCTAACATCCTTATCTACTCTGACATTTAGTTTCTTCTTTCCAATGTGTCTCCAATGCTGTGGGTGACTCTAATCGTGTGTGATATGATGTATTTGGAAAGCAGTGTTGGTGTGAGACTGCTCAGAGTGTGTCTGAGAAGGGGCAGTTCATCTCAGCACTGACATACGGGACTCTCTCTCTCTTTTCTGGGCTCAGCTCTTGGGTTTGGAGAGGAGGGTCTCTGATAATCAACATAAGATCATTTTTTGAATGTTGATTATCAGCGGGTATCTGCCTAATTCTTATCTACATGCATTTGTTGGTGTTTTTCTGTGTACGTGTAAAATGTATCTGCAGAATTTTGCATGCAAATATTCTGTTAGATGTTTAATCAACAGACATAACTGTGATGACTAAGTGGACCCGATACTTCACTACCATACAGTGCAATGTCTTACATCACACTATCAAATATTTATATTTTAATTGGAATTTGGAAGTTTCTTTCTTTCTACAGGCCATTTCACCCACTACAGTTGGCAGGGAAATAAAATCAAAATAAATACAAACACTGATGCTTTCCTACTCTGTAGTCTACATGAAAACTATTATGGTTCAGTAAATAGCGGCTGGTTCAAGGGACAGAGATGCTGAATGTAGTTCAGGGTCGGTGTGGAACTAAACAGACAGAATATTTAATTAGCTTTCTATATGGATTCTGTGTTAGACTGCATTATTTTATCTAGATGCACCTAATAAACTGGCAGCGGAGTGTTGTTTTATTTTTAGTAATTTAATTGTGTCTCCTCAAACACTGTGTCAAATGAATCAGTGCTGTGTGGATGACATGGAACATGGTCATTATTAATGTTACACAGGGTTTGAGTGTGAAAATGAACCTTATTAAAACAACTCTTGTCTGCTGCACAACAACATCACACAACACAACAAATGAGGTCAAAGACAATGAGTTAAATTTCGTTATGAGACATCAGAGTTCCTCTTGTGACAATGATGCAGTCTGCAGAAAACTGTCTCTTTCCCTTCTTCAGGCTCTTAATCTTATTCTTTATCCAGTTTCGCTTCTTCCACACACTCCTCCCTGCCTCTGAGAGATGGTGGGAGGTAAAAACAGAGAAGCAGAGGGGGAGGAAAGAGAGGGGAAGAGAGGGGGCGGGAGGCTGAGAAGCCATTTTATATCTGAGTGACCTGGAAATGTCAGAGATGAGGAGCGAGAGTTTTTACAGGACTCTCACAGACACTTACTCTCTCTCACACACACTAAATACAAATTGCGATTCTGTCACACACTTTCTTTGAGACATGTTTGTGAACACACTTAGCACACAGCCCTGCAGGTGCTGTTCTCTCGCTGTTGTAAAAAGGACTTTTGCCTTTGAAGTAACTGAATGAAAATCAAAAAGCAAGTTGTATTACATCAACTGTGAGAAACGTTTGCACGCCGGACACGGTGGCGAGAGGAAACTGCTGGACATCTGAGAATGTCATGACACACGCATGACGTCAACACACTGAAACTGTGTTCAGATATTTGGCACTAATTACTAAGTGGTTGTAGCTGCAGTTATTGAGTGCGTTCAAACTGGAAACAAAATTGTACATAATTTCCAGGAAACAACAATAATGTAATTATAGGGGAAACAAAGGTAGTTACAGTCGAGTTCATTTTGCTTAAAAGCCATTTCTGAAGATTTTCAGAATATGTCAGGCTATTTTCTATATTTATTTTAATGTAGATTAAGCTCATGTTGTGAGTGATTATGTATCAGGCTTTGGATACACACACAATGTTTGTTAGTAAATCAATATGTTGGCATTGTACGTTTCAGCAAACCAACCGATACATTGTACGATAAATTTTCATTAAGATGCTTTTGGGAAACACTTCTTCAGTAGTTAAGATGGACTTTGCGGTGCTTTTGGGAAAACAAAGCTGCTCCATTTGAACTCTGGTATTCATACCATATTCATTTTTTTTATTATTGAAACATTTTAAAGCACTGTTTTAAACACTTCTGACAAGAAATCTGTCCAGGAGATCCTGGACGTTAATAATATACTCATTATATAGCATTAACATTCAGTTTATAATCTAAAAATGTAAATGTGTTCCAGTTTGACCCGATGGTTCCATGAAACCTATTTGACTTTTGTATCTGTCGCCATTAAATCTTCACAGTTCACTTTATATGTATCACGTGAGATTTGTACAAAATGGTGTATTTCTTGTGATTACAATGACAGAAATCAGGGAGTCTGATGACTGAATGTAATGCTTAATATCTTCATCTCTCCTCCGTGATTAACCCAAACATCTGTGCTTTCACTGTCAGTGGAAACGCTCAGTTCCACTCTGACAACGCAGTAAAGAGAGCAACACATGAATCAGATTATTTCACTTTTGTTCAGCTGTATTAAAGAATATTAAGGTCAACGCAATTAATTGGAATAAATTAACTGAAAGTGTGCCAAGTGAATTTTGTCTCCAATTGTACCAGATGGCAAATGTATCAATGTTTTAAAATGACAGCATAGGGATGGATGATATCACTGAAACCAGTATCATATTCATTATTATATTGTAATATTTTCCAATGTCAATATATATTAGTGATAGGGAAAATGTATGAAAATCTGCCCATCTTCATGTAGAGTGATGAGGGTTATTCTTCATGTTTATTATCAATAAACTAATCAGTTTATGTTCACATCTGAAATCACCTTTAGCTCTGCTCATCTACAAATCCTCTCTGACTCTTTGAATTTTTGGCACATGTACAAAAACAAACATTAGGATCAAATTAAAGACCAAGAAATGCCATCCATGTTCTCATGTGACTGGAGTTTTAAACACCCCATGAGCACCACGTTTGTATAAATATAAAGTAATTACCAACAGTCAGTGTCAGAGGCTTAGTGTTACGGTAATGCTGCTGGATCATTGGCTTCATGTGTTAAATTCCGGTCTGGAAAAAAAAAAGACCAGCATGCTGTACTGGCAAAGAGGAACAGAGTGTTCGCCAGCAGAAGCTCAGAAACAGGATGAATCATCACAAAGCTTTGGCCGGAAAAGTAACCACAACTGAACCAACACCTCAGTGCCACAATCTGCACAACAAATACACTGTCTGGAAATGCACAAAGCTCTTATTTACAGCAGAAATTATTGTCAGAAATTGTTTGTGTTTTAAAACACTGATCCACAAAAAATAGACATTTATGCATGCATGCACAGTGTCCATCACCTGAAATCACTTTAATATCACAATATTTTGGTCCTGCTACCTTCATCAGGCAAATGGTGTGCTGTGTGGGATGTTGACAATATTTTCCAAAAATCACATGACAAAATACAACCCATAGTATTTAAAGTAGAGGAAGACTAACAGGCAATCTAAAAAATGAGCGGTTAGTAATCAGTAATATTTCAAAATTCATTTTTACGTACAAGAAAACAATGCAAAGAAAATGCATTTCATAGACAAAACGATTAATCAGAGAAAATATTAATCAATAATGAAATAAGTTAGTTGCAGCTCGAGTTTATTGATGTAAATTTATTTGTCAATAATTATAACATCTCCTATGAAGACATATTTTATTTTATAAACCGTCTTTTACTGTATTGCTATTCACTACTTGGCAGTAAAATGTTACCTAAAACTGAGCTGAAAACTCACTATACTTCTCTGTAGGTTCATTACTAGGAGCCACACCAACACATATTATTATAAAAAATAATAATAATTAAAGCTACTTTAAAGTCTCAATTAAAAAGAGGGTTACAGCCTGAGGAAAAAAAATTATAAGTTTAATGTATATTTAAACACGAACACTTGACCCTTGCCACCATAAGTAGGTAGCACGTGAACCCAACACTGAATGTACACAAATGAATTCTGAGGAAACATGAATAAATGCAGAGTGAAGCGTTTAATCAACAGAACTGATTTCTTTTGGCCTCTGTTTAAAAAAATAATATCTAAAACCCATAAAACTACCCTGGAGGCAGAATGAATAATCTACTATCTGTGTTTTCCTTTTGAATAAACACACTCCTTCACACACACGCCTGTGACAGCATGCCCACTTCTGTTATATCCCTTAACTTTTTATTTACACATTTCTCCTCATTATTCAGTTTGGAAATAATTTGTGTCTCTGTTTGTCAGGGAGAGGTTTTGTTTTACTCGGTGAGATACTTTTGGAAACCTCTCAGGGTTTGTGTTTCGCTCTATTATATGAAGCCACGTAACCAGAGTGAATAATACAACTCATCCATGCAGCATTCTGTGTGTGGAGATATGCAGCTGTTTTTCCGTCCATTCATCCGTCCATCCATCAATCCACACAGTCTTTTATCCATCCGTTCATCTATACATCCCTTCTGCCAGTCAGCCTTTTATCCATCTGTCTGTCCTTTATTTTTACTCAACTAGGCAATTTAGTAATCATGCATCCATCCATTCATCAATTCATTCATTCATATATCATCGATTCATCAGTCCATTCTTCCATCCAGTCTCTAATTCATTCCTCCATTCATTTATTATCCATTCATCCAGCCAGGCTGCCGTTCTGACAGTTAGCCATTTATCCATCTATTAATTTGGGAAGTTGTTTATCCCTCCAAACAGCCACTCTTATATCCATCCATCAATCATTCTTTCTATCAGTCCATCAAACTATGCAGTCATTTATTCATCTATTCAGCTTTTTATTCATCCATCCATCTATCCAACCAACAAACTATTATTCTTCCACCAAGCCTTTAATCCAACCATCCAATCTACCCATTCACTCATTCACTTCATCCATTTATCCAGGTAGCGTTTTATCCATTCAGTCTTCCTCCTTCATCCATCCATCCATCCATCCATCAGTCCACTCATTTAGCCTTTCATCCATCAAGCCATTCATGAAATCAGTCCTTCCATCTTTCCATTTATCCATCTTTCCGCCAACTTCCATCTCTCTTTCTATCCATCCATCCATCCTGAGACAACTGACCCCTGATTAAAAAGAGCACAGATAAAGACAGAAATTTGGTAAAAGAGGAAGAAAAAATGGTCGCAGACATTGCTTCAAATCACATCATCACGCCAAATTACCCACAAGTCTCTGCTCATTTGTCTCCTGTTGTGTCCAATCTGTCTGTCTGGCTGCAATGCTCCGCTGGACAGCGCTGTTAGGCCTGAATGGTTTCTAGATCCCTCTCTGATAATTGGGTTTAAAAGAAGAAAAAAATAAACTGTTACAGGGAGGAAGTTGAACTGCAGGGGACATGAATTGAAAAATGTCTTATGTTAAATCCCTATTTGAATTTGTGGCAGTTTAAAAACACAGACGATTAAGTATAGCTGGAAGGAGGGAAGACAAAGTGTGAAAAATTAATCTGGAAACTGAATCTAAACATTCTAACTGGGTCACATGTTTTACTGTCCTGAGTTTCTGTTTTATTAAACAACACTGATGAAACTGGGAGCAGATTTTAGCCGTGCGTGTGGTTCAGGTAAGGACCGGGTGTGGGCAATTTTAGTCATTCACTCTCCCACAGCATACCTATAGGTGCACAGGAAGAGCGAGGGAAGGCCCAGAGGTTGCCCCACCATGGCAACCAGCAGCTGCAAGTGGGGTGACACACCTGTAACTGCAGGCTTGCATAACTACTATCGTCCCCTAACCATAACCCCACGGTTGTTATTTTAGCCATGACAATGAAGATGGCCTAACTTTAAGGAAGTAGATTCTTTAACCCACGCCATGGAACTATAACCTTAAAGTGATCATTTTAACCCAAACGTGATCTTTTCCTAAACCTTATCAAATGTACGTAAACCTAACCAGACCTTAAGCACAGCGTTGTCACAACCTTTTTCAGCAGCAATGTGTAACGGTTTTGGAAAGCAAAGACAATTGATGTTGTCCTGCCAATTAGGGCGCCAGATTAGAAAACACTCTGGAGTCACATGATCAAACCATGTATTTGATTGTTTTGGAGGACTTGTTAAAAAAAAAGAAAAAAAAAAGACTGTCTGCTCATGTAAATACACAGACATATAGCAGAGAACTATGGTACTTTTCCCATCAAGGGATGCACATGTAGTGTTACTAAAGCAACATAAGAAAGATTCAAAAGGCTCCTTCTCTCTCTCTCTCTCTCTCTGTCTCTCTGTCTCTTTCTCTCTCTCTCTGGCAGTCAGTTTGAATTTACTGATTAGCCTTCAGCTAACCTGTGGAAGACAGGATCCGGGTCACATCTATCTGGATCAGGGCCGTCTGTTAATTTACCCTGTTGCTTTTGGCAAAATACCAACTTAAGAAGAAAGACGAGAGAAAACTGTATGTGTATGAACAATGACTTTTAGGAATGAAGTAAAAAAAAGTCGCTCAATAGAAAATGCCTTTATCTTGATATTACACAGTAAACTATAAGCAATGTATGTCGTTCTCCCGCTTCACTGCACATACGTGCATTAAGACAGTGTGTGAGCATGTTCATATAAGTGTGTTGACATACAGAGTGTATACTCTGTGCGTGTGTGTGGCAGGTAGTGGGCCAGTTATCAGGTCTGTCCAGCTGCTTCATGCTCACTAAGCTCTTTACCAGCCAACACACACACCTCCATCTAGTCAGATAACAGCAGCGTTTGTTTTTTTTGTTCTCTACATCTTTCTTTCTCTCAATCGCAGATTCATGTTAGAGAAAGTTAGAGACATTCCTATTGGTCAATTTGAAGATATATTATAAAGATGCCCCCAGGGTTGGGTGAGAGCAGGAGAGGATGAAACTACATGACAGACAATCAACTACGCAACAGCTTAGCAATTTATCCCGGATCTGCAGATGTGGGAAGATATGCAAAAACGAGACAGGCGTGAAGATACATCAGTCAAAGATGAAATGCTTACAACCTACAAGTAATGTGCCGGGGGAGGAGTCACATCACAGCCCCTAGAATCTGGTACCACAGTAGGTCTACTTGCAAGCAGCATCCAACAGGTATTCATAGATGACCTCACCATCACAGTGGGATCAGTACCAGAAGGGACTTGGTCCAGCTCACCTATTGAGCAAGGATGAAATTCAAATGTGCAAAATCCAAAAGACTGGTACAGAGGAGGAGGTGTGTTCAGAATCGGTTTCATCTGTGGTCTCAGAGTTTAAGGTAACAAATATATGCCAGACCATGATGTTAAACAGTGAAGATGCAAGAAAACGCCAGTCAGACATTAAGGTCAGAACAGGTCGCAAGTGGGCAGCCAGCAATACACTGAGGGAGGCTGGGTTTGCGCTGTTCCACCAGTCTCTGTTGTGTTCAATGTATAATGTTCTGCCTTCTCTATCAAACCTCCACACATGGGAGTTTGCAGAAAGTCCCAGCTGCACACTGCAGAAGGCCAGTCAACCTTGAGCATGTCCTGTCCTCAGGTTAAGTCCAGTGGATGGCTATACAACCATATTCTAATTTCTTGTGGAGCAGACAAGAAATAACAGTTCAAAACAACTTTCTAATGACCTTGTTTTGTTTACTTAAGGAGCAGCTCAAATTCCCAGATGAGATAACCCGAGCTTATAGTGCCCTGGGGAGAGACAGAGGAGGAGACACATGAGCACAAGCTAAAGAAATATCGGGTCCTCATCTAAAAGAGCCAACGGAATAGATGGAAGGCCTGGAAGTCGACTGCAGGGGATTCGTTCTGGCGAGCTCTTGGACTGCTTGGGATTAATGCCCAGCTTTGCGGCTGTTGGCCAACATCACCAAGCAGGCAGTGGTGGTATTCCGGTGGTTCTGGATAAAGCATAACAAGTGGTAGCAGAACCAACCTGGGGACAGGCTAACAACTAGGAATGCTGCTAACAACTAATACCCCTGTTGATTAAACAGAAATTTAGACTAGTCAACTAGTCTAAAAGTAAGAAAACACTCAGTGTGCATCATGAACACTGCACTAAAATGCCTGTGCTGAATATGGTTACATATTGCTTGAGTGTTTATATGCCAGCCATACTGCACTACGGTGCAACAAACATATTTTTGTTATGATGCTTTAATAAAATTTGTTTTCTACATGAGTTGCTGACAACTCATATCCTCCTCAGGAATCAGGGTCAAATAAAACTGAACCCGTCGTCGTAGTAATGTCTGCATGAGGGACACACCAATATAAAAATTAAATGACATCATTAACAGCCAGAAAAACTGGATCAGTGAGGTTTAATTTAAGCAATCAGATTATTTAAGACTGCAGACTCAACGTGTGAATCACCGTCCCTCCATCTTTCTTTTTTCAGACCTGCAGCTTCCTTTATCCTTCATCCTCCCATTTATCCATGCTGAAACGAATCCTGTCTAACACACACATACACACACACACACACAACCTGTCTCTAATTCCCTAAATCTGCCCGAGTCATCTGGAGTCACAGCTAAATCTCCTGCAGGCTTCAGTGTGCATGTGTGTGCTGAAAGCCTCAGAGCAGTTCTGGCTGAATTTAGAGCACAAAGATGCTGATCAGTGAGTTGTGCGTCTATGTTACATGAACGATATGGCAGCCTTGAAACTGGCCAATGTAGCGAGTAGATCTCAAACTTTTTTTTTAGCTTGGCAGAATTTTCACTATTATAGAGGAAATATTCTGCATATTTTCAGGTCTATACTTATAATGTGGGGCTCCTACAGAATATCTTTGCATGATTTACAGTTTGAAAGTCTTAAAAAAACATGCTTTTTTAGTTTTAGCGACCTCTCTGCACAGTGAAAGCTGACACTAAAGGGGTCCTGACCAAGCAAGAACTGGATACTGGATATTTTTTCGCTGCAATACCTCAGGTGGCCACTAGGACAAGTTGGTGGCAAGGCTTAGTGGTATTAGCTCTCCTAATATGTCCATGGCCCAGAGGCTACATGAACAAACTATAGTAGTAGGATTTCGAAATCTAAACTTCTTAAACACATCTGCACATGTTGGATCTAAATCAGAGCCAAAATATATGCAAACAGCACATGTAACAACCTTAGCATCAACTTCAGCAACAAGACTACAGACAGAGTGATTTGTGGGCATGTGCGAACAATCTGATGTCATCATGACAAGGAAGTAGAGATAATGAAGTGTTGAGAGCACACTGAAGGCCGGACTTCAAGGCTGGAATATTTGTTTACCTCAGGTTTCTGATCACGTTTAACACAGAGATCTGAAATTATAATAGTATATAATTGAAGTCAGAACATTTTTTTGTAAATGCATCTACAATCATCTCATTTATCCCAATCATAACAGTAGAGCAGACAAACGATGTCCTGCCAATTATTGCCGATAGGAGCAACAGATAAGAAAACGCTTGTATGTGTCGCTCTGGAGTCACATGGTCAAACCACGTACTTGTTGCATCTGGGAAGAGTTCACGCTGAGGTCAGATCTCAAACATTTGTCTGGGATCGTCAAATTATGAGTTGAAGTCTGCATAAGATATCACAACCATCAGGCTCACGCATGGCAAAAAAGATTGTTAATTCTCCTTATTTGCTCTCTGTGTGTGTGTGTGTGTGTGTGTGTGTGTGTGTGTGTGTGTGTGTGTGTGTGTGTGTGTGTGTGTGTGTGTGTGTGTGTGTTAGTTCTTCCACAGGGAAATCTTTCAACTTTCCAACACACTGTATTCCCGCACCTCTCTCAATTCCCTAGTGTATGTTGTGGTGTGTTTTTGTTCCCAGAGCACATTTGCTTTCCGCATCATTCAACACCCCTCCAACCATCTATCACTGACACACACACACACACACGGAACCAATCTGGTAACTCCAATCTTTAATTTCAACTCACAGACACACTTAAAATTAAATTTCAGGGCTGAATAATTAAATTAAGAAGATTCAGTTGATTTTATTTAGTCAGACAAGGATGTGTTCCTCCCTAAAAAAACTACCATTGTTCAGTTTTTCAGCTAAAACAGTCTGTTGTGGCAAATAATTCAAAAGATATTATACAAGATGATGATCTGAACCGTTATCATATAGCACTATTTATCGAGCTTACCCTAACATACAGCAATATTGTTCCACTTGATTGACTGTCATTTAATACTATACCACTGAACATACACTACATTAAATACATTATATATTTATGCATATACATAACAATATTTGTAGTATTTATTTTATTTTATTTATTGTATTCCTTATTATTCCCATTTCTATTTATTTACAAATTTATACTGATGTGAGACAACAAGTATAAATAAATTATAAATAAAGAGCTATATAATGTGATCTAATCTATCTAAACTGCTAACAGGAAACAAAAGGTGTGAAGAGTGCAAGAGGGGCTGAGATAAATATTGAATTAAGTGCTGGAATCATTCGTTTTAAGGTCCTACATAGTCTGGCTCTACAATGAACGACATGCTTGTCAGCTATGAACCAGTTACACTCCTCAGGTAACCTGGAACAAGCCATCTGGCAGATGTGGAAGAAATACTCAAATCCTTCATATACACAATCACCCTCATTTTGCCGTTATATATATTATATATATATATATATAGACAAAATGAGCAAGTGTGAAACATAGTTATTAAGAACTAAAATCTGAATATAACACATGGAGCTGTTTAAATCAGTTACTGATGTAATAAATCCTTTTGATGCATAATAATCTGCATATATTGTTGAGTATAAATCTGTATTAAAATATTAGTAGGTGTTTGTAGAAGTGGGATTAATCTTTGGTGTACTATCGAAGGATTACTGATCGAAGAATACGGAGCAGCCTACGGCACCACCAGACTCTGAGGAATATTTAATAAGTTTAATAAGGAAGGAGTTTAACTTAAAGAATGACTTAAAAGACAGTTAGCTGTAAACCAGTTGATGTTTTTCTTTGGAGAAACTACTGTGCTGCATCACAAAACTTCTACAATGAAATATTTTGCAAAGACATGCAGATTATTTAATTTTCCGGTGTAATCAGGCCTTTAGTTAACGTAAAACAACAGACAGGAAGTAAGATATTCAAATAACTAGTTATACAAGTGGTAGCCTAATTTACTTTTTTTATTTTTTTTAAAGTACTGCTTTATAATAATTTGTAATAAATATTGTAGTCGTTCTTTTAATTTGGAAGATTTCGGAAATAAAGTAATGAGTAGGTGTGTGACACAAACACACACAGCTATGGCCGATCACCGAAACTCTGTCACTATGACAACGTCTTCTCATTTCCCTCGTTGTCGTTCTTGATTGGCTGCTAACAGTTAAACTCCATTTGGAGTCAGGACCTTCCCGCTAGCTTATTGGGAACACTGAGTGCTGCACACTTGGAATAACGTTAGCTACTTTAGCTAAATTATGCTAACAGGGTAGGTACTGTAATAAAGCAAGTAATCAGTGCAAGTCCCAGAGCCGGGGAGAGCAGCAGTTGCTCGGCCAACTGTCAATCACAGCTGTCAATCAACACCCACACGGTAGGATTCAAAGCTACTGTATGTCTTCAAATCTTCCAAAATGACCACCAGCACACTTATTACAGGGCCTGCATTTAGAGACTATGACGACTTATTGAGGCATTAAAGAGGAGTCAGTTGGAGCAGCTTGCTGCCATCGGTGACACTTTAAGGTTGCTTTGGCAAAACACATCCTGGAGAGATGAAACTGATTCTCTTCAGATTCTGAGGCGGAAATTTAACAAGCACAAAATGTTGTACTGTGCTATTAACTGTGAGCCCCAGAAGAAAGATATTCTTCTTGTTTTTCCCCCCCGTGTTGCCTGCAGTCAAGTTTCAATGACTACAACAGAGCCAATGAACTTAGATTAACACAGAAAACATCAGCAAACTAGCCATAACCACAGTAACTAGGAGCCTGAGGACACTAAAATACAGATTTAACGAGTTGGATCATTAGATGAAAAACATTCTCATCTGTCTCCAGATTTTTGTCTGTAGTTCCTCTTTCTGATCATTTAAAAAAATATTGTCAGGAATGTGGTGACAGACGATGACTTTTGACCTCCTTACAGGCTGCTCAACATGTTGGTGATCGAGGAAATGAACTCTCCCTTCATGTCAGTATAGATATTAGAAAGCTGCTTTCTGCGTGGAGCAGTATGAGCTGGCCTTCTGTGATTTAACTGCAGAGCTCGTCTGTGTTATTTATCCAAAAATAATCTCTACTGACTAGTCTGCAAAGGTGGTGGGTCCGTTTACTCAATTTCTAAGAAACATACTTTCAAATGTATGCTATTACTTTTGTTTCACTACATTTCAAAGAAAAGAAGGGAGTCTCCGTACAGGCTCCTGAATTTATGGATACCCGGCAGAAAGTGAGTCACCTGGTTTTATCTGTAGTCATTTGCACCTCCTCTTGATGGTTTCTCCTCTGTATATAAACTCCTCTGTGTGATTCTATGTGTTCAGGATGTTCACGAGTTCCTCACGTCAATCCTGTTGCAAATAAGAAACCTGTCCCCTTGGCTGCAGGAGAATGCTGCCAGAAAGACCCTACAATACAGCTGCCTGTGGAAGATCTGGTGTTTAAAATAGAGAACACCAGAAAATGAAGTTGTTGTTGTTGTTTTTTCACATATATCAGGAGACGCCTTTCTTTGTGTAGTGTTACATGCAGTCAGAAACAAAAGTTTCAGATGATTTCTGAGAAATTAAAGTGTTTTGAAAAGCTGTAGGAGCTTCGTTGGATTATTATCATAACCTCATTAATGTTAAGTTAACTTCATGCTTCATGTTAGCTCATAGTCACAAACTAAAAATGAAAGGAATCAGCAAGATGCAGGAGGCTGCATTTTCAAGTGAATTGTTCCTTTAATGTGCATATGTGGCCCTCAGTGTGCAAGGCAGGAAGAATTCACCATCCTGTCCCTGGACCTAGTTCCTGGAGGCCCGTTGGAAGAAATGCTGGAGAATTACCTGATGGTAAGTTTTAACTGGCCGTGTGTGTGTGTGTACATGCTATAGTTCTGTTCAGTTTATAAGACACAGCCTGTTGTCTCTGTGTTGTTCTGCAGCAGAAGCCATTGGAGTACAGAAGCGAGTGTGGCGTGACCAAATCGACCCAGCTGATGGTCTTTGAGACTCTGCCGAGGTGAGTGACATCACATCCATTGTAAACGTTGAACCACCTGACCAGAGTACTTCAACAACTGGGCTCTATTAGCCATAAAAGATCCTTGACATTTCAAATCAAATATAATGTTAATAATTTTGTTAACCATCTTGTTGTCTTTATCTACGTCTACAGAGCTCTCATCTTACATATAAAACACTTTCGCTTCACTGCCTTGTAGTGATGCTCCGATCGCCATTTATTGGGCCGATCACCGATACCGATCACCAAAAAAATTGATCGGCCGATTGCCGATCACTGCCGATCAAAGAATGAATTTAAAATTTTAAATACCGTATTTTCCAGACTATAGAGTGCACCTAAATATAAGGCGCACCCACTAAAAATTGAATGAAATATATATTTTGTCACATATGAACCGCAGCGGACTATAAGTCGCCGATATATACATACCCCGATACATAAGTGTTTATTCATATACTGAACTGATTGTTTACGAACAGTGCCACAATAAAAGCAGCATCAAACGCGGCAATAAAAGTGCTGATAAACAAAACAGAAAAGTCATTGATGGTTTTATTGATCTTCCTGCGTACTGAAACCATTATTGTGCAGTGTGCGGGAGGAAAAGGTGACAGCGGCTGTTAAAGCGCAACTGCGCAACTATTAAAGTCGCTTCATTCTCCCATGAAATGAAGCCACACGTCACTATTTATCTTCCTCCTGAGCATTTAAAACTAATGAACACCAAACCACTGTCACTTCATTTCTTCTGTGTACTAAAGACACTGAAGTCGTCCTCTTCAGTGTCAGAGTTGAACAGCGTCAGATAATCTTCATCACATATCGTCTCACCGCGGCTGCACGTAAGCTTGCCGTTAATGAATCTATGACGTAGATTCATTAACGGCAAACTGACGTGTCCTTACTGTTTACTTCACGGATAGCCAGATCGATGGCATTCAACTTGAAAGCTGCATCATAGGAATTGCTTCTGTTTTCCATTTTGAGGGGGTGACGGTGTAATAATATTATATACCTGTGACGGAGCAGCTCCGTCAATGACTGCAGCCTGCGCGCGCGCACACACATACACACATCCGGAAAATAATATGCCTTTATTTGAAACGTCGCTAATAATGTACGTCTCGTGATCGGCTTCCTGATCGGCATGTTTTTCCGATCGCCGATCAGGCTATTTTTAGACAATATCGGCCGATCATGATCGGCGCAACTCTACTGCCTTGTATAATGTGGTGAAGGTGCAGGACCCCGTTGTGTTATTCAGGGAGCTGGTGGTGTCCTCCAAACAGGTAAAGACATACAAATGGATATGTATGCAATATGTGTGAAGCTAATTTTAATGTGTTGCTCCTCAGGGAGGCAAACCCTGAAAACTCAATTTTGGAACTATTATCATTCTTGGAAGCTTTTGGTTCGGTCTCAGGTTATAAGCTGAACATCCAAAAGACCCAAATACTAAACTTCAATTACAAACCTAAACAAAACATTACCTCTAAGATGCCACTAAAATGGGACCTAGAACATATGAAGTATCTGGGATTCAACATCCCAAAAGATCTATCAAAGTTATACAACTTAAATTTTGATTTATTAAATAAAAAAATAAAGGAAGATATAAAAAGATGGAACCTCATTCCAATATTGAGTTTTGAATCTCGGATTAAATCGGTAAAAATGAATATCCTGCCAAGGATATTATATCTATTCCAGACCCAGACCTACTACTTTAATAGTACCATAACAGTCAAGATTGAATATTGGGGTACATGTTTTATTTACAGGCTGTGTTCGAAGGTTGTTGAAGGGTAAAAATAATAATGTTAATAATAATAATAATAATAATAATAAAGTTTATTAATAGCACTTATAAAGAATAGACTTTGCAGAAACGTGTTGGACATCTTGTGTCTAGTAGTTAAGTCGTCAGTCTGAATCACCACTTGCATTAGTTTTAAGTTTATTTCTAAAATCAAACATTCACTTTTTTTTGTGTATATAAAAACCTGAATTGACTGTAAAACCATTGTAGAGAATATTTTTAATAATCAGTGACATTTTGTCACCTCTGCACTTCTTCCTGCAGTGAATCATCAGAATATCAGCCCTCGCTACAGGCCTCGGCTCCACCAGAGACCCAAAAATAATGAATAAAAATAGTGGCTGACAGAAATGTGTGAACCGAGGAGATTCATGGCTATAAAAACACTCGTATTACAGTAAGACGAGAAGCAACAATGAAAAGCTTCTGTCACTGAAAAGTTACTTGTGTAACTTAGTTATTTTTGTGAATAAAGCATAAATACAAAGTGACACTGCTTATCTTAAGAATATTGATATAACATTAGTTGGTGGAAACACTTTTATTACATCACATTACATCTTTTGTCCAAAGTGAATTACAACTCGTGTTGACAGATTGGATGGTTTCCCAATTTTTTATTTAATCTGGTAGGTAAAAACTGCTCCAATAAAAAAAGTCAAGCCTCATCTGAGTACATTGGTTTGAGGACATCTCACCAAAGGACTGCACTTGAAAAGTAGCCAGCCGGCTAACACTGACACTGCCGTTGTCCTCATAAATAGATAAGTATATAGAAAGATAACTATAGAAAGATAGTTTTAGGCAGGTTGTGATCATTTGCGCTACTTTTGATACCACTTGGATGTTGATACTGAACATAATCAGTGATTTTTTTTTTTTACCAAAATATACAATCTTGCAGTACAATATCAGCACTTAGTCACACCAGCATTATGGTATTAAACTTTATTTATATATTCAGCACTGCTATCAACTATTTTGATAATCAATTAATCATTTCAGTCATTTTTCAAGCAATAATGTCAAACGTTCTTTGGTTCTAACCGCAAATGTGACAATTCTCTGCTTTTCTTTTGACAGAAAATGTAATATCTTAACAAGACCAAAACACTACATTTTTATTTTTTTTTTATTGTGACCACCCCTCTTGTAGTTTGGTAAGGGAACACAAACAATTTTTACTCCATGTATTAACATCGCTGTACATCACTAAAACAACTCGAAAACAAACAAACGCAGCCTGTACCTTCCCATCCCATACACCCTACACACTACAACAACTTTACTTTTACTTTAATACTTCAACTACATTTTTGCTGCTAATGCTCATGTTGTTTTTGCACAGATTATTTGACTTTTTCAGAATTTTTCTTTCCTCTTCCAAGTCAAGATTCATAATGGCTGAAGTGGAAATGATAAATAAAAGCATTTTGGATACAAATTCAGGAGGTTTGCGTGCAACAAGCACACGAACACGGCCAGTTGTTGGTGCTTGTTGTTGTAAACAGGTATCAGATAGTAAAGCACATGTTGCCTTTCATTCGCATCTACAGATAATCTCAGGATTTGGATGGTAGATTTTATCCGCTGAATTCCATGAGCGCTACATGCAGGTAACGCTGAAGCACAGAGCTCTGCAGTTTTGAACGTGCTGCAGTAACAGACATTGGTCCCACTGGATTATGTCAGAGCTGTGCTGTGAGTCTCTGAGCAGATTATGAATCAGGGTGAAAATGAGTTGGATATGTGTGGGAGAGCAGCTGTGTGGAGCTGGAAAAGTGATAGGTTTGTGTGTGTGTGTGAGTGCATGTGTGTGTGTGTGTGTGTGTGTGTGTGTGTGTGTGTGTGTGTGTGCGTGTGTGTGTGCCCATATGTCAGTGCAGATGAGGCTCTCAGGGGACTGAGTGTGTCGCTGCCTGGGGACTTGAGTTTTCAGTTTGTACTGTACATCAGATACACAGGATTCCTCTGCACTGATATCACCAACACACATTCACACACGTACTGGACGCACTACACATGTTACTCGTGCTGCTCGGACACAACAGGTTATACAGAGGCAACCCCGTCTACTAGAAATCACATTTACATATGCACATGTATGACTAAATTGCAATAATAAATATGTTATGAAGGAAACATGATGACTCCTGAATTACACCTTCTGTCATCATAATGAGGAAATGTTCATGTATTTGGGAAGTCACAAAAATGTTGATACTGAACATATCAGTAAAATGTTTTTTTTCTGCCAAAATATCTGATCTTGTAGTACATTATCAGCTTGTCGTGACTACAGCATAATGGTATAAAACTTTTTTATTATAGTTATCAACCATTTTGACATTATTTTATCTCTTTTTTTTGTCATTTTGCAAAAATTACATTCTCTGGATCCAACTTCTCACATGTGACAATATTCTGCTTTTCTTTTGCCATATATGACAGGAAATTTGATATCATAATCTTTAGACTGTTAGTCAAAGAGCTTTGTGTCTGAACTGAACTATATATACTATATTGCTTGTTGACAATATAACACTGTATCCATTAAATGTGGGTTTGGTTACATCAAACGTCGGTCATTGATTGATACAAGGCCTCCATGTTTGTTTCAGGCTACTCTGTAGCCCTATTACTAACTCAAATACTGTATATTAAAGCTTTCAGAAAAAAAAAATTAGTTTCCCAGCAGAAATTGCAGCTTGGATGTTAACGTGAATGTTATGTACAACTTACGGTAACTTTGATATAATATGGAGGAGGCTTGAGCCTATAACTGAGTCACTGTCAATTTCAATTTGTTTTCATTTATCTATTTATGAGGACAACGGCAGTGTCAGTGTTAGCCGGCTGGCTACTTTTCAAGTGCAGTCCTTTGGTGAGATGTCCTCAAACCAATGTACTCAGATGAGGGTTGACTTTTTTATTAGAGCAGTTTTTACCCACCAGATTAAATAAAAAGTTGGGAAACCATAAAATCTGGCAACACGAGTTGTAATTCACTTTGGACAAAATATGTAATGTGATGTTTCCACCAACTAATGTTATATGAATATTCTTAAGATAAGCAGTGTTACTTTGTAATTATGCTTTATTCACAAAAATAAAGTTACAAAAGTAACTTTTCAGTGACAGAAGCTTTTCATTGTTGCTTCTCGTCTTACTGTAATACGAGTGTTTTTATAGCCATGAATCTCCTCGGTTCACACATTTCTGTCAGCCACTATTGTTATTCATTATTTTTGGGTCTCTGGTGGAGCCGAGGCCTGTAGCGAGGGCTGATATTCTGATGATTCACTGCAGGAAGAAGTGCAGAGGTGACAAAATGTCATTGATTATTAAAAATCTTCTCTGCAATGGTTTTACAGTCAATTCAGGTTTTTATATACGCAAATAAAAATGTGCAAAAAAGTGAATGTTTGATTTTAGAAATAAAATTAAAGAAAGTATCGACGCAGACTGACAACTTTGTGTCATACAAGAAAAAGTCCTGCATTAAAAATCCTACTTAAGTAAGTAATTATTACCATTGTAATGGTAATAATTACTTATGAATCATGTGTTGGGCAACAGTTCAGTCTTTACTTGCACAACGGTTCTCGTTAGAAAATCTGTGATGAATCTCTGTCTCCATCTGGTGGTGACTCTCAGTTACTGACAATGAACAAAAACATCTCCAGTTTCTGCAGCTTCATGTTTTCGAATCTGATGTCAGTTTATTCTGTTTTATCAGTGGCTCCTGTTTAATTTGGTACAAACTGACTGAAAACATCACTGCAGTTTACACAAGACATAATATGGGAAATTTCAAAAGTAACAAAAAGCTTTATTGAAAATTAATGTATTCATCAGATTATTGAAAGCTAATTAATAATTGGCCCATTTAATCATATTTAAATTAAAACTATTTAAATGCAAATTAAAATCGCCAGCTTTTAATTCTTTAAATGTACAGTATTCGTTACGTAATAAATTATGGTAAGCCACAAAGTCTTTAATTATCATGACAGCACATTTCAGCCTCTACTAATTATAAGTCAGATTCAAAGTAGAAGCTACAGTTTATGATGCTTCACTATATCAAATCAGAGTTCTCCATAACCAAAAGAGATGCTTTATTTAAAAGTAAGCTTTTATTGAAGGTTGAAGAAAAACGAATATAATTAATATTATTATAATCTTTTCTTGATAAAAACCTGTCTGACAGGAGTTCGGACATGGTATAAGTTTGTACTGAGGTCACAGTGTGAAACTGGCTGTGAATGGGTAAAGGAATATTACACTTAAAACCTTAAAAACGTGTCAGGAATCACCAGTATGTCTTTGTGATCTGGTGGGTGGCTTTGCATTCAACAACAATTGAATAATCTAGTTGTAGTAGTCAGTAAATTGACTTTTCATCGAGGGTGCTCTGAAATGTATAGTTTCCCATTAATATGCAGGTCACTACAGTTTAATTTCTACAACCCCGGAAACACAGTTACAATGTCTGTTAAACACAAGGCGAGATATTCAGCTCATGGGATATAGACATAACCTTCACAAGCCTGCCTACTTAAAACACGCCACTGAATATAGTCTAATATTTCACTTCATTTTCAGCTAACAATAGACAGGTTTGTGCACAGATTCTGAGCTCACAGACTGACTAATGAACCAACAGTATATCATAGACTTCATGTTATATGAATGAGCATCGCACAGAGACGACTATAAGGAGTCATTTGTGACTCAACCACCAAATGCAACAAATAAGCAGCAGGGGACGTAATACTATTAATATACTTATTAACGTTAAACATCTTAATGACAAAACAATGAAGTGACAATGACAGAATATGGCGCGGCGGCCACCAGCTCAGCACATACAGCTAGCTAGCTAACTTCTAGCAGCGATTAGCCCTGATGAGTACTGTAGCACAGCACACACATACACACATACACACACACACACACACACACACACACACACACACACACACACACACACACACACACACACACACACACACACACACACACACACACTGCAGACAACTATTGTAACACTAAGACACCCCAGAGTAATAAAAGACTCGTCCTTACCAGTATGTAGATCAACTTTGTCTTTTCTGAATCTTAGCATGTGGCTGATAAACTCCAGACGTCTTTCCCAGTTGAACTTGTCGAAGGTCCAAACAGTTTTAATCCACAACAACGACTTTTGGTTTTTATTTGTCGTCACAACGAGGTCAAACTGTTTCCACAAACCAGCGACCACCCCCGAAACATTTGGGATTTGAAGAAGCTCATTTATTTCAAGTGTTTTTTGCTTTATTCCGTCCATTAGTGACCGCTAGCTCACCAGGCTAATGCTAACACTTCGCCGCTACTCCACGTATCTTCCTGCCTCTCAGGGAACATTGTACATATCAAGATGATAATGAAGTGGGTGTGAATGTCGACTTGTCCGTTTACAAGGTTTCTCATTGAGTCTTTAACCGTAGAGGTTTGTGGGGTAAAAACCAACCACTGCTACACCCACTTTGCTAATGCTAAGTTATCTTAAATTGCGCTCAAGCTCAACAAGTTGAGATAAACTCAAAAGGTCAATGTGCGCTGCGCCCATTGGCCGATTCAGATCACGTGTTGGCTTTATGGGTTTTAGTCTAAAAAATAATCCGTTTTATTAATGTATTTATTCACTTTTCAAATTATGAGTTATAGTATTCACACATTAAACTTTCTTAACTTTTTATTTTATACAAAGAGCATGAGACAGATGAGCATAAATTAATTATATGATTATAGTGGCATGTTTTGTTACCATAAATCATGTAATAATGTTATTATATAGTCTATTATATAGCCCTATAAGTCTTACAGGCTTATTTCCTGTTGTATTATTAATTGTAATTTATTGAAACATTTTTTGGTACATGATATATGTTCAGAACAGACTCTACAACTCAAAACAACTCAAAACAAACCATTTAACAAAACAATACACACAGTATACATATTTATATATATAACCACAATTCCACAAATTATCACAAATTATAATTATATAAAAAAAATATCCTTTTTGACCAAAATTTCTCAAATCTATTTGTAAAAGAGTTAACTGAAGGAGCCTGAACTACAAATTCTCTGGAAGCTTGGTTCATGCTTTTACAGCAGAGTGTGAAAATGTTTTTTTTTTCTTTTTTGAGAGACACTTTAGTGGGAATAATTCTAAAGAATTCCCTCATAAATTATACATTTTATTCCACAAGTGGATTACAGATTCAGCTATGATATCATATATTCCACAAACAAGCTGATGATCATGTCTCCTGCATACTAGAGTTGCTAATTGTAATTTTCTTAACCTCTCCTCATGTGACATCTCTTCCAGACCAGGAATTAGTTTAGTAGCCTTTCTCTGATACTGATGATAGACACCAGATCGAACTTGCAAATTTAAGATGAGATCTGACCAAAGATTTATATAATGGTAAAAATATTTCCCTTCTGATTATTGCCAGCATAGAGTTTTTATTTTCTGAAATGTGTGTGTGGAATTCAAGTGAACCATCAACCACTACAACCACCAATTCTCTTAATTGTGTAGTTAACTCTGCTATCATTTGATTTTATAGGGATACCATAGGTTTAGCAGTGCCGTGGACTTGTGCAGCTGATTCTGTCCGTGTGCTTGAAAGTGATGCTTTCCGCCCTTCCGTCCTATGACCCAAGCCATTGGATCTGGGCGCTCGATGGATTTGGGAAGTTTAGGTGCACTTTGGACACAAAGGTTCGTGCGCCAGGGGGAGTGCAGCCTCTGTGCGTTACGTTCACCTCCCTGGGAAAGACTAAAAACATTCCACAACCTTTTCAAAGCAATGAAGAGTCTTTTTTCCTTATAGCAGCTGCAGAAAATGAGAAACACAAAGGAGAAAGTTTTTAGCATTTCAAGAAGGGCCTTCAGGTCATTATTAATTTTTCACAGACTGACATCCTTCCTGTAGAAACCATAAAAGACAGAGGATATCTCATCTGGTGTAGGTACATTTTCATGAATTTGCATCACAGGCTCCACTCTAAGCAGGTCATTGGACATTGAAATTATTTACATGAGTATGAATGAACCATTATAGCATATAAACAAAACCAACTTATGAAACAATAACAAATGGCCACCTCATTCTTTCTGAGGGAAACAAAACAGCAACATGTGGAGAGAGGGGCTAACTGGGTGTTGTTTTTGGAGTGTGGTGTTAATGAGGGTTATTATAATGATGTAGGTATAGGTGTTACATACAAAGGGAACTGCCAAGAAAGGAAAGCTTGGCTCTAACGCCAGAGTGAGTCTGTATTATCGATCTATGAGTTCCACAACATTGTAAATAAATCTTATCAATATTGATTCTATGCACAGCCAACTTTTTCAACCAGGTTTGTGTTCAAATATACAATTCAGGTCTTTTTTTAACATTTAGAGTTTTAGATTTCAACTTGAATCACATCATTTTATCTCTAATATGACAATATAGTGGCTGGTTGCTTCTTGTTGGCCTACTTTCATTATTATAATTTTTTTTAAACTGCTTCATGGTATATGGGAGATTATCTCACTATAATTTTTGTCAGGAAGTGTATGGACATTAAATATTTATCTTTAAAGTATATATATTGATAATTAAACATTTGGTAGTTAAAATTCTAAAAATGACTTTTCTTTGTGTGTTTCCGTGCTAAGCAGATAAGCAATAAATAATTTTGATAATCTATATAATAATAATCTGTTTATTTTTTCAGTATCATGTACTATTCAGGAAACCTTTGCTGGCACAATAGAGCGTGGGAAACGTAGAGAGCACACAGAGTCTGTATCCAAACTCAAACTTAAATTTATTTAAATCAAAGTTTTGTTTTGAGTCAATGTCAATAACAACATTTTCTGTTGAAGTTTGCAGAGCTGAAGCTCCCCGGCTTCGAGAGATCAAGAAACATGAGATTTCTGTAACTCTTAACACCTTAGATTAACATTTAGTGATTCTATGTGGATAACGCAGCAACAGCAACAGAGAAGCACAGTATTACTGCTAGCTAATACACAATGTTTGTCCAACAGTAGCTGGTCTTCCACAGATCACATGATAACCTTCATGATCATAATAAGATGCTTCATAGGGTCAAAAGAGAGGAAGTGAAACATCAAAAATAACATTTAGACGTGTTACCAATACACCAGTGACAACATGCTGTATCATTTATGACAAATCACCATATTTCAATGAGAACAGATAGATCGACATGAATACTGACACTAGTCTATCACTACTTCTATGTCAACAGGCTTCAGTTCTCGGACAAACGTGATGTCGTCATGAGCATCAGGGTCCAGTTCATTGGAGCCATCCTCCGGCTCCTCTTTGCAGATAATTTGCGACAGCTCAGACACTTCAAAGGGCAGCTCAAACACTTTGTTCAAATAATTTTCATTTCTGCCGTTTTTTCCCGCCATGGCTATCACCTGAGACGCGATGGACCAGGCGAACTCCACCTTCCGATGGTTCTGGGAGCTCAGATCAAAATTGTACTCCAGGATCTCATACAGAGAAGGAACATAGCGGTTGCAGTTTTGTTCTACGTAGCGGTGCAGCTCAAAGATGACTCCCCTCGTCAGCACTTGCAAATCGAGTTTTGTTTTTGTTTCAGACTTGGACCAGACGTCGAGGTCCAGTCCTATTTCTTTGCAGATGTTAAATTCACCGATCCGTTTCCCTTTTTGCATGTTTTCTTTGAAAGCCTCTCTGCCCAGCTGTAATGTTCCTGTATCCAGAGTGTTGTCTGTTTGCTCTGCGCCGTAGACCTTGGCGTTTAGCCACTGATTTATCTTGGCCGATGTGTTTGGCTTTTTCATGGAGACTTTCTGCGTCGTGTACCATTTCTGGATTACCTGTGCGGCCTCAGTCGAACCACTTTGCAGATCAAGATCAAAATTGTGCTCAAGCACATCGTTCACCATCTCGCCGGTTGTTCCACAAAGTTCTCTGATAACACTGAATATTTCCAGGACTGCGCCTGTGGTCAGAACAGTCAAATCCAGCTTGTTCCTTGCTGGACGTTCTTCTACCGACCAAAGGTTGAGACCTAACTTTTTACAGAACGGATGTGGCTCCACATCTGTTTGCTGGCGGCTTGTATCTGATACTGACGATTCCCAATTTGTTTGCTCCTCTGTCTTAACTTCCTCCTTGGCTTGAAAATCACTCGTCACATCAACCATGTTGTAAACTTCAGGGAACTGAAAAGCACTGCTGAGAAACTCCATTTTCTTCCTTGCGGGATGGTTCTGAAGAATCTTTTCCTTTGTCATGATGTAAACTAGAAAATTGCGCTCGTGCAGTTCATCTTGAAGGACGAGGTTGAAGTTCTTGCTCAAAATGTCAAACAAGAAACTGCGCATACTCCTTGTCATCGCAGTTGCAAATCTATAAACTTCCCACAACACATAGTTGGTGAGAAGTTGCAAATCCAAGTTCTGTTTATTGCCTGAGCCAACATTAAAATCTAAACCTATCTCTCTGCAGCGGGAAAAAATATTGTTTACTCTGCTTGACTTCAGGATTTGTTTAGAGCGAGACGCTCGCCTCAGCCACAGTTTCTGTTTTAGTGTTTTCACATTCATGTCCTGGTGTTTGTCTTCAGTAAACAGATCTGAGATTGATCTCTGAGCTGGATGACAGTTCAGCATCCGAGGCTGAGCTGGGGAGATGAAAACCTCGTCCTCCTCCTGCTTTACATCCACTGACACTGACAACTTTGTCTCTGGTCTGACCTGCGTACCCGACTGCATTTCTGCCTCAAAATCAACTGGACACATGTATGACAGGTCATTTTGCTGCCACATTTCTTTTGCATCACTGTTTGTGTGCCTCAGTGTTCCCCTTCTCTTGGTGGCTACTGTTAGGCTTTCCAGTTCTTGGTAATCTGTGTCAAAGTCTTTTCTCCTTTTACGATAATGCCTTGGTTTCCGTTCAGTGGTCTGGATTTGAAAAGGCTCCTTTCTGAAAGTGTCCCTGCTGTATTTTTTCTCCATCAGTTTGGCAAGTTGCAGACGGAACTGCAATTTATCCACCTCGTGACCGAAGTTTTGCTTGACCAACTCGTTAATCATCTGAGTTTGGGCTCCACAAAGCACTTTGGAGAAATCCAGCAGTTCCATCATCACACCGTTGGTAACCAGATTTGGGTGGAGTTTCTGTTTGGGTGTGTTGTTGTTTGGTCCAACAGTCAGAATCACACCAAGTTCTTTACAGAAAGGGTAAGCATTATCTTTTAGTCTTCGGACTCCGCCTGGCTTCTTTATTAAAAACGTACTGCTTGTGACTCCGTTACTCTGATTTTCTGAAGTCTGGCTGTTCTTGCTGCTATCAGTAAGAACAGAACAATCCAAGATTTTGTTCCTTTTAGGGTAGTATCGTCCTGACAGCTCTGACTCTGTGGACCCCATTACAGTATTTAGATCTGGTAGTGTAAATGCTTCTTTATATCGATTAGGTTTCATCTTGATTTGCTCCTTCAAGTTTTTTACCTTATTGTGAACACGCGTTGCAAACTCGTAGCACTGCATGTCGTTGTCCATGTCTATGCCAAGGTCAAAGTTGCACTCTAGCATTTCAAAAATAAAATACTTCCCGGACTTGGTCACCGTTTTGGCAAAGTTACAAAGATCCAGCATCACGCCGTTTGTCAGCAGGCTCAAATCTAACTTTTCCTTCCTTTCCAATGCTGCATTGAACTCCAAACCGATTTCAACCGACTCTGGAAAGGGGACTGCGCCTTTCTGATATCTAATCCCATGGTGGATGCGGCGCTGCCAGATGTATTTGTCATCTATGCTGTCCATGTTGACGTCAAAGCGACAGAAGTTCAGTTTAGTATCAGTATCTCTGGATCCAAAAACACTCCCAGTCTTTTGCAGCAGCTGCAGACATCCTCTTCTGTTGCTTTAATGTGACTGTGTCTTCTGAGCCTGGGAATAAAGACAGAACACAAAGTTAAGAGTTAGTTACGTGTGTATATATATATATGTGTGTGTGTGTGTGTGTGTGTGTGTGTGTGTATATGTTCTTTTTTCTTTCTTCATTAGTATATCTTTACTGGAAGAGAAGATACTTCTGTCCCCGCTGGCATTGTGTTGTTATTATACCATATATGCTATTAAGTGTACAAAACTATGCGCGTTTTGAATAAAGTACTTGTGAGCAGCGTTTGCGTTACAAAAACAAAATCCATGTCTCTTGTTTACGAAAAACACGTGAATGCAGCATTTCTCTACGACTTGTCTTTCAAAGCCCAAAATACTAACATTTATTATGATACTTATCGGGTGGGTTAGTGGGTGAACCTGTTTACTACTTAGTGTGGTCTGTTGTAACAGAACATACTGACCTGTCTGTGAAGCTACAAAAGCACCAGAATCTGCGTTGCTGCTAACGTTAGCCTTTCAAAGAAAAGCTAAAGCTAAGTTAGCACAGCAGGCTGACAGAAACATTTACCAGGTCTAACACAGCACCGAGGGGTTAAATACAAACACTTACCAAAGACTGGAGGGAAGCTCGCCGTGGCTGAATACACTGGTAAAGTATGTCGTGTTGTAGTGATATCAGTGTTCATGTGGAGGTGCAGTGCTGCAACACGCCGTCAAACAGCAACACAGATGTAAACTTCCCTACAAGAAGCGATGCGTTCAGGCCAATTCGGAAATTTTGGTTTTAGTATTTACCCTAACTATTCTCCTCTATTGCAAAGTATCAGTAATAGTCAGATATCCGATTTGCCTATACTAGTAAGTGGGATATTAACATTAACACACTAATCTGAACTGTTAACAAACATGAACAAAATCATGAGTAAAAAGCAATAAGTGTTTCCGCCCGGTTTCGAACCGGGGACCTTTCGCGTGTTAGGCGAACGTGATAACCACTACACTACGGAAACATGTTACAACGGTCATTAGATGTTTTGGCTAAAAAGCTATCCAAAGCATTTCAGTCATCAATTCAGTCAGTCATTCCATGTTTTTTGGGTTTTTTTTTCCTTCTTTCAACTGTAAGTGGATAATGTTATGGCAGTTAATAAATCACCAGAAAACAACCCCAACCCTTTGAAGGTGTTTATTAAAAACAATACATGACATCCAAATGAACCCTATGTCTATACACCTGCACCATGCATTAAAGTAAAACTGTGACAGGTAAACTGTGGATAGGAAATCTGGCAGCTTTTCTGCCTCAAACTAACAGAAGTCAGTGAGGATGTTATACTAACATCAGGGTTTCTGTCTCACATCAAGAAACTGGCAAAGGTTTTGCGGTCAGAGCTGGACTGAAACCAAAAGAAAGCCAGACGAGGTAGAACCTGTTCTACCTCATCTTTGTACTTTTCACAAACATCAAAAACCTGGTGAGTTTTGAGTACCAAAGTCCACATTTAGAGAGTGGAAGTTTAATCTTTGCACACGTTTCCCATGGGATACATGGACTCCAGTGAAAAAAGCAGGAATCTCTGCTCTCCGATCCAAATTCTCAAACAAAGAGCCAAACTAGAAACTGACTGCTGATATCGAACAATACATTTCTTCAATACCTAAATATACACACGACCCTTCTTTTGTCAATTCAAACCAGACCTGAGTTCTTTGTGGTATGAACGTATGTAGCGATGGTATGTCTGGGAGGACCAGCAGCCCATGAGTTGTATGAGGTGTTCTGAAATGGAGACTTCGATCCTGAAGTAGTGAAAAGGAGAAAATACTTGGAAGTGATGATGAAACCAGAATTGAGTTGCTAATTGTCCAGATTCACAAATGAAAGTAGTAGAATACCAAGGTGTTATATAACTTCCATGCGCCTGCACTTCTGAAAAAAATAACCCATTGTATATGTTCCACTTCTTCTTAGCCATGCAGTATGTATGTAAATCCGTGTTGGAGAAAGTCAGGGTGATATATCCACAGCTTGTTGGAGCTGGGGGCTCTGTTAGCTCCGTCAGTGCCTTGTGTTTCTCATTTGATGGTGCTGCTGTGACCCACCTTGAGATGACCGAAGTCTTGAGCTGAGAAGCCATTGCTCCATAGTAGCACAAAAGCACCGTTTTCTTTGGCGAGACCAGCTCCACTGAACCTGTGTTTGGTTAGGTCCAGAATTTGATTTGTCAGTTGTTGTGCATATTGTGTTTTTATTTTGTTTGATGAATTTTATTGTATAGTGGATGCAATACTTCAATACTTCAATACAATTTTTGACCTCTTCACTCTCTTCACTGTTTTTTTTTTTGTGTCATGAAATGATGTCCCCCTTACATTACTTCTGTAGCAGTAAAATTAACATTATTTCTAGAGTTTTATCGATCTATATCATGCTAAAATCAACTGTAAATCCATGTTCCAGTATTACCCCATGAAGGCTGTTTTTTTTGTCAGCGTTCATGTCAATAAAATATTGCCTCCAACAGGTCAGTCAAGGTGAGCAGCCAGAGTGAAGGTCTTTGTTGTCTCTTTAAACCGGTGTTGTTCTCAGAGGACTCATCTCTGCGGACTGATATGTCTGCCGCCGCCGACTGCCCTCTGTGAATAAACCTCTCCAGCTCCTCCCTGTGGACAAAAGGAGAAAATGTTACTAGACGTGGATTACTTTCCTGTCACAGAGAAATGTTTAAAAGGCATTTAAACACTTGTGAGTCTGCGTCCGTGTTTCTGCACCTCTGTTTGTTCTGTCCGGCAGGGTGTCTGAGGCAGGCTGTCGGACACGATCCCAGCAGCCGGGATCCTCATTGATTTTTCTCAGGTTGTTGTTCCATTTGTTCCAATTAAGTTTCTTCACTCTGAAACGACAAGAGGACACATGCTCCAATTACTGTCTGCTGTGTCAATCAATCAGCTGTCAGAGAAGGCAAATTAGTGAAGAACACAGTATACTGTGCATCAATCGATCCTGCTCTTTTACTAAATCTGAAAGCCTAAACATTTGGATCTTGTTTATTATTATTACTTGCTGAAGATTTGCTTCTCAAAAGAATCAACCCCGTAGTGGCTGAAACATTTTTACTCTTCAGTTTTCAAAAATCTGTAAGAATTTGTAATATAGCAGGCCATCTCTCACACCCAAATCCAAAAACTGAACTGATTGAGTCTGGAGTTGAGCGGTGGAGTAACTAACAAACTGCCATCTAAAGAACCAGGTCACTAACATGGCTTCAATGCAGTTTATATGTACTATAGTAGTGCAAACAAATTTGCAAATATTTAAATTGCCACAAACTCACTGCACACAGACAGGTCCTGATCTGCCTGTGTGTGAAATATCACCCAGGATGAGTTGATGGAGCTTTTCATACCATGTCAATCATTGGTTGTATCATCATATGAACCAAAAGAAACAAACCTGAAGCAGCGGCGCGTGTCCCTTTCAGCAGCAGTGCCCAGGTTTTTCTCCACCCCACAGCGAAGGCTCCTCCTCAAACAGCGAGACAACCTTTTCTCCATGTCCAGGATAGTGATGGCCCTCTGAAAACACACACAAGTGGAAATTATGCGACTCCATCCAACCACAGCTGCTTTGAATAGACACTTGACCACAGGGCCCTGTGGTCGCCTCACCTGCAGCTTCCAGATGCTGGTACTCTCCATGGTGATCTTCTCCACAGTGCGGTTCATGAGAGCGATGAGCATGTTGAGCAGCAGGATGTAGGTGAGTATGATGTAGCCGATGAGGAGAATGTAGAAAACCTCCTTGTACTTGTAGCCGTCTGTGAACTCCAGGTCACCCATGCCAATAGTGAACTTGAAGAGCTGCAGGGTGGTGTAGGAGATGTTCCTAAAGGTGGGTTTTACACACTCCTCACCAGGGTTGAGGGGACCAAAGAGGCGCCCTCTAATTTCAGTTGTGTTCTTAGCAGGATCCTTTATGAGGAGGGTGACTATTGCTGTGACAAGAGACGAGAAGAAGCAGATTACATACAGTACATCCACCATTCATGGCGTATTGACAACAACCGTGTTATGTTTTTATCTCAATGCCCTTTATTGGTTTAAGAAAGTAAAGGATGAATGAATAAAAACCTTGATAATACCACTTTGTGAGTTATATTGTCAAGCCAAAAAGCCTTTTGTGAGAGTAGCAGATGCCTTTTTAAATTATTTTTTCACTTAGAGAGGAGAAAATGTAACACCTGCTGAAAATCCAAAGAGGAAAACAACGTAGACAAAAAGAAAGCGCAGGATATCACTGAGGATCATCTGCAAAGAAGAAGAGAAACAGAGAAAGAGCCTCAGGGATCCCGTCTGGTCACTGTGATGTTCATTGTGGTGCTGTGTGACCTGTGTGGACATACCTTCTGTATCATGACACTGTAGATGCCCATGTGTCTGTTGCCCCTGGAGAAGTAAAGCAGATTGACCCAGCTGAGAGCAAGACACAGCACCAGGAAGCCGAGGTACTCCTCCCGCCCGCACAGATACAGCGAGGCCGAGACCAGGAAAAGGACAGCCTGAATGAAACTTTAAACAGCAGAGAAGATGCTGTTATGCTGCACAGGTTTACATTTTGTAACAATACAAATCTGTACTGTAAAACATGAGGCTACAGTGTCTGATACTGTACAGTGTGTGAACAATAAGAAATAAACCCTCTTGGACATTTTCAAGTTCGTTTGATATTGTACATCAAACTGGATTTTATGCAGCTTTATGCTGCACTGATCAAGAGAAAATGACCCTTTAATATCAGAACGGAAACAGACACAACGTGACCTAAATTAATCAAAAATGCATGTTTGTATAAGTACGAAAGCAACTAAATCATCACTGATGAAGCCTGGTACATGTTAACAACCTGGTACCAAAAACAGTGTTCGTTTCAAAAGCTAATTTCCCTGTTCAAGACAACTGTACAGCAGGTTATTGTTTTGATTGAGTATAAGCGTAGCCGTCGCTGTTTTACGTTATTACTGTTATTACAGTTTTCAGCTCATGAAATATAATTGTAACATTTTGGTCACATAAAAAGTTCTGTTCAGCATTCAGTTGTACTAAAAGACCCACAAAGGAGCTGTTCAGTATTTCAGGTAAGTACATTTTGTTTTAAACCAGTTCTTTTGCTAGCCAAATTTAGCATTAGCATTAGCATCAGTCAGTCAATCATAGATGCACTGTGCTAACCGAGCTAGCAGCTAGTGTTAGGGTCAGCCCCACCATTCATTCATTCATCTTCTTCCGCTTATCCGTTTGTCGGGTCGCGGGGGCAGCAGCTTCAGCAGGGAACCGGGGGTCAGAGCGCCAGGGTCCCCGCCTCCGACTGCCACCCATCTCTCTTTGCACCGTTAGACCTCTCCCATGGGTGGTGGGCCCATGGGAAGGGGGTACAGCACGTGGTATTCCCAGGCGGTCTCCCATCCAAGTACTAACCAGGCCCGACCTTGCTTAGCTTCCGAGATCAGACGAGATCGGGCGTGTTCAGGGTGGTATGCTGACCGGTCAGCCCCACCCTCTTGTCCAAATATGGTCACTTCTGGCTCCAATAATCCAAGATGGCGTCGGCCAAAATGCAAACTCGAGGCTTCAAAACGGGAGTCCACAAACCAGTAGGTGACGTCACGGTGATTACGTCCATTATTTTATACAAGAAGAAGACGTACATAGAAGACACAATATAATTTCCACCACCGCTTTTGTGTGAAGCAGAAAGCCAATACCCAGCAAACATGAATGTTGCACCATTTCATATATATTTAAAACATCAGCTTTGCAGATGATTTATGCTGAAGGAAAAGCATTCAAAACCTTTGTTAGACCTCAAGAACGCACACAATGCACCAGGTGACATAAATTGATCAAATTACAACTCCACAGGGCGTCTTTCATTTTGACCACTTCTGGGTAATAAGCATTACTACTTACAAAAGAATCTCATAATATCCGTCAATCAGTAACGTCTGCACTTTCGGGCGTTTCCTCTTCATGTCTATTATCTGGGGATTTGGATAAAGGTTAGTCATATACTTGGAGCACAGCTTCCACAAGGCAGTGATATTAAATTAAAGCACAAGAGCACCAACATACCCCCATAACAAATAAATAGCAGTTCACCAACACCATTAGTAACTGGCCCAAAACATACAGGTAACCCATCGTGTCGTGCTCGAGGGGAAATGGCACCTGCAGGGCAGAAATCAAACATCAGCAATATGTGCACAAGTCTGTTTATCGCTAAACTGCTCAATAACACATTTTCTCTTCGGTTTCACCTTTCCATCCTGCTTATTGTAGGCCACCAGAGTGAAGATGATCAGGTACAGGAGGTAGACCAGGAAGTTGAAGAAAAACATTCGACCGGCAAACATCCTCCACTTCTCCTCCAGCAGTCGACTCAGAGGCTCCGTCTGCAGCATCTCGTGACGGTTCTGAGGGGACGGATGTTTGAGTACGCAATAACAACAGTAGCTCGTCTGACAGAGCTTATAATACCAGGACTCACAGGAATGTCACTGCCGTAGACCAGGATCTCCACGACTGAGTTGTCCTCGTATGAGTCCACAGAGGCCAGGTCGTACAGGGAGGAGTGTACCGGCCCGTAGACCCACTCGGTGAATTTACGGGACAAATGTTTGGTGTGACTCTCGTGGAACTCCCGATGCAAGATGTGTGAAAAAAGCTGTAGACAAACAGAAGGAAAGCTAAAAGGTTCGTTCTCATTCATCCAGATAGTACATCAAGGCAGACTCCTCATATCTACAGTTTCAGTTCATTGAATTATTCATTTTACCTTGACAAAATAAAATGTTTAGATTCCTGAATTACCAACAGGGACAGTGCTGCAGACTGGGCACTGGACCATCATTGGGCTTTAAAGAAAACTATGAAACATCTTTCCATTTCAATCCTAACACGCGTCTCTAAATCTCCAGAAGCTCACAGGGCTGACACAACACAACCATCTGAATGATGAGAGCAGAGGGCCCTGTAGTACATTTGTGGCCCTGGCATTTCAGTCCAGCCATGTCTGTAGCGGCCCTGCAGATCTCACATCAACCTGTAGCATTTTACCCCACTCTTGCCAGTCTTGGCAGCCATCTTGAGAGGCGTCAGCCCTTTGTTGTTCTCGATGTCCTCCAGCTTCAGCTTGGGATGCAGTTGGGCATGGACCTGGAGGATGTGATCGTACATGTTGGTGATGAAGTCTGTGTTCTCCTTGGTGTTGTCGGCCACCATCACCAGGGCGTGCAGCACCGTGTTGCCGTGAGAGTCTGTCAGCTTTGCGTCCGCTCTCTGGTACTCGTTCGTCATCAGGAAGTCCACCACGTCGGGCTGGTTGGTGCAGGCTGCCAGAGACAGAGGTAACTCACCTGGAGACAACACATAGAGGGATTGACCATTAGTGGCACCATAGAGCATCTGTTTTGATGAGCAGTCCCTGTATGTATGTATTCTTGTAACAAGCAGAGCAGGTGGAACCAAATGCACCAAAACTAAAGAACTAATCTTTATTACCAACTGAGGAACAGGACTCAGGAGTGCAGGCAAAAAACAGACAAGATGATCCAACAAGGACTGAACAGAAACAGGATTTAATACAGACTGTTCAACAATGACAGTTCAGCCTTCTCACATACTCTATATATATCTATATCTCTATAGATGATCTTTGTGTGAGGATCCAGAGGAGGGCGCTCTTCTCTGCAGCAGCATCCACTCACCAAAGTAAAAGCTGGGCCCGTCATGTGGCTGGAAGAATGTCCCGCATGCTTTAACATGGACGTCTGCTCCTTTACTGACCAGCAGCTCGACATAGGAAATACTCCTCCTCTCGATGGCGATGTGGAGAGCAGTCTGGCCTGTCAGAGTCACACATCAGTACATATAAGAGAACAAATTACATTTCTTTATAATCCCTTCCTGCAATCATACCAATTGTGTCTAAGAAAGCAAAGAGAGTGATGGAAAAGTGCTTTTTAAAGAATAATGTCACAGCATTTCTGCTTTTGATGGAGAACGGCAGCGATGCACACAGAGATAATGGGAGATAATTTACTTTTAGTTTACCTTCGTAGTAGCTGTTTGTGTACGCTGCATTCACAAACTCTTTAACGTCGCCTATCTTCTCTGAGATGTCGATTAATAATTCCACCGTCTCGTTCCTGCCGTCGCTGAGGTGCAGCAAAGCCTTCATCAGGGCGGTCTTACCGTAGGACTGGTCTGTAGGTGTAACCACATATTTAGAGAATTACCACCCAGGTCGACAGTTTACTGTTGGGTGACGCTGTTGCATTGTGGCACCATTCACACTCACACAAGGAGTCAGAGAGTTTCTTCATGTTTTGGTGTAGATACTGGTGCAGGCCGTCCAGCCTTCTGACATCCCTGCTGGCCACTGCTTCAAACAGCATATCGATGGTAAATGTCTTGCTTTCTGTCCTCTCATCGTGCTGCTTTTCACCTTGACTTCCTCTGCAAGCAAAATATATTTGACAGGCGAGTGTGTTACAAAAGGTTAGTGTGGGTCAAAAGGTCAAGCATCTTCACACTCCACAACATTCACCACTGTGAGGCTTGATAATGCGCAGCACCGGTGGTCTAATAAGATTTTAAAAAGGCAGAGATCATATTATTGCTGCATGGAGAGGCTCACTTATAAAAATTGAGATTGAATCTGAGTTGAGGCTTTGTCTTCTCCATTTCCTCTTGGTAATCAGTATCCATGGGCTCCGTGGACGACTCCAGCCCCAAACTCAAAGCAGAGGCCAGGCCGTCCTTCTTTGCTGCTTTATGTCGTGATTTGTCGTCCTCCCTCCTGTCTTCTGTCTCCAGAGACAAGCCGAACATCTCTGACTTCTTCATCTTTCCCTCTTGCTGCAGTGCTGATTAACAGAGAAGGAGAGTAAATAATTTCTGTAACATTTCTTTCACAGATGTTACCTCATGAATGACCTGAGTCAAGAAATACGAGAAGTAAAAAAAAATCACACTTTGGTTGAACACAGATTGTCGAAGTAGCAGCAAGCACATTGCTTCATTTTAACGGGTCACAAGTTAAAAGAACGGCTGCGAGCCGCTTCTGTACACAACGCACAACAAAGTGTTCACTGTTGGTGGTTTAAGTGGCCGAGTGTTTGTATCGTTTGTGTGTGAAACATGTTTATCACCTCTGCAGCGTATCACTGGCCTTTAAGGGCACAAACATATTTCCCCACATGTGATGTTTCACCCCCAGTGACTAACAAAGACGTTTATTTATTAGGAGATTTCATGACAGCAGCACTTGATCTCAGTAAGCCGGTTCTCTGTGGAACAATCAAATCATTTACAGTACAGTTTATATAGAAACAGAACGCTTAGTAACAAATGAATAATAGTTCAGATTGTCAAAATGATAATTAATAATGCAATTTTAAGGAAAACATTCACGTTCAGGATAACAGGAACCTCATCTTTGGTGGTTTCTTATTCCTCTTTTCTGTCAAAAAAAATGGGGAATTAGTGACTCAGTGGAAACATCCTCATCATATGAGGAATATATAGCACAGCAAGAAAACTAAGGATGAAATAAACAGAAGAAATGAACATTAACATTTGAAGACAAAAGTAGATCAACAATATTTTAAAGAAAGAGTTGCAAAATGTTCACACCCGTCACCATCTTTGTTGTTGAACTGTGTGTTTCACTGCATGTTATCCTGCTGCATTATGTATGGATCTATTGATTGATGACATACAGTCCTTTAGGTCTGTAAGCCCACATTTGTAGCAGAATACTCCAGCTACAGACTCCTGAATAATGATTAAAATATATATATAAAGACAGAAAGAGGCAATCAAATCAGTCCCCTGTGTCTGTATCTTTATTTATTCCATATTCCTATTAAACTTATAAAACAACCACAAACCCAAGATGTGCACTGAATCCATTTAAAATGCCTGCATGCCTGTATATGTTCACATGTACAAACTAAATGATAACAAATCACAGCAGCGTCTAATAAGAGTGTAGTGAAAAAAATGGTATATTTAAACATTGTGAAGCAATCTAATCATTTAAAAAAAAAGAAATTCATAACACATCATTTGACTCACCAGCATTAAGTCTTCCTGTTCCAGATCTTCTTTGTTCACGATCAGGTCAAAAACAAAACGACGGTACAGTGTAGCGTCCTGTAGAAAGCTGTGTGTGTGTGTGAGTGTTATTGTGTGAAGATGCTCTATCCTCAGGGTCTTAGGTTACTGGCTAAGACTGCCCCCTCCCTCCTCCAATCATGCACATACATGTATTACTGTTCCTATTTTATTTGCACTCTTTTTAATGCCCAAAATGAAGGAATTTGAGGGATTATGTTTCACCATGATTGCACTTATATGATTACATGTGACCAAAAAACTTGACTGATTGATTTACGTCAGACATTAGCAGAAACCAGCCAGAGACAGATAAAGTGACCCGCCCTAGAGAAGATCAGAGCACATTACTGGAGCTCTGAGTGCTTAAACGGATGTTGTATTGATCATCTACTCATGCTAAGACAATGAGGACCACAGAATATTGACATGAACACAACATATGTCCAATGATGAGTTTATGAGAGCAGCTACAGAGCAGTTAAACACTCATTTTCCCATCCAAGTCATTTACTGAAGCCCTCAAGGAAAGACCAGTGACCCTTTAACAAAAAAAAACATCTTTGTGTCTCTGAAAATAACTGATCATAAGTGAATAACTTACGCTTCTTGCTCCTCTTTTTGTTTTACTTCAGTTTTACATTCATTGAGCGATTCTTCGCTTTTTATTCCAGTGTTTCTTGTGCGTCTTCGAAGTTTCACTTCAATGGGTGTGAGTGTCTGTGTGTGTGTGTGTGTTTGCAGTGCTGCTGTGATCCTGTGATTGTGCGGTTGCAGAGTTTCTGCCTGCCAGTGTTGACTGTACATCTGTGTTCATGAGATGTAACTATTTTTTTTTTCTCAAGATCACTTCCTTGTTTTACAGTTCAGATCATCATCATGGTTATTTTTGGCACAGAGTGTCTAAAATGTCACTTTTATAGGTACCAGACCAACCAAACATTTGTGCTTTTGTATGTAAACATTAAAAAAATTCAGAGTCAGCACACTACAACATAATATATCACATCCTCAGTAGAAAAAGATACAAATAGAATAAAATTAAAGTTCAGTGCATTCATAATTTTGAGACTGAGCTTTATATGCAGCAGGATTACATCACATCACATACAGTGAAGTTAGTCCATTATTGGTCCATTGACAGAAAAACATCAGATTAAAACTAATAATCATAATTTCAGTAATAATGTTGCACAACTATCATGAATGATACTCACAATACTAATAACACTGATGTCATGTGCTTCATAACTGTATTCACTAGTAGAAACATTACTGCATACGCTCATGATTGTAGAAAACGATGCACGATGCTCAAAATATTCCTGGTTTGACAAATACACAAAACAAAGAGGCAATAAAATATTTGGCTTCAAACCCAGGATGAAGGTTACAGTTGTAAACATGTAGCCTCCGAAGCTACTCAACTAGCAGCACAGGCGTTTTCACTTCGAGCTGATTAGACCTCTGCTATCCCACCTCAACCGGTGAATGAATGAGGGCGATGTCAATCAAGCACATTTTGTACACAACACGTCTGTCCTGAAAAAAGGCTTTAACAAGTAAAAACACCTGCGTATAAACGATAGTTTTCTGTGCGAGCGCAGTGTATTCACATTATCGTGACTGTCTGGTCTGACCTGATCTTGCGTAATATTTGATCATGATGGAGTTGGCAGGCACCCATGTAGTACAAGGTCCCAAATTTACCCAAGTAATAAAATGTACTACTTCACTGTGAACAAACAAAAACCATCTAAAACACTAAAAAATTTAAGATTGTTTTTTTTTATTGCAATACATGAAAAATTGTTGTGTAGAATTCTGAAAGCAAAGATGAGCAGAGATGATGGAAAACAACTCATTTCCATTGTCTTTTTTTTTTTTTTTTTGTGGGATTTTACAATACATAGGACCTAGAGATTAAATCACACACTGCTTGATTAATCTAGATTACCAAGATATACTGTGCAGATATACTGTGCTGCTATTTATACTGTGTTTCAGTCTCGTCCGACTGAATGGGTCTCTCTGGGTCTGTCGATGCGGTAGATAAACTCTGCAGGCATGAAGTAGCCCAGGTACTCCACGCTGTCAGGTGTGGTGTCGATGTAGTAGTGGCCACCTTCGCCGTGGTGACTGAAGCAGTGGGTGTGCTCTACACGCAGGTCTAAGCCCTGGATACACAACAACAGAGTAACACTTTTAACCCCCAATTATTTAGCACTTACAAGCAGTATATAAAGATTTAATAATGTAGTTGTACCTAAAAAAAAAGACCTGACATCTTGTGCTCAAACTATGAACTTATGTCATCTAACTCATTGCGATGTGTGTGTTTGCTTTACTTACAGGGTCTCTGGATACGAGCACTGACTGGCAGATTAGGGGGGCGCTGACCTCAAAGTGCTTGAGCCAGTTGTTGACCTCATCGTTGGTGTTGAGCGGGCAGGCAGAGAACTCTCTTGGCTACGTAAAGGCCGACACAAGAAAATAAATCAATGTTTGAAACTTAAAAGTGAGCCATGAAACTCTTCTTTGCAACTGGTTTGCACAATGTTGGCCATAGATCCATTTCTCCACTGAAACTTGACAGTAACAGTCACTGATTCTGCACCATATGGTTGACAATACTTAACCATGATATGGATTTTAGCTTTCCCTTTCTGGATGATGAAGGTGCCTCCCAGCGCCAGGCTTTTATCAGGGTAATGATCTTCAAGAGTCTTCCTCATGGCTGTCACGAGACTGTCGCCTCCGGTTCTCTTCTTGGCCCGCACCTCTATGACCTGAGAAGTGACACATGATGTCAACTCAGCTTGTATAAATCACTTTACTTCTGTTAATGTTTATCATTTCAAATGTTGAAAGAGTAAGGCTGAAAGTTCATGCACAACAACGTGCAGATAAAAGCATTTGGGTTCATACATATGACCACAAAAGTTCATGAAGCAAAGCAAACTATGAGAATGCTTTTTTTTTTTTTTTTTTTTTTGCAGGAACTCTATCATCCATTTGTAGATCTTGTTTGATTCCACCCGTACCTTTCCAGACCTCCCTTCACAAGCATAAAGATTGCCCAGCAGTCCGAAGTTGCAGTCGGAGAATCTGTCGCTGTATTTCTCTTGCAAACACTGGCCATCAGCTGGATTGATGGAGGCGAAGTAGCTGCTGTTCACGGCGGGTCTTCCCTCCGCTTCCGTCAGAACCAGAGGCATCAGCTGGAGCAGAGAACATTTGTTCTTGTCAACCGATTGGAACCTGTGATTTGCTTCAACTCTAACGAACAGAATTCGATGGTGTGATGCCAACATTTTTTTTTTTCTTTTTAGCTGCCTGACACACACACAGAGTATCGGCAGTAAAGGTGATTAACCTCTGCGTTCATCCCAACGATTCTGGAGGGAGCAGCTGCTGCACCGAGGATGAACGCTCCCGGCAGCTCCAGCTCCTTTGATACAACGTTCATGTTGTACTCCTGCAAAAAAAAAAAAAAGAGGACAGTATGACAATCCCATTGATCAGCAGTTATTGCACATCGTCTCCATACGCTGCACTGTAAGTGAAGGAGGAAACTACCTTGTGTTTTTGAACCACGGGGACCAGGTACGGTACACCACCCACATCAGTGATGCGAGGATTTCCACACAAGCCTACAGTATGAGGACGAGAGATGGGCACACTGGTCATTAGAAGATCCCTTCATAATGCTCTTACAATGTAAGTGATGGAGGTCAAAATCACATTCTTCCTTCTGTGCAAAAATGTTTAAAAAAAAATAATTGTTTTTGTTCTTTTACTTCAGATCAACAGGGAAACACTGTGCCAGGAAACACAAAGAGGCAATTTGATGCTAAATAAAGACACTGTGGCATCGTTTTTAGAACATGTGAACATGCTGTGAAACATACCTGCATGAGATAAGAGGCTCTTACCTTTGACGGGAAACTTGAAGGGCTCTTTGGTGAGATCTGGACACTCGACCACACAAACCTGAACTTCTACAAAGTTGCCTTCGAGTCCTGCCTGTAATACTGCAACCAGCAATAATGTGTTTTACTCTCTCTTTATGCACACATTATGATATTATTATTAACACTATAAGCATGCCTTTGCCTCTATATATAAGCTGAACTTACCACCACGCAGTTCCTCCAGATCTGGAGTATGTAGCTGAAGCTTTTCAGTTGTGCTGATATCTGCCATAACTGTTCTTTAGGCTGGATGTGTAGCAGCGCAGGAAAAGTCGATAGTTAGAGCGGACACACACACATATGCTGAATGGTTAAAGTACAACCAAAGAGGGCACGGCAACAAGATAGTTCACATCCCAGATAGTGTTTCCTCGCATGTGCAGCCGGTTTAACATGTATAACTGTTGTTGTAATAAACCAGCTTTTAGGGCGTTATGTCGGCATACATGGAAACGTAAAAACTGCACGTCGCTGTATTCATCAAAGTTTAATTAGTGTATAATTATTATATAATGACGCGTTCACTGATTTATGTGAATAACATCATCAAGGGTCAAACACGGAAGTACGGAAGTAGACTCGCGCTTTCTTATGACGTCTGCCTCCTCTTTGGCATGCTCTTTGGTGATTGGTCAGGTGATCGTTCGTCGCGTCGATGACGTTTACAGACTTCCTGGTTGACCTGAAAGCGTTACATGTGTTTTGGATTTTGTTTTGTTTACTTATATATATATTTATATAATTATAGATCTTTAACGGACGCTGAAAGCGACAGAGTCAACACAAATGTCTCACTGAAGACAACATCCGGTGTCTTTATTTTAAAGACTAACGTTGCACAATGGAAGCATCTCAAGATCTTGTGAAGAGGACGCCGCCAGAAAGCATCCCTGAGGCGGGATCAGCAGAGTCCTACCACACTGTGCTGGGAACGTCCCCTCCGGATTATGTGGAGAAACTATCGCGGTATCTTGGGGTCGTGGATCAGGGCAGACAGGATCCAGTGTCTCAAGACAGGTACGAGTGTTATTTACTGTAATGATCAGAGAGTTTCCTCACATGAAGGTCTGGACCCCCTCATGACAGATAAAAACATATTATTAGACACTTGAAATAGTGATTTTGTTTGTTACTTTATCTGACAGATAAATCAAAATCAGCTCTTTCTTCAGAGATTATTTATTGTTTTCTTTATTGGGAGCCACTACTCTAATGCCATGGTGATGATGCAGCTTCCCCTGTAACAGCTTGATGTGTGAGGATGCTCCAGACTGACTCTGTGTGTAACTGTGTCTCTGCAGTGATTCAGGAGACAGCTTGTTTCTAACTCAGATGACCGTACCTGAGCCTGTGAGGTTACCAAGGCGGCATCACACCTTCTTGGGGTCAGACCCCACATCCCCCAGAAACCTAAAGTACGGTGACGATTCATCCTCCGCTTTCCACAAAGAGCATTGTAGAGAGAAGAGAAGAGAAAGAATCAAGCTGCCGATATACAACTTCCCTTTCATCACAAAGAGGAGGAAGTCCAGGAGCAGGCTGCTGTATAGCCAGCAGAATATACAACTCCATGTAAGGATAAGCAAGACTTCAGTATGCATGTTTTAGCTGCCTGTTTTTCGTATATGTGATTAAGTCTCTCTTTACAGAATTTTGGGATGGGAGGCTTCTTCAAATGTGTCAGAGAGATGTTTCAAAACTATCAAGTAGGAGATAAAGTGGAGTCAAACTTACGAACAGTAGACATGGACGGGGAGGAGATATCTCCGTTGTCAGAGTAAGTTTACTTCAAGGAGTAATCGTTCTAACTTGAAACCACATGCATAATAAATCATGTCATTATTGTTACAGAGGAGATGAGGAAAGGTCACGTGACGAGGACATCAAAGTGGTGGTAAGCATGTGACTCAGGGGAATCTGGTCATATCGAATTACTTGTTCAGTGTGAACTCAGTTGTAATGTGTGCGTTTGTTATCTTACAGGAAAGGAAACATTTTGTGGTGTCGTCTAAAGGAAAGTGCCCACATTCCTGGAACACTCAGAAGAGAGACAAGCAACAGAGGAAGAGGAGGGTAGACGCTAATGGCATAACTTCACAAAGAAGGCAACACAAGACGTTGCATAAAACAGCAGTGAAGGCGTGCATATCAGATGCAGAGAGAACTGACAATGGAGAGTCTTCTTGTAGAGCTCTGGTGGAGACGAGTGACAGAGATATAAATAACGGCAGAGACGTTGCAGCTCGAACTGAAACGCCAAATACGAATAGACGTATGGCTAGAGGAAGCGAGAAGAATCTTTTCTGCCAAAAAGCAGGCGAGGAAAAGCTGCGGGACGACAGTGATGCTACAAGCCCGGTGGAGAAGACGCAGCTGGACCGAGAGGTGTCACTTAATGTGACAGCTGATGTTTGTCACATAGACCATCTGTCCCAAACAGGCCAGTCAGAGGACGGATCTGGAACCAGAGAAAGTCCCCCACACCTCATAATGGACACTGATGGTGGTGATAGCAGGGTAACGAGGACGAAAAGAGAGAAAGGAGGTAAAGATGAGCTACACGAGGCTCAACATGCGGCAACGTTCGAGAATGTGGAAACGGCAGGCGCAGAGACCCCGGCGCCGCAGGCTGGCGATGAGCTGGAGCTTAATGGAAACAATCAGATGGATGAAAACACGCCGAGACCAGAAGATCAGAGTGTAGAAGATGGTGTCAATGAGAGAGAAGAGCCCCCTTTAAAACAAAAGAAAAAGAAGAGAAAAAAGAATAAGCCTGCGGTAGAAAACGGCGGACAAGAGGATGAGAGTGGTCATTTAGAATGTGACAACGAGGAGAAGGAGAGGAAACAAAGGAGGGAGGAGGATGTTGAGCAGCTATCCTCCGGCACAGCGGCCGAACCTCCAAATGACGATGCTGAGATACAGAGGAGAAAGAAGAAGAGGAAAAAAGAAAAGAGTTTGGTAAATGCAGCAGGTGCATCGACTTTAGATCAGTTAGAAGAACTGGAGAGTTGCTTAGAAAATGCTGCAGCTTCTCAAGAAACATCAGACTCCAGTTATGTGAAGAGAAAAAAACAGGAAAGGAAGAAACATGCAACCTGTCAGGATGCCACTCCAGCTGGAGGAGAAGACGGCGAAGATGCGAGCACGTATGATGATGCTGTAACTCCAGCAGGAAAGAGGAAGAAGAAGGAGCAAAAAACAGGTTTCGGTATCTGCGATGGGATAGATATGTTTCCCGAAGAGGTCGCTGACAAACCCCCAGAAACATCTGGGGACAACAAAGATGTTGAAGTGGTGACTAAGAAAAAGAAGAAGAAGAAGAAGAAAATGGGTGAAATATCGAGCATGACTATCTCAGAGCAAAGCCATGATTCGGTGTCTGAGCAGGAAAAGGAAAAGAAGAGGGCCTCTTCCTTCCTTACTGCTGATGCAGAGGGAGATAAAAGCTCTCCTTCACAATCTGTTGCCGTCAGCGCCGGCGACTTTCAGACAGAATCAGCAGAAATGGTCGGAAACGAGTCTGTCACCGGGTCTCGTGATGGGATCAGGAAAAAGAAAAGAAAGAGGAAGATGTGGCCTGACAATCACGAGCAGGATTTTGAGGAACTAAATGAAACATGTCAGAGCGATTTGTCCATAATTACCGACGCTGGGGAAAAAAGGAAGCAGAAACGAGAAGAAAGTGAGCCGGCCACCCCGGTGGAAAACGCAGCTGATGAGGACGTTGCGTTGATGAAGAAGAAGAAAAAGAAGAAGAAGAAGGAAGAACGAAAGACACAAGAGAATCTACCAACTGTCACTGAAGATGCTGAATCAAAAATATCCACGCTGACTTCACACAAGACAAATCAGTTATCCTCCTCTCTGGATCCAGAGAGCAAACATGGTCACAGTGCTGAAAGTGCTTCTGAGCAAATCACCAAGGAGACGACAGACATGGCAGCTCCAGAAGGACCTGGAAATCTGGTATTTAATGGTTTCAGAGACATGAAAAAGAAATGCAGTGATAACGTCTGGCTGGAGGGGAAGTCGTTGGCCAGAACTGTTGAATTAGAGATAAAGAATAGTCCAGCTGCTGTCCCCAGTTCCACATCCAGCAGCTCCATGTTATCAGAGACTGATTCTGCTCCGTGTTTTGGAGCGTCTTCAAACAGTATAAAGAAAGTCAAGCACACGAAGGCCAAGAGGAGACTTTATAATCCACACGAGGACTTCTTCACGCAATATACGTCCAAAGTCACTAACAGGAAGAGTTTAAAAAATCAGCAGAAAACGGAAAAGTTTGAACACCTGAATGCATAAAACAAACTGCTGCTGCTGTAAATAAATCCAGCTTCATGATGAACCGTGTAGATGATGATGATGTGACATTTAGGTCATGAGACTTTCACAAAGACAGATTTTGACGTAATGTGTTTTGTATCAAAACAGATATTTTTTTTTTACTTATATCAAACGTTTTCGGTGTTGAGATGAATTGTGGAGAAGTAGCACAAACAAACCACAATTAAATAAAAACTGACACTAACAAACTCTTAGAGGAATGCTTGTTTTGTTTTTTTTTAAAACAACAAATTTAATTACATTTTTAATTAAAACTGACTGGTTTAATCACTGGTCGTTTTTATTTTTTTATTTTTTGCAACTGTACCTTGAGTAGAAATGATAGATGTTTACATTTAATACAGAATATAATCGTGGTTAAGTCCTTTATTATGAGGAATGGTGCTTTCATACACCCTACATATGTTCTGTTCATGGTGTTTATGATGATGATGAGGGTATAATCGGAATCGCCAGGCTGCTCCATGTCGGTGCAAATGATTTGCTGTCTGTTAGTTTGAACCGTTCACGAGGTTAATGGATAATACTGTGCTGTTGCTAATAGGTAAAACATTTTCAGGAATACTTTCTTAAGGGACGTGTGGTTATGCTTCTGCCTGATTTTTTTTTTTAGCACACTTCACTTTTTTTTTGACAGATTAATGTACCATAAATGTGGATTTTTTTACACATTTCAAATAGGTCAAAATTTCAAAACCATCATATTTATCTGCTTCTATTAAGGAGGGTCAGTAATGGTAGCAGAGCTGCAAACGATTAGTCGATTAAACGATCGACTGTTACATGTGGAGGATTACAGTTTATTCTGAAGGACGTGACCGGAAAGTAACACGTAGTATTTCCGTTAATTTGACAGCGATAAGGTAAACAATGGGGAGGGGTGGTGGTGGCTTATTGACTGGTGTTACACTGTATTCTGTGACCTGCGCTGATATTCTTACCCTGGTGGGTCACCAAACACGATGCAACACGCCTGCAGCTCGAGATGTGCGTAGCTCGGCGCGTTTTACGCACGGTGACTGACCGTGTCAACCCCGCGGGCACGTTACGTAAGCGCACGCAGCGCCACAGTGGGCATTTAAACAGTGAGACGAGCTACGAGGGTCCAGCCGGAAACTTTGTATTCTGTTCCTGAGAGCAGCGTGTCTTCACCCGGACTCTGCACGGTCCCTCCTGTCCAGACATGTCTTCGTATAACAGCAGCGTGTGTTTGAACGAGGCCAGGAGAGTAGCGATTTTCGGAGGGACTCACGGCAACGAGATGTCCGGCGTGACGCTCGTCAACCTGTGGGTGAAGAACAGCGCCGAGATCCAGAGGAAAGGGGTCGAGACCAAACCTTTCATCACCAACCCGAGAGCTGTGGAGAAATGTACCAGATATGTGGACACGGATCTGAACCGAGCCTTCACCCCGGAGAACCTCAGGTAAACACATCAGACCTGTTGTTATTCACAGTGTCTGCTGCTGGATGTTGTTGTTGTTGTTGTTGTTACTATCTGTTGTCACAGTGGCTACATGTTGAATACAATCCGTATTAATCGTATAGGTTTAATGAAACAAAAAACAAACATGGCACACTTGCATTACACTGTAATTACATTATATATTATATTATTCTAATGAGTGACTCATATCTGGGGATGATTATTATTGCTGTGCTTGGGACACACTTCTGTTGAATCCTCCTCAAGGATCCATCTGTGGTCCAGTGTGAACAGATCTGGGCCACAGTTGGTGGAAAATGTAATGGCAGCTCAAATTATGTAACATTATTGACACGATTGACCACCTCGGATCTCTTAGTGAGAACGTGATGGTTAACGCGGTGGAATAAAACGCGCAGCGCGGCGTGGACGTGAGCAAGGTGCAGCGTGTCTTAGCATAGGCAGGTAATCCTAGAGCAAAACAGTCACGTTGACATTTAATGTCAAAATGGTATCACAGGTAGTGTGAGTGTGTGAGAATGTGTGTGTGTTAGTGTGTGTTTACATCAGCCATACCCCCCCACCCCACCACCACCATCCCCTCGCGTCTCTGCCAATAACAGCCGAGCAGCGTCCCCCCTCCTCTTGGACTTCAGCTGATTGTCAGCCAGCAGGAAAAAACGTGAGCGAAACGTGACCGAGCTGCAAATGATTTAAGACGTTCTTGTATTATTATTATTATTATTATTATTTATTATTCATTCACTGATTTTGTCGTGTGCATTACGCAAACCCTGGCTTATATGGTCAAGTGTGCATGAACACGCACAGTAGCCTGTTTACTAATGTGGTTGGATAACAGCATCTCTATTCATAAATCATAATAGGATTTCTGTAATAACACTCACAAGGTTAGTGCAGTGCAGGGAGTCTGATATTCTGGTTCTCACCATATATGTAAATGGGCTTATGTATTTATTCATTTAATCTTATTTACCATCAAATGTTCTCACTGATATTTCTGTTATGGGAATATTGTGGTGTTTTAAAGTACTTTTGGATATTGAGTATATACAGTAGAGTGACTGTAAGTGTACTTAATAGTAATAGAATTGAAAGCTTGAATCATATGGGGCGGCTTACAAACTGCTTGGTCTTTCTGAAGACTGCATATAAGAAGATTAACTCCTTTCTAAAAACAGCTCACAGTGTCATTTTCAACTTAAATAGACAGACAACTCTGCTCTTCCCCATATTCAGTGACCGCATGTGTCATTTGAGTTTGGGGTATGTTGGAGACCACTTTATCAGCTGTAGCTGACACCAATGCGTGTGTACTGATGTGCCGGCAGTCCAGACAATACCAGATATTTGCTGAAAATGGGGTCTAAAGAGCAGATGTGAGGGAGGAGAGACAATATGGGCAGCAGAGGTGCTTTTATACAGTAGTTTGGGGAATGTCCTAGACTAGGGGTTATTTAGAGCTAAGAGAGAGAAAAAAGGGCAGCTCTTATTCTCTCTGTGGAGAGCATATACAGTGTAACGTCTATCTGGGGGAGAGAAAAAAAAACCAAAGCAAGCCCTCAGGATCATTGAGAGAAAGCAGAGAAAGTGGATTAAATTTCTCACAAAAACACAAAATCCTACTGAATCCAGCTTTTGTGTTCCAGCGTAGACTTAATGGCCGCCATGACTTTCTACATTAACAAATTAGGTAGAATCATGTTAGTCATCATCACATTATCTGCACTCTCAGTTATTAATGTTTTCCTGCTATCCACACATGAAAAACTGAAATATATCCACAGAAACGGGAGATTCTTGTTTTTTTTTTTGGATTTTGACCCTCGTTGTAAATCTGTCTCTATTTTAACCCCACAGTTACTGTGTTAACTTGCAGGCCGTCGTCCACAGAGAGACAGGACATCTGAGATAAATACTCACCCTTGTGTAAATCATTCACGTGATTCATTGCACATTGTTCTCTTCAGCTGAGTTGTCTGATAAGCTGTAAATCAGACAATATCAGATCGACTGCTTTCTAATGCTGTGTGTGTGTGCGTGTGTGTGTGTGCATGTGCGTGTGCTGCAGTGCCCAAGGAGGAGATGACCTGCCCTATGAGGTGCAGAGAGCTCAGGAGATCAACAGGATATTTGGACCTAAAGGAAGCCCGGAGGCGTACGATGTAATCTTTGATCTCCACAACACGACATCCAACATGGGCTCCACTCTAATTCTGGAAAGCTCCAAAGATCACTTCAATCTGCAGATGATGAACTACATCAAGGTGATGACCACGGAGTATTAAGAAAATAATAAAAAAAAACAAAAACCTGAATCTATACACCTCACAGCACAAACACACCTCTGTAGGAGCAATTAACCTGTAAACGTAGCTGTCATTATGGGGATCTGCTGCTATAATGCAAGAAGTGTGATTTATTATTATTATTTTTTTTTTTTAACTTCTCAAAAAGAAAGAAAGTGACAGATGGAGACTCTGGTTTCATCACATCTATCTTCCAAATCACTGCGCGTGTGCTGAAGAGTCAATGTTTTACTGAAATGAGCTCTCTCTTTGGAAAGGTCCATTTAACCTTAATGTGAATAATGTCACCATCTGTTTACCTTTTTACGTGTTGGACAAACTCATCTGAAGTAAAACTAGATTAAGAAGACAAGAATCCCAGTGCTGTTTGTGCTGACAGCGAGTGTGTGTCTTTACTGATTAACGAGACAGACAGACTCCCGACAGAAGCTTTGATTCATGCACATGTTCATTGAGTTTGTTTGCGTGTCATTGCATGTGTCATTAGATTTGTTTCGGATGTGAGTTTTGGTGCAAATTAAATTTTCCATTCTGTTGAGCAGAACTTTAAAACCAGTCACTCACAGTTACGTTAGCTCTGCTTGAGACAGCTGGCTGATGTGCCGCATGTGACTTTGTTAACTTTTTATTCGTAGCTGATGTTTTTTTTTTGTTTGTTTTTTTTGCTGCTTTTGTGTTGCAGAAAGCCATCGCTCCAGCCAGCTGTCTCGTTCTGTTGAATGAACACCCTCTTCTGAAATATTCTACTTCACGCTCCGTAGCCAAGCACCCCGTTGGTGAGTCTCTCCCTGAGTGATTTTGGCTCATGGCTAATGGATAATAGGAGGAAGAAAAAAAAAGGAGTTAACATTTAAGCCATTCCCGTGGTTTCCGTTCAGTTGGTGGAAAATAGTTTTAAACGAATGCAAACAAATCTTGATTATTTTATTGCAGGTCTGGAAGTGGGTCCTCAGCCTCAAGGTGTTTTGAGGAGTAACATCTTTGAAGCTATGAGGGTAATAATGAAACATGCCCTGGACTTCATTGATCTGTTTAATGAAGGTAGGGGTGTGTGTGTGTGTGTGTGTGTGTATAAGTAATTAAACAGATTTTTTTCTTCTTTGGGGACAATTAATATTATGATTTGTGTATGTTATGTAACAGTAAAAATGTCTGTCAGCATAAGGAGAAACAAGATGAGAAATGACAAACAGCCCGTCTGATTCATCCACACGTAGCTTCACCCACAACTCTAAATTTATCCACATCTGGCTCATATCCGCCTCCGCTCTGCTCCTTCTCTTCCGCTCACGGCACAGCGTTTGCGTGTTTAGGTGTGAGGCTGCTTTTCCTTCTTGTTTTTACGTAAACATGCAGTCTGTGCCAAGTGTGAGTTGCAGTTTTGTTGTGTGTGTGTGCCCCCCCCCTCCCCCCCTCCCTCCCCGATTGGCCTGTTGTTGAATGGCCTGCTTGTTGAGAGTTGGTCAGTTTCCATGTCATCAGGGTCTGGCTGCCAATGAGTGCGGTAATCTTCTGTCGTGGGGCCACACTGGTGCTGGTGAATGCTCTGGCATGGTGATGAATTGGTGTTCCTGCTCTCTGAAGCTGAGCAGCTTGAAGAAACAACTCGTTTATCTAACATGAGATTACATTGTCGTTACTGTCGAACACGACTTCCTCTGTTGGATTGAGCCGGAAACTGTGGTGGCTTTTGGAATATTTGTCCCTTTTTGCTCCATGATGCCACTTGAATATAAATACATCCGAGTGGTCTCACACACAAACTCCAAATCTGCCACTGCCCTTCCTGTGTTCTTCTGGAGGTTGAATTGGGCCGCTTTGGCAGAAACATACTAATTAAGTATGAAAAAATACTACTTGATAATATATTAGATTCACTATTAGTGTATATAAGTACTTGACAGATTTTAAGATGCTTTTTTTTTTTTTTTTTTAGATATTTTGCATTAATTCCATATAAAAATCAGAATCAGTGCATTTCCATCAATAAACTTCATTCTAATATTATTATGAAACAACACAACTAGTTTAATTGTTGTAAATTGTTCTAGTTGACCCTACACGTTGAATATTACTAACTGGCAACAATTTAGATTTAAATATTAAAGATGTTGTTTGCTGTGTGCTGTTTAGGCATGGAGTTCCCTCCCTGTACAGTGGAAGTTTTCCGGGTTTCAGAGAGGATCGACTACCCCAGAGATGCCAATGGAAACATCATTGCCATGGTGCACCCTAATCTGCAGGTAAAGAGCGAAAAAAAAAAAAGAACCTGTAAATATTAGTTAATATGAAAGAGGAAATGAGAAATCCTCGGTTGATGTTTAACTTGAAGCAACATACTCAAGTTACTTTTCCTGCGGTTATTGCTTGTTGTTGTTTCAGGACTGTGACTGGGAACCGCTGAACCCCGGCGACCCTATGTTCCAGACATTTGATGGGAAGACCATCCACTACCAAGGCTCCGGCACCGTCTATCCCACATTTATTAATGAGGCAGCCTATTATGAGAAACAACAGGCGTTTGTAACCACCAGGCGAGAAACCTTGGTGGCGAGCGGCATCAGAAAAGCATAAAAAACGGGTTTTCTAAGACTAACAGGGATCTTAAATATGTGTTAGTCACAGCGACATGTATAGATTTTTTGCACTTTGTTCTGTTAGGAAATGACAGACTTGTCACATAATGATTAGATACCATCTTTTACACACTGATTTATAGTTTTCTATGCGTTTACTATTAAAAAAATCAATTAACTATGCAAAGAATACTTTTGGAGGCTTTGCAAAGAGTCACTGTGAAAGTCTTTGATCTGAAGACTGGTGTATTGTTGTGGTAATTATTTATGATACTGTTGTTATTTAAAAACGTATTTACATTAAATCAACTAAGTTTTTTTTTTAATAATATTAAAGGCCAGGCTTAATCATTTAATGACTTATGAATCATTATACACCACTTTTTAAGTTTCCTTTTTACTGCTCAGGAAGGCCGTTGAGGATCATAACCTGCAACGTTTGACCCGATACTGTTGTCATTTGTCTTCTTTTGAAAATATATTTGTAAAAATCTCTGGGAGGGTGTTTTGTGGCCTTTGATACTACCTACCTGTAACTCCAGTGGTTGCATCTGTGGTGCTGTCCCATCGTTGCCTTAAAAAAAGAGATTTCAGTGAAAATTGCACAACAAATTTGGAGTGGTATCTGTAGATTGCGTGTTGGATAACAGGATATTATTTTGATAAGAAATGATATGTGTTCTGTTCCTCAATACACATGGGATGCAGTTCGAAACATGTTTTATAATAATATATATATATATATGTGTGTGTGTGTCTATTTTGATATACCTGTACTGTACGTTTGATTTTAAGTGAGGTATAGGACTTGAATAATGGGAAGCATACGTACTTTCTAATGTGTTTCCGTCTTTGTTGTCTCAAAGTGTATCACTGTGTATCTTACTGTCGTTCATTTTTATAATGTTAATTCATTATCTTTTGGTAGCGCTGTTTATAGGATCAGTCACTGTCCTTGATGTCCTGTGGAAATTGTCCAATCAATAAATATAGTACTATGCTATTTTATTGCTTATTATTTATGTTGCAGGTGCACTGTGCATACTGTGTGGCGCTTTGACTCCATCATGCTCGTTTCGTCATGTAGGTTAGCGCCTGCGGCCACAAGAGGGCATCACACAACCACTAGTGTAGCGTGCTGCTGCTGGAGTGCATGTCAGTCTAATATATAGCCAGCATACCATTATCAATGAATTTACCCTTCAATTATTTCTGTAGCATAACGTGTCCCATAACCATATACCTGTAGCTCAAATATACAACCAACGTGTATGTATGTAAGAAATCTGTCACTGACACCACATTTTAACACAACACCGTGTGTTGATACTGCATAATGTTTATGTATAAACAGTTTGTTGCAGATAAGGTTTACAGCAGATACACAGATGTACTTGCACTGACACATCCTTTGCAATGAGTATACAGTGAGTGATACACTTATAGGATATTAACTGGAAATTGTGTACACAATGTTGTTTGCGTGACAGTATTAGTCGCCTGTCGTTCTCAGAGATGAATTAAATTACGGAATACTTGAATTTGAATGGTGGCAAATAAGGTTAATAAATGCTGGAGGTGTCCTTTAATCTGTAAATATATATCACTAAGAAAATATAAATTATTGTAGATTAACCTGAGAAAGTCCATATTTTTTTTTGTCAGGCTTGTGATTAGTAATTCAGTTTCATGACTACAGGCTATAGTCATAGCCTCTCTCAACTATTCATTACAGTAACCAGTACAGTAACCGAATCAGGGCTCTCAGGTCTGCACTGAGTGCTGATCAATGATTCCTCCTGTGTAGAGGAAGCTTTTAGGGAAATAAGCTTTCAGTTCTGGGCAGTGATCCAAACTTGAAAACACAAAGCGTTCATGTCTCCTCCCAACCTCCCCCTGTGGTGCGTTGTGATAACTTTCTCCTCTGTTGTATTGCATTACAAATCCATTTTACTGAGTAAAGTGTCCTGCTTGGCAAGCTTACCAGGTTTCTATCTAGAAGCAGCTGTGTGGATCCTGCTGCGGTTAAAGTGATCAGGTTTTACTTTTACCCCTTTGTGTTATCGTCAATCATTCAATTCACCATGATCACAAGTTGTAAAGGTATGATTTAACTCTTTTGCCCACTGCTACCTTTGAAAACATTGGAACTAGTAGATGTGACGTGTCACAAATCAAGTGGGTGACTTGATAACGTTTCTCACCAAAGAATGATGATGTGTTTTATCAAAGCTATGGCATGTTTCTGCATACGCTATGCATACACAAAAGCATTTTAAAGGAACTGACGTGTGCATGTGTGTTTGTTGATAAGAACATAGCCTGAAAAATGTGCACACAACTCTTGCCAAAGGGAAGGAAACTGTTTCAGAAGGAAAAGACAAACCCTAGTCACACTGCCCTCTTTTTGCAATCATGTTCAAGTTAGCAAATGTGTGCCCATGATTTTATAATTCATGATTTTTATAATTCTTTTAAGTTTTTCAGACTCTTTGTATCCGATTAATGTGTAATCCTTTCAAGCCAATAAATAAAAAATGTTTTATTCTGAAAAGAAAAGACTCATTTGGAGACCTACATAACAGATTTAATCTCTCATATAAATATTATTTTAAAAGTGACATCACATTTGTCACATGGTGTGTACACCTTACCCACCAGGTTAAACCTGATGTGATTGTTATCACTGCATGATAGCTCTCATCACCGTCTGCACTTCACCAGCAACTGTTGCTTTCAGGTACTGTCAGAAATGTCTAGACTATGGACCATGATGGGAATATTCCGTGGTACTAAAGACATGTTTTATGTAAGATATAAACAATGAGAACAATTTATGTTAAAACATGTGAAATGTTATTATTATATTGTTGTTATCTAGATTGCAGAATGTAAGAACTTTTTTGCTGCCCAATATTGTTATTTCAATACCATTTACACATTTGACCTAGAAAACATTCGGCCACAATAGTAATCTAACAGAAAGTAGGCCAGGCTTTTATTTCTAAATATGCAAGCTACAGAATTTATGCTATTGTTGTTGTTTTTTTGTTTTTTTTTCCAACCAAAGCCAAACGCACCTGCTTCAGTGCTGGTAATTAGGTGCGCTTTCATTTGGATTTGATTTCATCCTGCCACAAAACAACATAAAACACATTCGTCCGAGCAACACTTGAAAGCAGCACGTCTCGAATACAGGAAGTCTCCAAACTTTTCAGCGGACTACATTTCTGTCTGTTGACTTACAACGCTGTAGTTGGGTGAAAGCCCAGGTGTGAAAGGCGAGATGTGGGAACAGGAAGAATTTGCCAAACATTGGAGGAATGAATTTCCCGACGGCGAAGTCCCTCAAATGGACCTGAACTCCGTAGAAGACATCGAGTCGGAGCTGGAGGCGTGTAAAACCAACCTGAAGAAGCTCCAGAAAGCTTTGGCGGAGGAAAAATTCAAGGTGATCTACCTGCAGACCACCATGGCGCGACAGAAGAGAAACGACCCGGAAAGGCTTAAAGCCAAAGACGAAAACTTTAACGCGAACAAAATGGGCTTTTCTAAGACGGGGAATATGAAGAACCCACATTGTGACAGAGAGACCACCGAGGTGTCTGACTTTGGAGGCGGCGTGAAGCTCCACGCCGCAGGTAACACGGCGGGAGTCACCAGCTGCTCTTTCGGCCGGGAACGGAGCAGGTTCAGCGGCAAGACAGGTAAGCCCGTCCCCATCCCTGTCCCACCGCCACGGATGTCCAGCATGCAGAAAGACAGCTCGGCCCCGGCCAGCGTCCCTCGAACCGGCGATAATACCGAGGAGGGCAGCGACAGAGAATACGAGGATGCGGAGCTGAATGACAATTTCGTGAGGAATAACTTGTTGGCACCAAAGATTCAGGTCGACAGGGGTAGCCTGGGGACGCCGATCAAAAGTCGGGACACCCGGCGGCCTGTCCGCCACAGCAGAGACTTTGACTCCGGTGATGACGGCAGGCTGTCCCCATCCTTCCCGCATATTCACCGCAGAGCCTCCCGCGGCTCCGGCTGCAGCACACCTGACAGGAGGAGCGACGGATACCTGAGCTCCGACCACGATGACGACTCTTCTGCAGGTAATGATGTTAATGTTGACATCACAACTGCTGCCATTACTGGTGATAAGATGAGAAACCAACATTCAAAAGCGAAATTCAACATAACAAGACACAACACAACAGTGCAGTCAGTGAGTTTAAACAGTGGAGACAACTCAGATGGTCCTGAAGTGTGTCATCTTGAAAGGGCAGCACACGAGGCCACATATGCTCCAAATTAAAATTAATATGGGGCTTTTTTTTCAAAAACAAAAAGTTTTTATCAACTGATGCAAACATATGCATCGCTCCAGTATGCACAAACTGACAAGCTGCTTCAATATTTCAGCACAGTCTCATTCACTGTCCTGCAATGCATCATCAACTGCTATTGATCAACGTGTGATTTATTTATTGATTTCTGGCTCTTGAACCGAGCCAACTCCTCCATTTGGAGCAGACATGGTGAAACAAAGAGACCCTACTTAAAGGTTTCACTCGGGATCAGATTTAGAGTGAACTACATGCTCTTTTGTTGTGGACGTCCGGCCTGGTTTTCTAAAGGAACAGTGAGATATATTCACACATACAAGTAACACAAAGTCTGCCGCAGCATGACACAGAATAGGAAAAGTAAGCAACTACAATACAGATAAAGTCTTTGGTAAAGGTTAAGGTAGAAGGGGATCTATGAATTAAAGTAATAACATGAAGACTAATCAAGGAAGCAGTAATCAAACAAATACTTCGGCATGTCTTTGAGACTTCTTAAGAAAGTTTAGTAATAATATTAACTGAGATTGTCTGTGAGTCACAACTGAATGACTAACTTGAACTTGAATAGATTGAGGAAGACGCTTTTGAGCAGAGAAACGTTATTTCTGACACATCGTCACGCCCCAGTGTGTCCCTGCTCTTTAATATTTGAGGATGATGAGTGAATAAGACGTTGGCTTCTCCTCGTGGCTTTATCATTTTCTGTGTCTCTTGATGGCATGTATTGATAGCGTAAGTGATCAGCTTCACTAGTGTGTGAGTGTGTGAGGAGACGGCTTGATGGCTTCTGGATAGGGCTGGGCGATATGGACCAAATTGATATTGTGACAGTATCGTAGGGGTGATTATTGGTGCTTCACAAAATATTTACAAAAATAAAATAAAATAAAAAATCATCAGTAATGTGGATATAATGCCTAAGTGTGTAAAAACAAATAATAGAACAGTTTGGTAAGTTTTCTTTACTGTAATGCGACCTTTAAAACCAGGAAAAGACGACACGACAACAACAACAACACTTATGCCATATGACCAAAATCTAAGACGATATCCTGCCTCATGTCACAATATTTTTTTTTAACTTACTTTCAGTAACAACTAGACACCAGCACCATGTTTACTTACTAAACTAAGGCTTCTTTTAAAATGTAGAATTGATTTAAGGAAGGAACTCGAACTCCGTCACATTCAGTGTTGAAATCATTTTCAGCAAAAGTGGAAAAAAAAAAATAATTTCTGTAATATCTGTCATTAAAAATCCCACCTTTTTATTGAAATATTGTACTTCATCAAGGAGACAGAAAAAAAAAAAAAAAAGTCCATAGAGACATGAATCAATGTGAAAGCGCCGTTATGTGTCAACAGCTGGTCTCATACCTCAAATACAACATGGGATGAACAGAAAGAAAAACACCTGCCATGTTTTCTGTAGCGGTGTAGGGGATGTATTTTCCCATAAAACTCGTGGGTCATTAAGGATAAGCACTTACTGTAAATCGTTTAATCTATTCCATCTCTGTTGTCTGACACATTATTGATGTTTTTTGCTCTGACAGCTGGAATAATCATCAGGGGAAAGACTTGAGTTGATTGTGGCTATAAACAGTGGAGGGTGTGTGCAGCTGTGGGAAGACATGGAGGCATTTTTTTTTTATTTTTATTTATTTGAGGCCTCTGCCCAATTGGCTGTGTCGGTCGAGCTTTTCATTTGAAGTAACAGCATTTCCTGGTCATTTTGGTATTATGGGATGCGGGCCGTGTGTCACTCCCACACGCGCATGAATACCGGCTTTAGGCTCATGCTGAAAAGCCTTTGTGTAATGTGCGTTTCCGGGGCGATGAGTTTGTCCATCAGGTCGTATGAGTGTGAAGCCATAGGTCTGGCCCCTCCGTACAGTTCCTGATTCATCTCTGATTCACAGCACAGTGTTGCTTAAAACATGAAGTAACCGTCTGTTATTGTAAGACTATTGCAATAAGCTGTGTTGTCTTTTGATGCTTTTTGTTGAGCCAAAAATCTCAGGGTGAGTCTGAATATTGAAAAAAGGGTTTTCACTAGTGTTTGTTTTGAATGAATCATGTATAGTCATGCCAGCATGCAGATGATCAGGTGACGATCAGAAGTGAGAGATGAAAGTTTTCAGCTATTATCGTAGCTATTATAAGCATATTTGATGGAGAAAATCTGTTTTATTTTATTGTAAGAGTAAAGTTCAATAGCTTCTTTATTTATTTATTTATTTATTATCCCGCTGCAACTTTGATCTGCACAGAGAAGTTCTGGATGGATTTATTTCTGCATGTCTCACAGTTAAGTGTGATGAGTCACTTTGGAAATTGGTGATAAAAGTGTGGCTGGTGAAGTAAATGTGATAGTTTACATGAAGCTAACTGGGTCAATTATAAGAGCAGGTTGTTCCTAAATCGCTTTGCCAGCAGGACGGCTCAGCAGACAAAACAGTTTTTCTGTTCCTATATTACTTATAACACACTTCTCTTCCTGTACAAAGCACTTGGTGAACCAGAAATAAACCAGGTGAGAAAAAAAAAAAAAAAAAAGCCTGTGCAGAGTTTGACACACTTCATTGATATTCAAATGTGTAATATGCAGTCTCATAATGCAAGCAGAAACAAGGTCTGATATGGTCAATGTTACAAAAACCCTGTAGACAAAATGTTAGGATGAGTCAATAAATGGTAACTAATAGTAACAGTAAATAGTCACCTCTAATATGAGAGATTTTTGTGGAAACAAGTATTTTTGGTTTTGCGCGGACGTATGAGTATCTTGTTCAAAGCGTAACAGGACGACATGCTTCATGATAGCACCGCAGGATATAGGCTGTATGTAGAGAGCCAATACTGTTATAAGATCTCACATGAGAATCACACAGAAGTCACTCATTCACACTCAGCCGGTCACAGGTGTTACTTCTCCACATTAGAAAATGACTTTCACTAAACATTCTGGCCTCTTTCTGCAGACGTGCTTTTTTAGCATGACAGACTCTTACGGGGAAAAATAGAGAATAAAAGTGTGTCACCAGGCAGGCTCGGCGCTACATGTTCTGTCATGATCATCAAGGTATGATTTGTTTTATATTTTATATTTAGAAAAAAAAAAAAAGTCAAATTAGCCGTGGGTCGCTCTGATAAGCGGTTGTTCTGTCAACATGTGTGAGAAAGGAAACCTGCGGAACAAACCGGTTTTTGTCCCTCTACTAGAGAGTGATTCCTGAACATGACACGCATATTTTTCCCTTCCCGCTGGTTGGTTCTTTCCCCCCTCAGATGAGCAGGGCTTGTCCAGGCCCGTCCCGAATAAGCATGTGCAACAGGGGAGTTAAGATCCTGTCATATTGTTTCCATTTTAACACTATGTGGTGTCAATGGCAGATAAGAGTCAGACTGTTTGGTTGGTTTGACCTTTTTCTCATAAACCTATGAATTATAGTTTTCCAGCCTCTGATGCCTCGGTGTACAGTATATGCTTTGTACCTGCTTCTTTTTTGCAAGTATTATTACTGAACGGCTTGACAGCTCAGTTACTACTTTACACTGTGGCAGACGCTTCTCTGGGAATGTAGTAAATCTCTCCCAAAACTGTGGATCATCTGAGTTAAACTCAGACAGACATGGTTGCGTTTGTCTGAAGGTTTTTCTGCTTTTTTTTCCTCTGTGTTTATAATATTGCAAATAGATTTTTTTTTCTTTGTGAACAGAAGGTGACTAGAAGGGCATCTTTTAATCCCACAGGCTTTGGTGGCTTTGGCCTTATGTTTAGGATGGTTGTCCTACTGAAGGATGAATTGTGGCACATTTTCCTGAACGTGAGCACACAGGATGCTCCTGTGCAGTCGGAAACCATGTGATTTACTTTCTGCTCATTCACTCAGTCTACCAGCTCGTTTGTGTTTTGTTTTCATTCATAATGTACCCAACTGTTGATTTTTGGCAGCTACCACCTTGTTACATCATAGATTGTCATCATTATCTTTTCACTTGCATGCTCACCTCTTTACCTCTCATATTGAGACTTCGAAACAATCTAAATGGCAACTCTCAAATCCCCTGAACTTTGGGCCATATTTACATCACCATTGTTTCCTCACTCAAATTAAAGCTGAGACACAAAATATGACATTAAAAGAACCAAAAGTCTCAAGACTTAAATATTATTATTTGCCTTCTGACTTGTTACTAATGTGATGAATGTGTTGTGCAGGGAGCCAGACAGGATGTCTCTGACAGAAGACGTGGTGCAGGTTTTGCAGCATCATTGCTTGTTAATGAGATGAATGCAGGAGTTAATTTTGCATGCATGTAGAAACCTTGACCTTATTTCTGTATCAGAGGTGTGAAATTCAATACCCATCTAGTACATGTGCACGGACACATGTACTAGATGTTTTGTAGATGCATATATATACACCTGTATCCTGTTTATCTGCAGTAATAAACTGCCATTATTGTCATCAAACAAGCTAAACCAACAATGAATTGATCCTATTTACAAGTATTATGCTTCTATCCAAAGCCTGATATATATCTTATTCCTCCATATAATTTGTGTTTGGAGCCATTTCTAAACAAACTACAGTTGTGGTAATCTTTGTAATGAAGGTCATGTGTCAGGCTTTGGATACACACATACACACGTGTGATCTAAACAGAACTGCCGTTGCTTAAAAGGGGGTGTTTTTTCTTTCACACTGGCAGATTTCCCTTTAGTGAAACGCCAGTCTCGAATGACGCACAGCGGAGTTACTGTCAAAATGCTGTGAAGCAGCTAGCACCTGTAGACGGCTGACGTTAGCAGCCACAGTCATTAACTCCTGAAACCGTGATGAGTAATGAAAGCGGTTGAGACGCCAGAGCCTGTTCATAATGATGTTGATGGAGTCATTAGATTGTGACAGATTTAAAAATAAATAAATAAATAAGTGAATGAGGTAGAACACAGGAAAATGACCAGCTTGTTGTTCATCAGACATTGGCACTCTGCCCTTATTGTGTGTGTAAATTCCAAGAAGCGACAGAGGCGCGGACCTCCCAGGGGGTCATGACTAGAGACACATTAAGAGGAGCAGGGAGAGGTTACAAGGACCAAGGGTGACGCTCATCTTACCACAAAGCTTTACTCTCCATCCACCAATGAAAGCCTCTCTGCTACTGTTCACAACACACTGAGCCCAGCTATCACTTACTGTGTTTCCTTCAGATTACAGCTTCGAGCTACAGAGAAACGCAGAAAGCACAGAAACGCAAACTCATTCTCTGAGTCCAAAATCAAGTTGAGATGAGCAGTTGCAAGACTTAAGTCGGCGTCGTCTGAGGGCCGTGGTTTTCCTGTCAGTTAACCGATTCTTGCAGCTCTGCTAAATGAACAAACCACTCAGGTATCATAGATGACGAGTAACGATAGCTCGGAGGCTATCAGTGTATGAAAAACACAGATGACATTCAGTATTCATTCAGTAACCACAGCACATGGCCCTACTGACATCTGACCTATAAACTGGGAGCTGATCCCTCTGCAAGGTTTCTACTGTTCTCCCTTTATTCTTATTCTGTTTTATTTATGTGATTTTTGAACCAAACTTCACCTCAGTCTAAAAATGAAAGAGAGGACACTTCTGATTGGCCGATTTATGGCTGCCATGGAGACTCCTGTGTGGTGAGTGTGGTAAAGAGATGGTGTTTGTGTGTGTGCGCACATATGGGCCCACAGAGGCCTGCATTCTTCTCTGACACACTGTCAGTGGGTGTGCATGGCCACATATCCTTTCACTGCTGATTTTGCAGCTATTTCCACTTTGACTAGAGGGTCTCAATGCAACAACAACTCGATTATACGCCCAGAACCGTTGAGGGTATCGATTCATACAGATTCCCGACTGTAGTGCTGAGAGCCAGTGTGAATTACATTTATCATTTTCTCTTGCCTGAGCACAGAGTCAGAATGTAAACAAGAAATATCAAACTTGGGGGGAAAAAAAACTGTCTGTTTATCAAATGTTTCAGCCATGTCAAATGAAGCAGAAAGCAGAAAACCTATTTGAGCTCATTAAGCTGGGGGTGAGAGGTGGTTAATGACATGGTAAAGACTGGGCCAGTCATCGCCCATCCCCACGTACGGCGTGGGGATGGGCGATTGTTGCTTGTTGCAGAAGGAAGCAGAACGCAAGAATCATTCCAGTGGTCAACATCTGCTGACTCAGGCTGGTCAGGAGAGAGAGAGAGACAGATCACGATCTTGGGGTTTTGTCTTGCTTTACTTGTTCCTTTTTACAAATTCATAGATGTGAAGAGTGTTGTTATGCTGGCACTTGTTAACCAGGAAATCCTAATACTTCCTCAAGCCGACAGTAAAGAAAAAGGAGGACGAACCACATTTTAGGCTCTATGTAGGATGACGGTATCCTTCAGTAAACAAGTCGTGATGGCACTCTTGCTCTGCCTCTGAATGTCAGCCGTGTGCTCTCCCTGCTGGTGTGTGAACTTCTCATGGTGACAGCGTCGCCGTGTCATTTGGCAACCAAGTCCAGACCGGAGGGAAAAAAAAATGCTTTCATGAGCTGTCGTGGATCATCACCTACACATTAAGGAGGTTTGGCTCCGACAGCTTTATAGCTTTCATAGCTGTCGTCATTACGCAACTTTCCTTCTGCACTGAACACAACTCGGCTCTACAGGACACGACGTCTTACCGACTCCTCGTCACTCCTTTCCCTTTCTGCTTCGTTCTCAGGAAGCTATTTCTATTGTCGGCCACACACAGGGGAATTAATGCAACACTGGCCTTCACTGAAGCATAATATTTTATACACCTGTGCTAAAATAAAACCAATCATGCATTCTCAGTTCTCTGCTCCAGTGCGCTCTGGTTACTGTCCTGAGAATATCCGTTGCTATGCTCATCGGTTACACTTATTTCTCGGTGGAAATGGAAACACGTGAATCAGAAGTTTTTATGGGTTGGATAATGAGAGCCACTTATTGTTTTTAGTTATGCCACAACACAATAATATTATAATAGTTTATTCTGTATAAAGATAGTCAGGATGCTAAGGCTTCCTTACTGCTTATCTGAATTTGTCCCCATCAGAGAAAGGAAAGAAGTGTTTGAGTTTCAGGTCACAGGAGCTCCCGCTGTGGGTATTGAGTGTCATTCCGATCCCGTGTGGAAACTCTATCTACACCGAGCCTGCAGGTCAAGGGTTAAAAAGTACAGGCAAGTACTGTATACATCCTCTGTATGAGATCACTCCAGCAGAAAGTTGTCTGTCTTTCCTACACGCTGCCTTCATTTTAGTGGATTGTTAATGCAGTGTATTTGGTTTTTGTTCTGATTTCAGGATATAGAGGGTACAAAATGGATCTACTTTACTTTTAGAAGACTTGTATTTGCTTTTTCCTCATAAACCCATTGATAGCAGTCAGCGGTTTGTTCTGCCACTCAGTTGTGGTGAAGTGGCTATCGTGAAAAACACTTTGTGTGTCATATAGTATAGAAGGAAGTTGCTTGTTTTTTATTTTTATTTTGGAGCAGAACTGTAAAGGAAGAGTGAGTAACACAGAGATGGATTTAAACAGGGCTCTCTGGCTCAGAGGCATAACTGAAAACTGATGATCTCGATGAAAGAAGAGAGAGAGACCTGGACAATGCAGCTTTCACTCTCTATTTTGTAGTAAGTGTGCGCCTGTGCGTGTGTGTGTGTGCGCGCGTGCGTGAACCAGTCCCTTTGCTGCTCCAGCCGGTGCATCAAGCAGACTCACCTGTACTACACTGCATCAGTAGCTGTGTTTATGGAACCTTTTTATTTCCACTAATAATCAGAAATCAATCAAATTTTTTATTCTGATCATTTTGATTACGCTGAGATTTTGAACATTACTTGAGAGTTGTTCAGAACTACTGAGTGCTGCTGGTTTGTGTTTGGTTTTTTTGTCCCCGTCACTGTCACATACTGTCAGCCTTAAATGGGTAAAGATTTATGGGACATAATGTGGAGTAGAGTCAGGTGGATTATGGGATATTGAGGAGATGGACACAGCACCCTCATGTGGACATCTATAACAGTAAGAGTTTTGTTGTGTGGGCATCTATGTGTGCATATTTTAATTTTCATTATATTTCATGATGTTTCGTGCCATGACTGGAGTGTTTTCTTTTATCTCAACCATTACACGTTGTCTTCAAACTAATGGCTGTGGAACTGGAAATGCAGTTTTCTTGTCTGCTGCTGATAGGTGGCTGGGTCGGTGTCAGCCCACTTCTCAGTGTTCTCACTCATTACTGGAAATGCAATAAAACCTTTGAGTAAAAAGCCAATAAGAGTAATTTATCAAACCACTTGTTCAACAAGCAAAGTGATATATTCCCACAGTCTCACCGTCCACCGCCGGTTTGTTTTACACAATCACTAATAGCTAATAGCGGATTGTAATTTGAATGTAGCTGTTGTAAAACAAAACGGTATTTAGTTATATTTAAAATATAAATCAATCATAATCTGAATTAGGATTACTTCAGGACATAGCGCTTACTCCACCAGTGAGCATTTTTGTTTCTTCTTGCTAATGTCTGTGTTTATTATTACACTTACACTATTATTACACAATAAATGATCACACGCATGACTCTGTGGACGTGAATCAACTTGTCTGGAACAGGTAGTTTTGTTCATGTTATTACGCTGCCTGTGTGTGCAGAAAACACTGGACTCTCCATCAATTCCTCCTCTAGCTTTATATTATTATTATTATTATTATTATTATTATTATTATTTTCCAAACCCACCAAGGGGCTTTACTTGAGCTCCCGAAGATGTGTTGGCAGAATCTAAACACTAGAGTGTAGTAGTTCTTTATTTAGACCCCAGTGCCCTCACTGGACTCACTGTCCACCGTGTGTGTGTGTGTGTGTGTGTGTGTGTGTGTGTGAGACACTTCATCTAACGGCAGCTTTTCAGTTTATAGGCAGGCATCTGATGAAATCAATCTGGGAAGTGCAGACACACACAGTGTTGTTGTATTCATCACACACACAGACACACACACACAAATTTGTAGCTGTGCATAAACAGACAGGCCGTGTGTGTGTGCGCGCGCACAGAATGGTAATGCTACTTATCTAGTGTCTGCCCAATCGCAGCATGATTCAGATGATTTCCACATTGACCTCAATAGATCAAAGTAAATTCAGTTGGCATGGGATGAACACTCGCTCTCTCTTTCTCTCTCTCTCTCTCACACACACATACATGCTCTCTCTCTTTTTCCTTGATCTCTTTGTCCCTTCCTCTCTTTCTCCTTGACAGAAACAGGGTGTAAGATTGTATTTAAGGAAGCTCTATCTTATCATAAAGCTGTTTTAATATAGAAACAGTGCACACACTGATATGTCACAGTGGTCGGCTAGACACAGTCGTTCCACATAATTGGATGGTGAGGGAGTTTGTGGGGGGGGGGGGTTCAGGGCAAATGAGGTGAGCGGGGAGCTCGCATGCCAGAGCACATGCTATTATGCACAGACACACACACATACATGCATATATACAAGCCCTCATGGTTTTCTTGTGTTAGCTGTAGCTTTGTGAATCTCATAAAAAGCTGGATTGGTTCAAGCATAATAGGTCACAGAGAAGTGTTGGTATTTAAAGACATATACAGGAATTATTACTCTAATAACACACATGCACACACAGGACAGAAGAGTAGAGGGAAGAAAAATGACTCTTTCACACTGATAAAACCGAAAGTGACGGAGAAACTGATGCAGTGACTACAACAACACAGGAGAGACATAAATGACTTATTTGTGCAGTTGAGATAAAAAGTAAACTCAAGGGTCCTATCACAGCATTTCACTTAAAGAAAAATAATAAACAATAAAAAAACACCCCCAGATGATTTCAGGCATTCCCATTTAACAAGCAGACATTTATCACTGGTGCACTCTGGGCTTTTTAATAATGCATAGTCATCACTTGTCCTCACTTCCATCTCCCCCCAACCCGTAAAACAAAGGAACCTGCAGGAAAACACTCAACCAGAGACTGTCATCATTCATCTCCAAGAAGTGTTATAACCACATTCAGAACACACTGTTCCTGAATGGTTACAGACTGTGATATTAATTGTGAACAACCACGTTTTTAGTATAATTTCCTTCTTTGATAATCATAACGTATTGGCAATATTGAAGTATATCGGTGTAGTTTTTTTTTTGAAAGGAAAACACAATGTAATGTTTGTAACTGTCACATTCATTACGTGATATACGTGATATAATATAATATGTTTCTTTCTCTCTGCCGGGATTTTTTTTAAAAAAAGCCACTCATATGGAAACACAGCTTTCTGCTTTCTGTGTGTACAACTCACTCCGTCACTCTCATGTGCATACATTACACTCCTCCCACCCCCACCCCAGGCCTGAGGTTAGAGAAATGTTCAAATGTTGTGGAAGAAGCGGAGTCGGGTGAGGTCGGGGGTATCTGGGTAGAACAGAGAATATGAAGGGGTGGGAGAGTGGTGGATGGCAGTTTGATTGGCTGGTGGTCCCCTACTGTATGCTACCTAATTATACATGCACACACTCACACTGGCCTGGTAATGATGTACTGATAAAAAGGGGGACTCGGGATCAATATTGTGGTGTGGGTGCCAGAAGAAATCATATAAAAAAATTAGAAAGACTTTTATCATTTGGCTTAATTGTGAATGTAAAATATTATGTGCAGTTTCCATTCGTGTCTGATTATATGTTGTTTCATTGGAACAGTGAAAATGGAGCCATGATGAATCAGATCAGAGTAGGTGCAGAATTTAATAAAATAAATAAAAAAATAAATGAATAAAAAAAACACAACCTCTAATTCAAATTTGATTTTGTAAAACCAAAGATGCCTTTGAGCATCATGCAGTACAGTGATGTGGTGATGCTTTTTGTACAGATGGTAACAAGCATGATCAAAGGAAAACATTGATTTTTGTCTTGTAATCCATGTTTCTGGCTCTACTGAGTACGGTAATTATGTTTTGGCTTTTTCTTTTGTTTGTGTTACACTCTCTATAGAGACTGTAATGAGGGGATATTTTTGGCACTTCATTCGATTTGAAGTTGATCTGGATCACTAGGCCCTCTTTCCTGTGACAAAACAGTTTCATTATAGAGGCATTTAAAATTATGATAGTCTGGAGTCTAGATCTTATCCAGCCACTCCATCCACCTGCTACGCCTTTATGCCAACACACACACACACACACACACACACACATGCACACACAGAGAACTGTTGCTGAATGTTGACCTTCTCAGAAAATGAACCATCACTGATGCGTAAAGCTTTGTTGTCTTACAAAGAGACAGATTGCTTCCCCAACATCTGAGACCAGACAGATATTTCAACTGCTCTCACCTGAACCAACTGTGCTAGGTGTGTGTGTCCTTTTTGCTACACAGCTTGTGTGTGTGTGTGTGTGTGTGTGTGTGTGTGTGTGTGTGTGTGTGTGTGTGTGTGTGTGTGTGTGTGTGTGTGTGTGTGTGTGTGTGTGTGTGTGTGTGTGTGTGTGTGTGTGTGTGTGTGTGTGTGTGTGTGTGTGTGTGTGTGTGTGTGTGTGTGTGTGTGTGACCCTATTGTCCCAGATTTAAGACAAAGGATGTATAAGGCTGTACAGTCGATAAATCTATTTTTAATGAAGTGTCACTCACTAACTCTGTATCATGCTCCTCTCCACCTGCTTTTTCCATTTGACTTTTCCGTTTACATTGTGTGTGTGTGTGTGTAAAAACTGCGAGTTTGTGAATGTTTTTGTCATGCCAGTGTGATTTCCACCTTCATAACAGCACATTTATATTCATTAATAACACTGAACATTAACACATGCAGATTCACATTAAATGCCTTGAGACACACACACACACACACACACACACACACACACACACACACACACACACACACATGACCTCTGGCTAGATGAGCTCCTCTCATTAAATGTATATGTTTCCTCCAGCTGGCACATGAGAGCTCTGTAGACAGACAAAGAGCAATGTTTGGGGCCCGGTGCTCTGCCTGAGGAGGGGAGGAGAGGGGAGGAGAGGGGAGGAGGGTGGGGTCCCTCCTGTCAGCCTTTGTGTCCTAATTGAAGTTTTTCTGCTTTTCAACCCTCCGTCTTTCCTCCCCCATGCTGGTTAGAGGAGGTTGAACGGGGGGGAGGAGTGGACCGGAGGGGAGGTTTTCATACATGTATCAGTCTTTGTTGCCACTGGCATGATGCTGGTCTCTGGTTGCCCACCTCTGTAGCACATGCAGTCATGAACACAGGTAGTTAGATAGTGGGTGTGCTGTGCTGTTATGCTGTCAGCTCTGTCTCTGGGAACAGGACGCAACAAGAGAGCTTTTGAAGATCATTTGAACATTAATAATTGCATAACTTGATGAAGGCTGTACTGTAACCAAATTTCTCGTCATGTTTTAGGTGTGTTGTAATTTTAAAATTGTGCTCATGTCACATGTTTTAATGCAGATATTGGCCTGAACAATTTGATGAAAATACCTAATTGCAGCTTTTCCAATATTGCAGTGGTAGTTTCAGTTTCTATTCTACAAATCAAACTGCAGGCATGTTTTAGTGGTGTACATAGCGCTGTGGTATAACATAATCTCACTTACTGTTAGAAGAAAAAGAAATCGGCTATATATTTTTTCCAATTTTTTTTATCAGCTGATATTACTATTCAGTTTTGTCCATCCATCTTTACACACACACACACTTATGTTTGTCCCTTTCAAGTTTCTTCAACATGTGTGTCTGTGTAGAAAAGTAAACTGCGTTCTCATTTTCTATGTTGGGACAGAGCAGAGACGGACAAAAACTATTGGTGTATTCAAGAGAAACGGCACCCCTGGTCAATGCTTCTGCTTCTAATGTATCACTTTTTCTTTAGTTTGATAGTTTTGCCAGGTGTAGTGTTGACCAGTGAAATTATCCCTGCCCGGGCTCATTTGTGTCACTTCTTAGAGCATCCTGTACAGGCTTTATTAAATGTACTGCCTTTTGTTTTCTTGTATGACTTCTGGACTAAAAGGACGGTTAAAATTTTACCAGCGCCTGAGCTGGAGGAGGAAATTTGTGCAAGCAGAGCAAATCAAAGTGTGAGGGCAGGAATTGAGGGAAAGAAATACAAAATCTAAATGTAAAATCAATAACTGACACTTTTGTAACATTTGACAGTCTATTGTTATAATACACAACTAGATTTTTTTAATCTCAGTGAGACCAAATAAAGGACGAACAAAAAAGGAGAATTTTTGCTTAAGTCAGTTTCTTTCTTTATTTTTTAAGGTACTTTTTAAGGTAAGAGTTTGAGAAAAAGCAACTGAATCAAGCAGCTGCTCGACAAAAACATAAAAAGCACAAAAGAATAGAGACAGTGAACGTAACTTTGGATTTGGCATTCATATAGTGGCAGAGCTGAGAGCAAAACAGACAGTGAGTGCCAGTTAATTCGCGTTTGACACAAGCCTGTTTGCTACACAGTCATTATGCATCCTGCCTCCACTCAGAGAGAGGGAGGGAGAGAGAGAGAGGCTGATGAGCCATTCGCGCAGAATCAAGAGAGGGAGAGAGAGAAGGGGTGGATGGGAGTGAGCGAGCAAGCCAAAGAGAGCGAAGGAGTGCTTCTCCCTTCCCCTAGCAACGGTCGGCGGTGGTGGTCTCCAGCCTGTTGTTTTCTCTCTCTCTCTGTTATACAGACACACACAAACACACAGCACTCATACTCTCCCATCGGCTCACTCGCTCGTCTGCCTGTTGGATCTCAAGGTGTCTCTTGACATTTTTTGTCCAAATGACTCCTTTTTTTATTTTTTTTCTTCTCCTTGTGACATGAAGTCTGTTTTTCGAGGATAAGAGAAGAGGCAACACAAATAGTAGCAACAGAAAAGGAACAGAAGAAATAAGAAAGAAGCAGAGTGACTGAGCTAGGGAGAGAAAAAGGAGGATGGAGCCCCTCAGCGCTCGTGGCCTGCCCCGGCTCTCCTGGATCGACACCCTGTACAGCAGTACGTATCCCTCCCTCCATCTATTTACTCCTCTCCACACATCGCTTCCCATTTATCTCCGTGCTCTTCTTTACCTCTAGCCATTTTTACCCAGCATCCCCCTCCTTCTCCAGCTGACGGGCTGCCTGTTTGTGTTACATTCAGAGCTGCATGCACTCAAACAAACAGCGGAAGCCACACTTTGCATTTCTCAGGACTTCCAATTAGCCTGCATTACTGTGGCTGTCCGTAACAACACAGTCCCCCTCCCAAACCCCCTCCCACTCCTGTCCCATTCTTTTACCTCTGTTTCCAGACAGTGGTAACAAACTCGTGTGTGTGTGCTGTTGTCGGGCGGGGAGAGAGTGAGTCATGCTTACAACCTGGAGGTAGAACTTTATGTTCCGTCCTATCGAGGACACAAGCTGTCTGATGTTGAATTTTCAATCCGGTCTTTATACAGACACAGGTTTGACTGTTATATCATACACTGTGTCACATTTGCTGTGTTTTCACTTTCCCCTTTTTGTAGTTGTGTGTGTATATAAAGACATATTTTAATGAGCAGTTGTGATCAGGGAACTTTTTTTTTTTTTTTTTTTGCATATACCAGTATATGAACATTGGTTTTTCATGCAGTGAGTGCCTAACACTTTGCACCAAATGCACACATCCTAACAGGCGCTGCTGTGATTCCCTGTCGGCGTGTACTGCTGAGATGCTGTGTATTGGGAGTTTTTCAGCACATGACACAGCCCTCTGGGATTTGCCCTGCTGTGTCACCATTGTTTCGGTGCCTTAATCTGTGGAGAGGATTTGAATAGTCAAGAAAGACGGGCTGGCGGTGTTTGGGATTTTAATAAACAGAAGCATAAAGTAGAAGCATGTTGTCAGAAGTGTATTCAGTGAGCAGCTGTTACTGAAGTTCTTCAGAGACGTCTAGGGACTGTCACATAGATACTGAAGGCAGCTACACATGAGTGATGATGTTTATCACAGTTATGTGCCGGTTTCAGCCGGGTGTATGATTTTGTACATTATTATCTCAGTAATATTGTAGCTTAGTCCTCTTTTTTTTGTGTGAAAAAATAAAAAGATAAACATATGTGTGGCTTGACAAATGACAAACAATTGAGCTACACACACTTTATCTTGCACAACGATTAGCTGGTTTATCTCTAAAGAAGTAGTTTGACTGTTAGGGAAATTCATGTTTGAAAGGCTTATTCACTTTCCTGGAACATGTTACATGAGAAGATTGGTACCATTTTCATGTCTGTATGCTAAATGTGAAACTTGAACCAGCAGCCGATTAGCTTAGCATAAAGACAGGAAGCGGGGGAAACGGCTAGCTCGGCTCAGTCCAAAGATAAAAATCTGCCTGACAGCACATCTATAGCTCATTAATTAACACACATTATATATTGTTTGTTTAATCTGTACAAAAACTGAAGTGTAAAAATGTCACATTGTGGTTTTATAAAGGGGTTACGTGCCAGACTGTTCGAGGCTAGCCGTTTCCCCTTACTTCCTGTCTTTATGCTAAGCTATGCTAATCACCTGCAGCCTCTTTCTTTATATTATACATATATTATATTATACTATACATAGCATACAGGCATAAGAGTGGTATCCATCTTATCATCTAACTCTGGGCAAAAATATGATTTCTTTTGTCTGATTGTATAGCAGCATTTAGTAATTTTGGGATTTCCATCACAGATAATAATTTCCCGTGAACTGTGAATGCATCATAGCACTGTCTTATCTCCACACACTGAATCCATTAGTCCACTTTCAAAAATAGATCAGGTCAAGGTAACAGCAGAATAATGAGTTTTGATCACCAGGGACTGTAAACTCAGTCTATGTACAATTTTAATATTGCTATTTTGGTTCTGGTATTGCTGTGAACAGAAAGGATTAAAACGTTAAACCTAATGTGCTTTTTACACATTTGAAATTCTATGAGAGGCTGAATGTGTACAATAGGAGACTATTAACATTACAGCAGCCTCTATCCAGGCTATGAGCTCCTCTGAGGGAAAAGGGCACAGTCCTTTTATACACCTGTCATTTCATCACCCTTCTGCTATCCAATCCTCCTTTATCCCACTCTTATACTTGTGTGACTCTCTCTGTATATGTGTGTGTGTGTGTGTGTGCTTTGTGCAAGTAAATTGTGCCGCCTGTGCCTGCTGAACTGACCCCCTTTCTTCACTCCGCTTAATAAAAATACACCACCACTTTTGTAAGCTTTGAGGGCTACTGCTAAGTACACTTCCTCAGTATCACCACACTGTAAAAGCCTGTTCACCAGTTCACAGGCTACAACACATCAGCACGCACACACACACACACACACACACACATGCTATGGAAGATGACTCATACCTGGTTGTTAATGGTGTGTGACGACCCAGTCCCACCCTTCCTAAAAAATAATATGTCTTTGTCTGTTGTGTAGTGGATTTCCAAACGCAAGGCTGTCTCTTCAGCCACTGAAATTGTGTTAATGGATCAGTGTTAAGCTGTGAACTCATATCCTTGAGTAAACTGGGAGTGGATGCTCAAAGCCACAGTGGCGTTGTTCCCCCAGGAGGCTGAAAGTCTTTCTGTTGAGCTCCAACATTTGGCCACAGCTGCTCAGGACAGCATTTCCTCTATTGCATTGCATCCTCTTATAGCACAATAGTACAAGCACAAACGTACTGTAACATGTTCATATAAGCTGTCAAATAAAAAAAAAAAAAAAAAAAACACAAACTCACTCTCAAATAAAATCACCATTCCAGACATCTCATCAGTCATCCTCTGCCCCATTTGTTCAGTCTACAGCATAAGTGGTACACTCCCAGGCGACTATTAGTGTGTGTTGTGTGTCTGTGTGTGTGAGAGAGAGAGAGAGTGTGTGTGTCATTTACTCTTTGCAATACAACAAAACACTCCTTTCCCCCCTCTCATCTTTTCCTCTTCCATCTCTCTTTTTTTTTAAATCTTTTTTCTTGTTGCTTCTTAATCTGAGTAGTACTCCATGTGAGTGTTTCTCACACGTACAGTTAATCCGTTTTGTTACAATCTGCAGCGAGGTAAAAGGTTTTACTTCCTGTGATCTGATTTTAGAGACATTTTGGTGGTGCCAGTGTCTCCATTTACTGACTCTAATCTGTCTGTTTTGTTTCTTTATCACTGCAGTGGTTTGTGTACATTAGAAATTGTGCATCACAGCTGCTGTGTACGTTTGTGTTCTTTGGAAAAATGTTAATATTTACATCATCTGGCTGAATTATAGTGTGTTTGGATCACTAATGGTAACAAAGATGTATTAGCAACCTCAATTAATATTGAATGGGTCTCTCACTTATACGCTTATTTTTTAAATTAAAACAATTATATCAAATGGTGAAATAATATGGTAATGTATTACTATTACTGTTTTGCATAGTTATTCTGAAGTTTAAAGATGTTGAGTGTCAACACAACATACTGGTAATTTGAGTTTAAAATACCAGACTCTACTGGGCCATTTTAGTTTCTCCTATTTATTTATAATATAACTGGAAATGTATAAACTTTCATGTAGAGCCCAAAACGATGAGGGTCGAAAAAAATCCAATATAAATCTATCTGTTGAAACACAGAACATAAACATTTTTGATAAGGATCCCATACATTTAGATGTTATAAAAGATATGTTAGGACATTATGCAGCTGAACTGCAGTACTGTTGCTGCCATCACAGCCTGAGTGACAGACTGCAATCTGCACTGTAACCTTCAGAGAATTAGCCAAACTGCTCTCTGGCTTGTTTCAGTACCACGTGATGCTAAAGCAACATCAAATGAAAGGCGCAATTATGTAAGAGCCAGAATATGAACATTTTGGCATGGCAGAGAAGAGGTGGAACATACACATGCAGAGAGAGGCACACACATGCACATATGTCAAAAATGATTTTCTCTCGATTTTCTGTGCAGCTCTGGAGGAACATTTAAAAAAAAAAAAAAAAATCCATCTTCATTTTCTGTATATCCTGTCAGCATGTTTGGGAGCACTTGGGTTCAGCCCAGCAAGCCATACTAACAGTGTGAGTCAGGGTGGGCCATTTACTCTGCCAGGGGTTAATGTGTACTGTATAATCCCTACTTCCTGCTGCCAGTTTTTGCATATAGTAACATGGATCAACATGTTTCTGATGAGAAGTAATCTGCTGTCTGTCCTGATGCGCTCTAATCATAAACCGTAGAATAGCATAGATGTGATGATGATGATGATGACATCACCCATACGTCTCTAAAAGTATGTTGTATAGCTTGGTGTTTGGCTCTACGGCCTACTGCTACTGTGATGTGGGACTAACATGTTATTAAATGCTGAGTGTGGGATACCTGTCAATCAAGGCAACCGTGCATGAACAAGCACTAATTTGTCATCTTGTACTTAAAGCAGATTGCAATTAGTAAGTAAGCAGAGCTTTGGTATGTCCTCTGTAAAAATGACACATTGGCTGATCCGTCAGTTCTCAGGTTATGTCCACATTTAATCAAAAAGTTGTGAATTTCTCTGTGTTGAAACCAGAAAAGTTTTGGTCCCCTCTTGCAGCATGTAAACAGTAATGGTTGGAGTCAACTTCACTGCTGGCTAGCTGCTCCTGGCTGACTTCGACCCAGTCCCAGTTCTGTCTTTTTAGCGTTTAATGCTGGTCGCTAGTTGGCTGTCACATAGCCTGCTTCAGCAAACGGGCACAGCAAAGTGATTCTGGATAGCTTCCCGGCAAAGTGTCGTAGGGGAGTTTAATACAACCAGTGATGCCTCGTTTATCAGACACTACAAAATCTATTTCGACCAAACCATCCATCTCGTCCTCTCAGTCTCTGTCTCACTCTCTCAGTGGCTCTGCTCTGCCAGCAGAAACAGGTCTGGATCAATGTGGTCTGATAGTGTTTCCATACACGTCGATTGTGGCTTGACCGCAGAGAAAAACAACTCAACAAAAAGCCAAAATGCCCACTTAACCCCCTGATTCGCTGTTAATATTCCGCGTTTGCCAGTCCATTTCTTTTTATTAAAGGACATCAGAGTTACTGAGCAACAATTATTTATATATACATATGTTAATGGGTGGGAGTCACAAGGACAAGAGCTCTTTTTGGCTTTCTAACCTGTGAACATGGTGGCCACTGCTAACACTGAATCTAATCTGTAACTGTACATCTGAACACCAAAGAGTGAAAGCAGATTTGATGTTGCTATATGGCACTGCTGGTACATACTTGACTTATTGCGTTATTGGAAGATGGTAATATCAACATTTATTCAATGAATTACTGATAACGCTGTTCCCATAAATGTCCACTAATGTACAGTGAGAATAATATTTTGTTGTATAGGAATGAAATTGTGTAATTCACCTGTAATGTATGTCAAGTCATGAAGCATCGTCTTCCCACTGTACAAGCTCCTCCATTATCCCAATCAATAGATGAAGCTGTTCCTCCCCTCCTCTCGGTAGCTATAGAAACAGACATTTAAATCTGTCCTCGCACACGTACTGAGAGAGAGAGAAAGTATCTGAGTCAGCCTAAAGCAGTGTTATGTAATACGCGCCATGCTTCTCTGCTTTTGTGTTCAAGCATCTTCCTCCCATTCGAGCCCGGTGAGGGATTCGTGCTTATGTAATTGGCTTTATGTTCACTTCCCTAAAACAGCCAGGAAACAGTTTGTACGTTGCTGAGGGAGAAGCAAATGCTCAGCGTTTTAAATGTCTGACACAGAGAGAGGGAGACTGGCGGTACTGATGGCAAAGTAAACATTTTAACTGGTGCTCGTATCTAGCGCGATCCTAAAATCCCACCTTTTATCAACCGATATTAGCTCATCAAAGACATCCTTACTGCTGTACCATAGATGTATTTAAGGACCACATCAAGAAAAAAACCCACCTGTTACAATACAGTATGAAATATACAGCTGTCTATTGATTAGCATACAGTATACATGGCCGTAGCTGCACGTGGACCAGTAAAAAAAATAAATCCAGATTTCTTTTTTTTCAGCCAATGATTAGTGTTTCATTCATCAGAGAAAACTAAAACTACGCTCACACACGTTTACAGTAACTGTGCAGCTGTAGCATAGAGGCATGTTTCATTTCTCATCGTTCCAGGTGAGTGAGTCCAGCTGAAACGGGGGGGAGGAAGAGATTTGGCGTAACACTAACATAGCTGCTCGCTCGCCCACATCCCTGCCGAGGATCTACTCCTCTGTACCTGGGTTCATTCAATGACAACCTTGTAAATAATTGATGCAGCTTTTGGCTCAGTCGAGTATGTTGTTGTGGCACTTTCACACACCGAAAACAAGGTAGAGCAAAGACGTCACGTATCACTCAGGCTGGAATGAATTTTGGGAAAAAATGTCCAATTGAATTGTCTTCAAACCTTGAATTGATTTTCTAAAATGGAGTTATTTTAAAATCCTGCATAGCTGCACCTTTATAGAACGATGACAATATAATAGAGCTGCCTAAATGATACTCAGCTTAAATATATTTCTGCCTAAAAGTGACCTGTCTGCAGTATTTATGAAATATCACATGTGACTGAGTTTCTTAGTAGTGAACATACCTTACAGACACTGGCCTTCAGAGAGTGCACTAACCTTACAGCAGGTTAGAGCATCTGACGGGTCACGCTCTTAAACATTTTTAATTGGAATATAAAAAAATCTAATAATAGTTAAGCCCCAGGTGATGTTTCATCATAGACTCAGGAACCATTTATTTCCACTTGACTTTTTTTCTGTGCATGATCTTAATAATAATCTTTTTAGTCTGGTTGAATCAACCTTGCAGTCAGTGTTTAGGAGTTATAGAAGCTGAGACGCCCAACTAAGCTTGGCTGCTTTTGTTGTTTATCACAAGGAATCACTGTGGTTTGAGATAAGCTGTAATACCCCAAATAGCATTAGCTAGATTCCCCTTTCAATTCCAAGTCTCTTGCCATCCTCACGTGGGTGAAGCTCTGAAAATCCTTTGTTATGCTTGATGTTAGAGGGTGTGTCATGTGTCTGAGTGTGTTTGTGTTCTGTGAGTCTATGGGGACCTTCGCCATGTCCTGAGGGGCTGGAGCTGTGTGTGTATGTCTGGTATGTTACTATGGACAGCAGTCATCCTCAAGGGCTATAGTATAGTAACCACCAACCCCTTCTTCTTTTGCCACCCATACCCCCTTCCCTTCAGCCAATCGGCACGGAGTAACACCACCGCACCAGCCAATGGAGCGGCTGGCGTGTTTACGTGCTCCCGGAAGGCAGGGGCCATGATTAAGCATTCAGGGTAGTCAAGCGAAAGAGAGGAGATGAGGGAAAAAGTGTGTGTGTGTGTGTATATATGTGTGTGTGTGTGTGTGTGAGGGGGGTGGGGGGGTGGGTTGGTGAGGCCATTATGAGTTGAGAGGGTTGATGGATGCACTTGAGCAACAACCAGTCACCCAGACAGGCTCAGGTGAAGAAACACATACTGGTCACATATATATCACCTCCGGTTTGCTTTAACTGGAACTGGGACTCTGACTGTTTGATTACATGTTTATAGCCAGCAGTACCGCAGTTCTCTTGCCCTGTGTCTTTGTGTGAGTGAGTGTGTGTGTGTGTGTGTTTACATGTGCATTTGTGTGTGTATCATTAAAGATTGATGGCCTCAGTATGGGTTGGCCTTCTGTTCTCAGTAGGTTGTCTTTCTGCTGGGGTCAAAAGCGGATGCTCTCTTCAACACTGTACAGATCCTCAGTGAGAGAACTGAAAACGCGTATAGGAAAATAAGGTGTAACTTTCAGTGGCCGCTGCTGTGTTTGCCACTCTTTTTTAAATCACTTTTTAATTCAAACTGAACTGCAGCCTTTTGTTGATGGACCCATCTCGAAATCAGCGGAGAGGTATCTGCGTGGCCCGCATCTCATGGCCAGATGGCCTTGTGTTCTCTCAGTTTATCAGGCATCGTGCTGCATCCCCTCTTTCTGCCTTATCTCTCCCGTCACTCTTTCCATTGTCTCGTTCAATAGAAACCTCTTAAAATAAACTTACAAAACAAACACGGAGGCCAGCCTCTTTGTAGAGTCTGTGCATATATATTTGCATTTGTGTATCTCTGTGCCTTAACAGGAAAACAGGATGTTTGTTACCATAAGTCACTTTGTCATTTTTACAGCTTGGCAGATAATACAGCAGTAACAGTTCCCAAATGCTTTCGATTCACTTTTTTAAAAAAAAAATCATATTTTTGAAGTATTTTTTATGCAGGTGTTTTTCATCTTTGTTCTGTTGTCAGTGATCCAAGGACAGAGGAGCTGTCACAACGCAGGAGTGTTTTTTCTGAATGCTGTATAGTGTTTCTCACCTTTTTATCTAGTCTCATAGCTTAATATCTGCTGCTAGAATTTAACATTGATTAAAACTATACTGTAATTTTGTGTACAAACAGCTTTTTTTTTTCTTTTGTCCCAACCACTGGCCTCTGATTTCAAAAGTATTTATTCAAAAACTATTTGGCTCCAGAGCTTTTTAAAGCTTGAAAGCGAAAAAGTACATAAATATCTGATTTAGTATGGTGCAGTCGTGTGCAATAGTTTTCAATCTGCAATATAAATATTCACATACAGATTTATTTGATTTTAATGTTTCGAAGCGATAAAAATGACACCATTTTTTTCCAAGTGATTTGGCTAACGGCTCTTTGAGAGAAGACGCCACAAGCAGCGCGACAGTTGTCGTCTTCAGAGGTTTACTAAAGGCACCGTGAAAACCATAAGCCAGCACATTTCTTCAAAATGGCCCTGGTAATGGTATCTAGATCCAGCAGAAAGTTTGATGTATTCCCACTTGCAGTGTACACCCACACACTGTCACTACCAGTTTTTATCTTCATGTCTCTTTTTTGGTCTAATTAGTTTCCACATGATATCCTTCTTTGTTGCAAACTAATTCACAGATATGTTAGTGCTCACTTTTACTCCCACAGAAGAGAATATTTTCCTTTTGATATCAACAGTAGCTTTTTTTTTTTTCTGCCTTTCATTTATAGGAGCCTTGATGGTGTTGTTGTGATGTGACCTGACACGCTCAGGGCATCTTCTTCTGACACATCTATAATGTCTCAAACTTTCCTCCTTTAATCTTCATCATATTCTCCTAATTGGACTAGGGAGTGCAGTAAATACGATCACTCTCTGCAATCACCGGTCTGGTTGCCCCGAGGGCTATCAACAGACGCTTGCATTTTAATAGCTTCACTCATTGTAGCTCTTTTGTTTGGCTGCACAGTTCGATATGCTTTCTGTTAGCACATAACCATGAGTGAGTGTACTGCAGCACACTGAGAGGTAGATGCCCACACAGTAGAGCTCGCTGTACAGTATGTGTGTGCAAAATGTGGGAGTGCGTTGGCAGTAAAAAAAATAAAAAATAAAAAAAGCTTTACAAAAACATGCAAAGGATTGATCTCCTCGTACCTGCTTACAAACACAGCGAGAAAGGTGCACTGTGGGAAGTGGAAGTGGGACAATGGGAGGGTGAAAATATGGTGGATTAGTAAAGGGTGTGTGCGTGTGTGTGCATAGGTGTGTCTGCAACTTGAATGAGACCTTGTGTTTGCGTGTGTGCAGATAGACATGCTTCAGGCTCCTTGTATGACAGTGGTTGTCCTAATCTATGGACGCAGTGGGTTGTATCCAACCAGTCCGAGCCTTTTGGGATTTAGGCAAGCTAATTACAATGTATAGCGGCTGGCTGCCATGGTAACGTTGGTCGGTTGGGTTTTTTTTTTGATGGGGGAGTAATTGCAATTCATGCATGTGGCTCTGCAGCAGAGGGGGTCCTTATCTCTTGCTGCCTACAGGCATATGGCATGTGAAGATATGCAGCTGTAGTAGAAATATCATTCATTAGAGCTATAAAGGCAGTATTGTGTCCTTTTTATCAGAGTGTCCCCTGGCAGGGAAGTGCTCTGGATGTGTGCGCACAGGTTGTGAATTGGGTAATGGGCACACATCTTCATTAGGCGCATCTCATTACATTTGTAGTGGAATGAATAGACTAGCCTCATCTGTCTGCCTACATTAAATGTTTCAGGGTGTTAAAAGTTTCGGTTTTTGATTTGCAGCTCTACTGTCACCTACCATCAGTGTACAAAGATCTGAACCTGTGCTAATGTGTGGGAGTCCAGCATCTTATTGACCTTTTTTTGTGTGCTCAGCCTGTTCCTTGAGCACAGTGGTTAGCTCTCTCTGAGCCCAGGAGCCAACCCATTATCATCTTGATCAGGCTGGATGATGGAAAGGGGAACAAAGACTGCCGGCTTAACTGGATGACTCACAGACTCTCGGCTGCTCACAGCATTTGACACAGGGTTAGTTAGCATTGTTTAGCATTACTGTAACATCAAGCGGGTAGAAAATAGTATGATGACCTGCTGCTTGTTAAAAGGGAAGGTGCAGACACTGGAAGTTAACTGTAATTATAGGGTCTGAATATATATTTCAATATTCATACAAAAATATGAAAAAATGTCTTCTATTGTGACATTGGTTTACACATTGAATTACTCCCACATGTGGTTTCTTTAAATACAACTGTAGATTTGTCTTATACTGTACTGAATACTGCAGGTTGGTGACCTTTAGTTATCAGTGAACACATTACAGCATCCTATATCCTTACAGTTGTAGTCACCTTTGTTTATTGCTATTCCACATCCTGCATTCATGTGAAATTCATGTAGTTGGTTTATTTTTTGGAGCTTTAAGCTCTAAAAGCTCTGCTTGTATTCAGCAGCGCGTATCGATTGTTTGATCAGACGGTCTGTGGTGGATGGCTGGTTGCAGCTGGAGAGCAGCAGGACACAGGTCCTCATTAATCACAGTTAAAATTGAGTTTTTCATAGCTGCCTAAAAATTACTTTCACAATGCCAGTTGCACATATCAGGGCTATTCTTTGTAAATAATTGTGTTGAAGAGGACTCCTGGGCAACTAACACATCTGTTAAACAAATCTCTCCACCAACACTTTAGCCATCTCCAAAGACGCTGAACCTCCTTGTCAAATGATGTTGCCACCGTGCAGCGAGACTTCTCTCTCCAAACATCTGCTGGTCTGCCTCTGTGCGCGTCTGTGAATGCGATTGTTTGACGATCTGTGTCTGTGTGTATGGACGAGGGCGGGTGTGTTTTGGGTATTGATCGCTACCTGAGCCGGATTGATCACAGTTGAGTTGGCTCCTCAGTGAAGCAGCACGCAGTGAAGAACACAATCTGTCGCTTCACATCTGGCTTACAGGCCCGGCGGCTGTTTTTTTGTCTTTCCATGGGTTTATCTGGTTTTCAAACAATCAGCCAAATAGCACCTGCACATTACACACATTTGATGTTTTAAATCTTTACATAGGGCTATACACTCACCAAAGCTCCCCGTTTTTCATTTAATAGCTTTTCATCTGAAGCATGTGCGTGCGGTGGAAATTGCCTTCAAGTGATAGGCTACTATATTGCTGCATGTTCTGTCCTCAGAGTCTCATGTCATGTTACTGCTATGTTGATGAGTGGAATAACAGGTCCCATGCTGTAAAGATAGACCTTCATAAAGGCTTTTTAATTTCCCCAGTGTCGCCTCCTGATTGATGACTGCAGGACAGGGTGGTGTAAAGGCCTACATGTACACAGTCAACACACACACACACACACACACACACACACACACACACACACACACACACACACACAGTGACCACACATCTGTCAAGCCACTGATGTACTGTCACGCTTTCATGGCTCCACAGAGCCGGGAAGACTAGAAGTCGAGCAGGAGGCAACACTCCGTCTTTTTGTTTTCATTCTCCTCTCTGTCTTTTATCCGGTCTTCTGAGAATTGGATCTGTTATGGTTGAGCTCCCATACATCTTTTGAGAGCAACACAGAAGACACAAGGGGATATTTTCAACCATCCCACACACCTAACACATCCATACATATGTGTGTATGTATATATATATATATATATAATTGTGTGTGTGTGTGTGTATGTAGTAAAGACAGTTGAATAATAAACTTGTACAGACATGTTGAGCCTCTCTCATACACACTCCTCTTGTAATTACCTCCCCAAAGGAACTTAAAGGTGCAAAATGTAAAAATGAGTGTGTGTATGTGTGTGTGTGAGTTTGCCCACACAGTATAATGTTAGCTGGTTGCAGTGCATGATGTAATCCTCCTCCTCCGTATAAAATTGCTGAGCAAGGCAGCAAGAACCCCCTGATTCAATTCTCACACTGCAGCAGCAATTTTTCTTCCCTCGACTTTATTAGTCTGCAACTTTACACAGCTGGTTAAAGCTCGTGCAGATGGACGCTGGGAGGACTGTGCAGTATTTATACCTGTGACATTTGGGCGCGTCAGTATGTCAGACTATAACTAGATAGTTATACGTCAGTATTTTTGAAAATGTGTGGCCATGTTTGAAGGAAATAATTTCATAAAATCACAAAAGCTTAAAAGATAGGATCACGTTTTTAAGTGTACTTTATTTTAGTTATTGGTGACTGTTATCATTCTTCCATACTAATATGAAGCTTCAGTAATTTGAGTTAGAAGCCTTTGAAGCCTCATATTATGGAGGAATGATTACAGTGACTCTGTCTATCTACATATGGGCATGTGGGTATTGTAATAGAAGTGTTTAATCAATACAATATCATGTTGTATTGATTTCTGACCATCACTTTCTCACAATTGCTTTTTAGACAAAATATTAATTTGTCACTCGTCAAAACACTCACACACACACACACACACAAATCCACATAGCTAATATAAAGAATAAATATATCCTTTTGAATCCATTTGCAGGTAGAAGGATACGTTTCTACCTTAAATATAGTAAAGAATGAATGAAAAAAACAACAACAGACATTGGCTGAGTTCGCACACATTTGTATTAGTGCTGACTCATCTGTCATTATGTCAACACATAGTATTGTTGCACCACCTAAACACACTCTGCTGCCATTATTGCTCTGCCCACTCACACAGCATACCGATACACTGCTGTTGCTGCCACTACATTATGTATAAGAGTTGATCCAGGGGAAGGTAATGAGAAAGTGAGTTATCTCAGCATGCGGGCACACGGAGCTCATGCAGAGGACGACGACACTTGCATGCTAACCTATTCTCAGTGTTTCATGTTTAACTATATCAGTAAATTTAAATGGCAGCTCATTTTTTTCCCCCCTCACTATCACATTATGAATCCAAGCCTGCCTTGTGTGTGTGTGTATTGTCGCACTTGTACACACTCGTGTTTTGCTTCTGTGTGTGTTTTTGTGATAGATGCCTCTGTCAGTCCAAAGTAACCCAGTGGACATGTTGGCTGCGTGATGTATGGATTTGCAGACTTCTGTAGCCCTGCTCACCCACCGCATTACTGCCCGTTCCACTTCCTGCTCTCAGCACATGCAACCCACTCTTAAAAAGACAGATTTAAAAAAAAAACACAAAAAAAAAACCCCGCTGGAGACTTAAGACACCTTAAAGCATTGGTTCATCTCTTAGATGTCCAGTGTGGGCATGAGGAGGTGATACAGCACAGGTGAGGTCACATGCTTTCAGACCGCTAGCCGACAGCCACGGTTTCCCAGGATACAGCAGCTGGCTGGGATCCAAAGTCAGCACAACAGGGCTTCAAACCCTCTTTGCTTCTTGTCTCATATTCATTTCTGGCTGAAATCTGAATTTCAAGCCGAGTCTCAGGTCTTCTTATGTCAGCATCCTGCTCTTATGCTCTATTATGCCATATTGGTATTACCACTTAACCTCAACATCATGGGCGAAACCTTCTAACTGCATTAGGGTTGACCACTGTAAAACTCTCATAGGAAGCGCATTCTTTTAGCCAATCTGTGTTTTGTTGAGGCTGCTTTTCTCTATTAACTGATGAGCAGCAGACATGCAAGCTGTGTTCACATTAAACAGAGACAAAACGGAACAAAAGCTGAAATGTGAGCAGTAAAGAACATATACTGCAGATTTGGTACCTTCACGAGGATGGAGTTCTCACAGTCAGAGCATGCTTTACCGTATTATCCCTGTTTATTGTTCAGTGTGGAGGAGTGGGCGAGGGGGTCGCAAACAGCAGAGAGTATTGTTTATAACGCAGGGTGTTAAGTTTTAAAAGTACCCTCCGGGATGAATAGTCCTGCCAGGAACATCAGCCACCTCCCAATACAACCCGGTTTATTGGCAAGCAGGAAGCATTTGCATCAACCTGACCAGTTGTCATGGCAGCCTTTGTCCTTGCCACGGAAACGAGGGGCCGGTTATTGAAAGTGACAGTTGGATTTAGAGCCGTCTATCAGGAGAGGTTAAGAGTGAGAGAGATGCGAGCTGACATTGGGCTGAGGTCATTGAGTAGCAGGGATGGGATTGCAGATTCAACCGGTTGCTTACACAACAACGTTTAGACTTTACTCTATAGATGGACCGAATCCATCGCCACAAATCATCCCAATCCATTGTTTCTCTGCTGCCAGCTGTCAGTGGTAAAAATCACGTCACAAGGTATTATTGACGTAATGCCACTGGCTCTCAAATTCCAGCATCTAAACCCCGCCTGTCATTCAGCCCTTCACCTCTGACCTCTGTTAAAAGGATCACATAGATTTTGCATGTTTAATCCTTTAATCTACAAATTACGTTGACAGGAACTTTTAGTCTGCTGCTTTAGGTTTTGTCAAAGTAACCTCATGGTTTGATTTTTAGGGAAAACTCTTCCGAGAGTGAGGTTTGAGAGCTGGCTGAGGTGTTGCATTCACACACCATGTTGCCTAAAAACCAAACCTCTGAGGAAAAATAGAATGAAACTGAGAAGAATAATTTTAATTAGATCAATTTCTGCATTGAACAAGGTTGCTGGTCAGTAGTTGATACTCAAATGTCACACTTTTGAGCTTCTGTGAAAGCATTAGGGAAGACATATGTCAGAGGGCCACTATTACTCATTTATGTTAAAAGGGGAATTTATTGTTTTAATGCTCAGCTGTTTATATTGTTGCACTGTACTGTGAGGAGAATATTGGCAGGATTTCAGTCATTTTTTCTGATTTATCTCATAGTATTCACTTTGATCCCTCTGTGATAGACGTTCTTCCACCACATGTGGAACTAGTTGCTCTGAAACTGCTGAGGTAGTTTTCTCCGTGCACAGCGGCCTTTACACTCTGTCACAAACACTCACGCAGCCATTGAAGTGAGCAATTCTAACGTTTGCACATTAGACTGATTTGCATGTGTCTGTGTATTTTTTTGCCGTTTATCCTGTTTGAAATGTTTTCTTTTATCTGACGTCATCAGCACTGTGCTGTTGATGACACAGTGAAAGTGTGTGTGTGTGTGTGTTTCCTCCTGGGATGCACTAATTTCACTAAGCATTACGCAGAGTGGAAAGGAAGTCCAGAGAGAGGGAGCAACAAAACACCAACAGCAACGTCAAACACAGACTGGTGTGTTTTAGTTTTTAAAAGCAGATGAAGGAAAACCCAACACACATATAATATATCACACATGTAACACTTGTCATATTTTAATATTTTAATTTTTTTCTAATCCTGTGAATTACCAGCTATACAGAGCCGACATCATGAGCTTTTTATTAGTATTATGAAACATCAGCGGAAATCTTTCTGTGTTTGCGTTGACATTTTACACAGAAACACTGTTGTGAACATACAGATTCCTCAACGGCCAGTAGACTCAGTAAACCAGACAGCAATACTCCAAACTCCTGGCGTGTATTAAACATTACTCAATGGAAATATACAGTATACGGCAGTGTAATAACATCCATGGCAGATGTTTTTTTCCTTTTAAAACCATTTTTTTCCCAATAACACAGAAGAGAATAAATCTGCCTTCATTTTATTTTTTATTATTTTATTTATTTTTGCTTGAATAGAATTCAGATGTAAATGGAAAGGAGAATTAGTCTTAGTGTTGTCAGTTGTGTTGATATTAAAAACTAAACTATCTCTCACAACTTGAATAGCTTCAGTTATTAGCTGTTTAGTTACAGTTTTGAGGTCACAGTAGCAGAATGATAAAATAAAAGATGTATAACTATCATAAACTCACAGCAATTATTACATGCACCTGATTCAAATGATCCTCCAAGATTAAAATCCCATTTTTAATCAAAACTTTTATTTCTTTAAAGCTCTCTGCAGGCAGTAGTGCTTCTGTCAGCGCCTGCAGGATATGAACAGTGTGGTTTTATCTTCCTCAGACTGCTCTGTGGTCTCCAATGACGGTGTGTTTATCACTCTCTTAGTTCAGTTAATGGTACCGTAATGGCCATCAGCATTTGAGTGCCACTGAAGGAATTTTTTTTTTTTTATGTACACAGGTGCCTCTCAGCTCTGTATGAGTGTGATCAGTGACTTCGTGTCCGTTCGCCAGACACCGAACCCTCGTATGCTCAATCAGTGTGTGATCTTTTTAGGTGTTGCAGGAAAAAAAACGCTTTCAAAGAATACTTCTGTGATTTCAGTTGATCCTCTGAAACAACATATTCAGCAGCTCTCTAATACAGCTGGCTTTAAACTGATACAGTCACATTTTCCTCATTGAGATAAGAGCCAACTGAAACACTAGTAAAGAGCTCGAGATGCAAAATCTATAATGACAAGAAAACATCTGTAATACAAGAGAAAGTACGGCTAGTTTAGCCACGCTTGAATAGAGGCCGTCAGAAACAGACACTGAAACCTTCGAGCTACAACTCTCCGGTCCTTTTAAGTGTAATTCTGCTCCAAAAGACAAACATGCTGGAGGTTGCACATACACAGCAGTAGAAGAGCATCCTATGTCCTAGGTTGTTTTTTTACCATTTACAATACAAATGAATCAGTGACTGCCTGTTGAACCTGGTTCCCTATTTGATATCAGCCAGGTAGAGGAAATTGTTTGTCTGGAAAAAACCCAAACGATGTATTCAAATAGTCCTATAAATAGTTTAGTCGGTCTCTGTTGGGTTCGTGGAAGCTTGCCGTGTTAGTTTGACACAGCGACATGAATTAAATCATTTTAAATGTGAAGGCCCCTCTAATTCACAGCTGGCTTTTACTGGTTACAAGTATCGCAACCAGAAATCCAGTTTCATTTGGTGCCTCATAGTACAGTACATGGAATGCACATACAACCACACTATTGATTTTTATAGCTACGTGACCCATAACAGAACAGTTGTTTATTGGCCAACTGGGAAGTGACATGACAATATTCAGCAGATGGAGAAGCGTGTTCATGTACTCAATGCCGTAGCTTCCATACAGTACCAGCTCTTTGTGAGTATAATTTAGTTGCTTCCTCCTAGGATGTGGGTGTTGTTGCTTTCATTTGAATACGGGTCATTTGAAAAGTTTACAGCAGTGGAAGTATTCGGCTGAGCTCTGAACAGCTCCTGACCAGCTCTCTTATTTTCATATCACTCCTCCAGCGGGACAGTTGGCCAAAGCTTCTCAGTTTTTTGCTGTTGATTATGAGTCAAACAAACGGGACCAGCAAGACACAATGTTCGTCCGACTTCCTGGGTGTGACATGGAGGACTTCCAGTAAAAGGTGTTTTTAGTCAGACAAAACGTACACGTGGCCAACACACTCATGGCGTTCTTCTTCGAGATTGGGTGCGTCATTCGTTCGCTCCTCTCCCACAACGGTGAGTCTGGTCGTTCCTGTGTTCGACTGAGTAGTTTCGCTGGTGTTTGGATGTGTTCATTTGACTGTAGGGATGTGTCACATTGAGGCTGTATTGATTTCTCAATAGAATCTTCCTCCCCTGCAAGTCAATCCTTTTACTTGGTGTTATCTTCTGTTTGATTGAATGTCACGTTGAGCTTGTCCCCATTTTAATCCTTTTAAAGTGTGTGTGTATGTGGAAGATTGCTCTATTGAGCTGTAATAACAGGTTAGGACTGATTAATCCTCTCTGGTGAGAAGAAAAAAAATCCCTTCTCTATGGACTGCCAATGAAGCATTGATTTTTCTGTTTGTCAGGTTGCATTAGCTGACTGCATACACTTTAGCCTGTCATAATGTGTGCAGATAAACATGTGTTATTGGATCGTGTGTAGATGAACATAGTGGCTGCCGAAAAAATAAAAAAGCAGAACAGCAATGCAAGTGCATGTCTGATGATATTGTGATATAATAATAATAATTTTAAAAAATGAAACCTATAAATCAAAAAAATCTGGAAGTGAAAAACAGTATATTCATTTTTAAAATTAGATATTCATTGGTTGTGGTGGACAATGCTGGAAACAGGAACATAATACAGCCCTCATTCAGAAACATGAACTATACACACACACTTTTTCTCAGCTGCTGCTTATCAAACTCGTGTTTCCACCTTTCTGGATCAGACATTATATCGAATACCACTTGGTGTGTAGACAGGTTAGATATTGGAAATTGCGATGAAATAGATGTTACATACTGAAACACACAAGAAGCTGGAGCCACACGTGCTGTAATTGATCTGCGACGTTATTTTCACCTATAAATAATGATACAATGTTAAATTTCACATGGCAAAATGAACTAAAGAATCAATTAATGACTTTTGTTCCTTTTTAATTATTGAAGCAGCTGTCATCCAGTAATACATGCTCATTTGTAAACTCTTGTGAGATACGGTGCAGGCAGCGTGGTTTTTGAAACATGGGATACGGTGTCTTTCTGCTCTTTTTTTAGTTTATATCTGATGCATTTAGGCCTAAAGTTAAACTTATACATATGTAAAATATATATTTCTGTGTATTTACTATAAAAGTACGTTTACTCCATTTGACCTGATACTGCCAGTATCAGTTTAATATAGTTTAATAAAGGGGTAGAAAATGTAATTTTGCTCGCTAAGAATGTTTTTAATATTCTTTGTTTTAATAGATATTTATGCTACCTCTTACCTGTTTGCATAAATTCAAATATTGACACCTGTAAACAAGCAGCAATAAACCAGGTAGAGTCGACGAACTAACCCCAACGGTGGAGGTGGTACTACAGAAAAAAAACTACAACACATGACCTGTAAATAGTCCACACGGACAACAGTAATGAACAAGTAATGAAATGTCTCAAATGTCTCTTTTGGACGTAAAACACCTTGAAAATATTATGTATTATGTGGGAAAACATTTCACTCAATGAATAGAAGCAACTAATTATGTGTCATCATATAATGTTAGCTGATATTATTAAATGACAATCGCCAAAGCACTGAGCTTTTCCACAGTAGGTGTAAATAATTGAATGATTAATTGAATAATTGTTGTCCCAGTGTTACATGAATACACAACCTTCATTTCTGTCTCCTTGATCTCCTCTCTTCTTTTGTCTCTGCTTCTCTCTCTCCGTGCATCTGTGTCTCTCTCGCGTTAGTACGACTAATCAGACATAATAAGGAGAAATAATGAACGTTCACAGACCAAATTGCGCTCAGTGAGATTTATTCGAAGACAAATGGACTCTAATGGTTCACATTAACAGTGTAACACACGTTGCACATGCACACAGCAGACATTCAACTAGCAAATGCACGAGGGGTCAGACGAGTGTAAGTCAGAGTGTAAGCACACGGCTTGTTGCACGTGTGCAGTGCATGAGAGTCGAGTCTGCGTTCAGCCCATTTGCTCTTCTTTGTCCTCACTGCTCAAACTCCGTTCTTTATGATTGAATGGCTCTCTGCTCCCCACAGTAGAAACTGCATTTCTGAACGGTTTTCTGCTGCCTAGTGATGTTTCTGCCAATAGAAATAAATCATAGCCTACATCTTTGTGAAAGAGGGAACGGATTTTAGTGCTTGTCTAGACATAAGTGCTTTGTGGATTGTGCCAGTCAAGGCTTTCTGTGCTATCCATCTTTTTTCTATTCCAATGTATCCTGTTCAAGGGTCGAGGGGATGGCCGGAGTCTATCCCTGCATGCATTGGGCGAGAAGTAGGGCATGCCACCAGTCTGTCAGAGGGCCAGCACATTAAGAAATGCAATCTCTTTCAAAATTATATTCACACTTTCCAGTTCATCTAAACTGCACGTCTTGCCCAAAGTCCCAAACATTCCTTCCAGCTCACAGTTCAGTTTCAAAACATCAATATCTCACTCTCACACAAATATGGACAAACTAGCATGTCAGGAGGCCAGAAGGTGTATAGAAGAGCCACAGAGGGAACAGATGGAGGAGAGAGAGAGACACACACACACACACACACACACACACACACACACACACACACACACACTTGCATGTTGAAAGAGCAAATTTTTTTTATGGCATGATCATGGCACAGTTGGTATTGGACAAATGACCGTACCTCAGTATTTTAACCCCTTCCTCTCCTTGTTGTCTCATGCTCTCCTCCTGACATCTTTCAGTGCTCTTTCAGTCACTATTTTTTTTTATGCACATGCATTGATAAGTCAGCTAAGACCCAAATACACCATTTGTCAGCTATTTGCCCAGCAGCTACAAATAAACCATATGGTAGCTGCGACTCTCTTCACTTCACACACATACTTGCATGCATGCAAGTAACAGATGGAGGGATTTTCTTTTTTCTTTTTTTGCTGTTTGATTGACAGGTGGGTGTTCCCGTGACTGTGGGTTGTGTGTGTGTGTGTCGAAAGGTGACAGACGCCACCGCCGGTGTGCAGGCCTTTTTGGCAGCCATCAACATTAGCTTGATGGTGTGTGTCATCCCAGTGGGGTTTGACCCCTGCTTTTATTTTCCAATTAGTTCTCATTTGTGGCTCGTTAGGATTGTCTGGTATTCTCACACACACACACACACACACTTTGTTGAGCACGTTTGTGTGATGATGGTGAATTCACACACAGCTCTACTTTAAAGTGGCGGCGTGAGCTCAGTGTAGGTCATTGGCTCACCTAATGCCCACGTGAAGCGCTTTTCAAACACTAGATTTTACCTTTCCTGCTGCTCCACTGCTGTGTGGCTTTTTGTTGGAGTTACAGATTGACACAAGCTTTGGTGCATGTACTGCTGCTATTTCAAGCTAATAAAGGAAATGTAGATATAGATAGAGATAAAAAAGGATTTGCATCCCATTAGGGTATATGAAAAGGAGAACATCCAGAGAGACAGAAACTCTAAAATAACTTACTGTCACTTGCAATACTTATTTCCTCCTTTTTTCTTCATGGCCTTCTGCTTCTGACGGTACACCAGTGTTTTAGATATACTTTATTATAACAGTTGACCATTACATGCGCTTGATTTGAGATGTGTGTTGTAGATGTTTATCACCATACAGTCCTCTCTAATAAGACATCACATATAAAAGATTTCAGCTGTTGTGGTTTTATGTCTGACAAGCTCTTTGTATTTCATACATGCCTTTTTTTTGTTATTCCATGTTTTCTTCACTGGTGTTGTTGTTTAAAAGGCAAGACAGGATTTGTTTCTTTGTCTGTGTTGTTCCCTTTCACTGGAGCTGTCACTGTCACTCAGGCCTGAACACCGGCGTTGTCACAGGACATGAGTTTTGACATCAAATCTGACACTGAGCCTAATCATGTGATACCTTTTTACAACCAAAGAAACATTAAGCAAGTTACTTGTGACACTTTATTGAGTTAGCAGCAAGATGTCTGTCTCTGTTGGCTCTGAATAAGTAAATAATTGCATTTGAAAAAGCAATGACCTTGGTCTCTGTGGTAAAATGCTAACCGGCATCTCTTTTTTTTTCTCTCCCCGCCTCTCTGGCCCCCAGATTTTAACTACAACACAGATGGCTACGAGGGAGATGGGGCGGAGGACGGCAAGTCTCAGGATGGCTCAGAGACTCTGCCCTATATAGACGAATCCCCCACCATGTCGCCCCAGCTGTGTGCACCCCAAGGGCCTGATGGAGAAACGGTCTCTCCCACACCACTAGAGGGTCTGTTGTCTGAGGTAAGAGCGTGTGCACACACACACACACACGCATACACACACACGCATACATACATACACACATACAGAGGTAGATAGAAATCAGGAGCAGTCTGTCACACTTGAACTTGAACACTCTTCATATTACTAAGCGATGGAATAATGTGGCAGATGGTAGAGAGGGACTGTGTGACATAAACCCCGGGCAGGATGTTCCAGGTTGTGATTACACGCTAGATGACTGATTGGCTCAGGTGCCGTCTATTCTACATAAGTTCTACATATTATGTAGAACATGTAAAGATCCTGAAAGGACTATGCTGCTAGTTTGGTAGGTTTAGGTCCGTCATCTAGTCTGTAGTTAACAGTATTTTTTTTCTAAAGCTTTTTATATTGACTTTTTAGGTTCCATTGCTTTTTTAATTTTTTATTTTTTTGGTAATTATTGTTGGTGCTTTTAAAACAGTTTCCTGCTGAACTGCTGTCTGTTTTTATATGGATATATTATTATTATTGTTATTATTATTATTATTATTATTATTATGTTGAAGCTACTTTTAATGCAACAAGTCTTTAAAACAATCTCTGTTAAGCCTCGACGATGTAAAATTAAGAAAAACCTAAAAGTAACTAAACAATAATTGTTAAATATAGGAAAAGAGTTGTTGTTTTTATTTACAACTCTACTGATAAAAACTAATATTGCGTGAATTTTAGTAAAAGGTGTAATAAGTACCTGTGTGGCCCTTTTAATCATGTTAGCAAAACTCTCAAGTTTCCAAATTCCAACTAGTATCGGAGTATTTTTTAGAGCTTGGAGTAGAAATACAGTTAAAGCTGATACGTGGTCAGCCAGTGTTTCTCTGGTATTGGCAGTAGAAGTTTGATTTGGGATTTCCTCCAGGTTTCATCTGTGATGACAGTCTTTCTCTTTTCTGGCCTGATTGTTTCTTCCTCCCTTCCGCCAGATCTTTACCATCCGTAATTGTTAGCGATTAGCTACAGTAGCTAGACTGCCTGCAGCACACTGCAGGTGGCACATTCACAGCAGCAGGAAATGACCACTGACCCAGATGGGGTTTGACGCCACCAGCACCAATCTGGCGGTCTGCGTGTCAGTGGAGAATACATCCAAGCACAGTGATTATCCACAAAGTTGTAATTGTTAAAAAAGTGTCGGCGTTCGGTGCTTTGGTGCTTTTTGTCTTTGGATTTACATTTAATTGAATTAGAATGAATGTATTGTAGATGTCATTTCTTTGTTTGTTTGTAAAATCTTTTGTGAAATAGATATTTGTTGGGTTGTTGCCATTATATTAATTTCTGATAGAGTACCAATATATACTTAGATAAAGCTGGTAGTTCTTATATCTTCTCATTTGAGTGTCTGTGGTCTTAGCGTGTGTTCTTATCTGTAGGTCAGAGGTTAGCAGAGTCTTTTCATGCCCCACGGCTGCATGTTTTTGACTGTGACTGTGTGTCCTGTGTGACCGCTTGTTTGTACGACTTTGTTTCAGCGACCCTGGGGAGGCTCAGCGGGAGTCATATTGACCCTGACTTGAACCAACCTACACACACGCACACACACACACACACACACACATACACACACATATACACACACACAGAAGCTAGGAGGCTTTCACTTCACACGCCACAGCAGCTTTGACATGCAGCATGAAAAAGCCTGATTAAAAACTACCATTCTTACATGTATTTATATGAAAGAAGTCTGGTTGGTTTAAGACTTGTTGTGCGATTTACTTACACCTGCACAGCTTCAGGTGAGAGTCTGTCATGTTTCTCCGATATACAGTGAACAGAAACAGAAAATCTCCAGGAGATTGCTTTCCTTTGTCTGTCACCTTTTCAAGAATAGCCTCTTGTCACCTCTTCCTCCCTCAATCTATCAAATCCTCACCCTGCTCTTTGCTTTATTTGCAGCAGTTGTTGTCACTGTATGAACACTGCATTGCAAAAACATTAAGGTCGTGATCACTGATCTTCTCATAACAGTAGTGAATGATGAATTATTAATTAAGCTTATTATTATTATGTTGAGGCTTCTGATTGGTGTCAGTAAATGAAACTGCGTCTCCATCTAGTGGTGAGTTAGTGTAATAACAATTCAAAGCCTGTTCAACCTAATAACTTTTCTAAAAAGATGAATTTAATAATCTGCTGCACACAGGCAAGTTACGTTAATTACATTTTAATTATAAATTTGTTTAGTCAGCTAAACGGTTGAAAACATTTACCAGTTTCAACCTTATGTGCTAGATTGATAACACATGAAATACGATGTAGATGATGCACTGGAAGTAAAAGTTATTACATTACCTCCTTATATTACTTATCACAGTAATATCAAGACTTTTTTTTTTTTTTTCAGTCACCACCTCTGTTAGACCACACACCACATCCTTCCACCCTTCAATGTTAGTCGAAATGTGCCATCGTATAATCTGTATTCTCAGTTCTGATGGCATATTAATTTTTACCCGCTGTCGCCTTTGGACTCCTACACTTTAGTAGCACGTTGAGTCAGAGCATCCCAAAGTGCTTTAGTGCGACTGTGCCGGCTGGTCTGATGTGGAAAGATTGTTTTGTGGAGAAGTCATGTTAGACATTGCCTCATGGACTCTCCCACTAAATCCGGCCTCTCCTCACCGCCTTGTTAAGTCGGCCTTTCTTTCCACTGAGTTTGCACAGGCCTCTGATCTGCTGACAGAAGGGAGCCGACGCTGACACCTCCATGCCAAATTATGTACGTTCAGCATGAGATGCTTCTACGGAAGCGTGCACACATGAGATATACATTTGAATTTTTTGTTTTTGCTTTAAAACCATTATGGCTGCCTGTCTCTGAGAAGGGATTCCTCCTGTGTTGATCTGCATGTGGTTTCTTCCTTTCTTTAAAGTGTCTGGAGACAAAGGGTGTTAGGGTTAGCACATTTTTAATTTTAGGTTTTTGTTTTCATCCTCTTGTTTTCTTGTTGTTTTTTTTTCTTCTTTTCCATTCCAGTTTTTAAGTCTGATCTTAATGTTTTTCCTTTGTCCTCCTTTTTTTTCCACTTTGTCTTATGATGTTGAAATACAAGCCAGAACCATAAATGTATTCGTAATTTATTTCCCCTGCACTCTTCCAAGTCCTTGGCTTGGAAAATAAGGCTGTCCAAAATAATGTAGGTTACGAAATTAGTGACTAAAACTAACCTAGATTTAGCAAGATTAGCCTGCATAAATGGCCTGAAAATGAGGTTTGGGACACACAGAAGAAGAAGAAGTCTATAATCTTACATCAGAGGAAAAATCTAGATTAAGGCGAGTAGAGCAGTATTGAGTCTGACTTCCTGTGAAGTGGCACCAAAGGGTCAGGAGCAGGGTGAGAAGCCATGGCTAGTGCACCAACACACTTGCTAAGTAGCACACACACATATGTTCAGTGTGACAAGTCACTCCCAGTTCTCGTTTCTTTCCATTTCTACTATCCAGAGTTATTGATATTCCTAACAGCTTGTCTCTGTGCACACGTGTCTGTTTTCTCTTCTTCTTTTTCTTCATATTTGTTTTTTTATTTGAACCCTGTGTTCTGCCAGCGCTAAATCATTGTTGCCCAGTGAACTATGCAACCGGTAATTAGAGTCAGCCGCACTAGCAGCACATTAGCTGGGTCTCAGCTCAACATCCAAGCCTCTCAAACAGATCAATAAAGAAACAATGACCAGAGAGTGTGTGTGTGTGTGAGGACGGGGAAAGAAACGAACTCTGCAACGTTCAGTATTGCGTGAAACTGTCTGCTCGTGTGATGAGGAAGTGGCTTCAGACGCAATAATAAAATAAAGAGAATGAAGCAGAACTGCCAGTGAAGCACAGAGAGAGAGAAACAGCCTATGTGGCCATAAAGGAAGTGGATATTGTTTGTTGTGGGGAGGGGCAGACTTCGACCGAGCTGGAACAGTAGCACACACACACACACACACACAGAGTGTACACACACATACACACCAGGAAGCCCAACAGAAGGAGGGGTAGGCTTACGTAGGCGGGGTTTTCTCTCTGTCGGTGACCAGACATCTTACTCTTGACGAGAAAACACTGATGTGTCCAGGCAGGCCCTGAAGAAGGGAATCTCCGGCAGAAAGAAGAAAGAAGAGAGAAGAGAAGAGGGGGAGAAAGAAAGAAAGAATCATGGAGGAGGAAGAGGAGGAGGTGCTGTGCTACTTGGACAGGGTGCTGGAGGAGGAGGAGGTGTTTGATTATGGAGATGTGGAGCTGGATCCCATCACTCCGTTACATAGACAGTTCAAGGTGAGACAGTGGCTGGACAGCTGAATGCAGGGAAAACACACACATACGTACACACTTGTGCAACTTAACACTCTTACTGGACTTGAACGCTCTTGATTGGTGTCTCAGCATGACATGGCTTCACTACAGTATGTGCTGCAACGTGTGTCATGAGTCATTGGTATTACCATAGATAAACTGCGTGTGTGTGTGTGTGTGTGTGTGACAGCCATTGATGTCTCATATGTGTGAGTGTTTCTCAGACTAGATGAATTGACAAAAAGCATGGCTGCCTGCCACACTAGCAGGTCAATCTTGATATCAGCTTCTTTATGACAGAAGGTACAATAGGAAACTATTGCAGGGTTGTCTGTATAAAAAGCTTAACTGAGAAGGGATAAGTAAGGAAGCAGGTTGCCGTGGAAAAATCCTTTCACCACTCATGCATTTCTCATCTTGCCCTCTCGCCACACAGTAGTTCTTTGTACAGCAGAGGGAAAATATTCCCACTGTCAGGAAAAAAAAAAGTTTTTTTTCTCCCCTTCCCTTCCTGTCTTTTCTCATCCTGCTGTGACACGTTTGTCACTGAAAGAGTCATCTTTACACATCAGCAACACACACACGGATCCTTTTCAATTGCGTACGGTTACTTGAATTCATTTCTGTGCTGTTTGTTTAGTCAAGAGTCAGGGCATCTGCAGAGATCTGGCATCATATTTCAGACATCAGAAAAGCTGGGATGTCATTTCAATAAAAACATGTTTTACAGGGAAAAAAAAAAAAAAAAAAGGTCTGGCGATATGAGCAGATGGTGCTAGAAATAAGTGGTGAGCAGCAATAGAAGAAGCTTCTTAGAGTTTTATAGAGTATGACTCATTTCTGGTGCGACTTATTCTTTCTTCATGGCCTTTCAGTTTCTTTCAAGGAATGCCAGCATTGAAACATGTCAAAAGGCTACTTCTCACAAGCTCAAACCTCTGTGGATACATGTGCTGCTGAACTCCTTCATTACCACACTGAGGCAATAATGTCAAAGCGTCTCGACAGTTGAATGGTTCAATGAAAATCCTTCACAGTGAGACACGAGCTGTAGAAATCAAGCCTGGATCGTACTTCTGATTTTTGTTTTAAACTGTTACTCAATACACAGTGAGATCACAGATCAACACTGTCATCGCCACAACTGTGGATATGCAAGTATATTGATGAAAAGGCGCATACGTAGCATTTTAGGTTTGTGACAGATTTTTAATATATGGCTGTATCCTGTAATGTAAGTATGTATTGTTTGCATACTGTACATACGTGATACATCCAATCTGGAAATGATTGAGTGGCAAAAGGTGATGTTAGTCATGATCGGGTTAAAACAATGAGGTCACGGTTCCCTCCTTTTCTTATCAGGCAGAGCTGGTGTTCTGATATCATTGTAAGGATATTGCTCTGTTAATAATTAATAATAATCTCATTTACGTCACTGTTCTTTGGCCTTTGTTAAGTATATTTCACTTGCCACCGGTTTATTGCCTTTTTAGCAGACTGAACTCGTGTCCTCAGCACGGAACAAACAGCACACGATTGGCCGGACGCTCAGGTGTTTACTTTGGGAAAGGAGTCCATTTACTGTTAAGCTACATCCTGGTTATTAAAGAGTAACTATGATGTTATATAGATACAAATGAGTGTCACTGTCACCTTCACATATGGTGTGAGACAAGATGGCTCAAGTAATGACGCCAAACATCCTGGAATATTTTTCCATTCAATAACCATTGAACTTTCTCATTACAAGCCTTGATCATTTTCATTCAAACTAGTATTTTCCTCAGTGTAGAGAGAAAACCACGAGTCTGTCCCGTTTTGTTCTCGCTCCGTGTTTCTCTAACATGATTAGGGTGGTTACTTCCCTGATACTGAAAGTACAACAACTGCTTGGAAGTGCTTGGAGTAAGACGTCCCACAGAGGAAGCAAGCCATTCCAATGTTTTCAGATGAGCAGAGCGTTCCCATTAAATGTCGCCTCACACTTTGTATATGTGTTTATATCGATGTCTTGTTTACCTGATGTGCTAACTGCAGTGGCATCTTGTGGGAAATGAGCTTGAGTCATGGTACTTTTAATGTAGTGTGAAGACAAGACTTGCTGTGTGTCTGTGTGTGTGTGTGTGTGTATGAAGTATATAAACACACGTATGATACAATATTACAATCACGTCTGTTTTATCCTTCAGGGAGACATAGAGAAAGGACTGGAAATGAAGAAACTGGTGCTGTCTGGTTTCCTGGCCAGTGAGGAGATCTACATTAACCAGCTGGAGGCCCTACTGCTGGTAAGACTCAGACACTGTCAACATTTTAAACTAATACAACAAAATGAGGTCATCATCTCCTGTCAAAAGTCTATCTTCCAGCGACTCTCCCAGGAAACGACAAGAATAATACGATTTGATGATTTTAAAGCAGCTAAAGTAAAAACCAATGTCAAGCTTTAACTCGTCCCTCTACAGGTACAAAGATATGCATCTTGTGCCAGATATTAATGAGCTGGGCAAATGCAAAAATTAAGGAAATCAGGCAAATACCATTTTTTAATTCAAGGTTTGGTTGTTCTACTAATGTAACTCAAATCCAGTAACTGCACACTATGCCACTGGTGGCCTTGTTGGAAATCAGCCTGCACCGCCTGTTTGTTTTGTAGCAATGCCTGATGTTGCTGGTGAAACTGATCTCGGCTTTCACTCAGTAGACAACCAGTTATTATTCATTCAGGAAACATCATCATTTTTGAGAAACATAGGTAGAGAGCAAATATGGGTGGATGAAACAGTCCTGTTTGCCTTACGTGTGATGCACAGGTCTCCTTCTATATGCAGGATTATCCTGCTTCATTCAACAATGAGCCGCTCCCGTGTCACAATAACATCATATTCTTCTACCATGATGCAGATTTTCAGCTGCTTTCCTTTTAGAAGCTCCTAATGTTGCCCACAACACGTCAGCTGAGGCTGCTTTCTGGTTTTATGGCCTAAGCTGTGTGACACCCTTGATCTTAAAACAGGAAACTCCCTTGATATTAAAAAATAAAATCAATTAAATATTTAATTGTATTTGTATTATTTAGTGTTTCATTGTTGTGTTATCGAATCTATTGTTGTGGTTATTTATTTTCAGTTTCGTGAAGCACTTTGGGCTGCGTCTTTGCATATAAGGAGCTATTGATATTATTGTTATTTAACACATTAGGCCTCACGTCGAGACATGCATGTTGCAGCGCTGCTGCTGTGTGCAGACCTGTGGGAACTGTCTTATGTTATTAGTGGTCATAATGAAAGCAGGACCACACGCAGCAGTTTCCTGAAACACTAACCGAACATGGTTCCATATGTCATATCCTGTCACTCTCAGCCACATGCTAAACTTTGACTGACAAGTTGATATCAAGTGTGACATTACGCTACATTGTAAAATTGTTTCGTCGAACAACAGTACTGAAAAACCTCCACCACTAAAATACAAACAGCAACCGATGACATAAAGGAGTGCAGGAAATACTGTGAAAACTCTGATTCTCAGTTTGTCTCAGTCTTCAGTGACAAGTCATTATACAAATGGACCAATGACATTTGTCCCTGTCCACTTCCACTTTCTCAATCATTGAGATCATGTCTTAAAACACAGGGTGTGATGACACTTTATATATATATATACTGTATATATACTTTATATTTGACAGATTTTAACTTAAACTATCATAATATTGGATAGCCAAACTTAGTCACAAAAAAGTCACAGATATTGTAGATGCGGTTTCAATAAACTTGTATAGTTGTTAAACATAGTATGTTGAACCTGATATGTGACAGACTAGTAGTAACTTTCTACTAAGATGTCTGCGCAGTGGCAAATATAAATTCACCCATGTGTCCTTTTTTCATGCTCGTGCAGGTTCCATAATCACTTTCACAAATGTGACCAGTCTGTCAATTCATTCATCTGTCAAACACATTTGTCCAACCTGAGATGTTGTCAGCTTGCTGCTTTGCCGTCATGTATAGACCAGACCCTGGCGGGGGCGTTTAGTGCCATCATTGTCAGTGCTTTTTAAAAAAGGAATCAGCCTTTCTGATTAGCCGTCATGGTGTCGGTGGTGTCATGGTGTCATGTCTCTAATTGACGTGATCTTCAATCTGACTGGTCAGAAATGGCTCAACGGAGAAAAGAGTCACCCAATGGCAGAAAAGAGAAGCTAAGATTACATGTTTATCACTGGGTGACACATAGCAAGCTTTTTCTTTTCAGGCACCGGCCCAATTAGGCCACTGATTGTTCAAATAACTGCACCAAGTTATGCTCACAGCCTGCTACAACTTCGACCCACTTCATCAGGACTTCATAGTAAAGTGAAGTACTCAATAAAACTCAGAACTAATAGAATGAACATTAGTTTGAAGATACAGTAAGCTTAAGCTTGGTCCCCGTCTGGCTCCTCACCAGCTGAGTTGTGTTTACGAACTAACTGTTGTCTCTGTCTCTGCCCGTCCAGCCCATGCGTCCCCTGAAAGCCACGGCCACCACCTCGCAGCCCGTCCTGACCATCCAGCAGGTGGAGACCATCTTCTACAAAATCCAGGACATCTTTGAAATCCACAAGGAGTTCTACGACGCCCTCTTACCCAACATTCAGCAGTGGGATGAGAAAGTCACTGTGGGACATTTGTTCCAGAAGCTGGTGAGTCTGACGTGGGCCTATCGCTCACTGTGTGTGTGTGTGTGTGTGTGTGTGTGTGTGTGTGTGTGTGTGTTCCCCTCCATCCTTTGTAGGGTACATGTTCTTAGTCATATTTGAACTCCATAATGCTTTTCAAACAGGCTCTTTCAGGACATAATTGTTATGTGTGTGTGTGGATGTGTCTGTGTATAGTATTATCAAGGCTCCAGGCCTCAGCTAGTCTCTCTCTAGCTACTTCTCCCTCTATGTGACCTCATTGAACAGGGCTTATCAACTCATAACATAGCGTAATGTGCATACAATGTTTAACATATTTTAGATATTGGGCTGATGCAGCATGGTGTGATAGCAACTTTCAACTAAGATATAAGAAACTAGACCCCTAGCAGGAGAAACACATTCAAATAGAAATTAGATTTAGAAGGAAACGCCCAATTAGTCATCAGGGCAAGTGGTTAACTTCAGTCAAACGTTCTCAGTCAAGGGAATAGGAAGGTGTTCAAACTTTAGACTTGTATTGTATGTTTTTATGGTATTTAAATTTTTTGTTATTAAGTCTTCAGTGATTTTTTTTTTTTTCACAGACACATTTTAAGATAGGAATTTTAAAAGATAATGGACAATTACATCTTTAAATTCAAGACCGCCTTTGGTGTGGTTCAGTTACTTCCTGTTTAGAAAGACATGGTGCAAAGGCAGAAGCTTAAAAATAGGCAACTTTATTGTCATGGGAAAGAAAAGAAAATGCTACACTGATCCTGTATGAGAATCATATTTGCTGTTTTTGAAATCTGACAAACGGCTATGAGATCAGTGATTAAATATGTCCCACATTTAGTTTACACCATGTTTTTACATGTTTAGGAGGTGTGATTCATACCCGCCAATGAGATGTGAGATTATCAGATGTCCCATCATGAGCGATTCATGATGACATTATGTTAATTATCATGCCAGCTCAGACAAATGAACACACCAGAGACCAACTTCATCTATTTTAGTCTTTGAAAAGGAGAAGGATGGATGTTGTCAACATGTCTTCTGGCCTGTGACTCAGTATTTTGTTTCTGTGGGCTGGCAGCTCTGATTTTAGAACCAGAAGTATTTCAAAATGTTACAGATGAAAATAGTTAAAGCCTGTGCAATGTTGTCCAATCTCAGGCCTTTTAAACTTGGAGCAGCACACAGTAAACTCTGATCTCATTATCAATGTATCGTTAATCAGTGTTAATAAGTGTATTTTTTTTCTAGACAAAAATCAAAGGGGTCACATTGTAGAGCTTGTACAGCTGTTCGGTCACAGTACAGTGACTCTGAGCTACAACTCTGCTAGAATAACCTAGAATCTAACATTCATGCCATCGTTATGAGGAACCTTCAAGATATATTTGATATAAAACGGGCTCTCTGGCATGTAGACTTTTACGAATGGTTTTCATCATCTCACAAAAGGTTTCGGGTACATTTTGATGTCTTAAAAAAAAAACGAAAAAACATGCAAACCATTAGCGAGTTGTTGTTATTATTAGCAGTAACTGCGCGTAGCTTTCGTGTATGAATGTAAGACTTTTAGTAGTTTACGACCTTTTTCTCCTTCCCCATCCTCTCTGTTGACTGCAGGAGTCACACCACCAAGTGACACCTATTAGTGTAGTCATCAGTTCCCATCTGCGCTGCGTATATGTGCGTACATGGGCATGTCATGTGGCCGCTAAACATTTAGTCAGAGTGGCAGTGTCGACACTACAGATGGCACTGTAATTAGCTGGTCTACTCCCTACTGGTCCTTGTCGGCAGCATGGAGGCCACTGGAGCAACACAGAGGGACCGAATAACAGAAAGAGGGCTGACGGAGGGATAAAAACCAGCCACAGTTCCAACTTTTCCTCCCCTTTCTCAGATAGGAAAAGGGTCTCAGCTGCAGCCTGTCAATGCTGAGATCTCATTTGACCAACCAAATGATCAAAATCCCTGCATGCATTAAGTGGGAAGATTTCACTACTCGCTACTCTCAAATGAAATGATGACTAGCATCTCCCAAAATTCAAATCCCCATAAGTAACAACTGCATAGTTTAGAAATGAATCTGAATGTTAAATTACACTTATAAGAGATGGAGGCATGTCTTCAGAAAAGGAAAACATGCTTCGCAGCCATGACGGTAGCATGATTGAATTCACTAGTCACATCTGTACAACTGACTGCTATATATCAATGGGACCAATGTGTTTCAGCAACAGGAGGATCTATAGTCCATTGTAGACAACAGAGAGTGCTGCATTATATGATTGTGCAATTGATTGCATGCTGGGATTTTTCACCAGCCAGTGTTGCTTAGCTGGTGCTAAAATACACTAGTGTGTTAAATGTTTTATTACTGTTGTTGTTTTTGACTGATCCTAAACATACAACCTGTGCTTAAACAGAGTACACATACTCTGAAATAAAAAAAACCCATAGTTTGCATGACATGTTGTTGTAGTGTCTAGTCAACACATCTAGTGTAGTCTTCTCTCTCTCCGTGTCTCTATTCTCTCTCACTCTTCTTTCTCCTTCCCACCTCCATTCTCTAACACAAGCTGTTGTTTTCCCACCAGCTATTTTCACCTGTGAACCTGTTATTTGAAGTGTAGGCACTATGCTAGCACTGTTGCTCCAAGTCCTGCGTGGCAGTGACGGAGGGAGCTGGAGAAGATTTATACCAGTCACAGTATGTCCAGGCAACATGATGACATTATGAAATATCATCACGTCATTGTGTTTGGTTTGTACTTTCAAGCCAAGCTGTCAAGTCAAAAGAAATCTCTATCTTTGGAAATTCTAGTAATCACACACAGCGGTTTTGTCCCTTTCATACAAGGGTTTGAACATATATGAAGTCTCCATTATAATGAGATGATGTACATGATGATGTACGAGATGACTGTAGTTTCTCCATCATCTGTTCCTATTGGGAATGTATCGTTCTGCAAAACCATCTTTCTTCTTCAGCATAGCCATTCAAGCAGGATGCATATTCATGCACGGCTGGTCTGCAGCTTGCATTTCAATACGCATATTGAAAAGTGCAACATAGAGGGGCTGTTAATGAAAGTGAATGGCAACGAGAAAGTGACTCCAATTAGGAGGACCGCACAGAGCCACCAGTGTAGTGGCATTATGGGCATATGATTAGCCTGTGTTCATTGACTATATGGCAGAATACTGATGAGGAAAAGAAAATGACGTTATTTGCCAGAGCTGTATATGAAGTGTATTAATTGATATACAGGAATATGGAAGTGCCTAAATACTGCACTGTATTTAGGCACTCAGTATTGTGTTATATTGTGTGTAATAGTAAACGTGTTAAACAATCCAGATCAAAATGGAGGAGAGATAAATGCCACAATCAGCATGTTTCCCTCCCTCACGCCTACCTGTTCCTCCTCTACCTTAATGTCTTATCTTTCTCGCTCTTTTCATATGCTTCAGGCCAGCCAGCTGGGAGTGTACAAGGCCTTTGTGGACAACTACAAGGTGGCGCTAGAGACGGCAGAGAAATGCAGCCAGGCCAACGGCCAGTTCCAGAAGATATCCGAGGTATGTCGTCCGTCCACCCAGAGATGATAAGAGTCAATGAGCAGTTTGAAGAATATAAACAGCCTGAACAGTGGGAAGGGATGGATGTGCTCGGATGATTTGTCATTTTGAAACGTCATCAGAGGTGCTGTGTGGGTGCAGGGTGAAACATCCTCTTTTCCACAAGAAGCAACAGTGTTTATGGGAAATGAGGTCTTATTTTGAGGAACTGTAGTTAAACACAAGTGACATATGTGCATCTCTGTCTTCATTTGAATACTGTTTAATAATGTGAAAATAAGTTCCACCTAGAATATTTGTCTATTTGATTTATTGAGTCCGCTGACTGAATTCATTGTGTGGATAGGTGAGCAGTGTGATGTACAACAGAAGGTTTAGATTACTGTAGGGTTACTATACATCAACACATAGCTGCAGCAAGGAGACTATATTCAGTATTAGTGAGTGTTGCAGGGTGCCGATTGCTTTGAACGTATTATGGAACAAACATGTGAACCTGAAAGGTGTGTTGGTGGATGTAAATATAAGTTGCTGTTAAACTTGTGAAGGTTGCAATGACCAGCCTCTTTCAGCTTTCTCACTCTGCTGCAGTGACCTATACTTTATTAGTGTATCTGCCTCAGCCAAGCTAGCGGTGTGTGTATGTGTGTGTTTGTGTGCAATTAATTAAATTGTTCATTGCTCTCTTTTTCTTTCAGAACCTCAAAGTAAAAGGTCCTAAAGACTCTAAAGATTGTACCACAACGGTCTCAATGGAGGGTACGTTTTGCACGTGTGTGTGTATGTGTGTATGGCATGCTTGGTACTTTAAGACTCCAGACCTATCCCCTTCTACTTGTGTATGCAGTGGCGGGAGGCAAACTGCTGCATGTGTGAGTGTGCACACACACACACTCTCTCTCTCTCTCTCTGTCTCTCTCTCTCTCTCTGTCTCTCTCTCTCTCTCTCTCTCTGTCTCTCTCTCTCTCTCTCCGTCTCATTGCCTGAGAAAGAAGGCGAGAAGGAGAACATAGTGAGGAGAGCAGAAGAGGGATATGGAGGTGCTTCTGGTCCTCAGGCTGTGTTGTAACTGCACATACGGTAATGACTGCATGATGGGAGCTGTCGCCGTTTGATGTCGGCAACTTGGAGTTTTTGTTGTTTTTGATGTCATTTTTCTGTGAGCCGGGGTATTAATGTCTTTGATTCTGCGGTAGATTGGGGATACGCTGTATTTCCTATGAAGTTTGGATCGTTCTCAATAAGTGGTCAGATATTGATTGTGTATATCGTCCTATCTGATGATGATCTGGCATTTGAAGCTTTATGCTCTGATGCTCATGCTACAAATAGTGTCTGTCTGCTCGTGTTTTCAGACTTCAAATCTAATTTGTCTTTATTTATTTATTTATTTATTTATTAGATTTAACGATGATGGAAGTAGTTCATTTTAAACAGTCTGAGCTTTTATGTCGTTGCTGAGCGATGATACTGCTCACCGGGTCAAATTGCAATTGTTAATGTTCTTTTTAACATACACTATACACAGGAGGACAGTAGCTTCTCTCTTTCTGTGTGTGTGTGTGTGTGTTTTGCTTAAGTAAACCACAGAGAGGCCTCATGCTGCAGTGGAAAGAGGAAAAGGTTGTGTGTTGTCCAAATTGCACAATCAGCATGCATGATGATGAGCAAATGGTGTGTCTTTGTCAGAGAAAGGGTGAGTGTTCACATGTGTGCACCATGTAAATTTTTTTTAGCAGCATGTACCTGCGAAGCGTCTGTTAATTTATGCATTGTAAATGAGAGAGAATCAAACTCCAAACATCCGTGTTATTTTAATTGCATTCTTGAGAATCCTTACTGCTGAGATTATATTATGTTATACTATAATACTATGATTTTTATTTTGTTGGCAGTTAGAGAGCTAACCTAGCTTCATATTCCCTAAACAGTCAAGGGCAGAAAGCTGGCAGTCCCCGTAGTGTGGCCTGTTCCCTCGTTAGCACAGATGAACTACAGCCCAATCTGTCAAGGCGACCTTGAAAACAGGACCAATCAGAGACATCTTGCTGCGACAGGTCATCGACTTCCAGTAATCCACTTCTCTGTCTGTCTGCCGCAACACCAGAATTGTAACTAATGTAGAGATCGGAAAGATAGAATATAAGAATACAACCAGATTGCAGTAGTAGAGTTAGTAAGTTCAGACATGAAGCATAAAGTAGGACATAACTAATCAGTACAGTTGATATGCACATGCTCACAGATAAATACTTGCATGTGCTGTACTAACTTTTGATACTTTTGTAACCAAGGTAAACTGAAGTCATCTAAACTTTCCCAATGTACTTGTACCTGAGGTGAATACAAACCCACACACATAATTAGACGTGTTCACTGCCCTTGCAGTCAGTGCAGGTCCTGTAGTAAATCCTCCAGGAGCAAGCAGTAATCACTGAGCCAGGACCATTGATGGTGCCGGCATTATTAATGACCAGAGAAACTTCCAAGAGCATCAGCAAGGCTCTCTTTGGTGTTATACAGTAGGGGGGTGTGTGTGTGTGTGTGTGTGTGTGCACGTGCGTGTGTGTGTGTGTGCGTGCACAGTTTAATATGACAAGCCCTATCGGAAGATCTGAACATGTTCTGGCTCTTTCATTTCTTTTAGTTGAAGGAGGAGGTGAGAAGAAAGGAGAATGAGCACTTAACACAGGAAGAGAAGAAGGAACGATTGATAACATGTCTGTACTACTGTACACTGATGAGGGTGACGTTCAATGGTTTAAACAGATAAGTGTAACATTCGAGGGGAAGTGAAGCTGTGTTTGTAATTGCAGTTTTCTCTCGGAGCTGAGCTCTGTGTGCCAGGGTCGACCAGCCTTGCATACAGAACACATCTCTGTTTCACTTGGATAACTTTTCTTCCCTTCGGTTTTGAAAATCAGTTGCTTAAAGTCCGAACTATGCACTGTAATATATGGAGATTGGCTTGATCACTGAGTGGAACGTTGTCAGCTGTTTTCCAGTGTTTTATACCCTTGTGGTTTGTTTTGATTGCGTGCCATTGCTGTCTTTTCTTTTTGAGCACAGGTGCATAATAACATTATTATACTATATATTTTTTATTACAATGCTTTCATGACACTGGTTACATTATTATTTTGAGACCTTGAGACGTTTTTGGAACTCAGAATAAGTCCTCCCTCCTTTTTTCTTCTTATACATATGCTTCTTATCCGTCTCTCCCTCTTGCCTGCTGCCTATCTCTCCTCTGTCACCCTCCCCCCCACCCCCCACCCCACCTCACCCCATCGTTCTGTCTCTCTGTCCTATCTGTGGGAGTTTCTCACCTATAGCTTCCATGTGTGTCAGACCTGCTGCTGTTCACACTATCTCAGCAGCAAAGCCGTCCCCGGGGGAATCCAGCCAAGTGTGGTGGTGCCGCCTTAAACTGTGATTTAGAGACAGGAATGGCAGCGTGTGGGCACGTTTCTCTTATTGCACTTTTTATTTATACTGTCATGCGTTCATCTGTGCTGTTTATGTTTGTATCCGTGTGTTTCAGAGAGACTCTCTTTTAAGTCCAGTGTCCAGGCAGGTTGTAGTTTACCTAGTAGCAGCTGAAATATGCAGTGGAAGCAAGTTGTTTAAGAACCAATAGAAGACAGCAGCAGCAACCCTGGAGATGGACTGCATGCTAAGCAGCGTGCCTATGGACTTCTTTGTGTGTGTGTGTGTGTGTGTGTGTGTCTCCATCCATTCCTTTGTTATGCAGTAATAAACTGCTGCATTACCCAGCTTTCAAGCTATACAACAACGTGCATAATTAGTTAAATTTCTTTAAAATAACAATAATAAGACCCTCTGTTTAAACCCCGGCATCTTACTCATCTTCACAGAGACACTTCAGCACTGTGGGTGTTCATGAGGTTGAATAATAATAATAATAAATTTTATTTGAAGGCGCCTTTCTGACACTCAAGGTCACCGTACACATCACATTTAAAAACAGCATAAAACATTTAAAACACATAAAAACAACATCAATAAAATCAAAATCAATAAAAACAAGGAAGGAGAAAATGTGCATGTAGAGATGATGTCATGGTGGATAGGCAGTTGTGAACAGGTATGTTTTAAGTTGGGATTTGAAGAGGGTGAAAGAGTCCGTGTTTCTGAGTGTGGGTGGTAATGAGTTCCAGAGTCGGGGAGCATAGCGGCTGAATGCTCTGCTCCCCATGGTGGTGAGGCAGGCGGAGGGAACAGATAGGTGTATGGATGAAGAGGATCTGAATGTCACCTCAAGAATCACATCATCAGTCAGACTTATAGGTGTCTTGTTTAACTCTGTGTCAGCTGAGTGGGAGTATTTGTGCGAGCAGTGGAACCTGTGACCTCGTGCGCGTGTGTGTGCGTGCGCACGTGCGTGGCATGCTTGGTACTTTGCATGTGTAAGCGCGCACACTCTCTCTCTCTCTCTCTCTCTCTCTCTCTCTTTCTCTCTCTCTCTCTCTCTCCCCCCCCCCCCCCGTCTCATTGCCTGAGAAAGAAGCCGATAGAAAAGGAGAACATAGTGAGCAGTGCAGAAGAGGTGTGTGTGTGTGTGTGTGTGCGTGTGTGCGTGTGTGTGTGTGTGTGAGAACAAAAACACTGACTCGCAGCCCTCTTCTTTTCTTCCCGTAGCTCTCCTTTATAAGCCTATTGACCGTGTTACCAGAAGCACCCTGGTCCTCCACGTAAGTACACAGTTTGCACACCTGTAAAGCATCATTTTTACTCAAATTACAAACGGATAGCTACACTGAATGTGGAAATGCAGCTGCAGAATTTTGCAAATGTATTTATCCGCCGAACGTCACTCGAAAGAGAAGAACACCTGTTGTAACAGACTCTCTACATTCTTCACAGCAGATCCTAACATTTAGACTTGCATCTTATTTCTCCTCCATGCAGCAGCCCAAGAACTGAAAATTCAACTTTTTGCACTTGAACTTTTTGATGTTTATCACTGTGTCCTCTCCGCTTCAATAAACCCACCCCTTTAGATGAGCAAGAATTAAGTAGAAACTGCCAATCAAGGAAGCTGAGATGTCTGTATGTGTCTAGTTAGGTTACGGGAATGTGCTGCATGAATAGGTTTGCATGAAGCTGTCAGAACAAAAACATGTCCAAGGCTAGCGTGTGTTTCTACAAAGGATATGTTCCTGTCATTCATGCAAACTAAGAAACGGTGGAAATCGGCGGTGTTCCTTTAGGAAGGAAGACTGCTTCGCAAACCTCTGTTATCAGCTGTCTCGTTCGTCGCCCTGCTGTTCTGATAAAAGCAGCTTAAACAACAACAAGGAAATGAGATTTTCAGAGATGTCTTTAGTATTCAGTAAGAAATCTGTGCGTCTGCAGTGCACTTATCTTGTGTAATCTTGTGAAATCAGAACTTCATGTCCTGTTAAATTTCGAATGAAAAGCTCAAAATGATCACACACTAGAAATAAAATGCATATTCAGAAATACAGTTACTATCTGTAATTAATCCATACATTTATCACCAACAGCTGTAGAGTTATACATCTATGTAACCATGTTGTTGCAGGACTTGCTGAAACACACTCCTAAGGACCACCCGGACTTTCCCCTCCTGCAGGACGCTCTGCGGATATCTCAGAACTTCCTTTCCTCCATCAACGAGGAGATCGACCCGCGAAGGACCGCTGTCACTACGCCCAAGGGAGAGGTGTGTGGGGCGGTTTGTGTCTGATTAACTGGACTTGAATCACATATTCTCCAATGAGGTTACAGCTTAGAAATGACATTTTAGTTACCTACAAAAAACTAGATAGGATCCGCATGTATCTAGTTACTGAGTTAGTAATGATACTATTTTTTTCCCAGGACTTAATTAGCTGATCAGTGCAATGACAAGAGCCTAATGATTAGATAATTGGTGAGGTGCTGTGTCATTGAGTATAAGGAGAGACTGGGTCTATTTTCATATCCTCTCCCTCTGTCATTTCCTTACTTCTCCTGAGCAATGACACACGGTTGCTTTGACTACATTTTAGGATTCTACATTTTAAGGCTCTGCATAAAACACTTTAAAAATTAAGATCTGATGTATTTAGAGAGTGCATTTCACAAATAATAAACACAATTTTAATAACTTTTATGGGCTAAAAAATAATAACAATAGCAAGTACGATTGTGTAAGAGTATGTTAGGAAGTTTAAATATTAAAGGTACACTGAGGGGGTTTCTTGAAAACCTTCTCAACAAAACACATTGTTTCCTTGAGGTCTAACAAAAGTTCATCATGGTTTATACCCAACATAAAAAAAAAACACAATTTGACCCATGTCAGGTCAATTTGATCAGCACTGTGTATGTGCTGGTTCTCTTTCAGGCTCGTCAGCTGGTGAAGGATGGCTTCCTGGTGGAGGTGTCTGAAAGCTCCAGGAAGCTACGGCACGTCTTCCTCTTCACTGATCTGCTGCTCTGTGCCAAGATGAAGAAGACAGCTGTGGGGTGAGTCTCCTCGACCTCTTCCTCTCCATCCTCTTTTGGAGTGAAAAACTGCGAGTGTATTTACCACCGAGTGGTCTAAATGTGTAGCTTCAAATATCCACTCTTAGGATTATCCTCTCTGTGTTCCTATCTGTACACCATTTACTGTGCCATCCGAGAGAGAAACAGAAAGGATGACACTGGCACTTTACAAAAGATCCTGTCTCTCTCTTTCAGTTCTCGGTTTTGCAAAGCAGGAGAGCTTTTTGATGCTTCACTAACAAAGAGGAAGACTAGCAGGCATTTTAAATCTGGTACTTTGAGGAGTGGAGGAGAGTAGCAGATATACATGATGAATAGATAGTCTGAATACGAAGGTTGCACGTCTCAGGAAACTCAGGAATCTGTTTGAGCTGGAGGTAAAGACGAGAGGTTGAATGAAACAGACTGATTGTATTTATGTGCGTGATGCTACATCTAGAAACTTGATGCATGTCAATAGATATAAGTGCCACATTTTTTTGGGATTGCGTGTGACTCTCTTTTCATCAACATGGCAGCCGCTGTTAGCCTGATTTGGATCTGATTTTGGTTGACATTCACCATTTATCTGCCATTTGCAGACGCCCTTCTAAGCAAACACCCAGAAACTCAATCACTTGAGGATCCTTTTTCCCATTCTGCCATGGCTGTGGTACTGAATGGACTCATGGCTTATGAGATTTGATACGGTGATCTGTTCATATTCTTCTCTTGTATATCTATCTGAGCCGCACCCTCGTGTTTGTGTATCTGTGTGCAGCATCTGCAAGGGTGTGTCCAAGTGTGACTAAATCAGCTTTAAGCAGTGCTTTGAGTGTATTGAGTTAAAATTGATGGATAGTCTGTAAAACTGAGAGATTTCCCAAAAGCTGAGAGCGCAGGGATAAAAGTTTAGCTCATCAGCAGAGGGAGGAGCGTCTGTTAAACTGAGGAGGGAAACCACTTCAAAGGGTGTAACATGAGTGTAGTGCATTATTAAACAGTATTTGGTCAAGATGATTTAGCTGTGGCTGTATAAGACATGTTGAAAATGCATTCAAGGTCTATTAATTGGTCTTCTGATGAAAGTGTCACACTGGTAATGAGTTGACTGTGTAGCACCCAGGAATGCTAAGCAATGTCTCATCATCGGTGTCAGTGCAGTTTGATCCTCCCAGCGCTGGTGGAAGTAACATATTGCTGAGAGCGCATTATGTTCAATAACGCTTATGTTCTGACTATATGAACAGTTACAAATAAAATCATCTCTTTCAAGGAATGCTTTGTCAAAATCACACCAGAGATGAATTAATTATGGAAATTCAAAGCAAATACATTTTTTCTTAAATTATGACATCTCTTAGTGTTTTTTTTTTCATGTCTGTAAATCAGCCATGTAGACAGATTTCATTTGTTTTTTGGATTTGATTTGTCGTATGATATGTTGACAAACTATTTCTTCCTCTGAATCATTCTTTTTTTTTCACATCCCACAATCCTTTCCTTTTCATGTCCGTCTGCAGTCGTCACCAGCAGTATGAGTGCAAGTGGTACATCCCTCTTGCAGACCTAACTTTCCAGACGCTGGACGACTCCGACTCTTGCCACAGCATCCAAGTCCTGCCCGAGCATGAGATCGAGGAGATGAAGATAAAGATCTCAGTTCTAAAGAGCGAGATACAGAAAGAAAAGGTACCCCTGTTAGCTTTTACTGGCACATGTGGTGAATGGAATAAAGGTGTAGATAGTTTTAAGTTTAATACTGAAATGAGAAAGGGATGAGTCCCAAAAGTGCACGCCAAAAGACAGAGGCAGCAGAGATAAAAAAGTTTGATGCCAAGGTACGCATGATTAGGGAAGATGTTATTTTAAAATCTGTACCGGAAAGCTTTTTTTTTTTTTTTTCTGAATGGGGTCTGCTCAACATTTTTACAGCATCAACACACAAACACAAACACGAGTGACTCAGGAGGGGAGTTTAGACTGATTGTGTCCAGTCCTTCCGTGAAAAACTCCCCAATGTCGTATGCCTCACGAGGTTTAATGTATCACGTAGGGAAACTCCTGCAAATACACAGACAAGAAATGTGAAATCCATATATGTACAATTTAGATCCTCAAACTGGGGGAAAAACATTTTCATTTTAAGTGCTAACATAGGGCAGCATAATGTAAATACACTGGAAGAAGCACTAAACTGTTTGCTTGGATTCATCAAGACACAGAAATAAAACTTGTTATTTCCACCTCGAGCCGCTACGAGATGGAGAGAAGAGTTTAGATGGAAAAGCATCAGGGTTTTTCTAATATAAACTCAAACACATATTAACTCCTATCTACCAAATTGTTTGCGGTACTGTGACATGCACTTGTGGTCAAACTTGGACAGTGTTTGCCGTGGTGTCGGCCTCCTTGTGTCTATTCCTGTCGGTGCTGCTAACGTTTGGTTAGTGACAGGAGTTAAAAAGTATGTACAGTAATACACTACCACAACCCCGGCTGAGAGCAGCGTAGAGTTCCTGTTTTTCTCCTCACTCAGTGTTAAAAATTCACCCACCCAGGGCACTTCGAGAGACCACGGCTGGTATTTTATGTCAGAGGAGAGATCTATCTGATAGTAGTCAGGCTGTGACTCACGGCTTCCTGGCAAGGGCTGAGAGGATGTGTGTATTTGTTTTCCCTTCACCACTGGCAAAGCACTGAGAACCTTTAATTATATATAAAGACTCTGACAGCACTGCGCTCCTTTCGGCTTCAGAGCTTATCCACGGTCTTTCCTGGAAAATAGGAAAGATTTTGATAAACAGATTTGGATACTGATATGAAATTCGCGACGGTAATGATTAATGAGTTTGTAATTTGTGCGGACATCCTTTCGAATCAACGGTCATGATATTTTGTTCGAATTTTCATCGATCCTTGACGGTGTGGATGTGTGTATACTAGACACAAAATCAATACCAGCACCATAGTTTTACCTCAACATACAGTTTATTAATGTTTTATGACTTTGTCAATTTAAAAGCTTCATTTCAGTTCAACTTTTATCAACCAGCATTCAGCAAACCACACATCTGGCTGCACAAACATTTTATCCACATTTCAATCTGCCGTTATGATTTGAGATAATTGATCCTGCTACAATAGATATACTTTTTAATAAGAGTGGAGTAAAAGTAACAAGCAAACAGAAGTCAATAAACCTTTAAGGAGGATACATGTGGCCAATTTTTAGAAAATTAGAAATATATATACTGTAATGTTTGGCATTTTCAATTGATTAATGTCTGTCTGTTTGTATGTGTGTTTTCATCTGTGTGTGTGTGTGTGTGTTTAGAAAGCACCAAAGGGTCAGAGCCGTGTGGACCGTCTGAGGAAGAAGATGAACGAGCAGGAGTCATGGCTGCTCCTGCACTCCCCCACCATCCCTTTCCGCATCCACAACAAACATGGAAAGGTAATCAGTCTGTCACACTCTACACATGTCACCACTAGAGGGAGACACATACCTTTCAAAAGATTTTCTTTGTGCCAGATTAGGTTTAGAATTAGATCAGATTTAGGTGATTTATAACATGATGATTTTTTTTTTCTGTGTGTATTCAGAGCTACCTGTTCCTACTTTCCTCTGACTATGAAAGGTCTGAGTGGAAGGAAAGCATCCAGAAGCTTCAGAAGAAAGGTAACCCTGCCTTGACCATAATTGTTCTATTGACATTGCGTGCTTCATCTTTAAGTGATTTAAAACCACTTTTCATACATTGTTTCACAGAGAAGAGAAAGTGTAACTGTAGCGGTGTGGTTGCTGTATGTGTGTGTTTTTTTCAGACCTCCAGGCATGTGTATTAAGCTCTGTAGAGCTCCAGGTTCTGACCAGCTCCTGTTTCAAACTCCGAACTGTCCACAACATTCCTGTCACCAGTAACAAAGATGGTAAGAAACACTCAAACACAATATCCTTTTCATTCTCTCCTGTTTGGACGTTTTGTATGTTTCCCCCCTCACACACGCACGCACACACACACACAGTCTCCCATTGATTCTTCCTCTCCTCTCTGCTTTGAGTTTAAATTCACACAAAAGCGCCTGTTACATTCTCAGCACAAAAAAAGCCACATAATGAGAGAGGGGGGCTTTGCAGGGGAGAATCTAGGTTACAATGTGTTTCTCATCTAGATCGAAGCAGTCAATGCCACGCAGTGAGTCGCCGGTGGCCTGCGCTGAGCTCTCAGCTCCTATATGTTTGTTTTTGCTCCAGATCTCCACGTTGCACCACTTTCAGAGGCTGGTGGTGACATTAAAGCCATCTGGCCGATGTGCTCTGATCTCCCCAAATGGCATGAGGGTCTCTGCTTTCCTATGCACACACAACACATACACACTCTGCTGATCACAGAGATTCTTGGTTTTTATTTTAATTTTACGTTCTGCTGAACTTTGGTCCCTGTCAAAGAATGTTTTGGGGTTTTTTTTCACTGAACTTCCCTTCTCCGTCACTACTTATCATATTCCTTTTCAAAACAAACTAGAGATGTAAAATACATAGACGTCTCTATCAGGAGATATTTAGAAGAAAATCAGATTTTACCAGCTAAGCCCTTAGATGGATATTATGCTTGAAAGTCTTGATGTGAGTGATGCCTCATGTTAATGAAATGTCTCCTTAAAATTTAATCAGAGCTTCTTTTTTTTTTTTTTTTTTTATTCATTGATTTATTTTGAATCGGATCAGATCTGGATTTCCTTGAATTCTTTTTCAATGGGAGAATTTTTTTTGAACTTGCTTATATCCTCTCACTATGAACGTCTCCTCCATGTCCATCATGTTTCTCTCATAAAGTGTAACCATTTCTTCTTACTGCTCTGGCAGAAAGTTTTTACTTACAGTTTAACTTGATTTGAGCCCTCAGGTCAGGTCATTTTGCTTCATTTTGTTGATACATTCCCTTTTTATGGTGAGATGATATCTCTGTCTGTTAACAGAACTCAGACCCCACCTCATGTCTTGACTTTTGACCCACTACTCATTATAAAGCAAACAGAAACACACACACACACACCTCCATGACATATGATGCACAGAGCACAGTAGAGGTTTGAAATGGGGACCAGCTGGCGAAGGAATGTTCTCACAATTAAGAGAATGGATGATGTTGCAGAGACCCTCTCTACGTCCACACTGGACTACTCTCACTTTCTCTGATTGAATCATTATCAGTTATCACATAGTAGTTAATGGTTTTCTCCACTTCCCCTGCATTTGTTGTTCATGTTTGGTCATAATTGAAAGAAAGAAATCAGAGTTTTGCTCTAAAAGCAGCACACGGGCCACCTTGAAGCTGAACCTTTGAACCTTCTCCCTGTGAAACTCCTTGTTGCTTATACATAACACACACACACACACACTCACAGTCACAGTTAACCCCTGGGCTGGGTACACCAAACAGTCCTGCAGCTCTCTGTCCTAGTTTATTTATCAGGAAACAGTCAAGGCTTCACAGGCCTTTACCAAAGCAGGAGTGTATCCCCTTCATGTGTCTAGTCGGCAGGACAAGGGTGTACATCAGGCCACCCAAAATGTCCACCCACGAACTTCCACTTAGCGACCAGCTCAGCTGTTGTGGCAGAAGGACTGTGCTTGTTCATGTGAGGTCTGATACAGATGTGACAAAAGGTTGTGATAACAGTTCATTTTCAGATCTTTAAATAAGCAAACTGTTTTTTGTTTTTTGTTGTTCTGACATTTTTCTCGTGCATTTTATTCAAGTTTTGGCTAAAGTCATCTGAGGTTTAATGTGTTTTTTCCCAAACATAAATCAGTAGTTGGCTGTCTGTAGTAGTGAGAGCAGCTATCGACTGATACTTTTTTTTTTTTTTTACTTAGTCTGTATCTGAGCAGTTTATGAAAGCTGCAACAGAAATGCAGTTGAATTAACATCTACTGTAGTGGACAGGTAGTGTCTTATGTACCATCATCTTGAAATGACTGCTTATGTTTCCATTCTGAAAGACCTTTTTAAATGCAGTACGTCACCATATTTACACAAGAAACGGCACTGACTGCACTGTGTGTTTGTTTTCCAGATGAGGAGACTCCTGGCCTGTATGGCTTTCTGCATGTGATTGTCCACTCTGCCAAAGGATTCAAGGAGTCAGCCAGTAAGTCATCCAGAAACAACTTTTTTCTTTTTTTTTTAACCACACTTGTGCTCACACTCTGGCTCAGCATCCCCTCGCACATAGTGTGAGTATGTGTCTGCCAGCAGGCATACACGGAAACACATGATCCAGTCAATCTCTGCAGTGTCCATCATGTGAGTGTCGAGAGATGGCCAGATAGATGGAAGGATGGAAGAAAAGTGATAGATGGAGGATTGGAGAAACAGAGATGGAGAGTAATGGAAGCCACTGTGGAATTTATGTGCTTGTTTTCATTTCACAGACATCAAAAATGACATAAAATACTCCATAAAATAGAAAAGGACAGAATGTCTGAAATCACGCACAGCAGGGAGATGATGATTTACAAACTGAGCCGCTAGCTAACACAATGCCAGTTGTTTTTCCACAAACTCTGGTTTTTGCCTACCTTACACAAATGTTTCTCTGTGTGTGTGTGTGTGTGTGTGCGTGTGTGTGTGTGTGTGTGTGTGTGTGTCAGTATCAAGCCAGTGTAATATTGGCAGGACTGTGCAGAGGATGTTTCAGACATGTCAGTAGTGGACAGCTGGCATTTCTCTACACTTTGTTCCTTGTTGCACAAGCACCAGTTCAAATATAAAATATATCTGGATAAGAGACAGAGAGGCAGAAATATGATTTCAGTTACCATGACAGCCCTTAGCTGGCCTGCTAGAAATTCCCGGGTAATGGATTGGAAAGCTATCTCCTCTGAAAGCCTGTTTGATCCTCGATGGAGCGCAGAGAGCTGAGGGGTTTAAAAAAGAGGAGTGTGTGTGTGTGCGCGTGTGTGCGTGTAAAAGTTGGGTAGTTTCACAGATACAGCTTCATGTAAATGTGTTCAGTGAAGCGTACAGAGTGTTGTAAGGTGAGGATGGTGGTGATGATGGTTACTGTGTGTGTGTGTAGATTATGTGGGAGCGTACTGGCAGTTGACCTCCACATCTGTCACATATTTTTTTTTAAGGAGATGTTTATGTTTATGAATGCATTATGTGATGTTATTACATTATCATGCAGTTAGTACATTATATAAAATACCTCTTGTAGTTTTTCTCTAGTCAGTGTCTTGTATGACACTAATAGTCACTTCAGGCCCTCTGCTTGCATCTTCAGGGTTACGATCGTGATGTTGTTGTCTTGATGCACATACCAGCAATCAGAAAGAAAGACACACACACACACACACCCAGCCTGTAAAAATATAATCCGGGATCATTTATTCACGATGACAAGATATTATAATCTATCTACTGTCTTCTTCAGGATGCTGAAAACATTGGGCACTAAAATACATATTTTTTTAATTTCATTGAAGGTTAAAGGTGTGTGACAGTTTGTACTTTTATCTGCCTCAGATATAGATGGATGTTTGTAATATATTTTTAATATCCCTGTAGAGTCCTGTTTATGAAACCTATCCAGCACTGTCAGAATTTCTCATATGTCTCATTTAGGTTGTTTTTTTTTAAACAGTTCAGTGATTATTATGAAACATTGTGTTGGTAAAACTGTGTTCCATGTATAACTCCCCCAACACCACAAATGACTTTTTCTTTGTTATGCAGATGTTTTGCAGTATGTCAGTTGTATGTTAGAAGATTGATGTGGTTTCAGTTGCATTGTTGATGTCTCCTTTACAAGCTGTGCATTCTGTGCAAGGCATCTTACAGCAATTTGCTGCTCTCTTGGATAAATGTGTGTGTGTGTGTGTGTGTGCGCGCTCTCAGTTGAATACAGTAATTATTATCATATCAGAATGATATAAGTGTAATGACTGGAAATAGCTGTCATTATTCAGTAGACGTGTAATCATTCAGCATTATTTTTGGACTGTTATTTATGTCACATAGATCTTCCCGCAGTGTGAAAGTGCTTTTAATTCAGCCCACGGCAAAGTAGTCAAACTGGGTCACAGAGGAAGGAGCTGGGAGTTGAGCATCTCCCTAAAACGCAAACCCCAAAAAATCAGTGGGAACATGAGCTAGTAGAGAGGTACGAAACTTTAGACTTTGTTCTCGGTTTATTTTCATGCATGCGTGTGTCAGCGGGTGACATGCATTGTTCCCAACTATTTTCTATTCACCAGTTGATGCAACACAATGTTGTGAACTGCAGTTGCTGTACAGATCCTAAAAAGAAGGCATTTAATGCAATGCAATAGTTAGCAAGGAGATTTAAAACACAATTTACTTTTGATAATAATGGAGTGCACTAACTACAGGACAGGAGAAGGTTACACAAAAGCTGGTAACTATAACTTTTTCATTACTTGCCACTCTTCCCATAGAAATATAAGGCACAGAGCATGTAATCGATTCCAGTCACAGCTGTATGTATGCATTCCCATTCATTGTTCTTATTAGTTTTCTCTTTCTGGATTCTATGAACACAATTTGATTATACTCGTTCCCTTCTCATTCTTCCTCTAGCAAAACACTCTGGTGGCGCGGACTTGAGGCTGTGGAGACGCTGATTAGTTTAGCTGGTTATCACTTGTCTCCTAATTCTGTGAACCCACAGTTTGACCCAGCATTCAAGCTGCCTCGGGCAAAGATTAGCCTCCTGTATAAGAACACACACACAAGGGTGTGTGTGTGTGTGTTCTTATTTAATCTTTTTCAACGGAGAGGGAAAAGGATGGTATCCATTAACCCCTGAATTTAGGGGTCAGAGACCCCATACTGACAAATGTACCCCCCTCATACTCAGAGCCTGATGGTGACCTGCCAGGAAAATGAAAACTCATGGAGTTCCAGGCCAATTTTAGTTTGTCCTACTTCTCAAAGCCCTTCTGGATCCCCTGCGAGGACACACACACACACACACACACACACACACACACACACACACACACACACACACACACAGAGAAAAAAACCTCTCTGAATATGCTCTCTGGCCTTGTTTTGAGTTTTAGGTCTGGGGACATCAACCCATTTCACATGGAGGGGAAACCAACTTCCAGAGAGATCTAGGAGCTACACACACATTCCCTTCTGATCTGTGGTTAGGTGTTAAAGAAAGGTTCAAATCTCTCAAAGAAATGTCCTCCACAATGTATCTAAATTGAATAACAACCAACTGTTGTTTTTTGTAGCCATGAAAAGTGTCATTGTGCTAATCACTATAAACTAGTTGGATCAGTTTTTATACTTCAGAAGTGTCATTCCCTGTCATCAATGAGCCAGACTCTCACAGGTAGTTTGTGTATTTTTGGGGATGTCGGATGTCAAACCAGAGGTGATGGCCTTGAGCTGTTATGTTTCCGTATGCAGAGGAAGCGTACAATAAACTGCTCAGCTACGACTTAATTTTATAAATATCCCACAGATGGTCACACTGAATTCCCCTCTACTGAACTTCCCTCATACCATTCCTGCTAATCTCCTCCTCGTCGGGAGTAATTATGCCAGAACCTTTCAGGATGCTGAGAAAACAAACAAAGAAGGAATGAAACCAGATGGAAATGAGATTTCATTATAATGTAAAATCCAGTTAGCGATTGTTACACGGCTACACATGTGAATATTTGCTCCAGTCATAAGTCATAAGCTCATCCAAGTGGTACGGTTGGTGTTTCTTTATGGCTTTAATCAGACAACGATCAGGCTGTTGTTTTTCATGTTGCAGTGTAAACATGTTCTCCGTCATATATGTATATGAGATTCAACCAGTCCCCTTGCATCTGTCTCTGGTGACCATCCTTTGAAAAAGGTCGAGCCGCACAACCATCCATCATGCTGTCAGATGGAGGTTAACCCGAGGGACCAGGGTCCAGGCTACAGGACGTAGCGTAGACACTTTACAGACAGCCGTCAGCGCGACCTGCAGGAAGCGCTGCAGCAGCATTTAAAGAAACACATTAACAGATTTAATTGCTCCTTGTAAGAAGCGAGTGTGAGCTGATCTCAGGGGAGCCGTGGCCGTGGTATGAGGATGTAAAGGGGAGAGGGGGGGTCCTGATTGTGTCCACGGGCAGGTGATTGATGTTTGTCAGCTAACAAACTGCAACTTATCGACATTTTAAAGGGCTATTTCACTTTGATGGAGCGTAGCCTTTTTCATTTTTTAAGTGTGCATTTGTAATTATATACTCACTCACTTACGTTTATATATTGTAAATACTTTCTGTAACATTTCTACTTTCAAACATTTGGAAATGGGCTCAAGTGTGAAATGATCTTTTAAATGAAGAATTGTATCTTTTTCTATTTATATTTTACTTTACATACTTACATACTTTAATTGAATGCGATTCTCTGGTATAAGGTACACGACTTTTACCGGTACATCATTTTTAAATATGACTCCAGGGTAGAGATAGATACTCATTAACAAGAAATATCATTGGCATGTAATTATGTTGACCTTAAACGCAACGACATCATTTTCCATATAATGAAACCATTACCCACTAAAAGTCTGTTTTATCGGCTGTATTTTTACGGCATCATGATATAATATTTATGTATATTATTTTATCAGCATGTCTGATGGATCTTTCTCCCTTGTGCGTTTTCCTCCTAGATCTATACTGCACCCTGGAAGTGGACTCATATGGATACTTTGTCAGCAAGGCCAAAACCCGAGTCTTCAGAGACACTGCAGAGCCTCAGTGGAACGAGGTCAGTTTCGAGGACATCTCTTGGTACATTTCTCCCATTTTGCCATATGCAGAGTCAAACATTTTATTCATTTTTTTCCCGTGCCATCCAATAGGAGTTTGAAATCGAGTTGGAGGGCTCCCAGTACCTGCGGATCCTGTGCTACGAGAAGTGTTACGACAAGAGCATGCTCAATAAGGACGACAATGAGATTGTGGACAAGATCATGGGCAAAGGCCAGGTTCAGGTAAGAAGAGAGAAGCAATCAGTGGATTATCATAGAAACAAACTGTACACAAAGAGAGACGTCTGTGTCCTCTCGGGGAGATTTCCCATCATGTGACTCATTTTAATTAGCTGTCTAGTATCTGCGCACAATGGAGTGGTCTGTAGTGGTGGCCTCTAATGACGCTGGTCGGATTAATAGTCTGAAAACGAGTTTATTTAAGGGGGGTTTCCCTGTCGTGTTGTGAGAAATATCCCTATAAAAGTCCCGTTTGAGGGTCTTGTTAACTAGACGCTGCCTACACAGTGGAATCTGTGGTTTCTTTGGGCTGAGCATTGTTGTTTCGGTTGTGCAAAGCAGCCTACGGAGAAGTCATATTTCAGTTTTTCCAGAACTTCTTTGGAAAATCTATTTGGTCAAGTGAAGCTTGATTCCTGTCATTTCCCCTGCAATTCGGTCAAATTGCTGCTATTGAGGTTTCCGCCTCCACTGCCTTGTAATCAATACAGCTTCACCTCATGAATCCGGGCCAACTCTGGTGGTTTTAGTTGCTTTTATCATCAATTAATGTCCTCGTGTTTTTTTTCTCAAGTGGTGCCAGAGGCTAACTTGTAAAGCAGGTTATTTATGAACTTGCTTCGGACATTTCTTTAATCTCTCTCAAACTAAAAAGAAGATATGAATCAGTTAAAAGATTTCAAGATGCGTTTGTTGCTGCTGCACATTTGTAGTTGCAGGTAAAAGCAGTATCAGTAAAAAGTAGCAGTGTCTAACATAGAGGGAAAGTGGAGCAAACATGACTCGCACACATAACATTGCACATAACCTTAAACTTTATGTTCTTGAATGAGGATGTTGTTTCTCATCAGACCTAAATTCCTGTTTTATATTTATCAGTCAGTCTTTGAATGGGGGGAAAAAAAACGCCCACAATACATTTGTTGTAGCCTGTATCCTGTTTGTCACCAGCACTTTACATGCCTCTCTCATTCAGGTTGATGATTTGTGTCCTTGAATGTTGCCTTTGATTCCCTCTAAAGAGCGAACTGGAACGAGAGCGAGCGTGCACCGCCATGCATGCACACTTGTTTTGTTGAGCTGCATTAGATTCACATGCTTCTTTAATGTAGCAGCTGTTTTTTGTTGTGTTGTTTTTTTTAATACATTTATTTACCTCTGGCCTTTCAAGCAGAACCATAAAGATAAATAATATCCTACTTCATTAATTGGACCGTTCCATCAATGCACATAAGGTGCAGTAGTTCATCAGTGTTTCAAAACATTTTATCTTATATGACAGTAAAGCCCACCCTTTCTGGTGTGGCTGCCAGTCAAAGAGACAAATGCTGCTGGGAACATCCTCTTCCAGCCAACAACAGCCAAAAAAAACAAACAAATAAATACACCAGATACGCTGGCTCGCTGAGAGAGAGAGACAGAGACAAAGAGACAGAGAGAGAGAGAGAGAAGGGAAGGGTAGAAACGGAAAGAGAATTGCATGTTCTGCTCCAGAGTCTGAGAGGGCAGGAATGAGTGTGTATTATAGAGAAGGAAGCGAAGTGAAAGATGGAGAAACTTTCTCTACCGATTGTGTCAACTTGAGTATCAGGCGAAAAAATAGTTATAGTTGCCACCAGTCCAGGGCTGTGCTGGGAAAAATGGAAAAATAAATTGACATCTTGAATATTGTCACCTGCATGGTGATATACATTTATTCTATTAATTTTCTTGACACCATTAATGAATGCTGATCTCATTGTCAGACCCCCCTTTTTTTTTTAAACCATCTTTAGGCTCTGAATGCAAAGACATACAGTCAGTGAACCATGGAGAGTGTTGTTTTCATTAAGATAAACTGCACTACAGAAGTCAAAGGCTCACATCCGTCTGGTTGTAGAGTTTATTGCCACTAAAACATGATGAAATCTTGAGAGTACAGTGCATTTTTATTTGACCTCACAGTGTTGATGTATAGTTTAAAGACATGATGGATATCTCATGTCATGTGGATATATATAGCAGCAAAAAGAACCAAAAAATTGTCCAGGGGGACATCAGTCTACCGTACAGTCCAGAGTGAATACCTAAAGAGACTCTAGGAGCCGAGCTGTTTGCTTTCCTGGTGAAGCTGAGTTTAGAAAGACCCTTCAGTGTTTTATTTTCTTCTCCAGAGGCCGTTTGATTTATTTAACAAGCTTGTGGAGTACTGGCTGACCGTAGATGGACATATTAGGCTGGAAGTTTTCTTTTTTCACTTTTCACTGATGAGAAAGTTGATCGCCTCTGTCATCCGAAGATGATGATTCGGGCCATGATGTTATTTTGACTAAAGAACCCCTTAAGATTTTTTTAATATAGTCTTTTCTGTATATGATATGCCTTTATTGGTAGGAAATATACTGTACAAGACATTCTGTATACTTTTGTTGGAAATTACTCTGAAGTTTGTGCACACACACACACCATCAGTAAAGGAAATGCATAAGTGTGTGTTGGGGGGGGGTGCTACAGCAGCGCTCTCATGTTAGCTTGATTGAGTCGCTTGTCTACAGGCGAAATACCACCATTATTTCCAGCCCATCACCAGTGATGTCCCCCAAGCAGATAACCTCTGATCTCTGAGGTTGCGCTGCTAATCCTCCTTTAAATGGCAACAATGTCGGGGTCACACTCCCTCCTGTCTCTCAAACTGGCAACACAAATGGATTCCTAAATGTCTCTGAGCAAATCTGGAAAATTGATCAGTATCAGCTCCTAAACTTGCCAGTTAAAGGAAACCGTTGCCTCTAGTGTGTGAATTCTTTGGCATGTTGTCACTGATAATTTTGCTCTTTAAGCATTGATTGTCCTCTGGCTAAAAAACACACAGTGTGACCTTAATTACAACCAGAGACTTCTATTATTTTTACTGTCACACCTCAACACTAGATTTTAAAAGCTCCAATTAGAAGATGGATTTTTCTTATTGAAAACTCTTCAGGGTTTCTGATAATACTTTAATAAAAGTCACTGCCATATCTGGTTGTCTTTGACTGCTACTAAGAACACCGAGTCCTGAACTGATTATGAGCGCAAAGTGGAAACAATCTCTTGGTCTCCCATGTGGCTCTTATGTGTTGGCTGTAGCCTGCAATACTTGTCTTCAGGGGGACCAGTTACGTAACTGTTTAGGTTATCAGCCTCTGAGTTTTGGGTAGCAGAAATGCATGTCATCACCCAGCATGAGCAATGCTTTCATCTGGTAACCCCACCCTTGCACACCCCATCCCGACCTCCCTTGGGCTCGTCTCTCTGATGCTTTTATTTCTCGTCTTATCAGGGAAAGAGTGTGTTGTCTTTCATACACCCACCTGCACGCTCACATCGTTTTTAGTCTTTGCGGCTGTCGCACTATTAACGGCCGGTTAGGACGAGGAAATGTATCCTGTCGTAGGTAAGGTGTTTCTCCAAGCTCTACTCTGACGTCTTTGCCGTCTCTCTCTCTCTCTCTCTCTGAGGAATCCATGTGTCGCTGGGTTCTGTCACCTAAGAGATTGTGGCCGGCATCATGTGGTCTGTCTCATACTGTGTGTAGCTTGTTTCTGATGTTTTTATGATCGCTTACGAGTCCAGCTATGTCCCCAGCAAAGGGACGCTACCTCAACCTTTGAACCCCCCCAACCATCATTCCTGAGACTCGTACACCTCCCGCTGCCTCTGCACCACTCTGGGGGTTGTTTTTACTGGTTTGTATTCAGGGGTGAGTGCATGTCAACCCCCACATCTCTGCAGTGTTAACATGCCTCAACAGGCTGTAACCTGATAGTTTTGAATGGTTTCCCAGAGATAATGAGAGCCAGAGAGGTTGGGCATTATGAGGGAAAAGAGAAAGGGGGCGATGCAGTTGTTTCTTCCTGGCAGTTCTGGAGCTGCACAGGGGTGCAGGCTAGCCGGCATTACTGTAAAAGTACGGCTGCCAAAGGGGTTGTAAACTTTGAGGTGAGCATCTATCTGCACTCTTATTCCCACTTAAGAGGCGAAGTCTTTCCTCTACATGAAGTATTAGATGCAAAGTTTAATGTTTACATGCAACGTGAAGGTTTTATTGGTTGGGCTAATAGCAGGCTGGCCATCTGGGGAATTAGCGGTGAAGCTTTTGGACCGGTGGCACCGGGCCAGTGCAGAAAGTTCACGGCTCACGCTCGGACCCAAATCTTTCAGCACTCAAACATAATGCCAACATCAGGAGGTCATAATAATGAAATAAAGCCTGGTGCTTGTGTTTAGTAATGTGTACGGCCTGTATAAACAGTGAAGACAATTTTAAGCAGGAAAAATCAAAATTGGCAACAAAATCAGCACAAAATGAAAATCTGATTACAGATTTTTGGGATTCTTTGTTTTTATAGTCATATAGACAAAACAATCTCTAGGTTTTGTTGCAGTGTAGCATATAATTAACATTGAGAGGAACTAAATCATTTTTTCCTTTTCTATTATAACTATACCAAAAACTCCCAACTGTTTTTTGTTTGTTTTTTTGTTAAAAATGACTTGCCTCTGGGGCATGCAGGGTGGCTGTATTTCATGTAGTATTTGTTTTGAACATTAAGCTCAGAGGTTTTAATGAGGGTGTGTGTGTCTGTGTGTGTCTGTGTGTGCTTGTGTGAGTTTGTTCGTGTTCATGCACTACTGTGTGTAGGTATTAATATAAATTAGTGTCTAGTAGATGGTGTCATCTATTTTGTTTCTGCTGCCTGTCATTTAGGGCTGTGATCTGTCATGTTTCCACCCCACACACCCCCTGGAGCCATACACACACACACACACACACACACACACACACACTTACACACACTTAGACACACACACACACTTACACACACTTAGACACACACACACACACACACACACAGCTGTCAACAACACTAACAGATGGGACTCTGCTGTGTGTGTTCAGCCCCCTTGGGGAAAGACACACACACATATATATACACACACAAATGTGTGATGGGCTAATGTATATTAAATGATATCAATAACTTCAGTCTGCCACATTACCTGGTGTGTATTGGCTTGTGTCTCCTTTGTCTGGCTAGGAATGTGTCAGGGTGGGGGTTGCAGATAATGTAGTATGTACATTCATTCAATAACAAAGTCCCCCATTGCTTGTTTACTGCCAAATAAATAAATAATACATCCACTTATTTTATTCTTTTGTCATACATACAGTTTATCTTTTCACTCTGATTTTTAATGAGGCTCATCCCTCATAGTCTGTCTGTGTTTCAGCATATGGTGCTTTTTTATTGATGAGTCCCAATTAAGCTGACTTCCTCATCAAACGACCCTTGATCAGTGGAGCTGAAAGCAGCGCTTTGATGGATTTTTCTTTCTTTGTCATCTTCACACAAAGAAGCTCCTCCGTCCTCACAGCCTTTGTTCCCACTTAAAAACATCCACTCCCTGCCACTAGGGCTATATATGCCCGAAATAACTACATGCACTCCTCTCAGATTGTGCAAATATGCAGATGCACACTTTTTTCTTTTTTTCTTTGTGAGCAGAATAGGAAAAGCCCCTGATCTGTCAACTAGTTTATGTGTGATTGTGAAGAGAAAGTAAAGACACATTTGTCCAGCTCGAGGATTTTCTTGGGTTTTACTCAGTTAGACTGGGAGTAAACTTCAAGCATAAGGAATCCTAATGTATTGTCGTATCTTTATAGAAAAAGATAAATGTATCTACATATATATGAAATGAAACATTATGAATTTCTACTTTGAAAATGATAGCCGACTAAACTCTGAATCTGGTTCAAATAACAGGATACCAGAACAACATTTTTGATTGAGTCAAGGATCGAGTGAAGTGTGTAGGAAGAGCAAAGCAGAAAAGCTGTTTAATGACTAAAGAAAGAATGTAAAAAGACTATCTCTGTGACCTCCTTCACATTGTTCTCTTTTTTCCCCTCACAAGCCCATTTGTACCTCTCTGTGGTTTTCTCCAAAGTACTGGAATGAACCTCCGAGATTGTCGAGGGGCAAGCCGGCTTGGTAATTCGTCCTCATTATAACGTTACATAATCTTTCGGGGAAGTGTAAGGGATTGACAACAGATGTATGATGTCCCACTATGAACATGCATATGTGGCACACGTGTAGAGGGTAGTTAGAGGGATACGGAAGAGGAAGAGAATAGGAACGAGAGCCCCCAGATGGTGACCAATTATGTGATGCTGAGAGTTAAAGTGAGAACAAAGGAACTCATCAGAGTCGGAGAAATGTAATGTCTCCATAGAGAATTCCTACTCACATTTACTACCATCCTTTAGTCTCATGAAAGAGCTGGAGTTGAGCAATAATTGGAAACAGTCTGAAGATGGGGAGGGGGGTCAGCTGATACAAAGAGTGCCATATTTGAACACAGAGGCCATCCAATTCTACATTCAGATAAAACCATGTGAGAGAGAACGAGCCACAAGGGCTGATTGTTCCTGTTTTGACCATCAGGATCAGTTAACTGGTCTGTTATTAAAACGTCCCATTGCTTTTTATTGTTTCAGCTGCTAAGTACGTTGGAGCCTGAGATTTGAAGAGAATAAATAATACAGAGCAGAGAGAGAAATGGAGCAGTAGCCATTAATAATGCTCCTTGCTGTCTCTGTCACCCTGCTGTATTTACACAAATCATATAGGACTACTGCTAACGGACGACAACAACGATTGATGACAAAATACTTCAAACCTTATTCAATATCACAGAGAAATCACTATTTCATGAAACTCCACCCTCCTTGGGACATTCCAGGATGCTGTGTTTTTTTTGTTGTTGTTTTGTTTTGGGTTTTTTTCACTCCCCCTCCTAATCTATGAAATAAAGCTGACATATATCCACACATGCCCCTCGCTGCTCTCAAGCTGTGGATTTATAGACAACAGATGACATTGGGGGAAAGGATTCACCTCATTCCTCTCATCACAGTCCCAGTCTGACTCTCGGAGGGGTGAACCTCATTTCATTCTGAGCTCAGGTTATAGCTATAAACATAAATAATATAAACTTTGGAAACTTGAGAATTGGATGAGAATATTAATACCAGGGCAGTCTCATATCTGTACAGTAAATGTGAAGCTAAAGCCAGCAGACTAATAGCTTAGCATAAAGACTGGAAACAGAGGGAAACGGCTAGCCTGGCTCTGTTCTCCACACCTTCCTCCTTCGTCCTTGGTTGACTGTGGAACAGCTCTACAGAGACGCCGCTCAGCCTCTCACTGCCCTTCTGTCTTTTATTTCTCAGGTAGATTTCACGTCACCGCCAGAACCAAGTCTCTGACCACCAGATGCGCTTCTTGTCTTTTTATCTGCCAAATCGCAGCGAGACCAGAATAATTTCACCCGCTCTGCGTCCTTTTCGCTCTTCTTGTTGTTGTTGTTGGCAGCCTCCGTGCACATATTAAAGTAAATGGGCCTCAGCAACACACAATGTCCCAGCATGGAGAGCACGATCTGGCTTTCAAGTGGCCAGTCAGGGGACCAGAGCCGTTCCTACAGCGGTGAGACGCCATGGATATCCATCTGTAGCTGACATCTGCGCTGAACCCACAGTACTCTGGGGGAAGCCAGTGATCGGTTTGGACAGTTATGAAGCTGTACAGTTTATTCAAATGCCACTTTTGTTTCGAATGCTCTCCTCAGCTGTTTTAGACACGATGATTGTACAGGAACTTCAATGCTTTCCACATGGCCAGAGCTGGGGTCTGAGATTGAGCAAGTATTTACCCACTGTGGTTCTGCACCTTATTATGCAGGATGGTTTATCTACACTGGGGCCTGCATGAGGTTTGGTTTCTTCTAGTAATTGGGGATATTATAGAGAGGACAGTGGGGTGGCTGTCTATTCCAGGAAAACTGAAACTGTAGTTATGCCAGATTGCTGTCTTGTGTTTTACTGAATAGTAAAGTACTTTGTAGTGCTGTACTGTATTTCAAATAAACACAATTTTAGCTTGCTTGGTCATTGCAGGAATTGTAAGAGTGATCTCCCTGTTCACCACACTGACCCACTACTGTGTAGCATTTTCCCTCTAAAACAACAGAAGCGTCCATACGAATCTACCGGGCAGTACAGTGTGTCAGAGAAATTACTGACATCCTGGTTTTCTGTTATACAGTCTCAGTAGAACGAAAGGCGCTTTGGAAAAGATCCGCGACCCAACGACAACATTTTTTATCAGTAGAAGTGTTTCAGATACAAAGATGTTTGAACAAAATCACGTGACTTATGCCAAAAAAATGAGAGGGAAAAACAACAACTGGTCCGACCATCATGATCACGAGGGGTTTTCATATTGTGTGCCTGTTATTTTCCCGTCACATTTCCACTGTGTTGTTCATTGACGTCCCTCAGTAAGCTGTCAGGTTTGTCTATATGTGTCAAATACAGCAGATGACAGATGATATACAAAATATAAGTGTGTGTGTGCCAAGTCATGATTCGGTTGATACGAGGCATTTAGCTTGTGTTTCCTTCACACCATACGAAGACGAAACAGTTGCTGACTCTTAATCAGTAGCTTGAGGTACTGTAGCTGTTATTTTTGGGTTGCTGCATGCTGTTTTTACATGTGTTTCATAAGCATCTGCTCAGCTCCATCTAACCATGTTCACGGGTGAGTCGAGAGAGAGATAGCCTCCCCCCAACCACACACATGCATACTGAATTTGCCCGGCAGACAGAGAGACAAACAAGTGGGCATGAGAAGTGCCGGCTGATGGAAATACACTTATTAATAGCATTCTTCCCAGGCTTGTATGGAGATTAAAAGTGAGTGCAAGGTCCTTAAAATAGTGCATTAAGCCCGTAGTCTTATTTAGACTGTGATCTTTAACCATAATGTAAGCATGAGATGATGAACAGTGGCAGAGATGTGGTTTATGATGTTCAGATTCATATCTAAACATAACAGAACAGTGGACCAAAAGTAGCAAGCGGCTGGCGGGTGATTATACAGTAGAATATATGTGAGATTTAAAGGGTTTTCTTCTAAACTGGACTAGTACGTAACATATAAATACTATAAGGATTTTGTGAAGCTTTTTATTCTGTCTTTTCTCATAAGGCTCAGTAGTTTCAGGTCATGGCTCATGGTTTTCTCTCGCTCCACCTTTCAGCAAGTCCTGATGACCTTTCCATATTCCTTCCACCCCACTAATCTGAGTGGGACACAGCCCCTCCATGTTTAATGTACATGTAACCGGGCGGCTAGGCAGTGTACTACTGAAGGACCTCTGACTCATCATTAATAATGTTTCAGCTTCATGTACAGAAACTACACATGGATCAACTTTTCACTTTCAACTCCGGTTATTGCAAAGGCTTTGAGTTTCCATTAGCATTTCCACTCCAGGACTCTGACTTCCTGTGACATTTTGTTGTTCATATGGCGGGACCGTGAGCAGTGGCGGGCGTTTGATCCTGCTTTATGACTTCCTGTCCCACAGCGAGGGAGGAAGACTGCCCGTTTCCTTCTGGCACTGTGCAGTCTGCAACAACATTGAGCTCGCTGGTGTACTAATGGGAGAAGTCTTTATCTGATATGTTGTTATTTTTATCAGTAAAACCCCACCCACTGTTGAATACATGTTCTCCAGAATCAAAGCTTTATTAAATCAGATCAAATGTTTTTTCTCCAAACCACAGCGGACAATGCAGTTCCTTTCCCATTCACACTATACGAATGTGCGGCCAGACTGACAGCTGGGCCCCTTGACACGTGTTTATCTTCACTAATCACACAAAGCATCCCTCACTTGGCGCACATATAAATATGCTGTAATGAGTTAAATGTCTAACCTCCTGTATCGGGGCCCCTTTTTGCCACCACAAATTAAGCTAATGATGATGTAATTGTTTTCATGTGGAGCAAATGTTTCTAAAGTCCCTCCAGACTCCCTATGAGGATGTTTTTGAACTTGTCAGCTGTATAAAAGATGAGGTCACCTCCACTGCAGTTGTCTAGTGTGTATGGCCACACCAAATCCAGTTCTTGCGCTGCGACACCACATGTGACACGTCGGGGATCGAAACATTTCTTCTTGTCTTTTTCACACATTAAAAAACGTCAGTGGAAAGCTCATTTCTTGACTTTTAAAACATCAAAACGTGTCTTGAGTAACGCACAATTTGAAATTTGCCCTCTAAAACGCTCTATTATGAAATTATCCACTGAAATGTACCCGTTTAGACACCCTTGGAGAACGACATTGCTCCATCTCTCAAGTGTTTCTCAGATAACGAGTGAACTCTGTGCGTCGCTTCACTTGAAGCAGCCTGTTGCATAACCAGCGTGTCGTGATGAATTCATCTGAGCAGTCTTTTTAAAAAGCTGAAATGTGTTGATCCGGCGGGGGAGCTAGCTCGAGTGTTTACCTGTTCCCTCCTCTAGTCCTGCTTTCAAAGAGCTGAGTGGGTGTTCATGAAGGAGGGCACCTCAAACCTCAAACAGAGTCGCACATATTGGTTGAATTATGTAATGTGTGTTGTATAATAGCCAGGGAGAGGGAAGTGTACTGAATGTGTGTGTTCCAGGAGCTGCGGAGGAGTTGTTTGGGTTGATTGCATCTCTGCCTATTTGTATCTTCTCCTCTCGCTCTAGTATATAACCTGATGCTGGTTCACTCAGCCAGCGTGAAGCAGGGAGGCCAGCTGTGGTTAGATAGAAGCTACTAATCCTGCCAGTGGTCACTTGGTGTGGATCATTAGTGGAAAGCACTCTAGTTTCTAATCCATCGTCTTTATCTGTGAACTGGATCGAGAAAAGAAAGGAGAAAGAAAAGAGACTTCGAGACAGAGAGACACTGTTATACAAACACCGGTCATCATAACACCTCAATCATCAGAATGCTGGTGAAGTCTCCATTGATTGATTGATTGATTGATTGATTGATTAATTGATTTTTCCACTTGCTGTTAATAAGGTTTTGACCCTGTGCTGAAAAAAAAATATTGGTTAAGAAAAATATAGAAAAAAATAGTGAATTAGTTAACGGAATAGCTCACCCAGTTCTTCAGAGCTTACAAAACAGATTTTTTTTTCTTTTTTGAGTGCAATCTCTGTTTTCTGCTTAAATGAACAGTGAGAAAGATGCCTATCTTGGATTGGAAGGACTTTTGACACCTCTCTCTCGTGTCTTTGTGGTATATATGAAACTACAGCAACCAGATGCTTGGCTTAGCATAGAAACTGTAAACGGGGGCAAAAAAAATTAAAAATCCACCCCTCCACGTTTAAAGCCCACAGAGGAACACGTCATGTCTGGTTCATTTAATCAGCCCAAAAACTGAAGTGTAAAAATAACATGATGTGGTTTTACAGGGTGTTACATGCTGGACAGAGTTTTTGTTGGTTGCCTGACAACTTCACAGTGACGACAAGACTCCAGTTTAAGGTTGCTTAGCCGCTACCTGTTTAGCATCAAACCTCGCCATCTATTCATCACTTCCTAGAAAAAGAAAAGTGTCTCCATCGTGAACTTCTGAAACCTTTCCAACAACGTCAGAGCTTTTTTTTACTGTAAGTCTCAGTTGTGTAATATTTTCTCATCTCATCTTATGTCATTCACCCAATCACCTCTTGGTCTCTGTTAGTCCCACCTCCCTCCTCTGCCTGTTCGTGTAATCTTCCAGGTGGCTGCATCCAGTCAGGCGTGGATTTATTCTCCAGAGTGAATTATTCAAGCAGGCCAGCAGCGTCGTCCTCCTGTGAGGCTGCACCTCTCTTCATCACTGGAACTAGGTCACACTGTTCAGATATAACCCAGCCTTGTCCCAGTCAACCAGAGGGCACAACATCAAGGCATAATCACAGCTGTAGCGTAGTGGGTTCACATCCACATCACACTGAGGGCTAAGATAAGTTTTGTATGAAGAATGTGTCACCAGGTACCACCTGATACCAACTGGAAATCTTGTGCACAGGAAATGGCAAATCTAGACTGAAAAGCAAAATCTAGTCCAGAAAAACCTGGAGGCAACAATGATGGCTAAACCAGCTACGGAAAGATTTCTTATCACAATCTCCTCCCCAACTTGCGAAGGGAAAAAAAAAAACACCCAATGGCTTCTTCATGCTATGGTGCTTTATGAGTTATGAAGTCTGAACTTTCAAAACTTCCAAAAAGTTGGGTTTCAAAATTTCAAATTTGCAGCTTTAACTCGGTGTTGTGTCATGGATGTTTCTTTAAAGCTTTAAAGTTTTATCTCAGATTGGATCCTATAATATTTGCCAGGGATGGATGGATCAGTTGTAATTAAAGACAGTTCGCTGTGTTGATGAGCAGTAATTACCTCCACTGCTGTTTGTTTGAAAAGATTTCCGTTGTGTGGGGAACAAATAGACTTTGAGTCGAGGAACAACACATTTGAATTTGTTGTGTTTCACATATTGAGCATCAGCAGCCTTGTTCCTCTCTGTGGCTACACCGCAGAGTGACTTAAATAATAGAAATAGGAAATAAACATTAGGGGGGAAAAAATCAATAGAAGATTAATAGATATAACAGTTAGCAATTACACCACATTAAGCGGAAGTATATGAATCACTATAAGAGAAATCTGTGAATAACAGCATGTGACCTCGTCGTCTGGATGCAGGTTTGTCATGCAGAACCTGCAGCATTGCAACATTTGTTCTTGCATCACTCTGCTTCTCAACCTCTTTTTGTACTTTGTTTCCTCATTTTTATCTTGGAGCTCTCTGTCCTTACCTGCATCCGCGTTTACTGATCACACAGAAAAATATTCTCCAGTGAGGGCAGCACCAATTTTAAAAGGATTTTCTGTTGATTTGTGGGTAGATTTAAATAGCAAGCTTTATTCATATCTTTTCATATCCTGAATGCTTTGGGTTTTTTAAGAGGGCCCTCACACACTTCTCATCCAGCCACACCCAACAACAGAGACTCGAGCTACATGCTAATGAAACCTTCCCCTCTCGCCTTGTCTTTACTTCCCTCCCTGCTCCCCGTTCACCACTGTTGTTCCAAAGTGCTTAATAAGTGATGGAGCGGTTAATCGGAGGAAGATGCCCCCCAACGGCTCAGATGAAAGGGAAGCAGGAATAATCTGTGGAGCACCCTAAGGCTGTGATTTACCACCATGCCAAACCCCCTTCCTACCTCTGCACTCCCACAGTACCCTAAAGAACCCTCCCTCGCAAGCCCCCCGCTCACGTGTACACACACGTACACACACACACACACACACACACACACACACCTCCTTTTCTCAGTTTCCCCTTCTTTCTGCTTAAGCTCCAGTGAAAGCAGCAGCAAAGATCAAAGAGGTGTAGCGGGTCATCTCGTAAACATACTTATAGAGACCGTTCCAATTAAATCTGATTGAATTATCCGCTCTCAACACTGCCCGTGGTTGTTGATGTCAACCAGCCTGTCATGTCAGCCAATCTCAGGCCACACAGCACTTTTTCACTTTGTTTTTTTAGTTTTTTTTAGGTTTTTTTGATGAGTAAGTCAAATAAACTGGAGGCCGCTTCTCCTTTCTTTTGATTTCATCATTTTTCGATACCCAAGTCCCAATTGATCACCTTTGTTCCACCGTTAGAAGCTTCACAGGGACTTGCAGTAAAAGCATTACAGAGCTGAGGCCAGGGATATGAATGTACACACAGGTTTTCAGTGTTGGTATATATAGCATCAGTTGAATCTGCATTTTAAAAAACCCCACAAGAACAGAAGGTTACTTTGTGAAACCTGAGCCTGCAGATTCTAACATGCAATAAACCATGCATGCTTTAATGATAATGCTAAAAGAGTAGCTGAACCTGCTTATGAAGGCAAACAAGCTGTGAAAATCGATACAGATAAAACACTGAAATGCTCCGAGGCTAGCTTTGTAAATTCATAGCAAAAATCCCCCTTTTTATGTATTACAGGAAGAGTAGATGAGATGTTGATACTGTGCTTGTGTCTGTGCATTGACTATGCAGTGAGAGCCAGGAGTTTACTTAGCGTAGCATTAAGACTGGAGGTTGAGGGAAACGGCTAGCCAAACCTCTAAAGCTAACTGTTTCCCACAGTTCACAGTCTTCATGCTAAGCTAAGCTAATCAACTTCCAGCTCTAGCTTTATAGTTAATGCACACACATAAGGGTGGCATCAATCTTCTCAAGCATATGTCCCAAAATGTCTAAGTATTCCTTTAACAATTGAATATACCACGTAGTACAGGTCAGGCAGGACAGGACATGCTAATTCTACACGGAGTGGCCCCAGCTGGGAGCTGGATTTGAGCCCAGGACCTTCTTGCTGCGAGGAGAGCCACTGCACAGCTTCCTATTTAAAAATCTGGAGTTGTATTTGCAGGATCATGTTAATGACAAATATTCCAGCTATAATTTAAGACGGGATTCATGAATGACTTGCTTGTGGTAAGCGGTAGACCTCACACACAGGGTTTGCTCGATACAAAGGGGGAATACTGTGAAGGTCAACTACAAAATATTTTCAGGCAGATGTTTTCAAGCCAGCTGTACAACATTCCCGGGATGTCAGCCATCCTCTCACAGGTTACACGACAAAGATGCTAAAACACCAGACCGACCCGAGTTCGTTAGCCAGGAATGGATTCAGAGCTGCTCCATATTCATGACGGAGCGCTGTAGCCGTTAAATTGATCATTAATTTATCTCTGGCTCGTCATGGTGATTGGCAGAGCAGGCCTGGAGAATCGCAGAATCAACAGAATCACGGTGTTTGTCAGGGAGCGTCTGCAGCCCCAGATGGAGGAAACCAGGACCTGGTTCAACACGCCCTTCCCCCTCCTGTCTGGTCATATGGAGCGGCTTTACGAGGGCCTGAGCCACCCAGCCCATCTATAATTAAGAGCCAGGACTGGTGCTGAGGTCAGAGCATAGGCACTCAGGGTTGAACCATCTGCTCCCTCACCTTTTCACACTGATTTTACCTTCACCAATAAAGTTAAAATTAACTAGATTTTCATATAAAAATGTCCTTTTAAAAAGCTCAGATTTTCAGCAGGAGTTTGTTAAATAGAAATAGACAAATTATAAGAAGAAAAGTGTGACAAAAGGAAAAAAAGTGTAATGAAGCTGCTCCACAGCAATGATAAATTACCTACTTTTACTAATTACTCTTCTTTTTTTCTTTCATGTAGCCTCTTATTCCCACAAGAACTCTTAATCTCATCTCCCTGTTGAACTCCCTCCTCTTCCTTCCCTGCTTGCGTATTTTCCTCTTTTCATATCTCTCAAGCTCGAGGCCCACACAGTCCATCCTCTCATACGCAGTGAATTTATCTCTGCAATACATTATTATCTACGAGTGGGAAAACAAGGGGCCATTAACCCCGCTCGTCTCACGCACAGCAAAAACCCGTCCGACCAACGAAACCAGAGCGCTGTCCTAGTCTTATTTTGTATTTAAATGCCACATATGGAGTAAATGTGGGTTTTAGACAACTGTACAACCTGTGCAGAACTGCATGGAGTGTTTTATTGTGTGTGCAGTGTATTCTGGGTTAACATGTCTTGCGTGTACAGTATGTAGGCATGTTTTTAATCCCATAAATAAGGAATGAGCCAACACGAGTGAGGAGTGGGGTCGTGGATATATGAATGTATAGTATGTGTTTGTGCTCTGCTGTGTGGAGTGTGTGGATGCGTGTTCACTCCGTGATGTGATGTGTTGTGAAGCCTTGGACTCTGTTTGACCCGTTTCGGTAGATGCCAGAAAGCTGTTGTTACTCTAAGGAGTAACGCCGCTCTGCACGCGACTGGGTGGGTGTTTTTTCTGGTCAAACCAAAATGATCAACTTCATATAAGGAGTTTGATGACCTCGCTTTGGGCTTTTAACTTGTAACGAGAATTGGTCGCTACTGTGGACTGAATAATTAGGGATACACCGATCTCTCAACCTTCAGTCTCAGTCCAATTTACATTAAATACAGTTAATCATTGGCTTTGTGAAATTCAGTGTTTCTGCTGCCAGGTGACATTCATTCAGTCAGGTTGCTCCGCCAACTCATACCACATACCTGCGTTGGAGTTCACATGGCTTCCCTCTGGAGCTTCCAATATGGACGTCTTCAATTTGGGCAACTTATTTATTTATTTTTTGCTTATGTTATCGTCTCTTTGATGGATGCTGTGGCAGCGGGACTCTCTTGCAACAAAAATACCTAAAACACACATATATATAACAGCAAACATATACACAGTTCAAATATACTTATCTATTTCTGTGTTCCCCTTCTCTCTCATCTTGCCCCAAAAATATATCATGTCTCCCTTGTGGGTTTTGTTTTCTCCCTCCTATTTCCAAAACACGGTTTTCCCAGACATTCTTTCCGAGACGTGACGCATGGAGTGTGTATGTCTCATACTTACGAACCCTGAGAGTTAAAAATACTCTGTGGTGAGGGTTGGCTGAGGTCTCTTCCATACTACCCCTCCTCCTCCTCCTCACTGTTTTCTCTTCACCATGGTAAACACACTTTGTTTTACACCCTGGTATCACGCTGTCTCCTGCTGTCTGAGGTGCCCGCTGCTAGAAACATGATGACTTTGGTTTGGTTTGGACTTTAAACTTTAACTCATCTTATCTGAATCCCTTTTATGAATCACCGTATCAGTCTACGTACCACAGACACCCACAGTGAATCACAGCTACCGCTCATCTCAGCAGACAGACGGCCGTGCTGGCAGCAAGGTTTTAAAAATGCAGCCTGGTGTCTGTAACCTTTTCCCCAGCAGAATATTTTCTCCTCTAATTCGACTGGGATGGGACACGGTGGATGGTGATGGAGTTTGACAAGCGTACACACACACACACACACCCGTGCCCCATATTGATCTATTATATAGAGGAATATGACTTTTAGGAGCAGCCAGCTCTTGAATAAAGATAGTGATATGTTCTACGTGTCTCCAAGGATTTGAATGACTTTCCAATGTCAACAGAAAGGGTTATTGAAAAAAGGGTTAAGCATTGTAGTGGAAAGAAAAGCACACACACACATTCACAGTGAGTGCCTTCATTACAGGAGTGGAGTGGTGGAAATCAGAGACCGAGTGCGAAAAGAAAATGAGTGTTGAGGAGGAAGGGATCACATTTTGAGAAGCTTTTAAAGCCTCCTGTGATGTTTTGTGAAAAAAGCCAATCCTCCTGCTGCTTGTATTTATCATTCATTACCTGCCCACTTTAACAAAGCTGCTTCTCTTCACCACGTTCCTCTCTACTCACATCCGGAGTGTGTGATGAGCAGCTCTGGGAAAGGTTGACAAGGGGTCAAAGTCACTGAACCAAACAGTACAGCATTTACTATTTCACTCTCTCCTCTCATTTCTCATTGACTGTTTATGGTTCCCTCCTCTCCTCCCTCCTCTCTCTGGAGGTGTGTCCGTCAACATCTGGAGAAGCAGGGCTGCTCAGTGACAACACGAGCTCTTTAACTCCCCTCCCTCCTCCCCTCCCTCCTCCCCTTTCGCTCTCTCTCTGCCTCTCTCTCTGCCTCGGTCTACCGCTCTGTATCTATGTTCTCCGTTGTGGAAGTCAGATTGCTTGAGCGAGGAGATGTTGGCAGCTGACTGTGGAATGAGCTCACAGCGAGAGGCACCAACGTGGAATTATCATCAGGCTTATCAAGGAGACCATGGCAGCATCTTGTTCTCCTGCCTTTCGTCTTTCTTTTCTTTTTTGAAGTGAACACTTAGACTTTTGGGACTTTTTTTTTTTTCCTTTTTAATTTGCTCTGTCAGGATCGTCTCTTCAACACCTGGTCCAGTGACCAGTGAGAGGGTTTAGTCCTCATTATAAGCGGCGTACTTCCTCCACCTGTGTTCGGTGGAAGGAGGGATTCAGAGGCTTTGTGATGACGGAGATCTTAGTGTCGGATGTAAACTTGAACTCGGTGTGTGAGCGTCTGGAGCAGCACTGCTGCGTGGACCAGAACCAGCACAACCTATCCAGCCAGCCACAGACCCCTGTGCTCAAGAGGCACACCAACACCGGGGCCAAGCTATGGGGCCGCGTCCGCAGCAAGCTGCTCAGACAAAAGGTCTCTGGCTGACATATGCACACACACACACATGTCACATGCATACACAAGCTGTGTTTCCTCTCTTTTATCTTCTTTCCCTTGCATTTGTTCTCTCTCTATTTATCACTGTGTCACTTCCATCTGTTGGCTGTGTGTCTTTTATGCTCAGTGTGTCCCTCTCCATGTGTGTGCGCTTGCACCCGCCGGCTGTCTTTCTTTCAGCACAGAGTTGACTATTGTTCTTACCTGATGGGTCTATTGACTGCAGTAGAGGCAGTGATGTAAAGCTAAAGCAAAAAGTGGCTAAACTGTGACCTGCACTGCAGCTAACCACTGTAAACACAAAAAAAATCTATCATTTTAGAAAAGCTTTTTCTCATCCTCAAATAAGTCATATTGATTTACACATTGTATTTACTAAGCATTGTGTCAGCTCTAAAACAATGTTAATGTTAATCCTCCACCACAAAGTGCGTCCTGATGTTAATGTTTTGATGACTGTATCTGGATACTGAACTGTACAGTTTATTAACGAAGAGGTCAAATCACAATAGCTTTCATGGGTGAGATCATCTAACATTAAATAATAAATTCCTCCTCCCTATTGTCTGATTTCTGCCACTTCATATTTCAGCCCTTTCTGCTCCCACCAGTCTGTGTTACTCTTGTAAATGTACTGGTGATGAGTGCACAGCGTTTCGAGCTGAACCGTGCTGGTTATCAAAGATGTTTCAGTATCAGATCGGCTCCCCCTGCTGTTCGTTATCAGTATCACCATCCTCTGGATGAGCTGATCTAATGCCCCTTTGGCATTTTAAGCACAGATTTTTTTTTTCTTCCAATAATTAACTGTCACATTTTCCCAAATAGCCCCAAAAACATGTCTGACACGCTGTTTTGTGTTTCATGAAATTAGCATTGTCGGGCTAAAGTTAAATGAAACCTTTGACATTTTTTTTTCAGCATGTAGCCAATTATCAGCAGTTTGTGCCAGTGTTTTGTTGTGTTGTTACTCACAAACTATTGACATTTCATCGTTTTTGTTATTCTGCACCGTGATTTTGTCTTTGCACTTTGGCAGTCAGTGGACAGTTAAGCTAAAAAAAAAAACAAAAAAAAACTTGTAATGTAATTTTAACCTTTTCCTAAGAATTTATTTAAATTCTCAACCAAAATTAGATGTATAACATAGCAATCACTATTATTATTATCGTACTGGGGTTCATTCTTTATTATCATGTGGTCATAACATTCAGATTGGATGACCCTTGTGTCGAGGGATCTGTTATTAAAGATGGGTACACACACACACACACACACACACACATGTCTGGTATGGCATAGTTGAACTGCATGTTCTGGATTGGTGAGTCATGCGTGGGAGCAGGAAAAAGAGGCTACTTCTTTTCTTCCAGCTGCTTTTTATGTGTGAAAAATAGAGAGGAGGCATGTGAGCCTGTTCTCATTCTATGCACACACAGCTAAAACTCAGTGACTTGTGGGTTTTTTATTATTTTGTACTTTTATTCCACTGCATGTTCGCACACGTGTGCTCAGCAGTCCCCTCCATCTTCATCATGAGTGCATCGCCAGCATTTTGAGCTGTGTGCATAATAAACCAGTTCAGGACAACCAGCAAAGGACAAAGCATCTGCGAGTTGCTGCAACCTTTGCTTCAGTGTTTTCCATTATTCAAACAGAGGCCTGAGGAAGGCTGACCACTGGTTATACTGCGGGATAAAACAGGGATTACATACTAAGCGCAGACTTTACTGCATTGACCCTCAGGTCCTGTATTGATTCATCCCTCTCCGTTCTGCTTCCTGCGTCCCCTTATCTTAACGTCAACCCACATGATTAAGACAGTTTCTTTCTTTCCATCTGTATTTCTGTGCTGTCCAAATACATCAGCTTTGCAGTTGTGATGTGATCCTGGTCAGCCTGCACAGAAATCCCCGTTCACTTCACTGCTCTGTGAAGTCCCATTCATCTACTCATTTTTTTGAAAGAGGCTTTTGAATGCCAGGTTTTATGAGTAAACTTGTGTTGCAGTTTTTTCTGTGCTCCGTTGCCTTTTGGTCCTATCAGCTCTTCTACAATTCTCCCTTTCTTCTCACTTTCTGTCCTGCACTTATGCCTCAAAATGCCAGTGAAGGCTGAAGCAATAGTGGACCAATTCACATGCAGTCATCATTTGAAACCGTAACATGACAGGATAGTGGTTATCGGTTCAAAATGTACTTTATTTATCTTTACACAGTGTTAACAATAGTTTGTAACATACTAAGTATGAGGAAGGTTGACTTCAAGTGTTATTTACAAAGAACTGAAAAACAGAAGGGAGCAGGGAAATCTGACTTTAGGCCATATTCCCTTTTCTGTTCGTGGCATGTGTGTTATTTACAGGGTGTCGACAGTATTGTGGATGTTAAAGAACGCATGAGGGTACAGAGGCACGCCGGGGAATTGTCCTCACTCCGTCTGCCTAAAGCGGCACCTAATTAAGACATGAGGAGGGAGGAAGGGGCTGGCTGGCTAGGAACACTAATTGGACTAGAACCAGACATAATGTATTGTATGTGTCCCAAGCAAAAAGAACAAATGATGATTAAGCCGGTGCTCTGTTGTAGCCGGCGGTTTTTGGCCGTGTGTTTAACATCATGTTCTTTTGGCTGATGACCTGTTTGCTGAGCAGGTTGGGTTTTTATTTTCTTTGGTAGAGTTTCAGCCAGCTTAGCGGGGAGAACAATGGAGCTGTCATGCCGGCTTTAGCCATGGAAGAGAATCAGCTCCAACCATTATCATCCGCCCTCATCCCACCTCTCGCCCCTGCTGCATTTTAGCCCACATATAAAGTGATGCTCTTCCATTAGAGTATGTTGATTAGCGCAGATGAGATATTAGGGTTTCATCCCCGCTGCGTGCCTAAAATGCCAGCCAGTCCCCTAATGGCCTTTTATATAGGCCACATAAATCTCCGTCTGTCCCCACCGGAGGGCATAGCTCTTTATTGGCCTCAATCCATCCCCGTGTGCTGGATCGGAGATTGGTTAATGAGCTCCAGGAGGGGAGCGACAGGTCAGTAAAGCAATCTCAGGTTGATACCCAGAATGACCCCCTCTTAGATTAGTCCGGTCCCATCGCTTCCGGCCGTGCAGCAGGCCGTACGCGGGCTGGCTTTAATCTCAGCAGGCTGACAACGAGACATTTATCATCTAATTAGACGACGGTAGTGAGGAGATGTTGGCTTCTGGTATGGTCATCACATGCTTTACCAGTGGTCTGAGCTGCGGTAATGACATGGGGAAAACTCAAAGATAATGACTCTGGGTTACCACATGAATTCAGGGAAATTAATACATTTATGTGAAATAGCAACAGAACTTTCGGTTAAGGACTTGTTTTGGCACTTTTTTTTCAATAGTTGTTGGGTTTTCAGCTGTTTTCTGAAAGTTTTCCTCAACTAAAACATAAAATCACCAACCGGGAAGATTTTTTATTTTTTTTTTTCTTAAGTTAATGCAAGCACTCCAACTTAGTCTCTAAAGTTGATGAATGTTACATCAGAGCTTAGGCGAGACCTCTCTGATCATTTTACTGGCGCTTGCTTAAACAGCAACACATCATACTTCCTCAGTTACTTTGTCAAACGTACATAGAGATGATCTAACGTCTTACAAATGAGCTGAATAGTCAGGTAACGAGTTCACCCACATTGACGCAAATGTTTCCCATGAGGCCGTCGGGTGATAAAAACACCACCGTCAATCTCTCCAAGACATGAGGATTCATCAGAGGACAAAAATGTGGCTTAGATCCTAGTCTCTTGATAGCATATGAGAGTTTTGTCAGCGCTGCATCAGAAGTTTTAGTGGTTCGTCTGTAGAGAGGAAGAAAATAGCGTTTGCCTCATGTGTCTTCACCATGTGGGTTGAAGTTGATAGTTGACGGTCTTTGATGGAAGCTGATATTACCAGCAGTGAACAGTGTGTTTCTGAAAGCAAATACTTGTTTAATTATAATCCAAAATATTAAAGGTATATTTCTCTTTTTTTTTCTGCTCTGAAGTGCAGGATAACTCACACCAGTGCACTTACTCTCACTCTCGCTTACTCACCCAGGCTGCAGGAAGGGCCGTGTGGCGTAAGTGTAGTACGTGTCTGCGTGTATCTGTTTACATGCCTTTTATAAGAGAATCACACACTGCCTGCAGAGATGCAAGACTGCAAATCACAACCCTCTGCCGGCTAAAAACCTGCACCGATTGGCTCAAACAAGAAAGTGAGGGGAGAAGGCAACATGGCAACCCACATCATGACCTCACATGGCTGTGGTGACATCAAGAGCTGCTGAGTAAAGAGCTCGCTATCACTGATGCATATATAAATATTATGCTTATGTAGTTAATTTGTCTAAAAATAGTCATGTTGCATGTACTCTATGAATATGAAGCAAATATACTGCAGCATGATGTGATAGGTCAGAGAGAGAGAAAAAAAAGACGCAATCATTGCACAAACAGCTCCTGTAATCCTACTAAAACCAAAGAGCCGTGCAGTTTCAGCTACGCACTAATTAAAGGATTAATAAAAATCTTTCTGCAGCCGAATGAATATTTAATCAGCCAGAGCGCGGCAATGTGATGAAACACAAAGGACAAATTAAACAGAATTCATTAATTTAGCATTTCTAAAGATCAACTTGTGTTTTGAATATTATTACTAGTATGTATTAGCTCTCGAGCACAGCAACAATGGTCTAATTAAGTGTGTAGGGATTTTATTATCAAAGGCTTTACACATTTCAGTTTATTGAACGAATAGCCCCTTGAGATGTAGCATCTCATTTTTACTGGGGGTCCTAAAAGCACAAATAAAAAATGATAAAACACATACTGCAATGCTGTTTTTGTTTGTTTGTTTGGGCTGTTTAGCACAGTGTCTTGTTCCATTTCAGAACACCCTTAGTTTACTTTTATGTTAAATTTACAGACCAGTAAATCCTCCCTAATTGTAACAAAAGATAAATATTTTTAGCATTCTTTTCTCTTTTTTTGCACATACATGAGTGTGTGTTTTGTACTGGCGATGCTTGTGAGCAGTGAGCAATGCTTTCATGTATAGTATGCTGATGGATTGATCACACCACTGAGGGGCTCTGAGCCAAACATGTTATATATATATATATATATATATATATATAAATAAAAATAGATTAGGATACATATGATCCTTGCGGCACTGAAGTCACACTCTTCTTTTTCTGACAAATGAACAACCTGGATCTATTATTCTCCTGCTGTAGTGCTGCATGTGCAACAAAATGTGTAGGAAATGTAAACGGCTCCAGAGGGGGAGCAGACTGTGTGACTGTCCCGCTGTGTTAGTCTCATACAGACTGCAGCAGTGCAGCTCACATGTCACCTCATGCCGTGAAGGAGGGCAGGGATTATGTGTGCAGAGCAGAGTCAACACTGTCAGACAGTTCCCGTAGTGTAGTGGTTATCACGTTCGCCTAACACGCGAAAGGTCCCCGGTTCGAGACCGGGCGGGAACAGTGTTTTTGTTTTTATACTGTTGGGTGTGTGTGGACAGTACTCCCTATTGCATGTAGTGGTTTTATGGTTAATAAAAAGGCTGGTTGCAGACTTAGCAATAAATTTTAAAATGAGAATAACCAACACATTGGGCCAGCTTAAACAGATGTTTCTTTTTCTCCTTTTTTTAACCAGTGCAAAAAGTCTGTACAAAAGAAAGGTCACGTGGTGCTAAAACACCCTGACTTATCTTATCTGGTTTGTTCCGTCCCTGTAGCATACAGGCTGTATGTACTTCCTAGATCACGGCTGACTGCTGCTTTGAACTTTAATGTCTTGGTCGTGATATTTCTTTCTGTCTTCTGGTTAACCGACAGAAATTCCAACCAGGGGCAAATCAACCATCTACTTTCTGTAGAGCCGACAAGTGGGCTGTATCACATGGCAGCCACATGCCTCCTGTTGCACCCTGACTTATTTTCAAATGCTCAAACACACACGCAAGTGTGTATGTGAGATAGAGAGCATACGGGTCAGGTTTAGTAGGCCATGCACACAGAGAAAGTAAATGGGCAGCAGCATAACCAGCTGAGCCCCGAGTACATCTAGTACAGACTAAGAGACCTATGTCATGAGATACTTACTGTACAGAACAATGAGCAACATGCTGGTTGAATTGTTCTGCCTTTGAAAACACACACACACGAACACACAGATTTGTTTTATTCTATATAAGGAAAAGGCTTCAAAAGCATGGCGCCTACCAACTGGAATGCGTACAAATCGCTGTATGCAACAACGGTCCGCTAGATTTGAAGTATTTTTGTTCTTTGCTTCAGGCTACAGGCTGCACTGGCTTCTCCTCAGTCATATATCCTTGATAGATTTCACGGCCGCACAAAAAGAATGGTTTGACACCAGACTGATGGCGATCCTAATCGGAACCATATAAGCCAGAGGATGTCTTAAAAAAAATATTTATATATATATACCGGTGTGTATATATATATATCTCCACGAGACACATTCTGACTTCTATCTTTTCTTGCTCATGTGCTTAAAATTCCCTTCATGCATTCCTATGATGGGAAGTTGGTCATTATATTTTTCAGCGTTTTGGACTGACTTGAAAGGCAACGACAGCTATGCTCTCCTGAGAGTTCTTAAAAGGTCTGATGAGGTCTTAATATACAGAAAAAGCTGTAAAATATATATTCTTTGCAGGGTAGTGTCACTGTTTAACAAGCTTTATTACTTTATTTTGGCTTTTAACTGCTCTGTTACCTGCTGCTCTCTTCCTGCCGGTTCCCTGTCTGAGCTGTCATTCAGCATAAAACCGTAAATCCTCCCACCGCTTCGTTTAAACCAGCCAACTGGACCCATCACATCACAGTTTCAATTCATTTTCCAACAAAACTGTTTCTTGTCACGCAACCCTTCTCCTGACATTTTGCTTTTTATTCTGAGCTTAATATTTAGTATGAACTAAATCAGTTTTCTTCATGCGTCCTACTTAGCCAAGCTGTTTGCAGTCATCCCTTTAAACCAACTCATTTCCCAGGAAAGGAAACATGGGCCTATCTCAAGTATTTTTTAATAAAAGGAGTCCAGGATAAAGTTTCGAGAAGGGTCACTGAGTGTAACCACTGCCTGTAAAGGATGCTCTTTGTTTTTACAACCCAAACATTTCAGTGCATTCATTTTTAATCAGGTTTGGTTTTTTTTAGAAATTAGCAGAGTGCATTTTTTGTTTTTTCAGTGAGTCTACTTTAAGGGGGTAACATGAGGCATCAGCAGTGAGTGCTGGATCCTTGCCCAATCGTCTTCTTGGCAGTAGCTGTAAAGACCCAATTACAGTCATTACCTGTCCTCATCTCAAACCCAAACCCTGCTGAGAAAACGCACTTTAATGATAATAGGAATGCATGAAACCGATGCCAAATGGCCTTTTTATGAGGCAATGAAATACGCTCACTGACGCTGCAGCATAATGCTTGACAGTAAGTGAAGTGTGCTGCCCCGTGCTCACCCAGCATTCATTATTATAAGTTGAGCCCGTCACTATGCCTAGTTGTAATGACATAACTGTAGTGCAGACACTGAAACAGCCTATAAAAAAAAAGACATTAGCTGTTGTGGCCTCACACAGCGGGCACACATTGACGCAAAGACTCCAGGAGACCTAAAACAACAACAACATGTTTCCATCTATCATGTCAGAGGGCATCAAGGGACGTCTGATGTAGACTCTGTGAATGTGTGTGGTGACGTTGGCCTGAGTGTCTGAATCACTCTAGAAACTGTTGTCGGACCCCCAGAGAGACTGCCCAGGGCATATGTGGGAAACATAAATGACGTCATTCTTTCCCCTTTATGAAGCAAGTTTGAATTTAACATTAACATGAGTTTAGTTTATGTAAATACAGACAAGCATCTCTGGGAATACACGCTCGAGTTGGTAAACACTGACTTTCATTTTTTGTAGTAAAAAATATTCTCTGTGATTCATGTGGGAAAACCCATTTTGGTGTTCGGCACATATTCAAAACCCTCTATGTGAGAGTACAGGTAGTGACTCTCTCCTGTTGTTTCCCATAATGCTGTCACGCAGTTAGTTAAGTGACATTTCCTTATAAAAATCTTTTGGTCTAATGTCTTTCTGTCTCTGTTTGTTTCTTTCAGCTGGATCCTCAGACAGTGCAGTCCAAGAACTGGCATGTGGACGTCATAGAGATGAACGGGGTAAGGACACAAGTAATTTTCAAATCAATCTTAGATCGTGACATGTACTCTGCGATGAGATTTGTTATTTGTTAGCTAAGGCGATGTAAGGTTAGCCAGGTTTTCTGTCAGTTTTTTATTCAGCAGTCAGTGTCTTATACACTGTATTGTCTTACATCCCTGCAGGAGTCAAAGCTAGTTTTAGGTTTAGATTGTTAGATTAAGTGTTGCGTCCTCAAAAGTACAGACATTTTGTGGACATAGATTTTTTTTTTTTTTTAAAGGAACTATTTGTATCAGTAGCTACAGTGTGCGTGTGATGGATAATCTCAAAAGCTTTAAAACACTAAGAGTTCAGTTGTGTCTTCTTAAAACAATGCACTTTACTTCATCTGTGTTGTTCGTCCGTCATCAGATCAAAGTGGAATTCTCCATGAAGTTTACAAGTCGGGATTTAAGCTTAAAGAGGACACCGTCCAAAAAACAGAGTGGGGTGTTCGGAGTCAAAATCAACGTGGTGACGAAGTAAGTTCCAAAAAATGGGCTATTAACTTAAACTGAATATCAATAAAAAAAATGTATATTTGAGTCAACGAAAGGACACCAGAATAGTTTACATGTCAACATTTGCAAATCTGAGAACTAACAGGGATGTAAATGTCCACAGGCGCGAGCGCTCCAAGGTGCCTTACATCGTCCGCCAGTGCATTGAGGAAGTGGAGAAGAGGGGAATTGACGAAGTGGGAATCTACAGGATCTCAGGAGTGGCCACGGATATCCAGGCCCTCAAATTAGCATTCGACACCAGTAAGACTCCCCTCACTGTCTCTGCGTCTGTCTAAATGAACCCAAAAACATATTTATAAGTTCCTTCTAAATTGATAATATCTTATCAAAATATATGATGAGTTAATATCCTGTCAGTCAACAAGCATTTACCTAATTTGTCCCTAATAATTTCCTATAAATGTAGCGTGTGCACAGCTGCTGTATGTTTGGAGGTTTAGGATGAAGACTTATAGCCGAAGCTTTAGGTCTAACAGTTTTAGGGAAGAGATTAGTGAGGACTGACAGTCAGGGAGACCAGGACAGAGATGAGGAGCAGCACCTGTCAAAGTGTTCAAGTGTTATGTTACATAAGAGCCATTTAGTGTCAGTCACAACAGCTTTTACGTCACCAAGAGTGGACTGACCTTCCGTTTTCTTGCGTCATTACTGAGCACATCTGTGTCTGTCTCCGTCTGAACATGAGGTTCATTCCTGGAGAGAGGAGAGTAGCAGCAGTGTTATTTCAAGCCTGTAATAATGTGTTTCTAATTGGCCTTTGTGTGTGTGTGTGTGTGTCTGGCCTGTAGATACCAAAGACATCCTGATGATGCTGAGCGACATGGACATCAACGCCATCGCAGGAACGCTCAAGCTGTACTTCAGGGAGCTGCCGGAGCCTCTGCTCACTGATCGCCTCTACCCGGCATTCATGGAGGGCATAGGTGTGACCTTTCACCCCCTCCCCCCCCTCAAACTTTCACATTAGTCCAGGATGTGTGTGTTTGTCATTAGTGGGCCATTATAAAGGTTTACAAGGGAGTTAAAGTTGGCCAGCTGGAAGAGATGAGGACTGAAGTTTAAAAGCTGTCTCGCCATTATCGTATCTGACATCTCTTCCCTCTCCTCCGCAGCTCTCTCAGACCCGGCTGCCAAGGAGAACTGCATGATGCACCTCCTGCGCTCCCTGCCTGACCCCAACCTCATGACCTTCCTCACTCTGCTGGAGCACCTTAAACGGTACACACACACTCACACACCAGCCATTTTAAAAAAATCTCCCAGCACAACCACAGTCATCTACTGTACTCATTGTCCACCGTGCGCTTTCCGCCCACATTTGTAAGTGTCCGCCTCATGAACCCCGTCCTGCCTGTTGGTTTGTGTTCCTGCAGGGTGGCTGAGAAGGAGCCCATCAACAAGATGTCCCTCCATAATCTGGCCACCGTGTTTGGCCCCACTCTTCTCAGGCCCTCAGAGTCGGAGAGCGCAAAGGGACAAAACATCACCTCCGCCTCTGATATCTGGTCACATGACGTCATGGCGCAGGTACCTGCACACACTTTACAGTCGCATGTGTATGTGTATGTGATGTGAATATACCGAGGGAAACCAAGTGTTTGCCGTAAACAGCAGACTGGTGTGTACATGCATATTTTCTCAGTGTGTACACATGTTTTTCCGGATGATTTTTACTCCCACGTCTCTAAGTGACCCGTGTCACTGCGGTCTATTCTCCCAGCTGTATTTAGGCTCTAGGACATCCATCCATCCCTACTGAGAGATGAGTTTCCTGTGCACAAATGTCTCTTTTTGGCATTTAAAAAAAACATCCAGAGTAAATCATAAATAAATGGGGCAGTGTGCACATGCAGGAGGCCCCGTCTTTTTATTACAGTGAAGCTGAGTGTTTGTATTGGGGCATATTTAAATTCTAAATGTTTATTGCATAAGTATACAAAATGTCAAACACCCCTGTAAGATGCTTCCGCCGGCATGTCTTCAATATAATCTCATAATGAGACGAGAGCCATTATTCTAATAAAAGAACTCATCTAGGAAAATTTAAAAAATGCAGTTGTTCCTAGATGTTTTTAAATCCACTGACACCTGAATAGTAAGATGCATATATTAAAATCAATTACATGTTAGAAACATATCAAACAAACAGTAAATCAAATTAAAATTTCCAGACATGTGGATTGTTAAATCTCTATCTTTCTGTCTCATCTCAGGTCCAGGTGCTGCTTTACTACCTGCAGCATCCTCCCATCACCTTTGCCGAACTGAAGCGCAACACGCTCTACTTCTCCACAGACGTCTAAACCCCACCCACCTCCCTCAGGGTCGACTTCTGGAGACGAGAGAGTGAGAGACTCCATACGAACTTTTTGTCCCCCTCCTGCCTCTTCTCTCCTCTCCTCTCCCAGCAGGCAGCTCGTCTCGACTGTACAGCCCCCACATCCCCGCCGCCTACTCCAAACGGCCCCCAACCAATGCCCTGTCCTGAAAAGAGATGAAGCCGAACGCGTAGGGAGGTGGTGAAGGAGATTTCCTGGTCGTCTAGTAGTCACGTGTCATGTCATGTTTGTAATGTGAGGAGAGCAGAGCCTCCCACCGACAAGACAACAAGGCATTCTGGGACCACGGTGGCAAAAGCCTGTTGGCGATGGTGGTGAGGTGGTTCTGAAAGCCACAGCCACCAACACAGGATCATTAACAGGGATACACGTGTTGGCGTCATCCATGAAGCCCTTTCCAGACACCGGTTTAACCATCTCAGAAACCGGTGGACTCAACCTCCAGCGTGACGCTTTTTTTTTCCTGATCAGAGACATTCCAGAAAAACGGCATTTACATGTTTTATAATTATATGGTTTCCTTTTTCTGTCTTTCTGGCTTTGTGCATGTGGTGGACAAGGCCAGGGTATGTGAGACACAATGTCGAAGTATGTGTGTGAGAGAGTGAGTGTGTGGTTTTTTTTTTAAGGAACTATGAGAATTGTGAGGTTTAGAAGTGACTGGGAAGCCGTCCTAATAAATGACTCGCGATGCGTCTCTCTCTGTGGTGACAAACAAGAGAGAGTTGCCCTTTCCAGTAAGTCTTGGCCAAATTCACCCTATTTATTTTAAATATATATATTATGTGTGCCTGTACAGTTCTGTGCCCCTAGAGAAATGTTCTAAGGAATCTGTTTTTTGAAGTTTATTCAGATATTGATGTTAATTTTTCTCATTCACCACCATGTCTGTGGTTGGTAAGCTGTACTGAAACGATCACCGTAAAGATCACTTCATACGGGAGAAGGGGCACTCTGTGACATGAGGGTTGTTGGGAGGGGAAAAAAAACACAATGAATGGAACATTTAGCTTTTTCTCTTTTTTTTTTCCTTGTTGTTGCATTGCAAGCCTGTTCCAAGTGTCTTACTGCACCGGTATAATCTGTAGGATGATTTGTGTAGTTGCCCTCATTGCATGTTCAGCTTGTCAATCAAACCAGGCCAGGTAACACAAAGGTAGGTCGTCTCTGCTTGGTCCTCGCCAAGACCTGCTAAAGTGCATCTCTGCTCTGTACAAAGCCAACCTTTCTGCTATCAAGCCTGCGACATATCTTAAAATACTGTAAGCACCGCTAGATGAGTACTATTTGGTATTTTTAATATAAGATTAAAATAAATAAAAATGTTGTATTTTACTTAGAGAATAATTTCAGTATATGTCTGTATATGTGAACTCTCCCACTTTTTTTTTTTTTTTTAGTAAAATAAAAGTTACGAAAACACTCTCACTTTGTGTCTGTCCCTGTGTGATTTAAGATCTGTGATATCAATAGTACGGTAATGTGCATTCATAGTGGATAGTTTTCAGCCTTGGGGAACTTGTATATTCCTCTTAATTAATTCACCACATGGTCAGAAATGTTAGGGTAGCTTTTCCCATATTGAACCACATTTGGATCTTTAGTTTCTAGTTGGATTTTTAGTTTGAATCTTTGTATATTGTACCCCCTAGTGGTCAAATTTATAAACTGTTAAAAGTGACCTCCAGTAAAAGCTTGAACTGATGACTAAATTTGCTTTTAACCTTCAAATCTGTTGATATATTTATAGAAGAAGGTACGGTGGCCCCGAGAGCTCAACTCACTGAAACCTAATACACAAATAGAAAAAAAAACACAAGCTAATGAAGGAAACATCATTAATTTGATAACGCACAACAACAACAAAAAACAGGCTGTATGTTTTGTCAAGGCACAAATGACCTGAGCCATCATGCAGTGATTTATGATGGGGCTCTGATGGGGTTCATGTAGTCCAGATTCATCCAGGACTTCTTGGTAGCTGGTGGGTAGCCAGACAACAGTTGATTTGACAGGTTGAATAGAACAGTTATTCTTTCTACCTTAACTTGACAGCCTAGTGGCTCACGACTGAATGCAGCTAACGATACAGACAATCTGCCCTACCGCTGTCACCATTAGCTTCTTCTGTGCTGCTCTCTCTCACACACTCTCACACACACACACGTTATTTTCTTTTGACTGAACATATTTACATAGATTGACTGTTATTACAAGGGAATCAACAGCGACACTTGTAAACACAATCAAGAAAAAAAAAGCCATAAATGCACAAGTTAACAAAAATTTGTTTTATTATAAATAATCCTGATATGGATTAGTTACTGACTCATCATGCCAATGTTCTACAACAAGAACAATGTTTTTATACGAGTCTGATTTAACGTGGTCATGACTCAGAAGAGTGAGTGTGTGTGTGTGTGTCTTGTCATCTCGGTTTAACCTTCAGCACAGAAGCAGACCCACTCTGCTCCGTTTCTGGAGATTTTCCACGCGAAGTTGATTTGTTTGGTCAAACTGTCCATATGATAAAAAGTAATGACACAAAGGAAAACACAGACAGGTCTTTTTTCTGCATCACTTAACGCCACTGTACACAAACAGGAACCTGTCACCTCCACCGAATACATCAGTTCTGCTTTCACAGCCATCCTCAAAGTGTCAGGCAAATATTCACAACGTTGGATTCTTCACATTGTGAATCTTCACTAGATCGATTAAGTTCTTGTCCATAGAGCAACTCTCTAGTGGTTCACCGCAGATAATACTCAATGGCAGCAGAGAATGCAGCGAAGCCTCCACATCCCAGCACGCCGGCCTTCAGACCAGCTACAAAACAGAAAAAACCATATGTGTGAGAACATCAGCAATAAACCACTTCCAATTTAAAACAACAAAAAAGATGTACCACGTTTGGTTACATACCACGAAATCCGATAGCTCCTCCAGTTACACAACCGCTGTATACTGCGTTCTTCCAGTCAGATTTGCCTCTGTGCTGTAAATGAAAGACAGACGTTACGGTTGAGTAGAGCTGCAGAGACCAAATTAAACTAAGCAAAAGTATTGCTATATCAGAACTGTTATCATTTGTTTTTTTAAATATTGCACACAAAAAAAGGACACCAGTTTAGCACCAGGGGGCGCTACCGCTCCAGGAGGTTAAAAAAAAGCCGAACAGTGGATGGTTTTACAATAACAGGATACATTATTCCTTAAATAGTCATTGCTTTATAATTTCTATACCATCATGGATCTGATGAAGCAAATTAGCTCATCCCTGTGAAATTTTACAACATGAAAGCAAGATTAAAACTGCTCTCCGCTCAGTCCGGACACAAAATGATTTAAAACAAATCAATGCATCACTCATCTTTCAACTTGAAACTAATGTTCCTTTTTTGATGTGTCATATGTGCCATATGTTGTCGTGATTCTCCATACTGCTCCCGATGACTTAAATATTTCTGCTGCGTTTTATATTTATACTTCTGTAATTTGACCACAGTATTGCATATTTGTTTTTTTTTTGGAGAATAATGATAATTCAATATTATTTCGTTCTCACAGTCTAACTGTGGAGTTGTGCGATGTTCTGTTGTGTTTACAGGATTCTGGGCGATGTCATGTTTCTGAATCTCTGCGTTTCTGTGTAACACTGTATCACTATGTCACCCCAGCACCCACACATAATGAATGAGAGGTGTGACGTACTGATTCTATGATGCACTCTGTGCAGGAGAACATGGCGCCCACAATGGCAAAGTTCTTGGCGTACGACATGCCCCTCTGGCCCATGTCTTTGAGGACTTCTCGTGCTGTTGGAGTTCTCAGAGGGTCTTTGGGATCGAAGCCAACATTGGTATCTATGCCCGCCGTGAAAACACCAAAAGCTCCTCCGAGGACGAACCCTGTGGCAAAACAAGAACCCCACATGAGTGTTTAGTTAGTAAATGATCATGTTTCTGTAATGGACAGGAATATTAATGGCGGGACTGCAACAAACTAATAATGTTCAGTATTGATTATACTGATTATACTCATTAACTCTCTTGAATCACTGTGGTGTCTATAAAATAAGTAAGATAATACTGACGAAAGTTACAAATTACTGAAGCCCAAATCTTCAAATGTGGTTAGGCATTTTTTCTGAAAATAGCTGCAGAATTTTAATAATTGTATGTTGGCCTACTAATCATTTCAGGTCTACATTATGGAAAACACAAACCCCATGCAAACATCCCAATGCCAGTATGCTCTTCAAACCTCCATCCACACACAGTAAATAACTGACACGACGCCACATATTTAAAGATTTGTTTCCAACTATCTGAAGTGAACAATGACACTGAGCACTTAATAATCATAATGTTTAATAATAATATGGCTTCTGACCTCCCACACAGGCCAGGACAGACTTGAAGGCGCAGCTCTCCATCCCCCTCTCGATCATCTTCTGCTCGTCGCTTTTAGCAGGCATCGGCAGTCCTCCCATCATACCGGGCTTCAGCTCCTTTGCGGTCCTCTTGTCCCCGATTAGATGGTCCAGAATCATACTGTACTGAATCGGTGGGCTGTCCATGCTCGGAACAACCGAAGTTGGACCTTGTGAGTCAGAGAAAGCAGCGCTTGCAGGTCCCGTGGAGTCGGCCATGTTTCTCAATGACAGCGCTTTTAGGTAAATGTAGTCAAAGACGAGCAGCGGCAGATTCTGCACATTTATAATGTCTTATTTTGAGAACGGAAAAAAATGGCAACACAGTTAAAGTTACTATATGTATACTTATATATTCAAATGAACAGTCAGAAGCATTTTAATATAAATATATATTTTCCGAGCTCTTTCAATTCATATTCATGACATCACCAGACTTGTTTAAATTCGTGTCAGCACATTCGACATAAAGTCAACCTGCAAATATGACCTTACCAGCAGCCCAGCAATAAATCCTAACTTCAAATGAGTTATAATGTTTTGTTAAAATATGTAAGTTTATTTATTCTGTGGTTTGTGGTGCTGTTGAATTTAAAATTGTATCCGCCACTTAAAAAATAAATACGGATATACAAAATATAATAACGTTATGGTTTTAGTAAATTGTTGTAACTATTCTACATTTAAATAAAACATTAAAAACTAATTAAAAAATTAAAAACTGACACGGCCATTTGGCTATGTTTTATTTTAATAGATAGACAGACTACATTTCCCAGAATTCTCCCTGAGCACTGCGCCAAACTCTCGTCACGCGCTCCACCTACCGGCTCGAGGCTCGAGCTCAGGCCGAGGTGACACTTTAATGACTCGCGTGCGTGAGGCGGCGGCAGCAGCATCCTAACCAAACAACAGCAGCACCACCGCAATACTGAACAGGTGAGATGAAGCTAGTGGCTAATACTGGTTTATTTCTCACGTTATACGGCGTTTTCTTCTTCTTAACCGCAATGTGTTAAGTTCAAATGTGTAAACTTTACCGTTAACGTTTTTTCTGTGGTCGGTTGAAATGAAAGAAGCTGCCAGAGAGTCGCTTGGATCAGTTGCTTTGGCCAGTTGACAACAAGAACGGCAAACAGACTTTGATGACAGCTTGTTCGTTAACAGCGTAGACAGTTACAGTAAATATCTCTGTTCCTTTAATTTAAAGACTACGGTCATTTATTTAGAAGCAGACGTGTCAGTCATTCCTAAAACGATAATGTCTGACATAAAATTAGACAAGAGGACATATTGCTTTTCCCGCTAATTTAATGTCTCATTGTATGACTGTAACGTGTTAGGCAACATAAATCCGAATATAATCTTACATCATATTCAGGCTTCAGGTTGTCATCCTGAATTTGTCCGTTTACCTGTTAATATTGCACCATGCGGAGTCGTGAGTTCAACAGGATTCCAGTTTGTTCAATACTCTCCATCTGTTAAAAAAAAAAAAAAAAAAAAGCCACCACCTTTAGAATTTGTATTATTATAATCCAACCATGTCACCTGTTTAGTTTTACATTTTGTAAATTTCACAACATAAAGGTCTAAATTCAAGTTTCAAAGCTTTCTCCATGAATGCAATTATGATGTAGAAATGTTGTGGCCTTTATTTTTTTTTTAATATAATTTTGCTGACCTAAAAGTAATACATTTGAACATACTGAGTCTAAAAATGTTAAAAGCAGTTTATTGAATACCCACCATCTGTTAAGTCCTCTCAAGTTGCCTAAACCTGTTCTCCCCAGAGGACATGATTTCAGTGTACTAAGTGCTTGGTGTGTCCCTGCACAATACATAGATGTTGTTTTTATTATTACCTTATAGGATTTGAATCGATGAAAGGTTTCCTCTCATATTTGTGCAGCAGTTAGACCCTGTTAACACCTGCTTCTTTCATAGCATTCTCACGCTTTCCTTCCTGACATAAAACTGGCAGATCAAGATGAATTTACAAAATTAGCTGTACCGCTTTGGTTTCCCTGTGTTTTATGTAAATTACACATTTTGCTGCCAATGGCAAGTTGCCTTTGGAACCACTTCAGTGTAATGCAAGCGTTTTTTTTTTCTTCACATGATCAGCCAGCCATTTGTTCCTCATTAGATCCGTGCCATGTGAAGTAGTCAAACAAGGCTTTGTTGTGTTTAGTGTAGTCATCAGTGAAAGTTTGCTGTTTATGTCTTTAATAGGTCCTTAAGTGCTTCATTACGACCAACTACCCTGAGCTAAGCTACTGTGTGTGTGTTCTTGTCCCATAACATTCACCATGTAAAATACTGACGATACAATAATAAACCTATTTAGCTATTTTGGACATGTCTTGTGGTGGAGCATAATTGGACATCTCAATAATGACAAAAGGTAAAGTTAAGTTGTAAAATGTCCTAATTGCAGAGTTTAAGTTGCAGTCTTGTGTTTATAGAAGAGGCCAGCCATGCAGTGGCACATGCATGAGTCCTTTGGACGAAACCAAATAGGCAACAAATGACAGCTTTCACTTTCTTCAGTTCCTTTTGATAATGCCAAAAGAAAATAGGGTTCAAATAGGAGAAGGCACCAGTCATGTATGATGCAATGACTCAATTTTAATGTTGTTTGTAGGTAATTACAGCGTTTGTTTTTCTTGTGGTTAACCATCCAAGAAGGGCAAATCGCTGGAAGTCTCTTTGGCTTTGGAGCTGGACAGACTGTCCTAAACACAGAAAAACGCTCAGACCAAGTGAGGCCGACCTTGTGTCCGTTTAATGATGGGAAGTCAGACTATGGCAACGAGTAAAGTCCATAATCCATTTTTTTTAACCTTTGACATAAAATCCAATTTAAGAGGCTCCTGTCTTTTGTCTATGATGTGTTTCATTTATGAGTGTTTGCATCCCAGACGAAGACGAAGAAAAGACATGGCCAATTTTCAGTTTGTCTAATTGTTAAGTTTATTATTGATCTAAAGACTTTGTGTTTGTCATTGATGGAGACACTGGCATCTCTCAGTTTGACCTGATACTCGTCATGTCCTTGTAGAGCTTGGAGCAGCGAACATCCTGCCTTTTTCTATGGCTGCTCTCATCCTCTGTTCAACTCATTATCCAAAGTCAGTTCTGGTCATTGGCTTGCTATTTATAGCCAGGGGTTATATAAGGAGCAGACATGGCCAGTTGTACAACGGTTGTATGGCTTGTTTTGTAATATGGAAACTCATGCCTGGTGTTCTCCTTGACTGCTCTGCTCAATGGGAATTATTTAAATGTGATGTGATTGTATGACGTTGAAAAGGGAATTCAAGGTCTCCTCTCAGCACTGCCCCACATGTTCAGGAATATCTCCTACCAGCGCTGGTGTCCTCGATTCACGTTTATAAACTACGCACTAAGGGACTGTGAGTAGAAAATTAGCAGCTGCACTCGAGTCCTTCATCCACATGCTGTAACTGACATACATACGTATGAACAACATTTGTCCAGCTGTGCTAAGAAAGATGAAAGAAAAGGCTGATACAGCTAAATCCTCCACACTGAGCTTCAGATACTCTCTTCACTGCACAATCACTCTCATAATGATGATCTGTAGACTCAATATAACTCACACCAACATCAATCTGGGTCTCAGAAATGGGGTGAATCTGTAGCACTTCAATATAACCGGCAAGAAATTTGCTTATGACTCATAATTGGACATGCTTCCAAAAGTTAATAATAGGCATTTAAACTGAAATAATATTTTTGTTTTCTATACTTCCTTATAGTAGGTACTAGGTGTGTGTGCGTGCGTGTGTGTGTGTAAAAAGACATGGCCACGTGGTGCAGTGTTTGACAATAGATGATGCTTGTTTAGGATTTTGAGAGTTAGTAGAGAGATTGAACATGACTTTTTGTTAGCCTCAGTGTTCAGTGTTAGCCTATAAACACTACAGCCATGTTACATACAACCATGTTTTTCATTTTTGTTTTCTTTCTTTGTTTACACGTGGCCAAAATATTCCGCAGCCTTTTTCACAATGCAAATGGCCTTTATTAAAATGGTTTTCTGATCAGAAAGTTTGTCTTTATATATACAAAATGTTGTTTGAGGTGTAAATCACCATCATCTCTAAACACACTCGTGACTTTCCTGCTGCCAATAATGTAACCGTTCATTAAGTCTTGTTGCTGTGAATGTTGCCGTTCTTGTTTGTGAAAATCTTTTCGCTCTCCTCAGTTGAGTATTTTAGGAATATGTTCAGAAACACATTTCTCTGCCTGGTATAACCAGTCAGCTCTCTTTCCCGCTCTTTTTTTACACACTTTCAGGTAAAGCACTCAGTGTAATCTGAGAAGCAAGAGTTGTTATCTGTACCCAAGAGGCAAGGTCTGGTCTGGAGTGGCACATCCTTTACTGCAGTGGAGATTTTAAGTGAGGAGATAAGAGGATATGGACCGATTAGAGCAGGAATGAGTACCGATGTGGCATTCAGTCAGTTGAATAGATAGAAGGGGCCCATATTTCTGACAGAATATGAGGCTGCTCTTTACACTGCAGCAGGTTGCAGATATTTTGCATGAAATGTTAACAAGATACTTTTTTTATTTGCATAGAGAGCTCCCAGCAATCCCGGAGCATTGCCAGTCTACTTTCCCTCAGTTTTTTTTTCCTCCTGAAACATCATTTACCAAAAGGCCAGCATAGAAAAATGCACGGCACTGGTACACAAATTATTTTCCGTCAGAAAGGTGTACTTTAGGTATGAAAGAGGGTAAATCCAAGCTTCTCTTTCGTTTGGCTCTGTTTTCAGCGCAGGAACGTCCAGGAAACAGACTGCATACTTGACAAGCATCACAGTCTAACTCGCCGGCTCCAAGGAATTCTACTGTTTCTGTAAATGAGCCTCTGGGCCACGTTTGAGGTGAAGCAGATATAGTATTTGCACACCAATGTCAGGCTTTTTTTGTCCTCACTGTGGCCTTAGAGCATGAACAGAGAATCAGACAGATGATTTGATATTATTGAGTAACCTCATCCAGATAGACAGGACAAGCGAGTTTAAAATTGTATAACACATGCATGTGGAGTGTTGTTAACATGTTTGCTTGGTAGCCGAAAGGCATCTGAGCTCTTATAATCTCTTTTGGTCTCTCTTTATACGAGTGAAATTGGACACACCCACAGTGCACATCAGATATCTCTCATGCCACAAGCCTGGTAACTGTCGCAGTCTCAAAAGACACGAGGAATGCTTCTTTTAGGCTACACAGTGACTCTTCTCAGTGGCGCTAATATTATGATGCTCTATTCTCTGGAAAATCACTGAGCTCTGTTTGGTGGTTGTCTTTCTATTTCCATGCAGTTCTCATGGATGCTATGCTAGGCTGTTTCTATGGAATCCACCCACTCACTGTACATGTAGCCAGGCAGACAGGCAGGAAAGCAACTAAAGTTTCTGCAACGTGGCTCAAACCGACTGTTTATCAGTCAAGAACTTTGACACCATCAGAGCAGGAAGTTTGGCCCTCAAGAGACCCTGGCTCTAAGAAAGATGAAACGGAGGCTCTAGCAGATGAAATATGCATGAAGACTATGTAGCCCAGCGCCTACTGTATGCCTGATGAATCCAGGACAGAGTAGTTTTTACGGAGATAATATATAGACGGCTGTTTATTATATCAGCGAGTCCCTGTGCTGGGGACAAACAGATCAGATATTAAGGAAAGGAAATTGTGTAACTTATGTAGATTGAACCATGATGACAACTGTGAAATGATTGTGAACTTTTTAAATAACAAAGTGATTATTGTATCAAACGTAAAAACGGGATGGAACATCCCAGCCCATCCTTATGGATATGAATCATCAAAAATGAATGAGCCAGGATCCCATAATGAACACTTATTATTTTGAAGGTTTGAGAACCAAACAACAACCTATAGATCAATGTCCAGATCAAAGGAAATCATCAGCTCAGCACTTCCCTCACCAGCGCTGCTGTCTTCTCTTCTCTTGATGCTGATTTAAGCAGCAGCTCTCATTTTTAGGCTCTTTTATATTCGGATGCTGAGAAATAGTTTTCATGTGTTTTGATTTTATTAGCATCACACTAGAAGGCCTGGTGGGGTTGCATTTGTATGTCAAAGTAAACTGAATGTTGTTGGGGTTAGAGTTGATTAATAACAATTAATAAAAGATAGACTAAAATCTTAACAAAAGATAATGTGCAGATTAATTGATAATGAAAATAATTGTTGTAAACTGAAAACACACAAAACCAGGTGGCAAGATAATATTTGATAATATTTGTGTAGCTCTAGATATTCTAGTGCGTTGGGCGTCTTTGCTCACATTCAGCTCTCACAAATTGCTACTGACTGCAGAACACGTCGCACATTTGCCTCGTTGATTTGTGTAAATCCAGGCTGTAACTGCACTGATGCTGCTTTTGAGAAAGCGGTTTGGCCTCCTGTTGCGCATTAGTTTCAGATCTCCCCAGACGAAAGGGGAACCCAGAGGGAGAGCAGAGACCGTCTCACAGCATGGAATTCATCCTAATCCCACACGCTTCCTGTTTCACTTCAGCTGAGTAATGACTTTGAGCACGCCGCTTCCCTCGACCCAGGTGCACTACAGATGCTTCAGAGCTGCAGACGTGGTCAGGAACGATTAAAACATTAATGCATGCATGCTATAACACATATTTGCCTGTCATACTTATCGCCCACAGCAGTATCATTGTGTCAGATAATGTAGTGATATTTTGTGGTACATGTAGTGACATGGATCTTGAATACACAGCACATGTTTATATAGCTACACTAATCTGTTTTGAACCTACTAGCGCAAGTGCAAATGTTTGTCAAATGTCCAGCTGCTGTTATTGTAATGTGATATCAGTAGCAGTGGCCACATATCAGTATCACACCAGCAGACGCTACAGTAAGTTAATCCCTCAGAAGAAGCTCATTTTCAATACTCCTGATGATCCTTTTATTTCTTGTTACATTTTATTATAGTTACTGAATTTGATTCTTTATTGAATCTTTTCTGTCAAATGTTGACATCTTGAAAATGGGGACACATTCACAGCAAAGTACATAGTATGGACCAACGCCACATACCACACTATTTATAGCCTAAGCTAGTTTGTAATGCCTGTTGAAATGAAACAGTGATTATTACACATCAGGACCAAATAGTATAGACTTGAGTCAACCCTCAGTCAATCAACATGTCAGAATCACATCATCTAAAATACATTCTACATTGAATTTGTAGTCCTACAATATGCCTTTTACAATGTGTTCAACATTTGTTCACAATCTTACTGTATAACGAGCGTCGGATCATGGAAAAAAAAACCCTATTTTAAGCCACACTCTCAGCTGAATCACCATCATCACACATTTTACATTTGTTTTCACATCCTGTGTGACTGTGGTGTGTCTACAGTATCTGGAGAGTCTGACTCAGTGCTCTTTCCTGTGGACGGACGGAGGGAAAAGGAAGAGACGTAAGAAGCAGGCGGCACACAGGAGCTTTACCGTGTCTGCGGATAGTTCTGTCTGAGCAGCGTGAGACTCAGTGGTCAGTTCATTCAGGCTCCTGTATCACACAACAGGAATCCCCTGACAGCCACCTCATCTAGTGAAAACCCAGCCACATGACTTTATGTTCCATCATTATTTATTAATGTTTGGCCTGCTTCATAACTCTGTGGTCTGTTGTTTCCTGTTTCTGTTTTTACACTCTCAGTAAGTGTTTAGCAATATGGAAGTTTATTGCAGATGAAGATTCATAGTCATATCTTCATACTTAGTTTTTTTTATGGCTGGAAAATGGTCAGAGGGGTAATGGTGGTCTCTCGTGTGGTGGACAAGAAGTCAATGAATGAACGGAGCAGTTCTTTGCTTTTCTTCCATGTCAGTTATAGTCTATATTGGGGCACCATTGTTGTTATTGCTGCCCTAGTGTACAGAGGGGTCATGATACTCTGCATGTGCTGTCTGATGATACTTCTTGCAAGTAGATAAAAAGCATTGTTTTTTTGACTCCTGGTGTATGGGAGGAAGTACAAGGCTGTCCAAACTCTTCCCAGGATTTTTTACCTGCTGCTTTCAGTAGGTTCACCGCACCTGCCCCTCAGTAATAATTCAAAGTACTCCACTTCTTGTGTGATTTAGAATAAAGACAAATCGAATCATGGGTCAAATACTTTTGAAACATAGTTCCCATTAGTAATGTTTGTTCAGCACTACAGCCATCCACAAAGGTAGACTGGAACAGACAACAAATTCACATTTGTGAAACATAAACTATGTTTGAAGTGTCATAATACATGATTTCAACAGACACCTTGCAAATATTAGAAATGAATATTTACTGTGGTCATGGTGTAATCCAGTTACCACACGGGCACGAACACGAATGACCGCAGTTAGCAATCACCAGAATGATGCAGCGTTTTAACACATAACGCATTGAATACCTGCTGCAGTCAGTCAGTCAGAGTGTGAAACAGTACTGTATAATACTGAACTGTTTCTCAACTCCTAGCAGCGCTCTTGAAAAAGCAGTTTTTGTGGTTGAGTAGGGGTGTGGTCGGACCAAGTTCCACAGTTAGCCACTTGCCACAAACTGAAGACTGTTTCATCCCGGCCCAGAGTGCAGTACGCTCTACCCACATACTCTACGGCCTTAGCATGCCGTAGAGTATGTGGGATCCAAATTAGACCAGTATGGGAGAGCATAAAATGCAGGCCCCTCCACAAATGACCCACCCTCACATTAAGACGTGTCTATGAGACAAAGAATGGCTTTGTCAGTGTTGGTAGCTAAAGTGACTGTTGTTTGTGCCCAAACAGACATGAGAACAAAGTGCAGAAACCTGTATTTCAAACAACAACAGTTTAGTCTGCGTGATCACTCATAATAAAAATCATCAGTATTATTGGCCTACATCTGTTCCTTCTGCCCCATTCTCCTTTTTCTACAGTGAGTTTTTCATTAGTGAAAGTCTGGAAAAACTGTGAGAGGAGAAAAACATGCTCATTGCTGAGACTCTGTGCCTGTCTTCCTCTTTGTATGAGAGAGAATGAAACGGGCAACAGCACACAGCGGTTTGCAGCCTGCAGTACTTCCTCATCCTGATTGCTGTATTGAGGCAGACAGCCGACACTTTATTTTCGCCCTCAGACTCTCCCCGCAAAGCTCAGCAAAGGACGAATATTTTGGTCAGTTGTGCTTCAGGCCACTCGGGCAGAGGGCAGGCTCCAGGACAGCATCCAGTACCAAACACGTGAGTGAGCTGCACCACTGTTTTTTGTTTGTTGTTTTTTTTAGCATTTTCTCCATGACGCCAATCTGCCATCACCCTCTTTTGTATTACTCACTACTTTCAAGCTCTCACATGATACTGGAATATGGTGTTTTATCTTCACTCATTGTTTTAAAGCTTTGTAAGAATAATTTTGGATTTAATATGTGATTGGCAAATGTTGGGTTGGAATAGGAAAGTTTGAAATGTGGAAAACCTGAATCATTTTATAATGGGTCAGGAAGAAAGAGACTGACAACATCTGCTGTTGATATTTCTGCCAGGTTTCTAGCATTTCTGTCAGACACTGAAAATACATTTCTGAAAGGGGATTGTGGCCTGAGCTCTGTGCAGGAGTATTATTTACAACACTGGTTAATAAAAAGTTTCCCTGTTTGGACTGTGGTTATGCTTACAGTACAATATTATATGTTGGTTTATGTTAGCCTTATAAAAGGAAAGCTGCTGACCACTGAGCCAAGCAGCAAAGAGGATGTGATGACACATAAAACATACCTTATATCTTCAACATGGCACTAGTTGGTTATGCGTTGTTGTGTGTTGCAATGCTTAAACCCCTGGGATAAAAATGATGAAGTCACACCTGGATCAATTTTGCTTAATTAAGTGCCACTACAGGAAGGCAGCATGCTTTGCTTTTAGTGCAGGACTGCAGTTTTCCTTCTGATTCAGTGACAGGATGTTCATTCGTATACATAGAGACTTCCTACTTGTAACAGGACAAGGTTTCACTCATATTTGCTCCATATTATACATACTACACTCATAAACTGTATGGTATGCAAGTATGGCGCTCATGGCCCATCTGTACCATGGCAGCCTGGATTTAAGGTCAGAGATGGGTCAGGACTGGTCAGTCAGGATTTCCCTCCTTGATCTAAGGCTCTTTGTGGTTGTGGCAAATGTTTTTGGCCAAGATGCATATCTGTGCAATGAATGTGTACATGCAAGTCGCTGTTTCCTCTGTAACTGTTACAGTACAGTATATAGAAGTGGGTTTGTAGGGAGTAATTATTGGTTTTGTCTCAATCTGTCCCTATTTTTCTGAGTAGCCGTTCTACCACAGGTTGCACCTTAAAATGATTATATATGTGTATTTTTTTAGTAAAGGAAATATAGAAAACCCTAAATAGTGGAGATATATTTTTGTTTGTTCTGAGAGCTAAATTGATAACTCTAATAGATCCACTTTCATGCTCAATGAAGCAGTGTGTCTTGTTTTTACATATCAAATTTGTCAACCTATTGTATGACTTGGTCTGACTTGGTGAGATGTTTACATTGTGTCAGTGTTGATCTTCCTTATGTGATTAGAGAACACTGTCCTCTCCCTCATGGTTGTATCAGATCAGATGATGTGTGAGAGATTGTTTCATCCAGACCCAAACTGATAGCTGTTGTCTGTTGGTCTCAACTCCTCGTGATTTCTCCTTATCACCTGTCAGCAGTCAAGTCCAGCAGCAACCGTCAGAGATTCACTGAGAAAGTCCTCCGTCCCAAATTCAGCCTTTACATTCATCTTCTAGTTTTTGGAGGCAAAGGCTGTGGTGACTACAAATTATATTTGGTTTTCCAAATTGGTATATTTAGCTTTTTTTTACCAGCCTCACTTAAGCCAGGCGTCATCATCCTACATCTTTGTTTTGTTTTGCTATTTTGTCTGGTAAAAGGCAGTAAATGTTGATTGTCTTCGGTGCTGAGTTTCTTTTACAGAGAGATACCTTACTCACACTCTCTATCTTAACTCTCGCTCGTTCAAGTTCAAAATACAACCCACTGTCTGCCTCAAAGATATTTGGGTTTCTAACTAGGCCATTGTAAAGTAAGTGGAACACAGTTCTGGCCCTTGAGAAATTGGCCTCATATCTCTGCAGAGGAATACAGAGAGGTCATATTAGCAGAATTGAGACCTGTTAAACAAACCTTGCAGTGGTCCGAACAAGGTGAAAACAAAGTTTAAACTTAAACTTTACAGGCTTTACTCTACATCATTTAATTTTTCCACACATGAAAAAGAAAATAATATAACCTTAAGGGGAGCGTCCATAATTTTGTCTCATTTCTTCAGGTTGAGAAGCAGGCCAAACGTGTGTTTGGCATAAAGAGGTGCTGTAGCAATGTAAACTGATCTGAGGGGAGGTAAGGCACGCAGCTGAGGTGCTGAACTACTAGGTTGCCCAGGCGTTAGTCACAGGATCTTGCCTAGAGAGTTCTGGGTATCATATGATGGGCCTGCAAGGAGACACATGCTCTCATGAAAGCAAATAATAAAGTACATACAGTCTGTTCTTAATCAGTCCCTAAGCACAAGCAAATAATCTCTAATAACATTGCATAGTGTCCTCTGTAGTGAACATTTTACTGATGTGGATCCCCTGTATGTTTTAGGGTTAGTTACTATGCCACATTGCTCCCGTTAACCATCATATCATCGGTTGTAGGACTGTCAGGTGTCAGATTTTGAAATGATCTGAATTTTGCTCTCAACCACTGTGCTACATAAATAGTTAAGAGCAGAGGGGAAAAGCTGTCCTGCCTGACAGTCCTGTTCTCGCTTCACTTGTTTCTGTTCTTGCAGACTAGAGGCTATCCCCATTCGCCCTGTGCCTCTAGTGACTCTAAAGGTCAAGTTACCCCATCCATGATCAATGACTCAGCCAATCCTCTGGGAGCTACAGAGCTCTTTACCAGTGCACTCTCTCCATGGTTAAGTACACTCTTACATCCTTCCATTTCCTACAGCTACTATCTGCCCGGCTGAGTACATTTCATCCTGGACATCAAATTTACACCTTTAACAGTCTGTGACCACATCCTGTAGGGGTGGAAAAATATAGCCATTACTGTGCTGCTTTTTAACCATTTGTGTGTGTGTGTGTGTGTGTGTGTGTGTGTGTGTGTGTGTGTGTGTGTGTGTGTGTGTGTGTGTGTGTGTGTGTGTGTGTGTGTGTGTGTGTGTGTGTGTGTGTGTGTGTGTGTGTGTGTGTGTGTGTGTGTGTGTGTGTGTGTGTGTGTGTGTGTCAGTGCAACTGGTTTGAAGGAATCAGATAAGAGATTGTGTTTTCTCTCCTCCCTCTAGCAGGAAGTAGTTCAATGGTGTTGCTACTGGTTTTACCTTATCTGCCCTCAGAAGCAACTCTTGTCCTGTATATTTTGGAATGGCCACCAGGCAGTGCTAATACTGTATATGTCTTGTTATTCAGACAAAACAAAGCTACTGCCTGTTATTCTGTACTTCCTCTGCAGTTTTATACAGCTGTGGTATTTGAGGGAACCTAAAAAGGTCACCTATAAAGGTTGCATTGCTAAAATGTTTTTTTATGCTTAAAACCATTATTGCTCTAAAATATTTGAACTACAATGTATACATTATTTTGCAGTGCAGCTAATTTCCTTAAATATGTAGATCTATACTGCCCCACAAAGGAAAGAGGCAGAAACTTGCTTTAATATTATAATGTAGTGTTTAATTAATGGATTGAATGTAGCCAAGTCACACATTACAGTAGGACAGAAATTCAGTTAAACCTGCTCAAATATAATTTTCCTAAAGTGGTTGGATGTTTAGGAATTGGGAATTCCAGGATATTTTCATAAATGTACCAACAGTATTCTGGCTACATTTAGTACACTTGAGCTTCACATTGAAGTGCTTGTATGGTGTGGCATAAAATTTATGCACAAACGTGCATGTAGTGAAGGAACGATGTGCTGTGTTTTTGATGAAATAAATATGTTAGCCCAGATATTGTTCCAGTCAAATTCAGGGCGAGGTCACAATTCCAGGACTCAGTCACCTCCAGAGTTTTGGCCTTTTTAACAAAGTGTATTTTTAAAGATATACATTTTACTGCACCCTCAAAAACAACAATTACACAACTCATAAGCCACTTTTACACAGTGCCCGTCGTCTTGTTGTTCTCAGAGACACAGCAGCCATGATGAAAGCGGGCGCCACCAAGGTGGGGCTGCCCAAGCCAGGGCTCCAGGAGCGGGCTAAGCAAGCCTCCTTGGTACCCTCCTCTTCCTCCACCACCTCTACAGCCATGAAGACCTCCAGATCCAACATGCTGGCCTCAGACCAGCGCCTCAGCAGGGTGAGTCACAAACACACTGCAGTGATGGTAATTTCTATAAATCCTACATAGACCTACATAGACCTAACAGCAGATGTGTTTTTAGCTGAAAAGAGCCAGCAGTGATGATGCCTTGACAAAGCCTGCACTGGGAGCCGCTGCCTCTGGCTCACGGATGAAGAAGACAGTGACCACCGGAGCCATCTCAGATCTTGCTGAGGCCCGTCCCCGCAGTCTGTCTGGTAGGGGACTACAACTCGGAGTCAAAATATCATTCATTTTAGAGACTTGGTTTGATATAAAAACAAAACAACATCAGCAACAATATGATGCTGAAAAGCAGGGAGCAGAATTGTAATCTTCACAACATCATTGTAGTAGGAAAGTAGTGCAACTAACCACTTGTGACCACTAGAGGGACATAGCACATCAGTAATGCTCCCTGTCACAGCTCCCAGGTGCTGGCTGTGACTAGCAGCTAGATGTATGCCTCTTTCCTCTTTATGCTCTTTTTCGTGTGTCTCTTTATTCTTGTTTGTTTGGCATTGAGGGGATGCAGGTGGCTGAGGACTGAGGTTCTCAGGGTTTTGATCCAAAACTGAGAGACTGGACACATTCATACTGTGCATCTGCTCTGCCGTGTGAACAGCAGGCTATGTTTTGGATGTAAAATAAAAATAATGAGAAAATTAACTCTTTTCTATCCAAAAGCATGAGTTGAACAATGAAAGTGATGATGTTATCGGCTGTTCTTCTGCTGTTATTTGTTATTTTTAGTGTGTGACATGTCACATGGCGTTGTGTGTGCGTGTACACATACAACCTGTGTTGATGTTTAGCTTTTGGTACTAGTGAATACTGTTTTATCATGGATACCTACATTAAACATAAAACCACTTCACTTGCGTTTCATATACATGGCTATCCAAGGCGACGTATCCCAAGTACTTTGTGGATCGCAGCAAGCAGGATATATTTTTACACACCTGCATACAAACTTGATTTAACCGTTTCCCATGCAGCTTGCTTGTACTATGCGTATTTAAATCTATGCAGCATTTCACAAAAATATTCTCCATTGTGCTCAAATGATCCATATGTATCCACATTTTTAAAAGCAGCATTAAAATTAAAATTCAGTTACAATTTAAAAATACAATCCTAATATTTTCCTTCATCGCTGTCAGGCCCCTTTTCTTCTTTATCATAAAGTAAAGATTTGTAAGTGTAATTTTTGTAATTGCTTTATTGAAATTAAACTATATAAGTAACTGTAAAGGTGTGGTAGAATTATACCATAATTATTTTTTTTATTGATTATGGAGTTACATGCATCATTTATGGCTCTGGTGTTGCATGAGTTCAGTACACATTATGATGACTAACAGACTGAAGCTATTTGATGATGCCGGGGGTGTGTGCTCCATGATCAATCAATGTTTGTTTCCTGTGACTTTAATTTATTAGCTTTCCTAACCACATTATCTATAGGATCTAATGCCCTGATAAACACTTCTTGGGCATCCTGTGTATTGGTATTGTACTTATGAGCTTAGTATGTAGGACAAATATGGCGGTTGATAATGACAGGGTATTTATTGTAGTAAATAATTCGAAAATCCTCTGTGGGGGTGATAGCTGCATTTGTTTCCGGCAGTGTGAAGATGCTGTTGTGCTGAAGCCGAGGTAATTGAATTCTACTTGACAAACGACTCCAGGGGAACTGTGAAACCACAGCCAAGTGAGGCTCTCGCTTCTCTCAAAGACAATTAGACCACGATCAGCTTTCATTGGATTTGGTGCTAATGAACCGAAGTTTGTTTTTTCGAAGTGTTTTCACAACCAAGGACAAGAACAGAATCACACTTTGTGCTATGCATGATAAATTCATTACTCCTCACATACTTGGTGTGGCCTAGTTTTGCTAGCCAAATTCTGGTAGCCAATCAAGATGAGTGGAGGAATCTAGTTGAATAATTCATTATCATGAAGAAAAACATCAAGAGGGCAACGAGTTGAGATGCTGTAATACACTGCAAGTCATGTTGTTCTCACTTTTAGGCAGCATATAAAAAAATGGACACACTGCATTGAACTTGTTCTGAATTTCAGTTTAAGCAGACGCAAACTCATAAGTCAGGTATTTCAGGTATTTCTTCTTACAGTTTAGGCTATCCTTTAGGTTTTAACTAACTAACCAACTTTATTCCCTTTAGACGCCCAAATAAAAAATTTTGATAAATTGAACTCACCAAAAGTATTTTATTTGAATAATTTTCACTTTCTTAATGAAACAAGGTCAAATGTATACTAACAGGCATATTCTCCTCCTGTCTGTAGCGTTTCTTTCATTTGCTCAACACAATGTTCTCATCAGACCTTGATGTGCACTGTTAAGCAGACATATGAAGACAGACAATGAACAGATTGTCAAATAGGTTTCAAAAATCAAGCTAATCAGCAAGTAGAAAATCAAATCAGACATGTGGAAGATCAGTGATGGTCAACCATGCATGTAAGAGGCAGCAATCATTTAACCTGCCACAGACAATATTTAGTCACTGAAACTGACTTGAGAGTTCTGCTGAAATATTCACATGGGGGAAATGTCATGATTTGAATATAGATTGGGGTGGTGATCTGTGGTATTTTGAACCTCCTGATGTGGGGATGTAATAATCTGAAATGTCTTGAGTGTTTGCATCGAAAAAATAAAGTCTCCAATCCAGAATTTGCATTATGACATTTTGGGATGAACACATTCCCTGAAATACTGAGGTGTCCTCAGGTGTGTCTTGGTGATATTGTCACCCATCAGAGTTCATCAGGTTGGTCGTAAACACATAAGTTTCTCCCTAGTTGATGGGTGACATTTTACAGCTCTAAGGCGCAATGCAGAAGAACTGTCATCATACCTGTCAGGCAACAATTGAGTCTTTTCTCAGAGGCAATCCGAGTCATAATTTTAACGTTGTTTCATTCAGAGTTAGGAACTATCCATTTCTGTGCAACAACAAATACAGTATGTCATCCTGTTGCGACCTTTAATTGTGGTGTAATTGGTGATAAATGTAGGAATGATGACTGCAGTGCTGAGATGTATCTTTTTTTCCAAGTTTTATCACAACTAGGTCAGATGTGCCTGAGGTATTGTGCATACCTAGAGAAATAAAGAAACAAACAATATAACATATTACTCATGCTAATCAGTGCAGTGTTTAGAATACTGCAGCATTGTTACCTCATTTAGTCAAATTCTGGCTGGTGTAACAGACCGTCAGTCTTGAGTCATGAAACTGATCTGCATTCCCCATTTTTTTCAATAATAAAAACAATCAAAATTGCCCACATTGCAATTGCAACTTTTGATCTTTGAAAATTGGCATTGCGAATAACAGATTTCACTGTAGTCACTGCTCTTTCGTGATTAAAGGCTTTTGACTCTAAAATAATTCAAAAGAGTGTCTTTTAAAAAAAACAAGATTCAAGTACAGTAACTGCTGTGCTTCCCATGGGCACCTAAGAAGGCAATCACAGAAGGTTACATGACTGGAAAACATCAAGGGTCACTTGCTGCACAAGAAGTTCATTCACCCACAGAGTATTGGCTAAAAAGGTCAGCTGACCCCACCCTTGCCTGCCTTCACAGCATGTTGTACTAATGAAACTGTTATTTTTGCTAATGGAGTCTTGTCTTTATCCCAGTTGGCACTTTACCAACTCCATCATGGTGTCAGACAATGGGTTAAAACCCAGCCTCATCCTGATGACTTATTTAAAACACCTCATCGATAATTCAGTAAAGCTTTCTCTAGAAGAGGAGTCCCTGCGGAGTGTGCAAGGAGAAGAGACAGGAGGAGATAAGTCCTGTCCTGCTCTATAAATAACAAACCAAGTGGGGGTGACTGCAGAGCATAACTTTGCAAATGGGCACTTTCCTTCACTCCATTTCAGTCGATGCTTTCACACTGATCGTTAATGTTTGGGTGAGTAGAGTTGATCTTAAATGTCATGAACATAAATGTCTTTCAGTGTATCTACCTCTACAAGTTCACCCTCTGTAGTATTCTGCAATCACATCTTCAAGTCAGAAATCCTTAAGGCACAAATTTGTGTGACGTTCAGTGATACAGTTTGTCAGTAGTTACACCTCAGTTGATAGATTTGAAGTGTGAGCACCACATCAAGAGACTCTAAAGTATGATGTATTGATATTTGTAATAAAAATAAGTATGTTTGAAATATAGAACTACTATGTAATCCAATTTGGAGCTCCATCATTGAAAAAAAAGAGTAGAAAAGATTATACTAAATTCACCGTGGAGCAGCAGTGGAGTTCTTTTAGGCCCTGAAAGAATTAGGAAACCTTGCTGTGTATTCTGTGTTCCTATTGTGTATTTGTTAGCATCTAGTATCACTTTTTGCCTTTAGTCAAAAGTTGAATCTTTGACAAGAGTTTGTGAATTTAAAATAACAGAATGTGCCAGTTTTACAGTGTTTGTGCTGCAAGGTGTCTTTCTCCAGAGTGACACATGTGAGTGCAATACTGTCATAAATTTCACTCGGCAAGAAGATGCAGGTGCATTTATCAGGATTATCTTAGCCACAGTTTTCTGTTGTCCTTATCTATTCTACCTAGTGACACAATATCGCATACAGATATCATGTTTCTTGTTGTTGCTATCAACGAGGGTTTGTTACACGCAGGGTCCTACACACTGATTTATGTGTATCTTGTGTGTTCTTTTCTGTTCTGATTGAATACTGCATGGTTTAGTTTCACAGTGAGACCCAGATCAAATTAATTTTTCCTGAATATACATCAACCACAGAGACAGAGCATCCTTTTAGCTAACCTCCAATGTCTGCTGAATAAAAGGACTGCTGTCAGTGAATGGTGGAGTAGAGTTTCCTCTCAGATTGTTCACTATATGTGAAGTTTGCTAGATACACCAGATGGACATATATATTCCCTGTTTATTAGCACGTAGCTCGTGTCATTTCCTCATTCAACAGTTTACTGTCAGGAAAAAAAAAAATAGATGTATGATGCTAGTGTCAGTTGACCTTGGTGAACAGTCACAGTGAACATAGAGAGGAACTAATGTGCTCCTGGAATATTATGGACCCAGAGTTTTACTGTGCACAACTCAGACACCAGACTCAGCCGTAACATGTGTTCCCAGCGGGGCCCCATCTGTCTGTCTGTGTCAGTGTTTGGGAGGCAGCGGGAGGGAGAGGTATGGTCCTTTAGCTCCTCATATCTGTCAGATGAATTAATCAAACACGCCTCAGTCCACCGGGACGCCTCAGCCTGCATAAGCACTCAGCCATGACAGACGCACACTGACACAAGCAGTAAAGAGACACATGCTTACACGTGCAGATGAATAGTTACGGATATGCATGCAAAAAGTACCTTCACATTTTATGTTTCCATACTACCCTGTCCATATCTAAATACACACTACAATATACAGTATTATAATGAACTCTTCTGTTTATTATGCATGCAGTGTAAAAAGAATAATAGTTTTACTCCTACTCACGACAGTGCTTCAGAATTAACACTCTATACTGTATCTGACCTCAACTCAGACATAAACACACCTGGCTTCTTTTAGGTTTGTTGACCAGAGTTTTGGCATCCAGTTTGAAATTCCTCTCTTGAGAAGCTTGTGACCCTAGCAAGTCCCCTAAAGTTGCGAGGCAGAGAGAAATGGTCTTGCCAGATCTTGAAAGAGGCCTATTGGGCCCACAGAGATGGACGTCCTGTGGTGAGGAGAACATTCTTAGCTGGATTAGAGGCATGTTTGTTTACCAAGGTGCTGCTCCAGGAGGAAGAGAGATGAGAGTATAAAGAACCGAAAAGGAAAATGCAACAGTTTATGCAACATTCATAAGATTTGGAAGTGGCAAGTGCATTGTAGGAAAGGGTTGAATATCCAATCTGCAGCCAACTAGACCTAGCTTTCTCACAGTGATTGTAGAATTTATTTAGAAGGGTTTTTTGGCAGGAGCTGGAGTATTTTGTGCATCAAATACATATTGAGCAAAAAAAAGCTACAACTTTAAATGGTCATTGCTTTATTATTCTGCTTATTCATTTTTATATCTTTTCAGCAATGAACATATAAGAAATAAAGTGGTAACTCTGAGCTCATGCAACAGAGAGACTCGTACTACTACAAATATCAGTGCTTATTAACAGTCCTTCATACAGATTTGGACCTTTGGCTGACAGAGGCTTCTTTTCAGGTCATCCCAGCACAGCATACTGTATCATAGAAACTCAGAAAAGCTATGAAGAATAAAACATCATTAATTTGCTCATGTTGGTACTATTTCAGTACAGAACAGTTTAAATTTGCAAAATAATTCCTTATAACCCCTGTGGTTTCTTGCAACGGTTGCAGTATGGCTGTTTTGTTTTTTTTGCTCATAGATAAAATATAATTCTCTTTCCTTGATTAATTAATGACATCAATCTGCCCCTAGTGTAGAGCTGTAGTTTCTAACTTCCTCATGTTTTAGCCAAACTTCCAAGAGCAGTTCACAATCAAAGTGATCTGGACACACATGCTTACTCAAAAATACAATGCTGATGCCCAGAAAGACACCAATCCCACTGAAAGTGACAAGTCATCCCCACTTCCGACTTGGTTTCTCCCTGTAGCTCTTGCCATCATAAATATTTAACACTTGCATACATTGTGAATGAGAAAGGACTAAAAACAAAACCAAGCCAGTCTCCCACTAGCTCCACACAACCCTACCAAAACTAGCACACCACCCCCTATTTCATACACATGTACTGTAGGCACACTCGCACACATATGCTATTGTTCCCTGCTGGGTGTCCTGCAGGGATTCCTGGGGTGGCCTCTTATCCCCTATTTACCCATTTATGAAGATTTTTTTTGTTGATTGTGTGTGTTTGTGTATGCGTTTGTGTGTGTGTTTGTGTGTGGGCAGAGAAGACTTTGTAGCCTGCAAGTTTGTTAGAAAAGAAAGGACAAGAGCTGCACTGTCACCCTGTGCCAAAATGGAAAAAAAATAGTCCCTTTCCCTTTTCCTCCTGCTTCTCTTTCCTTCCTTCGGCTCTCCACCCTCTTCTCTTTCTCTCTCTCTCTCTCTCTCTCTCTCTCTCTCTCTGTCCGTATATTCACTTGTCCTTTCAGTACCAGTGAGAGGGATGGTTCATCTCACCATTGTTCAACTGGTATTCTGAGAGTAAACTGGCTGGCAGGAGTGGGAGGAGGTGTGTTAATGTGTGTGTGTGCGCGTGTGTGTTTGTGTGTGTGGCCTGTGAAGCCACTCCCCATCTGAGCTGATTCCAGTCATCACAGCGATAATGAAGTGCACACGACGCTGCCTGCCCGCCCGCCTGCCAGTGTGACATACTGTCACCATCCTGGAGGACACGCATGCTCGCACACATTCACACACACTCGCGTCACTCACTGACAGGACACGCAGCCTGTTTTCTCAACATATGCACAGAAACACACACAGTCCTGGGAAGGAGTGGAAAGAAAAGAAGAGCAGAAGGAGGGAGGAATAAGAAGGATTTTGTGATTTTATGATTTCCCCCTACTGTGACTGACCGGCGGTGACTGTGGGTGCTGAACAGATCCGACAACCCAGACACCCACACACTCACAACTCTCCCCCGCAGCCACGGATTCTTGGATTAATCCGCCCCGGTGTGGAGTGTGGGAGTCGCGGAGCGGACCAACATGGGGAACCAGGCAGGGAGACAGGAGGAAACAGAGACAGGTCTGCTTCTGTTGTATCATGGTTTCCTCAGCATCACTTATCCCTCTTTGTCTGTTTCTGCCTTTCTCTCTTGATGTAAAAGGGAAAGATATACATTTGCTAAATACAACAGATCATATCATGTCATGTCATGTCTGAGTACATCTCTGACAGACAAGTCTCGAATGAGTACTGACTAAGATGCGTACCAGAGTGCTGACAGATGAGTACTGATTAATAGGCCCTGGAGTTATGGAAGCTGTTTAAACGGGTTAGAAGTTAAGATATTCAGCTCTGTTCTTGTGCCATTAATTGTGTAAGCATATCCACAATTTTTGTGGTTACAGTGTGTGTCTGTATCCAGTTAGTTCAGGTCCGTTAGTCTATATGTGTTTGCACCTGTGTGTAGATATTGGGGAGTCGGGTAGGGGAAAGTGCTGAGTTAGATTTGTCTGACATTAAGCATGAGGAAACCTGCCAGATGAGATGGTATCAGTCTCACGCTCAAGTCCCTCCGATGCCCCGAGCTCATTGCACCTCTGTAAAATTTCCATTTCAAAGTCCCTCTGAACTGCACTCAACAGCAACTTCACACTAATCGAAAGACAACCAAGCTCTTCCACATCTGTGTAACCTCTAAATTTCTTCCAGAAAATGAGCATGAGCATCTTAATATGTGTTCTTTTGAAGACATAGGGTCACATTTTATTTGTGTGTGTGCATACACACAGAATTTTTGCTATTTGTTTGTGCTGTTATGTGATTATATTTGCAACAAAAATAAATACTGAATAGACCAGAGCCAGGTGGCACACTAGGGCAACAGGCACAGACGCATACAAAAAAACAAAAAAAATACAGTGGATTTGGGTTTTTTTTATCAGTGGTGGGTGTTCAACTGCATCATTTCATAACAGCGGTGTGTGTTGCTTGAAGATAGAGCACAGCAGACTCAATTTGGAAAGCAATGGTAGCAAGCTGCTGCATGCTTGAAAAGATTAGTTCCCAGTTTCTTCTCCCTGTGCACGCATGCACACACACACACACACACAGAAAAGAGTGCACAGTTAATACAATACACACAAAACAAAAGATTGTTGAGTCAATGACAAGGCTGATATTACTTCTTTCACCTCACTAATTATCGTTATTAAGCAAAATGGGTCAACTAAATATTACTCTTGGTACAGAGTAATTGTGAGATTCGTTCACATAGGTGGTTAAGTATATGTGATTAAAATGAATCGAGTCAGAGTAAAGATGTTAACTCAGCCAAGTGATGGTCACACTCAGTCAGTGATCAGTCATCTTCTCCAGGCTATGAAAAGTATTTAAACTGTGCTCTGTAAAGTTCTCCATGATCCCTGGTTCAACCTCCTACATGTAGCTCTATTATGAAATAAAGCAGTCAGCTATATTTATAATTGATTGACCTATTATTCTTATAAATCCACCCTCCATTTTCTCAAATGAGCCTCTATAGTAAATTAGAATTGATCATCAGATTGCTTGATTTTTCACTGTGCCATGAAACTATTGATCTGAAAGTGCTGAGGCCAAGAATCTGTTTTTCACCTGATTTGTTCCTGTTTTTTGATAAGGTGGTTGTATGATGATAAGCAATGACTTTTTAACCTTTTTATTGAATTATTGAAGCAGAGGTTTTTGATTCGCTGCCTTGCTCTGATGAACAGCAACACAGTGATGGATAGGAGCAGTGAAGTTTGTACTCTCTCCACATAGGCTTCTGTTCCACCCCGATGGTGAAACAAGCCAGCTGAGGCTTGTCAGACTTCGGGCTTGTAAAGTAGAATAACAGTTCTGGTGCTGGAAGTGGGGAAAGAAACGTGGGAAGTGGAGGAACTCGTTCAGATTTGATTGATGCTGTTATCTCTGCAGGGGAAGGCTAAGGAGTAAGCTGTCTGCTGCAGTGATAAGAGGGTCGTTATCAGAACTAAAGCACACCAATGACTACTACACTGAGCCTTCCTGTCTCCCAGCTTACCAGGAGAGCTAGAGCCAAGACCAGAGCCAGGATGTTGTCGGCTGTTGATGAATTGTCAGTAAAATATAGTCCAATAACAGTGAGTCTATTCTCAGGGCTATATCTCAGTCAGTTGTACCCATTTGGGCCCAGGATGAAAGGAGAGTAAAAACATGTGTGTAATGAGGTAAAATGGATTGTTGTTACTTTCACATGGTCAAAAATGGGAATTTTCACACACTGTGGTTTTCCACAAGTGCAATGGGGATGCTTGAAAGGAGCTGTAATGTTCGAAGACACTGCCAAAAACTTAGAAAAGCATAGGTTTTCATGAAAGTAACGGTTGAGGATGGGGATACTATCAACGTAGCAGTCAGTGTGTTATCATTGAAATAACATTTTTCTCTCTGTTCACACTCAGCAGCAGAGGACCATGAAGTTATTATTTTTTATGGGTGCTGGGAGGTGTACAGAAACCAAGCTTAGTTCCATGATACAGACATCCAAGATGTATGAAATGTCTAATAGTGCAACACTATAATTAAACATTTAAATCATTTTTTCACCTCTTTTAGGATGTTTTCTCTGAAATAAATGTGATAATGAATACTTTGCATCGGCCATTCACTGTGTACTTCCACTTCCACAAAAGTGTGGGTGGACCCCAACAGTCGAGGTGTTCTCACTTAATCTCACTTAATCTCCTACTAATCTCCCTGACTCTCCTGTTTGCTTAGTTGCATCTGTTAGGGCAGGACTTAACAAAACTGTCATCCTAGCTTCACCCAACATTAACCTTAACGTAGGTCTAATCAACCAGAATTACTGTGTACGTGTGAAGATTTTTATTGATAAGTGCTTGCTGGCCCAGATAAGTGCCACTTCAGTAGCCACTAGGCAACAGGGTCTTTGACAGGAAACAGTATTGTCATGTTGTGTTTAGGTAGGATCAAGTTTTCTGTGGCTTCTGCTTGATGTTCTCCTGTGGTACAACAATTTTCCTCCTCATGTTTCATACACAAACCACACTCTGCTTGGCCTCTTCTCAGACATACAGCGACATCTGTCTTCCTCTTTCCCTCAAAAATTATTTGTTTTATTTTTATTGCCATTTTTTTTAACAACCCCTCTTGCTGACAAATTTATCACAGCATTAAAAATAAGATCCCAAGACCACCTCTGAGTAGTCCTATTCCTCTCATACAATGCTGACTTGCGCCAATTAAAACATGTGTAAGGCTTACTGAATGCTTGTCTGTCTGCTATAACGTCTGGTGAAGTGCTGATTCATTTTGCCTGAAGGGTGCCACTCCCACTCAGAGCAGACTTTTGACAATACAGTGTCAAGCCAAAGAATGTGGAAGGACTTAGGTTATTGTGCCACCTCAACACTGTATCGGAGCAAATTGACGTAGAGCAGGGATTCAACATGAGGAAGTAAGTTTGTCCAACTTTTGATAGCCCGGACACAGTGAGGAAGTTATATCAGTCATACTTTCCATGGCAGTTAGAGGTTGGTACAGTAAACACACCGTCCATTCCACTGTGCTTTGTGTTTGCAGAGGGAGGCGTGTGCTGTTTAAATGTCCTGTTTGGAGTCTTGGACATCAAACCAGCCTTCATGTATGAGTTCATAAAATCACAAATGTATGGGATATCAACTAACAATCTGTGTATGAAATTGACACCCTAAAACACTTGTGCTGGATCTAACATGTAAGCCACTAAATCCTATGAATTGTGTGTTCAGTGCATACCGAATCAAACGTGTACTGATGTGGTTTGCATATCTGTCAGCAGCTGGCTGTGGCTCATCCTCAGGCTGGGAATAGTAATCCTGTTTTAGTAATAGCCTTTCTGTGCATGTGGTTCTTCTGTCTGTGCCAGCGCTGTTTTTCATCTTTAGAACAACAGCCCAAAGAAAGATCACCACCCTCAGAGAGTAAAGTTGGGAATACTGGATGTCATCTTGTTGACAATGTGTCCAGAAAGTGACACAGTGAAATTCATTAACACATCCTCATGACAAGATGGTGCTGGCAGCTTGGTGACATAATGACTACTCGTGGGTTGTATGACACAGCGACTCTTTGGTTCCCTTTGTTCTCTTGGATGTCAGCACTGTCAAGATGGCGTGAATTTGTATATCAAAGTTAATCTAAGTTGAACTGTAAACGGCTTGTATTTTCATACTCCTTTTGTAGAATTGATATTCTCTCTGCTGGCTGTGTCTTAAACTGTGGTTAATATTTCCACAAAACATTTTTTTGTCTTTTTTGTTCAGAGTTCAGAAATACTTACATTACAACCTGTTACCCAGCATGCATGCTTATCCTATAAACCAGCAATTAAGTAAAATGGCATGTTAATCCTTGGCTTTATAAGTAGGGTAAAGCAGACTGGATCAGCATACGGATGCTGTGTTAAAAGTCTTATAGAGGCCAGTTAAAAGCATTCAACCAAAATGATTAAAAGAGCCAAGTGGTCTCTGTGGCAGCAGCCAGCTCTCATGCTGCACTTTCATGCTGTGCTGCAGAACAGCACAGAGCTGTTTACTTTTCAGGCAGAAAAAAAGCATCTCAGTTTAAATACACAGTTAAGTATTTCTTTTGTTTTTGCATGGTAGAAGATTTGTCTGGTCAGTAGTAGACAATGAGTCCAGACTAATGTATAAGGGTGTTTTCCTGGACGTCTGCTTACAGAGGAGGTTGGGTAGATGGCTCTGTATAGGCTTGGTAAATAAGCATTTCTTTGCATTTCGTTTCAGTCCAACTTCAGTCCTCTTACTTTTTCATGATTTTGATTTTCAACAAAAACATTCTCTTTCCTTCAGTAAGTTATATTATTTTTACGGTTTATTCCCAAAGAAAGAAATATCATTTCTACAACTGAGCTATTTGCTCTTCTCCTATCATACATCCTGCATATCAGTCACTCAACAAAACTCTTTCCTAACTCCCTTTATTTAATAAGCGTAACACAAATACTTTCAAATTCTTTATGAACAGAAAACCTTGTGTTTAGAATTTCTTCCCTCAGTTTTACCTTTTTATTCTTACGTGCACTGAACGTAACCTTTTCTTATGCAGCTAAGGTTTTGCAGTTTTGCAATGTGTTTGCACATAAAATAGTTTGAATGCAGCCTACTGTGCTATCTTAGGATATTTTAATGACAATTGCAGTAGTACCCCAGTTCAGGAAGATCTTTTGCAATGGAAAATATGCTGGGCAAAAAGGTATGCAACAAGCTCTGACCCATTTTATGTTATTGGTGAAAGTTAGCCAAGAACAGTGTTGTGAGGAATTATGATGATTATGAATGTGAAAGTCACAGCGGTCTGACTTTCCTTCCAGTGAATCTCAAACAATTATCCAAAATTCGAATATGATTGTTTGATGAATTTAGCCCAAGTGCAAACAGTAGTTTTTGAGACAGATGTTAGTTATTAGACTTCAGTGAGTCTCTGAAGCTTGATGATACAGTATATCTGATTTACACAGCTGACTACTGCAAACACGGAAACTGTTAGATATGATTGATCTTGTTTGACATGGGCCCAAGGAGCTTCTGTGGTCTTATTATTGTATTATCTGTTCACTTATTCATTTATCGCCTTCCAAATTAGATATCGTGTTAGAGTTTGGTTATCATAATAGTGTTGTCATTTCCTGGTTTTAAAGGCTTTAGAAAAACTTACCAAATTGTTGTACCTGTTCTGTTCGCTTGGGCATTATATCCAATATTATTATATTATTAATATATTATAATCTCATTGTGTAAATATTTTGTGAATACACCAATTCCCTACATTATTGTAACAATATCAATATCGAGGTTTTTGGTCAGAAATATTGTGATATTTGATTTTGTCCGTATTGCCCAGCTCTACTTCATAAAGTGTCATGTCCTTGATTGGAAGCTGCTTTTTAGTAATTTTACTATACAGTAAGATGTTGATTAAGTAATTCAACATGTGTTCCTGGATTTTTAAGTTGCGTCCAATACCTTTACAAGGAAATTATTATTCTATTATTATTCTGAACAAACAATGGTTTCCAGTGGCACATTGGGCTGTTGTGATGCAGCTTACCATCCAGGCTTATCTGTGCTCAGTCACTGTGGCAGGCACGGAGCCTCGGTTCTATCTATCCTCCGTTCCAGTATGAGGAAAGGAATGCCTGTGTGTCCCAGCGTCTGCCTGATTGGCGCCTTTTTGACCTTGTTCTTGCCCTGACAGTTGGACAACAGGAAACACAGATTGCATGTTCTGTCTCTCCTTTCCACTTCCACCTGCCCGAAAAACAGCTCACCATATTTCCTGGAACATGAAAGGGAAGACATAGGAGTGGAAGTGAGAGATTCCCAACCGAAGCTTTGTTTGTGATGGTGACGAAGCCAGTGCGTCATTTCAGGTGCCAACTCCCTGACACTTGACCACCTGCAGTCATTGATTCATCATGACTCTTCACACATGACCCTCCTGTTGTGTTAAAGGAAGAGTCTGTGCACAGAGTAAACTCTGTCACCTCTTGCTGGCAGGCGGGCTGGCTGCAGTTAAACTGGCTGGTTCTGGACTGTGTCCAGCCACACAGCTCGTGGTGATTTGAAAGCTTATCTTCATTAGAAAGAAAGAAGCCAGCACAGTGCATTAGTGTGATCAGGGAGCTGACTTCCCATGAAATATCTGAATGCCTTTGGACTACTGGAAGTCAGCCTGTGTAATTCATTTAGATAATTCATTATTGTAAACAATGCAGTCATTTCACATGCTCAATCCCCTCAATCAGGTTTATTAAACTTGGCAGCAAATCAGTTTTTCTGGCTACTGTCTAAACGTAGCTAATGTTATTTTACATTAATAATGATTATCTTTAATTCTTGACATTTTATCCTATTGCATTGATACAGTACAAAAACTAACTCATCTTTAGTATTTCAGAAAAGAATATAAAACAGTTCATGAGATACCTAATATAAAAAGTATTCTCAGACAATGTTCTCTTTCATTAGAAAACATTTTTCTAGTTTCTCCATCTCTTTTACATTGTTGGGCAAAACAAATTGAGTGTGTAAAACATCCTAATTGAAGCAATTCCTTGTTGGCTTTCTTTGCTTTTTTAAATCTTCATTGTATTTGGTTGTTGTTATCCTTAAGCTGTACATGTGGATGCTATAAAATCCACTCTCTTTTAGCTTGGCTACAGTTTAAAAATGACTCTATTCTTTTATTTTTAAGGAAACAAATAACCAAGCAGGCATGCTAATTTACAGCAGTGCACCATTATACATTAATGCTCTTACCCATGTTCTCTCCCTGGAGTCTTTTTCATGTACCCAGTGTCTCTGCTAGCGTAATTGTAGGTTATGTGTTTCTCATCTCAACTGTAGTGTTTGATTAAGGGAAAGGCTTCTACTAGTCTTTCTTTTGCCACTCTACACAAACTAAAATAAACAAACCGTTTCTGTGTCTAGTTATTAGTACTCCCATTTGATCCAGTACCATGTTTATCCACAAGCTGTTGGAGTCAGTGGTCTAACTGTGATCTCAGTGTCAGGCAAAGCGCTGTTCCTTTCCCTGGCATTTCACTGGTGATGATTTGACTATTTTAACCATATTGTAGCTGCTTTTTTAGTCTTGAAAACATTTTATCTAATTGTGGTCTTTTTTTGTTTGTTTGTTTTGAATATAAATCCGTTGCTATGATGGGTAGAGTAGGATACATCTGTTATTAGGCCTTTGTATCCATATACTGTAGGATCCTACATGTGCTTGCTGCTGGCATCTAGACTTGTGTCATTTTTGCGCACATTAAGCAGCTGTGGTGATGTCATGGTGAAAGAGGTGGGCGATCTAAAGATGAGTGAGTTCATGTGCTCCATCTGGGCTATTCAATACGAGCAAGAGGGAAACAGAATATGAAGGAACAGCAAATAGTCCCATTGTCCCTCCCTCCCTCCCTCCCTCACACACACACACACACACACACACACAGGTAGCCATAATATAGGCATGGGCTGCTAGGTGTATGTATGTTTCTTTTTCTGTCCTGTGTGGGTACTGCTTCAGTGTGCTTTAGTGCACATTAAATAGTCATTTATAACACACAGTGTGGATTTAGTGTTAACGTCTTCCACATGGCAGTACATAATTTAGGCGTGCACGCTGTCCTCATTCTGTCATTCATGGATTCATCCTCTGCGAAGTGACGAGAGGAGTGACTTTAGATTTTTAATGACACACTGGATCTTTGTGAAGTGCAGGTCTGTCCACCAGCAAATTTATCAAACTAATTGGGCTGCAGTTCTGCATCTTTTAGTTTGAATTTAAATCCCTTTAGTCCGAACAGGTTGGATTTTTTCTAAAAAGAGGCTTTTAACCATTGTGCAATTCTGTCATATATTAAATCTGAACCTTAAATCTTTTAATGCAATGTCTGTTCAAAACAATCTGTGTATTCACAATTTTCCATTTTCCATTTACAGCACCTCACTTTCTCAACCACAGCTCCACACTCTGGGAATGTTAAACGGCTTTGTACCCCAGAAATTGTGCCAGTGTTGGCAGCTTCTGCCACAGTTTCTAGTTTATTCAATAAGAGGATAGTCTGTGCAAAGTGCCTATCAATGGCAGATTACTTAAAGAACCCACAGGGGTATAGGATTTCCATCCCAAACTAGGCCATTTGTTTGTGGATTTTGTGTGCGTGTGTGTGCTGTAGATGTGTTGCCCAGACTGATACGCTGTCTATCTCAGCACACAGGCTGTCTGTCTAGTCTATACTCTGTGGGTTTGATGATGATGATGTATGCATGTGAGAGACACAACACTGTCTTTGTCTGTTGCGCTGCTTAAGCTGCTTTGTGCCTGAATGCTCCACAGAGACCTTTGTCATCCTCTGAAACAAGCAAGGCCCATGTGTCTGCGTCGCTGTTTGCTGATGATCTGAAAACAAACAATAAAACGTTTTCAGACGGCACCCTGCTCATGCCGGGCATCGGTAAATACTTTTCATATTTGAGAGGGGTCTGGAAAAGTCTCTAACCAGCGGCCCACGCGCATGTCTTTTGAAATGCCACAGCTAAGCTCTGCTGCAGCAATGAATGACCACAGACAGCGAGACAGTGCCAGACAGATGCTCTGTTGTCCAAACAAAGAACAATATGTGAATAGAGTACAGTGAACAGCAACACAAACTGCTGAATAATACAAGTGTCTGAATGTGACACACAGTCTATTCAGTTAGTATTAGTATCATTACATGATGTTAACAAATTCATGGTCCCAGCGTGTCTGCGCACTGATTTTATTAACCTTCCCTTTCCAATGTCAAGCCTACTGTATGGTAATTATAGCTTCACAGTCCAATTACTGACAACAGTTTGATCAAGTATTTTGAATTTAATTTAGGCGAATTAAAGTGAACTGGATTAAACTTATTTCACAATATATATAAATTTGATTATATTCTTAAACACTTATGTTTTTGTGTGTGTGTTACAGGTGCCCAAGCAACCAAGAAGTCAGGTATCCCAGCCCCAAGAGAAACCACTTCAACCATAACAAGAGATCGCATCTCTCTGAGGGACCAGCTGAGGAACTCTTCCACTAAGAGGATGGTTTCTAGTGCCAGCACATCCAGCCTCTCCACCCTGGCAAAGCAGACGCGTAGTTCGACTAAATCTCGTGGAGATGCGGACGGCCAGGAGAAGGGCCTTCTGGAGTGCCAGGTGAAAGAGCTGCTGGCAGAGGCCAAGGCTAAAGACTTACAGATCAGCAATCTCAGGATGGAGTTGCAACGCTGCAAAAGTAAAGCCTACACTGCTTCCTCATCACCCTCATCCAACTCTGTGTCACGCCAAGAGTCTGCTGCGGAAGAAGAGGAGGGACAGGTGGCAGAGGCCCTTGTGCTGGTTGGGGAGCTGAGGGAGAAGAATGGGAAGTTTCAGAGAGAGCTGGCAGCCCTCAGGGAGGAGAACCAAGGTCTGAAGGAAAAGCTGCTTTGCTTGGAGGCATCTCCTCTCTCTCCTACAAACACCAGAAGCCCCTCAAAGCTGTTGCTGAATGGCCTGCCTTCAGAGTCCAACTCAGCTCCACACCAGGACAGTCCACCTTCTACTGCCAGCCCCCTCAAAACCTCTGTCTCCTCTAGCTCTGATGTCACCAAGGATTCACCCTCACCTGACTCCTCAGAGTTTGAGAAGATCCCATCACGTACAGAATCATTAAGCAGTGGTGTAAGTGGTGAAGCTGTTGCAGAGGGTGCAGTAACTAATGCAGGGGGACACGATGTATCAGTGCAGAGCCTAACAGAACAGATTCATAAGATGGAGGAGAGCCACCACAGCACCGCTGAGGAGCTGCAGGCAACTCTGCAGGAGCTGGCTGACCAGCAGCAAGTGGTGCAGGAGCTGACGGCTGAGAACGAGCGTCTGGCTGAGGAGAAGCGCCTCCTGCAGACCTCACTTCAACAGCAGAGAGAGCGTTTAGAGCTGCTGGCCCAGAAGAATGAGACACTGGCTGGCCGACTTCAAGAGCAAGCCCAGGCTCAGGCTAAGAGAGAGGAGGAGCTGGGCAGTCAAGGGCCTAGACTGGCCGAGCTGGAGCAGAGGTATGCCGAGCTGGTTGAGAGCTCACGGTTTGAGCGGGAGAAGCTGGTGGACATCCAACAGCAGCTGACAGGCAGCCTGCGGGCTCTGGAGGAGGAACACCAGGAGGCCCAGAGCCAGGTGCGCTGCTTTAGAGAAGAGATGGACAAGCTGCAGGCGCAGCTGGACAGAGAGCTGGAAGCCGGAGGTCAGGCAGCACAGTCTGCAGAAGAGCAGAGGGCAACAGCAGACTGCCTCAGACTGGAAAATAGTAGGCTGAAGGCGCAGGTGGACATAGAGAGGCAAAAGGTGGGTGAGCTGAAGGCCATGCAGAGTGCCAGCGACAGCACTGAGCTGCAGAGCTTGCTGAAGACGGCCCACGCTGAGAGAGACAGGCTGGAGGTGGAGCTGACAGAGCTGAGGCAGGAGCTGCTACAGGCCCAGGCTGAGACTGAGCATGTGCAAGCCACTATGTCCAAGGTAGGCAGGTGCAAGTTTACAGCCCCTGGGGTTTATAGTGCATAATTTATTGCACATTTGTTGGGTCTGCACTGTATATAAAGAATGAAAATATGAAGGAACATTGAGATTTGCTGTTTAAGGAAGAACACATTAGTCAGAACACCACCAAAGGCATTAAATACTATTTATGCTTGTTTGGAGCCAAATGTTGTCACCAAAGATTCATGAGTCTATTTAAAACTGTCTCTGCACAGTTCAGACATTTTTCACTTGCTTGCTTCCATTGTGTTTAACTAACTGGTCTGTGTGCAAACCAGGACTAGGATGTGACTTCATGTTTAAAAGATTTTTTAGATTAGTGAACTCATTAGTTGTGTTGTGTTCGACGAACAATGTCTCCATCCATTTACTGTAAACTATGAAAAAGCAAAGCATTCAGTTCACTTGTTGAGAAACAGTTAATTGATTATTGTTCAGATACTGAACTTGCAACTCGTGCAAAAATGAAATGCTTCAATGACTTGTCTGGTAATAGCCATGTCACCGGTGTAGCAGTTGCTAATGATTAAAAAATGTGAGTCAGATGGATGACGATGATATTTTTCATAATTCTTGGCTCAGTCACGTCCACAATCGTCTGAACATGAGCATTAAACAGGGTTCGCAGCTGGTATTGGGGACATTTCTTCACAGCGCACGAACTCATGTTCACTCAAATTATTGTCATATGTTTCTCAGTAGTGCCTTTGGTTTTCCCCTGCAACACCACAAACCTCAAAAAGGCTGAAACAGTGTGGCTTTGGGGTCATGTTGGTGATGTTCTCCAAAGTGAGGTGTGTCACCAGTTTAGTCATGAGCTTTAGTGATGTCATCGCTGTTGGACTGTGACTGTGGTGCCAGCAGTGAGGCTGGTCCACCAGTGTGTGACCGCCAGAGTCACGTTACTGTCCTCTGCCACATGGGTGTGAGGGTGAAGCCAATTCCTAACTTTACTCTCGAACTTCCTAAGTTAGACCGACGGTGTTGTTTCTGGGGATGACAGAAATCCTCACGGCACACTGACTTCAGCCTCAGTGTTATTCAATAGTTGGAGCAAAGAACACAGTGATGCAGTCCAATATAATCCAGGCTGACCTCTTATATCCATGAGTCACCATGCATGTCTCCTGTTTACACTGTGGCCAATTAGGCATTGGCCAGACTTTGTTAAGGACCAACTGCCAGTATATGATTACCAACCCTTATTTCTCTTACTGTGTGATTTTTTTTTCCTAAGTGCAAAAAACAGAACTTATTTAGTGACGTGTCAATTCAAGTAATTTTTATTTATATAGCTCAATATCTCATATAACAAATTTGCCTCAGGGGGCTTTACAATCTGTACAGCAGTGTAACATCCTCTGTTCTTAGACCCTTGATTCAAATAAAGAGGAAACTAGAGCAAAAAAATCTATTGTTTGAGCACCAACATCGCGTTGCACTAATATGTAGTAGTCATCTGTCAATATATCAATATGTAGTCAGTTAGACTCACTTTGGTTCATTAATACATTTTATTGCTCAATAGAGTTTGTTTTCATGATTTCTCTGAAAGACATTTAGCCTCTTCATTTACATATTGTTTACAGGTTTCCACACACATTGCCGTCATAGACACCACAAAATGTTTTCAACATCTTGTATCTAATTTAACTAATTTAAAAGACAAAGATGTAGAAAAGCACCACCAAGATTGAATGGAAACCCTGCACCACAAGAATGTCTGGAAGATATCATAAATTATCCTATCTTGAGCCAAAGGTGACCTAAGTGCTTCCATCTAATTAGCACAGTGACAGCCAGCAATTTCTTTTCCATGAAACATTGCCTCTTTGTTTTAACCCACTTCTGTACATAATCTCACAAATGCACACATATATACAGGTGGAGGCCAAATGCCAGCAGGTTCAGGAGCGAGCAGAGAGGAGGGAGCAGGAGCTCAGCAGCCGGGTGAGTTCCTTGGAGGAGGCCGGGATCCAGACTGAGAACCAGGTGAAAGAGATGAAGGAGACTATCTTTGAACTGGAGGACCAGGTGGAGCAACAGAGGGCCGTCAACCTACACACCAACCAAGCCGTCCTCGACATGGAGAGTATGTTTTTTTCACTGGCCGATCAGTTCTCTGTGACGCCATGTAAATCTAATGGAATTAATCAGTGACTAAAGCACAAGACTTTCAAGTCTTTGTTTCAACTTTGAGTTATTATCTTTGGGAATGAGACTTCCTGCCCTCCCATGGTTTTATGGTGCTGAACTGCATTGCATTATACTGAGAGGTGTTTCCAATACTTGCCTTAATACTATGCCTCCAAAATGACCACAATGTTAAATTAATACCTCATTGAGTCACAGTTCCAACAAAAACTGGTTATAGCCTTCATGAAGGTGTATAAGTATGTCACAGTAAGTATGGCACATCTGTCTCTTCCTGTTAGTGCAGTGGATACATCGTATTTACACAGTGATGGCAGATGAGATTGGCCTGATAATGATATTACAATTGCAGTGATGAGAAACATTTCTAAAATAATGTAATACTCTGCATAAATAACTGTTACTTTTATATGAACATTTATGCCATAGATGTGTCTGCTGTATCCCTACTACACTGCTGTGTAGTGGTAAATGTTGTACTTGACAGGTGTGATTTTGCCAAAAGTTATACCTGACAGAGTTTGGAAGGAGTTCTCAAAAACTTTGAATTTGTCATCGCAGATTTTGTCAAAAAGCTGGAGGAGCAGAAAGCTGAAGCAGAGCGACACCTCAAAGTTTTTAGTAGACAGATGAAGGTAAGAAGCTTCAATATGAGAACCAATAAAGCTCATTTATCATCTCTTTCTACAATTAAATGAAAACAAAACAAAATGCCCTAAAAATGAAATGTGCTACTGCGGGCAGAACTTACTGTGACATAGAAGCAGTGAATTTATCCAACCTACCAAAGGTTTGATGCCCTTGTCTGGTATAAAAAATGAATTAACCACAGCTACTATGCTCTTTACTCAATACTTTTGGAAGGAGTGTCACTTTAAGGTTAGGATAATGTTCTAGTGCTGGTATTCGTTTTTTCCTTGTGTTTTTGCCAAAATGTTTGACCTTTGAGTCATCTGGCCACCGAGTATTGTTCCAGCAGAGCAGAGCAGGGCTGTTCAGACAGGCAACTATGTATTTAGATGGAGATTGTCTCCATGGTATTATTCTACGCATATCACTTCCGTTTAGAGCTTTTTTCTTTAAAACAGGCATTAAGTGCACCAGACACATAGTGACAGTGTCTTTGTCACCTCCTTGACATTAAGTGCTTAATCAGCGATCCTTGAAACCTGCGCTTTTTGTTTTTGTTTTTACATTTATCTACAAAGTACTGATATTATTATTTTTTTATTATTATTATTTATTACTTATTATTTACTACTTACTTATTTTGAGTGTTACCTGCTACAAACCAAAGAGCATCTCTGCCTCCCTTCTGTGGTTTTCTCATGTTTTTATTCAGTAGACGCAACATTTAGATTGTGATAGAGCAGGATGCATCTCACACATATCCAAATGTCACTGATAGTCATTATCCTAGTTACCATTTAGTTTTTTTGGCCTAACCATAATTTCAAAAATTTTAATACCACATTTTAGGACCAATTAATGCTGACATCCAACTAAATCTAAATTTTTCACATTTGATGATTATTTCTGTTTTCATATTTGTATCCACCTGCACATATCTTGTTTGTGCTTTAAGGATGAGAAAGAGGAGTGGCGTCGGTTCCAGGCGGACCTGCAGACCGCAGTTGTGGTGGCCAATGACATAAAGGTGGAAGCTCAACAGGAGCTGCGTACGCTCAGGAGGCAGCTGCAGGAGGAGCAGGATCGCAGTGCAAAGCTTTCCGCAGACCTAGAGGCGCTGCAGGGAGTCAGGTACCATCTCCACCTTACTCCACGTTTTCAGTGCCTCCCAAACTTCCCCTTTTTTTTTAGCATCGGGCTGTTCCTTTCACTCTGAACCACAATGTGGATATGAGATACCTGCCAGAGTCTTGCCATATCCCCATCTACTCATGTTTTATACATATACAATACAAACAATAATATTATTATAATTTCATTTCCCAAGAGTCTCTTGCTTAAGAGGTTTCCCAAAATTCCTATCTGGGATCAAAGTAGGATGAAATATAATATTTGCCAAAATGCATTTAGTATAGACATATTTAGTTTTTAACTTGTGACTTCACAAGATTAAACCTTTTGGAGTTTCAGTGTTTAGGTTCTTGGGATTTGGCAGACTCTGTTGGTAAATTAGCAGTCTCCTGCAGTATTTTCCTCTGTATATTCTACTCCTTTAAGCTGCTGCCATCTCTGTCTCCCTCTTCCACACTGACCACTGCTCTTTAGTGCCACCCAAACACTCCACATAAAACTACAGTATATTGATTAGAGATTATTATTACACGAGAAGGCAGAAGTGGTGCCAGATCTGATCTATACACAGATGATGCTTTGATACAAGTGTGACAATGCAGCACTGAAGCCAGTTTAACACTGTCCTCACTGCACTTTTCCACGCCAATATGTGATGCTATTTAAGATTTCATGTAGTGTTGTTGCACTGTGGCCATGCAGTAATGTGACTGATGTATTTTTAAAGAGCGTTGCATTGATTTGTGTGTGAGTATACTATATATCAGTGTGTTTGAGCGTGCAAATGCCACAGTGTGTTTGACAGTCTTGTCCGATTTCATATTCTCATGCCAAGTCAAAAAGTCTGTTTAGATTCGCTACTGTATAGCGCTCTGTTTATCTGTGTGGCCTGTCATTATAAGATCCTTTTAAGCAAGCAAATTATTTCTGAATAATTTCTTAACATTTTCAGTTATACTATAAGATCTAGCAAACTTTAGCATAGAAAAAAAACAGTAAAAATAGTGATATAGTCTTTTGCTCAAATTTCGTACAGCCTTCGTGATTATCGTACGTTACATTACTGGTTTTAGGCCGTAGCTAAATGAGACAACTTTCCACAAGATTAGCTGTTACGCTGCGTCCGCTCCCCACCTCCAGCAGCTCCCTGTGATGACTCTGTCAAAGATGTCCTTCTGACAAGGCTCCTTATGTAAAGTCCAGGTGAGTTCCCTGCCCTGCCAGCCCTCTCTCAGCCAGCCTGCCTCTCCCTGCCTTGTGTGCTGCTGCTGTTCACTGACCTTCCTGTCTGTGTTTGGCTTCATGTTGCTGCTTTAGCCTGTCTGACTCTTTTTGTCTTTCCATATGCTGGCTGACTGCACCATCAGGACTATCTTTCCTTTTTGGTTTGCTTTGCTTTGCCTGGTTCTTTAAACCTGTCGTTCAAATAGATGTATCTGGTGCCACCTGCTGTTCTTTGAATGAATAACCCTCCTACTTTTTTGATTAAGTAGCAGGATGGTCTGCACGGCATGACTGGATTAAACCCATGCTATGCATCATCTGCTTCAGATACATTTGCATAGTGTCTTCATCACCGGGTGATTTAGTCATAATTGACATTATGAGTGACCTTATTAATCCTCTGAGGTATGCATGGAGTTTTAAAAAGTCCAGAAGTGGTCAGAGGTCGGCTTTTTAAAATAAAGATTTTACAAAACTGTAAGGTCTCTAGTATTTCTGCACATGTACAATGTGAGTATCATGATGATTATACTGCACATGTAAACATTACAGCAGGTAGTTTATCTTCTGTCTTCTTTTTCTTTTTCAGAATAAGCACCGGAGCCACTTTTGATACCAAGACAGCAGTAGAAGGGCACTAGAGATGAGCCCCCCACCTCAGCACCATGTGAAGACAGTGTTATTGTTGCACTTATTAAACCTTCTGTGTAATTAAAAATGAAATGTGGTAAATCAGTCTCATTCTAGGGCACAGTGACCAATGGAAATGCAGTACACAAACAGTCTTGTGACGCAGAGTCTGGCTTCCATGTCTTTTAAGTTTTGGAACCTTCTAAATAATAATACTGTATTTTTATTTCCCAATGAATGTACTGTTTATGTTTGCAATTTTCTTGACTTGTGTTGAGGAAATGTCAAATGTTTGAGAGACTCTCCTTTTTATACTGTGCGAAGCTGCTTTGTGCCTTTTTAGAAAGTTGAAAGTAGAAGGATGGTAGAGGGTACATAATTTGTTACAAAAGCAAAATGAAATTATTTCAAGGCAAGAGCAACACAGCAAAACTGAAAGTCTAGTTGATATTCAAAAACTAGGTGGTTATTGGTTTTTGTGCTGGACCTCACACTGACTTTTCTATATCAGTCAGATTTGCTTCACGTTGACCTTTTTTTAAAATGTACTTTAAAACTTGACGTTTGCAGTATGATCTGTAAGAAACTTACAATTTTTCTCAATCGCTTAAGCACATTTTCTGAAACACTGTAGGGGTTCTCAAAACACATATGAGCAATCACTATAGTATTTTATTCTGAGCAACACAGTCTCAACAGTCTATTCACATGTTTATCAACATCAGTGGTAAGAAACATAAATACACAAACATTAATTAATTAAACATTAATACAAAACATAAAATACAAAAAAGAAAGTAAACAAAAAAGTCTCATTACAACAAATGTATGTAAATTAAAAAATATGTAAATACCCTCCAAATAAGTCCTCACAACAACACAGTCTTCCCTGTGCGTCTATGCCCATCTCTTCCTCTGACACATACACAATACTTTTTGTCCTTCTATCTGACAGTTACAGAGATCAATAGGAAAAGCACTTTAATTCATTTTAAACATTTTAAAGAGATTTATACATTTGACGTCAATATGAAAGCAATAGGACATGCATACACTGTTGTGAGAAATGTGGATTTGTAAATTGCACACTGTGTTTTGAGAATTTCTTCTCAGCAACTGAGAAAACCTGTAAGTTTGATCTTTGGTCATGCAGTTGGAATAAAACTGAATGCAGTGTCATATTTTCCCATTAGGTGGCGCTACAGAACACACAATTACCATAAACGGGTGACATCCATGTGGACGTACTGGTATCATCTGCTCTGTTACTGTATGTATGTATATGTATTGTTTATGAATGCTTTATTGCTTTTTAATTTACAGAGTAATTCATAGAATTAGTTCTTTCTGCCAGGTGAAATAACCAGGTCACTTCTGATGTGTCATGCTGGCAGATTCAGAGTGCTGCCAAAATTAAATTTTAGCAATGCCACAAACACAAACAGCTGTACCTCAAAGTCATTTTTGTACTCTCCATACGTACCAAAAAGATGATGGTCCATGTTAACACAAAGACCAAGAAGACTGTGCTACAGGTTCCTCAAAAGGATTATTTTTCCCTTAAAGCATCACTGTCAAATGATCAGTGGAACTCACTTTGATTCCACTTTTTTTTATAACGTTACTGACATGTTACTATAGAAACAGGGAGCGCTGATACTTCGTCCCTATTGACCAGTTTTGAATCACTATATCAAACATATTTAGAGGTTTCTTCAACATACGTTTTACTGTATCTGATCTTCAACTTCTGTAATGAGATGTCAGCCGTCAAGTGTTTGATTTATTTCATCTTTGAGCCAAACTCTTCATACATTATATAATAAACCATACTAGTAGTAGTATAATGGCATATAGTTTCAGGATCTCAGGTTCTACTTAAAGTCCTGTTTTTATCAGAGATATTCAATTTGTGCATTTCTATTAAAAGCCATATTGTTCTACCAGAGAATAAGGTACCGGTGCTCAAAATTCAACATTTGGATACTGCCAAAAAATACCATATAGGAAAATATTAAATAGCTGTTAATTTATTCTGCAAAGAGAGACTTAGAAGGACTTGTGACTGGTTTTATGTCTGTGAAAGAATACATACGTGTATTGTATGTCTGACTGTTGTTCATTAGGTAAATGAATAAACAAATTACACCAGTACAGCTTGTTGTGATTGTGTATCTTCGTCAAGTCAACATTCTGTGAAGGTGAGTAGAGTGCAATGTTTAAGAAATGCCTCACTTGTCATTCATTCCTCATCTATCACTGATAAAGACACTCCAAATACTCCATAGCCCAGAGTCCAATGTTCACCAGGGGTAATGGACAGAAAGTATCCCGATGATTCGACTGCTCAGATTTTGTGTTCCCTATTTAGATCTTCAAATATTGACAGATCTTTAGTTCAAACTATGATCACATGATCTTGTGTATACACTGAGCAAGGAGCCTTCATTCTTATCTCAGCAGGTAATCTTGTAAAATAAGCAGTAAAGTGAATCCGGTTCATAAATGTCAGATTCTCCTCTCCGCAGTGTGTGTGTATTGTATGTCTCTCTACACAGCAACTCTGTTCATTGTGTTTGTCAGGTCCCAAGGTGAAGAGGTGAAAGTGTCTGACTCCGATAACAGCCGCCACTGGTGCGGCATCTCCATGATCCCGACCACACCCACTGACGCCAGCGGAGATGCCGACTCGGAGCCAGGAGCTACTGTCAAATCCCTCATTAAGTCCTTTGATACTGTTGGACAGAGTGAGCACTTCAACACACACACACACACAGACAGGGAATCCCTCTGCAGCAATGTAACTATAGAGGAGAACAGCTGGTGTGAATGTCTGTAATTTCTCCTATCTCTGAGTTATGTGCAGTTGTGTGGGACTTTGTGGCCTGAGCTGACCTCAGGCACGTTGGAACAGTTTTTTCTTTGTCTGCTAACAATCACTTGTGACACATGAACAACTGATGTTGGATAAATCTGTGACTGATGAGGAGACATTTTCCTTTTTGTTACAGCAGCACTGTGGAAAACTTTGTCACATTTTCTGAAGAATGTCTCAGCAACATCAGCTTGTATCATAGCACACTCCTGATCCTAGCGTGTTTAAACCATAACAGTGAATGTGACATGACAAGAGCTGGTTTCAACACCAGTCACAGTAAAATATATTTTCCGTTTTTTGTCATACAAATACATTTTTGCACAGAAGAACGGTTGATTTTGTGGATTTTGTCTCCCATCACGTTCGTCAGTTTGAACAGGAGGAATAATTATGGCAAGAAAAAAAAACTTTACTTTGTAAACTGAGGTCTCTGAATCAATGTGATAATTATCTATTAATATATAAAAAAATATATGTGAGGCTCTTTTGAAACTGTAACCAATTTTCATATTTTCGGGTCTTTCAGATGGACCAGCTCACACAATTCAAATGCACTCCTCACCGAGAAGCCCGCTGAGTGGGATCCCTGTACGCACAGCACCGGCTGCTGCCGTCTCCCCTATCCAGGTTTACATGAGGATATTTTACCTTTAAACATTAAAAAGACTTCCTGTAAGTGAAAAGCTTTGAGATTCTGATGTGATGTGACCCCACTTCTGTTTTCTGTTCTTTTAGAGACACTCATACATAAAGCCCCTATCAAAGACTTTGGAAAAAAGAATCAATCATGGAGAATTCTCTCATCATCATGGTATGTACCACACGGATGATTTTAAATAATAGATGTGGTGTTTGAATACCATCCGTATACATCCTTGGACATTTGAACAGCTGACGGGAGCTGGCGGAGAGAGAATAGGATGTTTGCTTCTCTATCTCTCATCTGTTGTCTGTCTGTGTCTGTTTGTACAAGGGCAGGGCTGAGCTCTACACACACGCACACACACAGAGCGGACAGGATGAAATGGACTTTAGGTTTTACAGTACGAGCAACTTAACAAACAACTGAAGCAGGACATAAACTTAAATATGACACTTTTGACTCGCTCCCCTCTCATCCGCAGCCAATTTTCCAGCTATACAGAAGTTGTTATGCTAATAATGAACGGTCATTCACTGTATGAAACGGCACCAGCCTGCCACCCGCAGCAGTGAGTCTGACCAGCAGCAGCAGCAGAGGGAGGACAGAGGAGGAATGATGCCACTGAGCTGTTAACCAGTTCATTATTAAATATAGCTTCATAAAGTATATTATCCTTGCATTTCTGACACATCTTCACATTTACATTCTTTAATCCCTCAGATAAGTTGCCAGGCTGTGGGGAAGACATGAAACCAACCAGCCTTATGAGGAAGAGCCCTTCCCTTGAGTCTGTAATCAAAACTCCCGCCTCTCTCGGCAGCCGAACAGCATCCTTCAGCTACAACCGAGCCAACAGCAAGCTCAGGTGTGTTTCCACTTTTTCACACTTTTTGTCTGATAATTCTGTGAAATAACTTCACTTAATACATATGCAAACATGCTCTGACCAACAGCACTGCAACAAAACAGACATGTTGACAAGTATATTTTGTCTAATATTACAACTTATAAATAAATACAACTCCAGGATTCAGAATAGACAGGACACAAACATCAGTGATCTGGAAACTAAAGAACCTGTCTGTCCAGCCCCACCTCTTTATCCTCCTCTGAGCTGTCTGCTCTTCATCATCATGATTTACAAAAGTGCCATTTTCAAAGATTACACACATTTACACAACCACAAAGATAATTTTCACTGTATTCTTTCTCTGTATTACCGTGTTTGATATGCAATAAGGGATATGATACAGCTGCTATATCACTACTGATATGCATGTGTACATTACATTCTGCTTCCAGCCTAGCGGTGCCTCAAACAGGAAAAATAATGAGTTTAACAGCAGAGCTGCTGTGACGTGTGAAATGTTTACCATACTCAGAGCAATGACCGTGTCTCATAGTCTTCCCATGGCCTCCAATCCAACACAAACCCCCCTGGGGAAGGTCTAATCCCTGGGGATTAGACCTTCTGAACAACACTGCAGTTAGAGCGACTGATTCAACCAATCACTTATACCACTTGTAATTTCCTTTAAGTCCTCCTTGTGTTTTAGAAGGTAAACATTTGCACGTGCGCCTGTAGACCTACAACAGGAAAATTAATAGAGAGGCAAATAAAAATTGTGCTAAAGCTTTCTCACACTGAAAGCTAGACTGAACATGCTGAACAGTATATAACTGGCTGCACTCCAAAGTAATCTTAAACCAACTCCGGACTAATAATCTTAGAATATTATTCTCTGAGGTACATTAAAGATTAGGACATTTAGAAAATTAAACCAACTATTACATTGCATTTTCTTTTTCCATTTAGTTATTTATTTATTCATTTTTCAAAGTTGTTTTTTTTGTCCGGGACAAATATTACTTAATCAAACACAATCCTTATCTGCTAAAATAGTTTTAGCATCCAGAAATAACTATGAGACATAACAAAAGTATTATATGCGGCTAAAACATCAGCGTGTCCCAATCCAAATATTTATTAAGCTTATTTCAGGTGCATTTAAGTGTGGGTGTAAACATTTTCATCAAACTGGAACTGTCCCTCTCTCCCTCCCTCTGTGATTGCTCTTTGTATTTCCCTGATGACAGTGTGGAAAGAAAGGACCCTTTGGCTGCACTGGCGCGGGAGTATGGTGGATCTAAAAGAAACGCTCTACTGAAGTGGTGCCAGAAGAAAACAGAGGGCTATCCGGTATGGATCACAGGCCAGAGACCTCTGTCACATACAAGTCAGGCTCCATTACTTTCACCTCCTGCTTTTCTCAACATCTTTGTCTAGCAGTTTTAGTTTAGTCTCACACTCTTCAGGCTTTCATTTAAAAGTGAGATGACAGCTCCCACCCACCCGTTTTATATTGAAGGGATGCAGTATTATTTGTTGTAGGCCCTCAGGTATTAGGTATCAGGTTATTGATTTTTCTTCACGGAGGTGTGACACATTACTGTGTTTGCAGGCACACTGTTCACCCACCTGTCATCTCACTGAGTCACTGTGGCACAGACGTAATGGAAACTATGAAGCAAACCACTCACTGTTACAGATGTGCTGGATTTATGCATACGTGTTTTTATACAGCCTTCCTTGTTTTTTCTGCATGTCTCTATGTGTATGCATTGTTATTGCGATGTGTTCCCATCTGTGTTTTCTATGTTCATGGAGCCAAATACTAACAATCACCTGGTTTAGCCACCCCCTTAAAACCCAGTATAATTAGCCCATTAAACCTACGTAGTCGGATTAAAGATTTGCCTATGTAATCACCATGTTTGTGTGCCAGCATGCCAGTTAGCTAATGCAAAAATCTTAGCAGCAGGCAGACTGGTAACCTGCCCATTGGATGAGTTATCAAATCAATAGTTCCTATTTCATAAACAGCTCAGTGAACTTTGAGACACCCTTCTGTCGTCTGAGGTCGGGTGTTTGATGGTCACACGGCACATGTGTTGGTAAAACACACACAGCCGATCCTCTGTGATGGAAACATCTGACCAGATGAGATAAAATTGCTGGTGACCAATAGACAATCTGATGGTCTGTCTGATAAATTGCTGGAGCAGCAGGAATGTATTTAAAGTAAATGAAAGGTCAGTACCATATCATACATACACACCATGTCCACCACCAGGTGGGTGCTTGTGGAAAAGCAATCATAATACAACTTTTAATAAAAAACAATCAAATGAAACCTGAGACAATTGATAATGAACGTAGTTACATTTGTAGATAGACGAAACGAGCAGTATACAAATGTAAGTTTATTAAATCAAGTTTTTTTATGAAGGGATTAAAGAACAAAGTCAGCTGGTCTGATGTCTACACCCATCTCTGCCGCGTCCTTGGTGAGAGCACCAGCTAAAGATTAAAATGAAATGAACTTCTGTTGAATAGTAACCGCACAGGAACTGCAAATCTCAGTTCAGTCCGGGACAGTCAGGTCCAGCAACATGAAACCCTTAATGTAGCCTCATTCCCATCGGTCTGGATTTAACTATAGAACCTATGATCCGCTCTCACAAAGGGCTTAGCAACACAGTGTGATTATTTGTGATTATTATCAGGAATGCAGTAAGAAGATTTGGCTACTAGTTTCAGTCTGCGGCATAATCAGCTCCCTCCAGGAGTAACTGTTCTGGATTGGAGCTGTGATCCTTCGTGTTTGTGCATTTTCTCCATGTGCGCCATGTGCCTGACTTGTAATCGTATTCATTCACAGACTATTAGGCACCTTAAAATATCTATTTTTAGAACAAGTGACTGCCCTATACTGTATTTTCTTAAGAGTGTCTGATGAATATCTTTTTCCAGAGTGGCAGCTTTTCAAACTTTTTATCTAAAGGAAAATAAAGAAAACAAAGCATTTACAGACCTGTTTATTAGATCGTGTTTCCAAGGAAGTTTTTCTTTAATTTATGGAATTCCACTACCACAGAGATTTCAGTTTCCGAGGATGTGGCAAGGATATGGGTTGTATGTTTGCGTATGTGACGTTTGTGCATCAGTTACAGTAAATGGAGCCCGGTTGAGTACTTACTGTACGTGACTACTGGCCACATTTTACGTCGAGCAGAGCGAAAAGGTTACTTGGGAGATGTTGAACATGTGTGGTGAAAGGTCAGCCTGTTACAGTGTCATGAAGTTTCTGTCCCCACCAAGCCACCAATTACAGGTCTAATGCCCAGAGAGAGTGACTGATCTGTCACACAGTTTGTCCAGTACAGCGAAGACGCAGAGACCGTAACGATCCCCCGAAAGACAACCATATCCATAATGCTCGCTTTTTCTTTCTCTCTCTCTGCCTTGCGTGTGTTCAGCTCTGATAAAGGTTAGTGAGGTTCAGTGTTATCGACACATCCTCATGCACTTTGCAGTCCCTCTCCTCTCTGCTGTAGACTAAGGTCAATAAGGTAATAACTCAACACTAATTGCCTCTTTAGTATAGAGTCGCTCATTTGCAATTTATGTTTGGCCTCTTCAGGCTGCATAATTAATGATCACTTTGAAGAGGCGGCTTTGACCATCACTGTTCACTTTCCATCCTCTCTCTCTCTCTCTGTCCAAACGGGGGAATCAACAAGCTCTTATATCATGTTCATCTGCCAGCGCGGAGCCAGAAAAGCTGTGTGAGATGAGAACAGCGCCGATAGAGAAGGTTAGCCCCGTGCCAGCTGTTATTATAGTCCTATTGTTAGCAGACCTTTTAGTCAAACAGCAGCCTAATTAAAGTGGCACAGAAAACAAATAGCTGCCAAGGGCACAGTAAATCTGTGCCATACACAAGGATTATGACACACTTAGCCAATCAATAAAGGAACAAGAGACATGTGTGCCTGTGGTTATCACAGGAGGAGTGAGATGAGAGCACAGTGTAGTAGGGTGTGGTGTGCTACAGGAACTCGATACCATGGCCTACGTGTCTTTAATCATTCATTTGATTGTGTGTGTGAGTCTATGTGTGTGTAGGTGGGTCTGACGTACCTGATCTCTGGACAGACTGTGACAGCCAACACCACTACAGAAAGAAAAGGGAAAACATGTCAAATGAGATGCATGCAAACACTCACACAACAGTAGGTTGGCCATGCTATCACCATGGAGATGAGCCCTTGATCCCCTAGGGAGAATGTTGTGTTTCTCCATATAGCCCGGTATGGAGAGCAGTTAAATACCTGACCTGTGTTAAATTCTCAGCAGAGGATGAGATGTGAGCCCAGACAGACTCAGTCACACCTCAAATGTCAGTTTCTGGGAAGTAAAGATCGATCCGTGAAGACCTTAAGCTGGCTCTGATTGACTCTGCCCTGTGGGAGAGGCTGAAGAGGCCTTTCACAGGAAATTAGTATTCACAAGGGACCTTGTGCACGTGCATTAGAGCATGTCTGAAGCTGGTGGCTTTGTGTCTGTAGCTGTTGTTTACATCTCTGTGAGTTTTTTGCGCCATTCATCTCTAAGTCTTTACTGTTTGATTGGACAACAAGGGCTGCAATCACAAAGCGACCTGGATCATATTCACGTCTAATTTTGAAGTTTTTGATAGAAAGATGTCCTGCTGTGCTTCAGGTTTAACAGTTCTGCCCATTTCATCACTATTGGTCTGTCATTCTCAGTGAAGTAAAGACTTTCTTGAACGTCTGGTGGCCTGAAACACTCTAGCCTCCCACTGTATATTTATCAGGCTCTTTCATGTCTTAATTTAGGATCACTCCGGACACTTTTTAAACTTTTTTTCCCCCTCTCAATTAACCATAGAAGCCAAACAAAAATAAATGCTGTATTTGTTCAAGAGGGGAACAATGAGCAGGCTCTGAACGTTAGGCTCAGCTGGGTCTGACAGAGCACAGTTCATCCGGCCTTGTCTGGGAAACTCACACACACACACACACACACACACACACACAAAGCCATTGAAGAGACAGGAATGGACCCCCAGACGAGGGAGGGATGGAGGTCTGACATCGAGGAGGGGGAGAGGGTAGAAATTCAAATGGTAACCATTACTGAAAGCTCTAATAATGTAGGATTAACAGTGGTGCGAGCGACTTCATCGGTGTAAAAAAAACATACCGTAGTAGAGGGCTCATATCATATATATATATATATATATATATGTACACATTTATATGTATAACAATAGATGGAAATGCAGTGCTGCTTAATTAGGAACACCATGCCATTTTCAGAAACATGCTTGTTTACATATCAAATTAGAAAACTAATTTCCAGTACAGCCAGAGGTCCGATTGTGTTAAGCTTAGCTCAGCAAAAACAATAGCGGCATTATAAGAAAAGACGGTTTTAAAAACAATGCAGCCACATAGACATAAAATTAGAAGGACACATTGAGCCCAAACTCTGTGACAATCTCTTTTATATCATCTTATCTCGTCCCGTGTGCAGAATGGGTCCATTAATCGTATGTAGAGACAGACTGAATGAGAGCAGGACTCCCCAGCTCCACCAGCTCTGTGACCTTCGCTGTTGTCTTTATCTTGCCTGGACTTTCAGCCTGTCATTGCTCATGACTATGATTCATTGCGGGGTCCATTAGGTCGCTCTCCACTCTTTCCTGTCTCCGTTGTTCTTTGCCTTTTCATTTCAAACTTTCTTTTCTTATTCTCAGTTGTTTGTCTTCTTGTTGCTCCATTCGTTCAATCCCGGAGAGAGATTCTCTGACAGGAAATATACGGAGCTCATCACTCAGAAAACTCTCTCAGCCTTGATGTCTCCTGCTTTCAACCGTTGGCTAATGGCTTTTTAACAAACTGTGTGTGCGTGTCAGTTATCCTCTATCCCTGCCTGCTCACTGTGTGTTGTGTTGTGCTTTGCCGTTGTTCTTGCTCCGTTTAATATTGCAATAATGGCACTTGAGTATCATGTGTCGTGAAACAGCAGTGGGGCTGTACTCCATGCTACTGGACTTGGTACCAGTCCAGTAGCATTTACATGTAGCTGCTGAGAGCACACACACTTACCTTGTATTTCTATACACAGTGTTAAAATATTGTCTCTGTGGTGTTTAGTGCCTGGCTCGTGTCCAGCTCATGTGTGAATTCAGTTTCTAAATGGTTCACAGGATATAGAATATGTTTTCCACGCTGGATGTGACATGTCCTTGGCCCTTAATGTCCTTTTGCAGCAGTTACTCCGGATGATCACATGAAGGGTTGAAATGATTAGTCGGTTGACAGAACAGTTTTGATAATAGATTGAAATCGAAGTTTCAACAAAAACAGCATCTCCACTTCTTTTCTCTATTTTGTATAATTGTAAATTGAATATTGTTGATTGTTAGTTGGACAACAACAAGTGATTTAAAGACAACACCTTTGGCTCTGGGAAGCATTATTTTAATTAATATTAATATTTCTGTGAATTCTGTGAAATCATTATATTATATCAAGTTTCCACCATTTTTCAAATAAGCCTTGTTATTAAAAAATGGTGTTTTAGAATGAAAGAACAGCTGTGTGTGTGTGTGTATGTGTATGTGTGTGTGTGTGTGTGTGTGTGTGTGTGTGTGTGACAGACAGTTAGAGTGTTTGTTACCTAATTTAAACGTATTGATGCTATAATAGATCATATCTGCTTTCACTTGGCTGCAGGCCAAACACACGCAGATTAACTTGATGTTCTTTCCTTTTTTCTCTCTCTGTTCAGTCCTCTCTTTGTACAATCTGCAGCTTCTCTCTCATACTCTCTTTCTCTGAGCCCTAAAAAGCGACGGCTCTGCCTTTTGTGCCGAGCGAGACGCTTCCTGCCGCTTGATGCTGTGTTTGCTTTTCTGAGCCGGCTCCCAGAGAGCTGTTGTTGTCCACTGCTGTTTTAGCATTCATGTCTCTCGCTCTTTTCCTACCCTGAACTACCCCCATCCCCCTCCTCTTCTTTCTCTCCCACCCTGAACTCGAACATACCTACTGGCCCTGGCCTAGATTTGGACGTGCTCTCCTCAGACCACCCCCGACACACGCACACACACACACACACACACACACGGATATATAAACTGCCCTCTGCAATCTCTCTTATCAGCTTATTTGTCATTGTCTCTCTTGGTCTCCGGTGTCTCTGGGTTCTAATTAACCTATTATCTATTATTGTGTGTGTTAATGTGCACATACATCACACACACACACACACACACACACACACACAAAGTCCTACTAGTGCTGCTGAGCCAGCTAAGAGACAGAAGGGGGGAGTTATGAGAGGAATTTGGGCTGACATGACTGCACAGGTCTGCCCTCCAGACATAACAGGCAGGCAGTAACTGATGGAGAGGAGACTTGTGCATGAAGCCACTCTCACTTTCAGCCTCTGTTACCATGTTCACCACTTTACTTTTAGCCTGTTAGCATGCTATCATTTGCTAATTAGCACTGAAATGTACATACAGCTGAGGCTAACGGGAAGTATTGGACAAATTTAGTTTGAGTTGATGATGATTCCCGATGAAAGGTCAGGATCACTGAAGTTGTAGGGATTGGATGGTAATCCACCAAACAGCTGTCGAGACGTTTTACTGAAAAGAAAAACCTCAAGGTGGCGCTAGGGATCACCAAAATCAGTAGGATTCACCTTCTGGTGTCCATGAATGTCTGCATGAAATATCATGGCAATCCATTAAATGTTTGCCAGTCAGTCTGGACCAAAATGTCCTTAGAGCCACCACGTGGCTATGAAAATAAGTAGGGAATCACTTTCAGCTAAAGGCATATTTACATATGAGTTACCATACTGAACACAGCTTGGTTTACATCAGTGTGAGTGTCGGCTCAGACATAACAAATTTGTCAACAGTTCTCTGGAGCTCGGGGGATATTCATTACTGATGTGACTTAGAGCTGTAGTTTTTAATTCTTGTCCTCAGGAGCCAGAGTTCTGCTGTTTCTCTGTCCTATCAGGTAGTTAATTACATTCACCTGGCCTCACATGTATGGATCAGCCCCTGATTAGATTTATAGAATGAAAATCAGCTGGGCTCTGCACCTCAGGGCCAGCCACTGAAGACGGTAAACAAACACATGATTACATGTCCAATCTCTCACATCTCACTAGTGCCAGCGCTGTGTGTACAGATGCACAGATGCACCCAAGGATATTTAATGCAATGTTTTATCCCAATCAACTATTCACTTTTAAAAACAGGTTTTCTTGTTGTTTTATGTTGTTTTTTTATGCTTTTTTGCTGTTTTTGTAGAATCTCTTGGTTGCAGTATGTCTGCTAGCCTCACCTGGACACACAACTCACCTCCCAGCTGGGTGTACACCCCAGTGGGAGAACAATTTTAGGGAAAAGGAGAATTTCAACATGTACACACTGAGCTCCTGGAGGAGATTTTATGTTACAACATTCAAAGAGAAACCCCCAGTTAGTGTACCTGGCATTAATACCTGGTGACATAAATTAAAATGAGGATAATCTAATACTCTGATGTATAAAGGTTGAAATGTGACGCAGGGACAAATGTGTTGTGTTCTCAGCTTGATTGGAAAGAATGGATCAGAGAGTAGTGCCCCCTTTTTATTTTTGTTTAAAGGAACCAAAATTACCTGAATATAGAGGCCTATGAAACCACAGAGACACATACCCATTACCCAGTAGAGCCCTTTCCCCCCATCCGGCTTGGAGCCACGTACTCAAAGTCATTCTAGTGACGGACAAGCTGAATGTAAGAGAGAGATACTAGAAATAACTGATCTATTCAACGGGGAGCCTGCAAATGCCAAACAATGGCCTGGAGGAAGTCTTTCCTCCGAAGTCTCTACTCCTATCAGACTGTGAATACCCTGAACACAGAGTGTGAGGTGACGATGCTCTGTGAATTACACACGCACACAGAAAAACACAACAAACTGGACGTGGCGCTGTGCACGTTCTTCGCCCAGCAGAGAGATTAGAGAGAGCAGCAGAGGCTTAAAGGGCCTCTAAGAAGACCCTCCGCACGTCCTCTAAAGGAAACACAACCCAAAGATAATAGCATAATATTTTAATCTTCATGTTGTTTCCTCCGAGTCTATGACTTAATGGTTATTTCATGGTCCGTTCATGTTGGTAAGAGACTATTAGTTCTCCCACTCAAGTTATATTGACTGTGACTTGTTTTGTTTGTTTGTTTTTGTTTTTTTGTTTTTTTGTTTTTTTTGTTTTTGTTTTTTATCTTCTCTACAGAATATTGATGTGACCAACTTTAGCAGCAGTTGGAGTGATGGCCTGGCTTTTTGTGCCCTTTTGCACACATATCTGCCTGCCCACATCCCTTACCAGGAACTCATCAGTCAAGATAAGGTAGAAAACTACAGGAAAAGTGCACACACACACACACACACACACACACACACACACACACACAAATAGTGTACAGCTCTCAATTAGCATCCAGTGCCTCTCTACCAGCTGATCGGTGCCGCCTAAGCACACTAAACTGATCAGAAATCAATGTATTGATAAATAGGACAACACTTCTTTGCTCACACATTATATCTGACCCTCTAATCTGATTGCTGACTTACTTACATACATCGGTTCACTCACCACATCTGTCATGACACACATGTTTTTATTTCCATATGGGGGGGGGGGTTCCTGTCAGTTGGTACCAGAGATGCATGTACAGTGTATAGTTTACATAGCACAGAACATAAACAAACTGCACCCTCAGCCCCTTGCTGTCCTGTCTTCTACTTAGTCTCCAACAAAACATACACACTACACATAAAGCCACAATAGGTTGTTTGTGGAAAATGTGAACCTGTGAATATTGTTTACACAGTGTAGGTGTGAAAGAAGAATGTTAACCAAAAGGAAAATCAAATCCCTGTAATGCTTTGAAGTTATTGAAGCCACACATTACAGACTACCTTTATGAAGCTGTATACGCGTGCATTTTAAAAATCCGCCATATTGTCCACACAGCGTTAACAGACCACCCGAGGATGAATTATGAATGTGGCATTTGTGTAGTCATACTGTAAGTGATCCGGGCCACGAAGCAGAAGCTATAGCTCGGTGTTGACGGCTCTGTAATGCAGACGTGCAGCCGGTATGTACAGTAACAGGCTGGGAACTTTGCAGACATTGTGGATCCTCTGCAGGTCTTTCAGTCTGATACGGGATTAAAACAATAGACAAACACCTCGGAACAGGCTTGACACATCGTACGTGACAAATTAAGCATGTAGGAGTGATGCACGCGGCCTTGTCGGTGTGAATGTGTAACATTAAGCTGATGACAGAGACACTGCGCGGCCCATCTCTCTGAATAATTCAATAGACATGTGTTGGCTTTAATAACTCTTGCTGAGTGAGTTTCCCCGAGGCCCAAACACCCAGCCTCTTCCCAGTATAATCTGTCCTTCCAGTAATTCCATTACTGCCCTCCTCCGTCCTTTGTCATCGATGTTTTTAAGAAAACAACTTTATAGATGGACTTATATTTAAGGTGAAACAGGGGAAGTTAAGTGTGGATCTGCAGAACCAATTATTAAGAATTAATCATTTTTTTAATTCATCATCCCAGCTGTGCTGATGTCTAGAAGCAGTTAATATGATGACTGAAGTGATTATTAAAAGCACGAGACACAATGTCCGTGGGTTCAGATGTTCACTTCCTATGTTTGGAAGACAGCTTGTATTTCACTCTTAAGCTGTAAATAATCACTTCTTGTTTGTGGAGAAATTGCTAAGAGAAAGGGACAGAAATCCACAGAGATCTAGTTCATGCGGACGTTTATTTAGACTCACGGACAAGTTTGTTTTTGCTCAGTGTAGCTTTACGCCTATCAAATAAGCATACAAGGCAATATATAATACACTGAAATACTCACACAAACAAGCCGAGGCTCACAGATGTTTCAGGCGTTTGTGTATGTGGGCTTATTGTTGCCGTACAACAACTCTGTGTGTGGTACTGACATATAAAGGCGGCTTTAGTGTCCCATTGGTTTGTTTTTCTTTAGGTCCGGAATCTGACCCTGGCTTTCCAGGCGGCCGAGAGCATTGGCATCAAACCCTCCCTGGTGAGTTAACGCACACACACACAATTAGATAACAGAGGGATCCTTTGATTAGACAAATTGGAAACAGTACACTTTGATTTGTCAAACTTTGAGGATGCTTCAGAGCAGAGAACAGAGACATCTGTTCACTGTTCTCAGTCTTGAGTTTAACTCTGTCATAACCGTTCTTACCCAGAGACTGATGTTACTGGAACTATATGAGAAGAGAGAAAAGAGAGAAAAATTAACCTAATACATAATTTGATTATATTAGTTGGTTTGTGAAACTCTCCTGAGAAACAACCAGTTTAGTGAGCATGTTTAAACAAAACTGGAGTGGACTTTCCATTCCTTAAGAATAAGAGTTTTAGGGCTGGTTTTCCTTTAAAACTGAAAACCTGATTTCAAATCAATCATGTATCTCTATGACATTAAATGTCATAGAGATAAGACTAAATAAACAACAAAAAGTTCAAGTTTGGGACAAAAAAAAAAATTCTTATCAGTGAAATAGTTTGAGACTGCGTTCAGGGCGAATTTCAAGAATGAGAAAACATAACTAGAGTTGTAAAACATTATAAACAGCTTGTTTGAATGGATCCATTACTCAAACTGGTATTTCATTGCCGGTACCTGAAACAATGCAAAAACCACACATATCACTGAAAGTTAAAGTGTGGACACTAAACAGTTTGATACTGACCAGGTCAAATTACTCATGCACACAACATCCAGGGATTTAAAAAAAAGACTTAAAGGGATAATCCGCTTCAGTCTTGCTGCCAGCAGGGATGATATATTGCTTTCCAGTCGTGATCTTTATTGCTGTAGATGCTGGTGGTGCCCCAACAGCAACTTATCATTTAAAATATGTTAGAAGTAACTGCTGATTGCTGCATTCAGAGACGTAAACTAATGTCACCTCCCTGTACTACATCTGTGCATGACATCTGATGACAGCTTCATGTTTTAAAGCGCGTGATAAAACCCATGAATGTGTTGTTGTTTCCTTTCTAAAAGTCCAAGATTACTCCAAAATGACTTTGAAAGTATACAAATCACCACAAGCCGCTCGTGTGCTTTAAATCTGGAAGAGCCAGCAGGACTCTGTCAAGGAAGCGATTTATGCTTAAATGTTTCACTGAGACCAAAGTTCACTTTTGGTTTGCATTAATTCTTCATTACATGTTCATGGCTGCCAGATTAGATATGGTAAACTTGTTCCCACGTCAGTGACTTAAAAATACTACAAACAAATATATTACAGGAGTCAAGCTGCCACTGACTGTCTTGAGAGTTTTACTCTCCCTTCACATACAGCTCAGAGAGAAGATACCATAGAGGTAACAGTGTAAAGGAAACTGTGGTGAGCGGAGTCATGTGAAAGCCTGGTTCACTGTCTGACTCATCACCGTCAGCCAAATTCTGACAATTGAATTAACCATGAAGAATGGAAAGGGTGATGTGGTTTTGGGTCACATCTGTATTCAAGGCATTTGCTTTTTATCAAAAGCAACTTCATAATAATAGCACTCATCATTTGTAATAGCACAGATGTCCATGCAGAATACATGAACTGTTTCTCTGCTTCTGTACAAACAGGACATGGAGGAGCTGATGAAGACCGACAGGCCCGACTGGCAGAGCGTCATGCAGTACGTCTCTCAGATCTACAAGTACTTCGAGACCTGAGAGGAGAGGAGAGGAGAGGAGAGGAGAGGAGAGGAGAGGAGAGGAGAGGAGAGGAGAGGAGAGGAGAGGAGAGGAGAGGAGAGGAGAGGAGAGGAGAGGAGAGGAGAGGAGAGGAGAGGAGAGGAGAGGGAGACCGATGAAGATTGGAGGCACTGCAGCACTTTTCTGCCACAGTCTGTCAGCACTACATTCACCTTCCAGACAGACCGAACGTTGCAACTTTGACCTTCTCCTGCTTACTGTTACCGACACTAGAGACGCGGCTCTGCTATTTCTCATTGACATGGACATTACAGGCAGCGTCGTGGCCCAAATATGTCACACTGCATTCAGTGAGATCAATGTCCTGTTTCATTTTTACAAAGCAAAGGTGTCAGTGGGGCATTTGATTCACAGACAAATGACAGCAGGTGATATTAAGGTACAGAATACTATTCAAGCCTTTTAGGGGCACGTAGCACAACAAAGAGTAAGAACTGGTTCAGTTTCAATCATCCTTTGCTATTGACTGTGAAAGTCTTTCTTTAGAAGATAATGTTCCAGACATACATATTTTCCAGATGTTGTGCGCTTAGTCCATATGTCACTCAGTGCTTCCGACACCTTTCTGAAGATTATTTGCTAATTATCAGTGTTGTTTGTGAATCGAATGCTCCGTGGAAACGTTCTGACCTTTTGTGTGGTTGTGAGTTGAGTACGTGCCAAATGTTCTGCCAAAACCAGATCTATACAAGACAATCTATGCATGGTTAAAGTGTAACATCCTGTCAGTGTGCGCAGAAACACACGCAGTGAAACAGACTGAACTCTGGTCAACTTTTTACTAAAATGTTGCTCAAAAGAATCCAGGAATTCTCGTGCCGAGAGCGCTTAATGTAAACAAACTAGATTATTTTGAACTGACAGGTCTGAGTTCAAAAATGAAGCTTTTATATTTTCCACTTCAAATATGTGCGTCGTGAGAGTTGCTGAATAGTTTTGTAGAAATATTTTTTATGAAAAGAGATGGGCTGAAGCGAACCATTGTACCGTGTCCTCCTGTGTCGTTTCTTCCCATCAAGACTCTCTCAGTAACTATGGTACCGCAGCTGCTTTGCATAGATACCTATATTTCGCATGTCGTGTTCAAACTATGAAGGCATGATTCAGACAAGCCTCCATTTGCAGATGTGTTTATGTTTTGAAAAAAAAAAAGTGTTATTTATTTATTTACATGCAACCTGAGCGTTGAGAATGTGGACAGATATGTATGCAGTTTTCTATTTACTGATGTCACGTTTGGAAACCTGTTGGATGAATATTGCTTAATAAAGGACTGTCAAGTTTTTGTTTTTTTCATGTATTCTTCTTCTAACAGTTTGACACAAAGTCTTTGTTCAGTGGAGCTATTGTGTGAACTCAGCAGCCTCTCAGTGCAGCACGTAGTGTGTTTTAAATGTATTCTTGTTTTGCTCCATTATAGGTTAAACTGCTTTTCCACTGTGCTCATTAAAGCTCTGTGCCAGGGCTGTAAAACATCTGGGGGGGAAAAAGGTTGCCTGTTTTTCACCAACTGCACACCTTTTCAGGGAGGTTCATATTTAAAATAATAATAATAATTTTAAAAATAAAGGATCAGACTCAGGTTTGAAGTGGTAAAGAGCAAACTTCCCAGGCTCTGTTCTGCTCCATCATGTGGAGAGTCACTGAAGGAAAGTGAAAAGTGATTAACTTGTTTCCAGAAACTGATGTTAAGTTTAAAAACATTTAGGGATCGACTCCCTTTAGTCTTTTGTGTGATTAAAACCAGATGCAGCCGTGTGTCTGTGACTAATGCGATAGCGTGTGTGTGTGTGTGTGTGTGTGTGTGTGTGCGTGTGCGTGTGTGTGTATAAATACACACAAGACAACGTTTACACTAAACAGGGAGGCACGCGGAGGCGTAGTGGTGATGCTGTTTAATTGGCGCGTAATTGCGCACGGCGGAACAGTGACGCTACTGGGATTCCACACTTATCACGCCATTTGAAACCGTGTGTGTGTGTGTGTGTGTGTGTGCGTGCGTGTTTGGGGCGTGGCTTCATTGAGGGGTGTTTTCCCCCCATTCTTTTTTATCCTAGCCTGTCTCCCTCTACTTCAGAACTGCCGTCAGCTGGTTGGTGTGAAAACATCCACAGAGAGGATGTACAGGTCCGTTAAGGTGAGTGTTATGGGTCCAGATCAGGTGACTTGTTGCACTTTATTTCAGAATGGTAGCAGCAAAGCAAACTCTGGTGCAGAACTAGTCTTCAGCTTTGTCTTATAAGTTTCGTTAAAACATCAGATCCTCGTCTCTCCAACAGATGGCTGCTTCTCATGCTCACACTTGTGGATTATTCCCGGATTACAGCAACAAGACTTCTTTACTCCCTCTGGACTAGGACCCGTGTGTGTGTGTGTGTGTGCGTGTGTGTGTGTGAACAGCCTGCAGGTTTTTGGTCCCGTCACACACACTCTTGCTAAGATGGAGTTCTACATCGTGGTTGAAGTTGTTATTGCTGTTCTCTCCATATCCGGCAACGTGCTGGTTTGCTGGGCTGTCGCCATCAACACCACTTTGAAGAACGCCACCAACTACTTTCTGGTGTCTTTGGCTGTGGCTGATATCATGGTCGGCTGCCTCGCCATCCCTTTCGCCATAACCATCAGCATCGGCATATACCTGGACTTCTACGGATGCCTGTTCCTCGCCTGCTTCGTGTTGGTGCTGACACAGAGCTCCATCTTCAGCCTTCTAGCCATTGCGATTGATAGATATCTAGCCGTCAAGATTTCTCTGAGGTGAGTGTCCTTGATGTATGAGAGCTGTGACTATGAAAGTTATTAGTGCTGCGGATGTGAAGATGATCTTCTTCTTACTGATTGAATCAGTGACTTCAAGACTTTTTATTTGACCAACCAGTAAACGTGACTTTAATCATTTAATCTAATCACTTGTCAGTGTTCGTACTATAATCAAACAGAAAAAAAATACTGATCATCTTTTGAATCATTTCCTCAAATATGCGTTAACTGAATGTTAACACGTGTCCTGGTGTGATAATAATTGCTGGGAGATCAATATCAGCTCTGATGTTATGAATCAGTTTCCTGTGTTTGCTGCTCTCAACTCTGGACTGTTGTTTATAACCTATAAACACCAGTTTACATGGAGTACCTTCAGTATTACAGCAGCAGAAACACAACAAGTCTGCATGAAAAGTACTTAAATTACTTAAAATATCCAGTTTCTCAAATATAAAGTTGACCGGTAGTGTATCTGTGTGTTTCATCTGTCCTGCTGATCAATACCTGACCACAGCTGTCACTTCCATTGATCCTGTTGGCAAAGCCCACAGAGATCCACTGTGTCCTCTGAGCATGTCTCCGCAGGCGGATCAGAGATGGAGGTGTGCTGCTTGATATTTCTGTCAGCTGCAGATGGGAATTGTCTGTCTCCATCTCTGTGTTTGTTTGGGGGTTTTTTTTCACTGGATGAGGTTTTGGGGGCTGTTTGGAGCTGTGGGCTTGTTCAGCTGTGATGTGCTGTCATTTCCATTAACTTCGAGGACAGTTTGACACTAATCTGTGATGAAAGTTTTCTGCCACCAACCAAGTGACTTATAAAATCCCCTTTTGTGCTTCTATTTTTTGACTTACAACCATAAAAGTTGTCTGTAAAAAGTTCTTAACGTGACATTTTATAGTTTCCTCTAATATCCCCAATGCACACACACACACACACACACACACATGCGCACACACACACACATGTGTAAACTCATACATGTGTATGTCTATATGAAAGAACAGCTGTGTGTGTGTGTGAGAGAGAGAGTCTGCAGTCCTTTGGGGCCACAATTCTCTCTCAGATAAATGTGTTTTCACAGATGGGTTTAATAGAAGTGAAAGACCACAGCCAGATGTTTTAAACCCCGTGAGATGGTGGAGCTGCACACCCATTAAACGCTCTTCTCTTGACTTCAGTCTTCCCTGTTTGCTTTTTTTTTTTTTTTTTTTTTAGAAAAAGACCCTTGAGCTGTTTTGTCCAGTTCAAATCCTGAAATAACTTTATTTTATTTTTAATATGTATGGATCTTGAAGCATTGTCCCCACTCACACCGGTATCTGTCCCTCGCTGTGGTTAGGGGAAGTGAGCCTTAGGCTGCTGATTCAACAGATTTCAGTGTCATCATTTCTAATGAACAGTTTTAGTGGGCGTGGCGCAGCGTTGGCCATTTCACCATTCTAAAAATTCCTGAAACACTCTTTGACGTAAATGAAAAATGTTGACAGATACAGTTGAATCAGGTGAAGCTCCGTTAATTTGAAGCACCACTGGTCAACTTCGAATTTTTCAAGTCATAGTGATCCAGATTCACTCATTTGTCTCACATAGAAAAATGGAAAACAAGGAAAATATGCCTCAAAATACAGATATACTGTTCCATGAGAAATGTATTATCCTCAGACTCTCAGTAAGGAATACGTTTCCCATAACAACAAATGCAGAGTCCTGAAATGACCCTGGATTAGCTGCAGAGACTGAAGAGCAGTATGATGCCAAAAAAAAAAGGATAAAAGAGTCAGATAAAAGAGTTTGGTAACAATGTTAATAAGGTTCAGGGAACAGTTAAGGTTTACGATTTGAAGCCAGTGATTTATGAGGAGTTTCATCTCATATTTACCACCATCTGCCACAAAGTGTCCATGAGGCTGAGAACGCTTACTGACGTAATCTGCTAGGAGAACATATTTCATCGTGTCTGGACACACTGAACATGGTTAATGGAGGTAACAGTAGGATCTTTTCTTCAGTTTTCTGTTTGCATTTACGAACGGGCGGGACATTAAAAGAACAAGACTGAGAGTCTTGTTGATGATGGCACAAGATGAGAGGCAGCGGATCACCAAAGTCATGAGAATGCATTGTCTAGTGAATAGTTGGCGTGAGGTTTATAACCATTTGTATTGTTATTGTAGTCAAACCAAGCTGAACACTGAATATCAAACCTTAAAAGGGGGATGAGAAGTATCCCATATCCAAAAGACCGTCTGATAGTTGAATATCACCTTTTATTTACCTTCCCTTGTTCTGCCATAATAACTCAGCTGCTCTCACACTGCACTGCTTTATTGTCCACTTACAGTATTTGGTTTTACAAATTCAAATCTGTGTTTACATGGTTGTAGTCTTGACTTTGCCTCCGGCATATCATACAACTTTTTTAGAGACATACTAACAGATGCTATTCATAATGCAAATGCTGTAAAGGTCTGTTTGAGTGAACAATAACATCCCCTCCGTGATATCGGTGTGAATGGCCACCTGTTGAGCTGCAGACACTGCATTTAAATGGATGTTGTGAACATTGTGTGTGTGTGTGTGTGTGTGTGTTTGTGTGTGTGTGTGTTCTGGCAGAGGTCTGTGGACCCAGGCGGAAGCAGAGTCGCAGAGAGAAGAGAATGGATGTATGGAGAATAGAAAGAGAGAAGAAAGCAAAAACAAAGATAGATGCCAGCGTGCTGTCGTCATGCCAGAACTAATCCATTCAGCCGGCCGCTCCCTGCCTGCCTCCAAAGTGAGAGCAAGGGGCGACGTGCAGGGCCTCTGGGTAATGGACTCTGCGTAGCCTGCTGCATGTTTGACTGACAGATGGAGGAGAGGATAGAGAGGAACAAGGGGAAGGTGTGCAGGTCGGAGCTCCTCTCCTCCCTCTGTGTGCAGGGAGGTGCGTTATTCACAGCCCTCGGGGCGGGTGGAGTCAGACTGTTCTTTATAATTCTTGTATCGCAGGTAGACTGAGCTGATGATTAATTGGTTGAAACCGTCACGTCTTTGTGGTAACATGACTGTCATTTTACTATCAAATTCTCTGCAATTGAAAACAGGACTTGGTTCAGACTTCCTGCTTGTGCCATCAAAGACATCAGATGTTTGCTGCCGTTTGACACCACTTCCTCATAGGCTGGCCTTACTTTCATCACAGAAGGATGCGGCTGGCTTCATTTGATAGTTTTATCAATATAAAAATCACTTGAAGAGATTGTATTCTACTATCAACCAATACCTGTGAAGTCACTGTCTGATATTTACATATTCAAAAAAGGATAGCTTTGCATTTTTTTTTTTTAGCAATGCTCACATGCTCATATGTACGTTGAAAGAGCTGTCGATGTCACTCCTCTTTACTTACGCTGAGGTTGCATTAAAGCGATCTCGTCAATCAGCAACACTTTCAGTGTCCACACTGTGCGGGTGTCAGTGTGAACACTGTTAAAAAAAAAATAAAGGGAACACCTAAATAACAAGTCAATCACACTTGTGTGAAATCAAACTGTCCACTTAGGAAGCAACACTGATTGACAATCAATGTCACATGTTGTTGTGCAAATGGGAAATACAACAGAGAAGTGCCCACAGACCACTTCTCAGGTCCTGTGCTTTCTGGCTGATGTTTTTGAACACTTTTGAATGCTGGCTGTGTTTTCAAGCTAGTGGTAGCATGAGACGGAGTCTACAACCCACACAAGTATCTCAGGTAGTGCAGCTCATCTAGGATGTTCACATCAAGTGGCAAAAAGATTTGTTGTGTCTGTCAGCGTAGTGTCCAGAGCATGGAGGCGCTACCAGGAGACAGGCCGGTACATCGGGAGACGTGGAGGAGTCCGTTGGAGGGCAACAACCCAGCGGCAGGACCGCTACCTCCACCTTTGTGCAAGGAGGAACAGGAGGAGCACTGCCAGAGCCCTGCAAAATGATCTCCAGCAGGCCACAAATGTGCATGTGTCTGCTCAAATGTTCAGAAACAGACTCCATAAGGGTCTTGTGCTTACAGCCCAACACCATGCAGGATGTTTGGCGTTTGCCAGAGAACACCAAGATTGGCAAATTCACCCTGTGCTCTTCACACTGAGCACACGTGACAGATGTAACAGAGTCTGGAGACGCCGTAGAGAAAGTTGACTTGTTTTAAGAACATTGCATCAAGTTGGATCAGCCTTTATTTTTTGAGCAGTATAATTTGTTATCCATTAATAAATCATGTTTAATTTAAAACTAATGCTTTAAAGATGATTGTTATTATAAAGTTACATTTAAGGTTGTGATACAGTGTGGTTGTGTAGTTCAGCTGTAGCGATTTAGTGGATTATTTGTGTAACGTGTGTGTGTGTTTGAGTCATAACCATGTGGCCACTTGTCTAACTCACTTTGAGGAAATGGCTCGTTTAGCTTCATATGATGGGGACAGTCAGGACGATACGTATGTGAGTCAGCCCTGCACCTCTATATGCAGCCGCTGTGCACCTGCTGTATAGATCACTTGCATACCACATTTTCAGGAAAAATGAGTCAGCATACAGTTCATGAATCTTAAAAAAACAGTGGGCTTCAAACTTCAAAACAGCACAGAGCCGAGACAAAGGTCAAACGTCTTTCGATGTGTGGAACCTTGTAACTTTCTCACTGTTCTCTTCCTCTTACAGTAGATGAAAATAACATGTGGTTTGACCTGAAACTCGAACATGTGTATTTACAATCTATCTATCAAGCAAAGCAGGATGTGAGAGGATACTTAAACTCAACTCAACTTTCACTTTGCATCTGATAACGCTAGTGCTATTCCACAGAAAGTAGAAATTCCCTTTAGCTATTTACTTTATTCCGTTTTTTTTTCTTGTTTGCAAGCTGTTAGGGTTTTTCATCAGTTAAACAAATAAGGGTGTCATTTCCTGGAATGATAGTTCAGATTAAATAAAGAGCTCATTCATTAAAATGATTGTGTGCTCAAGCCAATTATGAGCAAACAAACTGCTGCGTGTGGTGCATTCATGCGCTAACGTGAGGTACCGACATGTCAGTTCCGTCATCTGGATGTTTAATGTGGTTAACAAGCAATGTCACACGTTCACAAGAAATCTTGTGAGAGAACCAAACTGAGGATGCGATGCTTGTGTTTGAGTTGTTGGATCTTGAAAACAATATTTCCTACAGCATTTGAATGCACCAAAGCACAGTGTGTCACAGTCACGCTTCTTCACACGTCTTTATTGTCCTTATTCCTCATTGTTAGTTTATCCTGGTACACGGGAGCCTGCTGTAAGAGCAAAACAAGATCAACGTTAAAGTCACTAATAACAAACAGACCTCTCTGCTCACTTCGGGTTTTGTTGTGATTTTGATACTTTTAAGAGAAAATGAGAAATTAAATTGCGTGTATGTAACAGTCATGAGAGCAACACAGTCACATCATAAAATTATTACAATAAACTATTAGATCACAGAAAAGAAGATGTTGTCATGTTGTTAGAATTTCTATATATACTCACTCTCTCCTGTTCTGAAACTACCAACTTGGCAACAAAACAATAACCTCCCTGTTTTCTCCAGGTACAAGGAGTTGATGACGGGAAAGAAAGCCAGAAAGATCATCGCTATTTTATGGATCCTCTCCTTCGTCATTGGCCTCATCCCCTTCTTTGGATGGAACATGAAGCACGCAAGATGCCCAAACAACAGCCGAGTCTTGGACAACACTACAAACGCTAACCTCACAGAGGGGCTGACGGGCAGAGGAGACGTACAACGGAGCTGCAAGCTCAAGTGCTTCTTTGAGACTGTGGTGGACATGGAGTACATGGTCTACTTTAATTTCTTCGTGTGCGTGCTGCTGCCGCTGCTCATCATGCTGGGCATCTACCTGAAAATCTTCACCGTGGCCAGGAAGCAGCTGAGACAGATCGAGCTCAAGTGTGTGGGCAACGGTGACAGCCATCATCACGGGCTTCTGCAGCGGGAGATCCGGGCCGCCAAATCCCTCTCCATCATCGTGGGACTGTTCGCTCTCTGTTGGCTGCCCGTCCACATCCTCAACTGCCTCACGCTGTTTTACAAGGAGCTGGATAAGCCGGGCAACGTCATGTACGTGGCCATCATTCTATCACACGCCAACTCTGCGGTCAACCCCATCATCTACGCTTACCGCATCCAGGACTTCAGGAACACCTTCCGCAAGATCCTGGCCCGACACTTCATGTGCCGCAGGGAGGAGCTGTACCTCAGCTCCAGCGGCAACAGACACAACAGAGACCAGATCCACATGACCATTGACCCTCTGCTATAGAGAGAGAGACACTATCTGCGTCAATTCTTTTGTTTCAGTCTTGAATTTTATTTCCACTGAGGTTTATCATGTTTACAGAACAAGGGTGTGATGTGTGAAGATGAACCGATGTCAAACACGCCTTGAATGTGGACGTTTATTTATGAATCGTGCGTGAGTATCAGGGGTCCAGCGGTGAAATGTTGATCGATGAGTCTTATGTAACTTTTGTATCGTGAAGGAGTTTTGTTGTTTTTCTTTTGTAACTGTTGAAGCTAACTGGATTTGTAGGACTGTTAATAACATCCAAACTTTGCTACATTCTAAAATGCTATTTATCACGAAGCCACCCTGTTACAACTCAACTGCTATTTTATATTGTCAACAATCAGTACTAGTGTTTAATTTATTTATTGACCTAAGACGTTATCTTTGAGAATGTAGAGAGCAAAACAAACAAACAAAAAAAAACCAAAAAAAAACAAACACCCTTTGTGAGAAGATCTATGCTCATGGACCTAGAAAGGTACAATAAAACTAGTCTGCATCCAGGGTTACTTTTGGGTTTGTGAGCCTTTAAAATGAATTCATACTAATGATCTCAGTTACAGGATTAGTTACAGAAAGAAGTACCGATTCTCCTTTCTTTTTTTTCTGAGCTGTTATATCTGATTATAGGGAGGCATTACACCCAAAATATAACACAGTAAAATACCTTTGTACAGCAGAACTGTCTTCTATTAAGCTGCTGCCTTCAACTAAGTGCCAGTGTTACCACATGTCCATGTGTAGCAAGTAAATCCTACACACACACACACACACACACACACAAATGTATACAAAGGTAGAGGGACGAGAACAACAAGAGTTTTAGTTGTTGCTTTTTATGCAGCAACTAAATGACAAGAAAAAGTAGAAAATGCAAACATAAACTGCTGCTCCTATCTCACAGGGGTTGCAAATTCATGACATGAGAAGTAGTTTAGAAAAAACATACATGCTGCTCTGTATCACTTCCATGTTATCATTTCTCAAGAGCTCAGGAAGTAGGAAACTGATTGTACCCTTCATAGAAACAAGTCATCTGCACAGAGTATTAGTATTTTTTTGTCTTGAGCCAAGTGATGCCAAACTGTAAGCAGCGTCAAACTTAAAAAACAATGCAATTTACATTATTCCTCATCAACCAGGCTCCTGGTACACATCCACACTCAGTGGCTTACATAACATAAAACATGAATGTCACTTGCGTTAGGAGTCCAGCTGACACCGCCCCCACCCACCATCAGACAGTCCCAGCTGGGATCATGAGGCTCTCATTAGCCCCGGTAACGCTGATAAACTCACACCAGCTGTTTCACTTGAGGAAACAATGCAGATTTTAAGGGCGAAATGTATAAAAAGGTGTTGCAGCGAGGACTCGTTTTCTATAAATTCCTGATGATCCAATACTCATCTAAGCTTTCCATCGAGTCGATGCTTAAAGCGCCTGATGTTCTGCCTCTTTTATGCAGGGGTGGGATGGTCAGCATCATTGTGCATGTTCCTTCCTACGTTGGTGAATTTAATCAGATGAGCAGAGTCTTGTTTGAAGTGTCAAAATGTATGTGAAAAAAAATAATAAGAGAGCCATCACTACACAAATGAAAATGCGTTTTAGATTCCCTGTTTTGTGTGCTTCATTGGTGTTGAACTATGTTGTGTTGGTGTTCTTGAGTTGAGCCTCCACTGCTTCAAGATATCCCCTCAGTTGTACAATTGTACCACCTCTGACTAATTTCAAGGGCTAAAACACAGGAGTGTGCCAACATTTGAAGTACATTCCAATGGAGACATCTATACTGTAACTGCACTGTAGTGTTGTATTGTCTTTGTTGACTGATGTGTAAAAAAAAAAAAAAAAGTACTGTAAGGTGTCCGGCTTTCTTCAAGCTATTGATTGATGTCAAACTATTGCCTTCTTTTGCAATTTCAAGGTAAGATGGACAATAACAAGTTGATCTAGTTCAACATTCCTGCCTTTCATTCCAAAGTATCTGTCAGTGTGCTTTAGTGTTATTACTAATCAGGAAAAACATCCACTCTGTGGACAAGCTGACCTTTATTTCCCTTCGTTCAATAGAACTACAACTGTATACTGATAGTGCTATTTAACATGATGCAATCTGTATGTTTGGTGAAATATTTTGTTAATAAAGGCAATGTTTATATTGTTACAGATTTCTTTTAATTCTTAACATTTACACTGAATATAATGAGAATTCATATGTACACAAAAAAAATATATCTGACATAACTCACTTCCCTAATTGATGCAGCTTCAAATAAAACGAACTTAAAAATAAAGCAGTACACACACACACACAAACAAACGGATACAATTTCCATGGAAATAGATTGAAGACGAATAAATAAAGGAACATCTGGTGTCTTTCAGAGAGACATATTAAAGAACAGGAACCGTGGTAATTTTCCTGTGCTCCCATCCTCTCTGTAGTGATGTGTCCGTTTAAAACGTCGGCTCTCATCCAAGAGAGTCCACACTGTCCCTGTGGAGCCAAGTGTGCTGGTCCACCTGCTGTACTCTGTATCGAGCGTACCTGGATGTCACAGGGCTGCAGTCCCGCTGAGCAGCATGGACATCTGCTGATCAGTTGCACCCTCTTGCTGAGTCACACCCATGGCCTGACACAGGTAGGCTGCCAGGATGTGTTTACACTGAGAGAAAAAGCGCAGACATTGATATGATTAATAACACAGATATGAAGCCCTAATGGCACTCCACTTATTTTAAATTAAAAAGGGCTCATGTAAACAGACCAGATTAGAAAAGACACTACTTATCTCTATCTCTGAGATGCTGAACATTTTCCATTGCGTAAACTTTAATTGAAAAAAATGTTAGTCACAAAGCAAATGTCAGGACAGTTTCCAATATTTATATCAAATTATAAACATTTCTATAAATAAAAAGGAGGGTTCAAGTGTGTATTTTCTTCCAGATCTGTCAGTGAGCATCCTCTCATTCATATCTATATTCATGTGTTAATCACTGTTTTCACCGTCAGCTTATTCCCTGCATTAGAAATGAGACACTAACCCGCCTGCGGATTTGTCTTTTAAATAAGCCAAAGTGTGGTGAAAAAGGCACAGTTTTGTTTGTGAGCACATGGCTGTCTCCTTCTTTCTGACCTCTGACCCACAAGCCACAGCCGTATGGCCTTATCCAGTCATGTTGGAATCAGCAGAGCCCCTGAATGTACAAAGTGGTTCCAGGGGGGGCCGCAGACTGCAGTGTTTGGACCTGCCGCAACAAGTCCAAACAGCCGGCCCCAGCCTCTTCTAGCTTCTTCAACTGCTGTGGGGGAGTTTGATGATTCAGCCAATAGCTTTTACTTCTCTGTCTTCAGTCGTGATTTCATGGGGAATGATGCTCATGGGGAGTCTCTGTGGTGGGTTTCAGCTTTCTGTTTCTCACACTGATTTTAGCAGCATCCTCCAGGGACACAAGTCTTCTTGATACCCGGAGCAAATAATGAGGATATTTAAGGTTACAGCACAAGTACAAACAGTAATTCAGAGCGGAGACGGAGACTCTCAGTGACCAGAGAAAAATATGACCCCCACCACAATAAACAAGTGGGCTTCGTATCGGCGTCTAGGCGACAGTTATTTTTTTTTCTTCCAGGATTCATGCTTGGCTGACGTAGTCCTCCCTGTGTGTGACAGTTTGTCTGAGACTCACCAGCAGGCCTTCATTTCTGCGAAGCACAGTGTAGGCGAAGGCTGGGCACGGGCAGTAGTGACAGGACAAGAAGCAGGTGTACAAACGTCCCGCGCCTCCCATTACCTGCAACAAATTAATGCAAAGTACATTTAAATACGCTGCACTGTATACACGGCAGCTTGTGAGTGTCGACCTTATTGGAAAGATCATACAGAAGACGTGTGTGCGAGTGTGATTTATTTCTTAACGAACGACGAGGTTTACTAATCGAGTATGACCAGAATGCTGTTTGTGTCGGCTGCATGATGGGGACAGTCTAAACACAGAGAGGCATGAAGGAAAACATGCTCTTTACTGCATCACGGTCGTCCCGCAACGAGTCAGGACATGGCTGCCTGAGCTCAGAGGATCAGAGCAGTGAACACACGAAAAATGTCTCCCCTGGACCCCTTTTCTCAAGCTTCATATAGCTGATCAGGCTATTCTGTTTCATTCTTTATATGATTGTATTTGTATTTCAACTGATTGGTGAATAAACTGAAACTAAAGTAATTGACGTCCACAATCGAATGTGTCAAAAACCACTAGTATGTATTTCACAAAGAAAGTTAGCGATATACTACTGCTGTGCCACACATTTGTTTTTGTATTTGGGGTCGTGACAGACTCTCTCCTTCAAAACTCAGGTTAAAAAGATTTGCAACAGGGTCAAGTACCTAGCACATGCCAGATTCATAATCTACTGCTTAATAAGCTGGTCACAGGCAAGTAGTTCAACCTTTAACCCAGAAAGAACTAGAATAAGTATATAAACAAACCCTGAAAACCCCCGATAATAAACCTAATAGTTTTTACAATCATAACATGGCAGAAAAATACAACTTATTGAGCTGGGAAACTGCTCTTCTGTAATTGTTTATTTTTGGCTTGTTGAACTGTAATTTGCTCTGCTTTATTGTGACCCATTCCTGTGTTCTGCTTTTCCCACAATTTACATGTTTTCAATCCCGATTATTGTGTTAAACTTCTTTTTTTTTTTTTACTCCACCCTTGGCCAGGGACTGCGGATGAAAACTGGGCTCTGGCCGTTGTGGCTTTGCCTGTGGAGAACCAATCGAACATTACGACAAAGAGCCGGACTGAGTCGTGACCGAAGACCAAACCACATTTAAATAAGTAAATCCTGTGGGGAGATATTTCTTATGCAACTATCCATCAGCTCAAAATGTAATATCTATCAAATAAAAATGATTTATAAATTCTGGAAATTTAATTTAATTTAAGACTTTTTAAGGAGCCGCTCGAACCCTGTGAAATACTCACGCACTTCTTTTGTTTTTCCTCTATCACTAATAGTTCAAGTTTTTTTTTTTTTTTTTAAAGTTAAGAGTAGTAAACTCCTAAATAAAATAAAAAAACTTGATCTGTTGTTTTTTTAGCTAATTTATGTGACTTGTGAGTTTAAACAGATTAGCAGACAGAAAAGATTAGTGATGATGTTATGTGGTGACGAGCAGCTGCTACATGTGTGAAATCAAACTGCCCCCATATTATGACAGAGTTCATGGTATTTTACTGGGATACAAGCACATCTTCTATATCAACACACTGATTCAGATGATCAAATTTAAAGTCCAGAATAACTAGAATATCCCATTGGAGATTCTGTTTTTGTGTAGACTTACCCTTTAAATGTTGAACAGAAATGACTGAACGGTGGCTGGGTTGAAGGTGAGGTTGCTTCCACCAATCTCATCACTTCACATTAGTTCTTTGGAGGAGACGAGTTAGAAATGATGCATTTTTAAACAACCTGCATACGTCTAATGGCTTCAGCTGACAGCACCTCCTGTCCACGAATGCTGGCGCACACACTCTGCTGCAGACAGTGATTTAAGTCACATCTTCATGCACATGACACACAAGGACATTAAATCAGTGGATCAGCTTGACACGTCACAATAACTAATGCTTCCCAAGATGGGAGAGCAGGCTCCATTATTCTCGAAAATTACCTTCCCCTGTGACCTACAAAAGTTAAAAACACCTCATTTGTTCAACATTTGTGACATTTCATTATAAATAAGGTATAATTACACGGACGTAAAACACCTCAGTAAAGTTGAATAAAGCACCATGCACAGCAGGAAGAGGCCAGGAGCTGAAAAACTGTGAGACCAAGCCAAGAACGGCTACAATCTCTAAAGAGTCGGGATTATTGAAAACCAGCTCACACTTGGGCAACGTTTTGTTCTGAGCAGGCATCACAGATAATGTGGCACTGCTGGCAGCAACCACCATCAGCAGACACCACGAACTGCAGGCCTCCACTGCATGGCAGGGATCCAGGTTTCTTCAACAAGACACTACATTAAGATCTGCCATTCAGTGGCTGCAGACGGAACAGCGAGAGTTAAAGTTAAAGCCTCAACAAAAACCTGGCTCCATCTCTGCTTGCATTACTGGCTCTCATGGGAACATTTATCAGGAAGCAAGCCGAAGCCAAAGCGTTGGAAGGCCCTCTGTCCACTGGCTCCACACCACAAACAGGGCTTTAAAGGAAAGTCAACGGGATACACACATGCCCGGGATCTGTACAACCATATACTGTACATACTCTAGGACAAGTCACCACTGATTGTGTGGTATTTGTGTCTTACATTCGTCATTTGCATCAAGAGAAATGTTTGGCAAACTAACGCTACCGGAGAGAAGATAAAACACATTTGAGCACCCCCTTTCCCTTCAGAGCCAGGGACTCACAATTAGCATAGCAGCGTCTAAACTGCCCCTGTAAACAGTCCATGAAGTTATTCTTACTCACTTGGTCCATTCCTTTCTTAATGTACCCTGCAGCTATAACGTCCGGGAATGTTATGAAGAAGTATTTTCGTCTATAAAATGTCACACAGTCATCACATTGCTAGTTTTGTTTAACTGCCATTTATAATATTCACTTAATTCAGGCATTTTTGGTGTTCAGTATATACTGCTCACTACATATATCTCCCAATGAGCCACGGTATACTATCCTTTATGAAAAAGGTCACTGAATTGTAGAGATGAGACATGGTGAAAAATGCCAGCAGTAAAATGCCACACTCTTGATATATACATTCGTTTTTAAGGAAAAGTAAGAGATCAAATAACAATGGAGACATGAGAAACTCCATTTTTTTCCCACAGACACAGGATGTAAACAGAGAACTTTTATTAGTTAATTCATCAATTTCAAAATCTCTGACTCAGTTCCCCTTTTACAACGCATGTCCCTGTACTTCCAGTTAGAAACGCATTAAGCATGTCTGCTTATTTATTCCTATCTTGGAGGAAATGTGTAAGGACACTTTACAATATTAATTGCACATGTCTTAAAATTAAATAAATAAGACTTTTAAAATGAGTCACTGCTCCTCATATTGTTGTCAAGTCAAACAAAATTCCTCTGACTCACAGCGCTTTCACATGCAGCCCAAATACGGTCTACCGTGATTGTTATGAGTCAACCACTGATTCTCAGTGCCGCATCTCCACATTTCCATCACTCTAAAGTCTGTACACTCATAATATAAAACAGAGCCTAGATTATATGCTGAGGGTGTCGCTTGCCTTGCTCTGGTTTCAGAGATTTAAGCTTGGTTTGGTTGCAACAGCTCTCCCCTGAAGCACTCACTGTCAAATTTAAAGTGAGAAACTCAGAGAGCAGTGTAAGCTAAACACTTGTGGCATGCTTCTGAAACAAGCATTTGATCAGACGCACGGTGTAAAGTATCACTTAATGCATCCCTAACTGCTAAACTCTATCCTCAAGTTTTAAGATGTTTTAATGTGCTGTTGTAAAACTTCCCTGAAAGCATGTGCAACATTACATGATGTAATGCGGCAGGTATATTCAGCTTGAATAAAGACAAATCACTGCTCTTGTTATTCGCTGCTTTCCATGAAACACTCAGATTCCTTCAAACTGATACTTTACTCATTACACTAAACAATAATGGGTCATCTAAGTCTGAGAAATTGGTCTTTTAGAAAAACATCATACCAAAATATATTGAGTTTATTTAAAGAAATGTTCTGTTATATGCTAATGATAATACATTTGATTGACCAAATAAACAGTGATCTGCTGCTAGGGCTTCATGTAATGATTTATTTTATGTGAATTATTTACATCTTAACAGCTGTGTGTCTCCTTACGTAAGTGATAATGTTGAAACTGAAGTGGCGCAGAGCAGCAAGTAAACAGTGAAGCAAGTCAAACAGAGAAGAGAGGGAGGAATGTGTGACCTTCCCACAGGTTCAGACACATTCAAACAGTCCAACAAGTACACCAAGACCTGTCATTTCCACTGAATACCAGACTGCCAGACACTATAGCGGCCTGCAAGTCATATAAAATAACGAAATTAAACATTGTATTGTACATTAAAACCTCCTGAAGTATAAATAAGATACCTGAGAACGAGATGAACCCTCAATGTGTGAAGGTTCATCTCAAAAATCACAGGAGGTACAGGGTGCCATATTATATACTTAATATATTTAATTAAATGTACAAAATGTGTACTGTGGATGTCTGTTCAAATAGGTGCAGAAATAAGAAACTTTCATTCTTTCCTGTATTTGTAATAAAAAATTTTTTTTTTCAAACAATTTTCTATAAATTAAGTATTTTATAGAAGCCAGGAGAATTAAAAATAGATGAGATAAATCAGACAGCCTTGAGGGAATGAAGTGAAACAACTAAAACATCAACAATTAAATTGAAAGTGCCCGAACAGAACAGGATTCACATCTGTGTTTAGCCGCATTGTATTTTACGGTTCCTTTCATAGAATTGTTTTTGCAGGGGCTTGAAGGAGTTTACAGGAAATTTGGGTCACAATGACCACAACCTCAGTGGATTGTCTTGTTCCTCCCAACACAAGTCACTCATGTCTTATTGAGGTTACATTTAAACTTTGAAGACAGCATAACACAAGTCTGTTTTACAACATTATGGATTAATAACATTTCTTCTTTGGTATCATATAAAGTCACCTGGTAACAATGAATAGTATTCTGTTTTTGTAAAGTGCTTTAGGGAGTATGTACGTTTACATAATGATGGGTCAATACAATGAAAATAGTGAGAATTTAAGCTATGCTGAAACTTGATTACTGCAAACTACGAGTATCCAAAATATGATATGTAGCATCAGCTCATCAGCATCTTGATAACGGCTTCTGACAAGATCAGTGCAGACATTCACTAAAAACATTTTTACTCTCTCTGTCTGAAAAAAGCTCTAAGACTGGTTGTTCTGCTGATCTTGTTGATCTAGATGCAAATATATTTACAAACTGTTATTAAAGTGATAATGTGCTGTTTTGGTGAGAATAATACAGATGAATTTGCTCTATTTTACTTTACTTTTACTTTTTTTTTCAAAAAAATGTGACAGGAATAAAACTGGGTAATCAGTTCAGAGTCAGAGACCAAATCTGGAGCAGATGATCTTGAGACCCGACAGTTTTAATGAAAGGAATGAAAATACTACGAGAACTAATCATGTAGCTCCTACAAATTGTTTTGCTGTGGACGAATGAGGATATCATGGTGATAAATTAGTGTCAGGATGCAAACCATTCATTTGCAGGATGTAAACAGTGTTGACCAATGCATGACAGACCTGGAAGGCTTTGCGTCCACTGGGAGATGACAGACAGGTGACTGAACGCTGGTCTACAAGGTCCAAAGCTTGCAGTGCACAAGACCCAAAGACAAACTTCAGCCTAAAAGACACAAGAAAGAAAAGATGTGATGGAAAGATGTAAAAACACTCAACATGTCGTCTACTCATGTGTGAGTTTAAATGTGTACATGGCAATGCAAGCCTTAAAAATGTTGTGCAAAATAATACGCTGTGCATATAAAACATGATGCCCATAATATACAAACAGAACCCGCAGAGAAGAGTTTCTTGCTAAAAAAAGCTTCTCTCTCCAGGTTTGACTTTTGGGGCTACTGCCGGTAGAAGAACAGATATATATGCCTCACGCAGTCATACACTCACTTCTTCCCTGTATGACTGCTGAATGTAAATTGTAAATCTGTGAAGTTGATACATCAGATGGCCAAAAATGTCATTATTGGGTTTGTACCTGTGCTCAAAAGATCAAGCTGCTAACATGATAAAATGCACTATTAGTTTTGTATAAGTGTCAAAGTCTGTTATCCTCCACTAAAAAAAAACCATCCTCTTCAGTTTAGACCAAACCAGGGCCAAGAAATATGTTTGAAATCCAAATATAGTATATAACTAAGATTATGATTCTAATACATAACATCAGAAGTAACTAATTTCAAATTTTGCTCAAAAGAGAATATATATATTCATATAAAATAAGGAATGACTTGTAATTGCGACAAAGTGATAAGAGCTCCTAAACCAGAGACGTCCTGACTAACAGACAGGATGTGGCTCTGACCGAGACAGGCAGCACCCCTTCGCTGTTGGTAATTCAAACCAGTATGCCAGGAATTGTCTCAGTAAAGACACAAAAGAGCATCATGACATGTCTCAGTGCTAATGTCACTTTGGGAAATTCAGACTAAAAAACTGCCTCTTCCCACAGTGTGGTCTCTACATTTACACCCACTCAGATTCAGCCGTGTGCAAACTTTTTACATATGCCAGCAGGCTCAGACAGGAAAGAATAACTAGAACCGCAGACTCTAGTCCAAACATCAAAAAGTCTAAACATATTTATGATTGAAAGCAACATAATGTCATTATGACATGTAATGGCAACGCTAGTACTAAATGATTGAAGTTAACAGGTAAGAGGAATAAGGAGGTTGATACTTACGCAATTAGTAGGTCATCGGGAACTGCAAAAAAGAAACAAACATAATGTCTTAAAATTAAGATTTAGTTAACTTTAAGTGAATCCATTAAGAGTTTACACTATGACACAAAAACACTGACTGTCTTAGAAAACCTATCTAACCAAATAAAAAAAAATCTACAAAGTAGTTGCAGTATAGGACTTTATGCACTGCAGTTGAGCCAACAACAGTCTGTTTGGTACAGAAAGAAGGGAGGCCTAACAGCTGTAAGTCTACCTCGGACTGGCTGTCTGTCAACTATTCACACCTGTACAATTGTTCGGTGACTATGTGGGACCACAGTAGACTATTTAGGTCTTGGCACAAGGAAATCCCTTATGGACTTATGAATACATTACTTTATTTTGAGCCTTTAGTGGCATAACATTACCATATTTTATGTCCTGTAAGACAAAAACTGATCAGGGACAACTGTATAATTACTGTAACATGTCAATTTGTAATTCTTCCTGCTTCTGACACCCAAATGTAACAGAGCTGGTATTAATGTTATTAATTACACGTGTGCTTTTCCTGCTTGACAGACATGTCAGCAGACATGCTGTGAAAAAGGTCTGTGCAGGCCTACAGCTGTCTATAATAAAACCACGTGTGGTGTCTCAAGTCGATGCCAGTTTATTAGAAACACCTCAATAATCCAATAGACCTGCGATAATCCCTAGTTTCATGAAGATTTTTATTTAATCATTTTTTCATGAGGTGTTTATTTATTTTATGTTCATTTTTAGAGACTGTAGTGTGTAGCGCTGTTGACCTGTACTGGATTATACTGAGAGGTGTTTCTAATATTCAAGCCATCCCATTTATATAAATTAGAGTAGACTAAATATTAAAAGACACCTCTCATTAAAACTCACAGGAAAGGACCTCCAAAACGATCACAAAATGAACCAACACCACTCTTTCACACACACCCTTCATAAAGGTGGTGTTTGTTTGTTGCAGGACAGTTTTACTGAGATGTATCTAATGAACTAACATGATGTTATTGTATATTACGACAGCAGCGCCCCCTTCAGTTCAGATATTAAACTACATCGAGTTGTAAAACACTAACAAGAACATTAACGTTGAGTCAAACTGTAGCTTATGCTACATTAACGTTGAGTCAAACTGTAGCTTATGCTACATTAACGTTGAGGTCATGTATAGTAACACCAGCAGCATTTCAATGGATAAATAATATGAACTATTCCGTCTTAACACAGGATACGTTAACGTCAGTCTGGTCAAAAAGTCAATAACCTGTTAGCTTAGCTAGTAATGCAGCAGCTACGTTTGCATTAAACCGTCAAATTCATCTCCCTTCACCACTCTTGTCTTACTTTGAGACGTTTCCTGGTATGTTTTCTGGATATCTCGGAAAAGCTGCTCAGCAACTGTAGGTAAAAAAGGGCGCATTTTGATGTTTGAGACCGTTGTGTTTCCGGAAGTTGTCGGCTACTCCAGCCAGTAGCGCGGGACCAAAATATTACGACTTCCTGCTTTCGACCGGAAGTCGTGATATTTGCCTCCTCTGTCGTAGTGCAATGCAAACGGAGGTGGAGGTTTATAGCCGTGCTCAGGTATTCTTATTATTTTTGCAGAAAACAGTAACCAAGGCGACCATTTCACGACACATTGTTTGAGGCATTCTCTTACTTTTGGTGTGTATAAAGACAAGTAAGTCGCAGACAGATACATATATGTCATTGTTCTCACTGCTCCACCAGACATCTGACACTAATACTTGGTTTAAGGTGCATCATTGTCTGCTGTTTCTCTGGTACTGGCTCCTCTGAATTATTGACTAAACAGCATCATGTAGTCAGGAGACTACAGATGAGATCACCTGCAAGACAATTTGTTGTCATGTTGCAGGGTGAAAAGCAACAGTTGTGCTACTTGTAGTGCTATTGTGCATGCTGGCTCACTGGGCTCACAGCACATACAATATGCACTGTTAGACACCCTGTAAAGCAAAGACATGATGTATTTCAACAGCTGTTTTTTTTTTTTTTTTTTTTTTTGTTTTTGCTATTCACATTCACCATTAAGATGCGCTAACAATGAAAGTGCCCTTTAACTGGACAGCAGTAGAAATGGGGACGCAGCAGAATCTATATTATATTAACCAATTATTTTTCATCTTATTTCTTACCATTTTATGGTAATTCTGTTAATATCTCTGCCCAATTCTCTCACATTCAATGACTAATAAAATAACAAAAAACAACTCATAATAACTCATAATTACCTCAGCCAATATGGATAATACAATACTTACTACTCAGGTTTTACACAAGGCTACACAAAGTTGTTCATATGAGGCCATTTTTTTACCTTTGCTCCATGATGGCTGATTCAAATGACTAATTAACCACAAGTTGCAATTCTTGATACTAATATTTTCATTTCATATTGCATGAATTCACAACTGAAAATAAAATACGTTGGTCACATAACTCTGATCAGGGCGTAGTAGTCAATAAAACAATACAACACCTGTCAAGAAGCTACACATCCATCAGCAGTGGAGAACTGATCCACTTTATTTGATTGGTCTGAACTCATGTAATAGCCTACTAAGAGACATTGTGCGATACAAACATTGCATTTCAACATCATAGGATACACGGGTTTTCAAGTCTCAATTTCAAAAAGACAAAAAAAAAAGTTATCACTGTGTGTTTGATAGAGAGCTGAAAAGATGCTCCAATTCTTTTTCGGCTTCATGTCGGATTTCTTTAAGATTCAAGTTTGTAAACTTTTTTTTGTCATTGCCTTTGTAAACACATAACATCCCATCTGAATAGGATGAATAACAAAGATGTTGAAAATGACAGAAAATAAAAGTCTTAACATGTGCTATGACAAATGATTCAAAATTAAAATGAAAGGAAGGAAAGGAAAAATCAAGTTTTGTTAAATATGAGCAAAGTGAAAGCTGAAAAAAGCCTAAATATGGTATTTTCCACAAAAAAAAGACTTGCAAAGGAACGTTACTGCCATTTATGATGTTGACCTAGTATAATTCATATTCAAAGTGTTTATGCCTGTTGATTGACACAATGAAAGCAGAGATTAAGTGGTCACAGTTTTGATTCACCATGACAGTAAACTCCTAAACATTTAACGGTACCATACACTTAGAATTGTAACTGTATTGCAAGTGTCACACTACAAAATCATGTACCAGCTACAAGAAAAGACAGGAAGTCAAAACATCCAGATTTCTGTGAGTGGTGGGGAAAAAAAGTTAAAGCACATTACTGAATACTCCTGTGCTGGAGGCTGAATAAGTTACACAGCAGGTAGGTATGCTTTTTGTTGTCAAAAGCTACAAAGCAAAAAAAAAGTGCAACAATGGTGCAGACCATTCTTTATGTTTGGTTAGTTTTGTCTTTTTGTGTAATGGAAAGACAATTTACAGAGTTCAGATTTTTGTCAGGACAGTATCAAAAAAAAAAAAAGAGGGACTACAGAAACAAATACAAACATCAAACACCAACGTATATCTCTGAGAAAATTAGTTAAAGCTGCCTTCTTTCTCAAGTCACAAGGCATGGCAAAACTGCCAAAGGAAAAAAAAAAAAAAAAAAAGTTCCTGACGTGTGTATTTTTTTTTTTTTTTTTTTTTTTTGGTTTTTTTTTTTACCATGACAACATTGCAGAGCAGATCATTCTGGACAGGTTGAAAACTGCAGAGAGAGACGGCTACATGTGAGACACCATGGTCAGCTCTAGCGAAAAACAAAAAAAAAACAAAAACCCAAAAACATTGGCTCACTTTCATTATTCAGACGGGGTCCAGGAGTAGTCATAAGGATATCTTTTCCGGCACAATTAAGCTTATATCAGACTTTTCACCTTTTTGCTATGACACCAGTGTTCTCAACTTGCTTTGAAGACATTTCTCTGCGTAGAACGGGGTGAGAGGTTACCTCTACCATCTGATGAGTTATAATCCATGCATTATCTGCACTGCGGCATCAAATATCAATGTTGTTCGAAATGTTAGTCTGTTTTGTTTCGCCCTCTCAAGTCCATGATGTTCAGGCTCTGGTGGTGCTCGGTGGATGGCGCCCAGGGTGGCACAATCTCTGCGCTCAAACCACAAACCACAGGTCTGCGTCTCTTTTAGCGGCTGCTACGGTGAAAATATTAGAGTGGGTGTCAGGTAACGCAGGGTGGGGGTGGACTGGGAGAGACCGACTGTGATATTAAAGATTACACACCTTCTCTTCCCATTTAAAGTGGATCAATTTAAAAGCGACATTAAAATAAGAAATAATCAAGTTAAGAAAAACACTGCAAAAGGTTACTCTATTTACATACAATGATTTTCTTAAAGACAAGGTATATCTTTACAGAAATCAAACAAAATTTAGAAATAGTCTCTTATGTTGTTTCTTTTTACATATCAAGTTCTTCATATTTACTGTAGCTCACGTCATCCACTCAGTATTCTTTATTTCCCCGAAAGGCTGGGTGAGTGCTTCCGGATCAAAATCGAGTTTTGTTCTGGAGAGCCCTGCCTGTCACGGGCTGCTGCTTATACTCTTAGCTAACAGCCAGGGGGTGCCATAGCACCAAAAATGAAAACGACACCACCTCATCTACTTCTCACACTCGCCAGTAAGCGAGGTTAGTTCTGGGAGATGGGGGTGAACAGACGAGCCTCAGCCCAGGCCTCTCTTCTCTTCCGGTTACTGGGGCTGTAGCGGACACGGCTCAGTCGTCGCTGTCAGACAGGGTCTCGTATTGCTCTGACAGCAGAGACTGCCACACGCGCTGCTGGGCCACCGGTGCTCCAGCTAGAGGCGGCTGCTGTTGCTGGCTCTGTATGGAGGGGGAAGCTATGGAGGTGGGCGGGGTGCTGCTCAGTATGCGCATGGTCAGCGGGTTGTAAGGGAACTGCATGGATCCTGGGGAGAGAAGGTGAAGAAAAAGATGAACATGTAGATTATGTGTATCCAGGTATTTGGATCACAGTAGTAGGACAGCTGGACAGCTCACCTGTGGATGAGGGTCGGTCATCCCAGCTCCATTGGGGCTGGGCTTGGGCTTGTCTGTGATAATCTCCCTCGGAGTGGACGGAGGACACGGAAGAGGGACGTTCCCCTCCAGCGTAGGCCTGACCCAGATTAGGCGACTTTGATTTCCGGCTGTTGGCTTTGCTCTGCTTCTGCTTTTCTGTAGATTCAAGCAGACAGAATGTGTACATCAGCAACATGTTAAACGTAAGACTCTGAATGTTGGTTCTGTGTTTTTTCTGTCCTACCCATACTAGGGGAAGGGTTGGCCTCCTGACGCGCGTCACTGCCTGTGTTGGGTATGTTGTTGATGCCTCCTCCCTGGTGCTCCTCCGGTCTCTCCTCCAAGTTGCCCATCAAGGCCTTGCGGATTATGTCCTCCAGGCCCAGGTTACTGGCTGGGTCACTAAAGGTATGATTCCGGGGATTGATGCTGCCTACAATTCATGCAAAAACGCAAGAAAACATTTAATGAGAAAGGAGACATTGACTGGAATGAACTGCAAAGTGTATGAGCAAGTTCAACTGCTACTTACTGGAGCTGGTAACAGCAGGCAAGTTGAAAATCTCAGTGCCTGGTTGTGCATTTCCTGCAAGACAATTATTAGCTGTTAAAAAAATAAAAAAACAAACAACACAAAATGTCTGAGAAATGCAGTCACCGCATGCTTAATGTGCTTGAAATTTTTGAGGGAAAAAATTCATTCCACATAAATCACTTTCATGCACACATGTTAAAGCCAGGTCCATCTGTTGATGCATGCATGTTAGTTTAAGGGAGAAGAATAAGAGACCCACTTACCAACATCAGAATCACCAACACCAGAGGTGGAGTTCAACTTACGAGAGATCTCCCGCTTTTTGGATTGGACCATCGGCGAGGTGTTCTCCAGCTTGGTGAAGAAGGAGGGCAAATAGCCGACACTCCCTGGTGACCTTGAGTCACTCCTTGAACCAGAGAGAGGGCAAAGAGTCGGGAGTCAAACAACAAAGGGTTAACTGGAGCAACAAGCTGCTAGCAGGACTAACTTAAAACTGCTGCTGACACGGGCACATTCTGCCTGCTGGCATTCGTACAAGAAACTAATTTACAGTCTAATACAGTAAGACATCAAATGTTAGAGTGACAGGAGGATAATTTTAGCAACGTGTAATTCAATATTAACACACACATACATGTGTCATGCCAGAGGCTGAAAATCCATTTTTAGGCAATCAATTTCAAGCTGCATTAAGAGATGAGCTGGCTAACTATCATGCATCCCAATTGTGCGGATCCTGTACCTGATCTCGGAGTTGTCCGCCTCACGCCTCTGGGGTGGAGGCCCACCAGCGTCCTGTTTGTCCATGCCTTGGTAGCTCTGTGGCGGAGAGATAGGTTCATAGTTCTCCATTGGCCTGCCGCCTCGCTCTGGAGACTTACCAGGCCTGGACAGGGAGAGGAGAGACTCAGGTTAGACAGATGATGTGTAATAAATCAGACTCAACCTGATGATCACCTGGCTGGTCCATGTACCTGGCTCTGGACTTGTCAGGGGCATTCTCTGGGGAAACTCTGCTAGAGGGTCTCTGGTGGTGTGGGGCCTGCACCTGATTCTCAGGACTATAGCGGCTGGGCACCTTGGCTCTACCTGAGGAGGACATGGGCGTGCCACCTACACTTTGGAATGTGGCAGAAGCTGAGGAGGAGACCGGGGGAGGGTCCTGATTCCGGGCGAAGTCCTGGGTTATAATATGCTGCATGACAGGGTGAAACAACAAAACCTGGTCAGTTTGATATGATAGGTTTATGTACATAGTAAATATGGTATGTGCTGCATTTTCAAATGCAAAATATATTTTTCATCAGAATTTCTTACCGAAATGTGGTCTGCCAAAGTCATGACCCGGTGAGTCTTGGGGACCTGGGAGTAACTGTCAGCCTGGGACGAGGGGGGCTGCTGGGAACTGGGCTGTGGTGGCTCCCCTGACGGCCGGTAACGACTCATGTCGTAAGCCCGCATGCCAGCTGGTGAAGGTTAATCAGGGACAGAGCCGACATGATGAGACGAGAAGCAGCTAACGTTCTACATGCCAACAGCAACTGATCTACGTCTGCATGCAGGTGACAGGAATAAATAACCTCGAGTGGAGTCTGGTGACTTCACTGGAGCAGAGAAATGGTGTCTGACAGTCTCGAGTGACGAGGTCAGTGGGTTAATGTCATTCAATGTCATCAAGTTATGATATGTTTACACCATTTCACTAGCAGTTGAATATAGCCTTAAAAGCCAAAACTGGTTTATCACTATTGGATTTAAGTTACCGTTTACCGTTTTTAAGTTATAGTTTAAGGCGCACCAGATTATAAGCGAAAACAAAACGTGTGTCGGATAAGTCGAACTTTATTCAACTAATTTACAACAACTCTGAGTTGTAGGTTAACACAAAAATACAAGTTTAAGCATCAAACATGCCCGGATCCCTCTCAACAATGTACAGTTTTACCACAAAAATACAAAACCGTTGTTCAGAGTTTAACAGTTGGGTGATTTTAGGATCCAGATCCCGCTCGTCATTATCAGTCTCGTTGCTGTCACCGGGCTGTTCAGTAATGATTCCTGCCTCTGCGAGGCTCCTGACTCGCGCAGTAATACGTTATTAGCCGTAATGTGTGCAACATAAAATCGGTTGGAGGTTAGTAAACACAACCAAAGGTCATACATAAGGCGCACTGTTGATTTTTGAGAAAATTTAATGATTTTAGATGCGCCTTATAGTCCGAAAAATACGGTCTATATCTATATCATTTGATATAAAGAAAAAAAAATTTGAACAAACTGAAAACATTATTTAGTATTATACTATACTTTAGTACTAATTTAAATGGTAAACTGAGTTTGTGTGTTCATACCTGCTGCCTGCTGTTGTCCGTCGTCTGATTTGTCTTGTTGGGACTGGACTGGGGAACTCGCAGGACTAATCACCTCAATGACTCCTCCAGGAGGGTTGTCGAATCGACTGGATGACACTACAGGACAAGTATGGACAAAAGATTACTACCATCTGCTAAGCAAAGGACACAATGTTAAGTCCTGTTCCTATTATAAGAAAAACATTTAAGGTTTAACTAATATCTGTGCTAACTGATTAATCAATCAAATTTATGATATCACTGTGTATCCAACACACTCACAGCTGCTAGACGAGTCAGAGCTCTGGGATCCTCGCTCTCGTGAGTCTTTGTCCGAGGCTATCTGCCGTGTGATGATGACGTCAATGAAGTTGGCGGCTGTGATAGTTGTCTTTCCACGAGTCCGAAGCTCCTCTTCGATACGGGACTTTGAGGTTTGAGGTCCTTTATCCTTAACCCCAACACCAGGGCCATCTGAATAAGCTGGATGGGGCTTACCCCCTGGCAGAGACATGGCACCATATGGTGACTGCATGGGTCTCCTGTCAGCCTCCTGCTGCTGTTGTTCGGAGAGGCTGGCTGCTCGCCGAGCTGCAGCCGATGAGGACACGTCATCATCCCGTTCATGTTTGTTCTCCTTCACCTTGGCCACGTCCATCTGCGGGGCAGAGGCTGCAGCATCCACCAAAGCAGCCAGAGCATCAGCTGCAGTACTGTAGCGAGAGCTGCTCTGTGCTGCTGCTGTCGTTGCTGCTGAATGAGGCCTGAAGAGGAAACAAAGAGATGAGGGTGTCAAACAGTTCCTGAAGGATGGGTTCGGTTAAAAGACGTGGTTTGTCTGTTTAATGCATATGAGTGAGGTTAAGGGAAATTCTGGGTTTTTGACGTACAGCTGCGAGAGAACAGTACTGGTGCCCATAAATTTAACCTTGTATGTAAATACTCTGTATACGCACAAGCAGAGTGCGATGAGTTAGAGTAGGTTTAGACTTACATGAGAGAGGTGATGACACTCTTGCCCTGGAAAATGCTCGGCCGCTGCTGAACCACTACGTCCTGTGTCCTGAGCGAGGGAGAAGGGGAGTGCAGATAACCTCGACTCCCTGGCCGGCCCGGTTGCTCTGGTCCACCTGATCCACACACATAAATGAAGCATTATAACTGTGTTCCAAAATGAAGTCTAACAACCATAAATAACGGTTTCTCTATTTGTGTTCTCCCCCATCTGTTTTCCCTATATGTCGTACTGCTACAACTAGCAGCCATCTCCACATGGCAGTCGCAGTATCTCGTGCTGCATTATCAGACAACAGACAACAGATCATTAACTTGAAACTCCTGTGAAACTTCATTTCTGCGAGCCACTATAGAACTCTATAGGTATATTTTTTGATATTGTATATTTTGCTGAAATTGTCAGCACATATTGACTTGGATTCACATAACACCTCCTTTATTATTTATTCGTGTTGTGATGGATTGTTTTACTTTTATCTATGACGATAGAGTGGATCAACATGGATTCTCCATACTAAACATGATTTTCAATCGAGATTTTCATAACTCTGAGCTGATCTTAAACAGAAACAAAACAACTCACCTCCGCGCATATATTCATTGGTTCGCTCCCGCTCTCGCTCTCGTTCTCGCTCCCGCTCTCGTTCTCGCTCTCGTTCTCGCATTTCCCGCTCCCGCTCCCGTTCTCTCTCCCGCTGCTCTCTTTCCTTTTCCCTTTCCTTTTCTTGCTGCTCCCGGTCACGCTCCCTTTCCCGTTCCCTCTCAGCAGTGGCAGCAGCGGCAGCAGCAAGGTGGGCTTGGTGACCTAAGAACAATCACAGACATCACACACACAGAGGTTTATACACATACTATATATACATACATGCCCTCTGAGACAAATGTATTTTGTGATTTTGGGCTATATAAATAAAATTTGATTGATTGATTGATTGATACTACTCATGGGGTCTCGGCAGAATGGATCGGCTTCCCTTACTAGTCTGAGCCAAAGTATCTTGCTGACAAGTTGTGTATCTGTCACAGCAAGAGTATGGTAATATTCGGTCTCAGGAATACTACCATATTTATCCTTTCAGACTTTTAAAGACCATCTCAATCTTAATTAGAGTGAAATATAAAAGACATTTTTACAATTCAATTGTGAAACACAAAAAACAACTGTAAACCTAGTTTCAAAAATGTTTTTTAAATCTTATTTTAGGGATTTTGAGTCAACATATTACAAGAGGGTTGCATTAAGATACTGTGACAAATTTGTAGTGGCAAGAATTACAAGACAATACAGTTTAAATTATGAACAAAAAAGGTTAAAGTTGATCATTAACAATTTCCTTCATTTCACTCAAAAAAGTGATGTGCTCCTAAAAATGACCTTTTAAGGAGCACAATTTCTATAGGGAAAAAAATAAATAAAAAACACTCAGTTGCTGTTCCACAGTTGGACAATTTTGTGAGAAATCCTTCCCTTGATGTTTTCAGACAGATGCACAGTATGGCCAGTGCAGGGCTGCACTCTTACAGAGGCGTGAGGAAACACGGAGATCGTGGCAAGGTGGATAAGGGAAGACTTGGCGTAGGGATGGGGAAGGAAGGAGGTCCTCACCTGGCGATATGGAGGTTGGGTTGAAAGCCCTAGGAGGGAAAGGGGGTTGAGCTCCAGGGAGGTAGGCGATGCGTTCCAAAGTGGGAGTACCTGTTCCCCCAGGGTGAGGCAACAGGATAGTTGGAGGCATCTGGGCTAGATCAATAATCCCTTTTACAGACAGAAGCAAAGGGCCAACGGTGAACAACAAGTCAATTCACCAATTCATCAATTTCTTAATGTATGAACACCGTATACACTTGAACCCATCACCATCATCTGTTAGTGCTCCCAAATACAGATTAATAAATATGCAGGGCTGCAAAGGGAGTGGAATAGTGGTCAACTTGTAAAATGCAACCACTCAGCAAATGGAGATTTGGATGGCCATACCCAATAGATAAACTGAGTAGTAGCCGAATGAGTTGCAGCCCCAATATAATGAGCAAATCAGCAAAATTTGTCTCGGTCATTTGCTTCTGGGCGTCTGGAAAAGGTAGCCACTAATTCACAAGCACACAGTCTGTATACTACAGCCCTCCCACCCGCAGCCTCTCTCCTGCCAGTTGGTGCAGGTGGGAGAGGGCCAGCTGGTGAGCGCCATACCTCGAGCTCCAGGTGCATAAGGGATGGTGACGGTCTGTTCCCGTGGTGACAGGCCCCGGGGCATGTCAGGCCGAGGGATGACTTGCATCTGCTGGGAAGTGATATAATCATTGAGGATCGTCTGCCGCGTGTTCTCCATGGTGTACAGCTGGTAAGTGTTGTGGTAGCCAGTAGGGGATGGCTGCCTGGGGAACATGAACGCTGTAACAGGAGGACAGGAGGGGAAAAAAACCCAAAACAAATGAACAGAAGGCTAACAGATACTGATTACCTCTACTGACGTCAATAGCTGGGAAAAAAACCTGGCACATGTAGTGCCTATGAATTAGAAAGCTTGAGTTGCTTTTGTCAGAATTAAGGCTATTGTTGTTCTGTTAGGATGGAAACTGTGTGAAGAGGTAGATGGGTTTAAACACTGTACCAGGATCCAGCACTCTGTGGAAGGCCAAACCGGGGTCCAGATGCGGAGGCAGGTGGGCTCGGTACACTTCCCCAGGAACAACAGGCCGGTGGTGGGGGTCGAAGGGGCTGTGAGAAGTGTCACCTCCAGACACTGGGGACTTGGCTGGGACATTGTCCCTCTGTGTTGGTGTCATGGCACTCTTTCTTTCATGCGCGGCAGATTTTGAGCTCATACCACCTTTGTAGGAGCACACAAAGCTCATCTAATTAGTTTATGCTTTGTTCAACAAGAACTCAATATTGACAGTACAAATGTAACAAAAATCAGCAATAGAAATTCAGCTCTGGCTGCTTTTAATGCAGTACTCCTAAAAACCTATACTAACACTGGATAATGGTATTTATAGCATTAGAGAAGTAATAAATAGCCTGAAGTTCTACAGTTTGTGAATAAAATAATGAAAAATACCCTCTTGAGGGCGTCCCAGCATGGGTGATCCTCTGGACACGGGATTGGTGCTGTAGTTAACAGGGGTCCTGCGGGCGTTGGCGTCTTCATACATGCCCGGACTAAGCTGGGACTTGCCAGCTTCCTGGTGTGTGGAGCGCAGGACAGAGGTGGAGTTGACCACAGAAGTGTGGCGTACTGCCTTGCTCTCCTCATATTTGGCTCGTTCCATGGCCTCAAGCTGGGGTATGCCGTGGGGAATTTTATTAGGACTGGTGATTAGGGACTTGACGTTGTGCTTGATAGTAGACTGGTTCATAGGGTAATTCTGTTGTTATGGAGGAATTGATTTGGATTTAGTCATTATTTTATTACTAATACTGTTGGTTACTTTAGTATATCTGCATGATTTTGCGTATTTAATATCAAACGGTTTATGGTAAAATAAATCCCCAATATAAAATCCAATAATATGGAAATGTCTTTACTGAACACATCTAAGTCCTGATCAGCTCTGATCTTACCTGAGATATGGAGCCCTCTATCACCATCCTGTCTGACAGGTCAGGGGTCTTGCAGATGTCCTGGCCAGACTGGTCTTTTCGGGGTATTTCGTGAATGGAGCGTCCCATCTCTTTGATAGTATTGACTCCCTCATAAGGCTTACCCTTGCCAATACCCCCTTCGAAGGAGTGGATAGGTGGGCTCTCTCGCTTTATCTGTTTTCCATATTTCATGGCATCTTCATAGGTCTCTGCAGCTGTCCTAGGTGTTCCTGGGAAGATTTGAAAATATTTCAAGCTAGCTTAGTATTTCAGGTTTTCTCATTTTTGTTTCTCATCTCACAGTGAGTGACTTAAAGTGAGCTTTTTCAATTATCTACCTTGCATGATAGAGCCAGTCATCAGTGGTCTTTCCTTAGAATCCCCAAGCGATTCTCTGGGCAAGGCTCTGCTAATCAGCCCTGAGAAACAAACAAGTATCATCACTATCCTGATACAGAACAAACAAACCAGGATACATACTATTTACTCATTGACATACACGCAGTACCCTCAAATGGAGCTCCTTCCCTGACAGGGTGTCCCCTGCCCATGGGTCCCTCCATCATGTCATAAGTGCGTTTCAGCTCATGGCCAGTTCTGGGGCTGCGGGTGTTTTCCCTAGGGTTCTTGATAGCTGTTGGAACACATACATGATCAGGTTTGTGTACTTGGTGGAGAAATACACAACAGTTATTTGGCATATCAATAATCAAAGCACTCACCATCATAGGAGACGATGTGTCCACACTTGCCTTCATAGATAACATGACCTTTAGCCAGCTGTTCTCCCCTGGCCTTGTCTGGGCTGTTCAAATCATCTGTGGCCAGTTTGGTGATCAGGAGATCAGCAGCAATGCTAGACTGGGGCAGGGCTGGTGTGCCCTTTTTTTAAAGAAAAGAGTACATATATAATGTCACACAAAAAGCAAAACACACATAACCCAAAATCATGATCGATGAAAAAACACACTGTCCGTTATTTATCAATTTACTACTTCTTTAATTTCATCATTTATTACCTGAATGATTGATCCTTTGAAAGCCAGACCCTCGTTAACTTTCCCTGGGTTGCCTCTGCCATCCTGCATGGATGGAACTGCAGCTCCTGGAGAGAGTTGTAGAAAAAAAGGAGAGTTTAGTCATGTGTGTTTGGTTTCATCTTGTAATACTGGTTTAAGTGTCATGATTTAAAATTGAAAAAAAAAAAAAAACGTAAAATAAGTAGAAGAACTGTACTGAAAGCAGAAAAAGTATATTCTGTTTTGTTTTTGTTGTCCCACTGTTTTAATAATAGTAGTACAACAGGATCTTCCAAACATGTTTTATACAGTACCATATATATTTTTGGAAGCAACGATATCCATAGGATACAAAGAGAGAATTAAATATCTAAAGTGATATAGGGGATCAGGGCTGGAAAAACCTGTACAACCAGCCCTCACATCAGGTACCCCAGTGCCCCACTACCCTATGGGACAGTAACTGCTATTGGTGTGGTATGTTGTGGTAAGAACCAGAGAGAGACTGTGTAAAACTTCAGACATTTCTGTGTCATATGGAGCAGAAATAGCTTTTGATCTAGACTGGTGCCTCACTTTCTGTCAGTTCTGGAGCATCACAACAGAGTTTGTGCTTCAAAGACCCAAGGGATATTTTAATCATCAACCTTCTTTTGTAGGCAATATATCTGTAATTGTCCTGAACAATGTACTTTTATGTAGTAACATAATGATGGATGGATGCACTTTTTAGAACTCGCAAAAAGCATGCAGCGCATTTTAAGCACACAATTAGTGACTCATTTATCTTTTAATTTGTTTGAACACTGGTTAAATATTCATTATACAATAAAAGCTGCCTATAAAAAATGTGATGTAGAGATACAACTTTATGGCCTAATAACCACTTGGAGTTGTCATTAAACTAGGTAGAGCTGGTTATTATGTCAGGTTTGATCTTATTTGAATTGTTGTTGTGTCTATCTGAACTTCACAGTGACAACATAGTGTTGTAACATGACTGTCTGCTGTCCTACCAGGCTTGTTGGGATCCTGTTGCCGGGGCAGACCCAGAGAGATGGAGCCCACAGTGCTCTTAGTCCCATCTGGCCCATAGACAGCGTGGGATGGCAGGTATGTGCCAGGAGTTCCCTGAAAAAGCAGGAGCAAAGAACACATTTCCAGGTCACTCTGTTCATTTGTGTAAAGTATGTTGATAATCTTTTGTGTGTTACAGTAAATCATTTACAATAATGCGAACAGCTAATAAACAAATCAAAAAGCCTCGATTCCCCTGACTAATAAAGCTTTTACAATGGCTTTGGGACTAATGTATTTTGTGACTTTGGGCTATACAGTATGATTTGATGAAAATATTTCTACTAAGAATCATGGCAGGAGTATAATATAATATCTTAAACTGTGTAACCATATAAATGTTTAAATTTGCATTACAATCTTCCTTTGATAATTGAGTAAAAGTGTGGTAGTTGACAGAAATGTGTGGTGTCTGTTGTGGAAAACATCATCGCCAAACACAGATGTGTTCATTCTAAGTGAAGGTTCACATGTAACTGATTATTGTCATTATTATTATCATTATTACAAATTGCCAACAGAGGTTTGTCAAAGCTCTGGTATGAATGGCAGTGGTGCAGAAAGGTAAGGCGACAGTTGCTTCACTGGGTCCACCAGAGCATTCCCATTATCCCTCTGGTGTCTCACCTTGGAGATGGAGCCACCGTGAATGAAGGAGGGCTTGTCAGTGGGCTTGGTGGTTGGAATGAGTGGAGGAGGAGAGGGAATGTTGGGAGGTCGACTGGGTCTGCTGAAAGTCACGCGGACTCCATCTGGCATACTCTGGACCAGCTGATTGGGGGCAGGGTGGAGGACTGGTGGGAATATGAAAGAGAAAAAAATAGACACCACTGATTACAAGCCAACATCTGAACAGCCTAAACATTACTTTGAAAACAAACAGCTAAGATGAACAGCTCACGCAGTAACCCAAACCTGTTTTCTAAATGTCTTCTGCCTGCCAGATTACACAAAACTAACCCACCCAACATTAAGGGTTCCATTAAATTCCATTTCCCAGCAAAAACTGCATGATAACATATTCAGTTCGACTCTGACAGAGTCCATTGAGTGGTAAAGTAAGCATTGAAGACCTCAGTTAATAGCCTGTCCTAAGCCTGTGGTAACTTTGGTCCATGCCTGCTGTCTGCATTACTGTCTCCTGGGAAAACTGAGTAGACAAAATGGATCATAATACACAAACACACACACACACACACACACACACACACACACACACACACACAGACTGGGAGTAACCTCCCTGCAAGGAGTGTGCTTCATGCTCTGCACTCTACAAAATCAAAAATACAAAATGGATGTGTGAAGAGTGCCTCCAGCGGGCATAGACGTCAGCATCCTGCTGGCTCATGCGGGGACAGATAAGAAAACAAGCCACTCGATGACGAATTTATAAATCCCGGTTCCAGGGAGACCGTGTGTCAAACATTAACATTCATGCTGCAGCTTGCCAGCAGGCACAACAACCTAATTCATTGGGACATGTGGAATATGCTTACCCAAAATGTCAAACAAAAAAAACCAAAACAAATAAAACAAAAAATAGATTGCAACCAAACTTTAGCCTAATTTTTATTTCCACATCAACAGCAGGAGAAAACAGAACAAGGAAATGTTCCACTTTACTGCCGTCTTCAAAGCCTAATTCTTTAAATGTTCTTTAAGTTTAGCATTTTACTACAATAAATGCAGATAAATGTCCTACATGAAATCCTACATTTGTGTCCCACAAAAACTCCAGCGAACACGGTGAATTTAGGTGAAAGTGGAGAATATGACTTTGGATTCACTGTCGTGGTAAAACTAGGCCTGGCTTGTTTGCCAGTCAGGGCTTAATCTATTGATTGAAAGATTTGTAATAATTACCTACAGAGGACTTAAAATGTAATATATTTTAACAACAATCTCAAACACTTGTATACCGTAGTAACGGCCAAATGTTAGGACACAACATTTTAGTGCTACTGTTTATGTGGAACTCTTATTTGATGGTCTCTGAAGGGTTTCTGTTTCAGTTCAGTAGGGTCGACGCCTCATTCACACAACAAAAAACATAACATTTGTATTGAACAGGTAGATATATTTATAGCCCCTTTATGAGCTGTAGTGACATCATCATCATCATACAGCTTTTATTGACTTGATTTATAAGACTTTTCTTTTTTTCTTTTTTCTATTTTTTTTTGTGATCTAAATAGATAATTAGGTTAGATTTTGTTATGAATTTAAGGTTTAACAAATAAATTTTTTTAACATGCAAGTCATAACAACTTATCCTATCCTATCCTATCCTATCCGTCTAATCCTGTCATGACACCACATTTCTCTGGTGCATGGAAAAACTAATAACGCCTGATTTAAAAAGTGACTACATTTAGTGTTCTTTGTTATTCTTTGGGGAAAAAAAGACCACAAAAATGGTGAGAAAATGGTGACACACCATCTCTGCTTCTTTCTGGTACAAGAAAAATGCAGTACCGAGTGCCAAGCAGTGTGCTACTGGTGGACAAACCAAAAATATCTGACTCATGCATTGACGTACTCACTGCAGTTATAAAAATCACCAAGCTACTCTCTAGTATGTCATTAGACCAGAGAGAGCTGGCTCGTACTTGTTTGACCTCTACTGTACTGGTACACGTGTACAAGCGCACAGTCCATTTCCCCTACGCATAAATCCATTATGCTACCTGGTATAAAAAGTGCTATGCATCAACACAACTAAAAAGCAACCAACCCACTCTTATAAGGGCAGCTAACAAAACAAACATCAACTTTGCCTTTGAATAAGAGGACTAAACAGACAATGATACAAAGATACCTTCTCTGAATAAAAAAAATTATAAAATAATTTATTACTACCATTTTTCAATTTAAAAGAAAAACTGTGGAAGACGTTTTAAAAATGTATTTCTCATGTCAGTTAAACATTGACTAAATACAGCCTGTACATGCTATAACCCCAATGTGGGTACATATACCTTTGGACAAGAGGAAATTCAGAGCCTGACTGCTCTAACCTTAATCACTGCCAAACCCTGAGTCACAGGATTAAAGCTCCACAATAATTCTCCTCTCTACTTTTACTTCAAATGAAAATAACAATCAGTTATATAGGGAGATCAATATAATAGCACGTAAGAGTAGAAATATAGATATTAAAACATGTTAAAACTCATTCATACAGAAACTACTGCAAATCAAACTATATCACCAACGGAGTGAAAACAGTGCCTCCATTGTCAAAAACAAGACTCTTTGGGAGTGAGGCGAGGCTAATTTGTATCAGCAAGGGAAGGGAGGATGAAAATGGGGAAGTCTGAGACAGAGCAAACAAGAGGGGGGAGGAGGAGGAGGTGAAGATGTGTGCTTTTACCTGGCGGCACACTGTAGCGGGATGCATTGGGGGCGTTGGGGTCAGGCTGGGGTGAGGCCTTTATCAGCTCTCTGGGGGAGAGTCTGTAGGGAGAGCCTGGCCGACCAGAGAGCATCTCCTGGTCCAGAGGCAACACCATGTCATAAGGCATGTAGGGTAAGGGCTTACCTGCTGTACACAGGCATAAGGACAAAGGGAAGACAACCACTATTAAAACAAGAACTCAATGCCTGTGAGCGTTGAGCTGACCTAGACTGGATGGGCCTGTACAACTAACAACCCAGCGATGTACTGACAGCTGCTCGCCTTTTCACAGCACTCTGACTAAAAGGTGATAAAAGCTTTGCACGAACAAAAAAGAAACAAAAAAAACCCCAAGCAATATAGCAGATTCTTCTTCTGAAGTTAAGTGGCTGCACCATGTTTGACTGCCCAGAAGGAGAAAGTGTCCTTCTCTGACTCAGGTCATACACCTTAGGGGGAAAAAAAACAAAACAAAAAAAAACACCACAGTCCCATTCTTCATCCAAAAAGAGCATCAACGCATGCTTCAGCTCAGTGTTTGCATCAAATGTAAAACGGGGTCAGCTAACTTCTTTGTCTTGGCTCAGGCCGAACCATGTTATGACAGTCCAGATCACCCTCAAACCTTTCCTTTTAAGAATAAAAATTTAAAAAAAAGAAAGGAGTATAAAAAATGCATTAACTATAAATAGTCCACTGCTTGCAGCGACAAGAAACAAGTTTGACGAAGCAATGTACAGGAGGAAGGGGAGACGCGGGCTGAACGAGGATAGTTTTTGTTCTCTTACCGTCTCTCTCTAGTATGGTGGGGCTGCAGGTGTTGAAGGGAGGTCTGCGTTCTAGGTCTCCCTGATCCTGCCTCTGCTTCTCCTCCTGATGCGCTGACTCATGCACTGCTTTGATTTGGTGCTGCAACATGGCAAAGCCGCTGATGGGCACACCACCAGGGCCAAAAGGACCATGCACCTAGAGAAGTAGTGGAGAGAAAATGTTCAAATGTTATGGAATAAGTGAGACATCGGCCAAATATTACATGGATCTTTGAACATTTTTGCAAGCAGGAAACAGCATACAATGGAGCTGATGGGTAGATACTACATACTGCTTAGAAATGTAAAGGCTACTGGTACTGGCCTATAGTTTCTAATCTTATCACATTGCTGATAATGACTGAAGTGGGAAATGTGTGGGCATGCTTTCAACCTGTTGCCTGCCTTCGTGCCAGTCTAAATGGATCAACCTGAAACTGTGACTAACCATGGGTGGGATGGCAGCTGCCCGCCGGTGCAGCTGCTGGATGTTGAGTTGGGGTTGCTTGGGTGAGGACACAAGTACCGACAAGCCTTGAGAGCTAATCAAGGAAGGCTTTTCCATGGAGAACAATCTGCAAAGGCACAAGGCAATGAGGATCATAAACACTTATGTCTTGTACTTATATAAAAAAAAAAAAAAAAGCAAACATTAATACTGTGATAACGGAAAAACACACCTCTGTTTTTCAGGCTCCACTTCCACATCCTCATCAGCACTGCAGGTGGCGCTAGAGTCATTATCTGAGTGGAGCTCCCTGTGCCTCTCCCCATGATCTCCCTTTTCTCCTTTCTCCTTCATCTCAGGCTCCATCTTGACTTGAACCTCTCCAGTCTTCATGTCCACATCCTGAGGTTCTGTTTTGGGATGCAGTGAGCCTGGATATGAAGCCATCCTGGCCCTTTCCTCTTGAGATCCAGTCTCACTCTCCGGGCTTTTCTCTTCTTTGACACAGAGTTCTCCGTATGAGGGCTCCAGGGCCTTTCCATTGCTGGCTTGACCTTTGTCCTGATCTGAGAACTGGGCATCTCCTGCAGCGCTGTCTACCCTCTTGGAGTCACCAGACTTTGAGGAGTCAGCCTGAGAGGGGGAGGGGGCGCTCTCTGTATCAGAGCTGTTGTCACCGCCTGGAGAAGGACAAGAAGACAAATAATAACACGTCATACAGTGCTTGAAACGACGAGGAATTCATAGGCAGTATTTTACAGGAACTTCAGGTCAAATTTAATTCCATTTAATTGAAAGAAACCCTATACAGAATAATTTTGAATGTCACAACATACATCTACTATTATTAGCAATATATATATTATAATCTACTATTGACTTCAGTAGAAATCTTATTTGGGTTAATCAATGACTGACCCCAGAGACAGAGACAAAACTGGACACATAGCCACCATCATACAGGCTCCATGTAACAATCCAAAAAAGAAGCACACACACTATTGGCTGCAGCTGATATATAAACCTGGACAGCAACAATATTTGAGACAAACTCACTTGCTCGTCTCCAAAATACAAGTTGAAATTTGACGTGAGGACAGTTGACTGATAAAGAAACTAAGTTGTCGCCAACGTATGCCTCACACATTTCTTTTTTCAGGAATCCATCTGGAATGAATCCAGTGTCACGTTTTGATTTGGCTCACACTTAATTGGAAGTTCCTTCCGGTATGTAATCTATATTTAATTACCTTGCTTCATACCATTTAGGTTTGCTTACTCCAAAACAGCTTTCCAAGATATAAATTATTCATCCCTTTAACACCTGACTTTAGGTATCGCAAATGCCATACACACACGGTACTGCGTATAATAAAACACAAACTGCAATTTAAAAGTAATAAGAAACTCAGATAAAAAGTGCATATTTAAAAAAAACTCTCTGTGCCTCTGTTGCTTTGCATATAGTCTAGCGCTGCAGTGGTTGCCATGGTGATGGTAGTCCAGATGGTATGTCTATGCAAAAACAATTTGCAGATGCTAAAGGTATCAAACCAAAATCAGAGACACAGCATTAAGCATCAAAATGGCAAACATCACAATGTTTGTGAGCACACGTTAATAGAGCTGTACTAATGCCTCCTCGGGTTTTATGCGGTCTACTGTAGAATGTGTATAATGTGAGAGCCACAGGCTGCAGGTCACCAAGGCCTCGAATAGAGCAGTTTGGGTTTCCATGAGACAGAGGGAAAGTCAAATAAACATGACAGAAGGCCTTGTGACCTCCTGCTGTCGCCATTGCTATCTTGTGAACTGGAGGCTGTTTAAATTGAACAGAACTGTGCTAAGCAATTTTAAAAACAAAGAAGACATTAAATGAAACTGTTGTTAAAGAAAAAAAAAACTTGCAAACTGATTTTATAAACCAGTACTATTCGGTGCCAATCATATAACATTCATAATCTATCTCTATACATAACAAAAGTAGCTTTTTCACAGTTGGCTTCCTGCACCATGTAATGCCAGCAAAGATAAGGGCTTCTGGAGAGGAGGGAGGCGGGAAGACAGGCAGGCTTACTGGATCAAACGAGTGGACCAGCACTTTGTGTTCAAAGAACAGCCTTTCTTGAGTCTTCAAAGCCAAGAACTGTTATGCAACAGGCGCCCATGTAGTCAGAATTAGTTCATATCTTTTATCTCTTCCTCTCCCCCACCCGTCGCTCTTTTTCATTTGATCCTTTTTTTTCCCCTCTCCTCTCATTAAAAACTACAGCCAGACGGGAGCAAGCACAATGCCATCAAAACAACTAAAATCCTTATATGACAATTCAGAGGGCGTTTTAGGCTTCCCTGCTTTGCACTGTACTTATCACTAAATTCTTTCTTTGTTTGCCATCCTTACTGAAGACTTGGTAATAAAGCTTCACAAGCCATAGGCAAGGACATAAAATGAATACAAAAAACAAGCTTGCTGTATGTCCTTCACACAGTTTGCACCTCAGATAAACAGGACAAAAAGTCCAAAACAAATGAGTTTGGGTGTGTGTGTCTGTCTGTGTGTTTAACGTTGGGCATTTGCTTCCTATCATCGGTCTCTCTGACCTTCACTGTCATCTGCGTTGTCCTCATCATCATCATCAGGTGATGCTGTGGCTAGACCTTCACCTTGAGACCTATCAGCACGAGCCCGCCGTGTGTCCTGGGAACCAGAGAGACACAAAGTAGCATCTTGCAGTCATGAATTATAGTTAAAACAGTCTGTCAATGACAAACCGTAACAGGGAGCAGATGACAACAACAAGCTTACCTGCTTATGCTGCTGGAGCAGGTTGTCCAGGTTGTGGCGTCTCTTGTAATTGAAATAGAAGTTCTTGCACTGTGCCTCACTTTTGGTGCCCACCATTTTCGCAATGGCTGTCCAGTTTCGCCCATGCTCAACTAGCCCTGGTGCAGAACAAAGAGAGGCAATTAATTAATTTTTAAATTCTTAATGGCCTCTATAAAGAATCAAGAATCAACCTGTTGTTGTTGTTGTTATTATTATTATTATTATTGAGAGCAAATTTGCTTTACTGCAAAATAACACTATACTACTGTTGCAATGGTTTGTTGATTGTCTTCCTCAACCTGGTCAACACTAAGCTGAGCACACAATCAGCTTTGATCGCCTCAAGACGCTATGAAACAACTCTGCCAAGCAGCAGTGAACCAGGAAACTGCCATTTACCTTTGACATTAGGGCGTCTCTTCTCTAAATCCTTTAACCCCTGTGACCTCCCCTCCCTCCTAGCCCAACTGAGATGAGGGATACTGGCAGCTTGACAAATCACTACAGAGCTAAAGCACAAAGCACCATTACTGCTCCAGTTAAATAAGGGAATGAGGGCATTAGGACTGTTCAGACTCATGTCTCATTTGGAGTTATCTAAACCTCTAAAGATTCAGAAATGTCAGAGAGGAAGGTCTTGTCTATCTGGTGACATATAGTACACACCTAAAGACAGCACATACTAAAACCTAGCCATATAGGTAAAGCTTACTCTAAGATCTCCACGTAGTCTCATTGGTTTTAACCACTGTGGGATCTTCATCTAGCCGCCATGAAAACACACAAATGTTTTTGCATGCAATGATCAACCTCCAAACCTCCAAAGAAGCTTCAGTGTTTTAGTAGTGTCCCCAAAAGTTTCATAGAACAGCACACAAGTGCAAGCAACATGCCTCGTTGTGGCGCCTGTACCTTTGTCTAAATATCTGATGTTCGTCGAAAGGTTTAAATATCTTTGTTATTCAACTGTGCTGGCACTGTTGTCTCGTGACAAAGATAATGTGGTGTTCTTGATGCAACAGATAATAGAATGACATAGAAAATGAGACATTATCAAGCTAAATGATCAAACATTTAACTTCTTCAATCCTGCCAGCTCTGACAAGACTAAAGCCTCACAGAAATAACATTAGTATTACAGTAATACCTCAATGCAATGCAACAGCCCTGCTATAAAAAGCTTTTTTTTTGTCAAAATAATGTATTTGCAGCCAACCAGGATAATGTAAAATAAAGGGACAATCTTTAACAAGTACAAGCAACTGTAAAAAATATGACTACAAGGCTATAATATACAGATGAGTAACACATTAAAAGGAAAAAAACTACCTAAAGTGTCTCAGTAAGGCGTTGGGCCACCAGTTGCTGCCAGAACAGCATCAATGCACCTTTGCATTGATTCTACATGACTCTAAACTCTACTGGAGGGATGAACACGATTCCTCCAAAAGATATTCCCTCATTTGTCATTAGTTGAAAATCTCCCAGGTGTTCGACTGGGTTGAGATCTTGTGACTGCAAAGGCCATAACATATGATTCACATCATTATCATACTCTTTGGAGCCCTAGTATGGGGGCATTGTCATCCTGGAAGAGACTGCTCCCATCAGGATATAAGTTCAGAGCCGCTTTGTATTGATTTGTAGTGATTGTTCCCCTAAAGGGGACAAGTGGACTCAAACCACACCAGTAAATTGCCCCTGACAGCAAAACAGAGTCACTGGATCCCCTCACTTTAGGGGCCAATCATCCAGGCCTGTGCTGTTCTCTTAGTGTACACCACAAATGTGCTTGACCACTTGTCAAAAATATGGTAATGGATGACTCATATGACCGTATCACCTCTTTCCACATCTCAGTACACCAGTGCCTATGGTTTTTGCACCACTGAACTCTCTAATGTGCATTCATCTATGTAATGAGGTGTTTACGCGCTGCAACCCTACCATAACATCCACCTCTACGTAATTGTTGACAGACTGACAGTCTAATCACATCCTGCATTGACATGCTTGGTCACCTGAGGAAGACTCGCTCTTCTGTTTTTACTGTTATTGCACTGACCCCATTTGCCAGGGCTGGGTACAAAACTTCCCATCAGCATCAGTGACCCAGTAAGCATGCAGCATATGCTTGTACCAAGATCTAATAATGGTGGTGGTGATTGGCTGTCGTAGAGGCATGCATTAAAAACACTATGTTATGCCCTGAGACGAGGCTCACGTGTGTGCATTTTGAAAGGCTTGACAGGCTTGGCACCCTGTCACGTTCGGGATAAACAGCAGCAGTGGTGAGCATACGGTGAAATAAACCAGGACAATTAGCAAAAATAAAAAAAATAAAAAAGTACCTGCATTTTCGATCTAGCTATGAAGCTGAGCTAAAATGGCAGCCACTAGCCTACAGCCTGCGGCCAAAAAGAAACTGAAAAAGTACCAGCAACTCGAACCCTTTCATGTTGCTGACTGCAAACAACCGTTTGCAAATGAAGACTGCAAGTTATTCCAGCTTTTATACATTATTATTTATTTATATTATGTTAACAGACATCTTCAAGTTGTGGTAAATAGGTTTATTTTCTATACTGTGAAACTATTTTGAGTGGAAAATTGCCAAGGTGCTGAAACATCAGAAACTGTATCAAAGTCAAGTTATCAGTACCAAAAATGTCTGAACGAGTCCAGCTATTAATGTCTTTCCCACAGATCTAAATGCAGATGTCAACTTAATCACTGTTCCTATTGAAACACTAGCTAGTTGAGCAATCTGTGTGACAGACGCGCCATCCATGTCTCAACAATGAACCCTCTTTCAAACTTACTAAGATGCTTTCCTCTTGCCACCTTGATACAACATCTGAATCAACTGGGCCGCTCCCCATTTTTATACATGCCACAGAGCATGACTGAATGATAACCGCGTATTTATACTATGTAGTGCACCTGTGTGGAAGCATCTGCATTCGCTATGTTTCTCCACTCATTTATTCAGGTCACCTGTCCGTATAAGTCGGATCTTGTTTGATCTTGTTCGCTCACACAGCTGGATGTGGACTCATTATATTGCTGACTTGCTTTAAAATATGAACCAAATCAATGAAAAATTACAACACATGTGGAAAGTATGGTCATAGCTGGTTCATATCAGGTCAGATCAGACAGCAGGTGTGAAACTGCAGCGACAACAACGGAGCACTGTTCTTTTCCTCTCATAGAGCCCTCAGGGAAAACTTGATTGACTGATTTAAACTGCGAGGGCTGCAATCTGATAACTGTATGTTAACACAGAGACCTATACAGATCAACAGTTTACAACCTTGCCTTGTAGAAGGGAACAGCGTTTTAGAGTGCTTGTATGACCAGCCATGTACGACGGCAAGGTATAAAAGTGATTTCTGAACCTGCTTTGTCATATAACTACAAGAGCTTGTGCAGGTCTCCTTGCGGTACACTAATCCACAGACATATCTGGCATAGAGGTCTAAATGCCTGAGGAGATCATAGCAGCAACGTTTTTTTGTTAAGGGAGCAAATCTCTACCCAAGAGAGTCTTAATTAATCCCCATTAATCCTTTTATTTACTCCCCCCAGGCTATGGGCCTTGGGTTACTGATGGAGTCTATACGAACAAAGCCACAAAGCAAAAAGTGGGAGTGGGGGCACACTTGAATGGTATATGACCCGACTAATGACCGAAGCAGTGCAGTCTAACAGCAGGCGCAGTATCCAATGAACATTTTGAAGAATTTAAGAGACTAAAGTAACTTTAAATGTTCTTTCAGAAGGTCTGACAAAGTGTTTGAACGTGAATAATAGATAATGATCTTTGGAGGAAGCTGCAACTGTCACGCTCTGTTGCTTCATAGACGACCTTAATAGATCACTTCTGAGAATCCAGCAGAGCAGTGCAGCTACACGGAGGGAAAAAAAAAAAAGAAAAAGAAAAAAAAAAAAACCTCCCTGAAACCCTTAAAGGGTGTTTGACAACTTCCAGTAAAGTACCAGCACAAGTTTCTTTACATGTGCCCATTCATTCCTGTATGCATGTAAGAAACAGGCAGGGCGAGGCAACATCAGATCAGAAGAGGGAAAGAGACAGGGGAGGGGAAAACAAGAAAAAGATCTTAGAGAGCCCCAGCAGAGAAAGCAGGGAGAGATAAAGTGAGAGAGAAATGAAATGAAACGCTACCTTTTTTGGCGACCTCCATCTCCTCCTCGGTCCAGCGAGAAGTTTCTCCGGTTTCACCAACACCAGCTAAATCACAAGGAAAAGAGACACAGCCCCATCAGCACTCAGAAAGACAGAGAGAGGGAGAGGCAGACAGATATGGAGAGTGTCCTCTCTCCAGCCGTCTCCTTCTCATGGCCACTAATCTAATAATCTGTTTACATTCAGGGGCTGCTGAGACCTGCTCCCTCACTTACACTCTCACTCTAGCTCACTCTCCTCCTCTCACGCTCCCTTTCTCTCTCTCCCCTTCCCCACAGCCCAGAACAAGCCCTCCTCCTCTCAAATCTACAAGGGGAGGGCCTTGGTCAGCTGATGTAGCGCCAGACAGTGGAGGAGTTGAGAGCCATGCCTCCCTCTTTGGGAAATGGCCTTGGATGGAGACAAACAGACAGATAGAACTAGCTAGCCCAAAACCCTCCCACCTCTTCTACTGTGTCTCACTCACTCACTCTCACACACACACACACACACCTCCTTCTTGCCTCTGCATAGTTACACAGTTCTACACCCCCCACAAAATTCACAGAAGTGCACGGTTACTGTGGAGGGGGCCGAGTGAACTCTAGCCCACTCTCCTCCATGGCACCCACTGAGACTGTGTAAACATTTGGACTAATATAGCTGCAGATGTACCCTTGACATTAACAGGAGGCTTGCTCCCTGACCCTCCCACCTCGAAGATGAGTAGATCAATTCTCACTGTTTAGACGGCTCCTACCAAAGGTCCCCTGGCCACACAGTCTGTTAGAGATAGTTAAACAAATGTCGACTGGACTAGGCTTCCTTCTCCTGTTGCAAAACTCACATGTTCTCCCCGTGACAGTTTAGGCCCCTCTGGGGTGGTCATTAATCTCCGGGCTATGAAAACAGATGGGGCGTCTGCCTGTAACGTAACATCTCAACTCATGACAGGAGCCCTCCTCATATTCATATAAACACACACACCCTTTTCCCCCCTGGCTTCAAGCAAATATCTAACCACCACCGTTTGCCCACACTGAATCAGCAGCTTCCTGAACTTATTGGCAAGACTGACAGATGGCTAACCTTTAGCACTTAGCCAGCTTACTTCTAAGAAACACCGCGGCTGCAGGGGTTACAACAGAGCAAGCAAACAGACACACACAAAATCCACAGTGTAGTCCCTAAGCGATATTACAGTTGACACAGTCCTACGTAAACCATGATACGCCCAGAACACAGCCAGAAAGGTTGAGAGGATGGAAAGACACACTGCAGGTTAATTAATCACATTATAGGGCATACCTTGCATAACTCAGACTGTTGCAAGGTAAAACTCAACAGGCAGCAGAGGGAGCAGGTGGTGGAGGAGGTGGCCACAACAAGCTTAACATACAGGGATACCTGAAAACCTGAGCTGCCGTCGTCAGAGTGACAGACTTTAAAGGGTGGAAGAGTACAAGTGCGTGACTGAGTACCATGACAACAGCTCAACCAGTGCAGTGCATCGCCATGGTGATGGACAGGACAGGGTCGGTCTTACACTTAATGATTGCCTGCACCTGCTGAACCAACTGTCCACTACTTTGAGCTTATGAACCTTTACAATTTAAACAGGGAGAAAGCTAGCAGGGCAATATTCTGATTAACCTTGTTTCGGGTATATTTATTGTTTGGTGTGTGCCATTTTGTTTCTTTTAGCTCATAACAAAGAAGAAAACAGTCTGAACCCTGTCCCTTACACAAGGCCAGCCAGTGATCACACTTAATTATTGAGAGAGAAAACAAGAATCTCCGGGCCTACTATATGATTGAAATGTGTAATCTTCCCATCAACAAAAATGTACCTTTGACTGTTTAAGTGACTCAAAACATTGCTTTAAAATAATCTCAAGTGAAAGTGAAGTGAAAGTGTAGTGTATTTAACAACCTCCAGAGAGCACCCCTAAGAGGATTCACCTTTATTAGCATCCATAGAAGCTACTGGAGTCTGAGGTTTTGCAGGCTCCTTCATGGTCTTCTGTGCGGGATCGGCTTTAGGGAGCTGCGGAGGATCTGGCAAGGCGGGCTCAGAGGCATGGGGAGGGGCTTCCTCAGCCGCCACAGATGCAGCCTCATTGGCCATGGAGCGTGTGGTGATCCTTCCCTTACGGCGGCCCTGGCTGTTGGCAGTCTTCCTGCCACGCGTCGTGTTTTGTTCCTTTCCGTCCTCGTCCTCCCCACCGTCACACTTGTCTTTGTCCTTGCCAATGTCCCTGTGGTTTTTAAGGGAAAAACACAGCTTTACTAACTTTTGATATAGAAAAATATCTATTCTCTTTCGACTGAGCAATAACAGGCCCTTTTTGTAATGTGCCCTGCATGACTGAACACACGAGAAAAGTGTTTCAGCGTTTGTCTACAATCAAGTTGATATGTTAACAGGCTGTTTTTTCCGTTAGCCAAAAGTCAAAACAGACACTACAATCCCTCTTCCAAGTCTTCTCTGGACCATGAACATGCAGCACTCTACAAAGGAGCACAGGGATGTGATATTTTCCCATCACTATTTCCAGTGTTCATTTATTATTTTATGAGATGATATAAGGAAGTACAATATCAAAACAGAATTTGCATTAGGATTATCATCAACTCAACACTTTGAATTATCTATCCCTAAACACTCATCTTACATCATGATAAAAACTTTTGCACCATTAAACCTGAATGTGGTGCCAGCTTTGTCAGTTCCTCTATTTCAGTGTCGACAGTTTAGGTCCAGGAAGCAAAAGCTACAGTCATGTCTTTTTATTTATAGGTTGGAAGAATACTGCCCATATACACAACTGTCACTCTACGTGACTCTTTATTATATATTACAGATGACATGTTTACAATTTAGCTTTCAAATACCTGCATGAAACATAATGTGACTTCACTAAGACACTCTTTCTCTTAAATAATGGTGTATGGACCAAAGACTGGCACTAAGAAGAAGTCAGCATTACCTGCATAGTCTAATAGAGCAAAGAGACACCAGGACAAACAACTATTCATAACTCACCTAGAATCCTCCTTTTCATCTTTCTCTTCCTCGTCCTTCTTTTCCTCGTCCTCTTTTTTCTCAGACTTCTCAGATTTGTCCTCTTCGTTTTTGTCGTCTGACTTTTCTTCTTGTGAGGGACGTGTTATTTGCTGGAGGCAAAACACAAAGGGGAGATTTTTTGTTGTTTCTCTCTGAAACATTAAGAAAAGGTCAATGTGTAGAGTAGTAAATATGATTTTGGTCCCTTTTTAAGTATAAAATCAAAAGTACAAAGCAGAGAACAGTCATAATCAATGCTTTAATTCAGATGCAAAAATCCACACTATAATGCATTTAATAAGGTAATTCAGCTGATCTCCATATGGTGATCAAAGAATCACCACAAGCATTTTCTTTTTCTATATAAAAAAAGGGCCATATCTTAATAGATTTACCCGTCTGGTGATTATTTACTATGAAACAGAATACACTACATACTCAGGTCAAAGATTTATATTAGCCACATACCATTCTGCATATGAAATACGAGTATCTGAGCTTAAGTTGCTTCACCCTTTACTACACTACACTCCTGACATTTGTACACACTTCCTGGTCCTGGCTTCCTGCATGCTATATCAAGCAGTAGTCATCTCCTAATAGTATAGCAGTGCTTGCATTGGCCCTGTGAGCCCAGAGGACCATTTAAAATTGTCCAACAGATGGGCCTGAATGGTCTGCTTAAATATTCAGTTTGATCAGAACAAGTGAATTGCGGATATGTACTACATGATGCTATCTGGTTAGTAGACTTCCTGTTTTCAAGTGGCATAATTGCCTCAGAACTAATGAAAAACCAAATATAAAGATACACCATACACCCTGCGCAAACAGGTTTACAGGCTACATCATATTTTCACGATCTTCACAAGCAGGAACATAGACACAAATCATATTGCACACTGTTCTCTGATCCTTCTGCTGTAGTTACAAAATATGAAAAAAAATGGAGTATTGCCAATTCTCATGCTTTATTTGTCTCAGTAACTCCTTCAAACAGAGGGAGAGACTTGATCATGACTCTCAATATAAACTCTATACAACAGTCTAAAGTAGAAAAGAGGATGACCTCAGTATTCTACATTTAAAAAGGTTCAGTATACAGCTGTAGAGTTCAGATCGATATTACTGCCGACAAAAGGTTAAGAGTCATTCAAATGAGAAATTTCAAAAACAGGTCCGACAGTGATTGAGGACAGAGCTACATTCTTTATCATCACTGCTGGCGCGGTACACCACAGAATGCTTCCTCCTGCCTGTTCCATGAAAGCGCTGTGCTGGAACAAGTCTGGCTATGCCAAGCCAAACATCCCATGCTGGTACCAGATGGGGCCAAGGAATGTGCTTCACTCAATGGTAAAGGCAAAAGATATGGACTGAGGCAAAGAGAGGAAAGAAAGGGGTACAACCTGAGGGGGTAAAGAGGGTTCTGATCATTTCTCTATTTTACAACAACATGTTCTGCACATGAAAGATCTGGTTGCCATATCACGAGATAAACGGTGATACGGCGGTTTCGACAACTCCACAAAGACAGGCAGTAAGCAACTGTCACAGCAGTTTAAGAGTCAACCTTAGCTGCTCTAGAACAGTGGGTGTTTTAAGTCTCCGTCTCTGTCAGAATTAGGGGCTGTTCTAGCCAGCTCTAACCAGAGACCGCCAATAATCAGAGCAGAGGGATTTTTCCTTCTAGGAGTGGAGCTACATAAGCAGCAAAATCAAATCTACAGTATTTGAAAGAAAACTGCATGTGATGCAAATTTTCCAGATCCACTTTCTATTAAACTGTTAGGCTTACGGTCCTCCCTTTGTGTCTCTTAAATCAGTTGTAGATAAAACTGGAAAATGTGATTAGTGATTGATGTTGTTCATTTGTCAAGAGTAATGCTTACAAGTTACTTTCATATTTACTTTTTGATGCAGAAATGAGACATCAAAAAGTGTGTTAATATTAATCCATATTTAGTATATTGCATGCTAAAATATGTGATGGAAATATGCATGTAGCAACATTTTGGAACTGGTATGATGGTTTTACAGCAAAGTATGATGATGTGGCTGCACTGCTCAGCTCTTTAAGGGAAGCCCTGCAAATTGAGAGCCCAGATTGCAGGCCGATGTATGCAGAGAGGACCACGTCAAACTTGGACTGAGATTTTAACTCTTGACTCATTTCCTGCCTGCAGCAGTCTGCACGTTTTTGGCACTCAACAATTCAGAGACCTTTCTGCAGAGGAGACCAGTCTGTTTTAGGGTTGAGTTATTCTCCAAATACTTCTCTTCAGTGAGACTCTGTTCTGGTTGGGTCAGGGAGCGCTTGTGTTTGCTTTGGAGGTGGTCAGAGAGCCGTGGCATTCCTGCCTCTTCTCCCACACTGCGTAAAGAGCCTCTACACAGATGTTCTCCAAAAGTCAATGAGGCCTTGTGGTTCTGTGGTTCTTCAGAGTTTTTTTTTTTTAAATGAAACTCTTTCCTGACCTAGCCTGAATATTTTAAGAGTTTTAATTTCTCCCCTCTTTTGCTGATTCACGAGTCCTGTTTGATTTAGGAAATGACCAGCCACAGGTTAATCTTCCCTTTCCTACCACAGAACTAAAGTCACCAGAGGAATCTCTCACTCTTGCTTCAAGCAATTCTACTGCAGGACTCAGAAATGGAAAAAAAAATGACTATGCATCACCTCTATCCCTGAAATGAATTACATTTATTATCATTTAAAGACACAATTACTTGGACAGAATGCCTCCAGAAGAAGTCTTGTAAATGATAAATTGCAAAATAGCAAAAAAAAAAGGAGGAAAAGGGAAAGGTGTACATTTCAATCACTGCATTTACCAGCATTATAATTATGCATTCATTTTAGATAAAATGTCTAATCCTGCTGAGGGTACTATTAACTCCTGACCCATCATGGTGGAATATTATACTGTCAAAATAACTGTAAAAGAAGATATTATTTGGAAAAACAAAAAAAATAAATAAATAAAGTGGTTACCCTGGTTACTAGGAGCTCTGCAGAGGAAAAACTGGTCGTCATTGGTGCTACAAATCTATGAAATCTATTTGTCTGCTTGACAAACTTTACAGGCAGGCAATTAAAAGGATAACACTTAAGGAACACTTATCGATTTTGGACAACAATGAACAGATCTATTATTACTTATTTTACATATTTGCTCACTTTGTATATGCCCACTCAATATACAGTATGCTATTCTGATCATAAACTTTTCCGGTGATCAAAACTAAAATCTATTGACAGCCAGGAGAGAGCTACATTATGATTCCAAAATCTGTGAAACTACTTACATTTTCCAAAACAACTACCACCAAAATTGAGCTCCATGTCATATTTTACATCTTGTAAAATGTTGCAGTGACGATTGCAAAATGACTCACACTTCTCTTTATAAAACGCTCATGTCCTACTGATTTATTGTACCACAAAGACATGCTCAGGTATTGTCTGTGTTCTGCTTCTTTGATTAATGTGTTGTGTTAGCAAGTCAAACAAGACATTTGGCCTTTTTGTATTTATAAGAGGTGAGATAAAACTGAATAGATCTTTGTGAACTGGATTTTTGCAGTGTTGCAAAGGTAGCTGTAAATCCTGCGTTGGCCTTCTCTCACGGTATAAATTATTTGTTCTTTGGTTCTCCTGAAATGTTAGATGAACAGATTAGCACATTTATTTTTTTTCCCCTCAACACCAACAACAATGGTTCCAAGACTCATAAATGTGCCAGAGAAGCTCACAACAATATATTGATATGGATATGAGATGTCTGTTTTAGAGCTCATTTGTCTAATTGAATATTGACAATTCTGTTTACTGCAATAGTCACATCTCAAAAATATGATTAAAAAGGGGTATCCTATTGCACAATAATAAACATTCATTATGACAATCACAAAAAAATTGAGATCATAACATGAAAAGCTGAATTGCAGCCGGTCCTCATTACTACCAAAACTGCATAAAAAGCTAATAATGAAATGTTGAAAACGCCTCAAGAAAAGGCAAGACTTTTGTTTGACAGCTATACAGACTACATTTAATTAAATGCTTTGTTTATGTCATAACAGAGCAGCATGGGCAAGAAGACCCTCAGCGCAAGTTCTACTTAACAACCAATGAAATGGTTGCAGGGACAGTGGGGGTGTAGCCTGTGTAGGCTTCCACAGGAATGTGTACTGTGAGTATCATATTGATGTTTATTGTTGTCGCGGCAGATTATTAATTTAGCTCAGAGGCGCCGTCAATGAGAGTCAGCTGACATGGGAGGCATATACTTCACTGTTTGAGGCACATTTGCACAAGAAATGTCAGAAAGCCGTCAGCCTAATACACTGCACTGCAAAGTACGACATTAAAAACTAAACCTACTTTTTTTTCTACTCAAAATGGGGTAATACCTGAACCCTATTGCTGAAATGACTATATACACATGCATGACCACATAGCCTTGGCTTTACTGTTAAATTAAAAAAACATGTCTGACTTCACACATATACTAGAAAAATTAAAATAGCTGACTTTTACTTCCTACACCCCTTATGGAGACTAATAAACAAACTACCCAAGCAGCAGAGCAATAAAAAAATAATGACACAGTACAAGATACAGGACAAGGGAAAAAAACGGAGTGTGTCTGGTAACAACTACAAAGCAAAAACTGTGGTTTTAAAGCTAGTGACATACCTGCAAGCTCATTTGTTGGTCATAAAAACTCCTTTTCTCTGCTGTGAGCCACAGCGTACTGGTGTTGCAAATGGGAGTCTAACCTCCAGTACTTCCATAGCGGTGGTAACGGTAGCAGAGGGGCAGGACAGCACCATAGCAGAGCTCCTTAGAAGGGCTGCCGGGCCACGGCACCGCCACACATATTCCGGGAAAGCGTGTCATCAGGCCGCTTAAGCCGCCCAAAGAATTGTCCATCTCACATGCACGCACTAATCTATGCAGGGTCACTCAAGGTAATCCCTGCCGAGCACTCCTCTTTGATTGGCACTCACAGCAGCAGAGTGAGTTTTTTGGGCCTGTCAGAGAGCTGGGCTGTACCAACTCAGCTGTTTCAGAGAGGGGTGACTTTTTTTCTCTCTCTCTCTCTCTCACAGGAACAGAAGAAAGAGGAAATGGAAAACAAAAAAAAACACAGCACACACTCAGCGGATAAGCTGCCAGCGCTGACTCTGTCTCGCAGAGGGTTTTTTTCCCCTCCGTTTCACTCACTCACTACATTCCACTGCTCTTGCTTTTGCTCACTCTGTCTCTTGCTTCCCTCTCGAATGGCTCACTCAAGATTCAGTTGTTAAGTCACACCAGTAGCTTAGAAATCCACTACATCCTAATGTGCATTACTCCAAATGGCGAAAGAATGGCTGCATTCTCAACAATCATAAGTATGGTTGGAAAAAGCAAGAAAGCAATTTGAGCAACTGACCTGAAGCTCAAGACGACGACAGAGACCATCTTAAACCCTTTTTCACGTACAACAATATTGTAGGAAGCACCTTTAATGACTATGAAACATGACAACCCAGTTAAGCAATGCACCACAGAGGCCAAAACTGGATTTTGTGTAAACACAGACAACCTGATATTTATCCATGTTTAACAGTCTCATATGTATCGTGATACACATTTGTATGCATCGTTGGACACATTTAATATTCACCCTCAATCTCTTCCTATATAAAAAACCCTCTCTACAACCAGCCCATTGTGTTTCTCAGTAGATGTACTCGACGCAGAGACAGAATGTCCTATACAAGGACTGTGGCATCGATGAAGTAAAAAAACACTAGAAGGGCCAATGTATTTAGTCAGCCAACATATGGTTGTGAGACGGTGCTGTGATGGTCTTTTTGTACTGGATTTTGATGCAAAGACAACAATTATATAAAGACCTCAACAACAATCTGCGTACAACAACATCTCCACAGCCATCACTTTGCAGTTTTCACTCAAGAGTCTACAAAGTTCACATTCCAGGTCTGACATGCTTTAAAAGGGACAGGCGCCTGCAGATGGCTTTTATGCTCGATATTCAACTAGTAAATCTTTGCGGGGGCTCGTGCAGCAGACATCACAATAAGATCAGAGAGAGCATTCACGTCATTAAATGAATCATTATTTCAATTTCACAAAAATCTAAAAAACAAATAATGCAGAGAAACTGTCCAGTAAAGCTGCCTTTTCTTATATGTTTGGTATAGTATTACATATTTAGAAATTAATTAGTATATTTTTATTTATTGTAACTGCTAGTTTATCCTCTGTACAGTAATGACATTTCAGTACATCTTAAACTCAGTTCATCAGGCTCCGCTATACATTGGCTTGCTTGGTTAAAATTTCAACAAGCTAAAATCGCTAATTTACAGCATGCAACAGCAACAGCCTTTCTCTATATAAACTCTTATTTTATATAATTACATGCTCCTTTTAATATTTGACATAAAATCAATGTGTGAATATGCATTTGGGATGATTAACGAGTAAGTCAAACTGTAGCCGTATCACATTAATCCAAGTGTTGGTTTTTTTGGCTTAAAGAAAATGTGGGTAGTGCTCACTGTGCTTCCTGTTTTGCTTACCCTGAACCATGAATAGTGCCAGCAATGTAGGAGCCAAATCCTTTTGCACTTAACACTATACAGACTGACTATGGTAGATATACATCTGTCACACTTGAAATGTACTTACAATCTGATGAGAAGATCTAAAAACAGGTGTGGCAAAAGAGTCGAGACTAATTTGAACCCAAATGCTGAAGCTCAACGTCACAGTTCACAGACAAACTCCTTGTACATACTTCTGTTTCTCTTTAAAGTTTGGCCAGATGTAAGATGTCAAGCGCACAGTCATAGTATAGCTAAAAGTATAGCTATACTATGAGTATAGCTTAAAAAGTGCAATATGTAAGATTAGGCCAGTTTTGACATTATGTTAAAGACGTCTATGTATTGTTTTGCAGGAATATCCACTGAAGTTAGCATGTTAACCAGCTAACCCCAGCCTGTCCGCTCTCATAATACCACTTTGTACCTCAAGGGTGATAGTGAGTCACTATAGCTTCCAAACAGTCTAACATAAGAAGTAGCGCTGCCTCAGAGCTGTTGTAATTTTTGCTGTAGGACTGTTAATATGTTACTTTTTAATATTTTATCAGGAAAGAATGTAACGACATAGATTCCCAATATGTGGCCAGTTAATCCAAATAATGCCTATTTAGAAAGCATCTCTGAGGCTGCTGCAGAGGCTGGCAGGGTGAGACAGCTGGTCATCTCAGCTACATGATCTGATGAACTGATCTGTGCGGCTCTTTGGTAATTTACTGCCGGCTCTAATGTCTCTGCAGCAATTCAGTATCTTAACGACGCCATAGCAGAGATTCACTGCAAACGATGAGCTTTACACCGCAGTAAGTGAATGATAATGGTGGTGGGTTGATGCGTATTGCTGTGCTTTCTGGTGATATGTTGCCCCCTATTTGCTTGGATCAGGTGGCCAAACTTCATTTTTCATGTTTTAAATACAAAGAAGATATAACCAGCATCTTGTCAACCAACAGGAACAGATATTTAATTTAAAAAGTCTCAGGTTTACCTGGTTCCTTCCTCTCCGTCTTCCATAGTTTCGCCTGACAAGAGTCTTGTAGTTGTGATTCTTCTTGGTCAAGTAGTAATATAGGACGCAGTCAGCAACACACTGAAACAAGGAATTGCGTGTAAATATAAACAGCTGGCACTGAAACTGGAGGCTACATGTTTTTTTATAATAAATAGTTCATGTGTGTGTTTCTCCTTTGCAGTATAACATCACAATCTATATATAATAATAACCATCTCTCAAGATGTGAAATTGGATGTTGGTATTGGTATGTGGAAGGCAAATGTGGGAACGATTATGGGAACCCACAGAGTGTAGGTTTGTTTTAATATTTCTGCTTATTAAAAACAAATAATCACTTCACTGCCTTTGTATACAATAAATCAGAATAATTCTGTAAGTAAGTCTTATAATAAATAATAAACTCTTTGGAAAATTAAAAGTTTATATTTTACTATGAATAATGATTGCGTAGAGCTTTATGGTCTTGTGTTTCTGACTTTGGGAGAGTGGGGCATTTTAACACTGCCAAAACAATATAAATAGCATGAAGTTGCGAAAAATGCCAGCAGCAGTTTACCTTTCTCTCTAGATAGGAGGCAATCAGGCCAAAGTTCTTGGGGTGTTGAACAAACCTGCAAAGAGATGCCAGTTATCATATGTCAAAGCCAAAAATATATATAGTACGAGTACAATATGGCATTAAGGTCTATAAACCACATCTGCACTACAGACTTAGAAGGGCAAATCTTGTTCAAACAAAGCAAAAACAACTCACTTCTCTTTAAAGATCTCCTTTTCGTGCTCGGTCCACACATTCATGAACTGCCGGGCTTTGTACACCTTCATTGGGTCATCCATCAGGCCATTCATGTTGATAAACTTCACTCGCCTCTGCTCGGAGTCGTACATCATAGGAGGGATGACTGACAGCTGTCTCATCTGTTTCTCGTTGTTCTGTGGTACACGCACAGGGGGAAGTGGCTACAGATACAACTCAACTGAAATCATTCTGAAACTTTGATACCTCCTACTTCTATCAGCAGGGTGTAAAGGTACAAAAGCATGATCCTGGACTGTAGTCACTGAAATAAGAGACAGTCTAAAAGAGATGCAGTTTCATTTCAGGTAGTACCCACCTCCTGCTCAGAAAGGCCATCTATGATTTCAGAAATCTCATGCTCGCTTCTTGCTATTGTTGCAGAAAGGCCTGTTCCTCTTTGTCCAACCCTGTGGAAAACAGGGACATATTGTGTTACAAATGTATTTTAGATGTTGCATTACATTTGTATGCTGTGCAAAGACAATAACAGTTATTATTGTCCATTGTTCTCAGAGGAAAATACATTTTCCAAGCTTTCATGACTTTTTCACAGTTGTTTCTTTTCCAAACAAAACCAGAGTCAAATTACTAACATGAGCAACCGGAGACAAACAGAATATTGTACCCATTATTAATGAGTACAAGTCTTTTCTCTGACCAGTTATTACTTGCTTCCTCTTTCACGGTCTAGCAGTCTGTATAAACAGTGAAGACTTGAAAAATCTTGGAGATTTCAGTAAAAGGACGAAACGTCAGTGCCAGGAATAACCAGACGCGGGACCCTGACCCTGTCTCCCATCCTGCCAAGAAGCACCCAGACAGCCAGTGTCTCTGTCGATAGTAGGCCACCGCACACCACCTAGTGTCCTCCATTTAGGTGATAGTTGTTCAGGCATTTTGAAAAATAGAGAAGACAATTGTAATGTTGTTGTGTGGCTACAGTTACAGTCCTATGCTGCTTCTCTTGGATCAAAAGATTGCCCAAGTGAATATGATTTTACTCTTATTAGTCTCCCCTCATATAATAGATCTCTCACCATTTTAAACTAAATTTTTCACTCTTTTTTTTTTTTAAATATGAACTTAATTTTTTATTCAACTGAACTAATACTGCTTTCTTTAAGTGTGTGGGACGTGGCACCCATCAGATCCAAGGAGAACAGTTAATCCCCTTCCACCAGCCAATTATGTGTCTGATGAAAACAAAGTCCACCCCTTTCCTGTGTAAACCGATATGTAGGAGAGGAGGACGACTGTAAATCAAAAGTGGGAAATGTACTCGTGAGTTTCTGAATCATGAGCCAATCGTAGCCAAATGTACATTACACCACACAACAGTATAATGTCAGTGTTGAGCAGTCTCAGGTGCAGACTGTTACCTCTGGAAACGCTCCTGCTGCTCTCTCTGCTTGCGGATTTCAGGAAATTGCCTTTCATAGTACTCCCGTGTTCTGCTGTCTTTGGCTTTGCGCCTGGGGTTGTTCTCCATTCGCTCCACCTTCTTCTCCCAAGCTTCCATCAGCTGGTCATAGCGCTGGCAGATCTTCTGTTCCTGTGCACACAGCATGAAAAATGCACAATTGTATCAGGAGTTGGCCATCCATTACTACAGTAAGGGCCAAAATTATATGTTGCTAAGTCTCTCAACAGAAGAGGCATAGTCTATATCTGATACTCTAACACTGTGTGGATGTCTTGTCAAGGAATATGTTTTAATAAATGTTCAAAAAAAAGAAGAGGCATAGTCAATGCAAATAATGGCAACATAATTATTAAAGGCCCATGAAACGGAGGTAGAGCGTCTTTAGCTTCTGTACTGGGACGTATTTCCCAGTGAAACAGAATATTTGAGCGATGTACAGTTACTGCTAAAAAAGTGGGCAGAGCTTAGAGTTTAGTGCCAGACGGAGCCACAGAGGACTGTTGGCTCTGCACACACCTCCCTCACCTGTTATTAGATCAGGACAAGGATGAGGGAGAGATGAATGAATTAGACCTCAGCCTCATTGTTTTGGAAATGAAAACAAACTTTACACACATCTCCTCCCATGTCTCTCTCTCTTTGCACTGTTAACTACCATGACCTCACGCACAGTTTTATTGACCGGTGTGGCTAGCTGCTTTTTCAAAGTCACATATGAACAGATAAAAGTTTTGTAAACGCTCCTGAGTACAAAATGAGTCAAACATTTGAAACTGTTTTACAGGAAGAGAAAAGACTGATGTTGACATATATTTGGCATAACAATTGATTTTAAAAAATTAACACCGGGACACACATTTAAAAAAATGTATTGTAGGTGAGCATGAATGTATTAATGCATGTTTATTTTTTTAATGAAAATGAAGTTGGTGTTGTAGTTTATCTTTGAAAGTCAGCATAAAAAAGTGAACTACAACTACAGACGGGCTACAGATACAAGAAGTGAGATCAGGGGAGTTCATTGAGTACATGCTGTGTTTGTGCCTGTCTTTCACATTGCCCAATTCAGTGTGCTGACCCAGGAACAGCTTGTTCTGATCCAACTATTCTGTTTACAAATCTCTTTCAAAAGCTCATTGCCTTAACCAATATGTGGTTACAGATGCTTACTTTTCAATCAGCACACACCAGTACTAGCCGAGATTTGGATACACTTCCTCATTCAAGTGAATAGGAAGGTGTGTCCGAATTTTTAACTGGTACTGTACATGAACTATATATGTTTTTATATTTAAAAAAAAGATTCCTGTATTGGGAGGACAATACTGCCTCGTTTCCACTCTCTGCTGCGACAGACAAACAATTCACCTTCCTCTTGGCACGAAGCCATGTGCGCTCTGCCATTGTTCAGAGTCTGACCCTGACAGGGAACAGCCAGAGAAAGGTGGGACTCACTGAGCAAAATGCTTCTACATGGGGTGACTGTAAAAATTGTAACTCACTGGTTACTGATAAGAAAGATAGACAGACATTTGGACAGCATGTGTGTCATATTTGTTCTGTGATGCAACAATATTTATTTCGACTGAACATGAAAGCGGATTTTGGCTCACAACATACTTCTAAACAGGGGAAACTAATGCATTTCCTGTACTGTAAACAAATTACTTCTAGGAATGACAATGTCTGTCCATCAGTCATCCACCACTTTGGTCCAGACCGAAATAACTCTGCAACTACTATATGAATAAAACTTTGCAGGGATATTTATGCTCCCCAGAGAATAACACAAACTCCGCTGACATTAGCTACAGCATGGCTGTCAACTCCAAGTGTTGTTAATGAATTGGTTTTACTGCAGACACAATTACAAGCATTTTTTTTTATTTGACGAATTCTGCAAAATCTGCATTAAATGTTGAGTAAGCACTTAAATTCTGTCCAACAACATGGACATACAAGCTACTATTGTTTTGATTGACATTTGATGATGAATCTCATGAAGAGAAGATTGAGAGCATGTATGCCAAATTGTTCACGTGTAATTTTAAGACTGTCCTTTCAGAGTCTCTTATCTGCCTTCTGCATTTAAAGAATGCAAAAATACAAAAAAGAAAAGTTAAAACCAGAAAAAAGGCAGTTTGTTGAATGTTTGCAGTGCACCCAGACTGTGTCAATATTCTGTAGCTTTAAGTAAACATGGAAGATGCTGTGTATCAAAACCTCTGAAACCAATAATATTTCCCCTGGTCAGCTGAGGTCATCCTACTGCAAACAGTCAGGTATGATAAGGCCATTGCATTAACCAGCAGAATGGGTGGCGCCACTAATGTTGTGGCCAGAGCTCTCACACAAATACCTGGAACCTCCACCATGCTTTCTTGACAGCAGGGACACTTACCCTTTGTTTACGAGCGTGGTTCCTCCTCTTAAAAAACAAAATCAGCTTCTTCCTCATGACTTGGTTGCTAAAAGAGAACAACACTTATTTAGCGAAATGAAGATGATATAGTGTTCATTAGCAAAATTAATGCTCTGTGAGGAAGATATTATTTAAGCAGAGAAGATCCGGTCTGTACAAAGGCAAGAGTTAAATTGTTTCTTTAGCTACTACAAGTGTACTGAAGATATTGTTTCACCCCTGAAAAAAAATCATCATGGACATTGTTTATTTGCACAGTGGCAGGTACAAAATACTGAGAACTCTTTTGTTTACACATGATGGCGGCTGTGGGGAGAGAATAGTGAGAGGGCTGACCCTGAAACTCTGTGTGTATGTGTGTGTGTGTGTGTGTGTGTGTGTGTACAGCAGATTCACACAGAGGTGGTCTCTGTCCTGATAAAAAGACTAAGCCAGATGGGCTGCTCTCATGGTACACGCAGATAAGAGTTCCTAAACTCTAGATGACCTAGCCTTCAACCCCAAACACACCTAACCCAGACACATGTACGCTCTTGTACTTCCTTTCTCAATCACTCTCCTTGGTGTCAGTAGGGCAACTCAATCGTCTGACGCAGGAATCAGATTAGACGGATTTATCACCTGGGTTTATCGCGCTGAGGTCAGCGTCACCACCAGCTGAGATGGTTCCATTTGCTGTTAATGTGGTATCATTTCCACTGCAATGTTCTTGTGCTACTAATGCAAATCTATGGAACAAATGCAGATACTCACGTTTTGATGTTGTCATGGTACACCTTTGTGTCTGACGGCTGATTGTACAGGGGCTACAAAGTGAAAAACAAGAAGACCAGACACAGGTAGTGCGTTAGTCATAAGCCATTATCCAACTTGCTACTGATCTAAGCATTACTTCTTCCTCAAAGCTCATGCAAGGACAAAATATGCTATCAACCATAACACAATATAACATACCAACTCAACCTTAGGACCAAGACCTTCCAGTATTTTATGGGCCTCTTCAGCTTTTTTCTAAAAGAAAAAAAATAAAAATAAACAGAAAATAAATTATAGCTTGGTTATACTCATAGAAATATAATATTTATGAAACATTTAAATTGGTTATAGCATAAAGGGGAACTTCAATTAACAAAAGGTTGTTACTTTTACAGTAATTTAATCTTTCCAATTATTTACTGATCTATAATTATAAAAACGGCAACAATTCAGGTCAATTATGAACTCAAAACAAACTTTAATAACTGAATAAAGAAACAGAAAGCTTGCTTGAACATTTTCAGATGCAATGAATTTGTTCTCGGAGTATGAGCTTCTGCTTTTGATACATTTAAAAAAACTGAGCAGCTGCACCCGCCTGAACAGATATTAGAAATAAATAAATAAAAAGAAAGAAAGAATGTTCCCACTGCAGCATAATTAATATGGTTGGCAACAGCAGATTTCCTGGATCAAAGCAGACTGACAGAAACTTATTCAAGATCATCAGAAGGATACAGAATAACTTTATACTTTGTAAGCCTCCATCTACAGACTGAGACAAACAAACTAAACACTGTGGTTCATAGCCTAAAGGGTTAATGGCCGACTCGGAAGGAAGGCGTGTCTCAGCACTCTCCTACCACAACACTGTCTGACAGACATGAACTACAGTTACCTCTATAAACACACACACACACACACACTCACACACTCAAACCCCTATTGTTCGGCTGAAATATAGATAATGAGGCCTGCCTCTGCACTTGACTTTCAGTTGTGTGTATTCTATTGCTTAAAGTTTTTAAAAGAAAAAAAGAAAAAATACATTTACATATCTGACAATAATACATGCCTACTTTGTCACACTACTGCCTTCATTACATCAACGATGCAAAGATATTCCAACGTATTCCAACGGCAAACAATTATTAATCTGAAAATTGATACACCATTGGCCATTTTTCAACAGGGGTGGGAAAACTCACGCAGAGCTGTGCTGTAAGAAAACTCATGGTGTGTTTTGGTGATGGTATGCGTTTTCCCACAGCACAGCAGGACAAAGTAAAATTCATTGATGACATATTGGAGGTGTGGCAGTTTGCACAAACCACATAAGGGCCAGTCATATGCAGCTTTTTATCCAACAGCTAACTGTGGTCCTCCCTGCAGGATTTTAAAAAAAACAGACCCTCTGAAGAAACAGTGCTAAATATGTTGTGTAGTTGTTGTTAAATAGTATGCTTTAATTTACTCCAACTGTGACAATATTTCCTATAGCTGCTCCACACTAGAAGTCTCCTGCTGGTTCACCAGTGGACAACTTTAATGTGAAACGGCAACAGCAGGAAATGTACAGTTTGTATTAGCAGTAAGGTAACACATTGATGTCTGAAAGTATGAACAGAAGATAGTGAAACTAAACCCCAAACCACAGAGGTTCAGTTAGAAGATATAAAAGCACTGAGAACTAACAAAGAGAAACGTAAAACATTTGTTAATGTCATGTCAATTTAGTGCAAGATGTGGCTTAGTCTGAGAGGATGCTTTCATAGTTGGCTGTGGTCGGCCGTGCTACTGAGCAGGACTACGACAGTGCGGTTCGCCTTGGGTGTCCCCTGCTGTGAGGGTGCAGTGGAAATGCACGTGTTCTCGGCTTTGTGTGACTTAAATTGGCTAACCCAGCCTGGTGGAAAAACAAAATCTTGGCTGTACAGAGATGATAAAAAAAAAGAATAGCAGGAATTGTTTAGAACACAAAACATAAGTGAGGAGAAGCAATGACTGCTACTGGTGTGTCTTGGTGTTTGCAGCAGACGACTAACCCTGTTCTCATCGTAGATGATCTGGACAATGCTGCGGTGCTTGTGCTCCACTGGGGGAGGGGTCACTGGCTTTTCTGGTTCCACTGGCTTTGCCGCTTCCTCCTCTAGTTGTTGCTAAGAAACAACACCAACATAAAATATTTAGACCAATAGTACACAAGACAAGACACACATAATACACACAGGTAAAATATGGTGGTCCTTTCTTCTATACAGAATTTTTTTCCATCTGTATTCATGTTCATACTGAACACATAGTGGAAAACACAAATCCATCTACACAGATTCTGATATCTGAGCCCATGCAGGCATTATCAGATTATTCTCTACAGGCTTGTTCAAGTATAATACTTTTTTGCCATTGGGGCCATGCTGACATTGACAGACAAAATGAACTGGTGAGTTTTTGGTGGGTCCTGGTTTACAAGTTCAAAAGGGATGAGATTAGGAGTTTCTGAAATGCCTAAAATAAACAAACAAATCACTGAAAATCTTGGGAAAAACGCAGACTGAAAACCTTCTCTCCCAGCAAAGCTCAGCTTACATTCCTATCTAATGAGATGAAATTCCAAAAAAGATAGCAGCAGAAAAACAACCACAAACTAGAACTAGATTACGAGCAAGCTAATCCAGATGTGAAGATAGGGTGATGAAAAACTAAGCCTGCAGCAGTAGAAATTGAGAGAAACAACGTGGAACACTGTATGGGGCCTGTTATCATTAGCACCGGAGTGACCGAACACCAGATTTCACCAAACTCAAAATTATATTTTGTCAATGCTATGAATTACGTCTACTGACATGACAACAACTTGTTACATTTGTCACTTCAACCTGACCTTTAGTTCTGATTGTTATGTAGCTGTGCATACACCGTTGGCCTGTTATAATCTCCTGTGGCCGTATTTATTTACGTCCGTGTCCATGTCACTTTTATTATTACACTTGAACACATTCGGTTTCTGAATGGCAATGCAAAGAAAAAAAACAAAAAAAAACATTTTAGATTCAACCACTGTCAAACCTGTTCTTGCAAATTGTAATTATTAAACTAAACATAAAATCAACAATGGACCTGTTACAATTTCTATTATGGCGGCGTATAAGTACACATCATTTTATAAAAGCAGTAAGACATTCACATGTGAGGTTTAACAACAACAACTCATCATTTCTGTTCTAAATTACCTCACTGGTAACCACAGTCATGAGTTATTGCTTAATTAAAAAAGCAAGTGGAATTGTTTTTTGTGCCACGTTTTCTTACATAACACCCATTGTGTTTGATGCACGTTCAGAGACAAAAAAAGGGTCTCACTGGGTAACCAACCTGCTTTTTCTTCAACTTGAAAATCTGCTGCTCCACTTTAGCAATCTCTCTGTCCACACGGTCCATACTCTGGATCAGCTCCTCCTTGGATAGTTTGGAAGGAGAAGTGTCCTGGTCTTCCCCCATGTGTAGTGTATGTCCACCTGGGGATGCGGACTCCACTTTGACAGTGAATTGAGACTCCTGGCAAAATAAAAAAAGGTTCACTGAGATCACAACAACTACAACACAAATTATGTACAAACTTGTTGGGTACTGTATCAACCGCCAATAGTATACAAAAACATATGCTGAGATTATGAAAACACATAAGAAGAGTTCTGTCTCATTATGAGGAGACCATAATATGATCCATCTCACTTTGTCTATTTAAGGACAAAAACACAACTGTGACTTCTTGCTTTTCTAAAGTGGGTGAAGAGGAACAGGGCCCACCTTTTTGACCTCCACAGTGGCTCTCAGGCTGTCTTGTACTGTGTGGGGCATGGGCAGGACAATTCCCCCAGCAGTGGGAGTGGTGCGGGTGATGTGGGACTCGGCAACAGTCTCCATGCGAGGGCGTTTAGACTCCAAGGCCTCATGTTCAGGCTGGGCTGAGACGGAGTGAAACTGCTGTTCGTAACCATGGCGTCTCTCTGGAGGCCTAAAGAACAGAAGTAAACAAGAACTCACATTTACAGATGTAGTCACATCCAGCTGTCTAGATTAATGGTTCCCAAACTGTAATCTGAGGTTATCCACGGCATCGCTGAGGGAGGGGAAATGGAAAAACTGCTCTACAATAGAGAATTTAGAAAACTCTAATCTGGATGGCAAATACATGGATGCAGTAATCATCCGTTAGATATTAAAACAGCAGGTCAGATATAGCACGTGAAGCCCTTACCTTTCAGTTCCAGGGTGGAATTCAGACAGTAAAGAAGGTCTTCTCCGACCCTGTGAATCCTGCATGTGAGTCCGATAGTCTGGGACGGTGAAATCCTGCAGGCAAGAGGTACACACCACAAAAACACTTTATAAAACAATCTGATCAAGGTCACAACAGTATGGAGATACACCATGGATTACTGCAAAGCTGCCATTATCAAAAAGCACAGATGCGCCAACCAAATCATATTGAGAGGGGCAAGTCTCTACACCAGGTGACTCATCTGTCCACATTTTTAGTTGGACATCTCACACCCATCTGATGCAATATACAGTTTTCAAAATCAACACAGCTTGTCCACGCTGGCTGCATAATGGTCCGTACTTCACTCACGCTTTGCATATGTAAATGTATTCTGAGGAGTCTTTTTTTTCTTCTAAGTAACTGTGTTGACTGCACAATGGGCTGTTAAAAGCTGTCTGAAGAACAACGTCTCCAGTTCCGAGTCCAGACCTTTGTTGCATGTTACCCCCCTACCCTCCCTTACCCATCTAATTTCCTGTAAGATCTCTGCTGTACTCAATATAATGAAGGCAACATTACTAAATGAAGGAAATGGGACATTTCTTGGCATTCAACAGGTGTAGAATATAGGACAATAGCACAACATTAGCATCTGAATACTAAAGACTAATCGTGGTTAACTCTATCTGTTAAAATAACAAGGTTCTCACATTTATCAGCATGTACAGAAGGAGATGCCCATGTAGCTTAGAATAAGAACACAAAACCACAATATAATGTCTAAGCTTATCAGAAAGATTAATGAAATGAAACCACGTGTAATAGTACACAGTGGAACAAGGGCTGGTCCGGAAGTGGCTACACATCTTGATGAGGTCGCCACAATCAGCAACACTGCCCCTACCAGGCAAGCTGAAATTCATTTTGTTGATGTCAAGAAACCTCAAACCTTTTAAAATAATAATTTATCAAAAAGCTACTGAGTAAAGAACACAAATGTTATCAGCACAGAGTGACCTCCAAACAAACCTGAACAAGCAAATGCAGTTACAGGAAACATTTCCAAACTCCAGTTTTGTTCCAGATTTAAGCAAACAGTCCGAATGCCCAGAAACCTACCACTGACAATTTTCTGTGAAAGTAAACTTCTAAGAAGTAACTCATTCAAAATGGCTAACAAACACTATCCAATATTCACAACAGTCACATGAGCACACACCTATAAGATGTGCTTGCATTCATTGCATTGCTGTTATTTATACAAACAATATAGAGCTGCACAAATATGACTAAACTATTTGTTCACCGTGATTATCTATTCATCTATTAGTTACATTTTAATTTGACAAAATACTCCTTGCAACTTCAGTGTAAATAATCAACCTTAAAATGTGCCTCAATTCTGCTAATATTTAATTCAAAATGTCTTGTTTTTGCATGAAATTGTTATATGAAATATGAATAAAAGTAGACTCAAAACAAACTACAATGCCACAATAGCAGGCAAGCAATTCATAGCAAATGCAGTCACATTTCACATGCAGGTTTCCTATGTAGTGAAAATGTTACTGCAGCTGCAGTGGAGGTCACTACCTCTGTTTGATTTTCAGTGTGTTGCTGTGAATCAGTCTTGAAGGACAGCGAACATGCATTACATTTGACTTAACTGTCAACACAGGTTTAAGGCGCAGCCCAAAAATTAAGTTTTGTTAATCAATGCAAACATCAGACCTGCTCTGCAGATGCCTAAATATATAATAATATAAGTCTGATCCCAACCCACAAAGGCCAAAGCTGAGTCTGTATGATGTTAGCAGGGATTTTGAGAGAGATCACATCACGTATGTTTATCTGGTAGATCGTTCAACAAGCTAAGGTGCAAGACAAGACGTGTGTCGATGTAGGTTAGATAGGAACAGGAAAGGTTGTTGTTGTTGTTGTTGTTGTTGTTGTTCAGAGTCTGTGGCTCTTGTGTTGTGTAGCAGGATGCTATCAGGCTCTGTGTAACGTTCTGCTTTGCCTATAATAGAGCACCACATTATCGCTTTATGCAAGATTTGATTTGTTGGGTCAAAATAAGGTCTCCAGCTACACAGGAGGACAACAAAATGGTATTTAATCACAATAATGTAAAACTGTGTGTGTTCTTAGCTAGTACTATTATTATGGGTAAAGAGTTTTTATTCCCCCCCCCCTTAAAAAAAAAAACAAAAACAAACAAAGGCTTTACCTGTTGGTGGCGTGAACCGCTGAAGGTGTACTGGACAGAATGTGGTGGGTATCGGTTCTGCTCGGTGCTGAAGCTCCCCTGGCTAGGGGGGTAGCCCGAGCTACTAGACATCCTGGCTCAGTGCAGGCAGTACTGCTGCTGCTGCTTCACGGATCAGAGATTTTAGCTAGACCATGTTTGGAGATACAAACCACCTGCAGAAAGTCAGATCACATAAAACATATTCCTTTTAATGTCACATTTTAGATATTTGCATAGATACAAGAAGAGAATCTGCCGACCAAGATGTCTTTTCAGAAAGTGTTTAACCTGTTATAAGCTATCATGTGTCGTCTACTAAACTAACAATGTACTGACAAGTTAGTATGCATCATATAAACAAGACACGACAAGAGGGCATGCCACAAATCTTTCATGATAGTATACCATATCATTCTTCTCAAAAAGTTCTCCAATGAACGTCTGATACTGTCTTGTTGACAATGAAAGTAAAAGTGATAGAATCAAATCTAGAAACGCACCACTCTAAACTTACTTTTACTTGCAGGGCCATTAATTCAAAGTAAAAGCTTTTATACCGAAAGTGCACAACTAGTGCACTAAAGCAGCTGCAGCCCTAAGAAACACCAGAACAGTCTTTCTGACAGGGGTCTGCTCTTTGAAACACAGATAACAGAGTTAACTTGATTTGATATTATCAAGGGGTTGTTTTGTTTGGAGTTTGCTGTATGTGGAGCGGTTGTCACAATAATAAGTTTGAACTTATTTAGTTCAATTTATTGAAAATTGGCTGCATCATCAGTGCCAAAACATTTAACTTAGCAGGCATCGTTTTTTTGTTGGGAAAAACAATGTCAATAATTAGGCTAATATATTGCAGATAGGTTGAAAAATGTTGCAAGTAAACATTTTGTAGGGGTGTTGAATATAATCAATCTTATGAGCACTGGTCATGGTTCCAACTTTCCACTCATATTGCCATTATTTCAGAATAACGTCATTCTTTTATCTAATATAATTATATCCAAGAGTAATACATCAATCCTCCAGTTGCATTCAAATAATTAGCTGGATGGAAATAAGCTTATGATAAGATTATTTAGGCTGGCTAATATCATGTTAGCCTGTACCAGTTAAATAATGTTTGAAGAAAAGTATCCAAGACAGAGTCAGGAAATACTGCGAGACTGTAAAGTAAATAAAATGTATACCACATACCCCCATTTACTGACACACAGATTTTGTATGTGTTCTTATTATTTAGTGGTTACAAAAACATGCTACTAAACCCTTAGGATTTTGAAAAAAAAAATAAAATTCTGGTGTGTTGGCTTAATACAATCACTTTTCCTGGCCCTTTTTTATCATTCTTCATAGTAATCCATCAAATGAATCAGTGTCCTGTTGGCTCTGTCATTTTTATTTTAGCATGACCACCATGCCAAGACATTCTAGCATTATCTTCAGGGTTGGAAAAGCTACAGCTATTGCCACTGCAACCAATGGAAGAGAGCTGTTATTTTGTTTCTTAAACGCAGGCAGACACGCAGGCACGTTTGGTGTTCCCAGAATTTGAGATCCACTTCCACAATTTCAGCAATGCAACTAAAAATATCATCAGTGTCTTCACAGTGTGACTTGTAAAAAAAACGAGTCTCAGTCAATGCTGCTGATAGACAGTGATTTTTTTTTCTAGTTTTCTAGCCTTGATGTAATTTGCAAGGGTTTTCAATAGCTCCTACATAGTTTTCTGTTCTCTGTGTTTATGAATATGAGACTTCCCTTTATGCTTCCATGTGACCTTCTACACTAAAATTTAGAGTCAGACTGGCTTTAGTTTTACTGCATTTGACTTGCAACGCAATCTACATAGCAGTAAGACTTACATCTCAGTAGTTAAACCTGAGATTACAACAAATGCAAACCTATGGGGGCAGCATGGGTAAGCAGGTAGAGGAGAGAGAGTCAAAGTGTCCTTGAGCAAGACACTGAACCCCTAACTGCTCCTGAAGGTTGGCACCTCACATTGGCAGCCTCTGCCATCACTGTATGAATGTGTGTGTGAATGAGATAATGAGCAAATAATTACCAATAAGGCTGTCAGTCAGTTACACAGGAAACTAAAATTCTTGCACTTATGCACCTCGGGAGGATTTTTTTTTTTACAATGTGGTTCCAAGTATTACAAGGAGATTATTTGTTCTACTGTGCACCATGAATATAAGGTAAAAAACCACAGGTCTTCTGGGTTCAACCCTATGTCACAGCATCCTCCCTTCTTAGCAGTGTCCTGAATCTTTTCACAGCAACAGAGTAAGCACAGCAATATGAATACGCTTACCTCAGACCTGTTGCTGCCCTGGTTGGTGACCTAGCTATCCATAACTTGTTTCTCAACTTGCAAAAAAAAAATCAATGATAAAATCAATGATTTGACCTTCTCACAATACAGTTAAGCAGGATCCCTTTCTCACCCCCTTTAACATGATGTGGCTAGTTAGATGTATTTCCACTATGTAACCTTACAGGAAGCTCAAGGGATGTGCTGCTATAATATATTTCGTGTTATGCTTCATCTTTCATTCCCAGTTCAGCAGTCTTTTATTATAGTTTCCATCGTGGTTTAATTGGCATTTTGGGGAGTAGGTGCATGTAGTTTTCAGGTTGATAATATTACACTGCGTATAGTCAGCTTTCATTGTTTCACAGTTAATTTTAAACATTTACAATGGTCTCTGTGATCAGATGATTTCTTTGTGAACTCACACACAGCCTGGCAGCTAGAAATCATGCTGCTATGTGTTGTTATTGTTGTCGTGTAACATCATATTGTCATATAAACGCAATAGGATTTGTAGCTTACTTTGGAGGGGGGGTGCGGGGGGGATGGGTCCACTTCCACAACAGAGAGCTTGTCCGGAAATGCACCAAAAACGTGCACAATAATAAACGTCGACTTAAAAGTATATATATGCCACTTTAGCCAACCGGTGTAACAACACGGCGTTTAAGATGCTGTTGTTGTCGCTAGCTGGCTAACTTAGCCTGTGATTTCACCTTTCAATTCTCAACCACGTCGCCATCTTGCAAGGCAGATTTTCAACGTAGAGCGAAGCGCTTAAATAGCGAGCTAATTAGACGTGTTGCTTTGGTGCATAAAAGCGGGATGTACTCACCTCATATTCAGAAAATATACCGAAGGGAGAGAACGGTGTCTCTAGGCAGAAATATGTGTCAGTTGTTGATTGTAAATCCGCGGGTTACGGGCTGTGAACGACTGGGCAGACTGAAGGCTGCGCCGCATTTGTCGGTCGATGTCCTGACAGGATAAAACAAATTACCCTACACAGTACAATTTACAGTGTACTGAAATTCCTCAATAAATGAGTATGAACAGAGACAACTAAAATGTACACGTTTATAAAGTAATGTGTCTGTTGTGCCACTCTTTAGATAACTCTTTAAAATCTAAAATGTGGACGTGTATACATACCTGCGAGGATAACGCGGTGTGACAGCTAAATCGTCCCCTCAAACGCTGTAATGTTTCTGATGGTTGTTAATTTTCACTTTTCAATAACAAAACCTCGCCTTGATTAATATTAGTTTCTTCTACATTCCTCTTATTTCAATATTACAGAAAAAAACATTCCGTATCATAATCATTACTTACGAAGTTGATATAAACGCAAATAACCTGAGAAAGCGACAGTGACTTTAAGTGACTCAAACACACTATTACGGGGATACATTTGTGCAGTTGTCACTTTTCTTGACTTAGTTTATTTTTCTTGTGTCATTCATTGATAAAATTATCAGCTATATCAAACAGGCTGCATGTTTGTTTTCCTTTTAACGTGTGGAACCATTTGCATGTAAGACCCTTTGTCTTTACACGGATTGTTTACGGTAACGGTCAAAATAATGAGTATTTACCTGGCTGTCTTCATACTTTTATCCTATCTGATTTGGATAAAATGTATTTTCTATCGACACCGGCGAACATTGTTGAAGTCGTTGAAACATGTAACGAACATTTTATCCGGCGGAGAGCCTAACGGCGCTGACGTCAGAGCTCTGGTCGTTACTGCGCATCCGGATGATGAATGTATGTTCTTCGCGCCAACGGTTATACGACTCGTTGAGTTAAAGGCCAGCGTTCATTTGCTGTGTTTATCTGAAGGTACGGTAGTATTGTTTGCACAAAATAACGCCCACAAAACCATGTAAAGTTATGGAGAGATAATCAATACGTGTGTGTCTTGCTGCTAGCTAACGTTTGGTAGTATAATAAGTTGAATGTTTGGTCAAATATGAAAAAGAAAGAGAAAAGTTAAAAAATATATATTGATAGTAGCATATGAGTGATACACATCGTAGTAAAAGCCTTAACGATGTTTAAACCCACACATTAGTGTATTTTACTTACAAAATAACTGTTATAAGAACATCCAGACTTTATTAGACCAGGTCCAGATCAAAAACCAGGATACTTAGACTAAATCAAATCTGGGTTCGATTATTATTATTTTTAAGATTTGACGATGTATAGTGGTTTTTGATCTGGACCTGGTCTATTAAGGTTTGAATGGGGGAGCAATGAAATTGCCCTTTTCACAAATAGAATAAAGGTTTTCATAAATCTGAAAGTTTGTTATAACGAGTCTCTGTTCATCTAGTACAGATTTGAAAAGTGTCATGGTTTTTGATCTGGACCTGATCCAATGTGATCTGGGTGGAGAAATATCAGTGAAATTGCCAGTTTTTTTTTTTTTTTTTCAATTTTAATAAAAGGTTTCACAAATCTGAAAGTGTTCAATTTAAGTTTAAACAGCATTGAGACTTTTTGCTATGACGTGTAACAATGTAAATCAGATGCTAAATATCATGATTTATGTTTCCCTTAAGTTTGAATCGAAGCTAACTTAAGCATCGTCTCAATATCCATTTATGTGCTTAGAAATATATAGTTAACTTTTCACATCTGTAGACCACTGACTATAATCAAGATCCAGATCAGCTAATGTTGGAGGACCATCATTACTACTACTATTATTTCACAATCATAAAGCACTATGACAGTACATCTACAGCCTATTTTGTCCCCTAAATATCAAACAGGAAACTACTACAATCAAGGAGCTCAGCGTAAGGAAGAACTTCTCAACAGCTGTGCCATGTTGGGGATACCAGCCTCCAGAGTCACCATAACAAACCATAAGTAAGCTGCCATTTTACACACAATATACAAATTACATCTGCATTCTTATGTTGAAAGCATTGAGTTTGTGTTGCCTTGTAATAATGTGTGCTGCTGAAGACTCAGATTTGTGTTTTACACATGTTTACATTGCGCATGCGCATTGCTGACTCTTCATATGATTTAAAAGTAATTGCATCAACCATCAACTTCAGGTTGTTGGTGTTGACCCCATCAGTCCCACAGTCTATCAGAGCAGAAAGAGAGCTGACCTCAAACCCTATTCTTCCACTCTCACCACAACACAGCTGACCCAGCCTGGCCTGATGTATTACCTCTCTGTGTCACAGGGGAAATAAATGAGTAGGCCTCACTGATAGGTCTGTCCTGTGGGACCTACAGCCCCCAAATAACTTTAAAATTCCAGACTGACATCTATCTATATACGTGTTTATACAGTATATCTGTCTCTAAAATGTACAGCAAAGAAAGTTTTCAAATTATAATTAAAGTGAACTAAAACTATGGGTTTTTGGGGGGTTTTTTGTTTACAAGTTAGTGAAATAAACTCGGCTCAGACAAACCATAATGTTCATCATCACCAGCTACTCATCCAGGTAGCTCAGATTTGCTGAAAAACACATTTAGGTGAATTTGGAGTTAAATACCAACGTATCAATCCTACGTCTTTATCAGTGTTTCTCGTGTTGTCAGCTGTTTCCCAACAATATTCTAGTGGAGCTGTGTAGGAAAATGAACATGAATGAAGGGAACAAAACAGTTGCACAATCCAGCTGTGTAACAGGACCGCATACCACAGTACCTCAGAGAATTATTGAGGCAAATTATTACTGAGTATAATATTAATTTATTCAGATATATATTCATCACCATAAAATACCATAATCCATGCACAGAAACAGCTGTGGTTTTTCTTTCAGTAAGGCTGCAAATGCCACTAATTTTGCAATTTTACATTCAAAGCGTGAACTGAGAACTCAAACTCAAATTATACTGTTGTCCAAATACTTGTGGAGCTCGCTCTCCTTCTGTTTTCGTCTATATTCTGTTTTGTTTTGTTCTGTTCTGTTGTTGGTGCAGCTGTAAAACTTTTTGGGTCTCCTGGCTCTGTCTATTGACAAGGTCAAGTTACAGAGAAAGTAATGGGAAAAGGTGATGTTGAAAAGGTTTTATTCTTCATAGATCAACCCTGCAGCTTCTCTTGAAAATGTTTGGAGTTTCTAAGAACCTCCGGGCTGCCGACATGTGAGTCTCTACATGTTGGCTCACCAGGAGAGCTGCATGAACTCTGGCACTAACCTGGAACTCACAGTCTCATAGTAACAAGTTGGCAGCCTGCCCGAGTTGTCTGCCCTGGAGAACATTGTTGGTGTGTGCGTTTTTTAGGGGGGTTTTTTTGTTGTTTTTTGTAAACACACACACACACGCACACACTTTGCCATTTTATCAGTTTATGCACACAGAATATAGCTGAACTTTGATCTTAGTGCTGTCTGCACTTCTGTTGAACTGGAGTTTAGCCCACTTTCCCTTTCTGTGTATTCTGTTGTTTGCCCAAAACACACACTTAATCAGCATTTTAAGAACCCCCAGCCCCACTCACTCTCAACCACACTCGCTCTCTCCTCTCCCTCTCTCCCACCCCTCCTCTCCTCGTCCATGTCTGCTGAAGCTAACTGCCAAGGACTGTGGGATACATTTTGGCAACGCTCTGAGCACTGCTAATGTAGGTCATTCCAAACTGGTTGTGTGTGTGTGTGTGTGTGTCTGTGTGTGTGCGTGCACATGGCTAGCCACATGTTGGCTTTGCTTTTTAACCTTCTCTGCCCAAGTATGTGCAGATGTACATCCTTGACTCGACCTCTCCCTGTTTTTCTTACTTACTGGTCATGTTATTGTGCACAAAGAAAGCAAAAGATGCAGTGCAGCAGTTCAGTTGATGGCCGGTTAATTATTACATGTTCCCAATTCAAGTGCACAGTACACAGAAATGCACATGAAAACCCAGTAGAATTATAAGCATCTACTTTTTGAATAGAAACAAATCCTGCAATATATCCTACCTTCATCAAGGTCAGTTTTTGTTGAAACTGTAATAGAGGTGTTGACTTAACTTCAGGGTCATTTTGGAGGCTGTACTTTGTGCTGCTGCTTGATACTGAGAGGTCTTTCTAATATTTTGACTATCCTCATTAAGATAAATCCTATGGGAAAATAGGTATGTATATATATCCAAGAACTAAACAGTTCCACATCAATCTTTTACAAACTAGTCATCTGGACAGGATTATCTTTTCATCTTTACTCTTCTCCTTTACCACATGTCCATGCTGTCTTATTAGATCGCTGTAATTTTGCATTATTGTTACATAGATTTGTTATGATATTAAAGTTTAAAATAAAGCTCATTAAAAACCCCTCTGTAAGTGTTAGTATAATTGCAATGTTTAATTTCATACCTCATTATTTCGTATATTTTTCTCACTTTTGTTTTATGAGCCTACCGCTCTGTTGTGAGATGAGGAAACTTGTTTGAACCTACTGGACTATTTTTGTCCACTTGCTGAAGTCTCAACTTCACAACAAGTCCAGCGCACAGTGCTGGTAATGTTTCAGACAGACAGACTCTGGGTGAGACTTGCTCACTCACAACAATAACCTAGTTCTTCAAGATGACAGGAATAACACGTGAATTCTGTTTCTAAATAGGATTTTCCCTTTAATGCTCACTGAATAGGACAGCTGTGTTGACAGTATCTAGGAGCCCCAGTGCATGTTGGGGCCTTTGTGATCAAGCTGGATCTGAGCACGCTCTGGTGCCTCTCCACTTGCACTGGCCTGACCTCTGTCTGCTCCCTGGACTCGATTTATAGCCGTTCACTGCACAAGTCCAACCGTTTCACTTCTTCATTGACAACGTACTTCAGATTTGCTTTATTTCAAAATGTTTTGCTTTTGACCGGATTAGTGAAATCCTCTGTAAGGATGTGTAAACAGAGCTCAGCATTAGTTTCTGGAAAGAAAAGCCATATTTGCTGCAGTAACACTCTATCCCCACGATGGGTTTAAATATACATTGATCAGCGGTAAAAATAGCCCGAGCTGATTTACAAGCACATGGCAGGGCGCAGTAAATAGCGGTGAGATGTTCCAGCCCTGCCACTGACCTCTGGCTGTGCTTTCATCCTAGATACATTTGTCACCACACACTGGCCTCCGCATAGTCAAACAGTTGCTTTTCCCATTTACTGAATCCTGCAGCCAGCAGTGAACTGTAATTTTGTCACATTAGACTGCTGTTTTTCTGCACAACTTACTTTCAAAACAACACTAACAGCATTATTTTCATGACAGTTTATGACCACAACAACAGTGGATGCTGGCAAAACCTGCAACCACAAATGTCAGTAAAAGTCTTTGTGAAACAACACGCGTCTGTTGGTGTTATTACTACGGTTGTAAACTGCCCTATTACACTTGGATACTGTGGACGTACTGTCAGCATGTAGTGGCCGTTCGCAGCAGGACATATAATCTGATTGTGTGGACAGAAGTCTGGCAGTTTCACAGGCCTGTGGCCCATGAGACCAGACTAAACAAGCCCTCTCTCTCCCGCCCACACATACACCCACACAGAATCCCCTTACTGGGCCAAAGTTGAACAACTGCATACAGATGCCTGGAGGCAATTAGACATCCACATGCAAAGTTACAAAGGGGAGCTAGGGAGGTTACTTTAGGACATTTTGCACTGTTGCCATGGCGAAGCTGACACTCAGCCTGCATCCTGCCTCAGAAAGGTCAGGTGTCTTATATCTTTTGTTCATTTTTCTCTCTCCCCCCCACTCCCTGTAGGCTTGTGCTTAGCTATGGTTGTCAAGGCAAAATAAAATAATAAATGAATAAATGTAACAGTGGGAAAACCATGTAACATTTACAACACAGGTGGGGCTACAGCGAAGCCAAACTTCAAATGCAGTATGATGATAAAAGTAGTTTATATTCATGCACTTTGGTCCAATTCTCACATAGTCCTCAACTTATTTTCAATAGTCTAAAGCAGACAGAAATGAAGACATTAGGCTTGTGATTTATTTATTTAGACTACGTCCATCATCAGTTTAGATGCGATACAATTTCACTGTGCCATCCTGATCCAAACACAACCCTTATGATATGTAGGTCACTGGTATCACAGTGTCACAGTAGTGCATTCACTCAATGACAGTTTTAAACTATCTCTGAACCCCCAACCCTCCGCCCCTCCTCCCTTTGACATAGCCGACCCCAACTGCCCACCCCTTACACCAAAGCCGGACTCTCACATCACTGGCAGCCAATAGATTTGTTGCTATAATCCATCACTTCCCTCTACGAGTTCAACCGTCCTCGTTCATTGTCTCCAACAAAGAGGAGGCTGAACAACTGTTGTCATGCCCCGTTTTATGCACCGCCACTTTATGCACTTGCATATACCTACACATGCACGCATGCCCGCACAGTCGCTTGCGCCACCCATGTCCAAGTGTACAACAACACGTCACATCATTGATCTTTCTCCTTATCTTGTCAAGCCAACAGTTTACTTCAAACTGTCATTCATCAGTGGCTGCGTGTGTTCATTTGCTCCAGTGATGTCAGTCGCCCTTGTGGTTCGTGTTTTTGATCGAAATAAAGCAGAGAAATGATAGCTGGTGAGAATACTAGATATGTTCCACTTGAACTGAAACACTCAGGATTTTGTTTTATGTACGTGAACTATATAAAGAGGCCCAGCGGGATGGTTTCTCTTGAGTTAAGGGTGAAAGTTGAACAATAACTAATTTGAGCGGGAGGGAGTTCGTCTTTTATTCTTGCAGATTCTGTGCATGTTTAGTAGCCTGAGATATTGAACTAGCAATGCGTGATGTTCCGTGTACTCTCTGTGTTGTCTCCACCCTTAACCTCTGGACTTCCCACCACTCCCTCGTCATTTTGCAAATGCTCGGTTAACAGCTTCCCTGTGCAGATGTCTGCTGATGGGAAAGAAATAAGACTGCTCATAAACATGTTGTGTTGTGTGGTATGATTTCAGTTCCAGTAAGGTCACAACGATGCACACACAATGCACTCCTGTATCTCTGTGAAACACTTGTGTAATATTACTGTAAGCGGGTAGATAACCGGAGTTCCTTTCTTTCCCCTCCAGGAAACTTCCAGACGATCCCAAAGCAGAATGGAGCATCTCTTTGGTCTCCTCTGTAATTGTGAAACACATAAGAGCTCACTCTTTCAACATGGTACGCTCTGCGCTTTTCAAATTCTTTCATTTGAAAAGCAGTGGCTTCTCTGTCATTTCCTGTTTGACGTTAACACACAATGTCCCTGCCCTTCTGTGTAAGAAATCTGTGTATTGTTTTGTTTTGTTTTTACCAAATGCTTTGGCACCACAGCTTCCTACCTCATTATCCCAGTTTCACTGCGGTCAGTGTAATAATCCTGTCAGCTGCCTTTTCTTTTTGTTCAAACCCAGACTGTATTTTGTGCCTCCCTAAAAAAACGAGGGGAAAAAGGCCCTCTGCTGCAGTAGAAAGTTTGGATTCGAGTTCTGTGTTTACAGAGAGATTCTTATCAGCCCCAGGGCAGTTCCGCGCTATTAGCTAATGGGAATGTTGCAAATTTGAAGATTTACTTTATCCATTCGAATCTCACGGTTAAAAATAGTGAATAGGTTCTGTCGAACAGAAAGTACAGCTATAAAAACCCACAGTTCTTTAAGGAAGATGAACGGGAAGTGAACTCACTGATCCTGTAGTTGCTGATCTCTTTTTGTTAACAAAGACGACAAACAAACATGCCGTCTACACCCATCCTGTCAGGCTCACTAGCACCAAAAAAAAAAAAAAAAAAAAAAAGCTTCCAGACCAAAAAGTAGGCGAGAGAATCATGTCAGTCACACATAAACAACCTCTAACAAATATAGCCAAGCTGGGGAAAAAGAAAAGTAGCTCATTTTTATTGCTCTTGTTTGTCAGTCTTCATTAGATCTTGCTACAGCAGGTATTTTATAATATGTGTTTGGGGGGGATTAAATTAGTGCTTGATTGCAAAGACATAGTCATGGTAAAATACGCCTTAGCATAGCAAATGCAGAGTCTTTAGTCAAGCACTTTTTCTTTCCCTTTGACCTGAATTTTTTTTTTTTTTTTTTTTACTTGTTTCCTCTGGTGTGCAAGCATGCACACAGAAAAAGCCTTTTAAATATCAGTTGTCAGCTGCCAAGCAGTTCCACAGTCAGACAGAAACCCTTCCACTAACCCGAGAAAAATCTCTTTCTGTTTTTTGCCTTTGCTCACTTTTAGATACCCAGATTCTGGCTTTTCACCCACACAGTGAGATATTTTGTTGTTTCAGGTGCTGACCTTCGATGGAAGAGGAGTGAGCGGCCATGCCAATCACACAGCCATCTATAAAGCTGTCAGGTACGGACTGCATTTTGAGACCACAAAAAATAAAAAATAAAACGCCACAACCTGCCCACTCCACAAACATAAAACTCCCTCCAGGAACATGCAAAACACTTAAGACGATCAACATCTGCTTCTTCTCCAAAAATCTTTCCCCACAAAGGAAACAAAGGCGCACACACACACACACCAACCAACCATGTTTTTCAGAATTGGTCTGTTACATAGTTACATAGCTGAGAGGTCATCCAAACACAGTCCACAGAGGCACTCAGCTCTGCACCCAGAAAACAGCAGTAAATCTTGTCCCTGAAGTGGTGAGGTGGGAGGGGAGCTCCGGTTTGGAGAGGCCAACCAAGCAAGTTGTATCAAGCGTTTTTTGTTTTTTTTGTGTGTGTTTGTTTGTGTTTTGCACAGCAAAGTGTACTTTGCTGTCCCCATATTGCACTGATGCCTGATTGTCTGCCGTGTTAGTCATTTCCCTTCGCTGACCCTATACAGCTCTCTGTTAATCTGTGAGCCTCATCTGTTGATAAGATGCAAGCTCTTCAAATCACATCTCATGATTCCCATTATGCTGGAAACCAGAGGGGCTGCATACTAGTTTCACAGATCTCTAAATATCAAGGGTTTGCTGTTGGGTTTAGTTTTTGTATGCGTGTACAGAAATGCATGTTTTGAGGAAACCTTGACTTTTGCTACTTAAGAAGAACTTAAAGAAAAAAAAGTTTGCATTCATGACATTTTCAATTGGTAACATTGTTCTTTTCTTTCCCTGCAGCCACCTGGCTACCACTGGACAGGTACCCAATGGTAGGTTTGACACAAAGAAAACTTACCGTTTATATTTTTATGTGACTATAGTATCACAGATTTTTGTGTGTTGTATGAATCTGTAAAAGTAAAAAAAAACATGAATTTTTGCTCCAGGAGAAACAGTCAAATGATCAACAGCAGATGAGTGGTTATGTTGATTTTAATGCATCTACAGTACATGTGAGGAATGATGACAATGAGTACAGGCACTGAACAAAGGCTTTATTAATTGTTCAGATGTATGTAGCTTTTTATATAAAATACACAAATTGCTTCAAAACTAAACAAGACAGAAATGACTTCATTACATGCAAAGCACCAGCTCTCCCCCAGTCTGCATTTTCACCATCAGCCTCAGATGAGGTATTTTGTTAATGTGCAGCGCCCTCTTCTGTTCAAAAGGGCTGCATGATGAGTCCAATGTCTCTATACATTTTGGTCTGCTGGTGGCAGCAGGAGGCCAGCTGGATATTCCAAACACCATTTGCAATATGAATGTTTCGCTTTCAGCTGCATTTTTGCCCTCAAACTACATATGATACTGTCTTTTGCTGACAGATATTAAAATTATTGTACCGTTATGCCAATTAATCCCTGAATGTCACCCTAGAAACTTCAGAATGACTGAAATCTTACTTACTTTGTTGCTTTTGATAAGTTGTCTTTAATGATAATGCCTATGCAAGAGGTTTTTGGGGGTTTTTTTGTTTTGTTTTGTTATGAAAGTAGAAATAGGACAGAGAAGAACATGTTGTAACAGATCTCATTTCTTTGCTTTACTTTAAGCACACCCACATTAAAGTTTGAACAGGCTGCATGATAAGAAACAAGCAACACAGGCCTGCGTAGTTAATCGTACATGAAATCTAAACAGACACACAGGGTTGTGATAAAGCAGGAAAGTCATTATCATATCAGTCCAGAGGCCATAGCCACACATACACACACACACTTCCTTTAGGACAAAATGCTCAGCCCGCCTTGGCCTCTTTAACCAAACAGCAGGGCTGTCATTAATTACTGCTCGCAGGTTATTTATTACCAGAGTGACCTGTCCTTTACACCTCACCTGTAGCCTCTGGAGGAGTTTGGAGAGAATTAGGCCCAACGTGATTGTAAAGCCTCTTCACCTGGCTGTACAGCAAGACTCCATGCTCAATACCAACAGCTTTAAGCCTCTTGTGCCCCACAAACATCGGCTGCATGACAAGGGTGATTGTAGAAAACATATTAACAATCTGTGCTCGGTACTATGATGTGATACTGTCTATGTTTTTGTAGGTTATATATCAACTTCCCTGCAGTAGAACCGGATATTCTCATATCCTTAATTACAACAAAAACAAGAGAATGGCCTAGTTAACATTCTGCTGCTGTAGTGAGCATTAAACACTAACTGTGTCTCTGTCTGCTCTCTCAGACTGCTGTTTGCTCTCCTTGGTGACTGTTGGCCTGTTCAGGAAATACATCTCCTTCCTGGAGCTTCCTCTCAGCTGGCTGCTGCCCTCGTGTCTCTGCTGTATTATAGGCTCAGAGGGCTACAGGCAAGCCAAAGTAAGCCCTGAAAAGAAAACAGTTTGCTGGCAAGACGTGTCACTGAGAGGATTGAAACCAGGGTACATATATGTGCTGAAGAAGCAAAAGAGTGGAGATTCGGTTTAAAAGAGACAGTAAAGTGATGTGTTGAGGTTTGAAAGTGTGTCTCATCTTGGACTACAAGCTAATGTTATATAGACAAATACATCTATGCTAAGAATTTGATGATGAGATCCCACAAAACTATGTTACAGGTTATATAATCTCTGAAACAACCCTCTTTTTTTTTGCCAGGCCGCCATGCTTTGCCATCGCACTCAACTCCTGTGGTTTCGTTACCTATACATCGCCTTCTCGCGGTACATGTACATAAACACATTCCAAGCGATCCCACAGGGACCAAAGAACCTGAAGATCTATTAAAAGTTGGATTGTTACACTGTGAAGTGTCCAGCCACAGAATACAGTAGTCTGAGTGAATGCAGTAGCTGTTTACAAATCTGATTCAAAGCTGTTCTGTTCACAGTAAATAAAGACTTCTATGGCACTTTTTTTGGCAAAAGTTGCCTGAATATTTTAAGCACTGTTCATAATGATGATACAATAATTTTTAATTATTTGACAAAATGGTGCCTTTTTGCTGCTGAAACATATTTATTGTTTTCAGTCATAACACTGTATATATATTGTTTCTCTTCATTTTCTTATTGCAAAAATTGTTGAAAATACTGTATATAATATTTCTGGTATACTGTAGATTGAAATAAAAGTTTGATTCTTCCATCAGTGGGGTTATTGTGTTTGTTTCAGCTGAATGTCTGCTGCCGGTTTAGACATGTCTCTGATGCTCCGGTGAGCTTGCATGCTTTCTTCCCACTTCTCCCCACAAAACTTCTCTACTGTGACATTTCGCACAGTACCTGGATCCAGACAGTGTGGAGCAACACCTGGGGAGGAGATAACAACAGGAAAGAGCTCGTTGATATGCGTATGAACACAGCAGCCTTTTGTCTTCAGCACATTTCGATGACAACTTGACTTTAGTGGTGCAATAATGCAAAACATTGGATTTAAAAGGGGGTTTCCTGATATCACAGTTTGAATAAATATCACCTAACCCCTATTGTAAACTGAATACTCCTGTTTTCTAAATATGGGGCATTAAAGAGCAAAGTGGGTTGGTTAGTTTGCAGTAAACACAACCGACTGAGCTTGGAGCAAACATAGCAGGATGATGAAATATGTTTACAACATGGGGATTGGTATGATTGTCTTGTGCAAGCAGTTAGAGGTCATACCGTAGCCGTCGGGGTTGGAGCGTGGAGTGTAGAAACTTTGAACCCCACAGGTTTTACAGAAGGTGTGTTGGGCAACGTGACTGTTAAACGTGTATGTGGTCAGGTTATCCGAACCCTGGAAAAAGAGAGAAGGGAACAAAAAAAACAAACCACATTCATCTAAAATGCTTGTAGGATTTTTAAGATCAAGTTTATAACATATTTTGCTAAAAGCAGGGTTTCCTACCTGCAGGAGTGTGAAGTGTTTCTTTGGAACAATGAAATGATGGTTTTGTTTCTTTAAGCAAATGCTACAGCTGGAGAAAAGTCATATATTACATTATATTACTTTGTGTGTTGGGATGAATGTTTTTGTTTTGTTTTGTTTTTTGATCCAAAATTTAAAAAAAAAAGTATTTTTTGTGCCAGGTTTACATTTTTTGGCACTGCTATGTTGATAAAAGTCTGTCAATTCAATTAAATTACATATGATTGAATTTAATATCCATACTTGCAGTGGAAAACATGGAGGTGTGGGGAACTCCAGACTTCAAATCTAACAGCCCCACAGTGGCAGCCACCGCTATGTTTCACGAGATCCATTCTGTAGGTAAAAAGAAAATAACAAACCCTCATGAAAAACATATCGCTTATTCATATTGAGTATTCTTTCTACTGTTATTATGATACCAACAAGACAAAAGACAGGGATGTTATTTGCCCAACTCTTGGTTGTTCTGTTGAAACTGTTATGACGTGTCGTGTTGACGTGGAATCGAACGCCCCTCCAATCACCCATCCACAGAAAACACAATGACCCTGATCAAAGTCAATCACTGATCAGAGCCACGTTTACATTCAAAAGCCTCTCACCTAGTTACGCCTTTGACTCATTCACATGCATTGATGTGGTCACTGAATCAGTCAAATAAATTCAAATGAGGGTACCTATGAAGTGTCAACATCGAGTTTGCTGTCCAGAGTCATTTCATTTCATGTGATAAAATAGTGTGATCTTCCACAGCACTGATCCAGGCCTGTTTGCTGTTAAAAAAGATTCATTTTCCTGGAACACTTTGAGACGGCCCATTATTCCAAGCAAGGGGCAGGGCAAAGTACAGCAGACTTGCACAAACACATTCCTGTTAGGTTGAACCGGTTCAGCCAGACGACCAGCTCTGTGTTGAAAAGCACTGGTGATGTGCATCACGGGATGGGTGTCATATGACAGAGTGCAGGATGGGTGGGGTAAGGGAATGTTGTGACCCAAATACATAAATTAGGAGTCTCAGGAGCTGTATCATAACGATAACCCACAAATAGAAAGCCCCCCTGAACACTGATCAGTACTTAAAGTTGCCAGTCATGAGGTTATACAGAAATCAGTACTTTTCACTACCACCCACTGTGAAGACCACTGACCTAAATCTCAGATGCTCAGTGTGTTTACTCAGCTGGGTCACTTCACTCTGGGAACATATCACAAAAACCCCTCTGTACTAACTGAAAATTCCTTGTCCGACTGACTTTACAGACAAGGACTGCTGTCGTTTCACACAGGCTTTGAGCAATATTTAATCTGAGGGAGTTTTCCAGTTTCACCAGGGCGTTCACTTAATGACAGGCACAGTTACTGTCTTATGCTCATGGGAATATATCCTTTAACTTCAACAATAAAAGCATAATACTATTCTAATATATTCTGCTTCAGGATAAATTACTCAAGTGGTTAACGAGGAAGGTGGAGACAGAAATGTGAATCTGATATCACATTTCAAACTAGGAACTGTTGAAATTGTTCAGCTTGAGGCAGAGAGCTATAACAATATGGGGGAAGAAACAGTCATATCCTGTGTGGAAACAAAAGGCTTTTGAAGTGGTGGTGGTGACCTGCTCTCTCTGTACAGTATGTGCATCTAGATCAGAATAAAGACATGAAATAATAAGGACACGTATCTAAGTATGACCCACAGTTTACTCTATCGTTTGAACATATGGTCATATTTTCGGTGAAAACAGACTAAACTCTTAGTCTCAAACACTTGATATAGTTTCAATACTAAGCCATATTTAATTGGTAAATGAAATAAGGTGGGTAAAAGAGGCCAGCAGTGTTATCTTCCTCTTAGCTTAACATACGTTACCCGTCTGTCACAACAGCTGGTAGCACGTGTTTACCAAGCACGTTTCCATCTGTTACAAAAAAAAAAATCCTGTCTGCCATGTCGTCATATAAATGAATAGTCATTTAGATTTGAGGAGTTCATATTACCGCGATGGGTATGATATTCTCGAAAGAAGGAAGATGGGACAGTGTGTATGTGATACACGCAGTACACTAATAGCCAAGAACTATGCGTAATTTTTGTATATTTATGCCTTGTATAATGCTTGAATAAGTGTTATAAACTCATAGTCACACATAAGCATAGTCATCAAAGATTACTTACTGTTACACAGCAACCAATCGCTGGTCAAATAAACAACTGTGCCATCCAATCAGAAGCTCGGAGAAAGTTCTTGTTGCTGTGCTGGTTCTAGAAAATTCTATCGCTAGAGCCGTAGTGTATAGATATATATTATTCCGCCACTCAGCATATATGAAAAATATCGCTTTTCAAGCCCTCTATTTGTGACTAAACGTTGACGTTTGTGAATGAATGTGTGGTTATCGAATTAAATGATACAGAAAAAAATAGATACTGTATATGAAATGTGTGTTACGAAGCAGTGGGAACTATTTTCAAATGCGGATGGATATGGTCAGATGACGTATGCGGGGCTCTGGTATATAATACAGGGTTTTCGCAGTTACTGCAGTATAGAGCTTCAGCGGAAGAGAAAACGAAGAGAACTTAACGAAGAAATAACAAAGATATTAGTCCATTTCTTGACTGTAAGTACAAAATTATCTTTGTTTCAAAGCTTTTTGATTATATTTTTAACTGTCGATACATTTGATGTTATATTGTTTGGGGATTATTTTACAGCTTCACCTCGGAGGGTAGTAACGTTAACAGTGCTAGATATCTGCCTTCAATTAACTATATTTTACGTAAAGCTAAGCAGTATATACGTTTTTATTGTGGGTCGTTGACAAGCTGTAACGTCAGTGAGTCGTCGTCGTCGTCGTCGACAAGGCTATAAAGTTAGCTGACGTTAGCTTGATGCTACAGCAGTGACTCGACACTTCCAGTATCGTCCATTAGCCGAACAAAAGGGAGGTCAATATGATCTCAAAATGGCGCTCGGACTGGAATGGCTGCTAAGCTGCTGACAGCTGCTTTCTGATTTATCAATGTCTAATCACTCATTAAATATTAATTATAAAGGATTCAGCTTTAGGAAAGTTAATGTAATGTTAACACAATAGCTATGACTAAAGGGTAATTATAAAGTTACAACTTTTAGATTCTATTAATTTTATAATATAATTAAACACTAATTTGCTTTTCTGTAGGTGCAAACATGCAGATCTTTGTGAAGACCCTCACCGGCAAGACCATCACCCTTGAGGTTGAGCCCAGCGACACAATTGAGAATGTCAAGGCCAAGATCCAAGATAAGGAAGGCATTCCCCCTGATCAGCAGAGGCTGATCTTTGCTGGCAAGCAGCTGGAAGACGGCCGCACCCTCTCCGACTACAATATCCAGAAGGAGTCCACCCTCCATCTTGTCCTGCGTCTGAGGGGAGGCATGCAGATCTTTGTGAAGACCCTCACTGGCAAGACCATCACCCTTGAGGTTGAGCCCAGCGACACCATTGAAAACGTAAAGGCCAAGATCCAGGACAAGGAGGGCATTCCCCCTGACCAGCAGAGGCTGATCTTTGCTGGCAAGCAGCTGGAAGACGGCCGCACCCTCTCCGACTACAATATCCAGAAGGAGTCCACCCTCCATCTTGTCCTGCGTCTGAGGGGAGGCATGCAGATCTTCGTCAAGACCCTCACTGGCAAGACCATCACCCTTGAGGTTGAGCCCAGCGACACCATTGAGAACGTGAAGGCCAAGATCCAGGACAAGGAAGGCATTCCCCCTGACCAGCAGAGGCTGATCTTTGCTGGCAAGCAGCTGGAAGATGGCCGCACCCTCTCCGACTACAATATCCAGAAGGAGTCCACCCTCCATCTTGTCCTGCGTCTGAGGGGAGGCATGCAGATCTTCGTCAAGACCCTCACTGGCAAGACCATTACCCTGGAGGTTGAGCCCAGCGACACCATTGAGAACGTGAAAGCCAAGATCCAAGACAAGGAAGGCATTCCCCCTGACCAGCAGAGGCTGATCTTTGCTGGCAAGCAGCTGGAAGACGGCCGCACCCTCTCCGACTACAATATCCAGAAGGAGTCCACCCTCCATCTTGTCCTGCGTCTGAGGGGAGGCATGCAGATCTTCGTCAAGACCCTCACTGGCAAGACCATCACCCTTGAGGTTGAGCCCAGCGACACCATTGAGAACGTAAAGGCCAAGATCCAGGACAAGGAAGGCATTCCCCCTGACCAGCAGAGGCTGATCTTTGCTGGCAAGCAGCTGGAAGACGGCCGCACCCTCTCCGACTACAATATCCAGAAGGAGTCCACCCTCCATCTTGTCCTGCGTCTGAGGGGAGGCATGCAGATCTTCGTCAAGACCCTCACTGGCAAGACCATCACCCTGGAGGTTGAGCCCAGCGACACTATTGAGAATGTCAAGGCCAAGATCCAAGACAAGGAAGGCATTCCCCCTGACCAGCAGAGGCTGATCTTTGCTGGCAAGCAGCTGGAAGATGGCCGCACCCTCTCCGACTACAATATCCAGAAGGAGTCGACCCTCCATCTTGTCCTGCGTCTGAGGGGCGGGCAGTAAAAGTCAATTGTGATTCCATGTTAGCTTTATTTCTCAAGTTAATGTGCTGTGTATAACATGATATACATTGCAAAGTTGTTACAAAAGTGTTTCCTTTTATGTGACCAAAAGTTCAATGCACCTCGCTTAATAAAGGATTAAACTTAACTAACTGGTGTGTGTTCTTTTGTTTCTGTTTTTATGCAGTTTCTTGCTAAAGTTGTGGTATGAACATTAATTAAAGTAGACCCTTAGGGGTATTTATCTATTTTCTTCACAGAAATATGTGAATAATTAACCGGTTTACAATTTAGAAAAAATACAGTGTGCATACCATTTATATTAAATACCTCTGGCTTTAGTCATAAGGTTATGTGAGAATCAGCGTGTAGAAAGATGATAATAAAGCAGTCATCAATGCTAGTGATGCACTAGGACTGGCAAGTACCAAAGCCAGCAGGTTTTTATGGGTTAGTAATAGCTAATTAAACCTAATCAGGCTCCTATTCAATAGGCTTTATTGGCATGACATTTGACATACTGCCACAGCACAATTATGAAAGATGTTAAGAAATGAACAAAATTAGCTAATATAATTTTGTTAATGTAATACAAATTAGGTATCGATACAATTTCAATCTAGCAATGCAAATGTTAATCTGACAATAAAATGTTATCAGGGATAATACATAACAGCCACCATATGTTTATATATAACAAACAAAAGTAGATGGTAGTAAGTATATTGTCTTTTGTTGTATTAGTTGTCTTTTGCTGTGACACATTTATCAGTTAACAGTGCATAACTTCTTTACCCCCAGAATGAGGGATCATTTCTACCTTTCTGTCACACTTTGAAATTCAGAGCATTTTCTTTTTAATTTTGGAAAGATCCTGTCCTGCAAGTAGGCCTATATTGTTTTTGGAATTAAATGTAAGAAACAACAAGAAAGACATTTTGAATCTCAAATTTACTCTGAATTAAATTCTGAGCAGAAACAATTAGTTTACTTTGACCTTCTTTTTATGCCCTACCACTAGTCTATATCTCATGTTGTATTAAATCAGATAACTGTTTTGTCTAAATGCTGATTTCTCAGAGCTGGTCTGACTGCGCTGTACACCCAGCAGTACCAGTGTAGATCTAAAAACTTTCAACAACATGGTTCACTGTGAAACTGAAGAGCAGAAGGTCAGTTACTACAGAACATATGAAAGGGTTGAAAGAAATCTTATTAATTAATGAAGGTGTGGCGCCATCTGCTGTTGAAGATAGGCCGTGTTACATAGAGGAAGGATGAGGGAAGAAAGGGCAAACAAACCAGAATTGGGGATATCAAAATGCGTCCACAAAATTGAGTTCAAGAACCAACATGGGTTTCATCAGACGGTCCGAAGTAAAACAATGAAGTATAGTCAAATGGAAGGTAAATGTGTGCTCTATAGCTGGTAGAAGAGTGTTGGCGTACTATAGAAAAAATAGTTTGATTTCAATTAACAGAAGGGAGAAACAGTGCTATTTAGTGACATCATCAAACCTTTGATCTTGGCACATGCAAACTGTGCAGAACAAGGACACTCTTTCAGTAAGATGGAAATTAGTTTCAGCATAAGAAAACAAGAGAATATGCTTAACTGCAGGTTTTGTTTCTTTCTTTTTTTAATCCTAAACTGGAGCCGTTAACAATGTGTGCTTATGGTTTCCAAGAGAGAAAAGAATGGGTATGTTTGTATTACTGAAGGATGTTCATATCAGATTCCAGTACAAACATACTGTTTTATGTCTTAGAGGTTAGCAGGCAGGAAGGAGCCCAAATGTTTCTTATAATGCTGAAAGTTGGATGATTTGGACATGTGCTAAAGTTTAAAAAGACATTAAAACAACAACAAGAACCAGTGGCACAAAATGAAAACGGAGAATGTATACTTTTCAAGGTGCAGCCTAATAAATGAGCCAGGTAAAATATAAACCCTTGTGGATATAATACAATAATACTATTTAGGTTAGATTTGGCACTCCAGCATCAAGAACTACCTGTGTTTACTTGAGGATAAAGGCTGAGGTTAGGGATGCAGTCTACAGTGAGGAATGTAGTGTGGTTTATGAGTCGTACAATGATTGTGCTGTGGTTTTTAACCGTCTAATCCAACACTAAACTGGCTCAACACTGTTATCTGGATAATCAGGTGTCAGCTGTTTATTCTGCCACAGGCATTTATCTTTACCTCCAAGTGTGTACATGAAATATGCCGCTGCCTAAATTCAGACAACAAATCTGTTTCATACCTGTTCATAGAACCGTATGTACTTTGACTTTAATGTATCATGTGGGCCTGTTTTATAATTTGTGGGTAACTGCCTGCCCCAGTGCCTTAAAGAGGCCCTTGACCTGTTTAGCCAGTTATACTTAAACCGTGTCAGACATACATGGTCTGACCTGTACTTTTCAATAGTCAAATTACATACTAGGTTTAGTTGTTGATACATTACTCATGTGTCATGAATGTCTGTACCACATAACTCGTAATTTTCTTGATGACGCATACCAGTCATGTGTCAGTTCATTTCTTTGTGTACTTCAGTACTCTATACAATTAGTATTGTAAGGTTTTTCCTCCGCCAAGTAATTCCCCAGTTCATTTTGTAAGCAAACTGTATTATTGTTCGTGTTGTTTAATATATAGGACAGAAATAAATTAACCAAATCCATCTATATAAACTATATTTATATACAGTTCGTTTTTGTTTTACATATAGTATATACGCTAGAACCAGGGACTATTTTCAATGGCGGAGGGATTTCACTGGATGACGTGTGCACTATAAATTACCTTGTCCCCTTGGCAACTGCATTCAGAGGGAGGTGTTTCTAAGGGGAAGCTGTGAGTAAAACCGAAATTATTGTAAGTATAATGATTTTTACTTTTGTTATTTTTTAAATAGTAATTTTACATTTTATCTATTGGTATTTTGACACCAATTTTAATAGATGTCGCTTTTGTCCGCTTTGAGTAGCTAGGTAACGGCTGTGAAAGCTAGCTAGCAACCACAACATCATATTACGTACGTTATCTAGGTTACATTAAATAAGGCTAATGTTAACTTTTTTTCACGAATATTGTTTAAAGCCGACCTGAACAACAACAGTAACGTGAAATACATTCGCTATAGTTGGGAACTGCTAACAATGGTACAATATTTCTAGTTGTATCGTCCATTAGCGCGTAACTGTTAACGGTAGCTGAACAAAACGATGACAAACAACAATGGCTTATTTTAAAATGGCGCTGGTGCTCGAAACACCGGCTTCCTACCAGTATATTCATATGAATACAGTAGAATTGGCCTCCATTATCGCTCATAACGAATGTAAAATAACTGACTGAATTTAAAAAAAATACCGTATACATATGTATGTGGTTTACAGACTAATGCTGACCATTGATAGTAAAGTACTTTAAATAATAACCACACTTTAATATGTAGCTGTAAGGCGTATGAATAATGTGCTAGGCACTATTTTGGTTGGTAGGTTGGTGAAATGTATTTGACATCTTCTTTCTTGGTGTAACTGTCAAGCATACAGAGTAATTTAAGGCTTTCTTGCATGAAATTGTCTTACTAATGTGGAATGTTCATTTTTCACAGGTGCAAACATGCAGATCTTTGTGAAGACCCTCACTGGCAAGACCATCACCCTTGAGGTTGAGCCCAGTGACACCATTGAGAATGTCAAGGCCAAGATCCAAGACAAGGAAGGCATTCCCCCTGATCAGCAGAGGCTGATCTTTGCTGGCAAGCAGCTGGAAGACGGCCGCACCCTCTCCGACTACAATATCCAGAAGGAGTCCACCCTCCATCTTGTCCTGCGTCTGAGGGGAGGCATGCAGATCTTCGTCAAGACCCTCACTGGCAAGACCATCACCCTTGAGGTTGAGCCCAGTGACACCATTGAGAATGTCAAGGCCAAGATCCAAGACAAGGAAGGCATTCCCCCTGACCAGCAGAGGCTGATCTTTGCTGGCAAGCAGCTGGAAGACGGCCGCACCCTCTCCGACTACAATATCCAGAAGGAGTCCACCCTCCATCTTGTCCTGCGTCTGAGGGGAGGCATGCAGATCTTCGTCAAGACCCTCACTGGCAAGACCATTACCCTGGAGGTTGAGCCCAGCGACACCATTGAGAACGTGAAAGCCAAGATCCAAGACAAGGAAGGCATTCCCCCTGACCAGCAGAGGCTGATCTTTGCTGGCAAGCAGCTGGAAGACGGCCGCACCCTCTCCGACTACAATATCCAGAAGGAGTCCACCCTCCATCTTGTCCTGCGTCTGAGGGGAGGTCAATAAATGATAACATGTTTTTACTTCAGTTACATGATGACCTAAACCAATAAAAGTTAAAAGAATTAACTTTACTGTGTGTTGGTTTTGTTTTTGTAATGCAGCTACCAAATAATTCTTTCAGGCTTTCAAATGAATTCTTAAGAAAATATCTAAATAATTTTGCTTGCATTAATTTAAAATTGATAAATTAGATTAACAGTTTAGACATTTATACTATACCATCAATATGTAATTCCACACTGACTATTTCATTGCCCCTTCCTTCACAATCAAGCAATATAAGATTCTACTTGTATGAGCAAAACACTCCTGCTTGATGATTCATGAAGACATTCAGTGTGCCTGCATCTTAGTGGCTTTAAATGCTTTGTAGAGAATGGGGTAAAGAGTGAAATGACACAGCACCACTAGAGGTCACTACATTACAGTACTCAAAATCCAACTCCTGTAGGTTTCATGAAGTTGCAGTTGATTCCTACCAATCTGTGATGAAAAGTAAGAGTGCCTGTCAGCAGGGCCCTTTTAAATTTTTCTTCTGTTCATCAGAGCTGCTGTAGCTCCTCAGACCTGGGTTGGTGGTGTTTTGCATCTGCAACTACTGACACTGAAGGGGTACTGAGGGAAGTGATGTACCTCAGATAAAGAATCACACATTTCAATGGCTCACAAAGAAATGTCTAAGATAAAGCTGAAGTCTTGCTCAGTTTTCCTGCTGTCTGACTGTGATAAAAGTCATTGATGACAGTATTGATCATGGCTTGATTACAAGTCCTGCATCATAATTTAATCTCTACGCCCTGTTTTAAAACCTAGTTTTAGCACCTCAACTAAATTTGATGCTCACACTTTATACACACGTGGACAAAATTGTTGGTACATTTTGTTTAATTAAAGAAATAAAATAATTCTGTTGAAGCATCGTTGAAAAGCAATGCCTGACTTTCATTGGTTAAATTTCTTAGAATTTTTATTTATTATTACTTTTTACAGATTGAAGTTATTTCTGTGACCATTGTGTGTGTATTTCTAAATATTGTCTCAAAATGACATCTACTTAGTTGTATTTTTGGTCCTTGGGTATACAATAAAACAGTCTACATGATAGTTTTATTGTATACCCAAAGACACTTGATGCACTTGATGGGAGTATGCAGGTGAACCAGTTTAATGTACAGAAGGCAGGTGGTGTGTTTTACCATGTCAGTAGAGGCATGGAAGAAAAACAGCCTCTAATAAAACATAAAGAGGATGCAACTAGTATGTCAGGATCAGCTAATAGGAATTCTGCAGATGTAGTGAAAGTAAATAATTATAAACAATGTCAATGTTGTATGATATGTTTTTCTTACTGACTTTATGCAGACCATATACAGTATACTGTAGTTGTTACAGAAATTGTGCTTCGCTAAAAAAAACAATTACTAAAAATTACTATTACTTTTTATTGATATTTTCATTTTATGATATTTGATATGATATATTCTACTTGTAATAAAATAATAAATGACGTGACGTAACATAACGATAAGCTTATAAATTAAACTGCATTATTAACCAGTGTGTATTTGTGTCTCTTTGTTTTCTGATGGCTATGATAGTTGTTTGCAGTTCCACATTTCCCTTCACAAATAATAATAAATAAATAAAAACTCCTTAAGGCTCCAAAATATGAAATTCAATTTCAATTTAATACATCAGAAAATCAGCCTGACGCTCCCTTCACATGTCATGTTTTAGAGGAAGCAGCGTTGTGCAGCCCCCCTCTCCTTCTCCCTCTCTCTCTCCCTCTCTCTCTCTCTGTCTCTCTCTCTCTGGATGGGTTACATGTTAACCCCTGTTACATGACAAGTGAACCAGCTGTATGATCAGCTGGGGGCTGCAGTCCGTCTCGCTCGGGTTCAGAGGAATGGCCGGCTGGGGAGGCTTCTGCATTTCTCTCCTTAACTACAAGACAGAGAAATATGTCATCGCTGAAAACAAGAGAATCGGAATATTATTTCGACTCTACCAGCTGGCCGTGCTGGGATACATAATCGGGTGAGGGTGCATCGCATGACCCCCCATTTTGCAAGCGTGCTGGGATAAAGTAACCCTTTTGGAAAAGTTAAAAATAGTTTGAGCTTGCCGAACTGGAGTTTCCTATCTTTTACTTTTGGTGAAAGTGGAAGCGCAACACTTACTTTCTTTCAGTTTGTCTCTCAGTTTTTGTGTGTTTTGTTGTTATTTTCTGTAATGTTTCAACCCGCTGTACAGAGAGGAGGTAATCTTATCCCAGCCTTTACTCTATGATGTCATGCCGATCAGAGCTACAGGTGACTGTGACAGGATTAATACCATACAGTCTGCTTTCACATTAACACGAGCTGTTTGTGAAAGTTAAGACGATCTGTGTGAGATGACAGAGCTGGTGGCTGCAGTGCGGCTCTGACTATAAAATCATATATTTGGCTCTGTGGTGTGTGTTCGTGTTCATGTGCACTGTTTTGCATCGTCATGTCCACTTTGTGCTATTTTTTCTTGCGGAATAGATGAATTGAATGCTGCTGTCACCCTCACATGTGTGTGTGTTCGTGTGTGTGTGTGTGTGTGTGTGTGTGTGTGTGTGTGTGTACAAATTGTCATTATAGTTCCAGTGGAGACACATAAAATATATTATGATAACAAAGTCACACATGACTGCTTTCATCAGCCACATGCTTGTTAACACACTTAAATATGAAGTTATAGCATGTGCTGTCACACACACACACACACACACACAGACAGACAGACAGACAGACAGACAGACACACACACACACACACACACACACACACAATGCATTAATATTGAAATATACGTTTCCTCACTATAAGAGACCCCTGAAGTTTCGATGGGTTTTTCAGGTGGGTGTTTGTGGTGAGCAAAGGGTACCAGGTGAAGGAAGAGGCCATCCAGACCTCAGTCATCACCAAACTGAAAGGTGTTACACTGACCAACAGCCAGGAGACAGGGCTCCACCTCTGGAGTGCGGAGGACTACGTCATCCCCCCAAATGTGAGTCTATTTATCAATCTATAAAATAAAATAAAAGGTCAAAGGTCAAAGGTAATCCAAGTTCCCAATTCTGTTAAGAGAGATCATGAGACTATTGAATATCTGCCTTGGTGGATATCATTAGCATCGGTCTGAACAGATTGAACAGTATTGAACTTGTCAGGAGTGTAATTCGAATGACCTTTTTCCTTTTCCGTCTCACTGTCCGGATCTAAATTGGTTTTGTAGGGCGAGCAGGTGTTCTTCGTAGTAACAAATTACATAGAGACCCCCAATCAGAGGCTGGGAATCTGCGCTGAGGTGAGTACACAGACAGAGCTCGTTTTGTTTTAAACGCCTTCATCCTGAAATGTTTCCAACGCAGCAGTGTTTCTTCTACCGTTCGCAGAGTTTCAAGGTGCCCAACGGACGGTGTCTGAGTGATGACGACTGCGTGGAGGGGGAGACTGTGACAGCTGGCCATGGTCAGGGTGAAAGCCTAAAAAAAAAAAATAATAGGTTTACATATTCATTTAGGTTTTGAGATTGTTCGTATTGGTCACAAATAGTTTGGTTGTTGATAAAGTTATCACATATAATTTTTATTACACACAGATCATTGTTATGCTTGATCACACAGAGCCAAATTATTCCAGTTTGAACCTTTGCTCTCTCTGCCAGGAATCAAGACCGGTTTGTGTATAAACAGCACTGGGACCTGTCAGATTCAAGCCTGGTGTCCTGTTGAATACAACATGAGACCAACGTGAGAATCCCTCCTTCCTTTGCACAACATTCACACTGGCTCTGATCCCTAACAGGGACCCAGAAATTTCACAGGTTCTATTTATTACTAAAACACCCTGGCAGCCACAGTTTTGCTTTTTTTTTTTTTTTTTTCTATTATTTGTTTGTTTGTTTGTTTGTTTTGTCACACAGCTACACGTCTCTTTTATTTTCCAGAGAGCCGTTACTGAGTGAAGCCGAAAACTTCACCGTCTACATCAAGAATTTCATCCGATTCCCAAAGTTTGAATTCTCCAAGTAAGTGGTGCTGATTGGTGGTGTGCTCACGGCTTCAAGGCACCGTGGCATAGATCACTGAGTGAGCTGAGAGATATACGTGCTCCGGTGGCTGCTTTAAATAACTTTAGGGTGCAGAAAGCCTTCTATTTATACCGGCCTGTGCATTGCACTCAGCGAGACAGTGAAACAGTCATCTGAGACGTCCTTGACAGCGGGCCTTGTTCTGGACAGGTGTCAGCTCAGATGGGAGCTGAACTGCTGTCAGAGAGATGGTACGAGCCACTGCTAATTCGTCAGTCAGGATCTTTCTACAAAATAATCCATGACATGCTCACGTTTAATGGGGATTGGCAGGTAACACGAATCCCTGTTAATGAGCACTACTCCAAATGGCTGGCAACGCTTGCACGTCTTACAGTGTGACACATGCAGCTGCATTCAGTGCTCTCGGGTCACAGGGTGTAACGGCCCCCGTCGTGGGTTGATTGACATACACACACTGTATATGCTGAAGTTTGTACTTGTGTGCACGTGTGTGTGTGTGTGTGTGTGGTGCTGGGGGTGGGGTGGGGGGAGATTTCTAGCAGCTTTTAAATCCAGACACTTAAACACTGAAGAGGTTTCACAGTTGCCAATACAATGTTATTCAAGCACCAGTGTTTTTTTTTCAAGTGTTACACAGGCTTCTAATACAAGTGGCTGGAAGTTGTGCAGTGAGTTCATGGTCAAAAGCTGACCAATAGTCAGTCAGTCAGTGAAGGCTGAGTATCAAGTGTTGTGTCTTTGGTAGGTCGGTGTGTGTGAAGGCTTTTTAATGGTTTTCCTGAGGTAAATATCAAAAGGTTAAAGCTGATATGAACAGGTGAGACAGTCCTCTGCCGTCACACATTAAAAGCCATCAAACACAGGTTGATCTGTCTGTTTTTTCTGCGCACCAAATTGTGCAGCTTAAAATCCATAAAAGACTCAATATTTCATAATGGTCAGTATTAAAAATGAGACTCCTAAAAAAAATCTGACAATAAGATACTAATGTCTCCTGTATTAACTTCTAAGGTCCAACGTCCTCGAGACTTCTGATGGCAGCTACCTGAAGAAGTGCTCCTATGACAAAGACAACCATCCCTACTGCCCCATCTTCCGCCTCGGAGATCTGGTCAGATGGACGGGACATGACTTCAAAGACATGGCTGCTAAGGTGCTAAAAGCTAACTTGGGACAAGTGTGTGGGAGTGATTTCAGTTCCTGGCAGGAATCAGGAAATGATCGTTTTGAAGACACGATATAATAGACCACATTACATTTAAGGGAAATCCATTTTAGCTGCTTGATTACAGTAAACACAACAGGGCGTCACAGTTTACACTGTTACCATAGAGAGGCCTTTTTTTTTTCAGAAAATGACATTTTGACATGTCACAGTAGGAAAAGCATAATAATAACCAAAACGAATCGGGTCTGAATTCCATTTAGCTGCTCCGTACCGTTGCTGTTGTGCATTCTGGCTCACTGTCACACTGTGCATAGCTTACTGGGACATTTAAATAGAACAAAGCCATCATTGATATTATTACACCTGTGCTTTCCCTACTATGACACGTCAAAAACGTCTGCCTGTCGATATTAATTCACAGAGACATTGTGTGACTAGTAAGTAGTCTAGTTCTAGTCTAGTAACGAGACATTTGAACTTAAAACAAATATAACGTGTGTCATTGTTACCCGGAGACATGCATGTGAGACTTGTCTCTTGTTTTGTCCATCAGGGCGGGTCTGTTGGTATTCTAATTCAGTGGAACTGTGACCTGGACAAAGACTCTTCACACTGTAATCCAGAGTACAGCTTCACCCGTTTAGACATCAATTTGAACAACGTGACATCAGGATACAACTTCAGGTATTTAATTAACAAGAGAGGGAATCTGTCAGGCCCTCGTCTCTGTTTCTTTTACACTTTAAATCAACTATATTTTCTCCCTCCCCCCCTGTAGATATGCCAGATATTACAAGGATGAAAATGGTACAAACTATCGCACTTTGTTTAAAGTATACGGGATTCGTTTCGATATAATGATCAATGGCAAGGTATGACGGCGATCTGGACATTTTATTCTAAGGGAAATAGATGATTGTGGTTATAGTCATTGCAGTGAAATGTCTTATTTTGTTTTGCAGGCTGGGAAATTCAATATTGTTCCCACAATAATTGCCATTGGCTCAGGACTTGCCCTGATTGGTGCAGTGAGTCATTCATTAAAACATTCTGTTGATGTGTAATTACTGAGACGCCTGTGAAATCTAGTCGGTAATGTTTTCTTTCTTTCTTTCTTTCTTTCTTTCAGGGAGCCTTTGCTTGTGATATGATCCTGCTGTACATGATGAACACGAGCTCCTTCTATCGAGAGAGGAAGTTTGAAATCATCAACTTCAAGTATGATTGATTCACTGCGTTTACACTAACATTAACGCTGGGGCTTTTTTTTAATCAATCTTGATCCATCACGTTTATTGGCTCATCTCTTGTTTTACTGCATGAAACAGGAGAGATCGGGCTAAAACCAAGGATGGGAAGGCAGGGCACCGGGAAAGGAAATCCAAGAAGCCAGCTGCGGAGAACTCGTCCAAAAAACCAGAGGAAACTGAACCCACTGCAGAGAGCCAGACGCCTGTGGAGAGACGGGGTCCCACCATTCCACGCAACACAGGACAGCGATACTCTGCCCTTCTCTCCCCTCAAGGTGCAGAGTCAAAGCATCACATCACTTTCTCTTCACACAATTAAAATTTGCACACAGAGCGAGACAAATCACCTGCAGTGGTCTTCGGTTGTGTTGCAGGAGGTGGAACCAAAAGTGGGACTAATGTGCACTTCTCGCCCACTGGCGCGGCTGCTGGCATGTCACTAGTCTGAGTGAAGATATGTCGGTCCAGAGAGAAGCGGCATCAATGTCCTGCACTGTGCACCTGGGCACAGTGCACCTGGGCCAGGACGCTGATGTAGATACACAGGAAAAGGAAGTGATGGTTTTTTCAGTGGCTGGGTTCAGGAGCCAAAAGTGGTATGTGGGAGATTATGACAGGTCCATATATGGTGATATGAAAAAGTACTGTGATAATGCTGACAAAATTATAATTATCTATAACAAACATTTGCTGCCTCATATATGAAAATAATTCATTGCACATTCTTATTTAATGTCATTAAAAAAACAACACTTTTAGCTTTTTTTGGCTGTTGATCAGACTAATTAAGCATTTTAAGTTTAAGTAACATGACCGACTTCATTTTTTATTTTATAGACAAAGCAAAAAATACTGGATATGATGGATTCATTAAAAATGCAGCTCTTTATAATTATATCAAATCTCCACTATGGACATAAAAATGTAGACTTGAATGAGGTCAAATAAACAAACTGTAATAAATCAAGGTTAGTGATGATGGGAGAAATTATTTTGTAAGCATGCATTTGAAGAGAAAATGTTTTTAAAATAACAGCCCTTGGTTGCGGTATATAAGAAAATGTGCAAACGGTCTTAATTGTTGGCGTTTCAGTTTAATGCATCATGTGACTGTGTTGTGAAACGCATCTGAACGTACTGTTAAAACACTGTTGTCCTTCCTGCTGTACAGTATATGTACCATGTGCTACGAGGCCACTGTGAGTGGACCAGTTCACTGGTTGATAATGTGTTGTGCAGAAAGTTGCATGGATTCTCCTTCCTGTTTGTTCGTTCCCGTTTCTACTTATTTGAATGGTCTTTATTGTCAGAAACAAATTGTATTGTTTTATTTCATGATGGCAACAACTATACCTGAAAGACAAACCGATTAATAACTGATGCAAACATGTTGTACAGAGGTATTTATTTCAGTCAGTAATTACACTTATTTTAATCTAGCAATAGTATTGTACATATGAAATATTATGCACCTTGTTAGGATATAATCTGTTTTGATCTATGTTACACTACAACCGATATATTAGTTGTGGCTCTCTTCCTGGCACTGATAAAACCGTGAGTTACAGGTTAAATGAGTTCAGTCACTTCTAAGTGTGGAGCAGGAAGGACAGGAGGACAGTTTATTGTGCATATGCTAATTACTGACACATCATCCACTGTATCAACAGTTCATAATGGAAAAATCAAGTCTTTCACTAATGGCTTATCTACAAAACAGCAGGACACTGGTTCACTAAGAATTAGTTAGATATAAATCAGGTTATTTGTTGTGGATCATTTTAGTACACATGCACCATTCCGTAGAGGAAAGTCCAGAACAGGACGTAAGTGAAAAGACCTCCGACGAGCCCCCCGGTGAAGAGCAGCCGCCGGGATTTAAAGCATTTGTTCCACCGGCGTCCAGCCTTGAGGATGAGCAGCAGAGAGAGGAGAAACGCGGAGAGGAAATAAAAAATGAAGCCATACAGTCCCGTCAGCCCCAGGATGCCAGCTGTAGCGCCGGACAGAGCAGATACGGAGGTGCGGCAGTAATCCAGCACGGCGGCGTTGCCTCTCACAGCTACTTCACTGATGAACTGTGGTCCCTCACGCTTGGCTACAACTCCTGCCATGTTGGCTCTGGTCGTGTGTCACAGGAAGCTGCGACAGGAGAGATACAGACATGTTAACAATACAAATGTTGTACTCAAGCAAGAGTTTTGAAGCACTTGCAGTTTGAATACTTTAATTTTATGCTGCTCTAAACTTAGAGGCAAATATTATAAGTGCTACTTTTACTGTATTCCTCTTGATTTATTTAAGATGGTTTTATTTAGATGAGGTGACTAAAATCTTTAAGACTTTAAGCCTTGATTATAAAATACAATGCATTGTTATAGATTAAAATACTGAATTGTAACTAATGAGGTTAGGATGAGCTCCACCTCAACAGGCTACAGATGTAGATAATGTATCAGAAATATTAACATTACAACAGCATGAGACAAGACATTTTGTACAGGCCCTTCACATGTCATTGCGTCTAATATTAATACGTTTCCTTAGATATTAGGACAAATTAGCTATGACAAAGAAAAGTCAACAGTCTCATTGAATTAAAGCCCCGCTAATGCGAGTGACAAAAAGAATATCGATTAGCATTTGCTGCCGACCGCTTATAAAGCAACTGACTAGTACATTTAAAGCCTTCTTCTAGTGATATCAATGTGGTCAGACACAAAAGCAGACAATACTGTGGTCAGTAGAATAAGCACTAATTTAAACTGAAGCTTTTCGTCGCGCTAGCTGTATTTTGTCGACCTTCTCGGCACACCAGCGCTAACATGCTAACACCGTCGCTAAAGCTGACAACTTCTCACCGGAAATAAACGCAGAGACTTGTCGGCTCCTCACAGCGCGGTTACAAGGACATAACCTGCAAGACTGACTTCATATATGTGGATATTATGTTGTTCCCACGGAGTGTCAGCCAGTGATGTTCAGAAATGGCACATTCATTCTAGTTTACACGACACTCCCAGATCGCAGTCAGCCATGTTCCTTCGCAATGCATTGTGGGAATCATCAAACGGGAAGCGAGCGTGTGGTGCGTTCACACAATAGTGGGGAAAAATCCGCTTTATAATAATGGACAAAGGGGCATTTAAGCTGTACATTTGTCCCTTGTGAACACGTCACCCTCTTCTGGAAGTAGATTTTACAACAGTTGAAGGTTTTTAATGTTTGCCATGACCCTGACTGTCTGGAGTCAACTAGACACAGATATACACAATCTGCCCTGAATCATATACAGTAGTATATAGTATAAATATAGCAAATATACTGTCGTCTCTGCTGTTGCTTATTCTGCCGTGTTTGCAGGGGTGGAAAATGGTTCATAAATGGTTAAACATACTGAAATGTAAAGATGCACATAACATAGCCCACACGGACATCACTTTGTTCTCATTATACGACCTTGATGTTGACATATTTCCCTTGACACACTGTTCCTGTGTACATGTACCCACATTTTATTCTGGGGCAACACCGTTTCTTTCTCCTCTTCTTCTTCTTCTTTGTCCCTTAATCTGGATCTCATAGACTAATAAACCATAACAAGGCAACACAGAGAACACTCTGACATGTTATAACAGGAAACACGCATAGATGCAGAGCTCTGGCACTTATCCACACCGCGTACAGTGTTTATATTGTTAGTTACTACAATGTAGCGAGAACGAAATTAGATATTGGTGAATGTGGGTCGAATGATTGTGAAGAAGACTCTATGCAGAGGGAATCACACAGCATGGGAGGCAGAGATAATCAGGGTTAGATCTAAGAAGATACTTAAGCACAAGGAAGTGTGTAAGAAATGTGAAACAAGAAGCTAATGGGGATAAATCTGTCAAGAGTTTTGCTTTTGTAAGGATCAGGTAAAGCTTTTGTTCTGTTAGGCAAAGGTAATTAACAGTACCGCTGGAGTAGAAAGAAAATCTGAGAAAATCGACATGATTGTAGGAGATTTCTGTGCGTTGTGGGAATTTCTGGAGAAGGTGTACAGCAGCTGTTGAGAGAAGCTTTTAAACTCTCTCAAACACCTGGACATTGGATTGGAAGGAGTTATAATTTTATTTAGTCAGCGGAGATTGTTGTTTGGATGTAGTAGCCCCACTAAAAAAGATATTATATTAGGAATTATATATAATCAAATTCTACCAATGTGTCAGAGGTGCCATCTTAACAGCCTCTGTGACGTTGGAGCAAGCAAAAACAATTCTGAAGTACTTTTTTTTTTTACTTGATTCAACTGTTAGTTTTACCACCTTTAGCACTGGAACTAAACTTTTTTGGTTTGGTTTACAACCAACTGAATTGGGGATGTCCCATTTCCTACTTGAACGTAAAGGCAGCAGTATTGACTTTACCCTCTGTGATGATGTAAACAGCAAACCAGCACAGAGCCAAAGGTACCAGCCGTCATGGCTTCATATATCCTGGGTTTAGACGTGGGAACCACCTCGATTAAAGCGGTTTTATTAGAAAGTGACTCCAGAACTGTGGCAGCGAGCCACTCGATGCCAACCGCGTCTGATCTCAGCGACTCCGGTGGGATAAAGGTGAGCGTGTCCACGTGCTTCATAACTCTGTCCTGCAGGTGAATAAACTAAACAGAACTATGCGTGTGCGTGTGTGTGTGTAATCTGGCTACGCTTCCCTGCCACGCAGGCGAGAGAGCAGGATACTGTCCGGATCATAGACACTCTGAACCGGTGCGTCGCGCTGCTGCCCGCAGACAAGCTGCAGCGGGTCCGCAGCGTCGGGCTGTGCGGGCAGATGCACGGGGTGCTGCTCTGGAAAGCAAAGAGCGGTAAGACAACTGTCCTTCCTGCTGTTTCACAACAGTGTGTGGTTACGTGTGTAACGACGGCTCTGTCTGTGACGCATCAGTAGTTTGAGCAGAAAACAAACAAACAAACAAAAAACAAGTATTAAATTTAAGATAGAAAGTGGAAAAGATTTTTTTTGCATGTGTAAAATCTGAATATGTGCAGATAAGTCTGCCAATAGAAAACAGAAGCAGTGTTTCGTTGGTTGTGTGCTGTATGTATTTTTATACAGATCAGTTAATGATAATAAATGTGATGAGTCTAGATGAAGTTAACTTTTAATAAAACCTCTTGTAACATAAGACAGTTTTAGCTTCACAGTTCACATAATGATTAACCAGACCAGACAGGCTTTAAGAAGACTTTCACTAATGGTAACCATGGGGATTTGGAAAAAGCCTTTTTAAGAGGAGAGCAGTGTTGTCAGACTGCTGCTGTATGACAGTTATCCAGCCTGAAATACTGAAGATGTTTTTAAAATATGGATTGAAGAGCTGGTTAGTGAGGACTATGTACTGTAAGTCTGGAGATTTTTCTGCTTCAAAACAAAATGTTTTGTCATAACTTGCTCTGCTATGAAACCTAGTCTCACTAAGATTTAATAAACTACATTTCCCTCTGCTGGTTGCATCCATATCTTGATCTATCAAGAAAATCAATACAAAACAAAACTATTAGGTCAAATATTACTTATTTTGTTTGGACAAATGCAGAAGGTAAGCTCCTCTGTCTCTTTCTTTTTTTCTTGCTCCTCGCAGGTTGTGACTGGTCCAACGGAGACTTCTTCACAGCCAGAGACACCAGTCAGCTGATCACCTGGCAGGACGGACGCTGCAGTGGCAGCTTCCTGTCCTCTCTGCCACAACCGGACTCGCATCTCAGCGTAGCCACAGGCTTCGGCTGTGCAACGATCCTCTGGTACACAAAACACAGGTCAGCACGTGTTTTTTAAAATTTTTTTTATTTTTTCAAAAACCTCTTTCATGTGTTCCTGCTGTCACACAGTGAAATCTAAATGACTGCAGGCTCGAGTTCCTTGAGGGCTTCACGGCTGCAGGTACCATCCAGGACTATGTGGTGTCTATGTTGTGCGGTTTGGACGGATGTGTGATGACGCCTCAGAACGCAGCCAGCTGGGGCTTCTTCAACACGTCCTCCAACCGGTGGAATACAGACATGTATGTAACATGCTTCATTTCTAAAGCAGGCGACAACAGTAGAAATATTTCTATGCATGATGAATGTTCTACAGTTTAACTGCTTGGTGTTTAAACTGCAACCATTTAACACTTTGTACAGTTCCTTACAAGCTCAAAGTTGTCATGTGTGTAACCTACATAACCAGGCACTGTGTGTGTGTGTGTGTGTGTGTGCATACTCTAGTCTGAAAGGGGCCGGCTTCCCTTTGCACCTGCTTCCTCAGTGTGTGCCATCTGGTTGCTTTGCGGGACAGACGTGCTCTGCCTGGCATGGCATCCCTGCTGGTACCCCAGTAGGGGCGGCACTGGGAGACTTCCAGTGCTCTGTCTACTCCTGCATGAGTGCACGGACAGATGCAGGTGAAACAGGAAGTCCAGTTAACTGTTTTACACTTTATTCTGTTCAAATGAAGGAATCCATTACGATGACACTGTTGCATGCGTTACATCTCGTCTACTAATTCACTGTTAATGCTTTTCGTAGTGGAAACATATAATCGGTGTGTCAGAATTGTGACTGAAATAAGAGAAACATTTAATATAATTTAATAATGGTGGTTTTTAAAGCTAACCACCACACACAGAAAACAAAAGCATCACCGTTTATATCCTTTTTTCTTAATTTCCTAGTTCTTAACATCAGCACCTCAGCCCAGCTGACCTACGCCCTGCCAGCTGACTTCATCCCACCAGACTCTCCTCAGCCGGCCTCCTCCATCTCTTTCTTCCCGTACTTCGACTCCTCTTACCTGGCAGTGGCTGCATCGCTCAACGGAGGGAATGTGCTGGCCACTTTTGTGGAGATGCTTACTGGCTGGATGAAAGAGCTTGGTGTGTACTAAAAACATTTCATCCACACGTGCAACTCAATGTTAGTGATGTTTCAGAGCGTGAAATGTACATCACTGATGAGGTTTGCTGTCAATTCTAGTGACTTAAATTCTGCACACGAGTACTGTGCTTTCTTGACTTGGCTTTCTCCTTTCTCTTCTCTCCCAGGTGCGGAGCTGAATGATCCGAACCTATATGAGAAGCTGATTTGTTGCGCTCTGAACCAGGAAACCAGCGACATGAGGGTGAGTCCTACTGTCCTAGGAGAGAGACACAGCCCTCTCTGCCTGGGTCAGGTGACCAACATCTCTGCCTCCAATCTGTCTCTGGGTCACGTGACCAGGGCTCTGTGCCGCGGAGTCCTGGACAACATCACCTCCATGATGCCCGCTGAGCGTCTGCAGCAGGCGGGCGTCTGCAGGATCGTAGGCAGCGGGAGCGCCCTCGCTCGCAATGAGGTGCTGAGGCAGGAAGTGGAGAGGGCGTTTCCTCAGCCGGTGGTTTATGGAGAGAATGTAGACTCTGCTGTCGGCGTGGCGATGGTGCTCTGTGACCGACTTTGAATTAGACTCACAGGGGAATCCCTGTTTGTTTACATGATTATACAATAACTGAGATTTTTGCACATTTTAGTAATATTTTCTGAATTGCTTCTGTGTACCTAACGTACCACTCAGTCAGTGAGTGAAACTATCCCTGCTCATTCTTCCACAATAAACATAACCTTAAAATGTCAGACAGGCCTATAATAAGATGAGAGTAGAGACACATTTCATTGACATTAACAGGTGTCAAAATACACACATTATTTCTTATATTTTCTTATTAATATTGTTATTTACACTGTAATTTATATTTACTAATTTTATTATTTCTTGTTTTCATCTCGGTAAATTAATAAAAAAATGAATAAAAGCCTCCATAGAATAATACTGAAAGACTAGTTTTCTTTCAGCCATTTTTAATGCAAGATTTTAAAAGTCTGTTAATAATTTTCATTCCCTGATTTTTTTTTATTTTTTATTTTTTAATCTCACTACCTTGTAGTTTACAATGTTTGGTGAAACCTGCAATATAAAAAAAGAAGGACCAAAAAAAAACCCCAAAACTACTAAATGACTGACCTCCTGAATGCAACTGATGCAGCAGAAATCTGTTTAAAAATGTAATGGCATTGCGACTGAACTGCTATTAAATGGCAATATAGCCCGCATTTCTGGGTCTACTTTGTTGCTTTTGTGTGTATAATTCAACAACATTGTACGACAGTGGAGTTTTATAGCAAGAAGCTTTTTGTGTCCGTCATCAGAATGAAAGAGCAAACATGCTCCGTCATCAAGGAGCGAGAGAGCTGATCGAACGGTGTACGATGCAACAACAACATCTACTAAGACTATACTACTATGACTTTTACACCCCTAATTGTTGCTATCACTTAGCTTTATAGCTGTTGATTTCTGCACCAACACAGTAACAGTGGAGCGCAACAAGTTCCTGATCATTTCCTGCATGTTGCTGAAAGGCATTTTAATAGAAAATGCAACAAGTGGATGGAAATCACTGCGTTGCTAGAAATGCTTTAGATTAATGATCCATAACAGGATCTCCATATCTGTGGGTGGAATGCTTCTTAAAAATAAAACCACAGTCACTGCACGGTCTTGCAGCCTGGCCAATCATATGAGGTCTAACAACTTACTAACATGTTAGCATTGAAGCAGAAAATAGGCTATCAAGGAAATACTTTTTCCTCAGGTGTTACTGCATCTGATCCTATAGGAATGATGGCTTAAATGCTCTGGTGCAGGTCAGCTGTGTAAAAGAAATGAGTTGAGATAGCTGGCTATCTATTGAGGTCAAGGAGCAGACGTGCACAGTACAGTAGTATTTGTTGATGCACAGTAATTTAATTATTACTCATTCAATATCCATGCTCGGTCTGTCAAGTTTACTTTAGATTAATTCATCACACTTTCTCTTTTGTTGCCTTCTCTTGAATTTCAGCTGCTATAAGTAACATTATTTAACATAATTGTTGCTTTCAGTCTTAGCCATCTTTGTTTTCTAGAAGATTCGATTAACCATTAGAGGTTTTTCATTGCTTTTGTCATGATCTGTTGTTTTTTTTCATTATTAAATATACTAAGAATCAAGAAGAGAAGTATTTGACAACTTAATAGATAGATATACTTTATTAATCCCAAAACTGGGAAATTACAATTACATCATGAGCGTATGCAGTAATGTTTCTACTAGTGAATACAGTTATGAAGCACATGACATCAGTGTTATTAGTATTGCAAGTATCATTCATGATAGTTGTGCAACATTATTACTGAAATTATGACAGTTATAATCTTATGTTTTTCTGTCAATGGACCAATAATGGACCAACTTCACTGCATGTGATGTGATGTAATCCTGCTGCATATAAAGCTCAGTCTCAAAATTATGAATGCACTGAACTTTAATTTTATCCTATTTGTATCTTTTTCTACTGAGGATGTGATATATTATGTTGTAGTGTGCTGACTCTGAATTTTTTTAATGTTTACATACAAAAGCACAAATGTTTGGTTGGTCTGGTACCTGTAAGGGTGACATTTTAGACACTCTGTGCCAAAAATAACCATGATGATGATCTGAACTGTAAAACAAGGAAGTGATCTTAAGAAAAAAAAAAATAGTTACATCTCATGAACACAGATGTACAGTCAACACTGGCAGGCAAAAACTCTGCAACCGCACAATCACAGGATCACAGCAGCACTGCAGCACACACACACACACACACACAGACACTCACACCCATTGAAGTGAAACTTCGAAGACGCACAAGAAACACCAGAATAAAAACCGAAGAATCGCTCAATGAATGTAAAACTGAAGTAAAACAAAAAGAGGAGCAAGAAGCGTAAGTTATTCACTTATGATCAGTTATTTTCAGAGACACGAAGATGTTTTTACTTGTTAAAGGGTCACTGGTCTTTCCTTGAGGGCTAAGTAAATGACTTAGATGGGAAAATGAGTGTTTAACTGCTCTGTAGCTGCTCTCATAAACTCATCATTGGACATATGTTGTGTTCATGTCAATATTCTGTGGTCCTCATTGTCTTAGCATGAGTAGATGATCAATACAACATCCGTTTAAGCACTCAGAGCTCCAGTAATGTGCTCTGATCTTCTCTAGGGCGGGTCACTTTATCTGTCTCTGGCTGGTTTCTGCTAATGTCTGACGTAAATCAATCAGTCAAGTTTTTTGGTCACATGTAATCATATAAGTGCAATCATGGTGAAACATAATCCCTCAAATTCCTTCATTTTGGGTATTAAAAACAGTTCAAATAAAATAGGAACAGTAATACATGTATGTGCATGATTGGAGGAGGGAGGGGGCAGTCTTAGCCAGTAACCTAAGACCCTGAGGATAGAGCATCTTCACACAATAACACTCACACACACACACAGCTTTCTACAGGACGCTACACTGTACCGTCGTTTTGTTTTTGACTTGATCGTGAACAAAGAAGATCTGGAACAGGAAGACTTAATGCTGGTGAGTCAAATGATGTGTTATGAATTTCTTTTTTTTTAAATGATTAGATTGTTTAAATATACCATTTTTTTCACTACACTCTTATTAGACGGTGCTGTGATTTGTTATCATATAGTTTGTACATGTGAACATATACAGGCATGCAGGCATTTTAAATGGATTCAGTGCACATCTTGGGTTTGTGGTTGTTTTATGAGTTTAATAGGAATATGGAATAAATAAAGATACAGACACAGGGGACTGATTTGATTGTCTCTTTCTGTCTTTATATATATTTTTTAATCATTATTCAGAAGTCTGTAGCTGGAGTATTCTGCTACAAATGTGGGCTTACAGACCTAAAGGACTGTATGTCATCAATCAATAGATCCATACATAATGCAGCAGGATAACATGCAGTGAAACACACAGTTCAACAACAAAGATGGTGACGGGTGTGAACATTCTGCAACTCTTTCTTTAAAATATTGTTGATCTACTTTTGTCATCAAATGTTAATGTTCATTTCTTCTGTTTATTTCATCCTTAGTTTTCTTGTTGCGCTATATATTCCTCATATGATGAGGATGTTTCCACTGAGTCACTTATTCCCCATTTTTTTTGACAGAAAAGAGGAATAAGAAACCACCAAAGATGAGGTTCCTGTTATCCTGAACGTGAATGTTTTTCCTTTAAATTGCATTATTAATTATGTCATTTTGACAATCTGAACTATTTTTCATTTGTTACTAAGCGTTCTGTCTCTATATAAACTGTACTGTAAATGATTTGATTGTTCCACAGAGAACCGGCTTACTGAGATCAAGTGCTGCTGTCATGAAATCTCCTTATAAATAAACGTCTTTGTTAGTCACTGGGGGTGAAACATCACATGTGGGGAAATATGTTTGTGCCCTTAAAGGCCAGTGATACGCTGCAGAGGTGATAAACATGTTTCACACACAAACGATACAAACACTCGGCCACTTAAACCAGCAACAGTGAACACTTTGTTGTGCGTTGTGTACAGAAGCGGCTCGCAGCCGTTCTTTTAACTTGTGACCCGTTAAAATGAAGCAATGTGCTTGCTGCTACTTCGTCAATCTGTGTTCAACCAAAGTGTGATTTGTTTACTTCTCGTATTTCTTGACTCAGGTCATTCAGGAGACAGAAATGATTTTCTCTCCTTCTCTGTTAATCAGCACTGCAGCAAGAGGGAAAGATGAAGAAGTCAGAGATGTTCGGCTTGTCTCTGGAGACAGAAGACAGGAGGGAGGACGACAAATCACGACATAAAGCAGCAAAGAAGGACGGCCTGGCCTCTGCTTTGAGTTTGGGGCTGGAGTCGTCCACGGAGCCCATGGATACTGATTACCAAGAGGAAATGGAGAAGACAAAGCCTCAACTCAGATTCAATCTCAATTTTTATAAGTGAGCCTCTCCATGCAGCAATAATATGATCTCTGCCTTTTTAAAATCTTATTAGACCACCGGTGCTGCGCATTATCAAGCCTCACAGTGGTGAATGTTGTGGAGTGTGAAGCTGCTTGACCTTTTGACCCACACTAACACTTTTGTAACACACTCGTCTGTCAAATATATTTTGCTTGCAGAGGAAGTCAAGGTGAAAAGCAGCACGATGAGAGGACAGAAAGCAAGACATTTACCATCGATATGCTGTTTGAAGCAGTGGCCAGCAGGGATGTCAGAAGGCTGGACGGCCTGCACCAGTATCTACACCAAAACATGAAGAAACTCTCTGACTCCTTGTGTGAGTGTGAATGGTGCCACAATGCAACAGCGTCACCCAACAGTAAACTGTTGACCTGGGTGGTAATTCTCTAAATATGTGGTTACACCTACAGACCAGTCCTACGGTAAGACCGCCCTGATGAAGGCTTTGCTGCACCTCAGCGACGGCAGGAACGAGACGGTGGAATTATTAATCGACATCTCAGAGAAGATCGGCGACGTTAAAGAGTTTGTGAATGCAGCGTACACAAACAGCTACTACGAAGGTAAACTAAAAGTAAATTATCTCCCATTATCTCTGTGTGCATCGCTGCCGTTCTCCATCAAAAGCAGAAATGCTGTGACAAAACCACTTTTCCAACACTCTCTTTGCTTTCTTAGACACAATTAGTATGACTGCAGGAAGGGATTATAAAGAAATGTAATATGTACTGATGTGTGACTCTGACAGGCCAGACTGCTCTCCACATCGCCATCGAGAGGAGGAGTATTTCCTACGTCGAGCTGCTGGTCAGTAAAGGAGCAGACGTCCATGTTAAAGCATGCGGGACATTCTTCCAGCCACATGACGGGCCAAGCTTTTACTTTGGTGAGTGGATGCTGCTGCAGAGAAGAGCGCCCTCCTCTGGATCCTCACACAAAGATCATCTATAGAGATATATCTCTCAGTATGTGAGAAGGCTGAACTGTCATTGTTGAGCAGTCTGTATTAAATCCTGTTTCTGTTCAGTCTTTGTTGGATCATCTTGTCTTCTGTTCTTTTGCCTGCACTCCTGAGTCCTGTTCCTCAGTTGGTAATAAAGATTAGTTCTTCAGTTCTGGTGCATTTGGTTCCACCTGCTCTGCTTGTTACAAGAATACATACATACAGGGACTGCTCATCAAAACAGATGCTCTATGGTGCCACTAATGGTCAATAATCTATAATGTACCTCTACATTTTGACAGCATACACCATAATGCTTTTTAATCAGTTCTGCAGAAAAATAGCCTAATAAAAATAAAATGCTGCCACTGAAGCGACTCCGTCTATGTGTTGTCTCCAGGTGAGTTACCTCTGTCTCTGGCAGCCTGCACCAACCAGCCCGACGTGGTGGACTTCCTGATGACGAACGAGTACCAGAGAGCGGACGCAAAGCTGACAGACTCTCACGGCAACACGGTGCTGCACGCCCTGGTGATGGTGGCCGACAACACCAAGGAGAACACAGACTTCATCACCAACATGTACGATCACATCCTCCAGACCCATGCCCAACTGCATCCCAAGCTGAAGCTGGAGGACATCGAGAACAACAAAGGGCTGACGCCTCTCAAGATGGCTGCCAAGACTGGCAAGAGTGGGGTAAAATGCTACAGGTTGATGTGAGATCTGCAGGGCCGGTACAGACATGGCTGGACTGAAATGCCAGGGCCACAAATGTATACAGGGCCCTCTGCTCTCATCATTCAGATGGTTGTGTTGTGTCAGCCCTGTGAGCTTCTGGAGATTTAGAGACACGTGTTAGGATTGAAATAGAAAGATGTTTCATAGTTTTCTTTAATGCCCAATGATGGTCCAGTGCCCAGTCTGCACCACTGTCCCTGTTGGTAATTCAGGAATCTAAACATTTTATTTTCTCAAGGTAAAATGAATAATTCAATGAACTGAAACTGTAGATATGAGGAGTCTGCCTTGATGTACTATCTGGACGAATGAGAACGAACCTTTTAGCTTTCCTTCTGTTTGTCTACAGCTTTTTTCACATATCTTGCATCGGGAGTTCCACGAGAGTCACACCAAACATTTGTCCCGTAAATTCACCGAGTGGGTCTATGGGCCGGTACACTCCTCCCTGTACGACCTGGCCTCTGTGGACTCATACGAGGACAACTCAGTCGTGGAGATCCTGGTCTACGGCAGTGACATTCCTGTGAGTCCTGGTATTATAAGCTCTGTCAGACGAGCTACTGTTGTTATTGCGTACTCAAACATCCGTCCCCTCAGAACCGTCACGAGATGCTGCAGACGGAGCCTCTGAGTCGACTGCTGGAGGAGAAGTGGAGGATGTTTGCCGGTCGAATGTTTTTCTTCAACTTCCTGGTCTACCTCCTGTACCTGATCATCTTCACTCTGGTGGCCTACAATAAGCAGGATGGAAAGGTGAAACCGAAGAGAAAATGTGTTATTGAGCAGTTTAGCGATAAACAGACTTGTGCACATATTGCTGATGTTTGATTTCTGCCCTGCAGGTGCCATTTCCCCTCGAGCACGACACGATGGGTTACCTGTATGTTTTGGGCCAGTTACTAATGGTGTTGGTGAACTGCTATTTATTTGTTATGGGGGTATGTTGGTGCTCTTGTACTTTAATTAAATATCACTGCCTTGTGGAAGCTGTGCTCCAAGATTATGACTAACGAAAAAACCTTTATCTAAATCCCCAGATAATAGACATGAAGAGGAAACGCCCGAAAGTGCAGACGTTACTGATTGACGGATATTATGAGATTCTTTTGTAAGTAGTAATGCTTATTACCCAGAAGTGGTCAAAATGAAAGATGCCCTGTGGAGTTGTAATTTGATCAATTTATGTCACCTGGTGCATTGTGTGCGTTCTTGAGGTCTAACAAAGGTTTTGAATGTTTTTCCTTCAGCATAAAACATCTGCAAAGCTGATGTTTTGAATATATGAAATGGTGCAACATTCATGTTTGCTGGGTATTGGCTTTCTGCTTCACACAAAAGCGGTGGTAGAAATTATATTGTGTCTCCTATGTACGTCTTCTTCTATAAAATAATGGACGTAATCACCGTGACGTCACTCACTGGTTTGTGGACTCCCGTTTTGAAGCCTCGAGTTTACATTTTGGCCGACGCCATCTTGGATTATTGGAGCCAGAAGTGACCATATTTGGACAAGAGGATGGGGCTGACCCTAACACTAGCTGCTAGCTCGGTTAGCACAGTGCATCTATGGTTGACTGACTGATACTAATGCTAATGCTAAATTTGGCTAGCAAAAGAACTGGTTTAAAACAAAATGTACTTACCTGAAATACTGAACAGCTCCTTTGTGGGTCTTTTAGTACAACTGAATGCTGAACAGAACTTTTTATGTGACCAAAATGTTACAATTATATTTCATGAGCTGAAAACACACAGTAATAACGTAAAACAGCGACAGCTACGCTTATACTAATCAAAACAATTAACCTGCTGTACAGTTGTACCAGGCTTCATCAGTGATGATTTAGTTGCTTTCATACTTATACAAACATGCATTGTCTGATTAATTTAGGTCACGTTGTGTCTGTTTCTGTTTTGATATTAAAGGGTCATTTCCTCTTGATCAGTGCAGCATAAAGCTGCATAAAATCCAGTTTGATGTACAATATCAAACAAACTTGAAAATGTCCAAGAGGGTTTATTTCTTATCGTTCACACACTGTACAGTCTCAGACACTGTAGCCTCATGTTTTACAGTACAGATTTGTATTGTTACAAAATGTAAACCTGTGCAGCATAACAGCATCTTCTCTGCTGTTTAAAGTTTCATTCAGGCTGTCCTCTTCCTGGCCTCGGCCTCGCTGTATCTGTGCGGGCGGGAGGAGTATCTCGGCTTCCTGGTGCTGTGTCTTGCTCTCAGCTGGGTCAACCTGCTTTACTTCTCCAGGGGCAACAGACACATGGGCATCTACAGTGTCATGATACAGAAGGTATGTCCACACAGGTCACACAGCACCACAATGAACATCACAGTGACCAGACGGGATCCCTGAGGCTCTTTCTCTGTTTCTCTTCTTCTTTGCAGATGATCCTCAGTGATATCCTGCGCTTTCTTTTTGTCTACGTTGTTTTCCTCTTTGGATTTTCAGCAGGTGGCTTTTTGGCTTGACAATATAACTCACAAAGTGGTATTATCAAGGTTTTTATTCATTCATCCGTTACTTTCTTAAACCAATAAAGGGCATTGAGATAAAAACATAACACTGTTGTTGTCAATACGCCATGAATGGTGGCTGTACTGTATGTAATCTGCTTCTTCTCGTCTCTTGTCACAGCAATAGTCACCCTCCTCATAAAGGATCCTGCAGCTGAAATTGAAGGGTGTCCCCTCAACCCTGGTGAGGAGTGTGTAAAACCCACCTTTAGGAACATCTCCTACACCACCCTGCAGCTCTTCAAGTTCACTATCGGCATGGGTGACCTGGAGTTCACAGACGGCTACAAGTACAAGGAGGTTTTCTACATTCTCCTCATCGGCTACATCATACTCACCTACATCCTGCTGCTCAACATGCTCATCGCTCTCATGAACCGCACTGTGGAGAAGATCACCATGGAGAGTACCAGCATCTGGAAGCTGCAGGTGAGGCGACCACAGGGCCCTGTGGTCAAGTGTCTATTCAAAGCAGCTGTGGTTGGATGGAGTCGCATAATTTCCACTTGTGTGTGTTTTCAGAGGGCCATCACCATCCTGGACATGGAGAAAAGGTTGTCTCGCTGTTTGAGGAGGAGCCTTCGCTGTGGGGTGGAGAAAAACCTGGGCACTGCTGCTGAAAGGGACACGCGCCGCTGCTTCAGGTTTGTTTCTTTTGGTTCATATGATGATACAACCAATGACTGACATGTTATGAAAAGCTCCATCAACTCGTCCTGGGTGATATTTCACACATAGGCAGATCAGGACCTGTCTGTGTGCAGTGAGTTTGTGGCAATTTAAATATTTGCAAATTTGTTTGCACTACTATAGCACATATAAACTGCATTGAAGCCATGTTAGTGACCTGGTTCTTTAGATGGCAGTTTGTCAGTAACTCCACCGCTCAACTCCAGACTGAAAATGTTTCAGCCACTACGGGGTTGATTCTTTTGAGAAGCAAATCTTCAGCAAGTAATAATAATAAACAAGATCCAAATGTTTAGGCTTTCAGATTTAGTAAAAGAGCAGGATCGATTGATGCACTGTATACTGTGTTCTTCACTAATTTGCCTTCTCTGACAGCTGATTGATGTGTCACACAGCAGACAGTAATTGGAGCATGTGTCCTCTTGTCGTCTCAGAGTGGAGGAAGTCAACTGGAACAAATGGAACATCAACCTGAGAAAAATCAATGAGGATCCCGGCTGCTGGGATCGTGTCCGACAGCCTGCCTCAGACATCCTGCCGGACAGAACAAACAGAGGTGCAGAAACACGGACGCAGACTCACAAGTGTTTAAATGCCTTTTAAACATTTCTCTGTGACAGGAAAGTAATCCACGTCTAGTAACATTTTCTCCTTTTGTCCACAGGGAGGAGCTGGAGAGGTTTATTCACAGAAGGCAGTCGGCGGCGGCAGACATATCAGTCTGCAGAGATGAGTCCTCTGAGAACAACACCGGTTTAAAGAGACAACAAAGACCTTCACTCTGGCTGCTCACCTTGACTGACCTGTTGGAGGCAATATTTTATTGACATGAACGCTGACAAATATATTTGTTCATGCGACTGACATAATGCTGTACAAAAGTGCAATCTATCAATACTTAATACTGCAACAGGTGCTGCTTAAATGTCAGGGAAATAATGGATTTGACATGCGTCAAACATTGAATCCAAAAGCTTCTGTAAATGCCTTTTCTGTCGTCACCTGAACAGGATGTACATCCTGTGCACAAAGGCCATAAACCTGCCTTCATGGGGTAATACTGATCATGAAGGTGCTGATCCTGCCCTCCTGCTGTGTGCCCTTTATACAAGTCCCATTTTCATCACAGCTAGACAAGCTAAATCTACTGCAGCCAGATAGTCCTGCAGATTTCACAGCTTGCTTTGTCTAGTCCACTTCCTGTTTCTATTTGGCAGAGGCTGGCCTTGAAGAATTGCACGAAAGCACAGCAATTGGTGCAACAGTCATCACCTTCAACACTGGCTGTTGCATTTCTAAACCTACTGTATGTGGTTGAGACGGGCCTTTTGAACTTTTCAGCCACTTGTGACGTTGAGTGTGTAGGAAACAAATAGTGACATACCTGAAATAACCGTCACACAGACTGAGGTGAGCAGATAATCCAGAAGACAGCCGAGACTCGTCTCAAAGCATAAATTAGAACTTTATTTTTATTATTACAATATTACAAAAAGAGTAGCACAACTCTCACTCGCTTGCCTTTTATCTGTCGTACAGAATGACATAAAAGAAAGGCTTGTGGACCTTCTTCCATTTCACAGCAATAGTACAAGAAACAGAAGAAAATAAAATTTAAATAACAAGCAAATCAAGTATTATAAATAGTCACAACTGCAAACTGAAGCTTTGAAATTTGGAAAAAAAATGTTACAGCTCAGTAACTACACATTTCTAAAATATATAATTACAAAATATTACTCCTTTCCTTGCTTTTCATAAAGAATCTCTAAGGAATTGCTCTGTCTATTCAACAGATTTTCATTAAAATAAAAAAGACCAGAAAAAAACCCAAAAGAAACCAAAGATTGCTGTTTCTGTGTATCCTTACCATCTTCTTTCTCCTTATTATTTGGGGTTTTCATTAAAACCATGCTCATTTTCAAAGGAAAGTCCAAGGACCAAACACTTAAGGCTTTTTAAGGGCTGTTAGGGGGGCTAGGTTAACAAAACATGGGCGTCATTGTGTTTATACACGCACACACACTCATCCACCCTAAACTCTACCCACATCAGCAGGCAACATTCACACACAATCATTAAACTTTAAAGTTACAGTAGTCTAGTAGGTAAGCCAGTGTACAATAAAATAAACAATGCATTTGCTGTTTCACTTTAAACTAAAAAGTCAGTTTTTGTTTACCTCCAAGTGATCTTGCAAGTGATCAATTTGGTCTTTTCGATCAGACTTCACATCAGAATCAGTAGCAACTACACGTAACTTAATTCACTTAAGTTACTGCTGTCTGGATCAAAACTCTGGTTAGGATCGTTGTTAGATTCTACATGACATTAGTAACACTATTATTTTTTTTCTACTCCAGAGTTTTGTCCTCATAACTAACCTATCCGCTTCAATACCTGCAAAACAAATAATCTCAGCATTCAAGTAATACATTTGTCATTGTTATAAAGAAAAAAAAAAAACGATCTGAAAAGGAAACAAAAATGGCACATCTTCTTAACAGTGTGTATTTGTTAACCTGACTTTGGCCATTTTAAGGTATGATAGTTTATCTTTCAGGACTTTTCTGCACTAAATTGTTCACAATCTTTTTTTACCAAACCTTCCTGGCATTGGCAAAAAGTTTTTTTTAAACACCTGAAGTCATTGCAGCATTTTAAGCAGAACAGAGCATCGACTTATTAACATATTTGCTCTCTGCTGGATCCTTACTATGTACAAACAACCTGATTACATGTCCTTAAGTGACAGAGAGGAATCAAGCTTGAATACTCCTACTATACAAATAAATAATTACATTTAAAAAGAAAAAGAACCTCCGTGTACATGTGCATACTGCAAGTTTTTCCAGCTGTACGTTGTAGTCCAGTGTCTTGGCGGCTTTACACTGAAACAAGATCAATATTCTCTTCTGTCCTCAAGAAGAAAATGGTTACGATTGTTGTTTAATCTTGAATTTACTGTGAGGTTTAAGCTCAAACACCAAAATAAAAATGAGTAACATGTCTAATAAAACTAGTCTAAGACGAAGTTTCCTGACATGACCCTGTAAAAAAAACAAACAAACAAAACATCCCCCAATAGATGCCTCTGTTTTTTAGTGATGATATATCCATTTTTGTTCTTTCTTACACGCATAAGAAAACTTTACTGACCGATCTGAAGTAGAAATGACACAGGATCAGTGAAGATCCAGGCACACAGATAAACAAGTTTGATAGAGGAAGCAGGGAATGACATACACAGTACAGACGTACACACACACACACACACACACACGTACACACACACACACATGAAAAGGTTCCCTAAAGTGCCACATAGAGCACTTATTAAAAAAAAGGAAAAAAAAGTAGCAATTGATCACTTGCAAGATTTATATAAAAAGAAAAGAAAAAAAAAAGAACCAAAAAACTACTGTTCTTCATTAAATATATTACCCTCTTTAAGATTAGCGGTCATTTGTTTAAGTTATCAATTTAGTTTTATTCATGTGTTTCCTTTCTTAAGACTAAACAAAGGTTTTGATAACTGTTGTGTAGACAAGGCCATAGCTTATCTGTACCCTGGGTGCTGGATGAGAGTGGTTCTGCCATCCCCAACCTCCGGACCTACCCTGCTCAGAGGAGGCCTGTGCATCTTGCCCATCAACCCTAGATTCTGATCGCGGAAGTAGGGCGTCTGGAAGTCCCCACCCAAGTAATCTGCTGTTTGCATCAGATTAGTCTGGGCGGAGGAGGAGGTCGAGGAGCTCGTTCCTAGCCTGTAATGGGGAGCCCCGGGGGGCCCACAGTCTAGTGTGGTGCACCCCCCTGGGCCTGCACCATGGAATGGCATGGTTACGTCCTGAGACCCGGAGCTGTCACTGTTGGGTGTGGGTAGGATGCTGCTGTTCCAAATGTGGGACTGGAAGTAGTGACCATTAGTATAGTGGGCCATGGGACCGGGCATGCCGTTGTTGACAGGGGGAGAAGGGGTGGGCCTCTCTACTGGAGGTTTCAGTGTGTAAGGCTGGCCCACACACACCTCTGCAGGGTAGCTCATGCCCTTAAAATGGAAGGTGGGGTCCCTGGAAGGCTGCTTACAGAGGTGGGTCCCACCGTTCTGAATGTGGGGTACATGGGTCAACTGGTGCTGATTCCAAGAGCGCATCTTCTGCTGTTGTGTGTTATGTTGTAGTTGCTGTGGCTGCGGATTCTGTTGTGGATGGAGATGCTGCTGGAGGTGGTGTTGCTGCTTGAGATCAGTGTGGTTGGAAGGCAAGTGGTTCATAGCAGCCGCGCTGTGTGGAGGGTGAGCTCCCACTGGGGCCGTTGCTTTCTCATGAGGGCCAATAATAGAGTTGGGTGGGGGGAACCCAGGGGTAGCGGGGTTGCTGTGCATGGATACCCTGGAGCAGGCGCTGATAAGCAGGTTGCGACTGATGGGACTGGGGTTGGCGATCTGGCCCTCGCACATGGAGGTGGCTCCTGCACACTGGGCCCGAGCATGGCAGAACTGGTTGATCTGATGCACAATGGTGCTCAGGTCAGCTTGGCAGCCCTGGTGCAGCCCGGTGGCCATGGAGAGTGGAATGGTTGAGGTAGAGACGGTAACGTTAGGCGGTGCGTCGCCATCTGGCAGCTTTCTGCCCCCCTGCAGGCCAGGTGGCGGCTGCTGCTGAAGGTGCTGCTGCTGAAGCATGACAGTAGGGGGCCCCTGTGGGTGGCCAAGGGCTGGGTGCTGAGACAGAGTCTGGATTCTGGGTGGGCCCTGAGGGTGCTGGGCCATTGGGGGAGGGTGTCTGAGGGTCTGGGTGTGACCCTGCTGCTGAGGGAGGGGCATCTGTAGAGTCTGAGGCGGGTCCTGCGGTTGAAGGGATAAGCCCTGCTGGGGCCGGGGAAGGTTCGGCAGAGGTGGGTGGTGGTTTAAAGTGCTAGTTGAAGCCACTTGGTAAGGTCCGGCGTGTGGGTTCATGATAACTTCAGGGTGCAAACGAGCCCGACTGCCAGCGAAATCTTTGAGGATACCTTTGACTGTAGGCACCTTGACGATAGCGAGGAGGCCTGTCTTGGCACTGGCCTGAGAGGAAGGGTAAGGGCTGTAGCGCTGGCCTGATGTATCCAGCCCGTTGACTGTACGGCGCACGTGGTTTCGCTGGGGGACCTTGACACTGTTGGGGAAGATCTTGATGGTGAGGGGGTTGTTGGCAACCTTCTTAGCATAAGCATCCAATTCTGCAGGGGTTGGAAACGGAGCGGATCTCATCCTTTGTGTGGTGTCCCCTGGGGTGGAGGACAGGATAGGACAGAGGGGAGACGGAGAAGAGGGGGGGTAGTGAGAAAGACGCACAATGAGAGAGACAATATAATACAGGTAGAAGTGTATATGGCACAAAAGAGCACATCAGTTGTAATCTGAGCAGCTGAGAGGAACCTGATTTGGACAGTGCTCTCATATTCCATACCTCAGTTTTTCTCCTAAACCATCACAACTCACATCTCAAAGGGCAAAGGGAGATTTCCGATCTCATTCTCAGCGAAATTTTTGCAACGGACACTTTTCAAGTCTAAAATCCAATTTTGTGGTGCCACTGGCGACTTTGAGATCAGGAGCTTTTAGTGGCCTTAATTGAAGTAGCATCCGGGCAAACAATAAGCATGCATCTGAGGGGGTGGGGGGTGGGGTGGGGTTGGGGCTGCGCTGCTTGCTACTGAATCACAAACTAAACAAAGAATGAGCGAGGCAGCGATGGTCCCCTGTGGCTCCTTTGGGGAGAAGGAAAGAAAGAGATAGACGCAGAGAGCAGAGCTCTATGACAGCAGACAAGTAATCAGACACAGCAGCAGTGTCTCCGATCTGCAGAAACACCTCCTAGGCCTCCGCTCGCAGACATTTGTTACACCTGCTAAGCGCTGTGGCTAAAATTAACAAATGCCGAAGTGACAATGTGAACATGATTACGAATTTGTGCATGTGTGAGTATCATTTATGAGCCTGTTTAAAATGTGTGACAAGATCATGCAGGTGTTGGCTAAAGTGTCAGCATCTTGTTTTTAACCTGGGTGGATGTGATTGCACGTTTCATTCAGTATCCGTGTGCTCACTTTCACTTCTTTCAGATCAACAGTGATAAATGTTTTTTTTTTAAATGACTCTTCTCCCTGCTTTCCTCCATCTCACTGCCGTGATCACCTCGGCCCCGTCAGTCTGACCTACTTACACTGCAAAGCTTTCGGCTTGATGGACACGAGTGCAGCTGATTTGTGGGAAGGATCACTAGTATCAGATTACTGAGCTACATTTAATTCACTGTTATTTTTGAATAGGGGGCTTTTCAGTCAAAGTAAAAAAGATGTTGTTGCAGTATACGGGCTACTTCTGACTGTTGAGTGAGCAGTCATTTACAAATGTCTGAATTGCTGGCAGAGGTCTGCGGTTTCATGCGGCCGTTGTGCTCAGCCTCACAGTAGGCAGACTGGGCTGAACGAACGAGGCACAGCGCTGAACTCTGAGTGCTGACACGGCTGCACCAAGAGTTGTGCCAACTGGCTAATTAATTCCCGCTTTATTTGTGAACAGGAAACAATGGGCAGCGATGTGCAGGGCCGGTATAGGGCGGCACACAGGGGGCTGCTGTGACTAAGTGCTCAGCCTGCTGATGGCAGCCTCATTAATGCAGGGGTCTGGGCCAAGGAGCTAGAGCTCGACACTCACCATCACAGAGGCCTAATGTCTGTCGCTGAATAAATGCCGGGGTAAGCAAACACAGATAAATGAACACTTACACACAAGCACACAGACATGCCGAGGATGGACTTCATCTGTCAAACACAGGTAATGATTAATGACCCTGTTGGAAATTATGTTTTGTAAAGTGACATAGCAGTGGGCTAAATAAATACAAAGGCAGTTTGACTGTAACAATTGACCCACATAGTTTTAACAATATGAACAGGTTATATTTATTATACAATGCATAGCATTTTAAAGCAATAAAAGTACACTTTGATAAGTGCAACTTGTTTGCTATCAGTATTTGAAAGATATTTTGAGGCTTGTGAGATTCTGGCACAGCCTCTTTGGTCTGCAAATGTCAAAAACTCAGGTCAATGAAAATTTTTTTTTTATCATTTCATAGGAATGTGTTCTTCTGGATGAAACCAGGATCACAGACGGCATGAATGAATATTAAAGACTACAGCAACTTTAAATGTCATTCAGGGTTTTCTCCAGAGAGGTGGAGACAAGCCTTCTGTGGATATATGGATATGTACTGAGTAAACATGGAAGGGCGGGGTGGGGATAATTAATACAAGCATGCAAGACTGATCAAAAAAGCATCAATAATGACAAAAGCAAATTTTAGTGTGTAATTGGGGTCTGACTGGAACAATTAAACAAGTCCTATTGTCATTTGGAGCAAACTGTTCACATGGTACAGTAGCCAAATAGGGTCTTTAAATGATAAGGACCTGGCTTTGTTTAGCAGAAAATCCACAACTGACATTATAAACAATGAAATGTATCATTTAATGGATGAATTACATATTAATATTACATATTAATATTATCTAAATAATATTCGGATCAGGTATGTGTATAGTTTTATAGTGTTATTTATAATACAAATATAAAATATAATATTCAAAATAGATGTAAAAATAGCCTTCACTTGCTTTTAGACTGAGAAATATAGCAAGTAACACTGCAGTGAGCATGTAACTATGTACAGCTTTATTTCTTTGCCGCAGGCACTTGTGTAATGAGTTTTATACTTAAGTTGTTGGACTCAGGCAAGTAGCAAAGAAAGCAATGTCAGTGTCTGGAAACTGACCAATCCATTAAATTGGAAAAGGGATTATACATTGTTAACAAAGCTCAGGCAGGCATTTTGTCGGAGGGGAAGCCAATCAGAAAGAGAAGTTTAACAGAAATGCTAGAAAATATGGAATAAAAATCAGTGAATTACTATTTAGAGTATTTTTGCCCGACAGTGGATAAAATCAACCTCCTGCTGTTTACATCTGTTTAGCAGTTCTGGCAGCTGTTGATCATGTGTTCTAGTAAGCATGTGTAGTTTATTAGCATTTCAACCTTAACCTGGAACGTGGATTAGTTGAAGAGCTTAAGGTATCAAGGGAGGGTTAATGAGGATATGAGTGAAGTTTGTAGGCGGCTGCTGGTGGCTACGAGCATATCATCTCTCAGATCTCCAGCTAAGCACGTTCCCAGAGAGGGAACAGGGGGAAAGAGGCCAGTCTGGCCATGTGTTAATTACCCCGCTGCTAGCTAGCTAGCTGGAACATAAGTGCACAGTCAGCAGGCACTAATTAAGGTTTCTTTTATTCAAACTACTGTTTTTATTGAGCAAGGTTTGAGCAGCAGGGAGCAGGGGCTCATGCTGCTGTAAATTGCAATTTTCACACAAGAAGCGGAAATTGGGTCTGAAGCTTCAGCGTCAAATTAGACATGTGAATTTGGTTTCCCTTATGAAGCCACCTCCTTACAGTTTTGCAGACTTTAATATTAGCTAAACACAGCATCTCATGCTGATAGAGCAAGCCTGTAAGACCTTTGAAAAATCAAAAATATTCTAAGAGAGGAAGAAAAGATGGTTGCTTTTGATTTCGGTGAGAGAAAAAAAAAAAAAAAGTGAAAATCAGCCAAGTGGCTCAGCATTACTCACTGTTTGTTCTGCCTAGAAGAACTGAGGACCAAGGGCCATTTCCTGCTAGTGGAGTCATCCTGCCTGGAGGATGAGCCGTTTTCTCTGTGACCCACTGTCTCTTTGCGTACCTGATCTACTCCTCTGGCAGCCTAACATTTCACAGCCATCATCTGTTAACAGTCACTCCCTGATGATAAATAGAGCAGCTGCTCTAGGAACTTGCCTCTGACAGCAACCTGCGAGCTCAGAACTTTAAATGACTCCTCTATGCACAGATTCACTCGCAGGAGAGGAAGCAAGCCTGGCGATCTGGAGCTCTTGGTTAAAATAGAGGTCGGGGAAAGTGTCAAAGACAAGATTCTATAGAGTCTACTGAGCAGCTGGAAGGATGGCGCTCAGGAACAGGCTAATGGGACCACAAATTAGAGCTAATTATGGAAACTGTATCTGAGCCATTTTTTTCTGTGGGAACTTATCAGTATATTGAATAAAGATTTGAAGTGACAACTAGTCTATGAATTTCACCTAAAAGCAGTCAAGCACATCTCTCATGGAGTTAAGCTGTCAAATTATCTTCTGCGCTGCATAAGCGATGTGGCTCTGGAGAGACAACGTGGCGAATGTGGACAGTCGACAGAGACAACGCTGAGGATTGAGGCCTGGTTCTGGCTGTGTGTGGCAGTACACAAGGAACTAACCTCGACACACAACAATTGCACAAAAAAACAAAAAACAACTCCAGGTACTGGACAGTAGGCAGCAAGGGAGGCAACCTGAGAGTGTACAGATTTATTTTTTGCTCACTCTTTCCTGTGGCACTTTGATGAAAATGATTTAGTCTAAATGAAATACAGCTCCACAGCTTTTGATGTAACACTGTGTCTGTTAATGATACTTTGAAGAGCAGATGAAAAGGAAAAGCATTATGAGAGAATGACGAGGAGAAAAAAAAAATAGATTGAAATTACACTTCTAGGACCGGCCATGCTGTGTGAAGAACGCTCCATCATCAAAATGGATTACAGTTTTGGACAGAAAAACAAATTGAACTCCAGTTGCGCCTCCTGCTCTGATGTGTCTTAGCGTGTCACATAAAGGAAGAGCGAAGAAACAGTCTAGCTGATGGCTGCACCATGTCACTAGTCTGCCTGAGTGAGGCACTGGCACTTAGCAGACTCCCTCGCACTCGCTGATCTCCTGGGGGTTGGCTGATTACTGTGATTCTGAAATTACAGTCTTGATGAGCTGAAGCATTTTTACAAAAAAACAAAAAAAAACAACAAACTGCAGCAGAAATGGGTCAGGCTGGGGCTGAGTTTCCGCTCTAGAGAAAGAAAGAGGCAGGCAAGAAATGGAAAAGTAGACTTTTTATGATCGAATATAAACTGACCAACCGCTGTAATCTATGTCTGGTGAGTGATTGATTTGTACTGCAACGCTCACTGTAGGAGTTATAGCTTTATTATGATTAGGGACAAAGAAAATGAGAACATATAAGTATGACTGTGCACAGGCAATACATACCCATCATTACAAAATGCAAATGTAGAGTTTAATGTATTTAAAAAAGGGATACATGATCATTTGCACTTTTAAAAATATTGATAAGAGTCTCAGCTCTAACTAGCGACTGATGACTCTCCATTTGTGTTGCTGCCCCTCACTCCCTGAAGAATCCAAGTCGAGTTGTAAAATTCAACCACTTTAAATTAACTGGGCCAGCTCAAGTCAGTCAATCACTCAGATCATCGGGGCAAAATTCATTCGGCCGCAATCTGTCTGAGAATCTGACAGTAACCAACTCTTCCTGATTGTGAAAAGCGTGGTCAACACATGAATCTGATGACAGTGTTGTAGTACGCACGCAGCTTTTGGGCCACACTCTTGTGTCTGACAGATCTTCAGGGGCAGTGAGGGAGGGAGCCAGTTCACTGATCAGCAAATTAATGGCACAGTTCATTCTAATTTCTCTTCAAGACAGATCTATCATCCTGGAGCATGAAGATGCAGAGCTACAAAAAAGAACCAGGCCGGGGTTGGCATGGGCATCTGACGTGGGGTAGGCATCGGGATTGTAACAGCTTGGTTTGTTGTGTGGGATGGTGATGGTAGTTAATAGTGTGTGTGTGTGTGTGTGTGTGTGTGTGTGTCCTGATCTCAGTACTTACATTTCTGAAGTCCAGTGTTCATCTGCGTGTGGGGGAGAAGCTGGAGGGGGAGGTCACCTGGCCCTGGCAGACAGGCCAGCATTTCACACAGACACTAATGCAACATGGGACACACACTTCTCCTCACACTGCAGAGAGAGACAGAGATAGATAGATAGATAGAGAGAGAGAGAGAGAGAGAGAGAGAGCAAGAGAGAGAGACAGAGAGAGAGGGTGGGGGTCAGCAGTCAGACATAACTGCAAGGCAGCACATGGTGCGTGGTGATACAGAGGCTGGGTCCAGACTAATAGAACTCTGTAGCTGATCCCCGGAGGCGCAGGGCTGAGGGAGACATAGTTACCTTTCAATTAGAAACTGATTCACACCTGGAGCGTCAGGTAAGGTGACATTTGATGCCAATAACAACTTCAATTAAACATCAAACAGCGGAAGTAAAACGGGCAGACTGGGCCTGAGGGGCTGGCAGCTTTAAAAATCGACCCAGTCCCTCCCTCCTCCTCCTCCTCCCCGGCCTGCATGCTAGTCGGCTAGTTGGACCCTGCTACCCGCGCTTTACCTCTCTGCCTCCACCAGGCCACGGCGGAGGAAATTAATGACTCCTGTACACTCAAAAAGAACACACTCAAGACGCCTGGTGCTGATACGTTAGTGAGTCTCTGATCGATACTGCAGTTCTCTAGACCTCAAAGAGACCTTTATTTTTGGGGACATTAAACAATGGAGCCGGCTCAGGATGCAGGAAAAAGAAATGAATCAACGGGGCTACAGCTCCAATAAATGCCTGCCACTTTGTGCAATAACCCTGATGTAATAGAGAGGGAGAAAACGTTAGCTATGCTCCACTTGGCTTACTGCTGTATTCAAAACACCACAGATGCTTGCTTAATCAGCACTGAAGAACAGTCAGGGAGCAAATTAAGTCTACAGAGTCCGCGCCCTCCCCTTTTGCTGTGTGGCATCAGAACAGGGCGGCAAGTGTGCGCAGACAAACAGCGTCTTTGAGAGAGGCAATTACCCACAAAACAACCTTGGCATGCCTGTCTGCCGCAGGGTGATGGCTTAAAAGTGTCTTCCCCCCTGCAGGGAGAAGAGACAAGTGGAAGAAAGAGTGACAAAGTGAGAGAGAAAGGTGGAAAGAGAGAAAGACGAGTGGCGGGTTTAAGTGGATGGGTGGGCGGGGGGTGGGGGGTGGGGGGTGAACTTGCTTTAAAAAAGCAGGAGCTCAAAAAGGTCAGGATGACAGCTCATTTAAATCCTCCCAGTGAGAGCAGAAAAAACAAGCCTTAATGAAGCTGCCAGTTCTACACGGATACCTGAGAGCGTTGCACCTTGGGGTGCTGCAGGGGCAGGGCAGCAGGGGGGTAGGTGGAGGGTGGCGAGAGTGGAAGGCTGGTGGGTGGCGAAGCTGCAGTCTCGGGACAGGTCTGAAGATTTGGGGGCGTTTTGCGCCGTTGATGCTGCGTCACCCACTTGTTTTCCCGGCCTCCCACTCTTCTCATCCAACTCCCTTTTCCCCTGCTTTCTGATTTACAGCCTGGACCGCCATATGGCAGCAATCCCTGCCCTCGATTCAGCGTGTCACCATGCATTAACTTTAATTGGCCTGATATGTTATTCTTTTCCCTCGGCCTTGGAAGGATTTTTAGGTACATAGCGCCTTGATGTCAGCAGGCAAGATTTCCAGCTCTATCTCATTTATCAGGGTGCCAAGATTTCACACAAAGATAACAGCAATCTCTTTGACAACAAGCAGGTGTCGGGTGGAAGAAAACTAAATATCAAATACAACAGTGTCTATGCTAGGGGTTTAAAAAAAACGAAACGGTGGCAAGAGAATGGATTGATGTGGTAATTAAAAAAATAAAAATAAAAACAAAAACACCAGCATTAACTGTCAGTTCATTTGTTTTCATTTCACACATCAAGACACTACAGGCAAAAAACAGCCAACAGGCCATCAAGCCCACCCTCATCCTGCCTCCCCCACAGCGCCCCTGAATGTCAGAAAACTGTGCAGTGGGGAGTGTGGCGGCAAAGGTCAGCCTATGGTAATGCCCCAGCTGACACTTTACAGTGCAGAACAGGAGGAGATGAAACCCGACAGACAGAAGCCTGACGTCTACTGACTTGCCTATCAGCAACACCGCTACAGCGACTTCAAATATACATCACACGCCAAACACTGGAGCTTTCTACAAAGGCACGTGCACGCACAGAGGCTTCTTTGACACGTGGGCTATTTGTAACAGGAGCAAGGTGACAACACCTGACAGGGTTCACTTAAGTTGGAGGTGCCTCTGCGCAGGTCGTAGTTGGCACGTTCTACCCGTCCCTTAATACGCTCTGATCACCAGGCAGGGGGGTTTTTGCCTCGTCTGGACTCTGCAGCAATTCCATCCAGGAAAAAAAGGTGACTTAGTAGCTTTTGTGATACAGAGACACAGCCCCTCCTGTCCTGAGTGGAAACAGAGTTGAGTCTGTGGAGGGCCAGGCGAGCCAGCTGGGCACGTCTGTGGAGCAGGGATTGGCTTGGTGGAGTTTGGCCAGGCGTCTCACACTATCAGCCCAGTGCAGACAGACACCACAGGGTTCTCAGAGTATTAGGGGGCCCTCGTGACTCGGCAAGTCTCCACCAGCTACTTATAGAACTGTAATAAAAGTGTGCGAATAACTGTGTGGCTTTCAGTATAGACAAATAAAGGCAAGCAGACAAAGCAGGACTAGAAGTGATGCGCATGGCTTGTGTCATGTGTCAAATTGTTCCCATAAAAGCTGACCTATATTTGCTTTTTATTTGTCGGTAGGGGAAGGAGAAAAAGAAAGCCATTTGAAAGTTAAAAAGGAACACGATAGATGGAAGCCATTTAGGAAATGAGAGCAGCTGACTGCATTTATGTGCTGAATGTTTTGATCAATATCCTTTCCATTAACTATGATCTGCATTTGTTAGAAATTTGGGAATTGCATCAGAATAATTGCACAGGAAATCATCTATTTAAATATCCACCAGCAGTGATGCGTAAAGAAAAGCGAGGATTGTGCACCAAAACTAAGCTCATTAGAAGGAGAGAGAGAGGGAGAAAAAAAAAAAACAAGGTGAGAAAGAATGTTTGGTTGCTGGTTGAATATTAGCAGCTTTTCTATACCAATTAAAAGCAAAAGCAATTAGGAGAACCAAGTCACCATGTTGTACATTGCTTGTGCTAAGAGCTGAAGGAGAGGAGAGTGGTGGAGAAAGCAGGCTGCTGTTATTTTAATTGCATGTTTACCCCCAGGTTATGGGTCTGAAATAGAGCCAAGAAAAAAAAATGTTGCAGTAGAAATTCAATGCAACCTCACTGTGTTGATTCTCTCAGGGACAGAGAGAGTGAAATTACTTTTCTTTGCAAGCCGAGTCTCTGAATAGGAAGTAAAGAAAGAAAAAGGAGCAGGAGGAAGAGAACAGCTTTTTACCCTTGAATACCAAGCCGGAGCATTCAGTCAAACAGAAATGGGATAAAGCCTTGGCTCTTGAGCACGTTAGGAAGAAATGACACATTGGTATGGCCTTCATTAGCCCATCAGGCTTTACAAACAACAGAGGTAGAAAAGGAATTCTGTTGGTAGCACAGGGCCACAGGCTACCACAGGCTGGTTCGCCGTCTCACACAATGGATCCTGATGACTCCAGCACATCCTGAGGAGCTTGGGACGGGCCGTTTGCTTTTTCAGCCAGCAGAGACCCCTCACCAACCCGCGCTGTTATCTCACACCAAAAGAGAGAGAAAAGGGAGAGAGAGTGGGAGATAGTGGAGAGTGGAAACGAGACAACCAACCCAAACCCCAACTAGCACACAAATCAAGAGTCTGTAAAATAGTGGCTCCGAAGTTGCAAGAATGATAGTGTCAGGGATAAAACTGTCAAACGAGGAAACTGCTGCAATAGTGTGGGAGAGAGGAAGACAGCTACTTGAAACTACTCTCCTTTAGGAGGAAGGGAGGGGTCTGCGATACAACTGGGAGGCTGCGTGAACGCTCAGTAACTAACTGATGAAAAAGTGACAGTTCCCTGAGGTGAGATGGTGGATATGGAGCGGAGAGAGACAGCATGCCCCTAGAATAATGCATAGTCCACAGCTGGATCGGCTAAATCTCATGCATACGTGTCAGATACGGAAAGTTGGTTCCACAATGAGAAAACATGCTCTTATAGAAGCTGTGTGCCATGAACCTATTAAAAAAAAGCAGACAAGCTTTGAAAGTATGAGGCCTCTTCTTATCAGAGTGACCTCATTCCTCCACTCTTGTCTTTACATGGGTAGTTTGGAGCCCGTGGCCCCGCCTCTTGGATGATGTCCAGGGCTCCTGACTGTGGAGAAGATGACATTAATGGAGGCGAGATGAGAGGATCAGAAGATATCGGGCGGTGAGTGGCCGAGCCCGGCTATCTCTGTCAGAGCTATGTCATGGTCATTACCCGTCCACCACGTCAGCGCTGCAAGGACAGTGAGCCAAGGTCCACTCTTCAACACGGGGTCAGTTTCACTAACAGCCACTTAAGCCCACTTGGCTTCTCGAAGCGCCCTACAAATGTGGAAGGTAGAGCTAAGTGTGCTCAGTCATGTCAAGCTTGGCCAAGGTCAGGCGGGCAGATAGAAAGTGCTGGCAGCGCAGCATGTGTGGCGTCATGAATGCCAAAATGCCAGGGCCCCTAGCTGTGCCGCTTGACAGACATGTTTACACCTGATAGAAAATGCAGTGTGGATGGCCTGCCAAAACAGAGGGGATCCAAAGTGAGCAGTGCCAGCCTAGTTATTTATTTATCTGCTGCAAATCCATCCAGAGTGCAGCCAGAAGCTCACTGAGGAAAAAGCCAGCCTACTCTCAGACATGACAGTCCAACACCACGAGGGAGAAAATAAAAATATGACATGAAGTAAAAGAAAAGGATATCAAAGATCTCAATAAGCAGCTCTAGAAATTGGATTTGATTTATTTGTACTAGTTCTGATTACGTTTTTGAAATGATTCAAATCAAAAGAGACGCTGCTCTAAAATCACCCATGACAAGGGTCAGAGGCAGGACCAGACCTTTAGCACTGCAGCCAACACACTAAAAACAACTTGGCGTATTGGATATTGCAGGTGATAAGAGTGAAGAAAGAGAGAATGCACGCAAGCATTATAGAGGAGACTCTTTATCTGGTGGAGAAACTTCAGCCTCCTGATTACCATCAGATCAAACAACTCTAAGGCAGAGCTCCTACATATGAGAGAAAGACTGCTCCTTTCATCTCCTCAGTAGTGCAGCCAGATCAGTGTTATCTTCACATATCCCCACATTACACCAGACAACAATGCGCTGAGTCACATGCTACCGTGTCAGATGCCAGACTGCAGGGTTTGGTACAGGCCTAGCAAAACACAGATAAACAGATACTAAACTACTGTAAGTCTACGATCGCTGCGTGTGTAAGGGTATGCGCTGCTGATACACATCGTCGGACTTCAGCCAGGTGGTTTTTCAAGTTGCTTGTGTTACGGCCAGAATGAAGAAACCTGAATAACCAGATGACATCTGTGTTTTATATTGATCTAATGCACCTAACGTATAAAGAAATAGTCATTCAAAAGTATCAGAATAGAAGTCGAAATAATTGCTCTGAAAATTATTCAACTGGCCTTTTACATAAAATTCCTTGACGGTTGTGACAGAAATGGGCCACGTTGCCCATCGGATGTTTAAAAGCGGACTTCTGAGTCTGTTCTAACTATTTGCCAGGCTTACTCCCTCGTTAGTGGGAAATAACTCGATGTGCTGAGAGCTAAAGCGCGGCAGCATTGTTCCAGCTGGCGGAAAAAAGGGAAATGAAGATGGAGTGGTTTGATTTCATTTGTTAGCAGGTGCATCCATTTTGTGTTCTTCCACACACCCACCTCGCCTCTCAGTCAAAGCGCTTATCAGAAATTGGACACCCCAGTGACAAATTGAGCCTGCGATTAAAGGGAGAAAGAGGAAAGCTTTGTTAAGTGCTGCTGATTGGGATCCCAGGCTGCCCTCACACATCAGGTGTGTGTGTGTGTGTGTGTGTGTGTGTGTGCGTATACTTGGTGGAGAGCCAATAGCAGAGCTGACACCACCACCTCTTCTCCCATTTTCCCCTCTCTCCAGGTGTTCCCATAGCTTACATTTCTGCTCCAAGTACTCAGTAAACAAAATCGAATCAATGCAGCTGTTCCCGCATCGCTGTCTCACACACACACACACACATTTATAAAGTACATGTCTATAAAACACAGGCAAGCATATACACCAGTGATTTTCCCCTGCAGGAATAACGACCTCCTCTAGCATCCTCAGTTCCTTCGTATTGACATGTATGACGTGTTTAACAGAGAAAAAAGTTAAGTCTGTGTGTCCCACCCAGACCCATATTACTGACCCAGCATTAACCAGCTCTGGCCTGTTTGCGAGTGCGGCTGGGCTGATTTAAGAGAGGGGTCAGAGCAGCTCTGCAAGGCAGAACTGTGTAAGCGCTGACTCTCACAAATCATCCTAAAAGGGCTTAACGCACAAAAACAGCTTCCAGTGTTACACAGGCCTGCTGTGAGAGATTTATACACAGTGCCATTATACTAACTGGCCTTTCTCCCATATGAGCTGTATATATACTAACACACACACACACACACACACACACACACACACACACACACACACCTTAATTAGGATCCGGGCACAGTGGTGAAAAGGCCCTATTGTATTTGTAATGTTTATTAGACTTATGTTTGGTCTGAAACAATTCAACCTTTTACCATTCTGCGTTAAAACTGCTTAATCTTGTTTACAATTAGTCATCTTATTTAATGCTGACACATCGCACATGCCATGATGCTCTAGATGCTCAGGAAAACTCAATCATTTATTACTATAAACACTGAGCACCAATAGCATTTTAGTGAACTCATTCTTCAACTCTGTTATTTTACATACAGTTTCATTTGTTAGTGTTAGCTTTTATGGGTCTTAAGACAGGCATCATTTTTCAGCTTTTATGAGGGATTTTTTTTTAAAATGCAGGGAAATAGCTCTTATTGAGATTCAATGGAAGCACATTGGTTTAGTTATTAAGTTTACCGAGTGCATCGCCCAGACGGAACTGCTGAAAATATTCTGCCGCACTGAGAAATGCAGCCACACAAGTCGAAAACAAACACACCGATTCCAAACCCTGCTGCGTATGTGTTCGATACAAGCTGATCTGTCTCCTTCCCGTGTCTATGGAAGGTTGGTAAGGTCAGCCGCCTCCATGGCAGCTCTGACATTCAGTCTGGCCTCCAGCGAGACCAAACGAGTCCCCCTGCATCAACAAACCAGCCGAGGAATAAAAGACATCTTTCTCTACCGGATGAGGTCGTGTGAGATGTGTTCCTTTTTGCTCCTGGCGACACACAAAACATTTGTGGTTTCTCCTTCATCTCCTGTGTACATGCAAGCGCTTCGCTCCGCCCCCGGCTCTTTCCCCAGCAGACACCGACTCTGGGCACCGGGCAGCCAGCCGGTGACTCTGTGGAGAGCCAGGCAAATACAGGCCCGGCATGGCAAACATCTCACCTCTGTGTCTGCATGGGAACATCTGGCCTTCCCAGGCTTGCAGGGCTCTCCGTCTGTCTGCTTGTCTGACTGTGAGGCTACACACACACACACACTGCTGGTGTGTACTGATGTTGTCATGGCACCAGAATTTTTTACTCCTACACAGGTGCTAGTTTAAAATACAAAAAAACATCCCCTATAATATCAAAGCAAACAAGCTAAATGTCACATAATAATCACAACACAATTTTATGATTATCAAATTACTGATTTAGCAGCTTTGTTCACGCCTTTAAAAGAGGTTCCTTGGCAACAAACATTTAAGTCAGTCCCAGAAAAGAATGAAAATGAAAATTGGTTTTGCAGAAAAGAATGTTTATATTTCTAAAAGTAAGGTATTGAAAAAAAGGTTTTGTTTCAGTATTGATACTGGAACATGGGAATCGCATTGGCACCGCTTGACTGTGGCTTAAGTATGATTGACATCTGCACTGGCTGGTATAGACTTCTATATGGGAAAACTATTAATAGTAAAATTAAACTATAGGTAAATAAATATTTACCTATAGTGTGTGTTTGTAAGATTCGATAATTTGATCTCTTCTCTCAGCTAGAGTCACATGAGTAACAGTGTTGGCTCAGCTGATAAAAAACTCCTTTTCCTATCGCTCTCTCTTGCTTTCTTGCATCATGCCTGCTCATAGAGATCTCCTGCAGCCGTCCAATGATTCAAGACTGATGAGGCATGCTCAAAAGGTCTATGGCATTGAACACAGCATTAATGCACCCAGCAGCAAATTTTTTGCCATCGACCTCCCCCCCCACCCTGTTCCCTAATAAGGACAGATCCATCAATCAGGCCAAGATAGCAGACACCAGACAAGGGCTGATGAAGTAGGGGACTTTGGAGCTAATGACAAATGGATCTCTCAGATATGGTCACAGTATACTATGACAGTCCATCGAGAACACTTGACCTTTTAGCAAAATCCTGAATTCAACATTGTGCAATGCAAAAATGGGAATTATGTAAACTGCTGCTGCTGTTGAGAAAGTGCGGTTGCTGCATGAGAACTCCTGGGTCCTGCTGAGAGTCTCAGCCCCGTAACTCTCAGAGCAGCTCCTGACCGGCCCAGCCCTCCTCTGTTCTCACACCAAAGCTCTGGGAGTGACCTTCAGGAGGCCTGCTAGTCCTGCTAATTGGGGTCTCTACAGAGCACAATAATCCACCCCCCACACTGCACCGGAGGAGGGACGGTGTGGCAGAGGGAGGGAGAGACAGCATGGGTCTGTGTTAAATACTTGGTGGGAAACAGACAAAAAGAGGAACGTGGGCTTAAAAACTGAACTTCGAGATACTAAAATGGGATACATGGAGGAGAAAGTACTGAGAGCAAACTAAGTGAATAGTTTGTAACATGGATGGTGAATATGTTGAGCTGGCCATCAGAAAATTATGTAACATTGACCAAAACACATTCTTTTGATATAAAAGTGTAACAATTAAGTATGGAAAATCACATGTTATCTCTCACTAGTTGTCTTTATTGGACTGTGGAACAATAGAAAATATTACTGGAAATTTTTTTTTGGGACAACAAAAGATTTTGACATCATTACATTTCATAATATTAAGAAAATATTATATGATTAAAAATTATGGATGTTAAAAGATAAAAGCTTATAAACAGTAATAGAATATTAAATATACCTCACCAGTTACAACGAGGGCTGCAACTGTAAAACTATTTGTATTACTGAATAATGTGCTGATATATATTAATATATATATATATATATATATATATATATATCAGCATATAGCATATATATATATATATTTTTGTGATTAATCAATGTGATGCATAGGGCATCAAATCCTTACAATTCAGAATCAGCACAGAGGGATTTTCTTCTTTGAAAAAGAACTTGCTGGTCATATTTCTGTTTATAGACATTTCAGCATCACTTAATAGCAAAGTGCTATGGGTTAACATACTCATTCTTATAAAATAAATAGATGTAAACATCACATTAGGTACTGAAAAACCAACTTACATTAGTGAACGCAGAATAAACTGTTTAAAAAACAGTGTGTAGTGTAGTAGTGAAGTGGATCCTGCGTGTCTGAAAGGTAGTGTGGGTCAAGCAGGTACGTTTTATCTGTGGGCTAACAGGGTTTGGTGCTCTGCTATCAGGAAACATGGAGGAGACAATGACACAGGTAATTTAGAGCAGGCTACGGCTGGCTGCAGCTGTGCTTGCCAACACATCATCATATCAGGGCTACTTCCTATCTGTGATCAGCACTCAGTGATAAATTTACAGGAAGTCATCCTGTAAAAACAGGATGCTGGGAAAGAGTCACTCAACTAGTTTTTAAAAGTATCTTTAAGGGTAAAAGACACATTTTCTGAAGGAAATAAAAAGACATATTGAAGCGAGTAACCATTTTATACTAGGTTTGTGATAGATCCAGTGAATGAGACTTTGTGCAGGGATGGACATGAATAGAAAGGGCTGCATTTAATTTGCTAATCCATCATTCCAATTGTACTTGGTAACAAAAGAAGAGGAGAGTGGTGGGGCATTCAGAGGCAATGGAGCATGCTGAGGGGTGCGTGTGTGGTTCTCCGTGGAGCTAGCCAGGCCTTGGCCCTTGGCCCTAAAAGCCTGGCCAGCGCTGGGGAGAATGGGCTCTGATGAGCTCAACGCAGGCAAGACTAATCCCTTCATGTCTAAAGAATTGTTTAACTATGTTTGACTGATTAACCCAAACCCCTCGATTCCACTTGCAATCTATTTGTTCAATCAAGTCTCCTGCGCTCATCATGCTGCAGTGTGTGGGTGGTGATGGTGAGGCAGAGCAAGAAAGAGAGAAAGAATGAGAGAGAGAGAGAGAAACAAAGGGGTCTGCAAATCAATCCATTTGGAAGAAGCATACAGAAGTCAAAAGGACATCTTTTTTGTTCTACTTGCAATTCTCCAAATCCACATAGCACATGAGTTCTTGAGAACGAGCTGTTGCTTACATTCAAAGGTCAGAGAACGCTTGCCTTGAAAGATTTCAAACAGAAAGTCAGCAGTGGTGTGGCAGCATACTGCACTTGCATGTTCGTTTCTACCAGCTTCATGGGAAAAGGAAATTTAAGGCACTCTCCCCTGCGTGGAAAAGAGGTTGCCAGGAAGATTAACCCAGCTTCCTTTTATAGCCTCTGACAAGAGGTTAAATCACACATTACACTGCCTGAAATGTCTCCTAGTAATTAGATCAAGAATATTACTCTCTCTTCTTCCCCTTGCAGACTGCAGCTGATCAAAGCCTAATGATGGTGTCAGTGCCATTGGCGGTGCTGGCTGGGTAAATTTCCCCATCGGGATGGCAGTCTGTCAGGGCCGTAAGGCCTGCAAACAGCACAGGACATGAGAAGAGTGGTGCTTGACACAAAGTGGACTAAATGAACCACATCCTTTACCAACAAGCTTTCCTTCAGCAAATTCACCGTAATGATTAAACATCTCTTTGTTTTGGGTCTAGGGCTGCTTGTGTATATGTACACAGTCAGCTGAGATGTATACAGTGAGAGATGTTGGCGACATCTGTGGGTTTTATCCCAATAACAGTGAAACCCATCACCAGTGTATCTGCTGTCTTTCCATGCCAGAGCAGATCTAAGCAGCACCTGGTCCCTTGATGGGGTGAGGGGGCTACTGGCTATTAATTACAGAAAGCCGACACGCAGCGCGGACGAACCCTCGCAATGAGACCCTGGGACGTCGGATACACGGCAGGACGAATGCTTCTCTGTCACACAGCAACATGACCTGCCTCAGGACTCTTTACACACGAGTACTTTCAAGTATGCTTTTCAAATTGTGGCCCACCCTTCTTCCTCTGCCCCCGCTCCGTCTCCCTCTCTATCTCCATCACATTCTGCAGATGTTACACTACTTCAGGGCATATTTTCTGACTAATGCAAAATGGTTGTGCAGTAGCATGATAAAAGTTGACATTTTCCTTTCCTAATTCAATGCTTGCTTTGTAAACAACCGCGCCTTTTTTTAATGCATGTGCACATGCACAAAGGCTGCAAACACATAATGGTCAATTTCATTATTTGCTCTCAGACTCAACAGGCGCAAACAAAAGGGGGAAATGGCAGGAGATATGCCAATCATTTATTGTTGAAAGATGTCTGACAAAAGAGACCCAAAAAACTCTGACAGCTTTTCTTTTCTGTGATATGTTGCACGTCAGTCCCAGCCCAACCAGCTCCTGAAAAAAAGAGGCCCCCGGCAACAGGCTCCTGCGAGAGGTCTGACCCCAATCTTAACCCCATACAGGTGGCACAGCGCTAACACAGGAAGCAGAGGCGCCATTCACAGGATGCAGGGTGAAAACTTTGTTCTCACCCAAAGAACTGCTCTCAAAAGATCAATTAGACGGGCACAAAGACAGCTCAATGCCAGTAAAGTGTATTCTGACGCGCTGAAAGGCAAATCCCCTTGAATACATTGATGATAAAGACTTGTTCTCAGTAGACTAAAAGCATCTGGTTAAGGGGGCGATGAGTGTCACGATATTAGATGTAGCTTTACAAACTGTGTAGCAATATTGTATTATGCTGCGAAGGCTGTTAATCGCCACGAGTTGTCATTTATTTAACAGTAGTGGATTAAGTTTAAACAGCAAGTTTCAAACCTGGTAATGTACATGAAAAGAAGACCATCTCAAAGCACAACAACGGTACTATCAAGTGTGGTCTTTCAGGAAAATAATGTGACCCCCCCCCCCCCCCGCTGAGCGACAACTGCATCTCTGCACATTCCAGGAAACGCAGCCAGCTGAAGACAGCAAATACACCAGAGAGGAGGAGACATAAACAACGTAAGCTTGCTAGTTTGAGAGCTGCTTACTGTCTCACTAAGTGCATTTCATCCCCACTGGTTTCACAGCACCAGCGGTATTTCAGCATGCAGTACAGAGGGGCTGCTGATGCCACAGGTCTGTGTACAGAGGGCTCAGTCATAGGCTGGAGAGACTGTTTAGACAATGTAAGTGTCACACACACTGCCTGTCTGGAATAACGATTCAGTTCAGCCTCTACAAAACACCCTCTGGTTCCTTTAAAGTGGAGGTTTAATATATAAAAAAAAACAACTAACTGTTTCAGGAGTGTAACTATTGAAAACCTGAGAGGAATTTCTGCCTTGTTTGACTTGGTACATTGCTATCAGGGAAAAAAGGCCTGCATTCGCTTCAAACAAGCACTGAATGACATGCCAGAGATTAGCCTCTGAAGGTCACAGTTTTAGCCTATCCTTTCAGCCGCTTTTCACAACACAACTCCGGGCCCTTTTGAACAACAGGAAGAATGTCATCTGGTTACTTTTCAAGGCACGGAGATACCATTCACTGTGGCCAACAATGGCTGCAAACAGGACCAGAGGGTTAGGAGGTTATAAAGGGCCCCATTCTAAGCACTGCTCGCTCTCCAGCACACTGCACGCACACAGAAAAAACACACCCACACACTGAGGCCTGGAGAAGTGGTGCAACTGATGATAAACTGAGGAGGGTCATGGCAAAGTGCCGCGCACTGACCACTCACCTAAGCAGCTCTCTCTCAGCTCAGCTTCCGTCCCTCCCCAGCAAAGCTCTTAGTGCCCAGACTAAGCCTCAGAGCCACGTCAGACCTTCACAGACACTCAGAAGATAGTTGTATGATACCCTGAACTCCATCTTTCAGTTTGTGTTCTGCCAACGATTACGAATATGACAAAACACACTATTTCCACATCTCGTCTCGCACATTCTCTTGTCAAGAAAATAAAAGAATTATGTAAGAATTATGAAATGCAACCTTGAATGAAATTCTGGTGAACACAAGTAACATTCTCCTAAAACATTATACAATGTGTTCAATGACAAGACAGAAATGATCTGCTATTATTCAGGTTGTCCCGGAAAAAAAAAAAGACTCTCAGACTACAGCCAGAACTGAAATCCTTTACCAATTTAGTCTCTAATGAACCTCTGAAATATTAAAAATAAAGCCCAATTAGCCGACAGCATTTTACATCTCCTCCCCCACTAATCCTCTGGTAGCTTAGCCTTATCTTCTGTCTGTGCCAACTATGACACTTTGAGCTCACTCTCCCTATCCCCTCCACTTGATATCCCCGACAGCTTTACTGGTGCTTTGTTGTGGCCCCATTGACCGGGTCAGGCTCTCTGGTGGTGGCTAATGATGCCCTGATATGTACAGTTGGCATGGACATCGGAAAACTACAGCAATAACTGCGGACATGCTAATGGCATCTATTAGAATTTCTTAAGAGTGATATTGGGCTCGCCTAGCAACCTCTTATTACAGAGGGCAAGGTATTGGGGTAGGAGAGTGGTGGAGGGTCAGTGATCCGATTGAGACCGTCTTATCTTGTGCCATAAACAGATAACAGTATCTGCCCTGCTCTTCAGCCGCTTCTGTGAGATGGAGGTGGATAAACAGCCCTGTCGTCTCCAGTGCCTCCGACAAGGCTGATCAGACCGAGATGCTGTCCCAGACCAAGCCTTGTTCCCCCTACTGATCTGTTATTGTTATTGCTGTGAATGTCACTGGGAGGTTTAGATTTTTCCTTGATTGCTCTAAAGCTGAAGACACAACAATTTCTGAAAGCCCTGTGGTCTTGTTGTTTGTAACGTCAGGTTGCAGCACTCCCTGACTTAAAGCCTCAGGTTTGCTGATTACGCAGACTATCCAGCAAGAGCAGGGCTTTTCGCCTTAATTGGACCTGCCGGCTAACATGCAAATCCATACAAAAAAAAGTCACAAAAATGTAGCAAAACAAAGACACAAAGTGTATCATTAAACCAGGCCTATTGCCTGCAGTCATTTGACACAACACAAAACAACATATGAACCAAGTCGACTGCTATGCAACAGCTGACCCGCGGCAGCAGCCCTGCAGTTCAGTCCCTTGTTCTCAAAGGTAACCAGAAGTTGCCCGTGATGTCCTAAATACCTGATCTGGATGTATCATGTGGCAGTTCTTTACTCTCAGCCTGACCGGTTTTTGACCCTCACACTGTATCTCCCGACTTTGTCCACTCACACAAAGGCTACCAAACATCTGCTCCCTGCTTGAAACCAGACTCATACAGCTGAGAAGACGTCAGGTGGCCTTACGGAGACTCTCTCCAAGTGGTGGGTGGCTATGTGGGTGAGTGTGGGCTGACAGCTGCACTGCTGACTGGAGAACAGAAAGGTGGAGTCGGCTGGCAGATCATTGGTACCTGGGAAATCTCTGCCCTGCTGCTCCGGAAAGGGGGGCAGCCTCATTTAGCAAATGGATGACATCCTACAAAAGCTGCTCATCTAAAACTACTGAGGTGAAGAAAATAAAAAATCTGCTATGCACATATAATTCACAGACAACACCTGCAAGAGATTTAACATACACAAGCCCCCACTGGAATATGAAAAGGAACAAATGTATTGCACTGGGGAGAGTGCATGGTTACGCATTTCCAATTCAAGCACCGTTTCTAAAATGCTACATCAAATGACTGGCTTTGAATAAACCAAAATGAGCATCAGCCAAGTGGCTCATCCCTGCACAGAAAATTATTGCATCAAAAATATGCTGGTTAGCCGAGCCATTTCACAGTCAGCAATCACAGAATCAGTACTGTTACGAATCAATGTATTTTAATGAGTTCCCTGTGAATCCCAACAACAGCTGAAACATAAAAGCTGCTCAAGTTCTCTTGGTTCACTCGTTGTACCTTGTGATCTGTTATTCATAGTCTTGCTCTGAAGTCTCAGAGACATAAAGCAGAGCTTTGATGTTATCCTCTTATTACTGCTGTCTGAAACTAGCTTAATGTTGGGAATCAGAACATTTGGCTGTAACGTGGAGAACCTTCTGCAACACTAAACATCCGGGCTTCAGCGTGAGGCGGCTACGAACGAGTCGTGTTGCTCTGTGAGACCAACTAGTATTTGCTTAGCCGTTTTGCTGACAAGAAGAAAGTTTGATACAGTAAAATAAGTGTCTAGAAAACTGTGTGGGTGTTTACTTTACATTCACACTGTACTCTACTCACTACTCTACGTGTCTAAGCTTCCTTGAGTGGAAGCTTAAGCACGTAGGTGTATGTTCCCTACACAATGTGTTTTTTTTTCCTGCAATAGTTTAACCTTGTCTAGAGGCAACTGAGGCTTAAGGAGCCAAGATGCTACACAAGTATTTTAGAGCAAATTACCCTCCTCCGCCCGCAACGTAAATCAATACGTTCCAATATATTTGTCAGTGGTTGGCTGCAAAAAACAGAGACAAACTTGCTTTCCTGTCAGTTTGTCCTCGGCAAAGACTCCGGGTTTGCGGTGACAGGTCAAAGAGTCAGCACATGACTCACAGGCAAAGGAGGAGAGACACTTTGAAAAGCCATGCAGAGATCTAATTAACACATGCATTCAAGTGGTATTTCCCTTCCGGTGGAATGCAGTCGTTTTCTACAATGCTGACCAGCATGACATGAACAAATGAACCAGGTGCGTCTGACGTTCAGGCTTTTCTGCTACCTTTCTATAAAAATAGAGTAAACAAGAACACACACATCATTTTCAGACTTAAACAGAAATAAGCACATCGTTGAGAGCACAAATTCACGACTATTGAACCAAAGTTCAACTTTTACTTCAAACACTATGCTGGAGGCTACAGCAAAATCTATATGTGTACTGTAATAGGTTGTTTTTTTTAGCCTTTGCATCACAAGATCTTTCAGTATCTTTGAAGAACATCTTCTAGGTATCCGTCAGACTTGTGATATTAGAAGTGAACTGCGTTTTCACAGATGGGGAGAAAGCCTTATAGTCATTTGTTTCTAAGACCTAATTAATCTTCATTGCACTGGGAAACATAGCACCCCAATGCAAAAAAGGGTTCCTTCTACACGATAATTGCAGAGAGTCTAGGGGCCTGAGTTTCCCAGACAACAAGGTCTGAAATTTAATTATCTGCTCTTTGGAAAATGTAGAGGAAGAAAGCTACATTGCAAAATTGCACTTTTGGGCAAGTAATGTGAGGCTCTTGCTTGAGTAAGCACAGGAGCACATCCTCCCTGCTGTCATAAACTAAACAGCCTAGATAGATAATGGTATTTTAACATAACGACTGTTTTTTTTAAAAACTTAAAAAAAGGTCATGCAAATGTAGACAGAACTGTTTTGTTTTTTTTATCTCTCCACATTTTTCCACAACATTTCATTTTATTTATCATCTTACCATGTGCAGAGTAAACCCGATCACTTCCATAGTCCAGTCAGTCACAGAAGCTTTACTGCAGTATGTTTTTAATCATATCCGTCAAGCTCCATGACATTATAGACAGAGAGAGAGAGAGAGACACTACAATAATAAAGCCAGACTCAGAGCAACCAAACACAACAGGACAGGCTGTGGCAACATTAACATTCCGCCGTGTAAAGATCAGGCTATGGAGGGGGAGAAACATCGATAGGATCCCATTAGTTAAGTGCGCCCTCAGGATACCCGAAATTTGATCAGAGATAGACCTTTTCCTTCCAGACACGAACCATTAGACGTTATGGCACACACAAAAAAAAGCTGCTCTCCTCATCTGAAACTACTCCTCCTACTCCTCCTCCTCCTCCTCAGTGGTCGAGGTTGTGCGGCAGGATCAGGCAGGATGAGCCCAGTGACGTCAACCTTTTGTTATCACCTTTAACACTTGCCTTTGCAGGTGGAAACACTTTTCTCCCCCGTTATATTAAGAGGCGCTATTTGGAGACGCGCAGGCGGCGCAGGGAGCGCACACAACATCTGCATCACGGCTGAAGACGACTGCCAATCTAAATTTGGATATATATATATATATGCGTGCTTGTCCTAATGAGTATATCTGATGCAAGCCGCGGGAGACAACTTAGTGAGAGATATAGCATAGTTTGAGAGCCGGAAATAGCATAAGATAACCATACCTCCAACTTCACCCACAGCTGGCTCCTTTCAGGACTTGTTTCTCTTGAGATGAGACCCAAAACTATAAGCCTTACCGTTAATGCAAATTATAATAACGAGGATATCATCATGGTAATGATTTGAAACGTAAACTAGAGCTTCACTTAATCCTCATGGGTTGTCGTCGTCGTAATAATGTGAAAAAAGAAGAAAAAAAACCCCAACTAACTAGCTAACCAGCTCAGTAACACAAGCCCAGTTTCACGCTTGTGAGTGAAATATTTGCGGCTCATAATAGACGGTTAAGCTGCAGGGACTTACAGCAGGCGTACAGACAGTATAGAGGACCGTACAGGAGCTATCAACCTGCAGCTTTCCAGTCAGTGTGCCAGCTGACTGCTCCTGGTTAGCTAACATAGCCAGTCAGTCTGAAACATATACACACACACACAGTCCCATTGTTGCCTTCGCAACCTGTCCCAATATTTATGGCCACAAATTGAAAGGATGTCACACAGTGTCGGGCTGCAGACGTGTTATGAAGATACAACTACTCACTCTCCGTTTACCTCTGCGAAAGGCATCGTTTAGTTGGTCGCCATGGTGTGAAACGAACAGATTTTCTCCCGTTGTCCTGCGCAGCCGAATCACTGCTGCTGTCTGCGGCAACAACTTCCGGCGCATGCGCACTAACCGGGTACGTTTCAGGCTGAGGCGTGCGTTGCGCAGGACAGCCGAGTGGTTTAAAGGGACAGTCAGCGTGGAATTCAATTGGTCGAGTATTTTGTACTACGAAATTAGTGAAATAAAGCTTAATAGATAACACATACATAACGGTCCTCTATTTTTGTCATATTTGACAATTAATAAAGCTCCATAGGAAAAGCTATTTTCACTGTAAAAATGTATACATTAAATGGGATGTTAAGGTGGCTCTAATAAATATGAAATATATTGAGATAAATACATTTTTTAAAACACTGACACTCTTTCAGTGTTACTTACAAAATCATTGAGCACATTTTCCTTTCTTATAAAGAATATTTGAAAATGTGCAGTGTTTATATCCTATGCTTCTTTGCATTTTACTAATTGTGGATCAATGGAATTACTCAAGAGCGTATGCATCCTTATATGTGTGCACAATATATATAAAAAAAACACTCCTAAAACATTGCTCCACAGCAACACTGGCAGTCATAAACCCCACACTGTACCTTTAACCCTCTGCTCCAGTATATTTCAGAGAGAAACATAATAATTTTTCACTTGCACTGTACTGTTTTATTCATCAATTTGTGTTTCTTAGCAATTGGAAATTGTCTTTTCATGACACTTAGTTCAATGATAAATGGCAGAAAAGTCTATTTTCTCTGGATGGACTCATTTTGATTACTGAATGTTTTAAACCAAAAGACAGGAAAGAAGAAATTTGGTATAAGTGCTACTTTGTGATTCACACACATACACACACACACACACAGACAGGTCTCGTTCATCTTCTTGTTCGTCCATCAAAGTTGATGACCATGGCACGTCTCATTTCGTTGGGTTTTGGTGAGTGTGCAGATGGCTGAACAGACTATTCTGAGGCTGTAATTCTCTGTGGCACACTGGACAGGTCAGCGAGGATGTAGAGCTCTGAGGTGCAGCCACAAATCCTTTTTTTGGCAGATTTGCACAACTGCCTCTTCAATATAGCACAGGAACTTCTCCTGCTCTCATAGAGGACTGCACTTTCCTGGATTCCTCTTCGGCAAGCAGGTTGATCCTGATCTAGGAGTTGCCAGCTTTTCAGGTCAAATCTAAAACTCTTCAAGGAGGCTTTCAGGGTATCCTTGTAGCAACTTTTGGGGCCACCCTGTAGACGTTTGCCATTTTTCAGTGTGCCAAAAGATTCTGTTCTGCCTGACGTTCTTCATTTGAGCCGTCAGTCTGAGCGCCGTCATCAGCAAAGAACAAACAGTGACTTCCTCCACTTTGGTTTTGGCTTTCATTCTTCACAGATGAATAACCCACCGTCCAAACAGTAGATGAAGCTAATCCCCTCTTAGTCCAAAACAAATAGGAAGACACACCTTTACCTTTAAACAAAAGACATGTGTTGTAATCACATTAAACCGAATTAAAGAACCACACAGCAATCACAAGATGACACAGCAGGGGTCATCACAGTGTTCAGCTGGGTCATCCTTCTGTATTTAACTCTTTGAGCAACAAGCCCCAGTGTTGCCTGTTCACATCTCTTTATGTCAGTCAATAATGGTGATTATTATTATTTCTTACATGAATATCTTTAAGTTTACCTTTTAAAAACATGGCTTGTTCGTGCATTTCACTGGCCCAAATATAATCTGGCCCAAGACTTTTTTTTCTTGGCCTGTATTATGTTTGCATTTTGTATTATTGTGCTCGTCACATATGGCATTAGGAATCGTGTCGGGAGAGATAAAACCCGGCGAGAGCTCTCTACAGTCAATAGTGTCACATGCTTTATGGTTTGATGAAAGGTTCTATTTGTGCAGCGTGACGTGTATAGCTCCCTAATCAAAGACTTATATTTCTGTGACAACTAAAATAAATTACTCCATTACAACCGCCCACCTGCCCTCTCCACACTATTGATACCATTTCATTACCAGAAAGAGACAGATGGACAACAGTGAAGACTGCAGCGAGTTACTGGTATGCCTGAGAATGTGTGCTCATGACCATGTAATGTCAAGTCAGGTTAGAACCTGCACAAAAAGTAATCAAATAAGATGATTAGAGGAGGAAATTACACATGTTCGACTCCACAAACATTTCTGAAATAAAGCATTGTGAAGGATGACTCCATGGCCTCGGTTCCAGTATGGACTGGGCTTATTACAATACTCTAACCAATTTGGGCCTGCAAGCTTCACTTCCCCCATCAGCAAGTGAAAGAGGGGAGAATTTGGTCTGAAAGCCCAATCACACACAGCGCTCCGAGTTCAGCAGGTGGGGAAGCAGCAGCAGCAGGCTCCATCAGGCAATAATACAAAGTTAATGATGCAGAATGGTGTCTTTCTCCATACCGAAGAAGATGTCAATACAGGATGTTTAAGAACGCTGTTCCTAATTACGCTTTTTAAATTCACCACTGACGTGATTGATGATTTCAAAGGGAGGCATTATTGATCCACTTCACAGACAAGTCCCATCGATTGCAAGTCTAGAATGAATAAAAGTTTTTCTCCCCCCCCTTTATCTCCCCCACTGAGAGAGAGATTGTACAATCAGAGCATCACTGTGACCTATATGGGTAGTTTGGGAGCTAAATCGCCTCTTTAAAAAAAAAAAAAAAAAAACACAGTGAGAGCAAGGACGTTTGGAGCAGTGATTGCTGAATCAAGGGACCTTGGGGGACCTTCAGGGCGTCACAGAAGATGCAACAGCTAGGTCTCACCGCTCTCTCATTTATCAGACATGGAAATTCATCCATCCATTCATTAATCTGTGGGTTCTTTTACAGATTGCCTATCTGTGTTGGAGACCTCAGCGTGAAAAAGTTCAGAAACGGCTGCTTTATAGAGAGCCAGGCAGCTGTGCGGCATCACGCCTCTCGCTGCAATCAGCGTTGATGGAGTGATGGATGCTCTGACGCACTGACAGATTGTTTTTTCCCACCTCTGCTCCCTGCTGACATGCCCCATGGCTCGTGCTTATTATTCCATGAACTTTGTTATTCCTCATGAGCAGCGAGGTCTTCTTATTAGTGGAGAAGCTGCCAGTTACTGCATGTCTAATCCCAGCTAGTGTTATTACTGGAGCACATCAACAACAGAGGTTGCTGGAGCAAAACCTGATGTGGCAGTGTATCTGACATCAACTGCTTCAGCTGCAGAAAATGTCTGCATATTTAGGGAGGTTTAAAAAAAAAAAAAAAAAAAAAAGAACAATTCCTATCAATAGAGGTCTGCTCTGTTTAAATTACCGAGATTGATTAGGAATCATCAGCACACTGAATAACAGCAGCAGAGAGAGGTTTTCCATCACACCATGCTGAATCTCATTGGCAAGTGCACTTCAAATGGCAAAGTGGCCTACAGCTTATGATTAAATGGTCTACAGGCGAAGCCTTTTTGTCTTTTTTTTTTTTTTTTTTTGAGAGAAAGAGAGAAAGCTCTTTCTGAAGGCCAAAGTTAATGCAGTCATAGAAAGAACTCTGATACACTCCCACGTGAAATGGCCATGTGAGGAAAGCCCGGAGGGAGAAAAGGCCTTGAATGAATTTGAGAGGGAGAGAGAGAGAGAGAGAGAGAGAGAGAGAGAGAGAGTGGGAGGGAGGGAGGCAGATAGAGAGAAAGTTCAAACATTACTGATCCTCAAATATCCTTTTGGTTTCTGGTTCAATTGGAATTCAGCAGTAAGTGTCTGCTAAAAGCTCCATTTTTGTTGCCCTTCCATTGCTGCTGAGCTTTTAGAGTTAGATGATGACAGATTGCGAGCTACCTGATATCCTTCATCATCCTCCCTAGTGGAGGTGTTTGTTCCGCCCCGAGCAAGTCCTCGAGGACTAACAAACAGCCGGCTTGTTTGATGGACTATGGGGAGACATCTGCTCAGCCTGGCTTTGCCATAGAGAACAAAAACAACATGTTACAGTAATCAATCAATATGCAAACTGTGTCCTTTTAGTCCGGTGATTAACCTTACAGACGTCATGGTTATAAATTCATTTCATCAGCTTGTCATCGTAAATTAGTACTGAAGAGTTGCAGGGCGGCGTGTGAGTATGAGAGCATGCAGTGTTTTCCTCAGGTTGGCATATTGCTTTGAGCATGGATGCCCGATATATCCTCAACAACATTGTCACAACTGTGCTTCAAGCACCCTCGGGGATAAGCTCTGTTCTGTGTACTCGAGGGACAAGAGGGAAAGAAGGGAAAAAAAAAAGTCTGTGCAGTGCAATCAGATTCGTGGTTAAAGTCTCACCATCCCTCACAAAGTAATCTAGAGAAAATCACCCAATCCAAAAAGATCCTTTGAGCGCTGTCATCCATTTTAAAGCGTGTTGCTCATGTTGGCAGATGTGTTTGTGCATTGTGATGAGATGATTTTGAAATTGCTCTTGGCTGGTTTTAGCCTCTGAATATCCTACCTGCTGTAGACAGGTGGCTCCCAAACTAAAGCCCCGGGAGTCCTTAGGGAGTCACAGAAGGTTTGCTGCAAAATAACGAATAATTCAATCCAACTGTTATCTTAGGTTTTTATTTTTTGTCAAGTCATTATTCTACGTGTCAAAATGCTTTCACACCCTGCAGTACAGCTTTGTCCCCCATGAATAATCTCTTTTAGTTCCTCTCAATTGAACTCACTCCTTGTTTATTTCCTTATGCAATCTTGTTGAAAATGTGTTCATTTACTTGACCCTGATCTGTCATTTTGGATTTAGAAAAATAAAAACTTAATCTTCTGTCTTTGTAAATCACTCTAGATTGTTGAGTGTAAATAGTTGAAGTCAATTCATATAAAAAAACAAGAGACATTTTCAAACTGGGTCCATTTCGCTACTTAAAGCATTTTTAAACCGGGGGTCAGAGGTCAGGTTATGACAGGCTCCAGACAGTTTAAGAAGAAGGTTGAAGGTATTGACCGCTAGGTGGCGATGTTGCGCCAACCTAAAACCTCTGCGGACGCTCTTGAAAAAGGAAGGAGCTTCTCGTTGGTCACAGCAACATGGTGTCGCCCTGTAAGGCATTGTGAACGTAAACAAGCGACTCACCTTGTTAACGGCAGATAGTCCCTGTCAGGTGAAATACAACAGCAGCTGTTATAGTAGCTCTATGGCTCTCAGAGTTTGCCGCCGGGTGTTCAGAGACGTCGCCGCCGGGTCGAGACGCGTCGTGGTGTCGGGTCGACAGGAACCTGCGTCATGGCTCCTCACTGCAGGTCGAGCCGCTGCTTGTTTACCTCTGTTTTATAAGCAAGGACCCTTATTGCTGATGAATAATAATAAGTTTAGCATCTAAAACGATGTGTAAAATGACAGACAGGCCACAGACAAAATAAATGACATGTAATAGTAAGATATGGGGGTGTCATGTATTAAGAATGTGATGTCTTCAAACGCTTAATGATATTCAAAATATGTCATTTACAGTAATATCAAATGGAGAAAAGCAGCAAACCCTCTTATGAGGAGCTGGAAGCTGTAACTGTTTTTTTTTTTTTGCTTGATGAATCACTTAAATCTATTGTCCAAATGAGTGGCACACTTCTGACTATTGATTATTTCATTATCTGACTTAATTCAGCATTAGTTTGAACTACAGTTCCTGTCATAATAATCATTTTCAGAGACTTTAATTCAGGCATGTAGTTTTTTTTTTGTTTTTTTTAATGTAAAACACAGTCTCTGTGGTTCCCAAAAGGACGACTCACTACTGCACAAGCGCTCCATGGATAAGCTCATGATCATGACTGCCTCAATGCGTCATATATTGTTTTAATATTAGTAAGCGTAAGACATCAGTTTACCTTTTGTGGCTTTTGCTGGCAGTGATGGAGATGTTGATGATGTCTTTACAGGAAATGCAGCCTGCAGCCGAGGAGGGAGGGGCACATTTATCTTCACTCCTGCCTGTTTTATTACATCAGAGACATTTCTGAACAGACTGATGAAAGGCAAACCAACAGAGGCAGACAGCAGCTTTGATCGCTTTCCATCCTCCGTTCCTCCGGACAGCGGTAACCAGACCACTGCCTCAGAGATGAACTGATCCCTAAACTCATCTGAAAACTCTGGCCTCGTCTGGCTGTCATATTTACTTTCACTGTCTTTTTAATGATTCATTTCTCTTGTGTTTTCTTTTCCAGCTGAACATCTGTCTTTGTTACTGAGACAACCAGATCAGCCCAACAACTCAAAGGTTTTGAAAGTGGCCATAATAGGTGCTCCGAATGCAGGGAAGTCCACGTTGTCCAACCAGCTCCTTGGCAAAAAGGTCTCCCTGCCTTGTCCCTCTTTTAAAGCTGCATGCTTTAAAGTATCTGCCTTACTGAAGAAGAGGTGGCGCTCACTTTGTAAAGTCTATAATCATTTATTTTAAAGGTGTTTGCTGTGTCTAAGAAAGTGCACACTACACGGTCACGTGCCCTGGGTGTCCTGACAGAGGACGATACACAGATAGTAAGAGCCCTTTTTCACTTTATTTTGTTATACTTGAGTCATGCTGTTCAAAAGTTAACACATGTTTTTTTATTTTTTATAGATTTTACTGGACACTCCTGGTCTCACCACTCCAGCAAAGGTCAAAAGGTGAATTTCTTCTTCTTCTTTTTTTGTAATAAAGTCTGTAGTCTTCATGTAATGTACAAGCTAATATGTATGAACCCTTTGTGTTCTCAGACACCAGCTGGAGAAGTCTTTGCTCATCGATCCCTGGAACACAGTGAAAGAAGCTGATTTATGTATGATATCAATTTAGTCCGAGTTCATGCAACAGATTGAATGATAAAGAGGAGAATATATATAGTTCCCATATCTGAAGTTCAAAGGCTTATAATTGTGACTGTCTTCTTTGCCAGTGGTAGTCATGGTGGATGTGGCGGACAGATGGGCGTGCCAGCGGCTTGACTTCGAGGCGCTGAAGTGCCTGGCCCAGCACCCGCACATCCCAGCAATCCTTGTCCTCAATAAGGTATTCTTACACTATCATCAGCCATCCTTCACACAAGCAGAAAATCGGCTCGGCTCAGCATTTTTGTTCCACATACATATTTGCTTTTGGATACGAAGGCAGTATTTGTTAGCAGGATCCATTCGTTGTTTGTTTTTATGGAATCTGTTTATAATATATAAAATATTGAGTATGCACTGAAGGTCTTCATTAACACTCTTCTGCCTTTTTATAAGGTGGACCTGGTGAAAGCCAAAGACAAGCTGCTGGATATCACAGCGCAGCTGACATGCGGGGTAGTAAACGGACGTAAATTGCGGATCAGGCCGGTGATCAAGCCTCCGTGGGCTAAAAAGGGGTCAGAGAGGGATTCAGAGTTGTCGCTCGAGGAGAACGAATACGACGAGTCAAACTCTCTGCTGAGCAAAGAGCAGCTGAAGACGCTGAGGAGCCAGCATGGCTGGGCTCACTTCAAGGACGTCTTCATGCTCTCCTCTGTGGACAGAGAGGACGTAGAGACTCTAAAGGTACACCTCAGATTACAGCGAGAAAAACAGAAACTGTGGACCGTGCATGTTTGTATTGTGTATTTCATGATAATAACCTCCTCCTTTTTTTTCCCAGAACTACTTCATGGTTGCAGCCAAGCCAGGATCGTGGCAGTACCACAGTGAGGTTCTGACCGACCAGACTCCAGAGGAAATCTGCACCAACATCATCAGAGAGAAGCTTCTGGAGTATCTGCATCAGGAAGTTCCCTATTCAATGACACAGGTGATACGCTGATAAGATGACTACAGCATCGCATCCCACTGCAGCTCTACGCACTCTAGAGGACTGTTTTGTTTTGTGTTATTTCCAATTCTGGCATTATTTACATTGTTTGCTGCATTTTATTTATCATGTCGATGCTGCATTTCTTGCTGCAGTGTAATATTCCCAGAATCACACCACCGCGTCAAAGTGTGTTTATGTGGTACATATTTGACACTTGGATATCTCTGTCAGGCCTATGTGAAAGGAGGGTTTGGGCTATGTAGTAAAGATCCAAGCCAGACGTTTTTCATGTGATCTACAAACACTGTATTTATTGTTTTTTAGAATTGAGCATATTGGTAACATTTAAACATCTCTGTTTTCAGTCCATTGACCTCTGGCAAGATGGAGAAAATGGTGATCTCAATATTTCTGTGAAACTTTACGTCGCAAAAGAGATACACATGGTAAGTGCTCTCTCTCTCTCTGAGGTCTGTGTACTGATGTTAGCTGTAAGTCGGCAGAGGAAACGCTGTGTGTGTGTGTGTGTGTAGCTGCTTATATGATGACGTTTGAAGCACTTGCACCTCCTGGGAGAAGTGAACGAATGGGATGATTTTCCATTCTGTTTCACTGCAGTGTCTACATCCAAACGATTCCAAAAGTCAACTATTAATATACAAATGTGCATTTTTGTTTTTTATCAGATATGATGAGAATGAAACACCAAAAGAAATACCACCGTTTTTAAAATATAACTGACTAATTCAAGACAGCCCAGTCTCAAACAGTGAACTACTTTCCTCCATTACTTACACCTGAAGTTTTTCTAATGGCTTTTGATATTTAGTTACATACCTCCCAGATTCTTTTTTTTTTCTCCTCTTGTAAATATTTGAGCAGCCTTTCTTAAACCATGCATATTTAATGGCAAAGAATATTTGAAGCTACATTTATGGCGCTGAAATGTTTCAAGGCCGGTGACCTCGGAGAAGAGTGACTCAGACCAACAGTATTATTTAGCTACTTTTCCCAGTTTTCTTTGACTACTAGTTCAACAGCTCAAGCGAAGGAAAAACAAGAGAAGATAAAATACATTGATAGAATTATAGTGTTTATGTATTCCAATTAATTATCAATAGTAATAGTAAACATGTTTTAATCTTTGACCAAGTTATTTTGTGGGACTTGATTTGTGCAGTCACACAGTTCTTAAACAGAAAGCACTTTCTTTATATAGCGTTGCCTGACATTGCTGTATTTCTTGCGTCTTGCAGAGGATGGTGATCGGCACAGCTGGACAGATGGTAGCGCGGATAGCCCGAGAGGCGGGCGAGGACCTAAGTCACGTCTTCCTGAGGGAAGTGAACCTGAAGCTCTCCATCAAGCTGATTAAGTGAGGATGAAGAGTTGGAACCAGATCCCTGCTGGATTTGAGATGGCTCTCTTTGTAATTTTCTCTCTTAAAGGACAGACCTGAAGTGTAGAACAATGAATGAAATGTCATCATGAGTCAGACCCAGAGCTCCCACTGAGCTGGAGCCTCTGCAGGAGAAATTAACTGCAAAGTCTTCATGCATCAGCAGCATCTTTTCATGTAGTCCCATCATTCAAGATTTTTCATGTAAACCTAGAAGATGCTGTTATTATAATGGTGCAAAACTGTGCAGGATACCCCAACTTCATGTAGAAATGATCTATATGGTGAAGTAAATATGGCGATTAAAAGCAGCTTCCGCACGCTGCAGAATAGACTACCACGAATTATTGGCATTTATTTAGCTATAGATACATTTTAGGCAACAAACATGACACAGACTCTCATCAAATGGATGTTTTGACACAAGTGCATTCATGGCTGAGCAGGTTTGGCGAGCTGTGAAAAAGGCAGATGGTTTATCTTTGGCTCTCAGAGCTTTTTATTTGGCGGGCGCCTCGTGCAAACACGGACTGTAGATAAACCAAAGTGGGACCTGCACAGTCATGTTCACTCAAATGTCCCTGATGTACCATCCGCCCTTGTTCCTTCCACTCCCACATCACTTTAGCCTCCTCCACTGCCTTTGAAATGTGGCCATCCATTCTATGCTACTATCACTTTTTGTTCCACTGCTTTCTTCCCTTCCTCCTCCAACCCCCTCTCGCTTTTTTGGCTCTTATAAAGCCCTGCTCTGCCCCCGAGGGCTGAATTGTCTCCCTAATGGATGGCAAAATGGAGCACTAACCTGATCCTAAAATGGGTCAGATAATGGTGATTAGATTCATTCCTGCTGCCTGTGAGTTAACTGGATGGTTACTCTATCCGGGGCATCTTGATGAATAACCAGCTAGTGGCCTAAAGCAAGGGTGAAGACAGAGACGGGGGGAGGTGGGGGGGTGGAGAGGCCCTGAATGTCTCACAGAAGCTGTGTCGTCCCCTGAAGCTCTGCCCGCTCTCTGCAACGGCTGCTTCCCAGTGATTAGACAAGGCGGTGGCGCAGCAGAGATCAGCACATAGACAAGCCAACTGCTGCTCAAAAATATTTTAGTTGATGCACGTCAGCCAGCACATTATGAGTAAATTACAAATGCAGACACCCTGCTTTTAGATGCATTTATTATTTTTTTTAATAACAACACCCTCTTTTGTTTTGTTGGGAACCATCAGCTTTATTTCACACGTATCCTCAAGTACATTCTCAGAAAATCAAAAGCTTTATTTAATGTGTCCCACGTAGCTCATGACCAATTTTTTTTCTTTCCTGCTGGTTCCAGATGAGATTGAGTGAAGGCCGTATAACCCTTACCATTACTAAAAACTCAGTAATGGTAACGGTTTGACGGCCCTCCTCTGCAGTGTGCGCAGCCTGCAGTCCGTTGGGTGTGAGAGTGGGCTGATAGCGGCCAGAAGGAGTGATGAAACCCTGGATAGTACATCATCTATACTGTAGTGTCTCTTTAAAAAACTTACAGTATAAGATGATATCCTGTCCGGGGCACAAGACATAACTGTATAGCAGCTCGCTCCCACTTTTGTTATCTGAAAGACAAAGATAGACGACTTAATTAAGTGATGCATTCAAGAGCAGGTCAGCCAAGATGATGAAAATGTTATTTAAAAAACAAGAAAAGTCTATTTCTAATAAACGTGTACTGTGATACTCACCTCTGTGCACGCGGTGCGATTTCCACTCTACTTTTTGAAGGCATCTTATTTGGCTCCATCACAGCTTGTTGGTATTTCGTGGTTGCTTCACGAGCTCATAACTGCTGTGTCCGTTTGGTCCCCGACACTTAAAGACCCCCGGGCTCATTAGCATACTATGATGACATCTGGGGTGGACCAGACAGGACAAGTTGAACTTTTTCTTATCTCGTCCTAACCTGATGGCTTCTGTCTGATGATGGCCCACACCCTTCATCCACCCAGCTGGACACGTATACTGTGTGCTCTATTTGTTTAAACAGAATTTAAACGTATTCATAGCATATTATATTATAGGAAAACAAAGAGTACCAGAGTGGATTTTTAAACCTGAATCTGCTTAACTAACTTAATATTCTTCATCCAAAGCCACTTTACAGAATTTATGTAGATGAGTGTTGACATTTCTTGGTTAATTAAATTGAAATTGCTAATTTAAATGGAATTAAAGGAACGCGCTGATGATGTGAGCCAAAACAGGTTCTCTATGCTGTCTCTATTATCTCACACTGCTGTAATAAATGCAATAAGTCCCCCCGAATCTCATAGCTCTTTGGATTTATGTATGATGGTTTCATGGATTGCGATTTAATACTAAGATATGTCACCTGATGTTGTGCCATCTACCTTTTTGAACTCTCTTTCTTTTTTTTCCTTTCTTTTTTAATGCGCTTAGCCAGATTCCAGGATATGAAAAGCTAAGAGCAGTTTTTTTTATTAGATATGTCACACAGACACAGCACATCAAATTCACAGCATTACATTATTTAAAGGCGGGCTGCCTGGACTGTGATAGAGCAGGTTACCCGCTGCCGTTTGTCTTCAATCCCTGACAGTTTGTCTGCATCCTTCAAAGATAAACAGTTTTTTTTATTCTTGAGTGACTTTACCCTCAAATCTTCTGCTAGCAGCTCGCTGAATTCAAAACCCTAAATTGCTGCAAAAGCTCGTTCAGGTGTAATTGAACTTGATTGCAGTCGTGCAGCGCAGGATATAGTATACACAATATAGTTCTTCTCAGTACTTCTCACTGACGAATGCACCTGCTCCGACTGCTGAATCATTAACATGGAAATATTCACGGTATACTCGCATCTTCAGTGCCGTCGCTATTTTAAGGTCAAGTTCGTTCATCAAAGCTACGTCCTGTGTGTAGACTTAATGAATTCATTTCACTTAACTAAGTCTTTGTTTTAAGGATGCTGATGTCTATGAACTGCAAAATGTTTTTTAAGGAAGGTCCAGGGGGTGAGGTGGGACACAGCAGTTGCCATGGTAACACACTCCCTAGTTTGGGTGTGGGAGCTGGTTCAGGGTGTGAAAGGTCCTCCTGCAGGCACAGATAAAGATGGAGGGAGGACTATCTGGGTGGTTTGGTTTCCCTCTAACTCATTATCTGTTGCAGAAATGTGGCCGCTTTTTTCGACACATGCGAGATACGTTTTATTAAATAAAGACAAAAAGGGAGGAAGCTCTCAATGTGCATCAAGCCGGCTTCATCCAAAGAAATCAGGGGAACTTGTTGGGGGGGATTTGATGAAACTGTTTGTAATTTGTGAGGCTTTGCGTAATAAAACAAGTAATAAGACATATTAATGCTATTAAGTCTTTTTCAAGTGCCACCTCTCACAAAACATATTTGGACACATTTGCCAAAAGGCTAATGAGTCTGGGACATGAATGCTTTTCTATTTTTCACTCAATTCTGGAAAGCTTGGTAAGTTTGTGCACTGGATCTTGCACTGTTTTTAGATTTACTTTTTAAATGAGACCAGGATCATGACTGTAATCAAAAAGGTAAAAGATAAAGTAAATAAATAAAGTATTATCCTATGGATAACATATCAAACTGGCAAGATATGTTCCCCTAAAGAAATACACTGGGCTGATTGGATGGTAACATGTAGGCTAAAGTCACTGTTTTTGCGTGTTAGGTACTGACAAAGTCTGGACTGCATACTTGTATTATATAAATTAATCTGAATCTGAAACAATGCACTCAATCAGAGATTAAAGCGCATACTTTAATATATTTGAATTCATGTTTAGGCAACTGTAACACATTTTAAATAGTGTGGTAAGTAGTCTTAAACATGAACAACAGACAGTGTTTCTACTATGCTTGTATAGTCGGTCATATGGATAAATTGTTACTGGTGGTTTTTCTGCGTGGTCATTGTGAACTAGCAGCAGGTCTGTTATCTTTTAGTGTTCATAGGATGATTTTAACTGTCTTCTTCAGGTTGAATATGGACTGTCTGGTTTCATATCCAGGCTGTGCAGGTGCAGTCTGTCACCCATGTCCTCCATAAGGTGTCCAGACATATTGACTCTAAATAACAAAAAACAACAAGCCTTTAATGGATCAAAATATCAAGACAGCCTTTTATCTAATGACTGAGATACTGTCATTAAGAGCTGGATCTAACGGCGATGGTTTGAGGACGTTTTTGCAGCTTTGCTGTGGTGATTTCAGCAGCATCCAGAACTCTGACCTCAGGTAATGAGGATGTCCAGCTTAATGGAGGTCAGCGGCCAGAGGACACATCTGCTCCTGCTGACACAAAGCTTTTCATCTCTGCCTTCATCTGCTGGGAGTCTGCAACCCTGTTATGTTGCCAAGAGGGATGGCTGTGTACTAAACCACAGAGCAGTCCCCTTATGATGATGATGATGATGATGCTTATCCTCATATAATCATTTATCTGACAAATATGTAGACAGCTACACCGTGTCAGAGGTTGTTGTTCCAGTTATTTTGGATGTTAAATGATGCACACAGACAATAAAGTAAAAGGGTGACATTTCAGCCTGTACTGTTTATGTAAGAAGAACACACAGAGGCCTACAGGAAGTGATATAACATTTATTATTGGATGGCACACAACACAGAATAACATGAACACATGCTTTAAATGCCATGCTGGATCCATTTTCCATAGGCCAGTGTTACATGACAAGCCACAAGATAAATCCACAATATTGTAGTAACAGAGATTACAGATCATTTCCATGACAGACATATGGACATGTTTCAGATGAAGACAAAAGTTAAGGCGTAGGTCTAATAATGATTGGTCTTTAACCACATTGTCTTTTTGAATGCTGCTTAGAGTGACAGACAGTTCGGTTCTGATTAGACAGTGCAAATTGAGGAATTATATTTATATATTGGCACAAAACATAAAAGCCAAAATAATTAATTGAATTAAACTTTTTTAAGAGATCCAGATTCCAAAGGTGTAAAATGCTCTCTAACGCTTATCTAAGTAGTTATTTCTGTGTTGTTCCCTTGTCCATTTCTACTCTAATATACATAAAACAAATCAAGTAGAAAAAGGAAAACATACAGCTTAACACTCAATATGTATGAAGTTCACATCTACAGGACACAATAAAATCAGTTTGACCTAAATTTATGATAAAATCTCCCATCATTACTTCTAATCATTTATACAGTCGGCAAACATGTACGTATAAATGACCTCTTTGTTACTTAACAAAGGCACTGTGTACAATAAAACTACTTCACTCAATAAAAGGAGCATTACAAAGTGTATAATATTAACCAACCATTTTGTTTAGATGAAATAGTGAAATTCTTCTTTCTTTCAGGAAACGACCACTCACAAGTTGATCAAACTCTGTCAGATATGTAAACAACCAATCAGTGAACAATCATATTGTGACTGTCAAACCTACAACATAGTATATATAAAACAATTACTGTAAGAATCTAATTCAGGTGGGTAGTACTGAAAATGTGAGATCTGCCATCTCTTTTTTTTTTCTAACATAAAAAACAAAGCCTGCCGGGAACCAGTGCAGCACTATGTCTAAGTGAAGAAGAGAACTGTAAATCATCCATAGCTTGGGCAGACCACAATGATGACGCAGCCAGGCTGCAGTCAGTTACCACAGTTTGGAACAGTAAGGAGCTCAAACAGGAAATTGAACAGGTTTTCACTATGCAATTTAATAAAAGCCAAATGCAGAATAAAAAAAAAAAAGGCTAGTCCAACTGAACTGTGTGCGCAGACAGAAAGCTGAATAATGTGATAAAATAACACAGAGGTTGATATGAAAATATAAAGTTTATATTTGTAGAGCTTCAACGGCAGCAACGAAAGGCTCATTGAGTTTGAAGGCTAAAATCCTGATAGCATCCTGCCATCTAGAGGTTGAAACGCTGCACAAATACTGTTATATTACATCACTTTGGACACTGGCTGTCGATGGTGTATTTGAGCAGTGAAATGAGTGTAATATATTACCCAATCAAAAAGAGTTTATGCTTCACTTTGAGTTACAGGCAAAGTGATTGGTCCAATGAGATCCTTCCTCACATTACAAATATCCCTCGCTGAGAACCACCTGAGCTCAAACACCATGTATGGTGTTTGCGACCTGATCACATGCTTATTTCCAAACTTAATCCCTTAATGTGGACCAACTGAATGTAACATTTCCTGTGTTGTCACCACAGATTGGGTTTGGCCAGATGTGCAGCGGTAGTCATTTTCAACCCACAGAGGTCAGTGCAACAAAGCTTTTCTTTGCCAGTGAAAAAAAAACCAATAGTGTGGAATTAGTCTTGGGAGTTATAAAATATGTACACAATCTGCAAAAGGGAACAACATCTGAGCAACATGTGACCATATCTGAGTAGAAGGAGGTCTAACAGCATAACAGTTCATCTGAGGAAGAGGAAACAAAAAGGATTAAAGCTCAGACCCTGAACATCTACCACGTGTTACTTGAGGTATAACAGAAATGTTGGGTAAGTCTGGCAGCCGCCCAGGGTCTATTTAAGGCTGATCTTCTCTAAGTATGGCTTTGTGTTATACGTTTGCTTAGCATTTATATCTGCCTATGTATCCGTACATGTGACAAAGGTTAGAAGTTGACACTATTGAGTATAAGCAGGTGTTATGAGAGCAGGGAACATTATTTAAACATCATCCATCTCTGACAGTGATATACTCCAACATAAATCCAGCTACAGCCAAACCACTGTCCTAAAGGTTTGGGCACTTGAGTGGTGAACAGGCACTGCACATCAGAACAAGAAGACAGAAAATCTGACAACATACCGTGAGGTTAAGATTGAACCGACGAGTGATTCAAATATCACTAATATTGTAATATACTGTAAATGTTACAATCACAGTGGGTGAAGATCTGGTGAGCCTGAAGTTTAACAGCTGTTTGTAAATCCATCAAGTTATCTCCGAGTTAGAGATGAGTCTAACTAATCAAGAATAAATGAAAGAGTTTTAAAAGCAAAGAGGAAATAAAGGCTGTCAAATTAACACTGTGCTCAGTCTACTGCAAGTTACTTCACTAACTGGCCTCTGAGCGTTAGATGGATGTTTAATGGAAAGGCAGGTGTTGGTACACTTTGCTCTGCTCCCAAGCTGAGTAAATGTCATAACAGCTGACAGTGAAGAGGTGCACTCTCAACTTTAGAAAGAAAGAAAAGTGAAAACTAAAACAAATAAAACCATAACCCAAATTTAAAAAAACACAACTCTGCTTTGCATGATGTATTAGACTGAACAGGATTGTTGCATATAATCCTGGCTGACAAGTGCAGTGTGATATAGAGAAAAGTGTCTAAAACTAAAAACAACAGAAAATACATACTGTCTGGTCCTTTAGTAGTAAGGCCCCAGCTTTGTTTTTCCTTTAGAGAATTAAAAACCTCTTAAAAATATAAAAAACCTCTTGGTTGGTGTCAAGTGTTTCTGGTCGAAGGCAGTTGCATAAGGGGTCAGAGGCTGAAAAAACTGTTTTCATGCTTGAGGCAGGTATATGTCAGGATTGTGAGTAACGAGTCTCTGGTCTGACTCATCAGATGGCTGTTTGGCTGTTTTGGCCGGTCATCTTCTGGAGCAGAGGGATCTGTGTGGTCGGAGCAGAGAAGATGAAGTGGTGTTATTGGACGACAGAGAACAATGAACATAAATGAATCATCTATATGGACCATCTGAAGAAAACGCATGTACTGGGTTTTGGTTGTATTTTATCTTTTATGACTTCATCACATATCCATTGATGAGGTAGGGATCGGGATCATACTGTATCAAAAGCCACATATTTTAGCACCACCTGCTGGCCGATAATGGTTACTGAGGAGCTGATGACAAATTGATGGCAGCTATGTTTTTTCTATAATTGATAGTTATTCTGATTTAACCTTTTTAAAACTATCATGTTGCTGTAGTGCCACCAGTAGACAAAATGCCACCATGTTTTGTGGAATTAATCAGTCACTTACGCTCATGTGTTGACTCACTTTGGTTACAACTGTACAACACCTTTGAAATCTATGGCCTACTTATCAGAAACCTCAATTTCACATCTATAAATATATTTGCTCTTCTTTATGTTCAGATCTAGTCTCCACCCAGCCCTGAAACCAGATGATTCATCATGTTTTATTTGCTCTGGCAGACATGTCTGTACTTTCATATTCTTATGGCAAAAATGACACTCGATTGTTGCTCTTAGTAGTTATAAGCCTATCCAAAATGCGTCCAGAGGCATTTTGGTTGGTGCCCCTTAAACTTAGTGGATCCAGTCTAATTCGCATTTGTTAGTTAGTCTGCCGGTGTCACGCTAGTGTCCACCAACTCCTGAGGGAAATATTTGACAGAATGGTCCTTTATATTCACCAGCTAATACAGTCGGTTTATCAGAGCAAAATCTGGGGGACATAAAACCCAAAAAGGAGCTTCAACATGTGCTGGGTTATAATTTGCTATGGGCTCGTCACAACAAGCAACTCCTTTCACATTACACATAGTCATTTGATCCCACTGTCAATATAAAAAATGTTGATTGGTGCAGCTTTAAACAAAGACTCTTTTTTTCCCATAGCTTGCCAAGACATATTAAAAGACATTTGGCTAAAACTAAGTGGATATAAAGCTCTTGACTTTAGGATTAGATGCATTTTTGCAGTGATGGATATAATTATTATTAATCTAACTACTATTATACTTTCTTCATATGTGGGCGGTAGAATTCTTCGTGTGACTTCCGAGGCTGCTGCTAAACTGCGCTGCGTTCATGTGCCGTTTTGCTGAAAAGTCCTTGAAGGCGTGAATGATAAACCAACAGCACAGAGGCTGCAGTTTGGCAAGATGGAGAATTGTTGAGCGTTGGCGCGTGTTTGTATTCAATGATGTGCCCTCTGGTTGTTGCAAAGTGGAAGTTTTTACTCGGATCACCAACAATATTGTTGGGTTATTCTTTATATCTTATTCTTTGTTCAAGAAAGTCTAACGTCCACATTTTTCAGCAATCATAAACTAGGTGTTATCTGTGTGGCACTCTCACCTTAGTCAGATCCACTCCAGTGAGGGCGTTGATGGACACAGGGAGTTCAGCTAATAGACGGTTCACCTCTCCAGTCACACGGCTGCCATCTCCACTCAGGATGACAATCTCGTTGGTCTTGGCCAGAGGTGCGGCCACCTTACCGGCAATCTAATAAAACACAAGAGAACATTTGAGCATCTCATACCATCTATACAACTGAGGATTGACAGGAAATTACAAAAACATTTGTTCAGAAAGAAAAAAAAATATTTTTGGGGAGTTTTGATCTCTTTAACAAATACAGTATGACTAAAGTATTGGTGAGAAAACGAGTCCTTGTAGCACCTGTAAGGCAGGCGAGTTTTAATTTTTAATGATGCACATGTAAACCTGCCAAGCAACAAAAGAAAAGACAATCTTTGGAAGTGTTGACAATGGCAGATCGTTTCTCTTCCCATGAGACTTCTTGTTTACATAGGACCAGACAGACAGCTGTGGGATGTATTCATGCAGCTGATTCATAATTGACTTGAGTAACGATGAAGACTGATTTGTTGATGTTTGAGGTCAAAAATCAATCAACAACTTCAGAAAACTAAAAGAATGTTTCATGTTTTAATAATGCCAAACATACATGTGTTTAACTGTCAGCATTTGTGTAGAGAAAGCTGCTTACAAGCGACACAGATGAGTCTGGTGCTAATTATGTTGATTGGATAATGAGACCAATAAACCAAACTCCTTAAATGTTGGTGAACTCTTTTGAAAGCGCTGGTGTATAAATGTATGCCACAGACCTTGGGCAGAGCTTCTAGGACCAAAGCAGTCTTGGCGGCCTCGCCGTACTGCAGGTAGGCTTCAGCTTTCAGCCTCATCTTCTCAGCCTCTGCCTTTCCCACCACCTCGATGGATCCGGCCTCTGCTTCACCAAGGCAGCGGATCTTCTCAGCTTCTGCCTGTGCCATCAGCACCTTCTTTATCCTGGTGGAGAATTAGAGAAAGACTCTTTATTCACATCTGTAGACACATCACGTCACTTTTACAAAAACATAAAACAGCTTTAAAAGTCATCGTCTAGCTTTAGACAAACAAACTTTTTTAAATCAATTTAAAATGTTTGAATCATGTTTTAAATGGTGGTGGGGCTGCCCTGTTGTCTACATTTGGACCAAGGACTGGGTCTATCTGAGGTTTTTTCACTTTTATTTTGTGTTCTTGCTGATCTCAAAAAGGTCTGAACAGATTAAAGTGGGTTTCAGGGCAAGTAATGTAAGTGATAAACTGGCTGCCACTTTGATGGTGCTGTAGTTTTATGGGAGTCATTTGCATGAATGCCTATCATACATTATATCCTGTGAGTAAAGTTCCTCTTGTTTCAGGAATTGTGTTGAGATAAGTAGCAGTGACTGCCGTTGCGGTCAGGAAAGTGTCACTTGATTCATGACAATTATTAAAACATTTTCAATGTAAATAAGTGAAATATCGTTCGTCATTAGCATCTAACCTCAAACATGAAAACCTGAGAAGTTAAATAAGGTTTTCTGTGGTGTCCACCGAGGGCTGAACTGTGTGTGATGACTCACTTCTGTCCCTCGGCCAGTTGCTGCATCTTGTAGGCTTCGGCCTCCGCGGGTCTCTTCACAGTGGCGATGAGCTCCTTGTCCGTGCGGTCGATCTCCTTCTCCTCAATTGTGATCTGCTTCTTTCTCTGCACCACCTCGATTTCGATCTCCTCCAGACGGATCTTCTGCTGCTCTTTGGCAGCCTGCAGCTCATATGCCAGCTGAGCCTCAGCTTTCTAGAGAGGCAGAAAGATTTTGTTTTGTTTTAAATACTTGTTTATACTCGTGTGTTTGATTATTGGACATATATTCAATCTAGTCTATTCAATTTGATACCTTTGTGTTCACTTCCTGATTGAAGGAGGCTTTCTGCATTTCCAGCTCTCGTTTGGAGTCGGCCATTTTTGTGTCAGCTAGGAACTTTACATCCATCATTTCTTTCTTACACTCGGCTTCCTGTAAAAGACAATGTGCAAATAATGAAAATGAATAATGAAAGGCACATAAATTACTATTTGGTTGGTTTGCTAATGTGATAGCTTCTAGCAATCTCTTGTGTGTTCCTTCAAATTGAACCTCTTACCCTGATGCCAGCGTCTCTCTCTGCCTCTGCCACTCCGATGTCTGCATCCCTCTGTACTGCAGCCGTCTGCGTTTTGCCCAGTGAGCTCAGGTACTGCACTTTATCATATACATCCTGTCAGGAAAAAAAGGAAACAAACACAGAGGTGCAGTATGGTCAGTCATTAAATTACACAAATTCAAATTAGCAACAGGAAAAGAGATATTCAGTGAGAAAGATAAATAAAGAATGAAGAAAACGTGATGTCTCACACCTTGATGGTGAAGCTGAGGATCTCGATGCCCATGCGGCCGACATCCGGTGCTGCCACCTCTCGCACCAGGATGGCAAATTTGTCTCTGTCTTGGTAAATCTGCTCAACAGTAAGGGTGCCTGTAATATAGAAACAAAACAGTGGTTAGGTGCCTTCCTGATTCAAATTCTTAAACCAATTCGTCTGACACAGCAGAAATTTACATTACATTTATCTTAGTCACTTAATGCTAAAACACAAGGACCTACTCACCAAGGATGGCACGCAGGTGACCCTCGAGCGTCTGCAGGATGACACTCTTAATCTCAACGACCGACTTCCCCAGGAACTGTTCACAGGCGTAACCCAGCAGTTCATTCTCTGTCATCACCTTCACCTGGTGCCAGTGCGGACAAATATCGTCAGCTGAACACACATCCACAAAAAACAGGCACCAACACAAATACAAATACAGGGACACGGGGGTGTGTGGCATACATGAAAACATGATACCTCCTAGCTCTCAAAGTATTAACTAAGTAATCATTTTCTACCTGAGCAGTTACCATACAGCATTATTTTCTGTTCACTTATACACCATTGTTTAATTAATTTATAGAAAACTGCTGAAAATACAAAAGAAAACACTACATTTACATCTAATCAAATTTGAAGAGATTTTGTTGGGTATCTGCATTGTTAACAGTGATCATATTTACACAGGAGAAAGGCGTATAAACACAGCATTAAAGCGACAGTCTAGGACAACACAGCAGGTGCTGGAGATGGAGCGCTGATCACTGTAACTGTAATCTTGTATAGTCACCTTGGCTCATTAAAGGGTTTAGAAAATACTAGTCAATACTGAATTGAAGCAAACTCTGTATGGTGAGACACATATGTTCATGTACAACTACATGTGCAACATCCTTAAGTGACAAAAGGCTACACTAATACTTGTTGAAGCACACATTTAAAGGCAAGCATATATTCCCTGTTTGTTCTACATTTGACTGATTATTACATAGAAGAAAATCAAACATCTTAGTAGGATTTATGACAATGCTGTGCCAATCAAAATTCAGAAACTACTGTATGTACCTGCTGAAATGAAATGACAATAAACAGCATAATTCAAAGTTAAAGGATGTAAATCAGTGACACTGTTTACAATAAAACAAAAAAGGAAAATAAATGGCATGACCCGAGGTGTATAACATAAAAACAAAGACAGAGTCAAAGAGCTCATTTATACAGTCAAGAAATAATAAAAAAAAATGACAGAAGGTTTGGGGTGATGTACTCCACTGGAGCTGTAAGAAAATAGACAGTGAGCTGGGTCCTTAGGCGAGAGGTCTACACATGGTTTTGTTTTGCAACATGCACTCATACCAGGAATCAGGGCAACACAATGTCAGGAAAGATGCTGCAAGCCACCTGGACAACAACACATCAGGCCAGGCAACACGGACAGCAGGGGGAGCTGTGCTGCGGCTCAGACTGGAATAGACGTGTGTGCAATGGTAATCTCTTGTCTATAACTCCTGACCTCCAACCTCAACATCCCATCCCCCTCCTGACACCACCCTTCCCCTCATCCTGCCCACAGCGCCTTCATAAAACAGAACTGAAAAACACAAGCACAGGAAATATAAGAGAAAAACAATAACATCCAAACTGCTCCTGACAACTATTTCCTCAACTTATGTTGTTCCTCAAAGGCAAGAAAGAAAAAAAAACATCAAAAAGGTCCCAGCTATCAATAATTGTGTAGTATAGACAAAACTATAGTGTGGATTAACATTCGGCTCTGGTTTCATTTAAATTAAGTCTAACGGGTTCCTCCCTCTGAGTCTAAACATCTATGTCCATATAATTAAAGAAGGACACACCAGTCCTGTTGCCATGGGACACACTGGCTTGGGCTTAGGTTGGACCAATCAAACAGTGGCATGGTGAGCCTCCCTGTGAAGTGAATTGTGTGAGAGTGAGGGGTTGTCCAGCTCCAAACAGTGGGCTCATTGTCAGCATGCATATAGGAAATATCACAGAGGAGAAGAACATTGGCATGACTGTGGCCAAAAGATAATCAGGCATCTTCTTTCAAACACGAAAAAAATGCATGCAGACTAAAAAAAAAAAAAAGTAGCAGAATATCATTTGAAACTGAAATACAGAAAATACCGGCATGTTATGAAACTGTTCCTAAAGTGAAAATCCACCATAATTCTTTTTCACTTTTTTATTTAACTTATTTATAATTTAAGTTGACAGACGCTTATTACATTTCCAACTGAACTCAGCAGTTGCATTTTGGGTAATGTGGGTGCCAAGTTTTGAAAAGGAAGAATGTGTGGAATGAAAAACAACAATATGCATCTGCTGGATCAAACTTTTTGAAAGAGTCATTGTAATGGAGTGTAATGCTTAAAATATGCTTTTTAAATATTATATTTCAGTTTGCTTGTAATTATTTTTAACTGTTACACCTTTGCTTGTATACTGATGAATTCTGGAGAACTTTATAGGACTGAAAAGTGCAGTTAAAAAAGAACATTATTATTATACATCATACATCTTTATACGGTTAAATGTGATTGTGGAAGAGATATATAGTGAATTTTGTTTTAAAGTGGATTTTCTTCACTGAATTAAAAAAAAAAACCAACTTAATTTTGACAACCACATAACAGACAGAAAAAACACAGAATGACACTAAAATGCACATCAGGCGAAACACAGACAGCTTCTAACAGGACCAAGTTTAGACAGAAAATGGCACTGCTACAACAAAACACAAAGGGCTACATTGGTGCGGGTGAGCTGCTACAGGTATCAGTGTGATTACAAACCAGGAAGTTCAGGTCAGTCTATGATTTTTACCACTATGGAAAATTATCATGGCAGAAATCATTGTCTCCTCTGTCTCCACACGTCCATACCATAATCAGAAGAATTAGTACAGTGCTACAAGGTACATGCTGCAAGATATTCTACCTGGAATGTGCACATGCTTGTATTTGATTGGCCAGTTTATACATTGCACTGCACAACCCTCACTTCATTAAGGAGGCTTGGATTTTTTTGGACAGTGCTACTGTCAGTCTGACTGCGTACTCGGTCAGGTACATAAAACTAGGTGTACTCTGCCCACATATGAGCATAAATCATGCGGACAATAGTCTGACCCAACATCTGTATGTGCATCTGTCTGTGTCAAAAAAAGAAAGAAAAAAACATACAGGCGTGCATCTTAACTTGAGTCCTCTGTATGAAATACCCCCTTTTGCTGTGATTATGGGGTGATGCCAGACAAAAGAAGGTTGGGAAAGATGTGGGGGTTAGTGGAGCCTGAACTGGCATTCCCAAAAAAAAGTGTGGTGATTTACCTGAGCCACCCCAGTGACAGTAATAGCTACACCCTCCGCTGTCTCTACATCCTCACACTTGGGCTGCAGGGTCATAATCTCAAGCGTTATCCTGTGAAGAATGTGGAAAAATATGAAATAAAAATTGACATGTTTGTAGGGAAAGCAAATGAAGGGAAGGGCCAGAACACAAGTAAAAAAACAGCACAAAGTGAAACCATTCACCCAAGGACTCCAGATCACTAACAACAGAGTAAAATGAAATGCTATCCAGAACGGAAACGCCTTTAAATTTAGGTTTGTCTTAAATATTTTGAAATCAAGCTTTTTTTTAATTAACGGAATTTGTTTTTTTTGGGCTCCTCATATTCAAATCCATTTCTATAGCATTCATTTGGTTACCCCGTTGCCAAAGGTGACTCAGAGTTCAGCTTTATGGCAAAGCTGAAGTTAGTGACAGCTGAGTGTCTTCCTTCAACTGTAGAGGGAAAAAAAGCCATGAAGATGAGAGAAACACACAACGTTAGCTTGTTAGTTGAACCATTTTCCTGTGTATTCCTTTGGTCTCAGGCACCAGCCACTTGCTTTTTTTTCTGGTCTTTTGAAATGCATTACCTGAGCCACCCCTGTCACATCCAAGGGAACACCCTCCGAGGTTTCGATATTCTCACAGCGACAGAGGATGGTCATAACCTCCAGAGACATTCTACGTAGGCAGGCAGGCAGGCAGGAATAGCAAGAGGCAAAACAGTAAGTTGGACAACAGCTGTTAGGAATGTCAGTAACCAAGGTCAAGAGGGAAGAGGGTAGAAGGAGGACGTAAAAGACATAACTTGACCTCCTGCTTTGCTAGTTTTCACCCTGAAGGCTGTCGGTGACACCTTGTACAAAACCAGAATTGTCACAGCTATAACGCAGCTTCTCTTGTCTCAGTCTGTTGATAAATGTTTAAATAAACTGGGACAGAGCAAGACCCATACATGAAACCGCAGTTGACAAGATTCTTGTTCCCAGCGACTACATTTACGTGAAGATTACACAAATATTTCCTCTACAAACAATCATTATCCGCCACTTCAGTACCAATCACGCACATCTGTTTATGTGATATTGTGTTTCAGAGCTGATAAAACACCCAGAGCTGCCCTTTTAAAATAAATACTGATTTGGCTTCACAGTCAGCTTCAGAAGAGAAAGACATGGGAGGATGATTGCAGCAAAATATGGAGGAGGAGACTCTCTGGTTCATGGCTCCACCCCCTCATCTTTCCAGAGGAACTGGATCAATGAGTCATAGGCTTAGACATTAACATGATTGCTGCATCATGCGCGGGAAGCCACACTGCACCCACCCGCCCCGTTTTGATGATACTGTCTAGCGACTGGCTTACGAGCACAGGGGCTTTTAGCTGAAGTGGTCACTGCTCTAGAGAACAGAAGGAGCATCTCTCCTGTTCTCGTCAACCAATAAAGCATTGGAAATGTTGACCAAACGGCAGAATAACAACAGACGAGAGGGGATTCGTAGGACAGCCTGTCTCTTACCAGGGATGGAGTGGGGGGGGGGTGTCATTTACTTTATTTTGTTGTTGAGGTCTACCATTACGTTTCCTAGCAACTAACGACGAAGAGCAGCACTTACTGGGAAATGGGTAACCTGAAGAAAGACACAGTGGGGCTGAGACACGATGAGATCGACACCACACAAAGCAAAGCAGGTTAGCAAAGTAGAAACAAGGAGGCAGGAAGAAACTAGATAACATATTCAGAAGCAAGTAACAGCTAACCCGTGATAACATTCCTTATGTTATCACGGGTTAGCTGCTTTTCACAGAAGTACTGTTCACTACTTTTCACAGTTATGTAACAGAACAAAAACATTTTGTGTAATTGAGGATTTTCATTGAAAAATAAGAATGGCAACACTACGACGTTAAAGGTTATTGTTCTGTATAGTTTTGTTGAACATTATGTTAGTTACTTCACTTGACATTGCCGTTATGTGCCATTTGTTTATCTTTATCCATTATCACAGAAGCTGCATTTGTGGGTGAATTTAGAGGAGAGTGGTAAACAGCTATGTTTACACATTTGGCAATCATTTATTTTTAATATTTATGTTTCCCTCAATTCAGCTTAAATAACTTGTATATTCTTCACTGAACTGGATAAAGGTTACAAACAGAAAAATAACTTAGTCAGGATATCTGCAGTTTCACAACGCCAAAAGTTGAAACACTTTAATGCTACCTATAGATGAAAACTGAAAATAAGTGCAATTCTAATGTTGAAGGGTAAGTCGGGCATTATTCTTTTCAATTATTACTATTGATATTATTGACAGACACACGTAACTAACATCATTCCTTTAAAAGTATACATAGAGAGAAGTAGAGAGAGTAGAAAACGTTTAATAATAACTCATACTGTAACATCATATATATCCATGATAAATAAAAGGTAAGTAACATAACCAAACTCTACTATGACCGTGTATAGTCTGTATGGATATGACCTGACCAGATACAATAGTAACCCATTCTGTCCAATAACTAGTCGGTATTATCATCCAAGATATACGTAGAGATCATCCTCTAGTTTATCAGTCCACTCCTAATACGTTATTTAAAAAAAAAAAGTCCTTCCAAATATATCTAATATGATATATATATATCAAAAATATAACAGTTTCACATGATTCCCCAACTCTGTAATTCTCTCATAATTACATACACATAATTAAACAGTGCAACTGTTTGGAACTATTTTCAGCTGTGGATTAATACACACTGGTTTCCCATCATGAGTATTTACAGCACCATGACAGTGTATATGTGACTGACTCAAAACAAACTACAGTGCCCATGTCCATGTGCACTGTGCATGTCCTATTTTGCACATTAAGCTAAAGAGCCTGTTTCTTCCCTGCATAGTTAAATAATCTGTTGCAACATAGGACCTGTAATCACTTTTTAAAGACTGTTGTGTGTACCTGCAAATACCCTGACCTTAAGCTCCCTAACTGTATTCGTTGGCTCTGTGTGTGTAAGCAGCCTCGGAGTCGGAGCAGACATGTCTTACCTCTGGATGTCCGAGATGAGCCACCAGGCCCAAGCCCAGCCGCCCACAATATATGTCTTTTGATCTGAGCCACAGCAGCCACCTAGGGAACAACACAGACGACATGAACGTCACATGGATACAGTCATACAGATAATAAACTACACAGCCAACGCAGCTAATCAAGACACGAGCTGGATTTACAAAAAGTATTTCATTAACAGTCAGCAGTATAGAACTTGTAGTGTTGAAGGTCATATTTAAGATTTCATACAAGCAGATCATCGGTTATATATATTTGAGATTTGATTTTGAAACCAAAGAAGTGTAGAAGTATTGAGAAGACAGTGACCTGGATTTCATGTTCTGCAAGTGGCAACAATATGCACACCTCTGTCAACCACAGTCCCCACAACAGTTTTGCTCATCTAGGAGAAAGTAGTTTGTCTCCGCTTTCCGCTTTTAACCTCTCGATTTGATGTTACCTCTGCTCGTTACTGTACTGCATCACAACACATTTATTTGTTACTCAAATCAGGCTGTCTGTGTGTTGTCAGTGTAAATGCTTTGCCATCAGCGATATCAGTGCTCCTTGACTTTAGTCAGCCTTGTAAAACGACCATGTACACGTGGTACAACACCAGCTTTATCTGACTGTGGCGGTTCATGTGATTCAATCAATACAAATCTATTCCACTCAAACGCCATAATTAACTAAATAAAGCTTCTCATAAAGCAAAACAATGCTTGAAACAAGTTTTCCTTCCACACGACACATGCTCTTTTTTATATTCTTGTAGGGACATTTAAACAGAAACATCTGTTTAAACACACGAAACTACAAATATCATCTTCCTCTCAACACAGCACTGTAGAAACAATAGTTAAACAATAGTTAAAGCCAACGTGAGATACTGAGTTTGGATAAGATGAAAGTTAGGTTGGGTAACACATATCAGTCCTTCTCACTGGCTTCAGTCTGATAGTTTAATCTGCAGTGTTTAGTGTGACATTCCCAGCTGTCAGGCATTAACTGACTGACTGAGGAGGGGGAGGAGCTGGACTATCTTTATGGACACATGAACCCCACCAACCAAGCATTACAGCACGACATATTAACCCAGCTTTTCTTTTAAGGGTAAAATTGTGATATTTCAAGTCTAAACGTTCTGACAGTCGCTTGTTACGTCGCCCATTCTTCACATTATATGAATCAACTGAATTTCACTTTCTTTCTATTTATATTCATTTCTATTAAACACAGCAAGAAATATGGTCTGTTCTCTCAAAATTGTATTTTCTACAATATTTTAGCCGTCTTTGACTACTTGAAGCCTGACATTTAGGACTTGGATGTTTTGTTTTAATGAAAGTATGTGGGCGGGACTGAATTTTACTATTAAAGTCCAGCTGACTCATGCCAAATGCCATTGCCAACTGAACCAGGACCCATAGAAATGCTCTGAGCCGCACAGCCGCTCTAGTCTTCCCTCAGAATAGCTGAGATTCCTGACTGCAATCGCTCAAAAGCGGAGGGGGGAGGTGCTCCATGAGAATGAATGAGAATATACACAAGCTAAAAAAAAAATCCTGTCAACATCCACTTACGTTTTCCTGATAAAGGGATTGGTTTCTGAAAAGTAAGGCACGCCTTTTCTCCCAATATGCACATATGGTGGCATAATTCCACTGTGGCACAACGCCCTTAAAAAATACTACACATAGTAGTACTTTCTTCTCACGCAGTGAAATTAATCCATCTTGGAACCAGGAGATGTAGATCCAGCCCACTCGCGATCTATGATCTACGTTCCGCTTGCGGCAACACCCTCCAAAGTTCACAATGGAAAATCCCAAAGTTGTTTGTCATTTTTTTTGTGCATCAAAAGTGGGCTGGACAGGAAACGGCACGATTAGATTTGGCTGCAGAAGAGTGCTGGAAATATTTGCTATATGCACTGCCAAATCACTTTAGAAACTCTTGAAAACACAGGTAAAAGTGTTTGATTCTTCAAAAACAAATGGGTCCTGCAGGCCAGATTTAACACACAGACAGTTTGATGACATTAGTTATGGATATGTGGAAAATCTAACAGCAGTCTCTCTGACACAATAGCCTCTGAGATTTTATAAGAGGGTCCCTTGTAAAGAAGAAAAGCCTTGGGTCTCCTGTGTCAAGAGTACAAGAAACACCTGATGTAGACACACACACACTGGGTGGTGCAGACCTGACTGCAACCAAACCAGGGAGAGTCTATCAGAGCTTCGACTGTAATTTAATTAATTTAGCTGTATTCCTTCTGCAGCAGAGAGCAGACATATCCCACGTCCACTGTTCAAGAAAAGGATTCATAAAACAACCACACATATAAATATATATACACATATATACACATACATATATATCTTAGCTTCCCTACATCTCAATTCTTATATTTCGGTCTACATTGGCTGTTTTCACTGAGTACACACGTGAAACAAATGGTACACTTGCACATGACAGCAATAATAAAATAAAATTTTGTTGCATATTTACGTGAAAGAGCAAAAAGTCATTTATTGCGAGATAACAGATTTTACTCATCTTTTTTTTTTTAGATAACGCTCTCAAAAGATGGTGGGCGGAGTGGGTGGAGGCTTGAAGTTGGGCTTTTTATCATTCGAAGTGCGGGATCGACGGTTAACGTTAAAATGACATAAACGCTAACTTAAGCTAACCCAGATGGTTTGTTGTTATAACTAGAAATGTTAGACACCGATTTACATGCTGTTTCATATATAGAGAGTTAGTTATACTTGTATTAAAGGTCGGGAGAGCCATGTTTTCTCCCTATAAACACTTCATCGAGCCAGGCAGCGGCTAACGTTAACGTAGTCTACACATTGTCCACATACGTGTTGTTAACGTTACCTGAAACCACAAGGGCCTCGTTCGGTCCAACGGTGTGACAGTTTCCCATTTTACCGACAGAAGAAACGAATATCCAAAAATATTTGATGCCCAGAAATATAATTTTGCATGCAAACACTGATTTTCTCCCCTTTTTTCCTCACCACCGACTCTCAATTATTTTCTTCGTGTAACGGCTCCACGCCCCTATCGACGATTTGTTTTTTTCAAAATGGAGAGTAGGGCAACACTTCCGCTTATGACTTTCAAAATAAAGCTGTTGTTCGACAGTTGTTGGAATTATAGTTTATTTTGGAGGTTACTTCGCTTATTATTAGTATTTTCTGCTTCCACTTGACTCAACTAATCACACACTCCTCCTTCTGAGGATATGTTACAAATATGATAAAATAGGCGTGGTTGTTTAAATGTCTTCTCACGCAAGTCACCATTATAAGTCTGAGAGCGTGTGTTTGTGGTACCAGTGACCTAATGACATAATATTTATCTCTTTTTGGTATTATTAACATGGTCATAGATTGATAGTGATCGCTGCACTTAATACCTTTATGAAATGTGCCACACAGACTGCAGCTGTAGGGTGTGTGCTATTGTACAATTATGGAAACCTATCATGGACCATCCAGGCAAAAAATAAGAAAGAAAAAAAAAGCTTAAAATTCCCATTCACGTGATTAATGTACAATTGAACAGTGGATATTCAACGCAATATGATCCTTATCAAATGTGTGAATTTACAGTATGTCTGCACAATCACAATCTTTAACATTTATTAACAAACTTAAGATTTGATGGCCTATATTTATGCAGAAATGGCGTGGCCCTTCATCAGATAATCATACATCCATAGAAATCCTGATACTGTACTGTCACCACAGTGATAACCTATTGTCTTCTTCTCTGGGCTTCATTTAAGTTCACAATGGCCTTTGTCATTGTGTATAGTTTTTTCCATCTACTCCTTATCAGTGCTCTCACATGGTGTCATATGTCAGACAGATGGATGTATGAATGCTGCTGTAGCACAATAATAAGGACAAGACATGCCCCAAGGGTAGGAACTGACTGGGACTTTTTGACCCATGACAACCAGCATGTAGATATCCCAAACTACAGCATATGGCAAGGTTGTCACAATACCTTAAAACTGTATTCATAAACAGTCATGTGTTGATGAAATAACATCAAAACCTGCTTCATTCGACGGGGCTGCCCGTGCATTTTTTTTTGGGGCCGTGATCTCTCATAAAGACCGGAACTTCAGGGTGGCGTAAAGGCCTTGAGGAGAGCAGTGGTGAGGAGCCTCGAGGACAATCCTACACATGAAGGACACCTCCCCTACAAGACAACAGAAGTAAGCCATGGACAGTATCCAAAACCTCTTCAGTCAACATCCTCTCTTCAAAAACAGGTTTACCGTTATGCTGGATAGCAGTATTGTTCTGTGATCACTCTATCCAGCAGGTGTCCAAAAACACATCCCTAACACAGCTACATTTGAGACTCAGAAAACAGTGGAAAAAATATAACTTAGTACATATAGTCAAGTACTGCATTTGAGTTTGAGGTAATTGTACTTGACTTGAGTATTTTAATTTTCTGCTGCTTTATACTTCTACTCGACATTTATTTTTTACACAGCTATAGTTACTAATTACTTTTCAGATCAATATTTTGTATGTAAAACATTTGTTATATATATATATATACATGGTTATATATATAGATTAGACTACAACAGTATAACCTGACATCGTAAAAATACTGCGTCAATGAATATGTTTTAGTATTCAAACATTATATATACATGAAGGATAAAAAAGTATCTTTTTATTTAAATACTTTAAGTGCATTGTGTTGCCCATATGTATGTACTTTTACTTAAAAGGACAGGTTTACAACAATCTCTTCATAATACACTTATACATACATACAATTTAAGTGATGGTGGACACTGCAATGCAGGGTTAGGAAGACTTTTATTCTATTATTATTATTTCATTTCATTTTGCGTTATTGCAATTTTTACTTAAAGCAAAAGATCTGAGTATCTTTTCCACCACTGTCAGAAAATGATAAGAATTATTAATATTTTGAGGGCATTCTCCTAATAAAGTTAATTTCCCCATACGGTACAAACACTGCACATGTTTTCTCTAACATGCCAAGGTAATAATAACACTGTACAGGCTTACTGATCTCCCATGAATAATATGAGACACGGAAATCAATCAATATCCAACTCAGAGTCAGATTGCAAAAAACGAAGTGCACGCATGAAGCTAATCGATCAAACAAACCTTTAGAAGGATGCTTTGTCAGAGCGCTACATAGTATAGTAATATTTCATCTTATCATTATTTGACCCTGATGATGTCAGCACGATTGCACAAAGGCAGCACGTGTTGCTACTCATGTGACACACTGCACATGTGTAACAAACTGAACTAGTAAAAATCTTGCTGAGCTTGTGGAGCCCATGAAATGTTAGGAATATATTAAGAGTATTCAGAATAGCAATGAATGAGAAAAAGTATTTCTCACTTATTTATTTCTTAATTATTTAAGTTTCAGTCTTTCTTTTTTCCTTTGCTTGAGATTCCTAGTACTTGTTTTCTCTGTCAACCTTTTGGCTGGAATTATCAAAGTAAAAAATGAGTCGATGTGCACTTGAAATAAATTGACATTGAAGTTCAAGTGCACAACTGAGAAACTTTAGTTATTGTGAAAAAGCAAACAATAATATAAGAAGGGGAAATCTTTCATTTTCTGACTAACTCTTATATATTATATTCAAAACTACAAATCTGATGAGTTTTATGACACTTTGACATGAACGTCTGCTGCCACATGCTGGACAAATATGGGCAATGCTGCTAAGCTAATCATTAAGGATAATAAAAGAAGGTCATATCACTCAGAGTAACTTAAATGACAGCCACCTTTGCCATGGAGTTTGGCGACAGACATGATAGTGGGAGCAGACATGGATCAGCAGATCAGCAGACCAACATGGAGCAAGCAGATAGAGTTCACTCTGGCTGGCATCGGCTGCGCTGTGGGTCTGGGCAACATTTGGAGGTTCCCTTATCTCTGCTACAGGAGTGGAGGAGGTGAGAAATCATTTCATCCTTTAATACTTTAATCTGTACTGACTATACGATACAGAACATAGAGTATACTCAGGTCTTTAAACTCGGTCGAAAGGTTGACAAAATGTGTTGTAAATGAGCCTAACTTCATGGCTTTCTAGGAATCTGTGTACTACATGTTAGTCTATACTGTACTCCGAAATCCTGCATGTACAGTAAGAACAACATTGGTTAACAACAATGAACATAAAACAATCTAACGATTACAAACAACCTAAGATTGAACAGATGCACGGTGCCTTTCACAGAAGTTAAACATTACAGAGGATATCATTGGTGTGCTATCTTGGCCAAGTCTTCTTTGAAAATGAGATTTTAATCTCAAGGGACTTCTATAGTTCATAATGGTTACAAACAAATAATAAAAACATAAAACATTCACAACCTGTGTGTGCCAGTTGACTCGCTATCACTTCCTGCCAGGTGCCTTCCTGGTGCCGTACCTTCTTATGCTGGTGGTGTTGGGGATCCCTCTGCTCTACATGGAGCTGACTGTGGGGCAGTACATGAGGAGAGGGCCTGTCCATGCTCTGTCTAATGCCTGTCCACTGTTAAAAGGTACTATGTGGTCTGACTGAAAAATCTGAAATCAATTAAAGGTGTCCAAGCTGACACTGTTGACACTGGAAGCAAAAAATAAATGCATAAATACCGTTATTTTTGTTTGTCCCTTAGGAGTGGGCATGGCATCCGTTGCTATTTCCTTCATCATGTCCACCTACTACAATATCGTTATCACCTGGGCTCTCTATTATCTCTTTAGTTCCTTCCAGGAACCGCTACCGTGGCAGAGTTGCAACAACACCTGGAACACACACAACTGTACTGATCATGTTACCAACAGCAGCTACTCCTCCACAGCCAGCCAGGAGTTCTTCAAGTACGTCTCACTGTGTGTGAAAAAAACAAAAAAAAACAAAAACACAGCTCTGTGTCTCAGAATTACAAAGCCAGATTAGATAATAATTAGATTATGTCAGAAGTGAAAAATCTCTATCCCTAAGGCTATGCTGCTTACACAACTCCAACACATTGGCGAAGTGTGGAAAAAGTTCACTCAGTTACTCAGTCTTTTTTTAAAATATCTATATAAACATGCCACTTTCTTCTGCGTGCGGCAGTTTCAGAATCCTGACAAGTCGAACAAATTATTAATGATTAATGTAGACACTACGACGATGTGCTCCAGATCTCATTTTGCCAGATGCTGATCTTTGGTTTTAAACGTGGATAGGATGAATAAGTATTAGGGATTAGCTTTTCAGTTTTTCAGCTTTGCAACGTGAATTCATGAAGGACTGACATTTCTCATTGTTTCTCGTGACAGTGGAGTGAAAATGGGTTTATTCATTATCTTGTGCATAACCACGTGGAATGTCAGTTGCTTATAAGGTATAATATCATGTTAATGATTTATTTTGTGGAGAATAGCTCAACTATTCAGTGACTGCATCAGTAATTATTCATTTGTCAGTGTGCAGAGGGTCAGATGCCACAATGGTAAAAGGGAAAAGCAATTGGAAACCTATATATGGTTCATCAGGTTTATCATATTAAGAATTGTGTTTAGAAAGGTCAACACGATGTGAAAAACAAGCCACAGAGATGTAAGACATACAGTATGTCATTTGTATGATACAGGTTGTTGTTTCTGTATAGTGCGAACCTCATCAGTGTTCTCATGTTGCTAAATGTTTCATCTAAAAACCCATTTTGTCATTTTAGGCATTAATAATTCAACATCTAATCATATAACAAATTGCTTCTTGCAATGGAGAGAATACTGGGTAGCCTACTGAATATAAACTCGCATATAACATCAGTACTTACAGGAGACAATAATGATATTTGATTAGTAAAAGTGGTTAAAGATCAGTGGTAGTCAACCTGTATGGATTTGTATGAATCAGAAACAATAAAAGGCCCGAAACAGAACCCTGTGGGACACATGTCCAACTGATTACTGACTATTCAGTATAACAGGGGTGACATTTGATCCCTCTTTCTGGTAAAGGCTATAGTTTGGGGGCATGTTGTCAGGATTAATGTACAATGCAGGTGCACGTTAATTAACCATTTTCATTTCCTTTCTTTTTTTTCCCTTCATTTTTTGGCTTCTTTGAAGATATAAGATGCTGGAGCAGACTGGGGGAGTGGAGGAATCGGGAGTGATACGGTGGGAGCTTTTCCTCATTCTCCTGCTGGCTTGGATACTCATTTACCTTTGCATTTTTAAAGGGGTGAAATCAACAGGCAAGGTGAGTAAAAAAGAAAAGAAAGAGGGACTAACACACAAAACAATCGAAAAAAAGACAATGAATGACAACCTTGTCAATATGTTGTTTGTTTCTGTGTACAGGTGGTGTACTTCACGGCTCTGTTCCCGTATGTTATCCTGATTGCCCTGCTGATCAATAACGTACAGCTTCCTGGAGCAATAAATGGGATAACCTTCTTCATAGTGCCGGAGTGGGACAAGCTGCTCTCAGTGGAGGTAAGAAAGAAGAAAGATGAGGACATGGAACTAACTGGCACAGGAGAGCAGAGGGAAATGTGTATACTAGAGTCAGCATTGCATGGATACTGATGATTGGTACTGGTATTGATGAGCAGTGTGATCAGTGGTTTTTGATGTGTTGCAGGTTTGGGTGAATGCTGCAGCTCAGATATTTAACTCCATCGGGATTGGTTTCGGCTCCCTACTGGCCATGTCTAGCTACAACTCCTTTAACAACAACGTTCTCAAGTAAAAAAAACCTCTCTGCAGTGACATAATGATCTCTGAGCAGTAAGAAAAGAATATAAAAATGTCTTCTCACCTCACAGGGACACCCTGACTATATCCATCATCAACTCCTTGACCAGTATCCTGTCAGGGTTTGTCATTTTCTCTGCTTTTGGATATATGTCTCACCTGCAGGGCATTCCTGTCAGCAAACTGGCTGTGGATGGTAAGAACAATCTCAGCTCATATCTTCAGTTGCAGGTTGGTTAGTTGGGATTTTACTTGGGATTATTTTGATTTAATTTTGGATTAACTCTTCAAAAATGTGATGATTTTAAATCAGTGCTGTTGCAACAACTGCTGTGTGCTGAATACAAGCCTGTCATGGTGCAAGTTAAAGGCATGATGATACACCAAAGGTCGACTCACATGAATTCAACCTCTGATGTGGAAACTATTTTGATTGATTAAAGATGCATCTGACTGTTTTCCACAAAAAAAAGAGTCTGCTTTCACTGCAGTTCTGCTTTTTTATGGTTATGAATTCTTTTATGCTATGCTATGCTATGCTGACATCATGTGTGTTTGTGTACGTAGGTCCAGGACTGGTTTATGTTGTTTACCCACAAGCCTTTGCCAATATGCCAGTGTCTCAGCTTTGGTCTGTGATGTTCTTCTTCATGCTGCTTTGCCTCGGACTGGACAGTGAGGTAGTTTATTGAGAAACTGGAAATGCAACATTACAACTCTATAGTGATAATCTATATATATATATATATAAAATACAATATATATAATACTAATCCTGTACATTATGAATCATGACTTCTTTCCATTTTTGCCAGTTTGCAATGGTTGAAGTGATGGTGACCAGCCTCATGGACGAATTCAGTCATAAACTGATGAAATTCTTCAGGTGCAAGGAGCTGTTTGTCCTCACAATTTGTGGTGCAGCCTGCCTTCTCGGGATTCCTTATGTCATGCAGGTACAGACTGCAATTTACTGGATGGAGTGTATTTAAATTATAACCAAACTGTGAGATTCTCAGTCACACTTACATGCCGTGTCTCTGTCCAGGTGGGAATCTTTGTTTTCCAGCTGATGGACCATTACACTGCCATAGTGTCCATCATGTTTCTTGCGCTGTTTGAGGTTATAGCAATCTGTTGGCTTTACGGTGAGCGTAAAACACTCAGATGTATATCTTTTCTCAGTGGCTAAATAATGTGATGATGCAACTGACTCCAAAAGCAGACACATTGTTATTTTTCAAGCTCCATGTAATATGTGAATAAAATATGCATGGCTTTTTGTTTAACGTACCTTTTCAATGTGCAGGAGTGAATCGACTTTCAGACAACCTGGAAGAGATGAATGGAAAGAGAGCGAACATCTTCTTCAGAGTGTGTTGGTTAATAATTGCTCCTGTGCTGATTGCTGTGAGTCAACAGGGTTTTGGGGGTTTTTTTTTGCATCAACATGATTAAAGCAAAATTGAAATCACAACAACTAACAACTAACTAAAGTTAAGATGTTTCTTCTTGGGACAGATTATCCTCATATTCTCCATCATCCAGTTTAAACCAGCCCGCTATGAAGACTACGTCTTCCCTCCCTGGGCTCAGGGGATCGGCTGGGTCATTGCCATGGCTTCAATCATCTGGATTCCTTTGGGTGCCATTCACACATTGTGGGTGTTACCTGGCTCATTCATGCAGGTACATTACTTTTTTCTCCCCCCAAGGACATAACAGGTTATATGTAAACGTGTTGCCATGTCGTGCACATATAAAATTAAGCAGTGTCTCATTATTACTGGTACATTTCTTCCACAGAAAGTGAAGCTGTCCGTCACACCATACGCCCTGAATGAGATTTTAAAAATGCCGTATTATGAGAGGGGAGGGAACAGAGGAGACAGATATCCAGTCACAGCTGTCATCAACTCCACCATCCCTCTAGGAGACAAACCTCCTATTCAGACAAACCTCTGATGCCTCTGAGCTTTGCACAATTACAGTGTTCATCTTACCACTAGCTGAGGCAGATATTTTAGTAAGCTTAAGTTAATCATAAATGAGTGCTTGCCATTAGTTTTGATTTATTTATTTTTCATCATTTTTGTGAGCCTGGAAATTTTTGATATTTTGTTGAACATCTGTTGCTTTTTTTTTTTTTTTTTTTTACAATATGATGTTGTGGACAGTCAGTGTTTAGAATATGTTATTGTTGTATGTATCTTTAATATCTGGCCTACACTTCCTCTGTTGTTAGAGCTCCAAAAAAAAAAAAGAGCTCAACGTCACTGGCCTCATTTAGACTTAGCTTTTTTGCTAAGGGTGCCATCTTTAGGCCATATCTGTCAATGTAGTTGTGAGTGGTAATAAATCTGAGACAAGGTGCTGCATTTAGATCTAGTCCTGACATTTGAGCTTATAAAAGGACATGGTAATGTCTATTTAACACTGGTAAATCATAGATCTTAACTTTTATATTGAGCCATGTTCCTGAATAATAAACCACTGTAAAAATGATCCCAGTTTTGCGGATTAATAAAGTATATATCTATCTATATATGCTGATGGTTAACAGAGTACACAGGTCATGCAACTCTAAATTTCATATCGCGTACAGTAAGGTGTAATAAAAACCTGTCACAAAGTCCAATGCTTGAATTTTATTTCTGCATGGACAAGTTGGGTGTAACAGTCTGGTAAAATAACACAAAACATAACGTCCCTCTGAGCATTTTCTTTATTATTTATTCATTTAATGAGAGATTTCCACTTAAAGGTACACATTTCTAGGATACACATGTGCATGGAGTTAGTTTCTCCCCCCCCCCCACAAGCCAGTGTTTCCTTCTTAACTCCTCACAAATGAATGCAAAGTGCAGAACTGAAATTACACAGCTGATGAAGAGGTGGACTGTTTTATATATTTTTGTGTTTCATACCTTTTCTGACTCCTTATTTATGGGGTTAGAAAAAAATGGATAGAGCCAAACAAAGTTAACTGAATGTGTTTGTGAAAACATATGGTAAGTAAAGGTGGCAGGGTGGACAGACTGTTAGAAACAGTGAGTATGACACAGGGTTGTCTATAGTTAGCATGTATGAGACCACATCTATCTATGATCAAAAGTTAAAATATTTATAAAAAAAAAAGAAGTGGTCATTGTTACAAACAGCAATTACTCTTTCCATTTAATTTCAAAAAAAGATATGTAATATGACCTACAAAACAAAAACAAAACATGTGCAATCAATGGCATACTCTTCCCTCTGAAGTGACGGTTGTGCAGATGACCACATAGCACAGCAGCAACTCCCTCCTTTGTTATTTGTTCCTACTGTAGTTTAGAGTCAGCTCAGTTCAGGACTGGGCTCAACATTTCACAAAAAACAGGTTGCTGCATTCAGTAGTATTTTCATATTGGTTTACAAAGTCCACGCCCCTTCATTTCCTCGCACAACCTCCTTTAGGGCTCCTTGTCACATCCCTCCAGATCCAACACAGCTGTAGTTGATTTGTTTTATCCCCCACCCCCTCCCCAACCCTTTGCCCAGTAGAGGTCGCTAAGGAGTCACCGTGGCTGCCTTCTGTCTGCTCCTCCTGCAGCTTCCATGATTCACTGCTAGGACACCTGCTCTACTGGCCTCATCTGCACATCTCCGATCTGATGGCAGAAATGAGTGAGGTCAATACAGAAAGCAAGCGGCATTCAATACAATACAATACAACTGATGGTTTAAAAGCAAGAGAGAGAAAGAAACAAATAGAGAGATACCTGGACATGAGGAGGGGCACTGAGGACAAATGTGACTGCACTGGCTATGTCTTCTGCTTTCAAACACTGAATAATGGGGAAAAACAAACATTATTATTAGTATTATTAATGCAGTAATACAGTACTTAATTTGTAAATACATGTATTGATGCGTACTCTTACTTTCATACTCTCGTACACTGAAGCTGCTTTCTCTGGATCACTGTTGTGGTGCCGGAATGCAAACTCTGTCTCCACTATTCCAGGTGATATACACTGCAGGGGAAGGAAATGCATTAGATTTTAGCCTAGATACTCTAAATAGAGTCAGTTATTCTATTTAGTCTTTACTCATGTCCTCCACAGTTTTGGTGGATGACATGGAGGGGCACTGGCTGGCGTGACATTTCATAAGCGCTATTTTTGAAAAAAGTTTAATAAAATAAAACCACACAAACCAAAACAAACCTCTCTGGAGGTTTTTCAATGTATACTAATGTCAGCACTATGACCAAAGCTTGTTAATTGTTTTACTGCATATTCAAAACAGAGCGGCACAGATGGATGACTCGAGCCTCTGCTCTCTACTTTTTTACTGCATATTTACATTGTATCACACATTCGTTATGCAATAAAACATGCCTCAAATTGATATTGCACATGTCAGATTATACTAGACCCATCTTTCTCAGTGTGACATGAAATAAAAGGTGCCATCTCACTTACTGTGGCTCTGATGTGAGTGTTTGCTTCTCGTAGTTCTTGCCGTATCCCCTCAGTCAGAGCAGTCACAGCGTATTTAGTGGCACAGTAGAAATGCTCGTCAGCGCTCGGCACCACTCGGTGCCCACCCATACTACATAACAGGCAGAAGAAGAGATAAACACGTATGAGATACTTATATACATTGATTCAAGCCTAAATTAGCCCCATACATTTACCGATTTACGTGCTTACTTATACAGCAAGTTTACAAATGTATCATATACAGTGTCTCAATAAACTTAACAAGCCCACAGTTCCAGAAAACAAAGACAGTTTTATCAACAAAAGGATAATAATAAACCCAATAAAATACATCAAAATTAAACATTAAACTCAATATCAGTTCTTTGCATTGTTCCAACACTAACAGATGCCAGAGGAGTTATTTTCAGATAAATCTATACTTTTGTTCTGAGGGTTGTGGGCTTGTTTGCATAGCTTACCTGTTAATATTGATGATGTGACCATCATCTACATTCCTCTCCTTCATTGATTTGTACGCCTCACGAGTGCAGATAGACAAGGCTAAGACATTCACCTACGGGGGAGGTGAGGACAGCAACTTTAATGTATCCATTAGTCAATGTCTGTATCTACCAATCTATCTTATCTATCGATGCACTATATGCAAAGTATAAGAAAAGTAGGCAAATTCATGCTGTGTGAGAAAAATGACATCATTTGCAGAGCTGCATTGTGTTTTATTGCTAAGTCACACACACAGCGTGCCATGTGAAGAAAGTTCATTTGAGCTGAGTGATGTTCAAGGGTCACTGTGTTAGACCTTCTGAACCTGCTGTTCCTGTCCAGCTTGTGGCCTCTAAGCTGCTCCTGCACGGACATCGATAGACCGCAGGTTAAAGCCAACATGGTGGCAAGATAGGGGGAGGTGACTAAACAAGGTCAGCATGCAGATTAAACACAGGCTAAAAATACACTGCTGTGCACATTCATGTGGGCTGCCATGACAACAGATGGACGAGCGTTACAAATGCTGTAGTCTGGAGACGGAGGCTTTAGAGCAGGGGGTCTTCAGTGGTCAAGAGCTCAATGAATCAGAATGAAAAGTCCCAACAAGAGACATAGTGCTGGCTTTCTTTAGTGGGCCTCTGCTGTGCCAGGGCTTCTCCTCAGAGCCAATGGAGTAGCCTCTGTGAGGGGAGGCAATCAGTGTGTGTGTGGACCCATGTATGCACATATTTATACTTTCAGTCTTTGCTAGCTTTCATTCACACTGGGCAACCATTTCTAATTTTTTCCCTTTGCTTTTTGAGTAGAGCATCCATAACAATAAATACAAAGTAAACATATGGGGATGCTTCTGAATGGTTAGTATCGCTGTATATAAATTCTCTCCAGTTTAAGCTTGAGCATTTATGTGTGCGTGTGAGATCCACCCACGTCGATCATGTTTCTCCAGCCCTCTGTCTTCCCGCTGAGCAAGGGCTCATTGTGGGCCAACCCAGCATTGTTGATGCATACGTCCACGCCCTTGTGCAGCGTCTTGATGGCTGAAAACATGGACAGGATCTCTTCCTCATTGGACAGGTCACACTTGTAAGGGATCAGTGTGCCGCTGTAGCCTGCACTCTGACATTCTGCTGCCAGCTTCTGAAAAATACATATGAAACCCAATTTGACTACATAGATACATCATTTTTTGGAGGCTATTAAACACAAATCTTTAAACACTGTTGGCCATTAAGTAATAATAGAGAGTGACACACTGTTAGGTAAGCGCTAGAAATGATTAACCTGCTGCACTATAATTAAGTTACAGTCCCATGATAAACACCCTACCCACTCAGACACTGAGAACGCAGTGAGAACATGCAGCCATAAAATCAACACTGCATCGGTACATCATAACCTGGTCATCATCAGTGTAGCCAAATCTACCAGTCTGAGTGCATTTTTTTTTTTTTTTTTAAACTTTCTACCGAAATCTAAGTAATGGCCCTGCATGTGAGGAAGTGCTGATTTGTGGATACAGCTGGGCTGAGCAACCAGGTCAGCCGTCCGTCCACCACTGCAGGGTTTGATACAAACTGACACAGATCCCCCTGCCAGGCACAGCTGCACCAGTCACCTGATGTCTCGCTCCTGGTGCCAGTCAGACAGGACAGGGCGTGGGTGATAGGGCTGAGGCTGGTGGCACACAAGAGATGATGCACATCAGCGCAACACTCTGAGTGAGCGCCTGCGAGGCCAAAAGGATTACATGTTTAGGAAGTCGGTGTAAAAATCTTACCCCTCTAAACTTTAGTATTAAATACATGGATTTGTTTGACGTAGCTGCTCAGCACTCATCTTCAAGTTCTAAATATGTTTTTATGAATGGATGATAAAATGGATTTAAATAAGACTAGTTATATAAAACTGGATATTGTTACATAAAAGTGGATATTGTTGCAATAGTCTTTTCACACAATTAAATGATCTGTGTTCAGGGCTGCCTTTATGTTTGCATGCAACAATGTGGTATTAATGCGATACAACTGACTCGAGCTGATGGGCAACTTAGTAGTGTACTGTAGATTTAGCAGTTCATTTTCCTCTTAAACACATATATGCAAGTATTTTTTTTAAATCACAATTTCCTATTTCAGTTGAGTTAATTGAGCTTTTCATGTAGCCCTTATCATCTACACCACTGTATCACTGGTTGGGAGTCATTGATATAAACATATCTACAATAAATATTCATTTAGGTCTAAATCCCTCATGAGGAAATAGCAATAGCTTATTTCCAGATTTACAACTTTACCACAATTGATTGATATATTCCCTTTCCTCCTGTCTGTGGATGAGGGTTTAGTAAAAAAAAAGCATTATGCAGCATCAGTGGAGTTTGTAAAATAAGTAAAACTTTTCAGAGGAGCTCACTTTCTTTTAAACGAAACTAATCCCAGAGAGAAGTCATGATCTGACGCCTTACACGTAGCTGGTAGTTGATGACAGCTCACAGCCAGAATGTACATGAAGACAGCAGCAGTAGAAAGTTGTAATCATCATATGTAGCGGAGTGGATCAATGTGACTATGTTGTGGGATTCTCTGTTAAATGTTTGACACCTGCACACACTGTAAGCACTACTTGCTGATAATCCACCTAAACTAAGTCTACTTGTGAAGCCTACTTTTTATAATCAGGATGAAATTGGATTGAGGGATCATTTTGGGGTTTTTTTCTACTAAAAAGCATAATAGAGTGAACGCACCTCATCTCACACTCAGAGCGCGCAGATTTCTCTGCTCTTCCTCTAAGCTGTTTAACTCGGATTATCCAGAGAGAAGGCATTACCCGAACAAAGCTGTCAAAATGCTCAAACGCTGAAAACACTTGTGTCTTCTGTAAAGACTAAAACCAACCCTTTTGCCCCTGTTATAGAAACTACTCCCTTTTGTCCATTTACCTTAGATATATAGCTGCGATCCCTGGTTTGTTCATCTTAAGTATCTGAACTGCTTTTAGAGCCGAGCTCTTTCTTTCTGCTGGAATAGGCTGGTTTTTATTCTGAGTGGAGGTTAATGTAAAGGGGAAGACAGGCCAGTCTTTTGTGTTACTGCGGTTGAAGAGGGAGCTCAGCGGCAGGCTGTGATCTAGATCCAACTACAGGAAGTCTCAGGCTGTGAATCTGTGAGTTCTGGCACCAGCTGTACTGCCGAGGCCGGTAGCGGCCCTCATACTTGCCACGCCTACAGCAATGCCACTATAGCACCCCGTCCTACAGATAAGCAGCCAGGCCTGAAAAACGCAGCAGCAACATACTGTGGCATTCATTCATAAAACTGGATGTCTTTAGGTTGAAGCGTGTTATGCAACAGACTTTTTAAAACAAGGATGAAAATGGGAGTGAGACAACCATAAAATAATAAAAGATAAAAGCGAAGATAAGGATGTTTGAGGGCAAGGCGTACTGGAGGGATCCAAGACAAGCCCGAACCAAACGTAAACAATTCTTTTTTTCTCTTAATGCAGTGTTCCTGATCTGAGCTCATTTCACCTTGTCTGCTTTTATTGGACAATATTTACACAATTCAAGACTACACACATATACTAAACCTGTTTCTATATCAACTGTATTATCAGTGACTTTCGTATCATGTTACTATTCTGCAGTTATGAAAGATTACACACATTTGTAAACACAGCTCGATAATGCAAACAAAAAATAATCAGTTTGCAATTACCAAGACAGTCTTGAACCAATAATGAAAGATAAAAATCCTTACAATTCATAAAACATACAGTGTTAAAACAGGCCATTACATGTTACAGTAATGGGTGTGCATATCCCCACACAGCACTTACAGTGTAGACACATGTGGGCATGTTCACATAGTCACATTAATGGCCTGCAGGGAACTATTATATAAGGTCTACAATGCAAGGGACATCATTGGCCTACACCATGTTCATCAATCATTCACCCACTCACATGGAACTGGTGTAAATGGGAAAAAAATAAAACATGCTAGTGAAGAGAGATAAAAATAAAGACGGCAGAGTGCTAAAGGCAGACAAGCTTTATTGGTGAGCCAGATCAATATCACAAAGCTGCAGCCGTGATAGCTGAGAAATTAGATTTGTCTTAGGTTGATGCGGGAGGTCCCCGAGACAAAAGAGAGATAGTATTATAGGAAACTGTGCCTCTTATATTCTGAAAAGACTGTAAGATGGTAAAAAAATAAAAATAAAAATAAAAAGACATAAAGCAGCGATAATACAGCCTCCCCACTTCATCCTTTCTGTCCCATCTCTTAAGTACCTGTGACACACAAAACTATTTTGCCTGTCATAATGCATTTTCATCCTCATTACTGTGACTGTTGTCCAGTGATCACAAAAAAAAAAGTGTGCAGGAGGAGGGAGGAAGAGAGGGAGGGCTGGCAGCCAGAAAGTGAAACAGAAGGAGAGAGAGAGAGAGAGAAAACAAGACCTGACGCATACTGCATTAAACCTGATCAAAATGCGTTCAGTATTCACTATGCTTTACACTTTAAGAGGTAGAAGAGCAACTGATTCCATTACTATTTACAGAATGCATTCTCCATTTATTGATGTTGTCTCAGGACATTTTTTTTTTCTTGAAGACAAACTAACACGTCTAATCGGGACACTTTATCCTTCTAAACCCGATCACTTATTATCCAACTGAACTACAATCGTGTCACATAAAAATAGACAGTTTCAAGTTTAGCCTGAGCACAACTGTACCGAGTGTGGGGTCAAAGGTAACCGTAGGCTATATAATAGGATTGCAGGAGGAGTAGAAGGGATGGTTGTGCGATTTCTTTTTCACAAACACCGACCTGCCACTAAAAAGGTCTAAAGGTTGGATAGGGTGGTTTTATAGCACCTTCCTCAGGACAGTCTAATCAAGATGGGGAGATAAGAAAAATAATTACACTTTGTTAGAAACTACACTTATTGACAGACTTGGGCTTTCCCACAGAGCTCCAAGCAAGGAATAACTTGTAACAGGAGGCCAATCAGCATTTTGTAGTATTATAAGTATTAGCCCTAAGCATAAAACAACTCTAAATCCAAACATGAGCAACATTCTGGGTTATGACTACACCTAAAAAACATTGCCTGTGATGATAAGTATATGACAACTAATATACGAGCATCTGGTACAAGGTAACCAGCCGGGCATTGTGTCACAAACTGGTGCAACCAGTGTGGTAGGGTTTTATTTTTCACAAATACAGAGATCAAAATCAGGAAGACGCACAAGCAGATCGCTAATATAAATAAGAAAGAAAACAGTGCAAGGAAAACATTTGTGCCAGGAATACTTCAATGCTGGATCAACTACAGAGAGCAGCCTTTATTCATATATCCACATGGGCATCATGTGATTAAAAAAAATGGCTGTCTAGTTCTCTTGTTTGTAGTTGAAACATGCTGGAGGTGGGGGGGTGAAGCATCCTTCTAGGAAACCAGCATGCATCATGTGCCTCTTCAGTCTCATGTGATGGCTGCAGAAAGACACCTGACGCCCTGATGCCAGCTATGAGCCACATTATTATGCATGCACCTTGAGCCCAGCGCAGACAACAAAAACAGACAGGGGAGTCTCAAGGAGACAGTGCTGAGCTGACATGTCCAAAAAATGAAAACCTTTCATACTGAGCCAGCCTGGGCTGCCTCTATTCAACACATGAGCTTAGAGTAGCTCTAAAATGTTTCCAATAACAAACAAACACCCAGCAACAAATCCAATTTGGTTGTTGTTGAAGCGAAAACAATCCAATTTGCATTCTTTTTCGTCAGCACTCCCCCGTCTGTTTTTTTTTTTTTTTAGAAATAATGAACTTGGTCAACTCAAGTTTTGTGTTTCAGATTCACATAATCAAAGTGCTTTCTTTCCTACTTTGCTCTCTGCTACAAACATACATTCAATTATGGGTGCTGTCCTGTTGCTTTCACATACTCCTCCCGCCGTACATCAGGCCTCCTCAAATTAATACACACGCAATCACACAGATTATACATGCAGAAAACAGGTTTCCAGCAAATTTTCAACAAGACAGGACAGGACAGGACAGGACACGCCCCACCTATAAGAGCAGGAGGCCTGAGGAGGGAACGTCACTGCTAATAAACCTTACACCTTGAAAGATGATAAGCGGAGAGAGGACAGCACAGCGGTGGTCCCGGTGGAAAGGTTCATGGGGTTCACTGAGCTGTCTAGACCAATCAGACTATAAACTGCATCAGACCCCAGGTGATTTCTAGCATATTAAGTCATTAAAAAAAACACTCCTGACACAAGAGCTTTAAAATAATGAAACTGATTTCAGTGGTTTTAATATGCAGTGATACTAGCTAACAATCTAAAATATCTGAGAAAGTCTATTTGCTAATGACGTACAGTTGAACTCTATAAATATTGTATTTGCTATTATAATATATACATCTATGTGCCTTTGAGGAGGTGTCAGTTAATAAATTCCTCCCTCTTGAACTGGCTATTTTATGTACAGAGCTCTTTTAACCGCTCCAATCTGTTGTACAGACTGCACATTATAAAATAAGTGAAGATGAGTTCCAAAACTAATCTGAAGCTGTTGACATATTTAGTGTTTAGATGAAATAGACTTAGATTTCTCGTCAGCATCACCTACCCTTAGTTATTTCATAAATCTTGGCCTGTGTGTGTGTGTGTGTGTGTGTGTGTGTGGATTCATACATATACATTAAGGAAATTGTGTTATAGTTTGTGTTTGTGGGAATGTTGCTTCACTCGGGGGCAGAATCCATGGAAACAGGACAGATTATTAGTTAGGTATGTCTTTGTCAGCTCACGGCTCAAGTGGAAAGCGTGCAGTCAGTGGAAAAGCGTTCTGCATGGCTAAGACAAAAGCTCGTGAGACGAAGGAGTAGTGGGTTCAGCAGTAAACTGACAGGAAGTAATATACAGTAACTACTGTGCAGGTGAAGTCAGCGGTGCTGTGATTTCTCTCACAGCAGATAACAAGTGACAGAGCAAAAAGCTCACTGTTAAAACACAGATATCTGACTACTAATGTACACTAAATACTGTATTATATTGTACATAGATGTACATCTTTTTTATACCATATTTTAGCAACATGCACATACCACTAAAATTAGAAATCAGAAACAACAAGACGGAGAAATATATAAAGAAGAAGCAGGACACAGACTAAAAAGAGAGATGAAAACACAAAGCGAGGCAGACGGCGTGAGACAAAGAGAGTAAAGCTCTCTGACCTGACCCACTTCAAATCCTTTCTGGAGTGAAATCAATGCACTGTGAAGTAACAGGACACAACCCACACTCAGCTGTGGAGACGGTTGCAGATTTGCAGACGCTGAGAGACTTTTACTGCGTCACCCCAGCTTGTGAAGTATGGCCGAGCACCTTTTACCTCCTACACAATGGGCACCAAATCGAAGATGCTCAGCCGAGGTCTGACATTAACCGTCTGACTCACCTGCCAATGGCTTTGAGGTTTAATTAAAAATGTACTCGCTCAGGACGGATCGAGTTGGCAATTCATCTAATGTTACGTCTCAATAAAGCTTAGACTGGTTAAACAGGCAGCAGTAGTTTGCAAAAAGAGTAGATGCTGCCAATCAGGAGCCTGTTTGATATAAGCCCAATGGATTCAAATTAGGGCTGAGAAATATATCAATATTATAAATAAAGCACCAACAGTCATCCCTACAATATTGTCACCTCAATATCAATATCAGGTATTTGATTTTGTCCATATCGCCCAGCCCTAGTTCATTTTATGCAGAATATATTGCTAACCCAGGCTATCTGTATGCCAACCATAAATCTGTTTAGCATTAAAAACCCACAAATGATGTTTTCTAAATGCATCTGATCAAAAAGCAGCCAAAAGCTTTAAATTTTGACTGATGCCTCTGTTGTGGTTAGCCTCAAAGCACCCAAGAAATGTCAGTTTCACTCTATCAGCTTTAAATGAACTTGAAATCGAAAATAGATTTATTTATTGTCTAGAAGGCAATGATCTTTCTACATTTAGAAGAAAGTGAGTTAAAATAAAATGTGACTGCAGAGAGAATAGAGAAGTAATTTAACCGTTTAAAAACACTGATTCATTCAATGAAGAAACAGGATATATACACTGATTTTATTGACCACAGGGACACCAGCTGAAATTTAACCCTTTCTCCTGGATCCTGATCAAAGGCCACATTTGTCTATTTATAAAAAGATTGTTACAGAGAAAAATCAGCTTTCCGTGCTTCTTGCTGGGCTGCATATAGTACGACACAAACTGTACTTTCCAGGACTCACTAGAGGCACAGACAACCATTGAATTTGATTGATTATGTGACAGACTCCACCCCATCCCAACCTCTGCCTCTCTTCCCCGAAGAGCAATAAAAGCACTGACAGCAATCTCCTAATATAAAAATACAAGTGATGCTTATCTTCGTATTTATTTAAGGTGTGGGCGTTGTCTTAATGACACCAATATTAGCAACCAGATTATGGGTCATTCAGACAGCTAATAACATTTCTACGTTTTATTGCAACTCATCGAGGATAAATCAAGTTAAGCAAATACAAAAACAAAATTGTGGTGATCAGCAACTTGAGTTCATACTCCCATAACTGTATTTACTACTGCATCACATTGTGCTAGGTAAGCAGCCGATATCATAAACCCACACATATGGGCGATGTGGGCAAGAGTGCCTCAAAGTCTGATATGAGCTCAGATTTAAAGTCCTTCTAATATGGAGGCAATCTGTAGTGATGCTGCGGTACTCTGTCCTCTGCACAGGGGCTGTCTTTAAACCTTTTTTTAATCTCACAGAACACACTGTGTAAACCGTGAAGAGATTTTTCTTCCAGTTTCACTAGAGTTAATGAGAATCTGTGTTGCTGCTACTTGGATGCGGCCTTGTCGTCTCCATTCCTACACAGACCCCATGGTGACTGCACGTCTCCCGACAGCTCGCTGCTCCCCCACTGCCTCCTCCATAGTCTCACAGACAACGTAACAATACTGCTGCCACAACTCTCCGCGCTGCTCTCAAAGAACAGAATCAGACAACATTTGAATACATTTCTCTTTTTTCATCAGGGTTATATCCTGTCTACTTTGAGTGAGAATTTTGTTGCTGGGACATAACAACCTCAAACTCTTTATTTCCCAGAGTAAAGAAATAAACACCAAAAGGGAAGTCAAGAACAATTGCTTAGTGATGGACACTTGCATCCCCCACTTGAAGCATGCCAGGTTTGGCACAACTACAGCAAGAACCCAGTTGACATAGCAGAGAGAGAGAGTACAATACTGGCTTTGTCCTCAACTCTCTAGGGTCTTGTACAAATGATGAGAACTGTCACAGAATGGGAGAAATGTAAACCTGTCGCTCTATAAAACTGACATCTACCTCTAGTTTGTCCATACATTTAGTTAGTTGAATTTAAGCTTTGGTTTCATGTATACTAATATGTAATTAAAAAAAAAAAAAAGCTATAAGCTATAGCTGCTCTGGCTGTAATTTTACATGTCGTGACCTTGTTTCAGTCTTGCACAAGTCACAGACAGGGGCTGAAACAAGCTGCTGAAGTTAACTATTGACAGGAGGGGCCATGTGACCACAGTATGAATGGAAGGAGGCTATCTATTGCACAACATCACATTCACCGTATGCATGTATGGGCATGGGGTGGGTGTGTGTGTGTGTGTGTATAGTCAAGGTTGGGAATGTCATGTATACAATAATATACTTTTTAATCACTAGAATGAAAAAAAACAACACACCCCCGCTTAATTATTGGCTGATGAGATAAGCAAGGAGCAGTGCCTTATGGCTTATGGTTACTTAGTTGCTGGGGGTGTGCATGAATTTTGTAGTTCCATGTTTTGTATCATGTTTGTTCTAAACTGCTTAGAGATTTAAAACTGCCATACAAAGTCAATGTGGAGAAAAAAAAATGAAATCAAAAAGTATATCAGTGGACTGAGATTGACATTGATGCAAATATAGTTCTTATAAACCAAAAGCTATTAATTGAAGCTGTGATGACGGACTGTTTACTACTGTTACACTGGCAGCAGATGAATTAAGGGGGTGACAGGGTGATCCACTAGTCACTGACCCCACATAATGGTCAGTTGTTAGCAGTATCTCACTTGCGGAAGTGTTATTCAGCCTGAATTCACCCTGCCAGCTCTGTGGATGCTGATCTGCTGCCTCCTGACATCTGACCTCACAGGAGAAGGTCGTTTTTCAGCTGTAATCAAAATTTAGAGTGATGCTGGTTTAAGAGTATCACGTTTGCCTCGTTTGGTGGGTGACACTGACTGTCAAATACTTTTGTGAGTGTAGAGGTGCAAAATAATATCCCTGTAATATTCATATAGGGTTTAACGTTACACCTCTTATGATGCCGCTCTTCCTTCAGTCTGATTGAACTGTGTTTACTTTGGGGTTTAATATTTGTATATCCGTGTATATAAATGAAAAATAATTACTCTTTCATTAGTGCCTGGTTAATTTCAACAAACCTTTCAACAGCCGCGTTACCCAAACATCACAAATGTGCATAAACGTTACAGTAGACGTTGAAGTTGTGAAGCTAATGTGTTAGCTAGCGGTTAACGTTAGTTAGCTAGTTTGTTGTCGCTTTAATAGAGCTAGCTTCTCCTGTGTGACTCAAGGCTGACTTATTTTACAGCTGTTAATGATGTTGAATTAAACTGCCCACCTCTATTTTGTCGACATTCCTGGCACAGCCGACAACCCTCATGCCTTGCTGGACCAGTGCCCGGGCTACAGCGGCTCCAATCCCCACCGAGGCTCCGGTTACCAGGGCCACTCTGCCTTTCCACCGCTCCATCTCCTCCGCACTGTCTGCGCCGGGTACAGTAACGTAGCACCGAACAACAACAGCTCCCGCGCTGTACTTCGGCTTTCTCTGCTTATCTCAAACTGTCACAGTGGCAGCTTTTACAATATACGATATGTTATATCTGTGGGGATGAAGTCGCTTACAGCCTCTTGTATCTGTCTATGCAGCATCCAGGATAGCGGTGCTATTAATGCGTATAAGCCCGGATCCATGCGCTCCTCTGGATGAAATATGAAGAGCCCTGGATTGTGAAAAATGTTTGGTTCACATCACCTCCCACTTTCTTCTGGAGTGATCTCCATGTGTGAGTATCTATCGCCGCCTACCGAAGAAACACTCGCATAACACACACATGGTCCTCCAATTTAAACAGGTATATAATAAATTAGACTTTATCAGAGACTTTATCGAGGCTATATTTACTGGGTGGTTAATTAGAGCTGAGCTAGGAACATTAACAGATCCAGTGAACTTTGCTCCAGGAAATGTGATGAGGGAATGTTAGATTTTCTTTTCCATCATTCTCTTTTACAATTACTAATAAATGTGCTGCTTTCAGATATACTCCTGGTACTGGCCGAGATGGAAATGGAAAATTAAAGACTCCATTCTTCACATATTTTAGTATTTGGAAAATAAAACTACAAACTACAGTAGATAAGTGAACAATGTTCAAACCTCAGGACTAGAATCACTACTTGTCTTTTAAATCATACTATTTGTTTAGAGTTAAATTGGACCAGTGGCTCAAAGGAGACACTTTAAAACATAAATTAACTCTAAATATAAAAGGAAAGACAACAAATATGTAATGCATATTAATAAATATTTTTTTATTTAGTAAATTTGCACATTGCGCTCTTATCACACCCAAATTCCTTATAATGGATGTTTATTCTCTGTAAAATCTTTATTTTTTTTAGAATTTCTGTACACATTTAATGGTACAACCTTTACCACAACACTGAAGTGTCACCAAAGGGAAAAAAAATACAGTAGAAACAAAAACATTTGAAAAAGAAACCATGAAATAAGACTCCTAAAATTGATTACAGATTCCACTGTACTCTCACTCGACAACCCCACAGAAGACCAACAACAAATAGCTAGGCTTGGTCAAAGAGAACAATTACAGGTGAGAATGTGACTGAGAAATGAGAAGGAAAAGTGTGTCGGTGCGCAAGTGCAAAAGAGAGATATCATCAACAGAAAGTAAGGATCACATTGACTTTAAAAAGAAAAAGAAAAAAAAGACTAAACAAGACAACAAATGAACTGTATCTTTTCTAAAGATGTTGCAGCAGTGGTCATGAGTGTTTTCCCAGGGAAAGATGTCATTAGTGCAGTTAGTTGACACTGGTGGTGGCAAACCACTTGCCACAGACTGGCTTACGCTCAGTGGCACGGCAGTAGTTGGTGAATTTCTCTTTCAGGAGCTGTCGGTACTGGTGACGCTTGCTGTAGAAGGACCGGTTTCTTTCTAAAAATGCTTGGATTTCATCTTGTGTCAGAAAGTTTTCTTCATCTGAAGTCGCTTCAGAATCATCCTGTATTAAGAACACATTCAGAGTACAGTCAATCAGCACGTTAATTATGCCCAAAATATTAATAAAAGAGGTTAAAAGAAATGTATATTTTTAATTTCTCATTCATTTCTCACTTACCAGAAGTTCCATAAGACTTCTATTTGTCTTTGGAGGCCTCGCATTAAGGCTCAGCTTCTTCTGATGTGCTGTCCACGGTAACCGCAGTGCAATGCTGGCAAATGTATCGCCACACAAGGAGGAAAAGATTTCTTTGGTTCGGCAAGTGTGCGATGATGGTAGATTGTGACCTGCTGTTTTGTTCCCATCTAACATACAACCTTCACCTGGTTGTCCCTGTAGAAATTTGCATACTTTGATTGGTATACAGTGTTAAATATTGTGCACTCGGCATGCAAATTCTGTAGTTTGTCGTCTCACCTGTTCATTGCATAAACCTTTGCCCTTCTTTTTCTTCTTTTTACTCTTGCACTGAGTCTTTTCCTCGGCGTGTGGCCAGCAGTCTACACAACTGTCTATTCCATCCTCCTCCTTGTCTTCAGCACAGTGATGGCCATTTGCATCCTCTCCTTTAGAGGGTAAACAAAAATACATTGAGAGAAAAGACCTTACACTGTATGTTTAAAAGACTCTGAAAGGGTTTCATGGCTCAGAGTCCTCAGCATCTTAGAGCTGCTCAAACCTGACCTGGTTCATCATGGTTGCAAATTCCCTCAGAGCAGGCAATGTCAGAGCCTTCCCGCGATCCCATCTCACTGCCCTCCATACTTGAAGAGTAACCGCAGTCACTACCATTGCCGAGGGGGGATAAATCTAGAGAAACATTTTCTTTTGTTTTTTTACAGCGCATCTCATCGTTTGTCTTTACATTCAAGCACTAGACTAGTAATCTTGCTCATGCTGTGACCTCCATGCATATACTGGTTTAATGTCATATGGTGATGTCTGAGTGAATCTTTACCTTGTTTGGCATTGTCTGGGCAGTTACAGGATGGGCTTCCATTGGTTGTGACACTCTCCTCACAGCCGGCCTCTTCCTCCTCCTCATCATGGCTACTGCAGGCCTTGCAACTGCCCTCCACAGAATCGAGAGAACCCTGCAACACACCAAATGGTCCTTAATATAATAACAGCATTTAATACAGGCAAACGGATTATCACAGATGTCTTAAATAATGTGTGACAGCAGCTTTAGGCTCTTACTTCATCCAGATTTTTCTCCTTGTCCTCTGCCTCCTGTTCAGATATGTCAAAGCCGCACTTGTTTTTGCGTCTGTTTTTTCGCTTTTGTCTCTTTTTCTCCTGTTTCAGCTCTTTGGCCCTCTCCTCCTCAGACAGCTTCTCAACAAACTGCTCTAGCCGACTGATCCCTTGCATTTTCTCCACTGCCATCTGGGGATACGGTAGTAAGAGACATGATCACAGTGCCATAATGCCCCTATCCTTTGATAAATCAGCTCTAAGTGATACCATTGATTCACTGGCTTTAGAAGGCATGTACCTCAAAACTTTTGCGTAGTGCATCGATTCCCAAATGGAACAATATCTGCCAGGTCTGCTCCTCTGCTCGTAGTTTCTGCCAGATCTTATGCAGCCGTTCATAGAGGTGAATGCCCAGGCAGGTCAAGACTTCTTCTTGTGCAATGTCAATGGTCTTGGCATGTCTTTCTCTGCGTCTTAAAAAAACCAAAACAAAACCAAATAAAACATCAACTAGATGTATAAGTATGTTGGAAAAAATCATGGCAAGAATGAAAATAACTCAAAGTGAGTTCATCAATGCAAAATGTTTTTACTTACTCATAAGCTCCTGCAAACTCAGGCTCTGCCCGGCCAAGGAGGTGAGCGATGAAGTCAGTCTCACAGCACACATGGATGTGGCGTTCGTGGGGACAACAGCATAGTCCCTCATACAAGGCAGCACAGTAGCCCTTCTCTTTACTGCAGTCCAGTTCCCCCACCAGGATGTTGTATGCCCTCAGCACTTTGTTCTTACAGTCAGTGCAAAACCTGTGGACGAGAAAGTAATCTACCATTAATGCAGTTCTTTTTAAACATGTAACACACAATTTAAAAGATCAAAATAAATAAATAAATAAAAATCTGGAAATCAAGGCTTTGACAGTCACACATTACCTGTGTTTGCGCAAGTATGTCTCCAGTGTCTCTAGGAGACAGGCACTATCAATGAGGACCACCTCATCCCTGCACTCCTGTGACATCAGCTCCCACACATCCATCCAGCTTCCACTGTAAGCAAAAAGTACAGTCACATTACAAAGCACAGTTATCATGTCTTAAACCTGCAATGACTGATTTTTAGGACACTCAGGGGCAACGGAAACAAGCTGTAAACACAACACTTACATAAATCAATCATCTTATAAGCTGATATGTTGAACTCGTTAGCAAACAGTTGCCTATTTATACATCCAGCAGATCCAAAGCAGCATTATTGTTCATTTGGAGTCATGTTTCTGGCCACCTGGTGAATGTAAGTCCTCTGGTTTTCATCTCAACTAATTCAGGAGGAAATTATCTGGTTCTTCAACTGCTGAATTGTTCACTACACATAAACAACGCCAAAATGCCTGACAAAAGGCACGGTCCATTCCCAATGTCCACACTGGCTTAAAAGCATGCAACATAAAGTACTCCAGGTGCTCCAAGCACTGGTTAAGGATCTCTAACAGATGGAAATGTCAGAATATTAACTCAGAAATTATCAGTTTTACAAGTCTGTCTTGTTTCCCCAAATCTGAATATAAATCAAATCGACTACTGAGAAATCACCACAGACAAAAAACCAAACCAAACCAAACCAAACCAAAAAAAACATTTGTGTAACTCGGCTCTTGATCTGTTTTAATAGACGCTGCTTTCTGATTTCAAAATAACATTAGCAAAAACACTCATTCCCAACAATGCAATGAGCACATATGACATATATTAGTATGACATGTTGCTATATATACTGCCTATTGTATACATTTTTTCCATCACTACTAGGCACAAGTAATAAAGTTTGTATTTCTTAGATCGATAAAACATTATCTGATTAATAGCAAAAACATCAAACACGGTTGAGAGCTTCACACGTTAACCACACTGAGGAAATTCCCCAGAAGCTTCTGTTCAATTTCAGATTGTTAGTAAAAAGGCTGAGCAACTTTCCAAGGTGAAGCATATTTTTGTATGTATCCAACCAACTGTCCAATGAAAAACAACCACCAAATGGTACACAGTGATGACTGACCTAAACCAGAGACCTTCTGGAGGCTGGTGAAAGGGCTAAGCTGTCCTCTCTTAAACTGGTGTGTACCTACATAGGGGACACAAGCTTCTACCAGTGTCATTCTTAAAACACACCAATCTCTGTGCTGCCTTCACTATGGTTTGATAGAATATTCAAATATCCCAAATATTGTTTAGAGAGAGAGAAAAAGACCCTGATATGTGACAGTTTGATAAGAAAAAGACATGAAAATAGTCATTTTACTCACCCCAAAGGTTTAGGTTTGTGTGTGTCTAAGGAGTGTAACTGGCATCGTTTGTTCTTTTTGCTTTTTGGAATGGCATCAATCATGTCATTCAACTTTGACCTACAAAAAAAACCAACATATTTTATGAGTTGATATAAATGCAACAGTGCAAGATGTCCATTTACAGTGTTTTAAACTGGTACAGGATTATCCTCATACAGTATTCAAACAAACCCAGAATAGAGTAAGTATTTCCCATGTATAAATGTGGACGTGAACATGAAAGTAAAACATTTCTGTGTATTTTACCCGTGGACGTAGAAGAGGGTATAGAGCTTCTTTACGTCTGCCAAACAGGCCTTGGTGACGGAGAGCATGCCTGTGGGTTTCACTGTGAGTGGCTCCAACGCTGGGTTCCCTGATTCCACCAAGTGGGAGAAGAGGCGCTCCACACTTCGTCTGCAGCCCACGCATGGCACAAGCTGAGATAATGCAGCATACACCTCTCTGGACGTCACCATCAGGGCGATATTCAAGTCCTGTTGCTTCAACTTGGAGTGATACTAAAGGAAACATACATCTGTCACAGCTTTGCTGGCAAGCCACATAAAGAAAACGTACACCCCTTTTTACCTCAGCTTGTGAATGTAGCAGTAGGCAAAGAGCAAAAAAAAAAAATCCACACATTTAAAGGACTATTATGTGTAAAATTAAAAACTACTTACCTCAGAAAATTGTTTCCAATGAGAGCTGTTGATTTCATGTCTGTCAACATCCATGACACTATCAGAGAATTCCATCACCATCTGGCAACGAGAGAATATAAAACCGTTTTATTGAAATTATTATTTTATCAACGCTGATAAATAGAAAACTCTGCTATCAATGCATAACGTAAGCTTGTCCGTTTTAATGTTGAGGTTTATATCATGGCCATGTGGAATTCTTGACACTGATTGCCTTGCAAGTATCTATTATTTTTTGTATCATACAGTATGAACAGTATAAAAAACCTATACTTTATGGTCTGTGCTTGGTAATAACTAAACCTTTTGGTCAGTTATGGAACTGATAGCCTATACTTGAGTTAGCCCTATGATCTTCATAGACATATAAACACATAATAAAGCTTACTTACCGTGAGAGCATCGTCAATATACAGGGGAATCTGTCTGGACAGAAATGGGTAGTCCTCTTCACCTTCCCTGCAAACCGCGACCAGACGTGCCATGGTTTCTTCCAGTTACTTCCAATGGGTGCAGCTCACCTGCAGGTTACATCTGAAATCAGTACAGGCTATAACATCATCCTGTCCCTACAATAAATGCTATCAGACTATTTGACATTAAAACGCTGTACTAAATACCAGCAATTTCTTATCTAATGCTGACAGTATCTGATGTGCTGACACGCATGCAGCATATACAGACTTATCTTGACCCAGATTTAAGCAGCTAAGTTAGCAAGAACAACGTAGGAAGCGGAAGTATATGATTTTATTTAGTAAAATATGTTGGTGTGAAGTTTGTCTAAAACTCTTTCGGTTATGAAGACGGGTTTAATGACGCTAACGTCTGTCTACCGAGCAGGATAAACCAGTAACCGGCGGCGAGCCCGTTGATGTTAGCCTGCTAGCTCTTTTTATTTGCCAGTACGGCTTTTACGAATATGAGGAAGGAAAAATTCAGTCGAGTTATATGCTTTTATACTGAAGTGCGTAATGCCTCCGTAAATAATATATAGTGCAGTGTTGATATATTTGTTTCTACTCTGTCGATCCCACTTGTTAGCATCGCTGTAGCTCGCGTTAGCAAGCTTGAACACGGCTAATATAAAGTTGAACTGAGCTACTTAGCAACTGTCACTTTTATCAGATTCTCTTTCCAACATTTAAAAGACTGACCATAATCTGTCACCTTGACGACCTACTTAAATGTGCATCTGACTAAAACACAATTTCTGTCATTACTCACCCACTTCTGGCAGTTCCTTTTTTAAACTAAAATAAATAAGTGCGACGGGGAGTGAGGCTGCTACGGAGGCGAAATCGGCATTACTGATTTGACCTTTGCACTATGCACGTAGCAGCTTACGTAATGCGCCTGCCCACCAGGGGGCGCACTATGCATCTATGTACATCATTAAAGAAAAAGAAAAAGAAGCATAAACAAAATTAAACTAGATAAATTACAAATCAAACCCATTACATAATGCTCCAGTTTTCACAGCTTTAGAGTTTGTGCATTAGTTTAGTGTGTCCAGGTAGGATTTTAAGTAGGACATGAATACAGTAGGGTTGGCCTTCTGTGTTTGCAAATTATGTGCAACTGAAAAAATATTGTTCATGACTAAGATTTTTTTATACCTGAGAAAGAGAAATCATCATCAAATCATCCATACAGTGAAGGCTGTTATGAATTCAAAATGACAACTTTAAAAAAAACCAAAAAAAAACAAAGCTAGCTTGAAATAATAAATGAGAAATTACCATTTCCACTGCTTCATTTTTATTTACATGTTCATTTGTTTTCATTAGGTCAACATCTATATACAGTATATTTACACATTATGATAGTGGTATTAGATTTCAATCCCCTATTTTTGGTTGAGGTTTGGTGTAAAAGAATAAATATAAAAGATATACATGAATGAAAAAACAAACATGTCACTGATATTTGATGTTAGAACGACAAACTTCACCTCCAATAAACAGCACTGTACTAAGTGATGAAATAAGAAAGCAACAAAAGAATAAAAAAACTCAACAATTAAGACTTTGTTCAAGTGCCGCATCATTTTGGTTGGTTCACATTATATTGTAGTCCAAGTCCTCACTTATTGAGAGGTACTGTTTCATCTTGACATGTTTTTTATTGTCATAAATAAATAAAGCGTGAGAAATGATCTTACAACAGTAAAGTGTTGTAAATGATCATTTGTAACTCTAACCCCCATGAAAACTTTATCCAAAAAAACAGTTGTATAAATTCAATTTCACCAGAATTTGACTGTAATGCCACAGAGATGGAAAACATAAATTACAATGCTATTCGAGAACATGTACAACAGCAAAACACACACGGAAAATAAATCGCTACAACTCAATGTGTCCACTACGGAGTTGATTAATCCTGTCATGACATTTGCAAGCAGGAAAAACAACAACTGATTCCTGCCGACAGCTTGAACGAGGCACCTTCTGTCCATCTCGTCTCTCTTTTTATCAGATTGCTTTTTATACGAATCCCACGAGGAAGGCACCAAGTGGCAGCCCGATGTCCTTTTGAAAAACAGTAAAACCATATCAGCTGCAGCGAGGCAGAACATAAACAACAGGGACTGAGCAACACTCCACAGGCAGAAAGGTAAATTAGCAAAGCGCCGAGACACCGGCTCCACGAAGGCCTGACATATGAACAGAGCAGCGTAAAGCAAAACACTTCCTGACAAGATGCTGAAGAGTGCTTTGAGCCACTCTCTAACCTGGGATCTAGGCTGCATCACATAGAGGCCAATCTGAACTCCTGCCATGTAGATGGCCACATAGCCCACCACAGAGAAGATGCCCTCCTTGTTTGCATGCAGAATGCTCTTCTCTCTATCACCGTCCTGGATGAGGAAAGCTTTGAGCCATGTTGTCTCCAGAGTGAACTGATAAAGCCCCCCAATCAGAAGGGCGAAAACCCATGACTGACTGACTGGTAGAATAACCAAAATTATTGAAGCCACGACTCTCACGATGGCTAAAGTGAAGAAGAAGTTCCAGTGGACGCCATATTCTGTCACATGCTCATGGTAGTTGGTCATTTTGACGCTCACTAGCCGCGCCACGCCAAGAACAACCAGGGGCCACACAGACAGGAGCTGCTTGGAGATGTGATTCATCTTGGATCCAGAGATGTTCTTCCTCCGTGCCTCTGGACAGACGAGGGCGTTTGCAAAGACATATGCTCCAACGCCAATGTCCATAACACCTGTCCCATAGGTTTCTGTCTTTGCATATCGCCTTGGGAAGACACTAAAATCCACAGCGAGGATGCTGATCACTGTTTTCACGTTCACAAACACTCTGAAGACGGTCACAAAGGGAACCTGGTCAAACTGGACGTGACTCTGGAGGAAAGCGCTGACAGTGGACTGCGGATGCCGAGCAGGATGCCTGTTGGTACGGTAGATATAGCAAAGCACGCAGGCTGTAACGCAGGTTAAGCTGAAGATGACCTGATGAAGAATGTTGCTCAGGATGGTACATGACAGGACGAGGGGGAGGATAAGGACAGAGAAGTCCAGGAGCAGGTGAGAAATCAGTGGAAGTGGCAGCGGAAGACTCCCTTTAGCCTGATGGTAGAGGATCAAAATGATTCCTCTGTTGATGAGGCACAGTGGGGAGAGAAACGAGCCCAGTGCCACCTCCTCCAGACTGGTCCCATTGAGGTTACTGACAAACGCTTCCTTCTGGTCCCTCTGAGACATGGCCTGCAAACATGAAAAGCCATTATCTACTGCATCATTTACACTGGAAACCTGAAAAAATTTAAGGACGCTATGGCAGCACACATGTACATTTTTAAAGGGATACAGGTACATTTTCTGAAATTATAAATGAGCCATCAATGTTGGGCAATGTATAAACTCAGGTAATCAACTGATCTAGATGTACTCTGTAGCCTTTGTTTGTACGTGATGGCCTATCCGCATAAAAGCACTGGAAGAATAATGTAAACTGAGACCCTTCAGGGTAGATTTTCACTTTTTCTGATAGACTAAACAGCACTCTCCACGAGTGAAGTCAGTTCACGTCTCTAATGCACACTGCAACGTTAAATGACGCTACGAAGGCAGCTGTGTGTCGAGCTATCAGTACTCACCACGGGTTTGTCTGTTAGGTCCACAAAAATACCTGTTTCACAGCATTGCAAGTTACCGATCCTGAATTACCATGATGGCTTCAGTAACGTCAGAGAGCTCATTCGCTTCCGCGTTGTGTCGCGTGTCGCATTCACGATTACTCGGATTTCTGGGAACTTTAGACTAACCGGGATTTTTTTCCTTGTTAGAAATATTGTGAACAACTATTAACAGTATAGTATTATTATTATGCGTAATATTTACTATATTATAAATATAAAAGTTCTGGTTCAATTTCTATCTACCTGATCCATGCAAGACTTGGGGACGCAAAACATGAATTGAAGAGCATTCAATTTAACAATTTAAATGTGTTGTTCTCTCCCTATTTGTTACTTTAAATTCAAATTAGGTGTCAATTTAAAAGTGAGGTCCTAAGGCTATGAGATAACTAACAAGTAAAGGCGAGCCATATAATAAATGCTAGCCAGTGGTGAACAAGGGCCGTGAATCATCAGGAAGAGGGCGGGAATAAGTGCGTTTGGGAGTTTTGGGAGGCAGTCGGACAGGCAACGGCAGGCGGTGGAGAGAGGTTGTCCTTGAGGAATGTCTGACAGTAATGGAAAAAATAGTTGAGTTTAACCACAGAGTAGAATAACTAAAACCGCCTTTATTAGAATTTAGATCTGGTATTTAGTTTTAAGGCAGACAGAGAGTGTAACTGTTAACGGTAAAATCAATGAGTTCTGCGACCGGCCAGCGTAACGTCAGAGCTGGATACAGCCGCGGAGGAGGGACGGTAAGCTAGGACACATTTTAGTTTGTTCAATGTAAACTTCAGTGTTTTAAAGTTTTAAACTTCACCTGGGGCAGCCTTATCAAATCACTACCGGTTCTCAGCTCTGATTGGCTGGTTCGCATTCAAACCCTTTGATAATGTGTTATGAAGACACACCTGTGGCCATTAACTGTGAACTTCTTGTAAATGTGCTCGAAGCGACAGTTATTTCAGTCAGTTTAAACACACACAGCACACACAAAGAGCTAAAACATATCTTCTGTTGGGATAGTTGCCAGTTTGCCAGTATACAAAACAACATTCACTAAATGTATGACAACATCACGCTAAAGACGAGGGCTGGTGTCAGGTAACCTTAGAAACCACTAATGTCTTGTTTTATTCTTCAGTCAGCTACTGCTTTACTAAAAGTCATAATGTAACATGTGACTTTATAGAGTTAATTGTGTGCCAATTCTATGTATGTAAGTAATGTATCGTGTACTCATGATGCTGTTTGTGTACATCAATGTTATTTACATGGTTTAAAATGGTCTTGCATAATGATGAAATGTAGGCTACCTTGTATTGGATTAAATCTGTCTGAACACATTTAGTACCTCAGACTGTTACAGTCCTCCTCAGACAGGCTTGCAGGTACAGACCACGTGATGCTGGCAGGATAAAGCAGACTTCCCATTCATCAGGCTGAAGTGATTGTCATGGATTGAATGGATTAGACATGACACATTCAACAATAAGTGGCTCTGCGAAAATGGGTAGAGCAATGACCCATGTAAGACTGCTGGGCTTCTGAAATAAACCAGTGTGACCATGAATATATATTATGCAGTGTGAGTTTAAATGCTTGATCTACGTATGTAATATGATTTGTGATGTTTGACTGCAAAGCCAGGAATAAAATGTTGACTATTTAATTTCAATAAATAGAATTTAGATTAAAAGCTTTATAGCTCTGGTAAGTTTGACTTTTCAAGGTTTTAGCCGGAGATGGTTTTTATGTTTTGAATATTGTTTGGTGTGCTCCAGATCATGAGAATAATAAATGAAATGGACATGAAACGTATCTCCTCTCCCTGGCTTCCACCTATATGCTCTGCATCACTTACAAAATGTGGATACTTCTGTTCTTTTAACGCACCGTCCTTTCACATTTTGCCGCATCCACACAGGTGAAAGGATGTGTCCAGAAAGTCCATTCACCTGACCGGTCCCTCAACGACTCACTGGCGGGAGAAATTCAAACCTTTCTCACTGATGAAGACCAACTCCACACTTATGACGACCTCACCAAAGTCAACCCAGTGACCCCAACAACAGGTAACAATTAGGGCTACTGCTGTTGCTGCTAAGTCACATTAAAATCATGTCCCCTTATTATGAATTTTGTGTAGTTTTGGTCAACAGAGTATATAGTTTTGGCGTATTTTCTGTGTATTGTTTATCCATGTTGAGATAAAATCTGCAAGGTTGATAAACGCATCATTAACGCATTTTGACTCTCTATTGTTTAAACATTTCTTGACATAAAAATGTCACTAGCATTATGCAACAAAAGATGAGTTGCCTCGGTTCATATTTCCATGTACTTTTAATTTCAAACCAGTACAGCTCCTTAACAGCAGAGGTCAGGGTAACAGCATGAAGGAGCTTTTCTTCCAAAGCTTTCTGATTTTCATACAGGGCAGCTGATTATGCTACATCTGCATCAAGATCTTTACTTTAGGCTTAACCAGCATCCACCAGGTCGGGTTGTGTGGTAGCCAGATGAATTTAGTTCTGTTGCCTCTGATCCATTATGACACTTGGCATGTATGTAGCTTTGGGCAATTACTATACTGATAACACATAATGTGGCATCTCCCCACTAATAGAGAGAATAATTTGATTATTTCATTATTATTTCTTCTTTGACCTTCTGTCAATGACATTTCATTTCAGTTATCTATAAATATCTGCCTGTCTATATTTTGTCTCTCCTGATTATGCCTAATTATATTTTAATGTTTGTTTTTTCTCTGGCAGTGCTAAAATGCCTGCAGGCCAGGTACCGTGTGAAGGTGTTTTACACCCATGCTGGCTGCACTTTGGTGGCTCTTAACCCCTTCCAGCCCATCCCAGACCTCTACTCTCTGGATGTGATGAAGGAGTATCACTGCGCGCTTCAGCCTCAGGTATTTACAACGTTTGTTTCTCTGTATGATTGTTAATTGTGTTGAGGAAGGATGGATAGATGGGTGGTGGTGTGGGGTGGGGAAGGTATGTTGCATTGCAGGAGTTTGGCATTTTCAGAGGACTATTGGCTATTATAACAAGTCAGTAATTAACAATATTTCAACCATGCTGTTTTCTTGTCAGTTTATTTACTTCAGACATGAAGCTTTCAGTTCCTTGTTTATCCTGTTTTGTCAGAAAAGTCAAACGAGTAATGACGCATCACTGACACATCTTCCTGCATCCGGGAATAATTACCAGCATATTAATAAATCTAGGTATTTTTATCAACAGGAGGCCAAACCACATATTTTTATCGTGGCGGAAGAAGCCTACAGGAACGTGCAGGGTCAGGTGGAGCCGGTGAACCAGTCCTTGGTGGTCAGCGGTGAGAGTGGTGCAGGAAAGGTAACAAAAGCTACTGTATGAATCCGGAGTTTAAAATGTCACTTTTATTGCCCCTCCCCCCTTGTTTAAAGTAATGTCCTGCAAATTATTATTATCAAAATGAGTTCATCATTTCTATTATTGTTTTCTGCTTCATGCAAAATCTTAAAAGAGCCGCTCCACTCAAAAATGTGTTTTGCTACTGCAGCTTCCGTCGGATGTTTGAGCCTCACTGAGAACGATGTGTCGAGATTAACACTAGAGTGCTGTTTTTCTTTATTACATGTTAAGCAGCATTGTTAGTTTATTTTGAATATATAGAACCTTTTTACTGGTTTCAGTGAATTAAATATGACAGTTATGGTTTGTTTTCTCTGTAAAAATCTCTGTGAAATGGGCTTCTGGATTTGTACAAAGGGTCTTCAGTTGACTAATGATCTGTTCCTTCACAGACGTGGACGTCTCGTTGCCTGATGAAATACTACGCCACTGTGGCGGCGTCTTCCTCGGTGGTGAAGAGTCAGAACACAGTGGAGAGGATAGAGAGGAGAGTGCTGGACTCCAACCCCATCATGGAAGCTTTCGGTAAGAGAACTAATAGTTTGGTGTATTGTAAAAAAGAAAAAAAAAAAAAAAAAAAAACCCTCCAAAAATTATCTGAGTCAACTTTCAACCCTCCATGTAGGCAATGCCTGCACGCTGCGGAACAACAACAGCAGTCGCTTTGGAAAGTACATCCAGCTCCAGCTAGACAGGTACCTCCCTTCATCATTACATGAAACGGCATCAGCTCACTTTCCCAAAGTAACCTGCAGGTTATGTTGGCGGCTGGTTTAATCTGTTCAACATGTTATATTTGACATGAAGGTGTCAGGTGTTATTGGGCGCGTCTGTACAAACGTATTTGCTGGAGAAGACCAGGGTGGCCTGCCAACCGACCAATGAAAGGAACTTTCACATCTTTTACCAGGTGAGTTAACAGATCCTAACCAGTGACCAGGATCCACTGTACCTTCATGGGATTTAAAAAGTCTTGTACTTCTAAAACTAAAGACAATATATATTTTAAAAAAATAAAATAAAAAAACAGTAATAGTAACATTCATAAAGAGCTAAAAGCCGAGTGCATATTGTTTTTCAGATGATGAAAGGGGCCACAGATGAGCAGAGAAAGGAGTGGAAGATGTCACATGGTCAACATTTTGTGTGGCTACCAAATGCTGAAAAATCTCTTGAGGGTTGGTCTTTATTTTTCTTCATTTCATTTTATCGATTTTATTTATTCTCGGAACAGTGATTCTCACGAGTAACTGCTGTTCATTGAATGTTTTATAGAGGATTGTTTTCAAGAGACTATCGAGGCCATGGTTCATCTGGGCGTTAATGCAGAAAGACGGAGACAGATATTTAGGGTAAGGTGTTAATCATCAACTAGTTTTGTGTCACTCTTTTCTAAGAATAGCATTTAATTTCCTCTGTTTGGTGCAACGCATTACAGATATTAGCAGGGCTTCTGCAGCTGGGGAATGTGAATTTCTGCTCTTCAGCGGACGAATCACAACCTTGTAACCTAGAGGAACAATCCAAAGGTATTGGATACGATTTAATTTCAAATATTTCAACAACTCTTATCAATCACATCCTGCTAACCGAATGCTTAAAGTCTCCACGATTAGAAATGTCAGGCTGACATAAATGATCAAGGGATTTGTTTTGGAAGATGTGATTCAGGTTGTACGTGTGTGTGTCATGCAAATTCCATGACATCACCCTGCTCCTTTAGACGCCATGCAAAGAGCTGCCGAGCTGCTGCGTGTCCCTGCTGAGGAGCTTCAGACGTGTTTAAGAGTGAGGACGCTGAAGGCGGGGAAGCAGAGCGTGTTCAAGCCCTGTTCCCAGGCTGAGTGCAGCGTTAGGAGAGACTGCCTGGCCAAGACCATATATGCACAGTAAGAATGAGCATTTGTCAGACTGGGATAGTATTGTTTTAATATGTGTACAACGACTCTTTTTGCTTACAGTACACACCGAGTGAGATAATGTCCGTTTATCACTTTATTTCTTGTATGCTTTCTACCCCCCATCAGATTATTTGAGTGGCTGGTCACATTCATCAACAACAGCATATGCGCTGACAAATCCACCTGGTGCAATTTCATAGGTACAAACATTCTTTTCTTTCACCACACAGTATACCTGCAGAGCTGCAACGATTATGATGAGCTGATCTACAGGAAATTAATCTGCAACCTATTTTGATAATTGATAATCATTTCAGTTATTCGTCCAGCAAAAATCCCAAACAGTCTCTTGTTCCAACTTTTTCATGGACGTATGTAAGATTCAATATCTTGTTCTGGTTCTGGACTGTACAAGCATCACTGTGAGCTCTAAGAAATTGTAAAAAAAAATCAAAAAAAAATCATAGACCAATCAAGAAAATAATCCGCTGATATGATGATGAAGTTTGTACGTTGCAGCTCTTCATATCTGTTAGTAGCTCACGCACGCACACAGACACTTTAATTTCTGTGCTCTCCAGGAGTCCTAGATGTGTACGGGTTCGAGTGTTTTCAAATCAATGAACTGGAGCAGCTGTGCATCAACTACGCCAACGAGAAACTCCAGCAGCACTTTGTGGCCCATTATCTCAAAGCTCAGCAGGTAGCGTAGCGCTATTGATTATTTATTTATTTTCCGGTTTCCTTGCAGAGATCCCAGGTGATGGCAATCTGCATATTGTGTTGATATATCCAAACGTACAAGAGCCTTCTTTCTTGTTTCTGATGAAAAACCAAACTGCTTATCTTGCCTACTCTGTGATGGTAAAAATGGACTTTGTACTTGTATATATTTGTATATGTTTATGTGCTTCTCCCAGGAGGAATATGTGTCAGAGGGATTGGAGTGGTCCTTTGTCAAATACCAGGACAACCAGAGCTGTCTGGACCTCATAGAGGGCAGCCCTATCAGTGTGTTTTCTCTTCTTAATGAGGTGTGCTGCTCATTTTCTTGTGTAATACATAAATTGATTCTTTTAAAAACTACATTAAGTCCAACTTTTCGCCTGCCCGTCCTACAGGAGAGTCGTCTTAATCGAGCCTCGGACGCCAAGAAGTTCAGGATTCGTTTGGAGAAGGAGCTCTGTGATAAAGCCAACATCAGCTGGGATAAGTTCAGCAAGGAGCCACACTTTAGCGTGGCCCATTACGCTGGCAAAGTCGACTACCAGATACAGGGCATGGTGGAGAAAAACAAGGTGTGTTAAAGAGGAGTTCTTAAAATGGTCTTCAGAAACATTTGACCACCAGATCCCATCCATTCATCCTCTACTGAATGTTAACAGGACCCGGTGCCCCCAGAGCTCATCGACATGCTGCAGAAAGCTGACAACCCCCTGCTTCATCAGATCTTCGCTGATAAGGAAACTGAGAGCTCGGCTACCAAGGGGCTCAGTAAAGTCACTGTGGTCTCCAAGTTCAAGGTGGCAGGCCTTTTTGTAACCAGGGTTACAGTATGCTTGTTGGGGAGTGGGAGGCTTTAATCATGGCATTGATGGTGTTGATGTCCGCCTGTAGAACTCTCTGGAGAACCTGATGAGGATCCTCCACTCAACAACTCCTCACTACACTCGCTGCATCAAACCGAACCCGGAGTGCAAGCCGCTGACCTTCAAAAAGGAGGAGGTAGTTTAATGTGGTGGAGTGATTGGAAGAGCAAAAAAAGGGAAAGATTTTACATGACCATGGATATTTTATTTGTCTGCTATCAGGTGATCATGCAGTTGGAGGCCTGTGGGATTGTGGAGACCATACATATTAGTGCTGCTGGCTTTCCGATAAGGTGAAATGTTTTCCCCTTTGCTTAACTCTCCACGTCACTGCTGTGTTTCTCTTGGATTTTGTATAACTTGTCATTTCTGTTGCGCAGAATTCCTTTCAAAAGCTTCCTTCAACGTTATGGACTGATATTGAAATATTCAAGGTTCAACTCAGGGACTCCTAGCGCTGGTAAGTACAGTTTGTTGCCGGATCCATTTAAGGTCAATTATGTTATGTTTACTGTGGGCAAACAGTGATTTTATTTCCTCTCTTTAGGTCTGCTGGTTTATTCTCCTTTCACTTTACTAACCCTCTTAGTAAATCAGATGCTCAGTTCTCTGATCTCCATGGGACTTTTCAAATTTCTGTATAAAAACAGGACTTTCTAACAAAAATTTCAACTTCTTATGAACTTTCCAGGTAAATGCTCGCATGTCTGACTGTCAGAGTTTGCTTTGCTTTAGTTTCATGTTTCTCTACTCGTTAATAACTGTGTGCTTGAACTAATATTTGTCTTAACCTGCTGTTCTGCTGCGTTTTGGAACCTGCTCACTAATACTGAGTGCTGCTGCCAAATATTTTGTTACAGCTCTTCACATCTCCTCTGTTTTCATATGCACTTTGCATGGTATCAACATTTTAAAGATGCAATGACTTCACAGTAATCCTATCTGTGTGTTTGTGTGGAAGCTGTGCTGTTGTTCCTGATGGATTTCTCTGTGCTCTCACGCTGGCGAACTGTCAAAGAAATGCTGTGTGGTAAAAACTGAATCTCTTGCTCATTCATAACTCTTATCCGTTTCCCGATTGTCTTTCCGTCACAGACATGGAGGCTGACAGTGTTGACATTCTTCCACAAGAGGTGGAGAAGCTCCTCAGGGTGGTGTTACAACACCAAACTATTGACCTCGACAGTGAAAAACGCAATTCACTGGTGCACTGTGGAAGGACCAAAGTTTTTCTCACACAGTTGATGGTCAGTCATTTATATACGCAGGCATTCTCACACACAATGTGAAGTGTGTGTCTGTCATATTGGGGCTGTTTATTTATCAAGGCTCTGGTCTTTTTCGGGAGTGCTGACGTGTCTGGCTCTGTCCCACAGCTAGATTTGCTGGAAGATCAGAGGAGGACGATCCTCTCTCGGTGTGCCTTCTCCATTCAGTGCTGCTGGCTGAGATACCAGCGGCGCAGGCGCCACATCAGGCATCGTTCCGCTACTCTGATCCAAGCAGGTAAACTCTTAATGCTGTGGCCTCGCTTTGACCTGACAGTCTGGCCAACAGGGGACCAGCTGGCAGTCTCTGTACACACTGTTCGCAGCTCATCTGATTAACTGTTAATGACAGATGTTCTTTTGATACTTCTTTCTGAATGGGAGGTAGATAAACATGTCTCTCCACATTGCTTCAGAATGTGCAAACCTGTAAAATGCGTAGCTTGGTTTGAATGTGTGTTATTCCGCCTGCAGCGGTGCGGTCTTGGCGCGTCAGAAGGCAGATCCAGAGATGGAACAAAGCAGCAGCAGTCATCCAAAGCACCTGGAGGAAGAGGAGGGTAAGATTTGGAGACTTTTCATGGCTAGTTTTAAGTAACATGTAGTAATATAAATAATATACAAACGACTGTCTTGTTCTCGTGGCAGGCACTATTGAAATCCTTGGCCGAGGCAGAACTCGATGATGCAAAGGACTTCATAGAGGAGGACGTGCCAGTATTGAACCCTGTTATCAGGGAACGGGGCTCGGTGCAGCTCTCCACCATCCAGGAGCCCGTCACAGTACGAGGGTGGCCCATGGGGCTGGCTCTGGCCTCGGCCCCGTCCATCACCGTGTCTCTGACGGCCACTGGTTTCCAGAAGATGATGTCTGTGATGGCCTCTCTCAACCTGCCCTCCAGGAGAGGGGAGTACAAGGTGGAGACCAACCAGTACACACAGGGGCTTGCGTCCATACGGGCTCAACCCAGGGTAAGAACACATCCACACAAGTTCTGTTCTAATCAAAATACAAATAAACCTAAATGATTATGTCAGCTGTGTGTCTTTTATTTATTTATTTATTTATTTTCAGGATTTTTCTCATGAGATTCCTCTCTTTTCTACTCAGGGATCCGTAAAGATGCACTATCAGCGGTCTCCACTTCTCTATGCTGACAGGCACCCAGAGCAGAAGACTGAGGTGACAGGGTTCAATGAGATCCTGCTAGAGAAAACTTTGTAAGAGTCCCCTCTTTGGATAACACTAAAGCTTTCTGATTTCATGGACACAGATAAAGGATAATTTGACACATATGGTGCTTTTTGCAGGTAAGCAGCTGCTCATCTATAATCTGACACAGAGGGAACTGACGCATGATTTTGCATCATATTTTTCGCATGTAACTTTAAAGTGATCAGTTACATCTCTGATTGACTTTAATGGTGCCAAAGATTGTCTCGCGCTGTGTGTGCAAAAAACTGCAACTTTTGAATATTAATGTCAGGATTTCAGGTCGGATAATGTAGTGTGCTGTGATCTTGACCTCATTTAGGCCACAGAGACTCAAAAATCATCTCAAAATAAAATCATTCAGTAGACTGTCCACTGCTACATTTGAGAGAAGATGCAGATAAGACTTTGTGGAATATACGCCATGTGTCCCACATATAGAAAACCATGAATAGTATGCGAGTCGATTGATCACAAAGTTGCTGAGTTTTTTTTTGTCTTTGTCGCTATCTAAAGAAGTGAAATTACAGCACAATCTTAGCACAGTTATATATTTTTTTTTTTTTAAGACAGAACTACAAGATTTTGTGTCTCGTTGCTGCCTTTTTGGAAAACATTTGATTTTTGATCAATGTGTTGGGCCTCTGACAAGTGCCTGTCACAATCTATACAAATCACAAATGGACTGTTAATATATGTATTTATTCAAGTGTGATTTATGTATGTGTAAACACACTGCTGGTTCATATGCAGATGTCAACACAACATCTAGCATTTGTTTTGAGTGTGGTTGATGGTAAGGGAGATAAGTAATTAAGCAAGTATTGCACATGTAAAGCACATATTGCACATTAAAACCACTCACCACAAACCGTCAAGGACATGCAGACACATCAGTGATGTGAAACAGGGAATGGAGGGAACCCAGGTTTATTCAAATTGCTGTTTGTTTGATCAATGGTCTTAATAGGCACATCCCTCTTCTATGCTAATATTTATCACCAAAGTAATGTGAGTACTGTGCAACAATACCAAAGTCTTTTACACTACAGTGTTGTATGGGACCATAAACTTTTTTACTGATGTGTTTTTATAGCTATCAGGTTTTATGATATTCATAATTTAAATATTCAAACAATTATGTTGCTATAACAAAAGATTTTACTAAAAATCAAACATGTTGTACCTCTTACACGCTTTCCACTGATATTTACCCTCCTAGCCTCCGATTCAACACATTATCCAGGACAGTTTATAGCATATATTCATGTACTCGTTCTACAACACCCCCCCCCCCCCCCCCCCCTTTTATTTTTTTACCCGCTATGTTGTCATGTCAATGTGTGTCAGGGACATTATGACATCATTTGGAATCTGTTCTATTAATTCTAATCAACCGTTTTGGTCTGTTGTACCGTTTGGGATCAATGTGCAACTTGAAATATGTTAATATTCAAATGACTGTTTTGTTGAAATAAATGTAAGTTTATAAAATCTTGTATACATTTGACTTTTGCATGCAATCAGCTGTTTCAAGTGACTTAAGTTAACTCTGTGAAGCCTTTAGTGTTGACTCAGAAATTGATTGTGTTATAAGTATTTATTTAAATGCTATATACAAACTGTAACGTGACATGACACAGGACGTGAGGCACAATGTGGCCTATACATTTTATTTTTTAAAAAGTACCACCATCTCAAATATATATATACTCAAATGATAAGACAAACTAACGCTGGCACAGTTTCACAAATCACCAATGTCATTGATTTGTAATGATTTTGCTTCGTTTTCTACAATCTTCAAACACCGATCTGAAAACTCGCAGAACAGAGGCTCCTGCATGGCAGCCCTCATCACGTCATCTTTGGTGTCTGCGCTGTCAATGGACTGTAATAGCTGCCTCAGATGGGGGTTGCAAAGAAGATCTCTTAGCTCTTTTGATTGACCTGTAGACAAAAAAACAGAAAACAATTACCCATCTAACTTTTTGAAATTTGTGCTGAATGAAGATACATTGAATGTGGGGAAACGTTAAGGGGGGGGAAAGGTTCATTAATACCTAAAAGCTGAAGCTTCTGCAGAGGCACTTTGTCAGTGATGTCATCTTCATACAGAAGATCATCAACACTCCACGGCCCTGCAAAGACAGTAAAGCAAAGTGTTTTTCACACAGAGCATCAGAAAATCACAAAGGTTGTTGGTTCCTTAATCACCGCTTCTAATGCCACACATCTGAATGCAACTGAACACAATTTTGACAACTTTTTTTCCACCAGTTCAGTAAAGTCACTAAAATAAATTAAATGAAATACAGATTACCACAGTTTTGCATTGATTATTACCTGTTTATACACAGAAACTGTTTACAACAAAATAAGAAAGAGAGACGACAACATACCAGTGTTGAAAGCATCCTTTCCTTCAGAAGCAGTGGGTGCAGGCTGCTTAACAGGAAGGCAAGTATCTATGGAGAGAAATTAAGATGGTGGATCAGTGGAGGATCACAGCTTATCTAAACGTCACAAAATAACAACAAAACACTGAGATCAAACTCATTTACCTTTATGCCTCTTGTAGCAGCCAAGTGAACAACTACAACAGGAAAACACAATTAATTCATCAGATAAAAATAATGGCTGAATAAAGGTAATACTACACACAACATCAGTAATATGATCAAACAGGTGATTGCATCTATTAGTAAGCAATTAGATCTTCTCTAAAGTAACACATTAATACAATCACTTGGGCATCATAATTCAATAATTTTGCTGCTATCAGACCTTTTTTTTTCTTCATCATAATTATATTGTAGACCTCTTATTTTTAAGAGATTATTATTTAATGTATAGATCACAGCCATAAAGTCCAATATCTCCATATCACTTTCACCTCTCAGACCTGCTGAAATATTCTTTTTTTTTTATGCTATTTATTTTTCCATATAAAATTAAATATAGTGTTATTTGTTTCCTTACGGTGGGTGTTTTGACCTACGTGGGTTGCCGTAACATGTGGTGATGATGTCACGTGTAACACCAGGGACATAGGTTACTTACTTCATAATATTCTATTATTTTTAATATTTAGTTGCAAATGTTCCCTTGCTTTAAAGTTGTGAGAGCCACTATCATGTTTTACAGGCTGAGCTAACGTTACGTTAACGTTAGTGTGCTAATTGCTAACGCCTAGCTTAGTTTAGGCTGCTATTATTTGATATTATTCTGTTTAGTTAGGTCTTGAAAACCGTACTGATCTACCAATGTTATTGAACTGCCTTCCAGGTTATTCTCTAATGTGTGTGGATTATTTATGCTCAAATAATTGTTTTACCTTTTGAGTAAAAAATAACTAGTCAAACAACTCGGAAGCTAACTAGCTTACAGACAGAAAGCGGAAGTTACTTACTATCTGATTTTGCAGGCTGGACATCTGTATTTTGGTGTCTGTTCGTCGCACACGTTGCATATCTGCATCTTCACGTGTATAAAGAATAAACTATGGATACAATAGTCAGTTGTTTTCCAATTTACACACGCGCGAAGACCGGAAATACGTTATATTGATTCCGGCCAATCCTTCAAAATAAAAGCAGGTAAATTCACCTAAGAATAAAAATAAAATACTAGTATAAGTATTGTGAGCCTCTAATTTAACAGAAGTACTCTGTTTCCATTACTAATATTTTCATTCATTATTCATGTCGTGTTTCAATCGCCGCAATGTACTTCAACCCCCCTCACACACGCACACACACACCATCATCATCATCATCATGATGATTTGTGTACAGAACTATCCAGCACGTCAGAGAGGGTGGAGGAAACCTTCACCACACATTATATGGATGTGTCTGTATGTGCATGCCACTCCTCTGGGATAAAAAGGGAAACAGATGGCTGTAACCCTCCTGAAAAAGACTAGACACTGACAGGAAAAAAAACATAGAGAGCAGGAAGAATGTTGGGTCTATTGATCAACTAAAGCAAAGTAAAAAGGATGGAGGATAGAAACTATAAAGACACAAAACAGTGACAAACCTGTAATGCAATATATGTGAACCAGAATGATGCCAGTTATATTAAAACTACATAATAAACTAGAATTTTTTTATTGTCAAGTCTTAGCAATAGAAATAAAACAATCCATGTTGATTTAGCTAATATCCTTTTTATTGAATTAAAATACAATATAATATCTTCTCCACCAACAGAAATGACTATAGTATATATATATGTATATTTCTATATATTCATCAAGCACACACCACTGGCCTATATAGCACAAAACAAACTATTCTTGCACAGCTGTAACTTGAGAGGAGCAGGTCTTGTTACAGGGTAGAGTATGGAATGGAGAGCTGTCTCGTTTCAGGGGCATATTCCCGATGTCACAGCACCCCATTCACAGGGGTCACGAAAGGCTTGGCCGCAGGAAACATCAGAAATCATCCAACGAACATCTGGATCTGTGTGGAAGTCAGAATTAAATGGTCATCACACATCATTACATCAAAGTTTCTTTTTGTTCAAATTCCATCAATTGGTTGCCCCAATCATGTAGTATTTGATCAGGATGGTAGTGGTAGCGTTTATGCACAATAGTATTTATTTTCTTAAGGATGTCACTAAAATGTTAAATATGTCCATGGTGACATGTTTGTCCAAGCGTTAAAAAGCTTTCTTTTTTTTAAGTATGCTGGCCTGAGTTATGGGAACAACTAATCTAATTATAAGGCATCAAATAGATTATATTAGTTATTCCATCTGTGCAAAAAAAATAAATAAATAGAGCTGCATTATTATGTAAACACTGTAGGTGGCAGCTGTAAAAAGAGTAATAATTATATGTTACATAGGCTTGATCCATATGCTCTATCAGATCTTATTTCTTATTTACTGTGCAAATCCAGTGAGAAAAGCTCATTTGCATTGACCAGCATATAATAAAAATGCTGCTGACTCTCACACAAAGACAGGCGTTGTTCTCCCACGTCTTCAGGATCCAGTTATGTAAATATACAAGCAGGAAGTACATATTTTTCTATCACTGAGTAAAAAACAAAAACAAAACTTTCGACAGTTCATATTACCAGATAAACAAAAGGCACATTGTTACCTGAGAGCCGTCAAGTCGACGAGCTTTTGGTTCTCCTGCGCTTTATCTCGCTGTTGTGATATTTCTCTGCTATCTTCCTCTCATGTCCGCTGGGGGAATGGCGGTTTGTGTTCAGCTCGATCTCTCTCTTGGATCTGCCTTTGCCACAAGCGTGGCACGAGTATTCAACCAGATTATAATAGTCATATTGATCGTAATATGCCTCCTCGAAAGAAACAAATCTTTCCATGTCTGTCGCCATCTGGAAAACGGAGTGCAGCAGGTTTGTTTTTTTTCTCATCAGACTGCTCTCGGAGCGAGTAAACAGATGATGTCACCCTGTGTTTATATACACGTTGTCACGTGGTCATGGCTGTTTTGACTACGGAAATACCCTATCGGCTATGCTTTAATAATAAATATGTAGTGTTTATCGTTTTTATTATTTGAAAATATCAAACGAATTGTTTATTTAGTTTACCACTGAACTAATATGACATGGATGCTAACATTAATGTATATGTGGTTTGAGTATAATGAACACTTGCTAACTATCCTGCTGCTATTGATTTTTTGTAATGGAACTCATTATAAAGATAATATAATAATGAAGTATTGAGAGACTACTTAATAACTACTCAGTATTATATTACTTAGCACAAAACGGGTGAGTAATAGACAGGTAATGATTGAGTTCTCATGCAGTATATATTTATAATCATTAAGTACCGTTTTTAAATCTGATTGGTGTTACTGAAGAACACGATGGGAGCTGTCAGCTGTATGTATGACAACTTTAACAACGTTCATATGAAATCAGTGTTGGAAATTAAAATAATAATTTGATAACAGTAAGAGTAATCACAATTAATATGACACTCAAACATATAGGGTTTTTTTCTGGTTATCATCGTTCTGCACATCGTACAGTAATAATAATGATTCTAATTATTATATTTATATTATTTAATCATATTTAATTATATGCTATGTATATAATCACTGCACAACGGATAGCTATTTTTGTATCTATCTCACTGCTCTCATTTTATTTTATACTAGGTATATATTTACTGCACAATGTATAATAACCTTTTCTATATTACTATTATTTTTTATTTTTTTTATTTTGTTGTGTGTGATGGCGGTGAAGTTGTGACACTTAAATTTCCCCTCAGGATGATTAAAGTATTTCATATTTAAACATGTGCATGTCTATTATCTGATGGTTGTTTATTTTCTTTCATATTCATGTCGAACCTGTTTCATCATATCAATCCATGTTCAGTGTGGTATGTGGACTGCTGTCTCTCTGCGGCTTTAGCAGCCCGCCCCTGTGTGGCGCGTCCTGACGCGTTTCCACGTCGCAGCGCGAGCTCTCTGCGTATGTATGCGTGTCTCCAGCTAGGCCAGAGAGTGATGGCGGCGCCCGTCCTGAGAGTGTCCACCCCTCGGTGGGAAAGAATAGCCAGGCTTCTAGTTTGCCTGCTGGGCATACTGTTGTCTCTTTATGCTTTTCACGTCGAGAGGGAAAAGGCTCAGGATCCGAGTTATAAGGCGATGTGCGACGTCAGCAGCTCCATCAGCTGTTCAAAAGTGTTCAGCTCAAGGTAATTTGAATTCAGCAAAGAGCGCCGACAGTGAAGCTTTCTGCTATTGTGACAGTCTGGGAAGGGCTGCGCGGGTTTTACTGTCAAATACACTCAGATAACAGTTGCGTGCTGGCCGCTGAAGCTAATTGCAAACTATAACAGCGAGCTGCTAGTTTAACAACCTGTCTGATATATGTGAACTGTTAGCTTTCATTTAACTTACTAGGCACATCATTAGCTCTATAGCTCGATGACGCTAACTCTGCTAACCATTAGCAACCCTTCCCATCTGTTAACGTTATACTTCTTAGCCAGCAAGCTATCAACAGAGAGCTATCGGTGTTGTTAAATGATCGAATGCTAATGTTAACCGAGCACACTAGCTGTCCTCTATGTGTATGTAACCGTTAATTCACCTGTATCACCAACTTTACCTCAGAAGTTACCGATAGCTTGTTAAGACTGACGTTATTGTTATATACGTGTGCGTGCGTGTGTGTGCGCACGCTGTTGCTGGATAAAGCCATTTATTTCTAAACTATGTGGCTTTTTATAGTGGTAACCTGGTTTATTATTGATAGCTTTAGCTAAAAGGAACTTTAGCTGTCATGCTGCTGTCATTAGCTGTCGTGCTAATGTCACCGGCTCTCAGTCACAGGGGTTAAACCCTACACCACCCTGGCTGCCTAAAGGGACAGTGCACACAGCTGCTCCAGAGGACAGTGGTGGGTGGTGGTGGGTGGGGGACTGTGACAATGTTGGTTACCTTAAAGTGTCAGCACTGCTCACCATCACACACTGTTACCAGAAGATAACTCCACAGATAAAGCTGCTTCCTTAACAATCTCAGCTAGTGTAAAAACCAAGTCTTTTAACTTGTCATACCAGCTTTACTGTGTACAGTGTAGATGTCAATGAATCAAGTTACACCTGCCTATCCGATTTAACCTAGTAGGAGACATGGCTCTGAGCAAACGGTAATCATAACAGGAATGCAACCTGTCCAGGATTTATAACATACATGTGTAAGATGAGTGACTGAGTGAGGATCAGAGGCAGTCTTGCCATTGTCATCTAAAATAGACTGTGAGCCATCGGTTGTTTGTCTGAGCGTCTCTATCTATCTACACAGGAGGTCTATTTTTATTCTTTTGTTAAGAAAAGAATAGGTTGTTTCTTTAATTTAAATGTCTGGTAGAGCTCAGTAATAAAAATGTCAGATCATATGTCTTTGGTGCTTTTTGTGAGTTGATTATAAAGGTAACCGATTGTGTTAAATGAGCATGTGATATTATTAGACTTCATCATATCATCAAATATATTGTTGTACAAAGAATCAATACAATATAATATGATCCTGATTTGGTGCTGCAGTGTGTTGTATTTATCTATGTTTATATGCATGTTCTGCACATGCTTCCTCCGATGCCTTTTTTTTTTTGTTTGAGATCAAGCCTTGTGCATTATTTATTAGACAAGGGGAATAAACTCACACAGAGTGAAAAATGAAATGGGATTGCTAAAACATATTGCACACTAAGAGATAAATGTAACATTATTTTGTAATTAATATAATTTCATTGTAATAGTTGCATGGAGACGTTAAGCTCTATTGTGCTATCGTTGCCAAATATTTTACTACATGCCATTCAGAAGTCGACTGTGGCAGACAGTTGCTTTAAGGCACAATGGTTAATTTTGTTGCATTGAATGAAAAGAAAGGTCTGAGTTATTGAACCTGCTTCTTATCTTTATGCTTCTGGTGCAGCAGGTTGAGAAATTAGCACCAGCAACCAGCCGAATGCTTTTAAAATATGAAAGTTCCAGACACAAAATAATGTTTAACTGTTGTGTGACTGTTGAATTTGAACATTTCCTTCTGAGTAGCTGGTAGTTTCCCACGCTGTGGTGTAAAACCTCCAAAGACACATGGAAAAACTTTTTGAACATTATCAGCAACATGGTCAAACTGGTTTTTTTTAACAAGCAAAATGACTCAATGTCTCTTATCGTTTAGTGTGCTGGCTGTTGTTTGGTTTTCATCTATCAGCACTAAAAAAAGATGCTGAAATGTGCAAAAAAAAAAAAAAAAGGATCTCAAACTGCTTCACTGCAGGTCAAAAGCCTCGATTTCACTCAACAAACAAATACAAAATGCAATTTGGAACTTCATGTGTTGCACACAGTAGGTTTTTAAGTTAGTGCTGAACAGCAGGTTGTTATAAACGGGTGGGGACAAGAGACACAGACACAACTCAGGCAAATTTAATGCTGCTCTCTTGAGACAGTACTTTAAGAGTTCTTAAAATCAGGCTAATTTAATAACTAGGTTTCCTTTTTTATACAGGCAAGAAAGAATGTAATGGGGCTACCAATGGCCTTGATCGTGGTACTTAAGTTATGTCAGTAAGATTTTTTTTTTATTGCAGACACACCAAGGTCAAATAATGAAGAAATGTATTTGTTTTCTCCTCCTGAAAGGCCCAGATAGGTTTAGTTTAGCCATTTATTAACTGGTCAGTCCCATCTATCAGAATGTTCTCCGTAGAGCAGCAGCAGCGATGATCAATTAATCGCTTCAGTCGTTTTCCAAGAAAAATGACTGAACTTTTTTCGCTCTCAGCTTTTTATTATTGTAAACTGAATATCGTTGGGTTTTGACTGTTGGTCAGACAGAACATCTGAGGACGTCACTTTTGAGTTTTAGTTTGTCACAGTTTTCCTTAAAAAAAGTTGTAACTGCCTTCTTTGCTGCTGTTTTTTGTTGTTTAGGTGGGGTCGAGGATTCGGACTCCTGGGCTCAATTTTTGGAAATGACAGTGCACTGAACCAGCCAAACAGTGTCTACGGGATTGGCTTTTATGCTTTTCAGCTCTTACTAGGTAAGATGTTGTTTTATTCAGAGATATCTGAGTATTATAGTAGTATCAAATTCAGGTGACAATCTAATCAGTCTGAGTCTTTATGCATATTGCTCCTTATGCACCTGCTTACCTTCACACTCCCGGCCCCTCGCTACATAGATGACATTGCTGACTCAGTCATGCTGGTTTGACATGTTTCCCTAGTGAGTGGCTTGTAGGCTTGCTTGGCCACCTGGTGCTGGAACAGAACAAGAGGTCCTTTTAGCCACAGCAGTTACCACTCATTTGACTAACACAATAGAGGCCCAGTTAAGCCAAACTGCACCAGCGGGTCAAGATTTCCATATTAAAGACAAGACATCTCAGTTTCAGAACATTCTTTGATACTTGTTGAAATACAGCAGGAAACTGAAGCCTCAGAACTGTGACCTCACCTCATGTGACGGCTGTTCAGTGTTTTAAGTCATCACGAGGAGGCAGATCATATAAATGGAGAAGCATCTGAGGTCAAAAGCTCGGAGAGAAGAGCAGACTCATCAGGTGACTTGTGTTTTGCAAGGTTGCGTCATTTCACTTGCCTAAGCCTTAGTTTGTGTTTCTCGCCGTAGGAATGACCGTCAGTGCAATGGCCGCCCTTATTCTCATGACGACATCCATCTTGTCAGTGGTGGGTTCGCTCTACCTGGGCTACATCCTCTACTTTGTCCTAAAGGACTTCTGCATCATCTGCATCACCACATATGCGCTGAACTTCATTCTCTTTATTCTCAACTACAAGCGACTGGTTTACTTGAATGAGGCCTGGAAGCAGCAACTCCAGGCCAAGCAGGACTAAAGCTGCCGAGAGAACGGCAAGAAAAATACAACAAACAAAGAAAAAAGGAAAAAAAAAAAAAGAAAAAGAAAAGAAAAGAAAGAAATGTGACCTCTGAACATCTGACTTGCCACCAGGAGACCTTGCTTCCAAACAATGTTTATTCTGCTGTGTGTTTAAAAAAAAAAAAAAAATGAAGAAATTTAACTTAAATGTTGGGCCTGACATCTCAATGTTGATTGCAAACACGGACGGTGAAAGGTGAAGTGAAAGGTAATTTTCTTTTCATTTGTTTTACCTTGTTTAACGTTGTACTCACTTAAGGAAGGGGCTGGCTGTGTGACTGTGAGTGTGTGTGTGTGTGTGTGCATGTGTGTGTGTGTGTGTGTGTGTATGGGGGAACGCACCAACCCGTGCAAGCAGAGGTAGAAGGCCACAATACAGAACGATGGAGGACAGCTGTCTTTTGAACAAAAAGGATCGCAGAACAGAAGAAAAGCGGAACATTAAAGGGGTTTACTTGAACTTGGTTAGAGAGGTCCTATTACTGCACAGCAGATCTGCACTAGAACTCTGAGAATGGGTCCCAAAAACATTCATAAGGTTATCAAACAGTTCGCAGATGAGCTTCTATGGCAAGGTGTGTGTGTGTGGGGTGGGGGTGGGGCGGTCGGGCATAACGATTAACATTTATACAGAATAGTTTTTCTTTTTTTTCCATGTTTACACTTTGTAGTACGTTTTCTGTTTTGAAGAGGACCACTAAAAATGAACACGGGGACAATGTGAGATATTGTATGTAGATCAGTCAGATTAGTTTGTTTTGCAATTCTGTACATAGCTGCTGAGCAATATTCCAGGCTAGATTGTGATTTTTTTTTTTTTTGTTTTGTTTTGTTTTTTTGGGGTTTTTTTTTGTTAGTGTTGACACAAACCTTTAAGGAATAATTATAGAAAAACAAAACGACAACAACCGAGAAAATGTCAGTAAAACTGGAACAAAAAGTGATGAAGGTCACAGTTAGGTGGTCAAGTCTGAAGACGCGTTTGCGGGTCACCTCACGTCCTGCGATCCTGGTCAGGCATGCAGTTCAGAGGAAGTGGTTATTGTTTCATCTGAAGCCACCGACTCTTTTAAACACAACTAGATGTTCTTTTCACCAAGTTTGCATAAAGGCACCATCACTCTTCTTCTTTTTTTTTATCATTCCTGACCACCATACAAGTGAAATCCATAAAGACTTATGTGCCTAAAGGAGTGTTAAGGTGATTATTATTACTTTTTTTTTTTTTTACTTTTTTTTTGTGTCTTCGGGTGGGGGCAATCTCATGTTAACACCAGTTTTGCTCCTTGTCACAGGTCCAAGGCTTTATTTCTATGATCACAATTTTGTAAATTAAGATACCAGTGAAGTGTTTCTCCCTCCCTAATAAGAGTCTCACGAGGTAGCAAAGGCTGCTACACTGTGATTGTCTGCTCAGCGGCAGAGCGGCCGGGTGGCAGAATCATCTCTTATCTTGCAGTTTTAGTTACATTTAATGCTCATCTGGCTGTATTCACTGTACGGACCTTTTTATACATTTAATGTCAATTGAACAGTAACGGTGATGTTGCCAAGCTGAGTTACAGTTCATTGAACAAAGACTCTAAAAAATGTAACGCTTTGTTGACACGAATGGCAGAAGCTTAACAAGGTGTAACAGTATGTTAAGCCATATTGTGGAGTCTGTCTGTGGGGGTATATCCAGGTAACTGATGGTTTTCTAAGATGAACAGCTGCAGACAGTCACTCAAGATTTCCATTAAGAGGTTGGTGGAACACAGTAAGACAGATGGCAGTAGTGGAAAAGCGACCACAGATTGCAGCGGTACTGCTAAGAAATCCACAGTATTGTCAAACACGAGTAGCAAGTTGAGCACTAAGTGACAAGTGAAGGAACATCGTCTTGTTTCCATCCGGGATTCACCGATCAAAAGCATCCGACTTCTCAGATGCACTGTACACTTTCTCCCTCTTGCTCTAAGCATAAGTTGGTCATCGGACAATCTTAATACACACTGTCAAAGCTCTATAACAGTCGTACTGTAGTAATAATTGTAATGATGTGATTCATCTGTGGTGTTTTAATAGTTTCCATTGCTGCTCGTCTCCGGTCTACGCCCCTTCACGCTTTCATTGAATCCAGTTTTCTCTCACTGTTTTTTTTTTTTGTTGTTTTTGTTTTTTGTTCTGTGGGGGGTGAAGGCTGTTAAAGTATTGATGATAGCGACTGTCAGGATTCTTCAGTGACGTGCTCCCTTTTTATTTTTCTTTAGAACGTATATGAGGATGGTAACTGAAGTGAGCAAGGGATGTTGTGTAACCCATTTTACAGCTTATCGTCTACACATTTTACATCACTGTTTCCCATTTTCCAAAGTGTCTCCAAATTTATAAAATGTTTCCAGGCAGACTGCAGGTTTCCATTCATTTCACCTACTGATGATGTAATCTTCAACAAGGCTTGACACTTCCTTAATTTAATCCTTCACAGTGAGCATCTCACACACACACACATGTTCACCATGTACCAGCATAGCTTATATATGTGATACACATAAAATCAACTTGATTTTAATGCCACAAAGAAAAGGATGGGAACCAATGGCTGCCTGGAAAGAGAAACTCGTTCCAGACTTTGGTTTGCTTTGGGGAATGGTTGCCAGTTATGTGAAGTTTACATGATTGGTAGTAAACTGGTAGAAACATGCAAACACCAGTACAGTCTTTTAACAAGTTGTACGGTCCTTCATAGAACGGCTCAAATGTCTGTCACCATTAAGATCTTCCTCATACAGTATCGCCTTGTTGGGAGAACGCCTGGTTCTTTTTCATCTCAGCTCAGAATGAATTTAGCAACCACACTGTTGTTTTTGTAATTTTTCTGGGAAAGTCTGTGCAGTCACGTTTGAGACAGGTCTTCTATGGATTCACTTGCACAAGTCAATTTTTTTATTTATTTTTTTTATTTGGAGAAGACATAAGTTACTAGTTTGTTTTTCTTAAGCAACAACTATGGTTCCTGTGAGTACTGACCATAGAACTGATGGGCGTACAGTAGGTAGCCTCCTATCACATCCACGTTATATGCAAGCCCTATTACACTAGTTACTGTGTGCAGTTACTTTAAGAAGATGGTTAAGGAATTTAGATGTTGGGTCAAAAGTTGAAAATCTTTGGCTGGTAAAAAGGAAACACTATGTTGATATGTGATGATTTGATGTAAAAAAAAAAAAAGGTCAAATCGATATTCCATTTTCATAAATATTCATTTAGGCCCTGAGGTATAACTGCCATGTTAGTTGCATCACTAATGCCAACAAAAGTGCCTTCTGTTTGATCACTAGGCCTTGAGCCAAAGACGAGCAACAGTAATAGCCTTGTAAAATGAAGAATGGTAACTGTAACAGGCACTTCTGCTTGCCTTCCTTAAGATCCGTAATCTGATCAATTGGTGATTTTCCAAAGATTTGATATCCAGTATCGGTGCAAAAATCCATTTACAATAGCCAGAAAAAAATGCCCTGTCCAATCAATGGCCGTTCCCTTCTTCCTTCCTAAACTCCACTATCATCTTTATTTTGTCTAGCTAGGACATGTGTGTTAGCTAAGGATACACTCTGTTTAAACTACAAGATTGTCACCCCGTCCCCCCAGCTCATCATTAATTATGCCCTTTAGCTGTTTAGACTGTTAACATTCTGGGTTATTTTAGTAAAAAAAAAAAATTATTAAAAAAAAAACAACAATTTGAGGGGTTTGGAGGGCTAGGAATCCATGTGTCAGCATAAAATGTTTATTCTATTTCTTTGTGGAGGAAAACTTCCTGGGTTTGCTTCTGTATTGCCAAATATGTTTTAAAATGCTGTATTTTCTTACATGGACAAGTGTTACATGAACGGTAGGAGGGTGTAAGGAAAAAAAAAAAAATCAAAGAATAAATTGTTTAAATCCATCTTATCTTAAGGGAAACTGTGGAAAAGATTGACATGAGAACATTTTTAATTGTGTCATTGTCATGTGGAAATGATCTACCATTAAAACATTCCCTCTGAAAACACCTGTCATTTTTAGTTCTTTAAACTGATCTAAAACATGAATTTAAGCTTTTTGTTACTGACTGGGCCACAGGAGTTACAGACAGTCTGATTACAACTACATTAGTGTCTTATAAGCCATTTAACAGATGTGTGTATGCTGCTTATAATAACTGGGAGGACTTTTTTTTGTTTTTTTGTTACTCGTCTCACCAGGAATGAGGCGGCCGGACAAGCGAAACACTTTAGAACAGCAGTGAATATAAGTTGGTATATTAAAACCATTATGTTTTATTTCATTTAAGACCCATGTGTTTAGACCTTGATTAATGTGGATCAGACACACCCCGTGACCTTTTAACGTGGGCGTTTAAGATGTGTAAAATGAAGGGCTTTGTGTGCAGCATCTTTTAGGTACGCAACCTGCTGGCTAAGCGCTATATGTTTGAAACAAGAGTATTTGTCGAGATGTAACACAAAAAGGTCAAAAGCTGCGATGAGTCACTGATAATGAGAAGTCCGATAATCACGCCACCAACAATCAACATGTCAGTTAACCTTTGAGGTGAGTGTTGAGTCACAATGATTTGGAGAAACAAGATGTAAGACTACAAAGTACACTTCTACATGCTCGATACAAAACTGCAGCATGTGTAATGTTAGACAATATGGGGATGATTAAGAAATAAATGAATACAGTTTACATATTGAGTACATGGTTTGTCTTTAATACTTTGGTTTTATTCTTATTGATTTTCACATATAAAAATAGACACTTTTCTCATTAAATTCAGCATTGCAATTCACATCAGCATTACAAATACAGAGTACTTGTACTTAGAGAGTACTTGGAAACAGTAAAAAACAAACAAAAAAAACACATTGGTTGTACAATTATGGAAATGACAGACGCATACATTTAATAAAAACAGATTCCAGTTATCTTAAATTGCTATTACCCAGTTATATGGGTTTATTATAGAAATATATCCTCAAACACAGAGTAAAGTAGAGATAGTGTGATCACTCCCTTCCTTACAGTGTTTTGAATCACCTGACCAGAGACCAAATAAATGTCCCCAAACTTCATTCAGGAAACCTGCATCATGTCCAATCCATATTAAAGCACCTAAGTGTGAATTACATCATTGATAAGGCAGCTTTTCATGTTCCATGTTAACTGTTGAATGCTGCAAAACCTGTTTATAGTGTTGGTGAGTTTCTAAAATAAATGCAGACAACAGGAAAAGCAGAGTTCAACCGTTTTATGGTGGCTTGACCTTTAACGTACGCACTGAAATGATTTAAAAGGAAGTGTTCCGTATGTGCTTAAGTAAACGGATTGAATTTTTACCAGCATTTCTCCACAAGGCGCGGCACTTTCATGCTGGTTCACTGGTGGGTGTCAGAGGAAGCAGGGGTATTTAGTCCAAGGTGGTAGCCTCCCAGTTTCATTTGCCAGTCTCCAGTACCTCTCCTTCAGGATAAATGCTGCTGCTTTGGGCTGCCTTTGCCTGCTGAAAACACCCTTCTTGTTCCCCACAACACGCGTGATCCCTGCAGACATGACAAGAAAAACAGTAGAGCCTTTCCTTAGGCCAATCTGCAGACTGATAAAGGCATGAAGAGATAATATTTCTGAGTAAATAGTGCTTCCTAAATGCCAAAAGCAAGAACAATAAACCTTAAGTAGTTAGAGGTGAACAAAAAATAGCTCTGGCACCAAGGTGCTCTGATTTGTCAGTCCAATAGCCTAGAAAATTGGCAAGATATCAGTTATTTTGGGCCAGTCCTTAAAATAGATATACTGTATATTCAAAGCATGAGGAAAAACTTAGGCCTGCTGGTAATAGTTTATTTAGTGCGAATAAACTCATAAAACTCATAAAATGTATGAGAAACGTTGGGTATCACTTACTGTTTGTCGGTAATTGGTTACCAACATCTTGAAACAATTAATAATCTATTCTGATAACTAAATAATCATTTCAGTAATCTTTTAAGCAAAAATGTAAAAAAAAAAAACAAACTCATCTTGTTTCAGGATCTCAAATGTGTGATGATTTATTGCTTTTCTTTCTCAAACATGATGATAAAGTGAATATCTTCAGGTTTCGGGCTGTTCAGTCAGACAAAGACATTTGAAGATGTTGGAATGAGGAACTTTAACAGAATATTTTTTACTATGTTCTGACATTTTATGACCAAAACAATTAACCTATGAATCAAGACAATAATTGGTAAACTGGTAGACAATGCAACATGTGACTACAAGTCCCAGGTAGACTTTATTTTATTTTAAAAGTAAGAACTTGAGTGTGTTTTAAATGTTTTGACGATCCATCTAAAAGTTGTCAATTATTATTATTATTTCACTCTGAACTAAACCAAAAAAAAAACTGGACTAACGAGCACAGCGGTAGTTGCGGTTCAACAGGTTGTCATTGGCTGCGGTACCTTGTACAGTCATGAAGTCGGCAAAGTTCCAGATTAGTTCACCGATGACATACTGCTTCCTCTTCTGGTCGAACACGTCGTGATAGCTCTGCAGGACGACCTTCTGGTACTCCTCGGTGAACATCATGGGTGGATCCTGGAAAGTAAAGATAAAGCCTCTTAAATGTGTTGCAAACCGAACCTCTGAGACACACATGTGACTGACTGACTGACTGACGGACGGACACTTAACTAAATCTGAAATTCAATGCAGCCCTATGGATTCCACCAAAAAAAACAAACATTCACAATGTTCATTGCTGCTACACTACAGTTGGATATTTGGGTGTGTGCGTGTTTTGTGTCTGTACTCACACTGTGGAGCCCTGACACCGCATCTGCTCCATATTCACTCTGGATGATGGGTTTCTTGTACTTTCCGTACCAGTTCTCAAACTGGCTGTTGAGCTGGATGGGGATGACCTCCAAGTGACCTGGATCATGGTACCAGGAGAAGTAACTGTTCACACAGATCACATCCACGTAGGGAGCCTTGGGACAGAAGAGAATTATTAAGAATATTAATTACTAATAAATAAAAAAAATCCCCCAAAACGGCAAACAATTATAACATCAACTCAATTACGTACCATTATTCCAATGAAATGATGGCGAATGTGAACACCTGTTTGAATTGAATTCACCCCAGCCAGTTGCCTTTATAACCTAATTGCTGCATGCAGTCAGTGGCTACAAACATCACCTTGAAAGATATCCCTCACAGCACAGGAATGGCAACAATTCTTAAGGCATGTCAACAATTTGGAGAGAGAAACCTCTGAAACAACTTCACCCCCTTTGTTCTCACAAGGCACAAAGGTATATTTTGCCTTTTTTTCCTGAAAAATCACACTTGATATTTTCTCTTTTTTATTACTTTATCATATGAAGAAATGTCACATGTTCTGCTACTAGGCAGATAACTTATTATTAGTATTAGTTTAACTGACTTTGAAATAGTAACTTAACTCTAGCCTGTAAAGGAGTGTTTTGCTGCTTGAAGGTCTGTTGCAACATGGCAAATAATCAACGTGCCGTTTGTGCCGTGCAGGTTTTCACTTTGGCATTCTGCTCATATTACACTGAGACAAACTCACCCCCTTGTCCCTGGCGTAGTTACTGTCTGTGATGTAAGTGACGGGCCGGGTGGGGTCCAGATCTTTGGTATGCTTTATCAACGTCCTGTAAGACAAACAAAAAGAGCCTTTAGGTGGTTATGTTTTAAGAGCAGCTGTTAGTGTTCAGAGCTGCTTCATGACTACTTTACTGCATTCCACACTTCAGAGTAAAGCCATCGGCTGCAGACAGTTTACAAATGCTTTGCAGTTTTTACAGTTTTTGGGGGTTTTCCAAAGGCGCCCTGGTAGCCAACCTGGTAGTCAACTAAAAATACAAAAACATTTTATAGCTGGAGTGCTCGAGCATTGATATATATAAAAAATATAATAATTAATACTCACTTGAAATAATTTCCAGCCGGGGGCATCTCTGCAGCTGGCTCATTGGCTACTGACCACATGACCACAGATGGATGATTCTTGTCCCGACGCACAAGCTCGTTCATGACAACCAGGTGATGAGCCAGGGAGGCGTTTCCAAAACTACGACTACATTGTTGGACAAGACACAGCGCACACAGCGAGCTTAAAACGTATAGAAAAAAAACTAAGAATGATATTCCAGATCCACCCATTAGTTCAGGTTGCCCAGCCTCAAACCAGCACAACACAAAACAAAAAGGTAACTGAACATCTGTAACAGTGAGACCTGCACTGGTGTCATCTACAGGTGAGAACTGTCTTCACACTGTTGACCTTCCCTAAACCCTTCAAACACACCCAGAAGTCAGAGAGAACTGAGCAATGACACCTACATGTCTTTGATGCCCACGCCCGGGCACTCATCTATCACCACGATGCCGTGGCGGTCACACATCTGCAGGATCTCCTCTGCGTAGGGGTAGTGGCTGGTGCGGAACGAGTTGGCCCCCATCCACTTCAGCAAGTTGAAGTCCTTGACAATCAGGGGCCAGTCCAAGCCTTTACCTCTAATCTACAACACAAAGTAAAAAGATGAAGAGACGATTTGATTATCTAATTGGATTCTTCTTGTTTCATGCTAATTTTATATATATATATTTTTCCCCACCTACTGTTATTTCTGTAAATGTTAGAACAATGAAATGTTGTGTCAGAGTTTTGCTTCCCTCTAGTGGTACTCACATCAGAGTCCTCGTGTTTATTGACTCCATGGAAATAAAAGGGCTTGTTGTTAATGAGGAACTGGGTGCTGGTAACGTTGACAGTGCGGATGCCAACTGGTAGACTGTAGACATCCTCATATGTTGATCTCTCATCGGCTGCCATCAAGCGAACCTTGATGTTAAAGTAAACAAGACGGAAAGAAAAAGAAAAAAGAAAAATCATGATAATGCTACCAAAATTGATCTCTTGCAAAAAGACACTGGGAGGTTGTGCTGAATACCAAACAACTACAAAGAGCTGGGAATGTCTCTGAGAACACCACACACAAGGTGTGACGAGGAAGACAAACAAAGGATCAGGCTTTCACAATATCCACACACATACCGCTATATGGGATAAAGCTGGAGTAAAACCACAAAGTGACATATCACCATTTTTAAGTATGTGCATTAACACACACACACACAGTCAATTTACAAATCAAAACTTAAATTCTAGTAAGGGTACAAAAACCTTTGACTGGAACAATGTGTTTATTTGACTGTGAGGGATTTAGGACTTATTTTAGTTCAAATACCACCGAAAGGAGGAGGAGGAAAGGATTACTGGGAATCTTATTGAACCGTCAGACGTAAACATCTACATGTTGCTGCATGACACAAATGTCAGGCGAGAGGGCGGGACTTTTTTTTGTTTGTTTGTTTGTTTTTTTTCAGTGGGATGTAGCAGGAAAGTAAAATGATGCTTTCAAACTAGGGCTGATAGATATGGACAAAAATAAAATATCACAATATTTTTGACCAAATACTTCAGTACTGATACTGCCACAATATTGTAGGGCTGACTGTTAATATTGTAGGGCTGACTTTTGGTGCTTTCACAAAATATTAATACAGATTTCTGATAAATAATCATCAGCTATGTGGATATAATGTCTAACTGGTTAAAAGAAAATAATAGAACAGCTAGAACATATTCTTACCTCCATGGAATAAAGATAACCTGGGTTATCATGCATCAGGTACGGCCACCACAGGTTGACGTCTACTACTTTGAGCACTCCAGATGGCTCGCTGGAGGAAGCCACACAGTGGCGGTTTTTATCCATTAATGTGACCTTGAGCGTGGCTGTGGTAGCACCCAGGACTGATACCTTGTATTTGACCAGACCTGAAACACAGGGAATACAACAAAGCTGAATAAGACGGACAAGCTGTTTCTTCGTTCAGTACGTTTATACGTGATGCGGCTGATATCCGCTTTATGAATTTCCACCAAATGCTTTAGTGCCCGTAAGTATTTAAAATAGAATAAATTAGCGGTTTCATTGTATTCAGATGTATTTATTCACCAGTATTATCCGAGAAGTCAGTCACCACGGTGATGTCATCCACATAGGCCTTAGGAGTTGTATAAAGCAACACAGGGCGATGTATCCCGGCGTAGTTGAAGAAATCAAAGTAGATGTTTTGCACAAAAAAACCATCAGGATACCTGTTGATCAATTACATTTTCATCATTATATCAATACACATTGACAGGCAATGGTTCATGTCTAATCTTGACTAAATACTAGAACAAAATGACATTTAGAAAACTATAAATGATTTTTTTTTTTTTTAATGAACTGAACAAATCAGCTTAATATATTAAACATGTCTCACATGAATTTAAGCTTTCTTATCAAGTTAAAATAAAAAACACAAGCGAGGTTACTTGGAGGGGTCGTTCATGTGCTGGATGATTCCTGGAGGAAGAGTCTCCAGAGTCAGAGTGTTGTTGACAGCGATGGTGATCCTGCACGGCATAGTTGGGTCCTTGCGGATTAAACTGCCTATCTCGGCCTCGAAGGGAAGGTGGCCGCCTTTATGCTCAGTCACTTGCACCCCGTTCACCCACTGCAAAGGTGTAGAGAGCGATTCTGAAGCAACTTGGTCACATTGAGAAGTCTGAGAGCACAGATGGCTCTGGGTTTGGAAGGCATGATACTCACCACTACTGAGTAATAGTGAGCACTCCCCACTCTGAGAACCACTCTTGTTCCCTCATCGGCGATCCAGCGGGCAGGCACCACCACCTGTCTCTCATACCACACCCAGCCAATGAAGTCTCTCAGTGTGGGGTCCTGGGTAATGTCATTGTAGCTGGCAGGTACTGGCATGTCAATCACTGGGCCAGTCTAACACACAGGAGCACATGGAAGTAGAAATGGGTGAGAAACACCCCCCAAAGTAGCATGTTATGCCATGCAATGATAATCAGCCATAATCAATCCACATGTCTTCTGTGCAAAAAAATGCATTTTAAAAAAGTTGATCTGAAGCCAATATGAAGCTTCAAATGAGTCAAATCAAGTAAATATACTTCAACATCACAGTCCTTTTAGTACTAAAGTTCCTCTTTTTGTTACCACACTTCAACCGCAGCCCAACAGAGAAATACTCTCCGAGGAAGCACATAGAGAGAATTTGATGCTAAAATGACAATACATTTTTGGCCCACCATCACTTACACTAAAAGCACATTTGAAGGGGATATTTCAATAGCCAGTATGAACAGGACCCAGAGGAATCATAACTGCAAGGAAAGCCTCTTTGTTTTAAGACACACTTGAAAAATTGTGACGTATCCTTTATATCATACACATCCAGCACACCAGAAAGTGTGTCCAAACTTGTGGTCAATGATGTGATGAAACATTAGTCCTTATTTCTTTCTGTTATTTAAAGTGTCAAAATACCATTATATGAAATATCATGTAGCGTGACCATCAAGAAACGACCATCATTTTGAAAACCATTCAAAGACATCATATACCGGTTTGTTAAGGACCAATGGTAGCAGCAAGCAGGTTTGGAAAAATAACCTTGTGGGAAGCTAGCTTGTTTTGTTTAGGAGGCCAATTCTGTGCCTGTAAATTTAGACTGAACTTGTACTTTTCATGTTATTTGGAATATTTTTTTTTTTTTTGCATTTGCAAAAGTTATTTTATTCAATTCATATTATAAAACATAAAAACTACATTTTTTTAGAATATCAAAGTATTTTGTTTTCCTAAGCCACCTATTGTTTGTATTTATTCATTGATTATACCACATCTTTGTACTGAAAGTCATATTTTGTTGTGGCTAAATGCATACACAAGGTTATGGTTTTACTTCCTGCACCGTTAACATATTACAACATTGGGCTTGGTCTGAAATGTCAGCAAGGCCGCAGCTGTGGACCCTTCTCGGGGTGAATCCTAAAACCTGGAAATGGGTTAGCATTTTTGCACTTCCGGTTCCCTCGTCTATAACAATGGGATTTAAATAGTTTTTTGGTTAGTCTGTCGTTAAAATAACAAAAGCTTGATATATTTTTACGTTGTTTTTTTTACTACGACGTAAAATATGTCAGTAAATACTCGTGAATTTCGAGTCTTTTACATATCTTGGAAAAGGCGGTTGCTAACAAGCTAAACGAGACTACAGAGGATGTTGGGGTACATTTAATGTCACGGAAACGAAATGGAAACTCATCTACACAACAGTTTAGTTGTTGCAAACTATCATAACTCAAAAACATTTATAACTTATAGATTTATCAATTTATAGCATTTTTCAATGGTAGCTGTTTCAAACTGTAGTGGTGGTGACGTTGAAGTCATGCGACCGTGGTGTATTAGTAAGTTTTTACTTACGGCAATTGAATTTATGCTTCAAAAATCACATTTATGGTGTTCATTTATGAAGATTATCTAGCTTAATAATTAAAAGCTTTAATTATCATAAACATTTGTTAACCACAAATCTTAATTTGTTCAATAATCCAATGGAAAAATCCAGTTTTTTTGTCGATACTAAAACCGTCATTTCTGCAGCACTGATAGGTAGCGAGTTACTGCAGCGGGTTCCTTGCTAGGAGAATAAAAAATGTATGTTAAAAATAAATATACAGTACTGATTTATTCCACTGTCAAGTTAAATTAAATGTTTTCCAAAGCCGTAGATGTGTGCTGATGACAACTTTACTTAAAAAAATGTTAATGAAATGTTTATGTTCATGAAAATCCTGGGAAATTTAAAAATAAAAATCTGGTTTAAGTCTAGTTTTGTATGGAATAAGTATTGATGTAATTTCTTTGTAAACACTATATTATAGTACTGAGAACACGACGTGTTGAGGGAAATTAATACAGTTTAAGAGAAATCACGGTAGCATCACGTGACATTTTTTTGAGCCACCTCATTTTAGTGAAATAACACCAAAAATCAACGGATTTAAAAATTTCATATGGACACAACATGTTTGAATAACTGCCACAGATATTCTCATATTTTTTGTGTTATAAAATTAGCCTGTTTAAAATACGTCATTGACCCTCGTACACTGTCTGACTGATCCGTTTGTTTAAACTCAGGTAGATGAAACCTGTCAAACAAACGAGACGAGATGCAGCCAGCTGCTGTCCTGCTCACCTCTGACAGGAGACCTTTGTACCAGGCTTTCTCGAAGCCCTGGTTCCTGTTTGGAGACTTGTCAGCCCTGAAGACCCACAGCCCGCTCAGCTCCTTCACCTCCCTGGAGGAAGACTCCCGGGGGAAGAGCATCCCGGTGTCCAGCAGACGCACCGCGTCCCATAATGCGCACACACACAGGACACGGAACACACAGAGGAAACCAGGTGCAGACATCCCGCACAAACTGCTCACTCGCAAACGGGAAGTAACTCCGTCACATGATTTGCTTTTAGTCACGTGACCCTCACCAGCAAACGTTAATTATAGTGGGTAGTTTTCACGCACCTTGCATAGATATGTCAGAAACATGACTTGTTTCTATATTTTTTTCCACTTAAATATTTCGCTACATGATCAGACATGAACTGACTGAACCACATTAAAGTTTCAGATCCTTATATATTGCACCACCTGCTGGTCCATTTCACAGACAGGTTGAAAGTGACCTCCAGTGGAAGTTTTAACTCATGACTAAATTTGCTGGTGACTTTCAGATATGTGGATACAAAGCAGAAGGACGAACCTGTTGAAAACTGCTTTGTTATATATGCACGTTTATTTTTTTTTATTTGTCCTTATAGAGACCTGTGATAAGGTTATAACGAAGCAGTTACAAAAGGCCCTGCAGCCTTTTACATATGAGATGTGAGTCATAGATGTGTGTGAAACCTACATGTATGGATAATAACATGGACGTGGATGCCTGTGGTCTGTTTTTCTAAAGGACTTTTGCATGAGCCACCGATAATTATTAACTAACACTCAGAGGTTCCCCCTCTGCGCCAAAATATTTCACATCAACTACCACTATATCATCATAAAAAGTTCATTAATGGTTATATTAGCCAATTTTTGAAGGAAATCTTTCATTCGTAGTTTGACCTCTGGACCTTCACAGATTTGTATCAATTTTTAAAAAATGGCTACTATATAATTCCTGGTTAAGATTTTTATGAATAATATCCCAAATATCATACGGTATATTACACAAAACTACTAAAGCAAAGTGTCTCCTAACTGGCCAGTCAGGAGAAATGCAGTCCTAACTATAAGACCCCTAAAGTTTTAGCCAAAGAGCAATTCACAGTCACACATACATTATTATTCATAGCAGAGTATTTTTTTTACATGTCTGTTTTACTCTTTCAGCTTAGTCAGATCAGGCTGGTGGGTACCAACATGAAACATAGAAGCAACAACAACATGCCATGATTACAAAGTCTGTTTAATTTTCCATTTGCAGTTGTCACTATTGTTGGTAAATGGAGAATGACTCAAAATGCATCTGCATCCCGCTGCGTGTGATTTATCATCACACCATCAGCAAATAAATCATACAAATAACTGAACTAACTAGTGTACATTAATGGAACGCACGAACGTCACTGATGAGCAAACCGAGGTCTAATAAGACCTGCAGAATTCTAATTTCTCACTTTGCATCTGGACTCGGACACGTGTGGTTGATTGCAAGGCTTGTTGGAAACAACACACTTGGAGAAAGAAAGAAAAAGTGACCTTTTTGGAAAACAAAACTATTTGGATCTCTGAACTCTTGTGGAAATGGCTTTCCGTGGACCCCCCGGCCTGCTGGATGGAGTCGCCTACGAGATGGACATCGACCGGCCAGGTAAGACACATTTAAATATTCATATTTTTCCTCAGGATTTATTCATTATGTATCTCGAAGAAAAAAAAGCTTTGAATCTAATCTTAGAGTAAAAATGTAACATTTATAATGTTTATATTGGGCCAATTTGAAAAAACACATATTGGGTGCAAACAGACAGTTATTCGTGTAAAATGGTTTATTTGTAGGGTAGAATGCATAAATTTCGCGGGACAGATGTGGAATGTATTACCATTTAAGTGTGATGTTTTAAAACAGTTATTTACAGTTATATATTTCAAAACTTGCATTGAAATGATAAGAAACTGGTCAAATTTCGAAAAATGGCATAAAAATGTATTTTTCTTGCACCATGGAGACGATGGAACTGTTAGTTCCGGAAGTCAGAACGTCAGAACCTGCAGGTGTGAACGAAGCGCGTCCGCGGGAGTCTTGATTGTTGAAGCTTAATTGGCTTAAATAGTGAAAGCTCATCAGTCCTTTAAATGTCATGATTTGAATCTCATAAACTGAGAAAAATTAATCATAAACGGTGCACAGAAGCGCAGAGGTTTATGTGTGTTTACGTTGTAAATAAATTCATTTACGCACTTATTGCAAACCACGCAGGGTGTTGCGCTACAATGCTGTGTTGCTCTTAATAATAAATCAGTTATGTGTTTAAATATGAACACAAAAACAGCCTTATGTATTTACTCCTGTTTCCAAACAAATGATTTGAATATAATCTCTAAAAGACTCTGCTGAGGTCAACAGAATAATAGTTACACGTTTTTGTAAACGACCAAGTAGAGTAAACAATGGTTATCATTAGGTCAGTGCAGTCATAGTTGTTGTATGTTTTTATGTATTTCAAACTTCTTTGACTGTTGCTTATTTAGTTAAAGTTTTCAGTAAACATTTGATGTGGTGAGAAAAGAAAGAAATGCTTTGGATTTGAAAACAAGTACTCAGGGGATCTAGCTCTTCTCCCCTCAGGCGGCCCCTTTCAGCGTGTCGACTACATCGTTGAGCGTCCTGCGGGACACGGCCTTCATGAAATCATCAGGATCCTGGACCATGACGATGGTGACAACCTCCCGATCTACATCTCCTCTGATGAAGAGGATGTGGTAGGTATGGTAGGTATGGTAGGTGCTGGTGAAGGTGAAGGTTTTCCTCCCCTCTCTTCTGATGAAGAGGAAGAGTCGGAGGAAGAAGACTATCAGCGCTTCGAGGATGAAGAGGAGTATGAAGAGGATGAGGAGGATTATGAAGATGAAGAGGATGACGAGGATGGTGATATGCTCAACTCTGACGACAGTTACTTCTGGTATCAGCAGACAAGTGAAGATTCTGGATATGACAGTCTGGACTCTTATGATGATGATGATGATGATGAAGACTTTTGGCAGCCTGCTGGTGCTCCTGTCGCTGGTCCTCGCATTCCCGAAGATGCTCCTGTTCCTGTTCCTCGTATTCCCGAAGAACCTCCTGTTCCTCGTATTCCCGAAGAACCTCCTGTTCCTCGTATTCCCCTAGAACCTCCTGTTCCTCGTATTCCCGAAGAACCTCCTGTTCCTCGTATTCCTGAAGATGCTCCTGTCCCTGGCCCTCAGAAGCTGACTGTGGGGCATCTGCTGGAATCTGTTCAGCTCCACAAACCTCCAGAAGAATCGGCATCCCCACAGCCTGAAGAGTGTGCTCCTTCAACATCCGGCCTCAGCTCTTCCACGAAGAGGAGCAGTGAAGACAGCCACTTGGAGGAGGTGACTGCTAAGCGGCCGAGGTGGGACTGTGAAGAAAGCCCTGATGACTCGGCTCCATCAACTTCCGGCCTCAGCTCTTCCACGAAGAGGAGCAGTGAAGACAGCCACTTGGAGGAGGTGACTGCTAAGCGGCCGAGGTGGGACTGTGAAGAAAGCCCTGATGACTCGGCTCCATCAACTTCCGGCCTCAGCTCTTCCACGAAGAGGAGCAGTGAAGACAGCCACTTGGAGGAGGTGACTGCTAAGCGGCCGAGGTGGGACTGTGAAGAAAGCCCTGATGACTCGGCTCCATCAACTTCCGGCCTCAGCTCCTCTGCTACAAAGAAACAACTCTGGGAGCGTCCTTTTGGCATCCCCTGACAGACAGTGACAGCTGCCGATGCCCAGCCTTTGCGTCTGGCGAGGCTGGTGAAGCCCGAGGTAGCGTCTTGCTCCGGGGCCTACTTGTATATATCTGGTGGCTGGATTGTCCCTCTGTAACTTTGAGGGCCGGCCTTTGCGTCTGGCGGGGCTGGAAACACCATCTTGCACCAGGACTTTTTATTCTATTGATATAATTTTCCTTTTAAACAATAATTCTCCCCCAGTAATAATTTATAGGACACTTAAAATTACTGCATTTATGTAGCATTTTCATCCAAAGCGTCAGTATGGACAAAGTATTACAGTATATATGTATATATATAGAGTCGGGGATTGAATCATCAACCCTGCAATGAATGAATGATCATTCAAACTCCTGCACCACAGCTGCTGGTCCACGAAATCACACTTTCAGGTTCCTTCAAGTTGAACGGCTATAAGATATATTTGAGATGTCATGAAAATACTTCAACACTTCGCTCAGGAGGAATTCGATGCACCTCTAACCAGGACAAGATCCTTTGGGTCGACAAAAACAACAACAACAACCCTGTAATCAATGGAGGAATGCAATAGCACACGAGCTACTGTCCATGACAAATGTGGGGGAAAAGTTAACTGAGAACATCTCACAGGCCAAGAGTGTAAACTACAGAGAGACGTAAATAATTAGAATACCAATTTAATATCGCTTATTTAATAATGTAAACATCATTTTATCATCTCATCTTACTGTTTGTTTTTTTAAATTCTGAGCTTTAGGTTAGCAGAGGTAAGTTTTAATTAATTAATTAATGACAAAAATAACAAAAATGTCCTGCATTGTCTTTATGTCACTTACTAATAATCCAACAATTCTCAGTTAGTTTTAGATGGCGCAGCTGAGAGGATGAGGACCGTCCCGACCCTACCTGCACAGAGAAAGCTGATGATGATGATGATGATGATGATGATGAAGAGTTTTGGGTCAACAGTAACAACAGTTACCTTGTATGTTTAAAACTATTGTGTTCATGGCCTAGCAGCTCCTTGTGTGTTTTGCTGTTGATGATGATTATCTAAAAATCGGTTTGAATATTATAGACTCAACCGTACGGACCTACAAGCAGCCGAGTGGACGTCAATCAACGAATCATCTCTGGAAGACCGAGCACCACAGAAGACCCCGGAAGCACTTTGCCCATATCAACTACACAAATTTAAACTGTTTTATTATTGTAAATAGATTTATAAAAAAATCTCTGTCTGTAAATATACTGTGTTCTATGAAATCACTCTCAGTGATGTTGGTTTCTTAAAATCTTTTTAAACACCGAAGCGACTGCATGTGTCTTATTATTTGTTGGGGTCTGTTTTATACTGAGATATATTATGATATGTGGTCATAGAGAACAGGAGAAATATGAATCTTTTGGTGCATTTTTGCTGATTAGGCCAGAGAAAATCTTCTCACACACATACACTTTTTCAGAGCACAATTTGTATATATTTTTTCTTCATTAGCCAACTAGCAAGTATTTGATAACAACATGTTTTAAAATTACTATACACAAACACAGAAAATATGTATTTACATATTTGTTTTAGGACAGTTTTCTAAAAAATATTTAGCTGATATTAAAGACCAGTACACCCCAATTAGATGTTTTATTGAAAATATGAAAACCCACAACTTCAGATTTCTCTCACTTTAACTTGGACAGGGTAACCAAACAATTTAGGACCCTTGTGGTAAAATAAAACACTTAGTGAATACGGCCTGACTGCAGCAATACTGCATGAATGACACTAGATGGTGCCAGACACCTGTACAACAAACTTAATGTCAGTGCAGAAAAATCAGAATAAAAATCAAATAAGCGCCTCCAGCATCCCCAAAATATCCTTTCATGGGTATTTAAATATTATTATTATAATAAAGGATGAACCTGTTCGGGAAACACGAGGCTGCGGGCTCTCTCAATTGTATTCAGGAATATGCACAACGTAGGCTTACATTTCAACAAGTAGAAAAGATGACTAATAATGCAACCTACCAACTACAATATGATCAATGTGCTAATAATAATAGTTATATGTATGTATTGGATTTCACGTCAGGCCCTAAAATCATTCAGGTTTAGCTGTAGATTGTACTCTAAAATCATATTAATATAAAATATGCTCTTGCTTTTTTTTTTGTCAGTTTGTTGGTCGTCCACTGTGACTGAATCAGATACGTTGCAGAGGTGTTAGCATTGAGTGGTTTGCCATGATCGAGAGTGATGCTTAGATTAACACACTCTTCAAAAAAGGTTCAGAGCTTTGTTCTCTACTTTACTTTGACGTAAAAAAAATGTTTGATTCATTCAAATGTTTTATATATACGTCATGAACTGGATGTATCCAGTTGTAGTTTCAATGAATGGAACCATACAAACCTCAGTCCAATTTTGCTTTGCAATGCACAGGACGTACACTTGTTTCCTGTCACTTGTATCTGATTGCCACAAGTTGATGTCTGCTTTCTTTTCCCCTTATAACATTTTAATCTCTTGACTTTTTTTTTCCTGATTAATTTTTTTTTTTTTAACCTCATAACCCAGTGATTCCCCTCTAGAAAGCTTTGTTCTGATTCAGTCTTTGGGAGAGTGCTTTTCTCCTTAAATCAAAAGTATTTGTGTGACATGCCAAAGTCAAAAAAAAACTTTATTCCCAAGACTAAGATAATCAAACCAACTGAATTTAATGTTGGAACTTTTAGGAGTTAAAAGCTATGCTGTCTGGCACCAAGGATATCAAAGTCAAATTTACTGAGCATTAAAAGTATCAACAAAGCAGGTTCATCATAAAGTGCCTCGCAGACTCATCCAAACAGTCTGAAGCACTGCCGTCTGCCTGAAATGAATGTAAGGTTAATGGTGAGTTCAATATTCATTTCCTGTGTAAAGTCTGTCCCAAGTCACTTTCCCACCAATTCTTTGGGGAAAAATAAAAGTACTGCGGCTATACTTTGGTTCCCACCCCGTGACAGTTATGTCTTGTCCGACATACCTTTTCATAGATTTATCATAAGTGCAATCAGGGCAGAATGGTTTCCAAAAAACATTCATGTTTATGGCCACAGTCTGCTAGGAGACTAGACTAGACACCAATATGTTTTCAATGGCATCTGTGCAAATGTATTTGTAAATTTCTAATGACACCGGTCGGTTACCAACATGCTTCTTAGAACAACAAATGACTCTTGTGTAGTGGCTTCTTCCCAAAAACAAAACAGATCTGGAACAACTCAGGCATGATCTTAGGTTGTATGAGTGAAAACACATCTATATCTCACACTGAAGCCCATCTTCCTATGACATGAAAGGAAATTAATCTTAGATTGTTTGCTTCCTTGAGATAGCTATTAGCTATTTAACTAAAACTACACATACGATGCTCAGAAGAGCTGCGGGTTACAAAGAAAAAAAAAAAAGTCATAACCTTGACAGAAAAAAAAAGCTGGCACAGATCACAGCCAGATCGCAACAAGGATTCAGCTTTTGGCAAAAATGTTAATCCATTTGACCACTTTGTGGCCTTAAAATCTCTTTTTCAGCCTGTAGCATTCCGGTTATCATCGCTTACATTTCACCAGGCTGCTTGTGTGATTGTGGGACCATATAATGATGTTTATTGTTAGTTGTCTTTGTTACTGTAAATTGCACTAATTGGAAGTTACAATAGCAGCCCATCAGAGCAGCATTTAGGTGAGTTTCTCCTTATGCAGAATGTGGTACAGTTGTGAAACAAATGTAAAATCTGTTCAAAAAGTCCTGATTGCAAAAAGACATTTAGAGACAACACCAGAGTTCAAAGACAAGTTCTTTAGTTCTAATCTTTCTGACACCCAGAAAGTTATTTTAGTTTCTGCTGCAGCAAATGACACGTGAACATTGTTTTGTGAACCTCATTTTACTCTATCTACCCTTGTCTTGGTTAAGTAAACTTGTTCTTACATTTTTGTTGTGTGAATAAATTTGGTAGTCGGCACAAAGGAAAAAAAGAAGTCGGCAGAAAACAGTTTTGAAAGGGTGTTTATTTATGTATTATTGATAAGCAAGCAAGGGGGAGCCAGAAATATAGAGGGCAAGAAAGAGAGTAAGGGGACACAATCCCTCAAAGCTGGAGGGTTTTTTGTTTTGTTTTTTGCTGATAAGCTTTTCACGATCCCGCTGCGCTGAAAACACACACACACACACACACACACACACACACACACACACACACGTGTTCAGCTGTAAAGAAAAGTAACAGCCTCGGTTCTGACTGGCTCAAACTGGTCAGTAAAATAAGTTGGTTTGTTAAACAGTTATAAACTATGGCATACAAACAGCAACAGAGATAGAACAAGTTAGTTACTGTCTTAAGTGTAAAGGAGAGTTTAGGATGCAGAGTACAACAGTCTTTCCCTGAGGTGCAAAAACAAACCAGAACTGTACATTGTGTCAATGATATTATGAGTCTTCAAAACCCTTATCTCATCAGCGTTTTATGCAGATGCACTTCATAATCTGACACGTTATATCCTCTGATTACATCCACAGGATAGATATAGCAGCATAGATTCTGTTTTGTGAATGAATAGTAGCAGAACATGATTCCTGGTGGAAGATTTTCAATTCATGTCATGATAGCCATCAATCACTCTGTCTGTTGGGGGGGAGGGAGGGGGGAGGAGTCAATATGCTTAAATACTTGTGCTGTCCATTTCTTTTGGAATTGCATGATAATAATAACAACAACAATCCATCTATAGCTTTTAATAGAAACAGACTGTTAATTAACCGGTTCCAGTGTCGGATGTACTTGTCTGTTTCCTATCGTGCTCTCTGCATCCTGTCTCTTCATTGTCAAGACTGTCCACTCTGTTCGGAGAAATATTTATTGTTTGATGGCTGTCTGATAAAAAAAACCTCAATGCTCCAGGCCTCAACTCTAGCAAACAATAAAAAGCATAGTAAAGCCTATACTGCCATAACTCTTTCTAATGAGGCATTGCATCTAATCTTAGTTAGTAATAGATTACGAGGTTAGTTAAACATTACAAATGGGTACATAAATGTGTTGCTAAAATATGTTAAGATGCAGGAAGCGGTTGGAGTTTCGTCAGCTTGCTTCATCTAACCTTCCGGCAGCTGAAACTCAAAGGTTGTCGTGGAGTTTTGACGGGAATCAACAGAAAATATTCATTTCACATCATGTAATATTGTATATTATTATATTTATAGTGTCATTTTTCTACATGAATAATACATTGCTATGTGCTGTTTTGGCAAATTATAGATCATTTTACTGTGTATTGTGAAAAATGACACTATGCACAATTGTCTCCCTTTCATAGATATAAGTGTGGGGCAGAGGGAGGAAGCCCAAATAAGGGTGTAGCTAGACTGAGGGTCCAGGGAGGCTCAGTCAGATAGCAGTAGTGGCAGATTGGCTGTGTGGGCGCATGCATGACAGAGTAGGAAGTCATCCCTTAAATCCCGCTGCGCCTCCCTCTGTGCCAAAGTTTCACACTGCCAAAGCCCCGGCTGTGATCAGGAGCCTGCAGAACCTCCACAACCTCAGCACAGATCTGCTCCTTCCTCCACGTTTTTATTAGCATCCACATCCTGCAGTAATGTCAAATTTGAGGAGGTGATAAACTGGTTATTTCTGTTGCAACTGTAAAGTGATTAGACAGGTTTTCAGCTTGAAGAGTGGTGCAATCTGTCAACGTGTCAGATCTCACAGTTAAATCGGAACACGGGATTTATCTACTGTCATTGCTCTGTTGTGAATGACTGAAAAAAAAAATCCTTCCCTTCCTTGCACATGGCAGGCTGGTTGCAGGCTGTTCCCAGTGGAGACAGTAACACAGATGTATGACAGCAGGGTCTGGCACCATATTGTGTTGTGTGAGATGTGTGAGCCGGAGCTGCACGGGCGCAGAGACCCGCTCGATCGATTTTAATTCCAATTCTCCATCCTCTCCCTGTCCAAACAGGGTGAGAAAGATATACTCCTGGCATGATGGCCCCTGCTTTTATTTTTACAGGGACTAGGGACGAGCTTTTTCTATGTCTCAGTGTAAATCCATGCAAACCGCATCAATATCCTATTCACTTACGATCTTGTTTTCACAGCTACTTGCACAGCTAAAGATTAACTGTTTCATTGCAACCTGTTAATGGCCGTCACAGGTCATGCAGCCACAGTTGTGGAGGAAAACGTAATAGCTGTCATGGGAGCGGGGCAGAGCAGAGGTCAGCGACCTTTCCTGTAGATTTGGATGCCTCATCATTTTTGGTGACAGAAAGGAAGTGAATTGCTCACATTTTGGTGCTGTATGCAGTTGATGAATAATTAATCAAATGACTACATGAGGATTTGTTTGCTTTATAAACACCTTATAAATTTTGTGTGTAAGAATGCTACCATGGTGGTGATTACATGAGCAAAATGCTTTTGTTCTCAAATGCATATACAGCTCGACATGTATTCTGTCTCTCATGAGTAGAGCTACTGGAATATATATATATATATATACGGTGGAGTTTGGCAGTCTGTGCTGTGACAGAGTGACAATGGCGCATGAGCGAGATGGAGACTGTGGTGCCTGAGGGAAAAGAGGAAGAAGAGAAGACAAAGAGAGAGAAGAAAAGACAGGAAACAGGCATTCCTCATGTCTTCTCTCGCTGTTCTCATGTGGAAATCTGAGTGTTGAATAATTTATAGCCTGTGGGAGGTGAATAATGAATATGTGCAAGTGATTAAAGGATGCATTCTGATAAGCTGGTGAGAGAGGAGGGCTTCCCCCGCTGTGTGATCTCTCACCTGCTCCAGCAACAGAAAAAAAAAGAAAGGAACAAATGAAAATGCTCCGGGAAAGGAGCTAAAACAGCATACATGCATTCCATTGAGTTCAACCTGCACTGTGAGCTGGATTTTTCACAACACTGAATATTCACACGCTCTGCTTGATCCATTTGTTTGCACTGAAGCTCTCTGAATGCTATAAAATTGTGTAAATGGAGTGAAAAGGAGAATCCATGTTTAAAGATGGTGAATAATACATCGCTGCAGCATCACAGAGCTGTGTCTGCACGCTGGGGTTTCCTGTATATGGAAGGGTTAGGAGACTCACACTCTGTGCACATACATCTGACCTCATGCATACATGTGTGTGGTTGGTTTTTTGCCGAATGTGGTTAATGACCCAAAGTAACTCCACGCATCCACCCACGCAACAGCCGCTGTTACACACAACTATTCTAAATATACACCTCACATGTATGCAAAGAAGCAACACACCCCCAGGCAAGACAAAGAAACAGGCTGCACTTTTACTTATTAAAGCGTCGTAGGAGCGATGTGCATATGTGGCTATAAGATGACACTTTCATTGAAGCTATGGCGAAACACCAGGGAGCGGCTCAGCATGTGAAGGGGCAGAGGCTGCATGTGAACAACAGTGTGTATTCTGACAAAACAGTGGGTGTGTGGCAAAGTGTTGGGTGATACAGTGAATTAATATGTGCTTATGTAACGCACCTCTGAGCTTAAGACCTTTTTGATGACCTACAGCGAGCAGCTGGGTGTCCATTCAGACACATACAATGAAGAAACACGTAGGTGTAAATGCTTCCACCTCCGCAATAAAGGTCATTACATTGTGTGAAAATGACCGTAGTTTATGTAAAAGAGGTTTCTGAAGCAAAGTAGAGGCTGTTGTTCAAATGTTGATTGGGAAGATTTTAATTAGTAATTTGTTTTTTTGTTGTGTTTTGTATTGCAAGATGAAGTGTAGTACAGTACAGTGCAGTCAAACTCAGCCATTAAATTATAACTAATTAAACAGGGCTCTAAAATGTAATTATATGAAATGATCTGCAATTTTTTAAAGGCAAATAAATAATGCAATACACAATACATTGTTGTTTTTTTTTATTCAAATGTTAATTAAAAGCGTTTTTCTTTGTAATTTGATCAAGTTATGATTCGTATCGCAGACTGTGTTGATTGTGTTGATGTGGCGTATATTACTAACAAAGCTCTTGTTTCACCCCACTTTAAAAATTTGCAACGGCCTGTTGAGAGATGTAAATAATGAATCGCTTTGCTAATTTGGATTGTTTTGTTTGCTCGGTTCAAAGATTCGCTGGATTTTTTTTTCTAAGCTTCTGTGTTGTTCGGATTCACTTAGGTACATAAAACATTGAGTGAATGCATCGTTGTTCTGTGCTGATTCTGTCAGTTCAGTAAGTTCAGTCTGTTGCTGTTCTCGTTCAGTCCAGTATAAAACTATGCATGTACTGCACTGTTTACAAGATGAATAGATCAGCAGTCGCTTATTTGCAAAGGTAATAATGTATACATGTTCAAGTTTGTTCAACATCACCACCACTAAGCTTCCAACTTGTAATTTGATTTCACGTGCTCTTCAACAAAAACCATTTGCTCTTAGCATAACCTGATCTAGCCTAGTGGTCATTGTATAGAAGTTGGAAAGTTTGAGTTAGAATAGTTTGCAAGAGCGCAAGTATAAACCCGACTGGAGTCTGTGAAGTCGGAACTCATTGCCACGGCCAGAACGTGTGGTATCTGTGTTGTTTTCCATTGTGAGTGCGGCCTGTTCAGTCTTGAAGGAGCAGAGGTCCATGCTCCTGGTGTGAGAACACTGTTCTCCAGAGTGGATCACTGTCCTGGGGTCTTCAGCTGAGAAAATAAACCAGTCCCTCTATACTTGTCTTGACTCACACAGCTCTCTGGTCACGTTTCTTAACGTGACCTGAGGAAGAAAATACAACTGACAAATCAGTGATATCTCTTAGAAAGTCTTTACGAGAGAGTGGTGTGGCAGAATATCAAATCAAATCAAATCAAATTTTATTTATATAGCCCAAAATCACAAAATACATTTTGTCTCAGAGGGCTTTACAATCTGTACAGGGAGTGACACCCTCTGTCCTTAGACCCTCCGACCCTTCGAGTGAGGAAAAACTTGCCCACCAAAAAACCTTTTAACAGGGAAAAAGGTGGAAGAAACCTCAGGAAGAGCCACAGAGGAGGGATCCCTCTCCCAGGACGGACAGACGTGCAATGATGTCACATGTACAGAACAAATCAACACACACATATTGTACACTCACAATGAATAATAATGAATTACAATGGATGATAAGAATAGGTTACAATGAATGATGAATTATTACAGTAACTAGGAACTTGTGATAGAGATACAGATGCACAGCAGCAGCAAATCATTAACTAACTATAATCTGTAATGGGGATATGGCAACAATGATGATGGATGGATGGATGGATGGATGGATGGATGGATAGATAGATAGACTAGGTTAGTCACTCTAGAATATGGGAAAGGACATGCTTAAGAAAAAGCATTACTATCAGCAAAGCTGTGTGCCACGAGTATATTTTCACACGCTGATCTGCCATTAGTCACATAATTTCTGTGCTCATGACATACTTTGTTATTAGAGGAGTGGTAATCCGGAGGAGTTCTGATCAGTGTTTGGCTCCTACACACAATCGAAAAGTCAGCTTCCTCTTCCTGCTTGTGAGAGGCTTGAATACGAGGCAGGCACTGCAGGAGAGCGTACGCAGAGAGACAGACAAAGAGGATGTCTGGAGGACCATTTCTCATGATACCAAACACACACACACATTCCTTTGCTTGGAAGACGTGCGTGCCACAGACTCGAGGTCTCAGTATTCAGGAGCTCACGTGACAGCAGGTGTTGATTCAGAGCGAGCTCTCCTCTTTAGAGCAGAGGGCACATCTATCAGCGCGTTTAGACGCTAAGAATGTCCAGCTGATAGTAATCTCTATGAACAAGGCTTCTTTAAGGTGAGCATGTGCCCCCATGTCGGTTTTCCTAAAGAAAATTAAAAAGAAGCACTCTAATTTCACCTCTCAGTCATGTAGGCCACTGGCTCAAGTCCCTAACCCTAACCCACCTCTGCCTCATTCATACAAAGGCAAATATTCTGTATTTTTAAATGGCTTATAACTTAAATGGCATATATAAAAGTTTTTTTTATAACAACAATGTATCAGGACATATATTTTATATCCATATATTGTTGACTGATGTAGTTTTTTGTGTGAAAATGAATACACCCTTTGTTTGGTGCCTTTTCTCACGTACATCTCCTCAGCACAGAGGTTCTCTTGGTTTATCGCAGCACCACGATTGTTCCTGGCATCAATGCGAACCAACTATTTCCTCGCCCTTTTCTTGTGCTTGCGACACGAGAGTTAATCAGCGTTTATGATCACATCAACACAGAGCGGTTGCTCTTCAGAAGTCGGTGCCAGCACACTGCAGGGACCACCGGTCTCCTCTGGCAAGCAGTGCCCCGAAAGTCTTTGCGAAAGTGGTAAAAGTCATGCAGAGCCACATGTCACAGAATTCACCGGCTACCTGTCTGGATTGACTCAGCAACCTTATTCTCCCTCCCTGTGAATGCTTCTGTGCCATGACGTGACAGAGTTTTGTATCCCATTGTCCCAGGGTGGACAAGGTGTCTCTACCTTTTCCCGTTGGGGACTGTCTAACACAAACTCTACTTCTGTGGTTTCCTGTGCTTTTCAGACAAGCATTCCTCACATCAGGTCTGTTGATAGAATATAGAGCATGTAGCCATGGATTCACTGAAACATTAGTCGTCTAAAAAACTCTGGGAAGGTCACAATGAGAGTCTCTCATTATACTTAGATGCTAAGTGACCCCACCGCCAGGTTTCCAACTCAGTGACACACCGTGACAGATATTAAAAGAGACGTTAAAGTGATTTTTTTTTTTTTAGAAAATGTTTCAGAGCCACGTCAGCACCTCGAAAGAAGTCTACTTCATTATAAATTATGGGAAAAAGGTTTGGCGTCAGGCGTTGCACAATCCAGCAGGATGATGTACACACACAGATGTCAGCAAAGTCAAATCTGAAAGTTTGAAAGTGAGCAAAGGCAAACCGCTAGCAAAGAAATTCACAGTTGGTGAAAGAAGACAGTTTGACAAAACATCAAAACTAGTGTGATGAACCATTGACTTAATGATGTGTGTCCCAGTCATATTTGTGACATATGAAACTCACAGCCAAGTTATTACCTGACAGGGACAATATACATATATGTTACATCATCAGTATTAGTACATATCCAGCCAGTCATAGATCCTGTGTTAACACTACAAAACAAGTATCTGGCACAGATAATGTACAGGGACAGTATGTGTATGTGTGTGTAGCCTCCAGCCTGATAAACTTTAATCTACAATGGTTTTATCTGACGAGACAAGCATGCTGGTCACTGCTTATCTTCACCTCAACGACATGGAAGGAAATACATACATGATGTTAGCATTAAACTAGGTCACTCTATGTAAAGAGAAAGGACAGATTTCTGGAGACTCTCCCCAGCTCTGTGTACAGTAGAGGCTGCGTGGACTCAGACTTGCTTATGGATGTGGTAGGATGTGGTCAGGCCAACATGGGGTTTAAGGTCGGGGGTCCGGCGATCGAATATGTCGTGGCAGCGGTGGGAAGAGGACAGTAATCATGAGAAAGCTGTGGCCTTGCGCACAGACCACCTACGATAAACAAACCAGGGTGAAACATCTGCAGCTGCCTCGCACTTAATGAAATGAACATAGCCATCATTTTAATTATGCTCCACTGCCTGTCAGGTGTCAGTTTCACATATATGCAATGACCTGATCGAATAATATGAAATCTGCCGATGATGTATTGTTTTCCTTATCTCTAAATCATCCACTTCCCCCATACTGAAAACAAACAAGATTCTGGGTGTCTATCTCACATCCTCCCTCTGGGCTGGGTGTGTGTGATGTCACCGTGTCTTACCCTACACCCCTATACAGACTCATCACCCACGGATCGGGTCGAGACCCGGTGCCCTCTCACACAATGGGGCTGAGACCTGTAGGTTGGGATCAACAGTTCAGGGCTGCTCCGTAGATCTGCAACAAAACAAACACAGAGAGAACAATATCGTGTTTGGGTGGGGGTGAAAATGGTAAATGTCACCCTGGTGTCAAACTCCATAGCTGGACTAGTCTGTAATGTTTCTCTATAATGTGGTGTGTAGTCAGAAATCAACGCTTATGGTATATGATTAAGATTTTCTCAGCTGTTGCATTAAATTTTTGTTGCTCATAGAGGTTTAAACATGCCAGTATTGCTTTCTAATAACACATAGATTATATTGTTAGTGGCTTAATAAATAGTTTTAATTAATTAAAAATGTTTTAATGCAATAATAGATCATTGATTGAAACACTTTATATACCTTCTTAGCCATTAGAAAAGGAGTATGTCATTAATAAAAGTCATTTCTCATTTCATGCCTGCAGTTATGTATATTATTATTATGTATACTACTGTCATATCTGTCTGTTAAATATGAAGCTGGAGGTAATATATGTAATATATGTAAAAAAAATAGAATGAAGCCCATTATTTGCCAATGTGATAAAAAAAGTAATGCGAAACTTTCTCAAAATAATGATTTAGTATCTCATAATAATCTCATACCTCAAAAATAATAACAACTTGAAACAATGAAAAACTTTCTCAAAATAATGACTTGGTATCTCATTTTTTTCATCACCTTGGCAGAAATGTGCATCTGTATACATATATATATATATATATATACAAATTTAAAAACTCAAGTGTAAAAGTTTTACTAAGGTTAATCGGCGATCTCTGTCTTTTTCCCCCTAGACTTAATGCTTACCATCTCCAGCTTTATATTTAACATATGAGAGTGGCATCAATTTCTCATCTAACTCTGTAAGAAAGCGAGCAAAGTGTATTCCTCAAAAATGTCAAACTATTCCTTGAATAAAGGTTTCTTCCACTGAATTAATCAATCGTGTGAGGTTGTGAATGGAGTTACATAAAAATGCAAAAAAACGAGTTATGCTGGAGGAGGATGTACATTGAATCAAACCTGGCGTGACTCATCATTAATATGTAAACACCTTAAAGACTATTCCTTATTAGAAAGTAGTATCAATCTATATTTTTTTTATGTATCATAAACTGATATCGCTCACTCTCTGTGAAGGTGTATTTCTCAGTAAGGTGAGTTTTTCTAAAAAATAATATAATCCTGTGGTGGGTGAACTAGAAGCTTTAAGGCAGGTTGGCAGCCTCCCTGCTGTGGGAATAGATCTTGACAAGGATAGTGAGAAAACACAAATGTTCCTTGTCTCACAGGCAATTAAACTCATCTAATTAAGAATTCCATCTATGGGGAAAATGAAATTTAATGAGCTGCTTAAGATGCCTCAGGTCTGTCTACGTGACCTGTTTTACATCACTGTCAGGAAAGTTATTTCATCAGAGACTGTCATGTTGAAAAAACAATTCACTGCCTCACCAACTGACACCACGCTTACTGTGTGATAGATTACATCACCATCTGGGTCAAAGGTCATGATCAGGGCATGTGAGGCACAAATAATGCCCCCCCGCCCCGCCAATCCCCTGAGGCGCCCCTGTTATAATAAATAAACAACGTGTCGGTTTTTTTTTTTCAGTTAGTGACAAAATCTCATCCTTTTCTGGAGAATAATTCACGGCAGGATGTGTGAATGATAAATATTAATAATCCAGGGGGCCAATGTTTTGAGAGAAGCTCAACTGGGAGAGAAGTTAGGACCAGAAAAACCCAAACATGCTTCGACAAATGCCGACATGGCTGTGGGAAAAACATTAGATATGACAGATAGGAAAAATGATAAGTATTGTATTGGTTAGTTGGTCACAACACAGCAAATGATTATAGTTAATAACTGTAGCTGACTATAGAAATATTTGGGTGTATGTATTATATATATATATCTATGTTTGATATAAACTATAAATTTATAATTTATGAACTTTAATAGGAAACAACCTTTAACGTGGTACAGCATGTGCATTTTTCTTTATGAACTTACTCATATATATGTATATGTATATATATATATATATATATATATATATATATATATTTACTTGGCTAAAAGCTGAATGAAAGTTATTTATACATTTTACATGTAAGTTTGCCTCTGTGTGTTCTGGTCTGACCCCGCGTTTCTCAGCGCATCCATCCGTGATTGCATGTGCAGTGTAGAGAGAGTCTGAATGGAGCAGGGTGTCCCTTTAGAAACATACATCACCTAAATAAGTCATGGTAAAATACATATATATCCTTTTTTAAATCTTTTTTTTTTTCCCCCGTGTAAACTGTGTGAGATTAAAGATAGAAACTGCAACGTGATCCTGGTACACAGGATGGAACACAAGCTCATGTCAAGCTGACCAGAGCTGCTTTCTTATCTGAGAGAATATGTCTCCTCTCAAATCACTACGTTGTCACTCGCAGCTTTTTAGGCCTTCAGCAAGAATGTATCCGTCTTGCCTCAGAGCAGGATGTATATATCTTACAGTCACTGCTTTATGCCGGAGGCTTCGGTGTCTTATTGGGTTTGCATGATCCAAGAAATCCCCTGATTAACAGCCACGCAGTTTATCTGATGCTGACAAAAGTTGTCATCGACGCAGCATCATTCAGGGCAGAATGAGGACACACACTTGCAGCTGATTACACAGACAAACAAACAAATGCAGCTGGAGGGAATATGAGGATATAGAACTGGGTGGGAGCAGATAAAATGGAAGGGGGAGAGATGCTGCACCCTGTGGGATGCCTGCACAATCCTTTAAAGAAAAATTCCTTCCAAATCAGCTCAAAGTCAGCAGAAGCAAAAGAAAGAGAAGACCCTTGCCCCCCTCTGATTAGCAGGGGAAAAAAAGATGAATGAACTTAAAGCAGAGACCTGAGAGGCTTGCAGTGTCCCAGACCGCTCAGCATAGGAATCAACTGCCAAGAGCCCGTTAGACAGACATGAGGACAGTTATTTTTACAACTCTGTTTGTACACATAGTTAGTAAGGTCATCCTCGTTGGTTGTTTGTATGCAGAAATGCAGGGAATTTGTGTGTGTGATCAGTCACAGAAGCACCGAGTAGTAGTCTGCTACTCTCCTAATTCTGCAGATGCATTCATCTTGAAACTGGAGTGCTTGTCTAATTCAGCGTAAAATTGAAGAAGTGGAATATGATCTGCAACTCTGGCAGACTCTCCAGAACACTCATTCGATGGTGAAGCTGTCCATCCTGTCTCTTGTTTTTTTAATGGGTCACCACGACGCTAACAACAACCTGCTAAATTCCTCTAACAGGAAGAAAAAGAAAGGAAAGTCTTTTGATATTTCCTCTTTCCTCTTTTGTAAAGGCGTCAGAGGTGAGGGTTTGCTCAGCCTGCCCAATTTTGGCAGTCTCCACTGAGCCGTGGCTCCCTTGGGAAAGGTGGCGAGGTGGCGAAAACAATATATGGCAGACATTTCGCTTGGTTCGGGAATGGTCGGAGCACTTTGCCACAGAAAGGTGACTCAACTGCCCCATTGACCTGCAGAGAGGATGCACTGCTTTCGAAATATCTGATGCCACTGTGATAATGAAAGAAAGACATTTTTCAAACATGAGAGATGAATATAAACCTATATAATTGTTAGAAAACAAGTCCAGCTTTTCATTTATTATATGGATCCAGGATTTTGGGCACTCTAGTTAAATCATTTTTAGTTGATTTTTACCCTATGAGCCTGAACATGGTCTGAAATTATCATTTTTTTTCTTGCTGTTGTTTCATTTTTTAGACCTGAAAGGATCAGATCCCCCAACTCAGGTACACACATGTCCTATAGTGTTATAGGACCTGTGTGTCAACCTTTAAAAAAACATTAGAATTTTTTAGGATGGCATAATAATGTTCCAATGTTATGTGTGTTTATATGTGCACATGATTGTGCTTACATGTGATGTGTGTTGTCTGTGGATGTATGTATATATCACCTTGTTTGATGTTTTTATCATCTTGTTTTATCAATTTAATATTTTATTAGAGTATTGTTTTGTTTTTTTTTTGGTCTTTTTAGCATTGCTCTGCTTTAATATTTTATGTTGTTATCTTGTCTTTCACGTTTGCTTTATTTATTTAGTTTTTATTTTATTTGTAAGGCACTTTGTAACATTTGTTTTGAAAAGTGCTAAATAAATAAAGTTCATAAAATATAGTAGTTAAGATCTCAATTTTCCATAAATTTCCCCTTTAGTATCCATTCTTTGTACTTGCTACTTGGCAAGAAGACGATTTCAGACCATGTATATTACATCATTTATGAAAACATGCAAATGCGCTTACAATTCAGCGTTATATTGAACATATTTTTTCTGTCGTATCTTTGGGATCTGGATGAGAATTAAAAATAGACTTCTGTGAGGTTGAGCTGTGTTTGTTTAGGCTGCAAAGGTTAAAAGGTTAGAATAACATATGACAGCATGTAGTAGTGACTTTAACCAAACCTTTATGTTGCTTTGTTGCAAAGTATTCCATTTATTTGGACAAAAACAGACTTTATTGCGTATTGTTTAATATTAATAGGCACCAGAACAACCCTAATGGTGACACAGTGGAGCAAACACCTGTGTTTTGTTCTGTTTTTTTATGTTATGTTTATGTTTTTAAATTTTTTGGCAAGTAATCCTGCAAAATGATTACTGAAATTACACAAAGAAAGAAAGAAAGAAAGAAAGAAAGAAAGAAAGAAAGAAAGAAAGAAAGAAAGAAAGAAAGAAAGAAAGAAAGAAAGAAAGAAATATATATATAGACGTGCAGTTTCAAATCTTTTTATATTAATAAATAATAATCTTTCTTAACATTAAGTTACCGTAACTAACTAGCTAATTCTAAGTATGGATACAATACAGCTATCCTAATTTAATTTATTGTTTTACATTGTTTTCCAAGGGGGGGTGTGAGAGCTAGCTGGCAAGGAAAATCTTTTGTTAGACTGTCTTACATCACAGTTGCCAGGAAGATGACCATAACAAATATGACAACAAGGAAAAGCCAGGCGATTTCTTTTAGAGACAATTCAGACCCCAAACAGCAAACACCCTGATGACCCAAGTACTGAATACTCATTTATCCTGTAATGCATTCGATAAAACGGCTGCTTGGTTGCCTCTTACTGTCATTACACTTCAGTGAGAGAGCGCTTAATAAGTACTACATTACCTTATTCATTTACCAAATGAAGTTAAAATGCCAAATAAAGATCCAATATTCAATAATGTATGAATAAAATATGTTGTGGCTCTACTGACTGTTTTTGCCTGTTTTAGCCTCATTGTTTTAGCTTTACGACTACAAAATATACTGTCTTGTACATCCTCACTGCTCTTGCTAAAGTGCCCAGAAGCAAAACTTCTTTTCATAAAAATGTGTTCAGATTTTGCATATGGCAGTTTAATTCATTCTTATCATTAGCAAAATCTTAAATAGAGGAACCATCATGTGTTCGACATTATTACGATTAATAACCAATTCATTGCTCTCTTTGAAAGGACTGCTGAATGTTATATGTGCTGTGAAAGTGAAAGTCAGTGAAGCCACAGACAGCAGGCGTGGCTTTAAAAAGTCAAGGTTATAAAAGAAAGGCTGTAATTGTAAATTGCAACAGGATTCCAAAATAATCTATAATAATTCTATATCCATCACTCCTTTTGCCAAAGATTTAATTTTAATGAATTCAAACCTGCCTACAGTGTGATTCTTTCTGTGTGTGTGTGTGTGTGTGTGTGTGTGTGTGTGTGTGTGTGTGTGTGTGTGCAGTTTTATTAACAGATAGAAATACTTATCAGCTGCTGATCACTGATAAAGTTATAGTTAAATTATTGTACTCTAATGAACCATATCCACGTGTCATATCAGAGCTAGCTTTGTATATGAATAATGGAAGTTATTGTTGAATACCCAAAAATGTATATTCAGATCAGTTTGTACTGAACAGAGCTCTGCACATCTACTGTAAATGTCCAAGGACATTTCCGTCCCCTGTCCTCCGTGCCCTCATCCTGCAGTTGTCTATCTGCCTGGCTGACAGTGTCTCCTTCCTTCAAAAATATAAATATTACTGCTTGAAAAGAACAAACTGTATTTTTTCTGCCCCTGTAGTAAACATATGTTTGATGCTGGATCAAAACATAACCCTTCCCCCCCCCCCCCAGTGTGGCTCTTTTTCAGAGTGTGACGTGGGGGGTATGAAGCCTGGGGTGGATGGGTGGTTGAGTGATGTACTAGGAATCAGCAGCCTTTTGCTGTTATTGTGACAGGGCATGTGGATGACTCATGAAATTCAATGTAACATTGGGAAAATGAGAATGCCTTCCACTTCCTTAAATCTTATGATTAAACAGGGTGTGGCCAAGCCAGAACATAACTGTGGCACCAGTAGAAGGGTTGGATGGGTGGGTCATAGACAGGTATATAATAGAAAATGTGTATCGTCACATCCTCGTGTGTGGATTTGGGAATTCAAATTGTGCGTCAATTACTAAGTGCAGTCTTTGGACAGGATATGTGAGTATGCACTATGTCCTGTTGACCCGCCTCTGGTATTTTTTTATTTTTTTATTACAAAGTTACGAAGAAATGTAACATGTACACGTGTGTTTAATGGAAATATATGAATACTGGTGTTCAGTATATGATCACAATTCTGATTTACCAGTTTTTCAGGAAAAAACTGCCATAAATCTGCCTTTGCTGAGAATGTAGGGTCAACCTCAAGCTTGACATCAATTTTCACTTTTTAGACGACCCCTCGCCCCCTGTGCCACCCCCTAACCCACACCCCCCCACACCCAGAACAATGCAGTCAAAAAACATTGTTGTCAAAAATAGAATAGTTTCACCATGCTTGCCTCCGGCTCTTTGTGAACGCTGGTACTTAAGGTACCTTTGTTTCTGTTAGCAGGGACCATCTTTCACCCCAGCCTGAGCCTTCTTCCTGTTGATTGACGCCACCACAGTCCAAATCTGCATTCAGGTCATAGTGGAGCCTTTACTTTCACAACAAAGGTGCCATGATATCAGCTTCGGTGAACTTTGTGTATGTATTTTGATTTCTGTCCACGCAATCTCCCAGAGAACAGTTTCTCGGGTTGATTTCACCATGCTCGCCCTTGTGAGTAAATTTACTTTTACAGAGTTTGCATGTGGCAAACTTATCATATCTTTGCTATGGCTTCCTGAAAATGCCAGCGCTTATCTCACAGGCTGTGTGTGCAGTGTGTAACCTAACTAATCTGGGTTTACTGATGTAAGAGGAGGGTAAAAACTTGCTTTCTTTACAGAGCTGCAAAAAACTCAGACTTTTAGGCACCCAAGACACACACACACACACAGAGATTAACTTACTTCACTTTTGGAATATTTATATATATATTTATATTTATTTCCTTGAGACTTACCCTAACAGTAACCATAACAACTACTTGCCTAAACCTAACAGGTTTATAGTTCAAGTCGACTTTGGAAGAGAGAGAGAGAGGAGCTGCTTGCGTTCAGAATTATTAACTTCAGAGGTGATTTTCTTCTATCAGTGGTTTCTCTATCAGTGCTTTCTTCCATATGTGCGCATCCACCCGTCTTATCGCTCCATGAATTACTGTCTACAGCAGGCCAGACTAATCCAGATCACTTTTCCCAAAGCTGCTGCCCCTAAAGGGGATTACAGTGGTTAACCTATCACTTTAGCTGACTCTATATTAGACAGGACTCAGAGCCAGCTCTGTCTGCTTTTCTGACTCAACTTTCATGGGTCTGACAGTGGGAACACCGATCCCATCGCCTCTTGACCATATACCTCCGCGCTCCTTGAACACCTCAGAGCACCAGACAGCAGATTAGAATGCAAACAAGGTTCACAGATAAAGAGATCCCTGCTTGCTATGAGATTGTTGTGTTAATATTGACCACAATGACCTTTAACCTCCCCTGCAATTGGAGCTCAATTGTCGCTGAAAGGGAGAATGAACTTTTCGAAAAGGCTATTTAAACCCGTGATTTACTCATTGTCCTACTCAGAGATCAAAAGGTTTTAAGCAGCTCCGCATTCTTTCTCATCGTTTATCACAAGCGCTCGATGTGAACTGATGTCAACGGCTGGATATTGCTGATGGGAAATCTATGTTAATGTCTGCAACAGTGTCTGTGTTGTAATAGGTAAGCTCCAAAAAAAGATATTAGCAGTTAGTTAATGGTCCCTTGCTGCATTTGTGTGATTTTTCCTTCAATAAAAGCCATTGTGTGATAAACTTTTAAGCACAAAGCAATACTCTACTTATACCCTATATCTCTCCTGAGTTTAATTTAAAAGGAAATGAATGTTTGGCCCCTTTGAATTGCTTCCTCCAGATCCGTATCACTGTAAAAACAAGAGAAGGTGAAGTGAGGGCCGTTGTCGAGGCTCGCTGCTGCTACATTGCCTGGCAGGAGAAGGCATATCTTTCACTGCTGGCTAATGTTACATCATGACCCTTACAGTTGGCAGACACCTCTGAGAGTCATATCACCGAGAGCACAATAACTAGGTTAGCAGGTGTATTCATTGGATTAGAGGAAAAGTTGATTGGGTCACAAATATGTCTCGCTGACAGCTCGGCAGAGACACACGTGCGCCGCAGCATCGGTCGACAGGTTGTGTTTGGGAGTTATTTCGAGCTTGAGATGAGGATGCAGGATGTAGGGACATCACATATAGAGGCAGTAAAGGTGACACTGTTTGTTTTCTCCAGACTAGACAGATAAAGATCGGCCCACTGACCTTTAACTGCAGCTGGCTATCTGATGGGATGCTGAGTGTGTTTCATTGAGGGTCACATTCAATGTGAGGATGAGTCTGGTTTCTCTCTGGGAGAATGGTGCCCTTTGTCCCAGAGACCCCGCGGGACATGGAGCATTTCAGGGAAGATTTAAGAGTTAGTGAGGTTCTATGGGTACTGTCCTATTGACTGGAGGACCTCGGTACCACTGCCAGGTATTAACCATCCACCCCTTTGACACTTAACTCAAAAAGCTGTAGTACCCTGAGCAGAGTAATGAACAGTAGGCTTTCATTCAAGCTTTTGTCCAAACACTCTCCGTTTCCAACTGTGCCTTTCTGAGAGGCTGCTGTCTTCCCGAGCCTGTCCGTCACAATAAGCCTTTTGATTCCTTAATGACGGGACGCGGGGGGAAGGGAACATGAAGTAACCTGAAAAGGGATGAAGTTTGAAAATGCACCTGGAAGGCTGTCTCGGAGGCTGGAAAGAAGAAAACAAAGGTGTGTGTTGTGTCATAGATTTGAGTGTGTTTGTGTAGGTCCTCTGCTTTGATAGTGAGCTGTGTATGATACAACAATCTCCTGTTCAACATATAAGTGAAAAAAAACACCCCTCATAACATCAAGAACAAGTCAATTAGAAAAGGATTAAGGGTTTGAGACCCGTGAGCGCTCTCAGACTCCCCTCACAGAATAAAGAGGAACGGGACGGGAAAACTGAGAAGCATGTCGGTGTGTCTGAGCTAGCAGACAAACAACAGAGCCAACAGAGTATATTCGAATCAGCAGGACCGCCGCACGAAGCTAAACGCCGTTTCAATCAAGTTCAAGTAGCTTAAATTGTGCCCATGGAAGCAGAAGAGACCGTGATTAAAAAGGCATGTAAGTAGTTTATTGTTCAATTGGAACACATTCTCCATATTATATATGACACTTTCAAGTATTACAACCTGACAATCTCACACACGTAAACTCGATTGGTCATGAACAACTTCATATATGGGTTTGCATTCAATACTATATGAACTTCGCAATACATAAATAACAATAACTGTGCGTCTCATATCAATATACACATTCGGTACATAAATACATGTGTACAATGACACAGCATAGAAATATAACTTGATGTGCTATGAAACAATGGAAAATACACAGATCCCCTTTGCTCGATCATCACAATAAATCTTGCTGGAAAATTGCACAGATCTCTTCACTAGAATACATAACGAGTCCTCCCGAATATAAATGAGCGAGAACTCAGTGGGGTGTAATTCACAGTCGATAACATTCAGTGCATCCGAAACCCTGTAATACAAACCATGAACACAGTCACATGTTCTCCACATAAGCTTACTGAGTCTGAAATGGGAAATGGGTTGACGACTGAGGTGTGTGTGTGTGTACAGATTGTGTGTGTGTGTGTGCACTCCAGCAGGCCACGCACATGGAGCTCATAACATATACCTTGAACTTCAAGACATGCTGATTCATGCGACTCCTAAGTGTTTTGAGATGCATGAAAATAATTGAAAAGAGAAGTGACATTTTTATATATGCTGGTTGATTCTCAAAAGTCTTACTGTCTCTCTTCTCTGGAACTAAGCTCACTCACTTTTTCACCCACTATCGGAGCGTCAGCTGCTCTGCATCTTTCGTCAGTGTCTCAGGTGTCAGTAGCCACTGACTGCGGGAGGAGAGTGAGGACTGCAGCTCTGCTCTCAGAACATCATGGACACTGGACTCCAGTGGAGAAAGGCAAGACCCCCTCCTCCTTCTCCTCCTCCTCCTCCTCTAACCTCCCACCTTCCCAAGCCAACTGCTGACCGAGCGGCTGTTACAGGTTCACCTGAGGGCCACGCTGTGAGCTCCTGGACTTTGAGAGAAAGCCAAACTGCTGACTCCTTTGACCGCTGGCTTTGAAATGGAGCTTGTTTTTATGACTCAGTTCCGCTATTAATAGCCCCATGCCGCTCTCATGCCTCATTGAGAACAAGTTGCACGTGCCAGGCCATGAGGCTGATGGTGGCACTTGGAGCACAAACCATCGGCGACTCACTCTGACTTTAGAAGAGACTATATATATATACCTGACATTGGACAAGGTGGATGAGATTTAAAGTGTATGAGGATGTATGAGTGCTGGTTTAGGACGATGATGTGTAGGACTGAGAGGGTCTGGTGATGAGTCTGAATACAGTTACTTGGAGTGCTTTGTAACCTGCTTCATGGCACATTCATAATGCTGAAATAAGACCAACTGCTTCACTATGCATGCATGAATGCTGATCGAACCCTTACAGCACCTCGAAGGCATTCCACGAAACGCCTTTGTCATGTGTGTCATAAGGGGAGGGACGGGGGACGGGGGACGAGGGGGGGGAACACCAGGTGAGTCATGCCTGCACTACGACGTGGTCGATCATCTTAGCAACCATGTGATGAAGACGTTAGAAAACCAGGGTTCAGCTGAGGTGTGATACAGAGCTTATTGTGTTCATGGGTGTCGCAGTGCAGCACGGGATGCCTCGCTCTAGTTAGGCTGGGACAATCCCAGGGCCATGACCGTGGCAACCATAAGAAGGGCAGAGCTAGCCAGGATCACTGCGCCTCCGGATCTGTACACATTCCGGCCGTTCAGGGGCTGCACCGGCCTGAAGGTCCCCACCATTGCGTTCCCGTCGTGGAACTTGAGCTGTGAGAAGGCCTTCAGCTGGAGGAGCAGAAGGTAGACACAATTTGAGTTTTTGAAAAGAGATCAGCTGAAGTAGCAATACAGTCATACATCAATCGTTTCCTTAAATTCTTTGATTAAATAACCTAACCTGATCAATGCTCAGGGGGATGGGTTTCTCAAACAGCGTCCAGATAACAGCCTGGGTGCACCCTGGGGTGGTCAGGGAGCCCTTGTAGCGGTAATAACTGGTCATATTCTGCTCAGATGGGATCAGCTGCGCCATGGAGATGGGAAGCAGAGATGTGTTGCCATCTGAAAAGCAACAGAGGAAGCATTAGGATCACTGCTACTGCTACGCTGTCATGTTTTTAGTTGGTTCAACTGAAACATCAATACTTACGCGTGGCTTTGATGCTTCGCAGAGCGCTGATGATTGACTCATACTTTCGGTTTGTACTTTTGGACTCCTGAAAATGGAAAGTGGCACATTTTAAGCTGAGGTCTCTCCTGTAATTGTAGTTTGATTATGACAAAGCAGGATTCAAATAGTTACCTCGTAGAAAAAGCCAAGGACCGCGACTCCCTCTGGGTCTGATAGTGCTGTTGTCAGGTCAGAGTAATGATGCTTCATGTGAACAATATGCAGCTGCAGAAAAAAAATAATAATAGTGATGTGACAACTTTTTCCACAAAGTCTTCTTTTACACGATATGTGTAGAACCTTGTAAAAGGGCCGACATGAGTCATGGTTTTATCAGATTAGGGCCATTGCAACATTTATGGAAGATATTTCATGCTTGCACAAGTTAAGCAACTCTTTATCAAAGTGTGTCTTAAAGGACTATTGATAAACTTCCCTAGCTTATCTAACAATCAACAATTAATCACTATTGGTGCATCAATAAAAAGGTGACATTTAAAGGGCCAATCAGTATTTTTTAACCATTTAAAGGATAATTCTAAACTGTGTCAAATGTCAAAACTAACAATAAATAAATCCTACTAACATATATTGTCTGTGTTGCAGAAGTCTGTTATATCTTATTCCTCTGTGTCATAGAGCTCCGTTACTGTCCAAAAACTAATAAAAACACATCAGTGATACACACTGCTGCACTGGGTGACATGTTCCTTCACTCTGATGAAGATGGGCACTGCTTTTTGAGTCAACCGCTCATACACAATCCTGCTGCTGTAAATTATCATTAGTGCATTAAATCTGTAGCAGAAAATGGTTCTCAACAAAAGCACGAATTACTACTGTTCGGGTGACATTTGCCATGATGCTCATTTAACTGTTTGTAATAATAAAAATAAAAAATACATATTTATGACCTGTTTTTAAAGATTTTATTCTTCAGTAGAAATGAATGGGCTTGAGTGCCGGAGACGAGGTAGGGAAGTCAGAAAGTATTGATATGTGGACGACCATATCTTTGTTAGCTTTGGTCTTTTAATGGAATTTGTTAATAATAATAATAAAAAATAGAGAATAGATACAGTATCACTCACCTACAACATGTTTAAAAAGCTTCATTGAATGAACCATCATCTTTATGGTGACAATTCAAACTATAGGTCTGTGTTTACAACTATTATTGATGTGAACAAACGTTACACATGTTAACTAAAGGAGGAAACAAATCTTTTTATATGGGTTGGGGATTATGCTTTCAAAGATCCATATTTAAACCCTGTGGACGGTAAGCGGGTCATTACTGCCACCGACGCTATGTCACATAACAGATCACGTTAGAGACAGGTGGTGTGTGTGTGTGTGTGTGTGTGTGTTTTGCATTGTAAGGTAGAGGTACCTCCATGGGATACTGCTCCCCATCGATTGTGTGTTCAGAACCGGGCCCTCCGTTGTTGCCCCAGTGCAGATGGAACTGCACAGCCTTGTAGCTGGAGGGCAGGCCTCCACCTGAGATGGTGGCGAGATAAGGAACTGCAACCTGAACTGGAGTGGACACACACACCAAGCACAAAGAGTTCACGCGACAGCTATCGTAATGCAACAGTGGACATTGAACGCTTCGTGGAAAACAAGCCCACCCGAGTGGCCATTGTTCTTGATTGTGCCTCTGAAGATCTGCTGGTAGTTGTTGAACTGGAAAGGAGTCAGACGCTCATCTTTCAGAGTCTTCCTGGTGACAATGTTGATGGGCGACTGTTGCTTTCCTGAACAGTCGCTGTTGGCGTGACCCCACTTGTCTGGTGCTGAAACGAGGGACAACAGTGAACAGTGTTAAACGAGCCTTCTGTTCAGTGTCTCTCACGGTCAAAGTTGCGCCCCTTAAAATTTCCTCAAAGCAGCTTACTGTTGCACTGATGATCGCAGCTGAACTGGGACTGATAACACCAATCTGAAACACAGGAAAAGAGGATTTTTAAAAGACGGTTTTATTATTTAGGAGATACACTTCACGCACTTCATCTTGTTGATGTCAAGAGCAAACAATGGAAAGAATCCACACGCACAGCAGCCGATGCCTTTGACATTATCACTCAGTTCCTGGCATTGTTACCCACTTGGTGACATCAGCAAACAACAGAGCAGAATGGGATGTTTCTTCTTAACATACATAAAATGGCAAATGTCCAGCTAGATTTGACGTGTATTTACAGACATGTCATTTTTTATTAATTGTTTATTTTTTTTCCCCTCCTTACTGCAAATAATGAATTGTTCCCCTATTAGTTTAAGTCAGCTGTTATTCCCGGCCATACAAAACCCCCTAATACACAGGAATTGTCTTCCTATTCACAAAAAAAGTTGGCATTTGTGCTTTATCTTTCCGTGCTATCAGGATAAACACGGAGCCAATCTTTTGCATCAGTGAGGCCACATTCTCACATGTTTGTCTGAGGGTTTATTAATATTTCACAATTGGTTTGCATGTTTCCACCCCATACCGGAGACAAATATCTGCAGCTATCTCACGAATCAAATATTTATGAAAAACACACATGCCATTGAAAAAATACAAGGGGAGGGTCTCCCGCTCTGTTATTAGAATTGTATGAGGGACTTCTCCCGGTGTTTGTGAAGGAAGTGGATGCTTGGTTTCTCTGCCATTTTGGCTTTTCCTACTGCTCTGCCATGATAATGAGTACTGAAAATAAACTGAGCAGCAGGGGGTGGGTGCCTAAATATTTGAGTGGGTTCAGTTTGTATTCACTGGTGCCATCATTCAGATGCAGTGAATAAAGAGGCGCTCAATTTTCGTGATCTTTTTTTTGTTTTTTAATAAAGCTTTATACTTGCCGCATGGTGTGTGAGAGGAGCGTGAACACAGCAGGAGAGCAAAAATAATCTGCTAATTATTCTCTGACACTACAGGCGGGATGTTGGGTATTAAACAGACCTGTCAAGTAACGAAGTACAAATACTTCGTTACCTTACTTAAGTAGAGTTTTTGGGTATCTATACTTTACTGGAGTAATTATTTTTCAGTCGACTTTTTACTTTTACTCCTTACATTTTCATGCAATTATCGGTACTTTCTACTCCTTACATTTTTTAAACAACCTCGTTACTCATATTTCATTTCGGCCTTGGTTTTTTCATTGTTAAAAAACGTAGACTGAATTTGATTGTGATTGGATGAGAAGTATAAACATATACCATTCCGACACACTATTGGTCTGTCGCCCCTGCCTGTTACAAATCACGTCACACGCAAGCAAGCTTCGAAGCAGTGGTTTTATGGAATTGTAGTTCAGGTGTGAAGCACGTAGCGATGCTTTAGTGTCGCGACTCGCGTTGCCGCCAGTACCGTGCTTCCACTCGCGTTGCCGCCAGTACTGTGCTTCCACTCGCGTTGCCGCCAGTACCGTGCTTCCACTCGCGTTGCTTCCACTCGCGTTGCCGCCAGTACCGTGCTTCCACTCGCGTTGCTTCCACTCGCGTTGCGGCCAGTACTGTGCTCAGTAGCACACATATATGGTTCTTTAATGCATTTGCATTATACAAAAATGCATTCATTTTCATTTGGCATATATGGGGCTGAATTTTTCAACATAACATTTTAATATAACATTATTCATTATAGCCCTTAGAAAAATTATGTTTGGGGGGGGGGGGGGGGGTCGTGTACAGCACTGTAGGGCGCAGGGCCTATAACATTTGATGGCTTTTTTTTCTCTTTAAATTACTTTTACTTTTCTACTTTAAGTAGTTTTGAAGCCAGTACTTTTACACTTCTACTTGAGTAAAGATCTTGAGGTGATACTTCAACTTCTACAGAAGTCTTTTTAAACCCTAGTATCTAAACTTCTACTTGGGTAATGAATGTGAATACTTCTGACACCTCTGGTATTAAAAGATAAGTGCTGCACAGCCTGGGTGGTAATTTTGAAAATATAAATATAATTTTGTGAGTGTGACACAGGATATGACTGAAAGTCACAGGAATTCCTCATGTGCAATGCCACAGTTAAAACCAGTCAATCAATATATATATATATATATATATATATATATATATATATATATATATATATATATATATATAAAGCTTGCTAGTCATCTTTTATGTTTTTGACAGAAGATGCTTTTATGACAGAAGCTGCTATGAAAAGATTTTGTAAAATGATTAAATCTAAGCCAAAATAATGAATGAATATTTTTATAGTTCACAGTCGCTTATTTTCACCACAGCCAATCAGCTCTCGGTCCGCACAATTCTTGACCAATCACAGCCTGGCTTTGATCTTTTGTGCGGCGCTGGCGCAAATGAACAAGATGAATGGGTTTCAATGGAGCTCAGAGCTCTGCCAAGGTAGCAAAGTGAGGAAACTGTCAAGGAGAAAACAAAAGGCAGCGAAAGGAAAACAAACAAAGCCACGTCTGCCGGCACGTCGAGCGGGGTGAAAACGTAATGTGAATACACGCCGGTTGACGCAGAGACCGAGCTTTTCATGTCATTGTGCAGCAGAGAGCCAGACATAAACTGCGCTGGAGACACTGCACGTCACACGTCACAGGTTCAAAAGAAAAGGAAAGGCTGTGGTGAAGCCATGCCAGCCCCGGTACCCGCTCATATGCCAGGGAGCGACTTCAAACACCACATAACTAACTGGTCTGAGACATTCACGGTCCCAAAGAAATCAGGATTAATGATCTTTTTTACCTTATTATCGCATCGCAACGGGTGTGTGTGTGTGTCCAGGCCAGCACCAAAATCTATATTAAGTGAAGTAAAGGATATATTAAAAAAAATGTCGTTAAATAGAAGATAATAAAAAAAACGCATTTATCATTTCTACCAATAACTCGCTCCTGAATATGACAGATATATGTAAGGCAGGAAAGATGTAGGATAATATCTACATTAAATATTGATATAATGAAGCAAAAAACAAACAAACAAAAACAATAACATCATCGATTTATATAAATCCAATTAGGATCACTCTGTCTAATAATCTGATCAGTAATCATTCATAGCTTCATCCAGGTCTACAGATCTAATCTAATCTTCTCCATTAGATTATATCAGAGATGATTTACTTGGACAATTTCTTTTAGAGAAATTAACGCCTCGGTTTTTTACCGCTGAGACATTTGGAGACGTCGGCGGTGCGCAGCAGCTCGACGCGTTTCTGCTGCAGCGAAGAAGAAAACGTCTGTTCATTGGCTCAGCGTGGATCCGAGCAGGTGCGAGACAGAGAGAGAGAGAGAGAGAGAGAGAGAGAGAGAGAGAGAGAGAGAGAGAGAGATGAGTTCAAGTCACAGAGGCACTGAGGGAATCTCAGCTCCGGCTCGCGTTTTGTCTTTGGCTCAGCTTTTCTCTGCTTTTCAGTGATACAGGATGTATCTCTCGGTATCCTGTCATGCCCTTGAACACACCGCTCAGCACAGTGGTGGAGATGCAAGGTGCAGATGAGCATGTCGGACACATGGAGGAGTGCCCGATGCCACATCAGTGTGATGGACCGGGCAGGTGTGTGTGGAGCGCGTCACGGAGGCGGTTTAGGGAAGCCTCTCGTTCATCTGGAGAGCTGGGGCTCCTCCATGATGCGTTTGATTCCTCTGTAGGTTGCAGAATTCTATCTCTAGTTTTTCTTTCTTACATTCTTAGTATTTCAGTAATTTATCAACTTTCTAATTGAATAAAGTGACTGGCACGGTTGAGGGGTGAAAAATGGTACAAAAGAAACGTCACCCTAGCTTCACGTTTATTTCAGACCTGTTTGTGTTAAAAACGGATTAAATACATGAATCCAGACATGAATGCTCTATTAATTGCATGCTTAGCTTGAGCCAAGATGTAAAATGTACCTCACATATTTCCGTCAGAAATATGAGAAACAGGTATTTAAAGACACATTCCACAGAAAGACAAAAAAAATACACAACAAAAACAGATTATTAGAGAATAAACATTAAATTCCCAGTTAATAATCCATTACCCCCCGCCCCCCCTACTCATTACCTGCGCAATGCCAAGAGAAATGAAAATAAATCACTTATTATATTATTACTATGATGAATATGTGAATGAATTGAGACTCACCTCCAGCTCCTGTGCTCAGAGTCCAGAAGGATGCCAGGAAAACGGGCAGGATCAGATGCTGCATGTTTGGAGCGTCTCTGACTCGACCGAGGGAAGGCAACACAATGACTGGATTTTTCCCAATGTGATCGCATTCTTGCAGGGGGTCTTTATACTTATCTATCACCAAACCAGAGAGGAAAGAAAGAGTGTGGCCCCTCCCCCTTCGGGCATCGCCTCTAATAAAGCTCTTCACTGATAAGAGCTCCACTGAGGGCCTATCAATGGGGCTCCTGGTATGCATCAGCCAAATCTAACGCAATCATTCCCGTCATGGCGTTGATAGGCAAACACTTCCCTGATGATTTTTTTAGAGCTAATTGTGGCACAATTGGTGGAAATCAGACGGAATTAATCATCAATGTGGGCATCTGATTTCTTCATATGTAACTCAATTTGGCCCTCAGAGAATATAGATATAGATATAGATTCATATAGATTCAGCTTGATTCAGCTTTGCATTAAAGCTATATGATGTTTGAACTAAGTAAAATATTCAAACACAAACATGTCTGCAGCATTTGACTCTACATACTGTTTATATTCTGTCTCTATACTAAACTTCTGAACCACAACATTTTTAATTCATAAACACTGTATTAATAATTAACAAATGGGTGATTAATCCTTAATTAAGCTGTCAGACAGCAGAGAGAGAGAGTGTTGTTTTTTTTGTTTATGGAGAAACAGCATTCACAGTCACACTGTCTCAGGGTCCTGTGTTACATAGAACCAGTGAACAAAACAGCCAGACTGATTTCAATCAATTTGATTGAATGTAAAGACATTATTGAATGCTGATTTTTGATTTTTTTTTTTTCTACAAAAAAAAAAATCTATTAGAGGCACATTTATCATTTAAAAGAGTTCAGTTTGTTTTTACTGCAGTGGTGGAATGAAAGTACACTCACTCAAGTACTGTACTTAATACACATTCAACATACTTGTACTTTACTTACATCTTTATACTTCCTACACTCTGCTACATCTCACGAGCAAATATTTAACTTTTTACTCCACATTTAATCAGTTTTAGTATACCTATTCCTTCCTATCCTATACATTACAACTATGTATTTTATGATAAACTGAAGGATTAAATGTTCTTTTATGGATAAATATATATTTATCCTCATTTTTAAGATAAATAAACTGTTTAAAAAAACCCACTTGGATTTTCTAGAAGGTGCATTATCACAAAAATTAAACAGGACATTTTTTTTTTCCTTTTTCATATGAGGATCTTATAAAATATGATGCATTACTGTAGATTAAACCAACCAACGGTATATGAAAGAGTTAGAATGAACACAAGGTTAAATAACTACAGCAGTAAAAACACATAAATGCAACAGTAGTAGTAATTTAAAAACATCTTTTAATACTTTAAGTTCCTTTTTCCTGATAATACTAATTTTACTCAAGGAAGGTTTTGAATGAACATTTATAGCTGTTTCATGCATTATTTGTGACACAAAAATTCAACCTGACATCACTGGTGTCTTCTGGGTAATTTAGGATCTGAACTAGAACTTTGGATTTGAACAATGTTTTGCAGAGTTTCATTCAGTGAGGTTTAACTGAGAGATTGAGTGATAGATTGAGACAAAGAGAGATGCGTACACACACACACACACACACACACACACCCAAACCACAAACACACCTCCACCTGAGAGCCTCGCATCTAAAAAGAGAACATCTGGTGAAATCTTTAAAAAGGTTTATTTTCCGGCCCAGTTCACCGTGTCCACTAAACCCGTCCAGTCAGTGTAAAACTTTGCAAAAAGAAAAACCAACAAAAAAAAAACTTAACATCCTTCCTCCAACTTTTACACAGAAAAGTTAGAGCTGTCACCTTTATTTTCACTCACCGAGCAGAAACCTGCAAAACGCCTGGCCCTGAATTATTGATCATGCTGAGTGAGTACAGTGAGGGACATTGGCAGAAGAAGTTCTTCCTAAAAAAAAAAAAAAAAAAAAAATAGAAAGACATGAACTAGAATTAGTTTCTTGTTGGAGACTTTAATCAGAAATCTGCAAATGTAAAATACAGAGGATGGGTGTGTGTGTGTGGTGAGGATTATGTAATGCATAACAATATAACATGAACAACAATATAACTCTTGTTGACTGCTGATTACTATAAGGAAGCAGCTTTATTCATCCTTTACCAGAATAAGGAAAGTGAAGTCATGCAATGGACGCTGCTCTCAGTCAAAGTGTCGTCTTCTAGCAGATGTACCAGCTTGTGTTTCTCTTGGTGGAAAAGCACCATCTAGTGGACAAATGGAAGAAAAGCATCAGTGGGTGTTTTTTTTTTTTTTTTAGTCTAATTCTACTCAAAAGTGTGCTTAGCTTATTGTCACTTCACTTGCATGTTTGACACCAGAAAGCTGTAGGAAGAAAGTGTCTCTGTGGCTCACCTTAAATCTCAGTTTATGTGTTGAAGAATGGACACAGACGTAGAAGACGTCTTTCATCCAGCAGTTAAACCTTTGAAATGACAAATATTTACATATGCACAGATTCTGATTCTTTGTGGGGAAAAAAAAAATCAAATTATTATTCAAAGCAGAGTATTAAAACATGTCTTTAAGTAAATGTAGCAACACAACAATGTGAAAAATGTCTTGCATCCATAACTTTACTTATTATTATTAGCAACATGTACTTGAAATAACAGAAGTGAAGGTATACTTATTATGCAGAATGTCCTCTGTCAGTTATATTATTATACATTATATCAGAGAATTATTGTTAATGAGTAAACAGTATTTGAATGGTGTTGAAACTTATTTTACATACAGTTGGCTCATTTAATTTGCTGTATATCAATGCATTATGTTACATTACGCCTGGTAGTAGTAGTGGGAGTAAAAGCATAAAGTACAAATACTTTGACAGCAGCGGGTATCTGCTTCAATCAAAAATCGAAGTGAGTATAAATGATCAATGAAACTATGTTTTAGAATCATATCTCACCACTGGTCCATTATTTTTGGGTCTGTAGTAACATTCATCATGTTTAGTGCTGGCAGCGTGACCAACAGAGAGCAACACATTTCGTATCCGGTACTCTAACGTACATGTTTTCACTTGGTATCGTCTAATCGGTTCAAGTTAGTGTTAACGATGTAACATCTGATCTCCACACATCAGATTAAAGTATAGATTTTTATATAGATTTTTTTCCAGCTTCATAAACCTGCTCTTTTGTACCCATGATGAGACTAAATAAGTCTTAATCCCTTTCAACACATTTCTACTTTTCCAGAGCTACAAGCAAATAAGCAAGCTGTGAGACAGAGGCATGATATAATCTTTTATTGTAACCCATGGGATTTAACTTTTACAGTGCATTTCTTTACAACAATTATTCATTAAGTGACAGATTTTTAGCCACCACTACGCATCAGATAATATGTATGTTACATTTCTGAGTTCCTCTTAAGAGATTTTGACTTCATGACCACCGTGAGGAAGAAAAAAAAAAAAAAAAAAAAAAAAAGCCAATTATTTAGACAATGGATAAACACACAGGTTAACTAATTCTGTCCGATCATTTATTAAATGGTTAGCCTCATTATCAAACTTAAACAGTCTGTTAATCTTTAGTTGTCTCAGTGTTATTAAGCCGCTATTAAAACATACAGAGAGGTGGCCAATTAGAAACCTGCTGCCATCCATTAGAAAGAAAAAAAAACTTTTTAAAAATAGACAAAAGAAAAAAAAATATGGCACTATTGTCAAGGAACAACCAGTAGACACAAACACTTTTTTTTTGTTGTTTTTGTTGTTTAAAGGGGAATTGTGGCCGAACCCCCACCCGCCAAACAGAAGAAGAAACTCTGAGCACTTTGTTCAGCCTTTTCCCCGAGCAGTCGTCACTGCCAGTTAACAATCTGAGGAGGAGTCATCAGTCAGATGGACGTCAAGCTTTACAAGGACATTAAGCCATTCATTCACAAGCATCTCAGTAGAAAACTCTGTTGGAAATTCACTTTTTTTTTTCTCAAACCAGTAGAAGACATTACAGAAGCCTGCCGTCTCCCAACGTTTACGCGTTCGTCTCCTGTTAACATCACGAGCAACACGTCCCACGAAACAAATGACACGGAGCCTCGCATTAATCTGTCCATACGGATCTGTCACGATGTTGCGACGTGGCTATAGAGAGAAAGCATTGGTAAAGACAGAACCACATTGACTGTGCATATACAGTTAGGCCCACAAATATTTGGACAGTGACACAATCTTCGTGATTCGCCCTCTGCGTGACACCACATTGGATTTGAAAATTAAACAAAATTAAAATTCAGACTTTAAAGTTTAATTGAAGGGGTTGAACAAAAATATGTGATTAAACATGTAGGAATTGTAGCTATATTTATACAAACGCTTCTCATTTCAGGGGCTGAAAACTAATTGGACAAACATCTCCCCAAGTAAAATGTTACTTTTCAACTTTGTATTAAAGAGCTTTAATTACTAAACTCTTGCTCCAATTTTGATGTGATAACTCTCAAATTACAGAGTCTACACTTTAGGCCCATATTGGTTATATAACTGTATCCTTTATACGTTTCCGTAAACGGCTAAAATAACAAAACTTGTGTCACCGTCCAAATATTTTTGGGCCTAACTGTACATAATTGTGAAAACACATTGCAGCAATGAACACATATACGACCCAGCAAATGCACATTAACATAAACTCAATCCAGTTACCTATTACATATTACATTCAGGCTCCAAGAAAAAGATACGATGGCAAAGTAAACAGCAGATTTCTCCCTTTTGCTCAAGTTTGGTCTCAAATTCCCTCAAATACACAACAGCTAGTAGTGCACAAAATAAGAATACAAAATTAGACTTTTAAATACTGTAGCAGCAATTGTTTTCTTTTTAAAGTTAAAAGCCTCCAGTAGTACAGGTAAAGGCTTTGGAGTCTCCTGACACGCGGAAGGGTGAGCGATTGTCCTCTGAAATGCGAGACGGTGTCTATACGGAGGGTGCGGGTGTTTGGTACTAAAGGTGGGTGACTCTGCTGGGGCGGACAGGTTTGAGATGTGTCTCGAACAGCTAGAGGAGAGCTGTGCGGCGGCAGCGGAGGGTGTGTCCTGAAAGAAAACCTCCCCCCCTCCTGCTGCCACGCCTCCACTTCACATACTCTTACTGTCCTCTTCTCCGCCACTCAGACAGCCTCACAGTGCATCTCCGCTTCCAAATCGAGCCTCCCAAAGAGTAACAATTTCTCCTGATCTTCCAACCCCCCCCCCCCCCCCCCCCCCCCCCCCCTTCCCCCCGCAGCCAAAACCACAACAGGTTGGAGTGACAGCGCCGGCGCTCAGCTCATGAATCCAAAACAACCAGGACAGAGCCGAGGCGAGCCATGCTACAGGACGCTTCTCTCAGCTGGAGGCTGTGGCGATGGCCTTCTTAAGCTGCTGGCTGCGGATCTCGCGAGTGCGGGCCTCCAGGAGCAGGTCGTGGCAGATGTTGCAGACCAACACCGGGTCATACAGCTGCTGGTCTGGGATGGGCAGCTTCAGATGACAACAGTCTTTACAGAACACATTGCCACAGTTCCTGAAGGTGGACAGCACACAGTAAGATATTTTATTAATACAAGAAAGCAACATATAAGTGGATCTATCCTGGATCTTAATATTATTAGCAGACATAAAGAACAACAACCTGGAGCAAAAGATAGATATTCATGCACTGCTTTATACAGTAGGATGATAAATACTTCTTGTAAACATCACTGTGAAGAGTTGAATGTATAGTATCAAGTATAGATATATTTCAATAACTGAGAAGCCAATGACTGATGAGCCGTAGACCATGTTTAGCTTTATACTTCACTGATGACACAGTCTCAATGAGGAACTGGACTTCTGCATGTGTAGTGGATATGAATGTCTTTCCAACTTGGAGCACCTATCTCAGTATTTCAGTGGAGAATATAAAAAGCTAACTAAGGGCCTTTGATGCTGAAAGGCTTGATTTACTGCCTAGAAAATACAAAGCAGAGCGTGTCTTTGAACTGCAAACTGCCTCATTGGCAGAATCGTATCGAGAAAGAGGGTCAAACATAAACCAACGGCAACGTTCACATCACAAAGAAACATTTCAAACCCAGTGAAAGAGGAGAAAGCTGATAACAGAGTTGTTTCTCTACTATCTTTTTCCATTTGTTAAGAAATGTGATGTGATTTTCCTTTCGTGTTTGTGAATGTAAGAAAACCACAGTGAAGCCCTACCTGCAGTGGTGACGTCTCTTGGCTATCCAGAACTCACAGTCACAGTTGAAACAATGGGACGCCATGTGGTCGGGCACCCACCTTGTGACCTGCACACACACACACACACACACGGGTAAATTAGAGGTGCTCTGAGCCATACAGGTGAAGGAGAGGAGACAGAAGCTAAATTAGGCGATGTAGCTCTGAAGGACGCTGACCTCTGTGTCCTTTTGATCCACTCGATCCCAGCTGCCCTCAGACAGACGGTCCTCACTGTGTGTCGACAGAGAGTCCTCCTCGTTGCTGTTGTCTGACTCCCGCAGACACGTCTGAAAACACATAGAAAAGGGTGAGATGAGAAAACAGAAGGGCGCAAGAGAAGAGGACACTTCCTGAAGACATTTAAAAGTAAATATTCGCGAACACAGCAGACAGCATACCATGACAGCTACTCACAATGTCATCCTCGTAGTCGACGTCTGGCTCCGAGGGAGGGGTGCTGTACTGTTTACTCTCCAGCCTCATCTGCAGCTGTCGCACCTGCTGCCGCAGCACCTCCACCTCCTGCTTGTAGCCCGCCTCGATCTGCCGCAGTCTTTGCTGAACGGCGTCCATTGGTACCGGCAGCCCATCATCATCGAGGTAAGCTGGGGCCTGGTGAGGGGGAGGGGAGGTGGAAGCGGAGGGTGAGGAGTACGACACTGGTAGAAGCTGGTGGCCTGCTGGGGAGTAGCTGTTGAGGGCAGCCATAGCAGGCCCACTCAGGCCGCTGTAGCCTGCACTCCTGGTAGCAGACAGCCACCCAAACTGCAGAGGGCTGCTGGGACAACAAAGAGCCTCCCTGCGGCAGCACTGGGACCCGTTGGCGATGACGAAGCCCTGTGAGCGGAGCAGTTTGCTGGCAAGACGCCGGCTCTGGTAAGCATTAGCCTGGAGGGCCCGGCTGACGCCAGAGTGACAGGCGGACTGGACCAAACCCTGGACACTCTCCCAGTGGGAGCCAAACAGGGACAGGTCAGACAGCTGGCTCTGGGAGATCAGCTGACGAGCTGCTACCTGGGTGAAGTCTACAGGAGCTGCTGCAACCGCTAACGCACGCTCTTTTCCTTTCACTACATCAGTCCTCACGTCCTCTTTCTCCTTCAGGGGCTGAACTTGTGGCTGCTCCTCGTCATTCACATGATTCTGGGGAAAATCCTTGTTCTCTGTGGGAAGGAGGGCGGGGGAAGACTCTCCATCTATGAGAGTCTCTGTGGAGTCCTCCATAGGAAGCAGCGAGGATAGCTGCTTCAGAGCTAGCAGGTCAGCAGATTCTGGCAAGCCGTTTGTTTGGCTGTCAATGTGGCCATTAAGCAGCGAGGTGGGTGTGGTGGCTGCAGGTTGTGTGCCGTTGCAGGGGAGAGGTAAGCACGGCTCTGATTTATGAGAGGGTGATGTGGTGATCTCAGCAGTCCTACAGGGGCTCTCAGCCTCCAGAGGAGCAGGCGGAAGTGGAGGGTTGGTGATCTGAGGCCAAGCTTGTTGGACGACAGGAGCGGGGAAGGGAGTGTGAGTGAGTGCGACGTCCTGACTGAGAGGGACAGGGGGAAGGGGCAAAGAGGGCAGGGGCTGAGAGGTGAGACAGGGCTCCTCTAGCGTGTTTTCACAGCTCTCTTCACCTGGGCCACCCTCTGGAGTTTTGGCAGGACTCCGATGTAGAGGTTCCCCATCGCTGATGTGTGGTTCAGTATCAGGTATGACCTCATCAGAGCTGTCCGCAAAGGGCCCTTCTGTGGTGGGTGAGGTCTCCAAGGCAGAGCGACCTTCCTGGCAGTGCTTGTTGAGATTGGGGTCGCTGGAGGTGCGTGTCAGAGGCACCCCGTTCTCAAAAGCTGACAGCAGGTTGTCCATGGAGCGGGTCTTGGAAAGTCTGGAAATCAGAAATACATTTATTTATTCCACATGTGCAGAAATAGCAATGATACAATTCTTGGTTTAGGGCTCTAGAGGGCGGTCTGGCTCTCTGTAACCTAAAAAGCATTTTGAATTGATGTATATCTGTACAGTAAGTATAGATTTTAATTTGCACCAAACAAAAACACACCTGTCCAGAGAACGGGAGGTGAGTTCGTCTCCTGTGACACTCAGAGGGAGGTAGAGCTCCATAGAATCGTCCACAGCGGTACAGGGGGAGGAGGTGGGCAGGTAGACAGCTGTCCACAGATGTAACGCCCGTGTGTGGCAGACTGGCTGCAGCACCTGGCAGACCAACAGTGCCAAGGACATTTTCAGAAGGTCAATATACAATAATGAATAAATGATGGTGTCTACTATTCAGCAGGAGGTAACTTCCAGCTGTTACTGTATTTGGCAAGTCAATCGCAAAAGTGCGAGTAACACTGTAAAAACTGGTACGTACCATATCATGACTGGGGATGTAGAGGAAGTTCTGGAAGTTCGTGTTTCCTGTGCGAAGCAGGGACCAGACGGAGCATGTGAGTTTGTAGATGTTCCTCGCTTCCCTCTCGCGTGCGTTGTTACACAGAAATGTGCCGTAAAGACACGAGTACGTATGCTGCACCAACTTGACCTGGATCACGAAGAAGACGTGATATGAGTCAGGCCTTTTGCAATGATGATTTATGGTTTCATGTGGTTTCATGCCTGGCTAAATCTCTCACACCTTTGAGGGTTATTGATAAAGTAGTCACAGGAAAATGAAAAGTGAAAGTGAAAGCTTTGTGTAAGAAACATCCACCCACCAGGAAGGCCTCGTTGAACTCAAACAGACAGGGGAACTGTTTGAGCAGCTGGTGAACACAGTCCAGCCACTGCAGGAAGACCGGACACTGCTCGCTCACGTCGTCAGCGTTTTCCTGGTGGCCGCAGCGGTCTCCGAATTTATGACCGTAGTCCAGCCACTCGGTCTCTACAAGCAGCTGGAAACCCTGTGGACCACACAGTAGTCAGCACTTGAGGTAACAATATCATAACAACACAAAAAGTATTTTTTATAACAATGTGTTCACATGTAATCCACGTAAAACGACTCATCTTACGTCGCCATATTTCATTATCCTAATCATTACTGCATCTCTCCACTGTGATCTGTAGGCAAAGCAATCGTACAGACTCTCACCTCTAATGTTCTGTAGTAGGGGTCCAGCAGGATCTTAGCGAGGGCTACAATCTGGGGTGTGCGGTCCCACCCGTCCGAACAGTGTACAAGGACAGGACGGCCTTCCCTCTCCACCGCTGAGCACACCAGAGTGGCTGCCTTCAGCATGACAGACAGGTGCTGCAGCCAGCGGGTGCTCTCGAGAGCTGAAAGCCAGCTGCAAACAGGAGAAGGCAGCAGATTAGATCACCTTTAGAGATTAAATAGATACAGATATATAGAACCTGTCCTATGCTGATGAAGTGATGAGGAGCTGTGATATTTCATACATACACTCAGGTTAACTTGAAGCTGACAGTATCAGGAGCCTCTGACCTACATCTCTCCTGGCCTCCCTGAGTCATTACACAACCTCCATCGGAATAACAAAAAGCCCTAAAACAACATGATGTGACGTCACTAGCCGCTGGGTCAACATACGTGCTGTACATACAGCCACACATGTAATGAGACACATGAACAGAGATGTAAACACGCAAAACAGCTGGTCCATTGAAAACACACACGTCAACAGCGGAACAAGTGGAAGCACATGACACACGTATCCACTGTCTGTGTGTACAGACGGACAGCTGGCCAGCTCGGCAGGAATGAAGACTGGACTGTGGCAGCGTTCCCATCTCTGTGTGGTGTTGCCTTACTGTGAGGTGAAGCCATTAAAACTGGGGGAGAGAGACTCAGAGCCGCTCAGCGAGAAAGGTCAAACAGATCGACTTACTTTCCTGGATCCGGGATCTGACTGCAGACGGTCCTCAGGGCCTGGAAGCTGTTCCGGATGGCGTGGATGTTGGCCATTCCCATAAACATCACCTCACAGTTGGGGTAATACTCTAAATACAAACAAACAAACAAACAAACAACTGTTATGAAGGTCATAAGTCATATACATTATGACTTATGTAGGATACAGCAGCATTGTGTGTTCAGATGATGGTATTCTCTCATTCAGAATGTTTAGCATTTGCATCTTTACATAAAGCAGTGCTCTCTTAAACAGACGCGTGACAACACAACATCTTGATATTCTTAATTTCTGTGCTCTGCTTCATTTTCGTTGAAAAGATTTAGAATATTTGTAGATGCCACAGTTAATGGAAAAACTACAGTTGTATTCTCTACACAGCTATCAAAGCAGAACCTGGTGACAATGAAACTTTAAAGCTTTTTTTTTTTGGCCAGAGTCAGAGAAACAAGCTGAAAACCCGGCACTGACATATATTCCCTAATAAACACAGCAAACAATTGTCTTATTTTTCACATCCAGCAGACATGAGACGCATTAGCTTCATTTGGAGTTGTGTTCCAGACAAACGGGAGTCAAATATTACCTCTGCTTTTAGCTTTGTTTTAGTCTCCATTAACTCATGAGATAAATATTTGGGTCTTTAAAAGCGACGTGTCAGACAAAGTTGGCAACCAGCTGTCAGTCTGCCATTTGATCTACGCAGAAAGTGTAAAACGTACAGCTGCTTGTTGAACCTGGAAACGTGGTGAATGAGCTAAACACACTAACCTTCACATTCGCAGCCTCCGCCCTTGGCTCGGTTAGCCACTGCAGCAGTGTACGAGCGAGCATCCAGTATCAGCAGCTTCTGTGGCACAGTGTTGTCATCGCAGCCAGAGCCGCCCATCAGAGAGGAGTCTAGAGATACAGACAGCAGGACAGAGACATTTATATATATATTTTTTATGAGGAGACAGTGTTGTGTGAATTGAACTGTTGGGGAGAAGAAGAGATTGAGAAAAAGAGAAGGAGGGAATCAGGAGAGTGCACATGATTAACAGAGACTGACTGGTTTGTAACCTCCTGAAAATCAATATCTCATCCTGAAGACACAACCACAGTGTTGCTACTGGTAACGATCACAAGTTAAGAGACCAGCGTTCAAGGACAGGTAATTACTTCAAGACTGAAACTGAACTACTTCTTTCTGCTCTCGGTCCCGCTGCCACTCACTTTCTGGCCTGCTGTCGTTCACCCGGTAATGGTGTACTGATCGATGCCCCTTTCATATCTGCATTTTACTTGTATTGTGACATATTGACAGCTCTTGCACATGTCCTTAGGGCCTCGTAATTCTGAATATGATGCAGTCACATTAATGGATACTACACGCCCGTCTTCCTAAATGAGAGCAACTAAACAATACAGGAAATAAGGCAAAATGTGTTTTAATAGTACTAAATCCTCCATAAATTATTGGAAATGCATTTGCTGAACAGGCCCAATGTATGCAGTCATATCTTTAAATGGAATATTGCTGGATTAATTGCTTAATTAGCCATTTAAATAACAGACATCATCTGGCCTAAGTTTGTTTGCACTTTTGAGCGCTCTAACAGTGCATGGATAAGTCTGTATACATTTAAAAACAGCTTTACCAAAATCACTATCAGAGGAGTCGGGAGCTTCCCCGCGTTGTCGACAGGCTGGTGCACCACAGGTACCCTTGGCTCCTGTGTCCATCTGACAGGCCTTGGCTATGGACGCCACCAGGTACTCATCATCTGTATTCCTCCAGCCCCACCAGCTGATCTCAGGCTGGCTGCAGCGGGCGATCACAACCCCGTTCTTCTGGTGTCTGGAACACAACATCTGCAGTTATTAATCAACTCTAAATACGTTAAAAAAGGTAAATGCTCTTGTGCAAATTGGAGAAAACATGTGATACTGTGTATATGCATGTGTGTCAGTGAAACCCACCTGTAGACCACCACAGGGATCCTCTTCCAGGATCTGAAGGAGGCTACACTCTCCAGCTCCTTGTCAGTGATCCATATTGGAACCAGAAGCTTCTGTGGGTAGCTGGAGCACAGCCTGTCAACAGGAAGGACACGAGATATACATACATTTAGCATAGATAAATACAGTTTATACTACTGTATTATACAGCCAGTGCAATGGAGCGCTTTGCTCTTTAAATTAAAGTCCTTAATTTTAGTTTTTAAATAAAAAAAACAAAACAAGATAATGTAGTGCTTTGAGCTGCAGCAAACACACATTCTTACAAATACACAAGTGTTCTTGTTTTCAGGGTCACTAATGCATCAAGAGCTCTGAGCTTTGGAAGAGAACAGACCGCTACTGCCTCCTCCTCCTCTCCTGCGATACTGTCTTCAATTTCTAGTCGCCTACTGTCTAAAGAGAGAGGATGGAAACATTGTGTGTGTGTGTGTGAGAGAGAAAGTGAAATACTGTGCTGAGTCATGGGCCTCAGCAGGCTGTAGCTTGTTTAATTAGCCAGTTGTCCTGTGTGTCTGTCTCCCTCAGCAGGATGCACTCTTGCGGGCCCTTGAACAGACAGATCTTTTTTTTCCCCCCTTTTCATAGCATTTATTTGCGCAGACAGCAAAGGAGACACAGGTATCAGATACACAGATACACACGCAGACACACAGTGCATTATTTCTGCTGGAGTCATGCTAGTCAAGCTAGAGTCAGATGAGGTAAAGGAACACAAATATACACACTCACCCGTGTGTACCTGTATTGTTAAGGATGTTTAAAGGAATACACCAATAAAATTTTCTCTCTTTGAGCATTAAATACTTTGCTCCTGTAAGGGTGAAAGATGACAAAACACTCCAGCAGCACATTTCACACCTCTGCTGTCGGTCTGTTTGTTCTGCTTTACCAATAAACCAGTAAGTAAGCTACTTAGGGCAGAGCTTCAGCGCTATGAGAAGGTGACAGCGTGACACAGAGGTAATATTTTTAGTGATTTATTGGCAAAGCAAGGATTGTTTGGAACATACTCTAGATATTGATCAACAGTGGAGAAGTGGCTTATGCTGCTGTCCTCATCAAGCATCCTACAAGCTCCTGAGTAATGCAATGCTTTCTAAACAATCATCACGACTCTTAATAGTCATAGTACTGTGCAGTATCACCCACGACAGAGGTGCCACGCTATTTATGGTTAAATATCTGTGACGTACTTGTAGTTGCAGTTTATGTCTGACACTCTCCAGATGTTCTGTGTGTCGAAGCCCATCCTCTTGACCTCTATTTCCATTCTCTGACGCACATGATCACCTGCAGACAGATTTATATATTTTAACAAAACAGACAAATCTTAGAGGCCTAATTGTTCTCTAACTTCCGTCTTGTTTGTCGCGTGTACGGACCTGGGCGACAGAGGTGAACGTGCTGGTTCTCGTCGTCAGCACAGCCTCCCAGACACCACGCGTGATAGGCCAGGGCGAACAGATCCTCCAGCCGGGATGGGTGAGCTATGGCCCGGGTCAGACGTTTGACCCACTCCTGGCACTGCTTGAACGTTGCAAAGTGGCATCTGCGGAGTAAAGGGGTAATGATATAGCTGCTTAATGATGAGGAACCGAGATGCCGTCGGCACATCTGCTGGTGAAAATGTGAAGGTTCTACTGGTTACAGATGTTTGTGAACAGATGAGAATTTCAGACGGCTGCGAAATAAAAGCAGACGTTGGTCTTTTTTTCCTTGATTTTTTTTTTTTACACAAGTGAAAACATTCTTAGTGGTAGTTATACATTTATCATCTGTCTGACCATGTAACGATCCCAAATTAAACATTGCCAATTGCCACAGTTAACAACAGTTCCAAATCAACAAACGCTACAGAGCAAAGAAAAGTCCAAAGTCCAGCCTGCAATCATCCTTATTTTAGTCAGCTTTTAATAAAGATCAGAACTATAGCGGTATTAACTGGACAAGACATGTGTCATTATGTTGAGGATTATCAAGATAAATTATGGAAATATGCTTTTATGCAACTACAGAATCATAATGGCTCTTTCTAGATATTCAGCATCATAATTATTTGCTGCACGTTTTATTGTCATCTCACAAAATATATAAAACAAGTTGTACGGCTGCAATTTATGATTGTTTTTATTGTTATTTTTACAGATTACATATTATATGTTTTGTTCATAAAATTGGCAGACAGCATTAGTTCAGTTTGACCAAAAGCACAATTTGCAAAGATATCCAATAGAAAACAGTAGCAAAGCCTCACGTTAACAAAAATTGTTAATCACATTTCAATTGCCTGACTAATCAATTAACCTACCAATCATTTCTACTGCACATACGAAGAAATTAACTTAAAATAGCTGGATATGAAGCCTGTAGACAGCTAACACAAAAGGCATAAAACTATAAAGTAGAAACAAAATAATATCTAAAATATATACAATTTGGTGCTTACTTATCTTTCCAAACTTATCAAACAATCAAAACACTGCATTTCTACTCTATAACTCGCTCCACACAGGAGGAGATAAACCTGTTGAACCGCGAGAGGTCACAAGACATGAGCTCCATAATCCCAAATGTCATTAAGTAATTCAGCAGGATGAGGCTGAACGCCACTGGTATTGTGTTAATGTCACAAACCAGACAGCATTACTGCATTTACTGCATTAGGTTTAACATCATGTCTCTTTTTACCTGACAACTTTGGAGTCTTTGCAGATGATGTGCAGCTGGAACATATCTCTGCTCTCCACGCTCTCTATCAGCCTGAGAGGCACCTGTAGGGGGAGACAGAGAGTGTGTGTGTACAATCAGCCTGATGACTCGCTGTCAGAGCAGACGGCACATCTGCATAGAGGCTGCCACCCTTTGGTCTAGTTCAGACAGCTTCCACCTTGTTAACTTTGCCCATAGACTTCTGTTATTATACAAACAGTTGAAAACGTGGCTTTGCCCATTTTGTTTTCTTAGCTTTGGAGTAATATTGTGTGTGGACTGAGGTGTTACTGAAGACGCTGCCAAGATTTACACAATCACCCACTTAAAGTCATATTTAGACCAACCTTTAAGCAACAGCACTTTGTGCACCTTTTATGAATGAGAAAATACCTATTTCATGTCTTTTTTTTTGGGATTAATAAAGTATATCTATCTATCTATTATGGCATCTCAGCCAACATACTGCAATCACTGAGCAAGGCGCTTTCACTGAAAACTATAATAAGCCCAAACTGTTAGTACTCAGTTGGATGTAAAGTACAATTTTTCTCATCACACTGTGATCGAATAGAGTGAAGAGCTAAACTACTAAAGCTGTCTAGACTGTGGCAGAGGATGGAGTTTTATCATTGTGGTACTCACAGATATCTCATTGTCCACACCTGGGTAGGTCTAAAACACAGTGACACCATGGAGTACACACAGAGAGAAAGAGGGAGGGAGCGAGGGAAGACACAAGACAGGAGGAAATGGAAAAAAAAACAAGCAAACTATTAAACAAAAAAAAATTCAGGAGACAAAAAGGAAATGAAGAGTTAAAAAAGGAAAGAGAACATCAAAGAGGTTGAGAAATGAAAGATAAACCGAGGGGATCACGCAGTGTGCTACTTGCAACACATGACCAGACCAAATTGAAATCATGGAGGGAGAGAGAGAGAGAGACAAACATGGATGGGAGCAAAGGGCAAGAAAACAGCTTTAGAGGTATGGGGAAGAGTTGTGAAGGGGGAGTCGTGGTTTGTTGGCATCCATACAGAATTCATCTATGCTGTTGGGGTCAAGGTGAGACTCTGCCCAGTAGGAGGTCAGAGGTCAGTACGATGGAGACTGTTAGCTGCTGATATTTGGTCTCTGACTCTCCTCTACTAAACCAAGTCAAGGTGAACATCCTAGTAATCCGCCTCTCTCTTTCTTCCTAAATCCATGTCATCTTTTCCAGGAGCAGAACCCTTCTGGAAAAGATGACAGGGATTTGGGAAGAAGGCAGGAATTTTCACTGCCAGTGAACACAAACAATTGGCCTGTTTGTGTTTGAGCGATGCCTGACGTCAGCAGGAGCTGGTTGGTGGACATCAGTGCCAGCGGGAGCCGGGCCCTCGGAGCCTAGATGTCGCATTAAACCTCCCCTGCGTGAACATCAGAGGGTCTGCAACTCCTGCGGCACAGTCCTGGTACAAACAACCTCAACTACGAACAGCACAACAGCCAACTACGCTCGCTAAAACACTTTATGGGTGCCTCATGTAAACTACTTGTAGGTTTATTTGCCTCATTAGCACAATTGTGCGTTCATACAAATGTATACGGGGAAAAGGGAAAGGCCTATGTGTGTCCAATCTAAACACTATAGGCTCCGCTCTGCTGCTATTGGCTGCTGTAGTGGTGTGGCACAGCAGTGCACAGTCTCTCTTGCCATTTGGACTGAAGTGAAATTCTACTTTTGTGGTTTTTGTGTGTATATGTGTGTGTATAGACTGTGACTTACATTGATGACAGAGTCCTTGAACTTGATGTGAAGCCTGTAGTTAGATATGGCAATGATGGCTTCATCGGCACGGCCAAGATATTCCACCCCTTCCCCCTGAAGAACTGGGAATGGCACCTGTGAGCACACAAAACAAAACCACCAAGATTGTTGAGTAGAAGCAGCAAAAAAACACAACACACAAGCTGCTTACTGCCAGGCTTTATTATGTCTACTGGAAGTATAATCATAGCATCCACATTTCTATTTTTAAACCTGCGCTCTCTCTCTGTTTTTCAAGCTCTTTCTAATTTGTAATAATCTTGATGCAAAGCTTTTACGTTATTGCAAGTTTTCCTTAGGGGAAATGTGTATGTGTGTGTATCAAATTTCGTAGCACACCATTCAATAATTTTCCAGACATTTCACTCAAAACTACAGATGAAAACCTCATGGTGGCGCTAGAGAAAAGACCAGGGGATCGCTAAAGTCATTGGGATTCATCCTCTGGGAATCACGAGTGTCTGTGCAAACATTTTGTGCCATCCCTAGTAGGTGTTGAGATACATCGCTGGATAAAAAAAAAAAAAAGGTTTAAAAATCTGATTCTCTGGGATGGATAGATAGGATAGATATATAGGAGTAAAGAACATTTTCAAATATTCAACCCTAATTATAACCAACAGGTAGACTTCAGGCTTGCAACATTTTATGAATCGATCTTGCCCAACAGAAGCTAAACTCGTAACACTGAGGACCGGGTGGCACAACATTACAGATATGAGAAAGGAGGAAAACCGTGTGCATGCGTAGCCGTCCAATTAGTTTTACAGAAGGACCTTTGTGAGCACAGAGGGCATGTTTGTAAGCCTGAATGAGCAGGCAGACAAGAGGCAGAGCTGCATCACTGCTGTACAGTGAGGGATCCCAAACTGTCCATTAACATTCTTACTTGTACCCATTTTATTATTACAGGCACAGCCAAGTTTGGGCTTTTGGCTGCAACGAAACCCCTACATTAAGATAATTGGTTCTCAACAGAGGTTAATAAAAAACATTTTTCATTTCATTCTGAGGCAGGGGCATTAGCTGCTTTAAAAGCTGACCATGTGGAAGACAGACGGCCACAATAGCCAATTCCTAAAAGAAAGACTCAATACTTAAATAAAAGTGGTCTGGCTTCAAGGGATTGAAAAATGATGTCATGCAACTCAGTGAATTATAAGACCGTTGACGACTGCTGTTGATCAGGAGGATTTAAGCTATAAACATTATGCACAGAGGTTAAACAATTTCCAATCACTTAAGACATCCAATCAATTAAACAGTAAAGCCTGTCGGGAGATACAGCATCACTCTTTCTAAGCGGACACACTGAGGATGTGTTTGGTGCTTTCAGTCCTTACTTACATGATCGCTTCAAGCTTCACTTTGTCATCACTTCTGCGTGACAAATATTAGTTCTGGCTGCTTTAGCATTATCACAGTCATTGGGGACCGCAAATTGTAAACTCAGGTCTTGTTGTTTAGTTTCTGGTAGTGAAGACAACATTGTTGCTTGGAGACAATATTACCTCATCCTGTTTAGCATGCACTGCTGAGTCACGCAGAGGAGGAGACCCACCGATGCATGTTAACAGAGGACATGCAGCAGGGCAGATGGAGGATTATGGTAAGAAGTCAGAAAAATCAGGCTTACTTGAAACAACATTAACCAACACAGTTAAAAGCACAGCCTTGGTTAGATACAAACTAGATGCAACTGATAGACCCATAAATACAAGTCAACTCAGCTCAGCTTTTACCACTCATGACAAAAAACAAAAAAATATTGTTGATTGGAAGGAGGCTAAAAGCTGTCAGTGCTACATACCGTTGATGACTATTGGTCCAGTGAACTTATGAAAAAAAAAAATTAATCCCTGACATCTATCACTGCATCTGCTGTTGCTCATTACGAACTGAAACTGTGTGCATGATGGGGGAAAGAGTACAGCTTAACCTGGGAAATGGAGCACGTAGTACTCAGACACCAACAGAGCCACATTTAGGCAACAAGCCTCCTGGCTCCCTGCACCAGGACTTTAAAAACATGGAATATTTAAAAAAAAAAAAAAAAAAGTGATGAAGTTTTAACGCTTTAACATAAGGTGACAGGTGCACAAACAAATACAACAAATTTAATGTTCTTGACTGAAAAAAATAAAATATAAAATAAAATATAAAATAAAATATTAAATAAAATATTAAATAAAATATTAAATAAAATATAAAATAAAATAAAATAAAGTTGTAGATACGGTTTTACAATATAAAAAAAAGGGAAGGCTTTTTTGTCACAGATCAGGTGATGCAGCCAAATTGTGTTCAGAAATGGCTGAACGGCTACAGAGTGTGTGTGTGCCGCTCTGCTGTGAGCCCGACACGTCCTGCTGAGAGCGTCATAGTTAACATGCTGTACAGACTAGAAACTGCATTAAACAAGCTGGGCTCCAAAAGTAGTTGCATGAGTCACTGACGGCTTAGCAAATGCAGCAGAAGATACTGTGTCACGTTTCCTCCACGAAGCCTTCAGCAGCAGAAATGAAAAAAAAAAAAAAAAAAAAAAAATAGAGTCGTGACTTCCGGTCCAAGCAGCCTGCCTGTGAGGACATGCACGTGTGCAAACGCACTCACAACTGCAAGCATGCAGCACATTGCGCACAAGAGGAGAAAGCAGCAGGGTATTAAATATGGAGTGGTAGGAACTGCATGTTATTTGCCTGCAGGAAGCTACGGTGAGAGACATCAGCTGTCAGTGAAACTATCATGGGAGGGCCTGCTCACAATGAAAAAAACCCCACAAAAGCAGAAACACAACGTGTGGCTCCATGTGTACACGCAGGGGGGAGGGCAGCAAAGTATAAGAGCACAGAAACATAGAAATCGTTGCAAAGGAAATAAATGCATCTAACAGGATCTTTGACACAATGTCCTTTGTGTGTCCTTTTAATAATTTTTATTTTTTTTAAAAACAAAAAAACAGACACTTTTGAGGATCAACCTTTTGAACAGGTTGATTCTCCTGTCAGCTGGAAACATGCTTCAATTAAAACCCGCAGACAGCTGAGCAGATCCCTCCTTCAACCTTTCCTTTGTCCAGTTCTCCAGACACATGATGCTCAGCTCCATTAACCACCAGACAGCCGGAGAGCACAAACTCAACACCGGGGGGAAAGGCGCACTGAGAGTTACCCATCACAATCATGGCATCTACACTGTGAAATAGACTTACACATACTTCTCACTTCAGTGGCCTAAATGCTTTTTAGCTGCTCTGTTCTTCGGTTCCTCTGCAGTGACTTCTGCTTGTCGGGTGGAACAGCATGAGACACTGGATTCCTCTACAGCTCTCAATCAGAAACAAACCTCTAAAATCAATTTTCAGTTGTATTTAGACATGTTGATGATACATAATCTGATTTATAGTGTTTTCCTTCTTTTACATAGTGCAACACCATGTATATAACAAGCACTACAGCTACAGACAAACAGAGCTGCACTTCCTTCAATCCTTTCATCCTGTGTGAACATTTTCAACTCCCCGCTTTCAAAACTTTGCTTCTGTTATAGCAAAGTTACGTAAATATGTTCCTTATGTAAATACGGGAGACTATTTCAGAATCTCTTTTCTAAATAAAAACCGAAGAAAAAAAAATAGCTTTCTTTTAGAAGTATGATGGCTGATGTGCAGAGAGTGTGTCGCAGCGGCTGTATTCAAATGCAAATATTGTGTTCTCCACAAAGTGGCCTAATTAGTAGTGATTAAAGGGTGGTGGAACAATGGCAAAAAACATTTGCTCCTTCTGTCCAGTGTCATCATCTCTCCTTCAGTGCCTGGCCTCAACCTGCTGAGCTGAGACTCTTGCAGTACTGTCCCCGGCAGTCACAGTACACCAGTTCCCACAAGCTTCATCAGAAGATCATCATCTATAATCTGGAAGAGCTACGCTTGGTCTTTTCACCCGCTCCTGTTTGCCTAATTCAGACTCGCAGCTGGGTGTCAGAGCAGTCGGGACTGTGCTCTGGAGCAGTGGTTGCCATACAGCTCACCTGAAGGCTTTCATCCTCCTTCACCAGCTCCTTCTGGGGGAACAGGTCCTTGGCCTTGATGTACTCCAGACTGGGAGGCCCCTCTTCACCCTGTCAGGCGCAAACACAAAGCAGGGGTGTTCAGGTAAATACTACTGTCATTATGTAGCTCAACACAACAGGACGGGACACTGCGAGCTTGGAAAAAGAACACACACAAAAAAATCTCCTGTAAAATCAAACACAAAGTTAATATTCTCAGTGTTCCTGTAGTGAGCATTTATCAGAGCGGTTAGCCTCTGATGTAAGCTGCACGCCAGGTGGAATTTCACAATTGGCACCAGCCGACACACACACACACGCACACACACACACACACACACACACACACACACACGCACACTAGGAGATTAAATATTGACTACGAGAGATCTAAAATTCCCTTTAAATAGGACACAGGCAACCTTCTGTTAGGCCAATGAGAAGCTATTTTAAAGCAAGATTAAAGTTAAAATATTTTACACTTGATTGAATTATGATGTAGGAGCGTTTATTTGGATTCTGTTTGCTTTAGCGCTACATAGTGGGTTATTGCATGAGCGACTGATACCAAAAACCTAGAAACCTCGTCACTGGGAGTTAAGCAAACAAAGCTACTGAGATGTAGTTTGGCATTTCACTTCACATGACGAGTGTTGCATGAGTCACGCACCAACACTGAGTTTAAATAATTCCTGCCTAGAGTCACTTTTGATACTAATACCTAATAACCAAACGTTGATAAATCAAACAACCAAATGGAGTCTTATCATCATGTGCACATCTGTTGTAATGGACGGTTGGCTAAAATTAGACTGCAGCACCTCAAGAAGCAGCAGAGTCGAGAGCGAGAGAGGAACAAAGAGGGCAGTCAACCCTGTCCTTTCAGCTTTGTGTGGCAGCGTCCCTCTCAGACTGAGCAAACACTTTCATCAGGTCAGACTTCAATCACTGGAGAGAAAAGATGCAGCAGCACGAGGTCATGCCTGTGTTTTTTATTCCCTTTTACATATTTGTCATAATTACTACTTCCAGTGTACACTCACTCCCACAGTCCCCACTCAGCAATGCCACCACTAATAAGGACAACTGTAGAAGACAAACCATCACTGGACCAGAGGTCTGCCTTATATTTTGAAATGCCCAAATGCAGCATTTTTCCCCACATAAAAGGCTGTATTGGATTACCAAATCTGAATCAGGATCTTCAGGATCAGAAATATTTGGATTTGCTTTAAAATGCCCAAAGATCAGAGAAGAATTGAATCCAAATCAGCCAATATAATCATGCGAGATCATTTTGAAATACTGGCCCATGGAGAGGAGTGATCCGGCTGGGTGAAAAAAAAGTAGGTCTTAACTCTTACACTTGTCTTTAGCTACATACGTAGCTTTGTATGGTTTTATGATGCACATCCACGAGAATACACACAAAATGATGCCAAGAAACACACTTCTATCTGAAGCGCACACACTACCTTCTCCCTTCAAACAAGCTATGGAAGATATGGATGAGGCAAATTTAAAAGAAAAGGATAATACAGTTTACTAAGAAATGACTTTATTGCTATAGCTATAGGCTAGGCTAGGTAGTTAGACAAATACAAAGTACAATGTTGGGATTTTACAGGCCTTTAAAAGACCTCCCAAGAGCAAAAGGAAAGCCCTACAGGATGCCCCACACCTCAAACAATGACGCAAAAAAAAGGAAACCAAAGATTTTGCTGAGTGCATCCTTGTGGAGAAACAAATTCTTTGTGTGAAAACCGAGACTGCCAAACTCAAGGCGGGATGTGAGAAGTCGGAGCTCAAAAAGGAAAAACTTTAAATGACCATTCTTTAATGAAAACAAGTGATTTTTTGTTTTCGCTTTCTCCTCTTCCTCAATTTCATGTTAGCAGTTCTCCAAATGCATTTTCACAGAGGAGGCAGTGAAACCTAAAAAGCAAGCAAGAGTTTATATATATATATATATATATATATATATATATCTATCTCAGAACATTTTTGTTAGTGGTGTTTATGTCCATAAACTAGTTACTAACCTTCATTTGAGCACTCTAATGCATCGCTCAACTGTGTTTCTCGTTGTTGTGTATTTTTTGTTGTACTTCTCGCTGCATTGACAGGCGTCATTAGCCAGCGGTTCAGTGGGTACCCACTTGAAGATAATTCATAATTCATATAATTCATTCTCCCCGTCTCAAATTCCTGAGAATGCGAGCATTGTGGGTCGAGCCAGGCCATCTTTCAATGAGGATGACAACGGCCATGTCAGAGCTGCAGACTATTTGGACATTAACTGAAAATAAACCATTTCCACTGAGACAAATATTCAGTGAGAAGGGGCTTGTCAGTATTGTCAATGCACCCGACATTATCAGGTAGTCCTGGTTTTAAATACATGGTCTTGCTGGGATGTAATGCCTAAGACAGCGTTGAAGAGCCAAGAACACTTCTAATAACCCGGCATCCTGTACATAGATCATATCTCCCACTGTATTATGAAAGGCTACATTGACATAAAAATCTGCGGACAATCAGCACCAGCAGACAGTGCTGCGTTTCTGACCGATACACGCCGTGGTTCTACAGGCCGCGGTTCTACAGGCCGCGGTTCTACAGGCCGCGGTTCTACAGGCCGCGGTTCTACACGCCGTGGTTCTACACAGACGACTCTCTCTTTCTTCCATCTGTTTATTCTGTAAACAGGACGTGCTGCCATTGTTTTCCCTTTTCTGATTGAGTTTTTTTTTTTTCTTACCATTACCATGGATACCAGTCTGTCTTTCCTACACCTGCTCCATACTAGGCGTAAAAGTTACATCCTGACGTGACACATACAGGGTCTAAGTCTAAATGGTGCACTAGTCATAACCGTATATTGGTCGTAACTTTCAGTTCTGAGTTGGATGTAACATTACACCGAGGTGAACAGGCCAGCTGGTGTACTCCACTCCTGTTGTTCATCTCAGTGGAGAACACCCACTGACTCTCTTGCTATTAAAAAGACAGATTATTGTGTCCCAAGACAAAATCCACAGCATCTCACACATCACAGCTAACCCCCCCACTGATGTCTGACCATGCAGACCTTTGTTTACCGTCAGTCGCATCTATCATCTAAAGGTTCAAGTCAATGATTAAATCACATGATAAGCATACCACTCATTGGGCTGAGTGGTGACAGATAGCGAGAAGGTCCCTACAATGACAACCCCTCCTCTACAAGCCCCCAACACACACACACACACACACAAACAAAAAACGAGCATTCAGATGATCATAATGCTCTCGTCTTCTTACTGCAATAAAAGTCAATCAATAATTCTGTTTAGCCAAGTGAAGAAGAAGGTATCTATGAGGACACAGAGCAGAAGTATCAAGGTCTCAGAGATCCTTGTATGGAGAATCATTTACTACTGTGTTTGTACTAAAGGCTTGCTATGGGTTTGGGAAGTCTTTTTATGGGAGAGATTCATAAGATAAGAGACTATACAAAACCAGTCTACCTGCCACTTCTACACCATAAATTATAATAAATGGCAGCACTGATGGCGTCCATAGAGGTGGGCGTTAAGGCTGTGCCAATCTGAAATGTACACTCCTTAGAAGATGCTCCAAGTGCTGCCTGGTATTACTGTAAGCTCCATTTCCTCCAAAAGATGCCTTAACGTTCATGCTAATGCTGCGTTTCCTTCTCAAGGTGACGAAGTGGAAGCCGCTTCCTTCATCTCATTTCACTTCACATTTCTGCTGCATTCACGTAATGTCAGCAGAATGGGAAAAATAAGAACAAGTTATTAACCCAACTTACATAGTTTTCATACTATTCCAAGACAGTTAGACTCAATGCTAACCTTGTAGTCATACTAAATAAATATTCTCAATTAGCTACTTTTATTATGATGCATTTGCACAAACAGCCGACTCGACTCAGTGCTAATACTGGAGTTTCTTCACGTGGCTTTGGGTTATTTTACCAATCGTTTGCTGACGCACAAGTGGAAGACACGTCCAGAAATCCTGATATCTCTGACAAAGGCTGATGTGAATGTTTTTACCTACTCGGCTGCTCAGAATAGTAGTATGCCGTAAACAATGTTACATAAATGTGGCCATTCCAGCAACTCTCATTGTAAAATACTTCATTTAAAAACTCAAACTGTGGTGTAAGAAGATACTCCAGTCAAAACTAAAAGCCTTCGTTTCAGACCTGTGAATTTATCTGAACTGCTCTAAATCCCTTTTTTTGCTGTGCTATGCTGCTAATCACTTGACCTTTGCCTCGGGTTAGCCTTCGGGGTTCAGACTGATGAGGCAGCTGCGCATCATCAATTTTCTTGTTTTCACCTGAGAATGGGTGAACCATGACAGTGACCATCAGTCAGACGCATCCTGCGAGGGTCAGGTTATTACAGGGTGATCTCACACACTGTTGCCGGGCAGTCTGAACCACCAGCCTGCCATCCAGGAACCCATGTGTTCACTGTTTCTAAAAAGGGAACAAAGTTTATCCTGAATAAAGTACAGGAGAAGCTATTGTTGTAGAGCCTCCCCCTAAGAACTTCAATGCCATCAGTAGAGAAGAGCATTTATTCAGTCTCCACAAACACACACACACGTCCTACATCAATAATCCATCTACTCCCTTGGTTCCCATATGTCTTTGTGCTGCACTACCTCTGAGATACTTGGCACCATTTACTTAATTCTCTTATGAAGCAGTCCTGACGGTGCACTCTTCTGAGAGACCTACTGGAACTCTGTGTACTTAAAATAAAAAAAAAGGCAAAAAACAGCTGACTTAAGCTTGTGTAGATGTTGTATTGCTCCATAAATCCACGACACAGGCTATATACCGACTGGTAACATTATAATGAAGATGCTGAATTTCAAACCGCTTCACCTGATGTGGTATATTGGCAGTTTAGACAACAAACAACAGAAAATGTCAGGGAGAGAATACATCAGTGTAGCAGTGTTTAGAGGAGGACTTGTAGAAGCTACAGACAACCTTTATATGTCAGCTGCATGCAAGATAACATGTGATCAAGATTGGGGGGGGGGGGCTTAAAACGTTGTCGTTACATTTGCAAACAATCACACGCTCTGAGGCGCTTCCGTTTTCTAATTTTCAGTCCATCGCATTGTGTCCACAATCAGACAATCAGCTTACAGAAGATTAAAGGAAAAGAGAAATGCTCACAAAAGATAGAGCACAGCTTGTCCTGTGCCCGACACGTTTTTGCTTCGTCACTGCTGTGAGTCTGCGCACCCTCCCCCCACCTTTGTCCAACCAGCAATCAAAATGCTGGATCTGACAGGCATGCACGTATATATATGCCTCCATGCATTTATCAAATATAAATGTCAGATTTGAGAGCACATTTAATGTCTTAATAACACGTACTGTCATGTCAATGATAGTATGAGCCAGCAGCAGACTGACGTGACAGGTTCATAATGTGGATGTGCAGGTACAAACACACAGGGCTCATTATTTTTTATGAGACAAAACAAGATTTTAATCATCACGTGCCAAACTGCCTAGAGATTTCTGCAAGTGTGTGAATGGAAAAATGTGGTAGTATGACAACACAAAAGGTAGCATAGGTAGAGGAATTGAAAAAGATGCATGAATAAGTGTCTGGTCGCCATGGATACAACAACCTCTTTTTAGAGGCAGAGTCCCTTTCTCTCTAAAGCTTTTGGAAACAATTTGCCGTCCTTACTCAACAGATTATTTACTTAATCTGACTGAGGCTTTGTCCTCGAGTTCTGCAGATTAGAGAATCACTAGCAGATGCAGAGGTGACCTCCTAAATATGTGGAGGGACGTGAACTTATGCATCTGCTTTTATGTATCCATGTTATTTATTAAATGAGGCAAACAAAACTTGGCACATTGTCTGAAATGTGAAGAATGACCCCCCAAATATGGTGTGAAGCAGTAAGAAAAGGGTAAAGGGTAGAGAGGAAGAGAGGAAACGAGGGTAAGGCCCAATGAAAAGCAGCAAAACGAAATCAACAACGACAAACAGAAACGCGTTCTTTTCCGAGCTAGGCAGTGCAGTCTGGGTTACGATCAAGTATGACAAATCTTCTCAAATGCATGTGTCTTTCGGCCCCATCCCTTCTTCGTCCATATTAATGTTTCATAGAACACCATGTTCTAAATGATCTATCCCATTTTAGCCTTTTGACTGAGCTGTTCTCCAAAAGATACAAAGTTGGAGCGAACTCTACAGCACGCTGAGAACAGGTCTGTCCGTTTAATCACAAAAACATCACTAGCAGCAATAAAAGACACACAAGGTTTCATTACAAACACATCAAACTGATGGATTACAATTGAGATAGCCTACTTGATTTGATCTTTGTACAGACAGAGATTTTAGTCTGGAGATGCTGAGAAACAAACTACCAGCCAAATGCTGGTTCTTATTTAAATACTACTCTGTAAAAACTACAACCTGCTCCGTCTCGTCTTGTTGCTTCTGGATCTCTGTAGTCATGAGGCCTTCTTCAGCGTCAACACTCCCCTGCTCTCAGTTTTTAGGACCGTTTCTGCCATGCTGTCAGTGCTGAGTGTAACAAGGTATACAATCTAAAGCACATCTCCAAAAAGCATGTGGCTATAGCCGCACCCCGATTCATTTAGCTAGTGGGTATAATACCATCTGAGTCATGGAAAAAATCTTAACCAATTCAATTAAGCTTTTTATAGTTCCATTTGGTACAGACAGCATATCACAGAGGGACATAAACATCAACAGTAACTAAAGTTTTTTATTTTTTTTATTTTTTCCCTGCAGTCAATATTATGACAATAAATGTGGTTACGATGAAAACACAATGGTGCAGCCTGCTTTCACATGAGGAGACCGACTATGATCCACTTCAGACACAGAGGACACTGATACTAAATTATAGAGCGAATGACGCAGAAGAACTGCCAACTCAGCTGAACCAGACATATTAAAGAGAGATCATAAATAGTGAAAAAGGTTGGCCATGTTTGGTCACAGAGAAAGAAGATGAACCAAGACCACCTGGCTTTACCACAAACACTTTCTGTGGTAGAAACACTGATAAAAAACCCCCCAGTAGAACTTTCCCATTATTCTTCACATAGATTATTATTGACAAAGTTGACATGTTAGATGGAAAATCCCTCAGCACATGCTCCAGATACAGAAGGTAATTACTCTGCTCTAACAGTGACTGTTGCACAAGAAACTCACTTGTAACAGTTACTGTATTAGTATTAGAGCTGCAACGATTAATCAATTAATGGCCAACTATTTTGATAATCAATCAATCATTTGGAGTGTAGTCTTCCATGATAGACAGATAAATCAGTAATGAAATTAATGAAAATATATTTTTTTTTTATTTAAGTTTAGTTGAAGCTTTATTTAGTATTAGCATTACCCATTTCCTATCATCTGATTATTATTATGAAATGTATATCTTAAATTATTGGCATGTTTAATTTACATCTATGTTTTACTGCATGTAAAACGCTTTAGCGCTCTACTAAAGGTTGTTTTGAGTATTTCATTTCTGCCTCATGTCCTGTTACCAGATGCTGGGTTTGTAAACCCATGAGAAAAACTGTTTTTACCAAGTTTGGGAAGCCCAGTATTTCATTTAGTGGACTAATAATATGAGACGGCAGGCAGGTGAAGGCCCACATAGTGGACATCACTGAAATGTCAGAGGTTAACTTTTAAACCATCAGCTAATTAAAGGCCAGAGACATAAAGCAGAGTCTTAGCAGAGTTCTTAAAACCGTCGACCTTTTCTCGACTCCGTCTCTCGATACAAACACCTGTTCTACATCAGTCATTGCCTTTAGTGCCCTGCTACATCCCAGAACCCCAAATACTGCTCAATGCAGCTCCTCCACTGCAGTGAACACACTCCATCACTCTGAGGCTGCAACAGCGACTGCACAATGTGCTCGCTCTCGGCAGCACATGCGTTTCTTACACATCTGACTCCCGACAGGCCCTCTCCTCTCCTCCCTGCCAATCAACCATACAACGGAGCAGAGTAATGGGTGCAATAAAGTAGCCTTTCATCATCTCACGCATGAGAAGACTCCAAAGTAATTCAATTATTTGTATGTGAAGTCCCCGTTGGTTACTTAATAACTGCAGCGCTCACGTGTGTCGACCAACAACCCCCACGCCCCCCGCCATCCATCCCCCACTGATTGGCACACAGGCACACACGAGCAGGTGGGGGGGGCAGTGATACACAACCACCACAAAATAGGCTGATATACAAAAACGAACACCAAAATAACAGCCTGTGGACTTACAAAGCAGTTGAGCATGGAGCAGGACACTCTTCCTGCGAGGCTCATGTCGAGGTGAGGCGGGGCTGTGCCTGAATGACACGCAGCCTATGGAGCAGCAGCACAACCAGAGCACGAGGAGCCGGCATTACCATTCTTCCCCTCAGCCGGAGCTTCTCCACCCCTCTTCCTCTCCGAACCCTCTCTACTTGCCAACCCTCTCTCCCCCCAACCTTTTACACGGTTACCCCCCTTCTCAAAAGGTGCTATGGGGCAACTCGCCAGTCCCGGCTCTCATTCAGGAACCCCCGAACCCCCCACCCACCCCACCGCTCCCAGAGAGGAGAGAGAGAGCACGCTGGTGTCTGCAGACAGCCCCTGTTGCACTGCTGAGAGCAGGAGGATAGTCCATAGAGATATAAACAAGAGCAGCGGTTCGCCCGATCAGCCGAGTTGGAACTGAGGGGAAATCAAAAGTGATGAGATGACGGCAGATGTGCCTTAACTGTGGCGGTTAGATGGAGGGAAAACTGCGAGAAGAGAAAGCAGGAGAGAAAGGAAGACAGAGGGAACTGCCTGATGCTAGGCTCCACCCTCTGCATGCGCATCTACCTCCCTCTCGCGCGTTCACATGCTCACATTTCTCCCCTGGTCTACCTCTCATCTCTTACTCCTCCCCCACTCCCTCCTTGTTCACCCTTCACCGACATCAACTCATAAATATGCCTCTCCCTCAGCAACGAAGCAGTAAAGCGCACAGCGTACCGCCGGCACGGCAACCAGAAGATGCTCCGACTGCCACGCATGCACCATCTGACATCAGCTGCAGTACACTGTGGCTCTTGCTCAAACACAAAAGCACCACCTGGATCAAACTCATACACACACACAGAGCAGAGACGTATCACATAACAAAACTGTTTCACTGGCAGCAATTGATGTAGTGCAGAACGCAAATGCAGGCAGAGGACAGAGGAGGGAGGGTGTTGAGGAGAGTCTATGCGGAGATCTCCAGTGACACAGCATTCTACAGAAAGCGATTCTTCCTGTTCCCTGTCTCCGAGTGTCTCCTTGGCACTGTCCGACACAAGTGCGGTACATCTTTGCACAGAGCTGGGATTGCCGCACCTCCCTGTGCTTCTTAAAAAGGTCACTGTTAGTATATAATGTATACAATATCCTGTATACCACAGGGGGACACTCATTCCTTCCCCCTCTTACCCCAACCTTCTCCCTGGCAGAGTCGTGACAGCCACTCGCCCTCAGCTGTGTGACCCCGCATTACGCAACACCGGTCACGTAGTACACGCAGCATATGTTGGATTCACAACGCAGCACTGTTAAAATAGGATTAACGTTACTGGGGGAGGTGCTGCAATCTAACTCCGACATAAATAGAGCCTCATTTTAACAGGATGGATATTCTTGGGTGGGTGAGGTAATTCTGATTATTAATCATTTTGAAGTAAAAAATCATGTAAGGAATCAAATCTTTCAACTGCTGTGTAGCTGAACCCACTACCAGTCATACTTCTTCATGACAGTCGGTGTGAGTGCAATATCACCTCTGTTTGTAGAGAGGAAGGTGAACTGATATTGATCCAATAACTGGGTAGTGGACACTGCCTGACAGCCAATATAGTGTAAGTAAAGGCAGAAATAGCTGTTATACTGGTTGGTAGATGTAGCTTTGTATTCCCTCTGCAGGCTGTATATTAAATAATTAGCCACAATAAGTCCAGAATAATGTTTAAAATTGCAAAAGGAAACAGAAACTACTGTATTACTCTTGTGCCTCTGTAATTCTAATCCTCGTATAGAACTTCTGTCCATACGGCCTTTTATACAGGAAAAGGAAAACTACAGGATTATTTTTATAAATTACCATCATTAGAATTTAAAACATGCATCTCGTTTTAAATGCAGGCCAACAAAAAATATATATTTTATTATTATTTTATTATAAATGTATAATAATTCAGTTTTAGTTTCCTACATGGAAACAAAAAAAATGTCATTAATCCAAAATATTTTTAGACATTATTTATTCTTGCGTCTGGATTTACAGACAAGTCGGGTTTTTTCTAAATTAAAAGTGCCGATACCATCATCACCTACAGGGTATTCCTCAGTAACACTAATCCAGCATGTATAAGTGTGTGTAGTGTAGAGCGTAGTTACATAACAACACAACTAAAAGGCATGACAACATGTCATCCTCATGGTTTCATTATTATTCATTAGTATTTACTGTAGGTACTTCAGCTATTGTAAATGCAAAGTGAAACTAGATTGTCTTTAGTTAGAAAATCATTTAGATGTTCAGTTTTCACACTTGCACTAATTTAATCTAAACAAAGAGGATTCATACTCATTTCTATGTTGTTCTATCCACACTCAAAACGTTGCCGATTTTATGCCAAGTTCACAGCTGCACTCTTAGTATGTCTATAGGCAGAGGCAGGGAGCTATGCTGCAGGAGACCCAACACGCAATGCGCTCGTGACGCATGGCTTTCATCTCATCAGGTAAATGGACTGAAGCGTCTGCTGCTATAAAATGCACTTCCACAAATCAAGCAGAACGCGGAGTTATTTTCATGTCATATGATGAACCTGCGACTTGTGACATTTATTTTCCCTGAGTGAAATGAGGAAGTGAAATAAAGCTTTACAGCTAAGCCCACACACATACACACACACACACACACACACACACACACAAACATGAGCCTTACAAAAAAAACAGACTTTTTTTAAGACATATAAAGCTACGGTATATACAGTGTGTCATTTTGACTTTTATTGTCATTTTCCAATTTTAAACCACATTTTCCAGATCAACCATATTCATCCATAAAAAAAAATAAAAATATTATATATAAAAATTATATATCACCCACTCTGTCTGCCCAGCCCCACCCAAACCAACTGCAAAAGTGAGCACCAGATTTGGCCTCCTGGGTCTCCGGTTTTATTTTAGGAAAGGAGGGCAGAGAGTCACCGACGCAGAGTGTCAGTCTACATGGTGACACGCGGCTATAGAAGCAGGATATGAATAAGACACGAGGCATCCAGAAGCTCATCTAGATAGCTAAAAACTCCAGGAATTATTCGCACGTTTGCGTTTCCAGTGTCTGTAACCGCGTGTAGCTATGTGTGCACGCATTTTACAATTTGAAACCGTACAAGTTGTAACTATTCTGCTGTCTGTAACAAATGCAAGATCCAGGTATGCTGGTGTGTTTTCCAATCATTTTGTACTGCTGCATACAGGTCCTGAGGTGTTTTGTTACAGTTAGCTGTGGCAACTCTGACCTTTCAGCCTGAAGCAGTACTTAGTTTAACATGATGCAGTTCAATATACTGACTACAAGTGCGGAACCCAGGTAACTTATTATCACTAATGTTTCACTGTCAGACTAAACAGCAAATTATTTGAATCGTGTGAAACCGAGGATAAAAAAAAAAGGAAGCAGACACTGTGAGCCAGACTTCAGGAAGCAGAGAAAGGTCAAACAGTGTTAGAAGCACAAAGTCTGTTTGTGGATAGTTGTAGCGAAATCATTAACAGCCTGGCACAAACCTTCTGGCTTTAACTGCAACCCTGACTGAAAGCTTCTGGTGTCTAGTCAGTGCGGTTTGGAGAAAAAAATAAAATAAACACACACACTCAGGTGACTTAATCCTTATGTAAGCAGGTAGGTGACATCATATGGCCCAATGAAACAAACTCCCATCTTAACACGGTACTGGCTCACTAGCTTCTCCTGCTAACCCCCAAAAAAAGGTAGCATTACAATGCATTGTGGGCACTAAGAGGCAGAGTAAAACAACCCCACTGTCCTCGTTTCCATGCTCGCATTATCCCGCTAACAATGCGGCAGCATGAGTGGACACCAGTATGAACTCTATACTTCCTGTTTTGTTTCAGGGAAAAAGCTCGAGGCTGGGAAGCAATTAAACACTGCTTCACAAGACCGGATTAAAAGGATCACGTTACCTGTGGAACAAACTGCTGGAACAAATGTCTCCCAATCACACCTGGGAAAACAAGACCTTAGATCAACAACAACTGAGATGAGATGGAGACATTATTAGCTGTGGCCACACAGAAACCTAATAAAATAAATAAAAATAAATAAATAAAAAAGGACCCATTAATGTAATTTGTGACATACATATAAAAAGAAAAGTTTGTGTTTCATCTCTCAAACAACACATAACTTCAAATAAGGGTTTTGTTGATCTCCAGTGTTTCTAGTAGTCTAGGGCGTGTTCAGCTCACCTGACATCACTGTTAAATGTTGTTTGCAGGTGCGCACACTTGAAGCGAGCGAGGAGAAGTCAACGAGAAGATGCTTTTCAGAAACGTTAACAGGTGATCTGCATCATAGCCGAGGTCTGCCTCGGTGGGCGCGTTATTTCATCAGTCCTGCCATCAATTGAGCCCAGAGTTTGACTGTGTGTCCCATAAAAGGCTGGAAGCTGGGCACCCGGCCATGGTGGCATTCTGTGGGCCCAGTCGACCAGAACCTCAGGACACGCATCCTCCTGTTACACTTCCTATTTCTGTCCCATAAAGGTTTCAATCATTAGTCACTCATCTGGTCACCACTTCCTGTTCTGCTGAAGCGTTATCTATTCTGACTATTGTACTGTACATTTACTGAGAAAGAGCAAAGGGACATACTGGCATGGGAACAACCATGATTACGTGATATGATGGTGCTGTTCTTTTCAAAAAGCATATTACAATAACATATTTTACGTATTGTATGTTAAAATTACATACATCAACAGCTTAATTTGAGAAGCCGTGTGTTTCAAGGAGCACTTTAGTCAAATAAACCGTTCACAGTTGTATCACCAGTCAGCATAAACATGCAACAATTACTATGATATAAACTGCACAGCTTGCATGGCTGTCATGAAAGTTGAGCTGTGAGCTGTAAACATTTTTTGCATCTTGAGAGTTGTACTTGCTATTCATCAGTTTAATTACGACCCTCAGGCCCACGACGGCAGCATCAGACAGACAGGCTTGTCTGTGCAGGGCAGAAAAATCGAAAGCTCAGCATTTCTGAAGAAATCATCCGATTCAAACAAAAGTGCACACAGCAACTTGAAACGGCATAATGATTTTTTGGGGGTTTTGCCTCATAAATGCATATCTGAACGGCCAGTAGCATCTACTAAAGGGACAGACCCCCTACTACGTTGCTACTATAGCAGAGTGATGTCTCGGTCATCCCCGGTGGACACCTTCATCACACGGCTACAGCATTTTATTTACTCAGCTAAGGTTCACATTCCGTACGGCGATCACCGAAAAAAGCGTGATGCAATTATACATCTTGCTCAAGGACACCTGCATTCAATACTTTAAATGTCTTTTAATGTGAATAGGAGGTCAACAGATCTGGATGTGCACCAGAACAGAGAGGAGACACGTGGCAGGGAGCTACATCAAAGACATGCAACATCTGTTAACTGCTATACAGCAGCACGTGCCTGAATGGAACAAACAAGTGCAATAAAGCCGTACCCCTGCTGAGGAAACTTTAGGGGTGAAGAGAGATGCTGCTAACGGATGCTCACTCAAAGTGGTGGGTCACGAATCCCTCTGTTTAGACACCGTGAACAACCAGTAGGAGTCTAAAGCAGCGACAATGACATGATCCCTCACCGGATTCCTGTCTGCAAACATTTTTTGCAGATAAATTGACCCACATGAGTCGATTATCAAAATAGTAGGTGATCATTTTTCAATTTTCATGTCAATCGACATACATTTTACAAACAAGAGCGCATACTACTTTAGCACTGAGGTGAACGTTCTGAGTTGAATTCAATGTTGCTGCCGTTTCTGAATCAATATTCAGAAACAGTTTTAGGACAAAACAAATAAATTAAATTTAGATATCCGGAACTGAGAAACAGATCCGTTGTTTAGGTTAACACATACAATCAACTCATTTAACCCTCAACCAGATGTGTTGCACGTTCAAAAAGCGCCAAAAGCTTCACATTCTGTTGTCAGACGTGCTGGGACATCCTGTGCTTTGTTTAGACATGTAAGAATGTTTGACATTTCCTGTGTGAGAGTGAAAAAGTCTTCATTTGCCATTTTACCTTAAGGAAGTATGTCGTTTGCAGTTTAATAGCAACCAGGAATCTACAGCAGAGCCTGTATAAACAAATACAATCCCCTCCCCAGTAGATTAGCTCACCATGCTGCCAGCCAGTGCTGTAGACAGTCGATCTGAGAGCTCTTCTTCAGATCCCTCCCTCTCCTCCTGTCTGCTGGATCTCTGCCGTGCCAGCGATGTCTCCTACAAACATGAAAAGAAAAACACTACCTTCAGACATTGTGCGTTTGTGTGTGTGTGTTTATATTTTATCAAGTTTAAATGTATTATATTTTAATCCAACTAACACCAATCCAACAACTCTCAGAAGAGTGTGGGGCAGAAAGAGTGATGGTTAAAGTAGCTGCCTGGGACGAGAGGTAGTCTCCGCCAATCAGGTCAAGTCAATGTAAACACACAGACAGACATGCAGGCACATGTGTGGAAACCCTGAGAGCAGAGCAGCTGACCTGATGGGAAAGACTCCGAGTTACAAGAAACGCAAACTCAACATTCCTCATTAGATTATCTGAGGCCAAACAGATAACTGCAGGAGACAGCAGATATGGACACAACACACCAATAAAGGTGCTCCGACTCAGCTGAATAGCCTGATATAAAAACAATGTGACAGAGGTTCTGCAATTCATTGTACTACAGTATTAGGAATATTCGGTTTTAGTAGCACTACACATATCTGAGCAGCGCTGTGTGTTTGTACAGTGGACAATCAAGCAACAAGTTTAAAACAAACAACTGAACAACAGGAAACTAAAACCTGATTCACTAAATGTGAAAAGTAACACTGATATTTAACTGCTTGCTCTTCCTGTGCATTTGCAAGCCCAGTCAGGTGGGAGTGGAAGGCGTCCTGTGAGAGTTTATATCATAACAAACACAAACAGGAACACTACTGACACACCTGTATATTATGAATCAGACTTACTATGGCAAAAATACATTGTGTACAAGGACACAGGTGGAAATTAGATCAAAGTTCTCACTGTGCAGTGCTGTCTTCTCACTTCCCTACACTTGTGGGGTTTTTTCTGGACACACCTCCTTTTGCACACAGCTCCACAAAAAGAAAAAAAAACGAAAAAAAAACACTTCACTACTCTCAACTCACAAAATTGTAATTTCCTTACCTGAATCAGTATGCTGCAAACTGTTTGCTCAAATTGCTGTTGATCTCTGAGGACTGAGTTAAAAAGCTCAATGCCTTGCAGAGTAGCGGTAGTCTCTGTCTCCCAAACACATACTGGTTGTAATCCAGAGCATGACATACCTCCCTCCCTCTGTCTGTCTGTCTTACTCTTTCTCCCTCCCACTCTCAAGGTGCCAGGCTTCCCAAAATGAAAGAGGCCATACTACAGGGCACGAACTCTCCATGTTTCACCCACCTCCACTCATGACTCACCTCTGCTACATGCAGAAAAAGAAATCCTCACACGTAGGCAGCCAGTCATAATTGCCTTCATAAAAAGATAACACACTACACTCAAAGCAATGCAAGTCACCTGACTGACTAACAAAAAATAATTGTGATTAGAAAAACTTTTTTAATTAGCAAAGGTTACAAATTGAATTGAGCAGGAAAGTCAATAAAAGAGAACCTTTAAAATTTAAATGAAATGATTTGTAGAAGAAGTTAGCACATGTTAGCCAAACAAGTAGCATTAGCATTTTTTATTTTTTTTTGGTTATTGTGTTTCTGGCATCTAAATTCAACATTAACTCAATGTGAACTCTGTTTTAAACTCAACCAACTCCTCTAATAGCTACACTCGCTAACTTTGTTCAGTTTATTAGCCAAGAGAGACGAGCTACTAGCAAGCTATCTAACATTCTGCGTGTTAGCCATCTAATTAGTGCACTTTATTAATAATCATACACGTTTTCAAAAAGACGTGAAAGCGTTTATTTTTTCAAATCACTGCTCTGGCACCATTTGAGAGTTTTTACAATTCTTACATTAAATTTTTTTTCATATTTTTAAAAGTGCTTCGGGGGCCTTTTGTAGGTTATTTCCGGGTACAGTTAGTTAGAATAGTACCATAATTCAATACATTTCATACCTAAACATAATTCATCTATAGAGGCCCTTTTAGCTGGGGTAAAGTCTGTATGATACATTCCCCTCAGTGCTTTTAGCTCACTTAAAGTCCTCTTCCACTCAAAAATGCATTCGTCTTCGGGGGGGAGCCTACAAGCAGGATTTGTGACATAACAACTAGTTTGCAGCCAAAAAAGGGAAAGTTAAAGCCTCCACTGTCGGCCAAGTTACTTGAAATGTGTAATTCATTAATGATTACATATTACTCACTGTAAGAGTAATTACATTACCTTACTTATTACTCAGCAGCAAAAGTAACACGCATTACTGGTTTTATTACAAAGTTGTTGTTAAACAGCTCCTTAACACTCTCACACTGTGTCTTCTGTATGTAGAAGACAGTGTTGTATCTTCTTCTAAAAAAAAAACTGGATGCCAGGTCGTATATGTAAAACTAGAAAGAATTGGCAAAGTCTACATTATGTCCGCAGTGAAGGCAACACAGATGTTATGTAGAAGAAGAGCAGGTGAAAAACATCTTCAAGCTCCAAGAAAAAGTCCAGTAGTTTACAACTTTACAGACATTTAATGATAATAATAAGCGTTAAGCACCACAAAGACCAGTTTATCTTTCCCTTTTAATTCATTTTCCAGTCCAGTGTGCTTTCCACAAACACAGTGTAGAAACCTCCCAGTCAAAGCAGCAGCACAGCTCATAACAGCCGGAGACAACACAACAGGTGTGACAAAGCCAAACATGTTAGGTTGAAAGTGAAAGTGGACACATCTTCAGCTCATGCTGGTTCACTGCTAACAGGAAACTAGCTGGCAAACCAAGTGTGTGTGTGTGTGTGTGTGTGTGTGTGTGTGTGTGTGTGTGTAAACGTTAGCACAATGCTAGGTGCCGGATAGCTACATTCTTAGAAGCTGCTGTGTAAAATTCGCTCAGTTGCAAACACAAAAAGACAAACCGGCTCCAGATTCACGTGACCAACACGCGCCCGACAGCCCGACAACATGTCACATACGAATACAGTGTTTAGAAGTTACTTCATTTTAAAAATTAAATCGAGTTACTCACTCAGAAACAATCAGCTGACACAACGGTGACTCAGTAGACTGCACGACTTCCGCATTCCTGTGTGATTACCACAGCGCCGGCCAATGCTCGTGGAAGAAAATGGATGTTCTCGACCAATAGCGATACAGGATTCCTACCGGCCAATGAAGATTAACAACGCTCAAGCCAGTGAATCCGTACACACCCACAGCAGAGCCAATCAGGTGCCACCAAACTCTGAAAGCGCACCAATGGAAAATCACAGCGCGGCACAAACTGAATAGACACATGAGCATGGTGTGTGCGCTCATACGCGCAGCCCGGCAGGCTGTTAGATATTCAGACTGATGACAAAAAATATTTCCAATAGAAACAAAACTAAAAGAAAAAGCATGGAAGGGAGATTTAGAAGACTACTGGTTGGACAGAGAAATGTGTGGTTGCAATTATTACAGGAAAACAAAAACGTCAATCCATGAATTGATAATGAGAATACATGTAATCATTATTATTCGTCAGCATTAGTCTTTATTGGCCAAGTGCATTATGTTCTTCAGAAATATCGCAAGGAAATATTATAAACTGGTGAAATTGTTTGTGTGAGCTGTAAACAGGACACAAAGGAGTGATGAGTGCAATGAGTGAAGATACATATGAAATGGTAAAAAACAGACTTTATATACAGACCTTATTACTTTATATACATACAGTAGGTTTGTTTGAATTTACACAATCCACATATAAGAGGTTATGTTAGGGTTTAAGGTTAATTATTGTTGTGTTCATACAACACCTGATTCCCTTCTATTACTATGTTCAATTGTACTATATACTCAAATTAAAAGGAATTACGATTAAGACATTAAGATGTCCCATTTTACCTGAACATGCCGTCAGTGTGAGAGAAGAGAACTACTGAGTAGTCTATCATTGAAAATGCTATTTTATACTTAGTTTCTAAAGTAATCTGAACGCTAGCTACTCATTGTAGCTGTGAAATAAATGTCATGGAGTAAAAAGTTACAATATTTTGTATAAGTACAGTGTTTGAGTAAATGTACTTAATTATATTCCACTGCTGTATACAGCTGAGCTGGCCATGCTGTCTACACCGCTGTAGCTGGGCTCAGACACTATTTCTGTTTGTCGGCCTTGCGTGTAACAGCCTGGAACTGACCTCACATGCTCTCTGATACCCGTCAATATCCACACGACGCTGTACCTCACCCCCCTGTGTGTGTTTGCTACAATCCTGTGACATTATTTCCCTGCACAGCCAGACTAAACATGACCACCGTCATGTGAATGTTTTCATGACCTCAAACACTCCAAGAAATCTGTTATTATCAGGCTATTATCAGTTGTTTCTTTTGATTTGATGTTTCTGTGCAGACTGAAAACAACAGCGAAAAAGGGCATTAAGTCCTGTTTAACTCATGTTTACAGCCTGCTTTTAATCCTTTTTTTATTGTGTTGAGTCCTAATTGAGAAGGAAATTAGTGACTCTTAATAAAATGTGTAATGATAATGAAATGAAAGATGAATTCAAAATCAGTTCATATGCAAATAGAAAGTTCTCGCTTACTTACTCTTCTTTTGAGTATATTGTTCATAGTTGATATCAATGACAGCTTATATCAGGCGATATTGCCCCCTCTGGTGGCAGAAACCAGAAACCAGAGACAGATCTCAGAGACTCTGGTGTTGGAGGGTAGTATGCTTCATTTTCTCACCCTCAATATACTACTACTGACTCAATGACACTTTTAGACTCTCCCAGTTCTTCACATTCTTAACGTAAATATTTATTTAAAGCTTTGAGCCTCTGATATATCACAAATAAAAATGTCTTCATCTGAGCTTAGTGCATCTTTAATTAAGGGATAGAATATCAGTATCTCAGTCAAAACATCCCAGACTAGACCGAATTTCATATCTGCGCTTTATTATTTGACCTATCATGGAAACCTGAGGTTAATGTGTCGTGTTTCTATGACGACCGGGCCTCTGAGGACTGACCCCTGGTTAGACACTGGACTCAGATGACTGCTGTTGAACTGTTTTTGCTGAAGTGCAGCAGGAAGCGAGGAGGCGGACAGGTGGGTGTAGATCCTCAGTGACCAATCACAGATGGTCATCAGGTCAGTACTTATCTGCACACTGCCCGGCCGTACACTGATTTTAATCATCTCTTTCTGAACTGTGGCCCATCTACAATCACAGCATGGTAAGAGACTTTATCTGGATCAATTATGAGGAGCAGGTGCTCTCAATCCACAGCTTAGTAACTGAGGAGATAATTGTTTCTTTAGAGGATAAGAACCAATTAAGTTACATTAGAAATGTGAGACGTGCGGCACTGACTGCATGTTAGTCCCGGTGAGGACTTGCTGATGAAGTTATAATGATTTATATCTTTTTTTTTTTTTTTTTAGACAAGCTACACAGATAAAGGGGAGAAGGTAAGATTAAAATAACCTCCAGAGTTGAGAGCTTTTTGAGTCTGTGATGTGTGTTGTAGTTTTGATGTGTGCACTGAACAGGACTGTCAGTTCTACAGAAGGCCTGAATCATTCACGAGTGGCCGAATGTTTTTAGGAATAAATAATCATTTATCATTTAATACCTGTAGGTCATTGTTTCTTACCTATAGGATGTTCCATAATGTAACTTTTCTACATGTTTCTCTTTCAGCATGAAAAGGGAAAGTTTCTTAAGTTTCATCATCTCACCTTCTGGGTCGGCAATGCTAAACAGGTCAGTGCGAATACTGGTCTAGGTTTAGTAATTATAATATGAATGTAAATTTGTTCTCCATATACAGTTGAATAACGATGAACTGCATAATATGTAGTCTCTTTGGTTACAGTCTCTGTCCTTTAGATCCAAAACTATTTGATACACAATTATGAATAACTGAATACAGTCTGCTGAAACAGAGCAGAAACTGCAGCTATGTTAGCAATCGACTAATGGTCCTTTTTCAGCCTAATTTATGGTGGTTTCTGCGTTAGAAATGTGAGGATATGCTGCATCATATATTTCAAACTGACAGCGAAAACAAGATATTTCAAGACATTTTTCACAATTTTATAGAGAAATCAAATACATAATAATAAACATATAATAAATAATATATGTTGAAAACAATTGCTCGATGCAGCATTTCTAAATTTTCACATGATATGGAACACTTGGCAAGCCATTTACAGTCAGCTCAGACCACATAACACACATCCAGGATTGAATAATCCACAGTCAGTACATCTTTTGGCAGGAGAGGAACTCTTTAGTGTATCTCACTTTGTCATCAGAAAATCACAGTAAAGACAGTCTGATGTCTTTTGCAGGCGGCCTCGTACTACTGTGGTAAGATGGGCTTCGAGCCTATAGCCTATAAGGGTTTGGAGACTGGCAGCCGAGAGACGGTGTCTCATGTCATCAGGCAGGATAAGGTAAATGCAATTTATCATTTATCATCCTGCGCTGATAGAATTACAGAATTTATGTTCACAGCGTATATACGTCCTCTCCTTTAAACACAAACCAGCGCTCCTCTTTCCTCACAGATAATATTTGCGTTTGAATCTCCGCTTAATCCTGGAAATGAAGGCAAGTTTCCTCATCAGAAAACATAAGCAATATATGAAATTATTAAAAAAAAAATAAAAAAAAAATGAAATGATGTGAGCATGACACAAAGTATGCTTGCATTTCAACATGGTTGCATCTCCCTTCCAGAAATGGGAGAACATCTGATTAAGCACGGAGATGGAGTGAAAGATGTCTCTTTCCAAGTGGAGGACTGTGACTCATTAATCAAGGTAAAGTGTCCATTGTTCTTCTCCTTTCTCTTCCTACCTATGTAGGGTTAATGTATAAAGACAGAGGACAGAGACCTTTGAACTCTTTACATAAGTCAAGGGCAGAATGGAGGTTTGGATAAACTCTGAGTTGACCTGACAAATGATACAGAAGCACCACTGCTTCCACACAGAGATCTAGTGTACCTGAAATACATAAAGAAGAATATTCTTTCTTCAGCCACTGGAGGGCTTTAAGGAGCCATCCTCAGACTGAAATATCGCGTTGTATGTCTTTGTATTTCCCAAATGATCCCAAACTCCACTCACACACTGACAGACAGCTAAACAGAGGGGAGCTGTGGTCGTGAAGGAGCCCTGGGTGGAGCAGGACAGCTATGGGAGCGTCAAGTATGCTGTGGTTCAGACGGTATGGAAAGTTTCAAAAGCATCATTTAAATACACACATAAAACAGGAAAATAAATAACAGCTTTGTCAATGTTTTGTCCCCAGTATGGAGATACGACACACACACTCATTGAGTACCTCGGACCCTACAAAGGCCTTTTCCTGCCAGGCTACAAAGCGCCTCTGTTTAAGGATCCTCTGTTAGACAAACTGTGAGTATACATAAAAACACTCACTTTACTATGGAAATCAAACAACAAGCTGGACACCAAACCAGTCTCAGAATATGTGGCTTAATCAGCTTTGATTAAAGTGGGTTTCTTCCAGATTTTAAGGCAAATGTTTGTTGCTGTTTTCCGTGTAGTCCACCAGGAGGTTTGAGCTTCATCGATCATGTTGTGGGAAACCAGCCAGATGACCAAATGGTGCCAGTTTCAGACTGGTAAGACTCCTGTTGAAGCGCACGTACGCACACGGCAGGCACAGCAGACACACGGGGCAAAAGGATGAGTAAACACAAAAGGTCACTTCACCACTGTTGCAGGCTGAAATGTAATGTGATACTTCTGATATTCAAAAGCCAGCCCCGATACAACATTACTGCCCTACAAAAGTTATATAAAAGTAAAAAAAAAAATCAATAAAAGTCACTAAGGGTAAAAGAGCCACGTTCGAACAAATCCAAATAAGGTATGGCGTGGTTGGGTTTTTTTGTTTTTTTTACCTTATCATCATTTTCACTGTTTGTAATCTGCAGGTATGAGAAGTGTTTGATGTTCCATCGGTTCTGGTCAATAGACGACAAGCAGATCCACACACAGTACAGTGCGCTGAGGTCGATAGTGGTGACCAACTATGAAGAAACCATTAAGATGCCCATCAATGAACCTGCGTCGGGGAAAAAGAAGTCACAAATCCAGGTGCTGCTTATTTTATCAGCACGACAGCAGCAGACTCATTTTAATGCAGTGGTTTGTTCCTTTAAACTGGCCCTCAGGGGTCCACATGGGGGTCACCAGCCAAAAAGAAGTAAAATAGGTTAAAACGTGATAAGATAAATGATGTTTATCTAAGTTATTTTTATTTATTGAATGAAAGAATGACTAATTATAGAGAAGAAATCTTCTCTATACATAGGGGCATTAAATAAAAGTTGTGTAAAGTTGCTGTACATTTATGAAATCTTACAAAATTGAAGTAAAGACTCTGATATTGAAGAAACACTTTGATTATTAGCATTAAAAGAAAGAAAGCCCAGGATGTCCTCTTGACAGTATAGTGGGACTAAAGGAGACTGCATAAATGGTGCTCGACTTAGACAAGATCTATGAGTCTAAATTTTAGCAACAGTTTGTGACACCTTTATGCATTTAATGTCCTGCATCTCCCTCTCTACAGGAATATGTGGACTATAACGGGGGGCCGGGTGTTCAGCACATTGCACTCAATACATCAAACATTATTCAAGCCGTGAGTCTCCTGTGTTTTTTTGTTGTTTTGTTTTTTTAATCATCATTAAAATTCCAACATATTCCTCACACTCATCTTTGCACATTCTCTAAAAACCTACAAGTAAAGGCACGTTTTAGATCCCTCTTCTTCTTCTTCTTTTTTTTCTTTTTCTCTTTTTTTTCTGTCTTTGTCCTAAAAAAAAAGATAGTGAATCTGCGCGCCCGAGGGATGGAGTTCCTCTCAGCGCCTGACACGTACTACGACACCCTGCGGGAGAAACTCAAAACCGCCAAGATCAAGGTGAAGGAGGACCTGAACCGTTTACAGGTGAGGAGACGTATTATTTCAACTAGCAGGAAATTATTTACAGCCTTTTTGCTGATGTACTACAACATAAATGATCTGTGTTTCCTTTTTTTAAGGAATTGAAAATCTTAGTCGACTTTGATGACAAGGGCTACCTCCTCCAAATCTTCACCAAACCTGTGCAGGACAGACCAACCCTCTTCCTGGAGGTCATTCAGAGGAACAATCACTTTGTAAGTGACCAGTTAGGCACTCTACTGGTATACCTGGTAAACCATGGATAATCTGTACCTCAGTGATGGGATTTACAGGCCTTTGGTCCTGTTTCTTAGAGCAGCCTGAACACCTGTTTGAAACTCCCACCCAGTGTGAACGTTATAACAGTTGCCCACTTGTAAAAGCTCGGTAAATCCATCACAGATACAGATTAAAAGGCTCGCTGCTTCACAGCGAGGGGGATCTTTGGATTGGGTTGCACCCTGTGGCACTCGATTTAGAACATCTAGCACCCACTCTGCTTGTCAGAACAGGCACGTCTTGTCACTCTCCGGCGTTTCACTGAGTCCACAGATGTGGATACAATGCATGAGAGAAAGCTGAACCTGAACCACAGCAAAGAATCTCTCAGAGCAACCGCTAACACTTGATCTTTTGATTATCTATGGAAATATTTACATGATTAATTTGCGAGCTTCTCCCTCCCTCCGTCAGAGCGGAGTGGATGTTTGAACCCTCCCGGGAATATTTATCTGCCGTTTGTGATCCAACATCAAAGTGTTTCGCTCCCTGAGCGGTGTCTGAGAGAAGATCCCCAGAGCCATAACAAATGACACAGAAGAAGGCAGATCTGTGGGCAATTAGCCATCTGTGTGTGTCTGTTCTCTCTCCAGGGCTTCGGGGCAGGAAATTTCAAGTCTCTCTTTGAGGCTATTGAGAAGGACCAAGACGCCAGGGGCAACCTCACTGTGCTGACAGCCGAAGGGCAGGACAAGGCCTTCTACTGATCCTCCGACTGCCGCCACGCCGCGCTTAGCCTATTAAATATGGCTCCACATTTAAGAGGAAATCAACACCACATCTACAGTAAATAAAACACATGTACAGAGTGTTGAATATCTTCATGTGACAAGCAGCAAGCGTTATCAGATACGCTTCCAGCTGTCCGTAGATGATCTGATATATGGCTGAATAAAGATACTCATGTGTTGCTGACATGTGTGTTTGTGCAAATAATAAAATGAGCGTTGACATTTGCTTTCATATCTGTACAGTAAATATGAAACTAGCACTAGTAGTCATTGTAGCTTCGTAGCACCCCAAGGCACCATAATAAGATCTTTTCCCTTTTATACGTTTATAAATGATTTTCTTGGCTTTATGAATTCATTTAGTGATTCATGTGACGGAAATATTCCAATCACCAATTTAATACAGGACATAGATGTAACAATAACGCTCCAGGCTAGAGATAAAGGTCATTCAAATGTACATTTTTCATAGTTGCAGCAAGATCTAATATTTTTAAATGAAAGCTGTGCTCTATCAATATAGGTATCAATGTGGCATCATTCATCCGTATCGATCATCATCATCAATATCAGCAGCAGCAGCTGTGTTTTTATTTATTGCATTTGGGTTTTTTTTTGCAACACACGTTGCCAAAAACAGTCAGACTGCTGCTTCAGGATTGAAGGGAAACATCACAGTTTTGTGTTACATAAGCAGTGTCAGGATTGTGTGTTTATTTGTGTAAAAATAAAAAATAAAAGACGAGTAGCATGTCACATTCTGCACACTGAAGGAAAAGGAAGATGCATTGAGGATCTGATCAGTCAAACTACCTCAGATGTGGACATAGAGGCTTAGACTCCTACCCCACATTTAATTAGTCAGGTAGAGGTGAAACTATTGTAACTTCACCAACTAATAACATTTAAAATAAAAAATAAAAACATTTTATAACTTAAAAATGTAAGGAAATGAAAAGTTGACAGATGGGTGACTGCATTTGTGTCTTCTGTGTTCATTTTCTTTTCTTATGAAAGAATAAAACCAAACCAAACCTTTTGCTTTTAATAGTTTGAAAGGAGCTGATTTGAGTGAACTATTCCTTTAACGCGAAAGCAGTCAGCGCACAGGTTTTATTTCAAAATAATTTATTTGCATATAATTGGAATGAAGACAGGTTGATAGTGATGGCACTGGTCAGTTTCCATATAGAAACATTCAGTCTATACAGAAATCACTCTTTCAAACCTGGACAAAATGGATAAATATATTAGTAAATAAATATATTAGTGACACGTCACTATATTGAAATGTTCTATTATATATAAAATACAACACTATTTCATTTCTGTTTTTTGTTGTTCTCTTTTGTACACAAAGTATCCAAAATATACTGACATATCCCTTAACAAGTTCTGGAGGGATTGTTATTTTTTAACTCTATCAGAAAAGGCAGTTTCAGCTCATTATTCTTGCAAAACATAACAAAACAAAACACATAAACAACACAAAGAGAAAGATCTTGAACAGGATGAAATCACATTAGATATTCTGCAGCATCACGGACGTAAATGCTTTTTTTTTTTTTTTCATGATGGGCTGATGGGTTTGGGCTTGTTTTTAAATTAATACTATGAGTTTAATTTTATATATATATATATATATATATATATATATATATATAACCTGTTTAAGCCAAAGTGCTGCTTGTAATTCAGTCATTTCCATCTCAGTTGGGAGACATCAGGAGACGGACAAGGAGACCCTGATACTTTAGCGTCGACACATTCAAAGTGAGGTATTAGTATGAGGGAACGCAGGTTGAAACGTTCTGCATGGTTGTCCAAAAATATTATGATTCTAAAAATGATTTCCACTTCAATTCTAACGTGTTCTCTCTTTGTCATTCAAAGTACATCTAAGAGATTCAAAGGAAAAAGGGATGATGGTGCAGGACAGAAGGCACAACACATACTATCAATTCACTGTGTTCAAGATTTTGCCTCTTTGGTTAGACAGGTAAGAGCTTCGTGTGTCGGGAGGTTCCTGATTTAGGACTGTGAACGCTACTTAACTGCAACGTGAGATTAGAATGAATAAGGCACATATATGAGGCTTGAGTAAGTGCTACTGGTTACATTGCGATACCCATGAGCTCTTTGTCTGCCGTTTGTGCTAAACTGCATCTGCAGTTCGACTGCCAAGAAAAATCCTTTCACATTTTCACTGAGCCTTTAAGGGAAAGTCCACACTAAAACAGAATTCCTACCCCTCTGATCTCTCTTATCTAGTACACGTGAGCTTGAAGACGTCTGGTCAGACGAAAATAAGAGAGACATCGACTTTTATCTGCACAATTTAAGTGTTCCTGGCATACAAAACACATTATCGGAGTCTGCTGAGTTAGCTACAGGGGAGCAGAGGGAATATTATGTAACCGAGATTTAAATTTTGAGATATGAGTCTAAACTATATATTAGAAAGTTAAAAAAAACAACAACAACATTTTTTTAAGTGTTGTATCTGACTTCTGATTTAGGGTGGATCTTCCTTCAAGTGCTGTAAGCTCAAAAGCAGGGATCGGCAATGCACATTAACCACGACAAAGGAATCTTCACCAACTTGGGTATCATTACTATAACTAAGATGAATTCTTCCCATTTTTCCAGTGTTTGATTGTTCCTGAGATATTTCTCAGGCTCTACCCATTAAGAGTTTGAAATCATGGGAAAAGCACACAAAACTGGTGCTAAGGCAAGAGACAGAGCTGGTGCTCGGGGCTGTAGGTCTACCTACCATGGCTTTACTCCAGTTATAATTATTAAATATGCACTATGTCTTTTCTATGGCTGCAATGTAGAACATTTTTGTAGAGCTTTAGTTGCTGGAAGAGAATGGGAGGTTATGTCCTAATTTAAGGACATTATACAATATTGGGCTGAATAAAGGAGCAGAGAAGGCGGATGAGACCCATTCATTCTGATCAGGGGGGAGGTCAAACACGTGAAGTAACCATTGGCAAGAGAAATGACAAAAAGAACAAGACAATAGCTTGTAATGACGGCGACATAATTCAGTCAAACTGGTTCATTTTGAAAAGTGAAAAAAAAAAAATTACAGACCATAAAAAAAAAAAAAGAAATGATCCAAAACAAAAACAAACACGTTGAAAACAGCTGCCATTATTGAAATATTGAAATATTGAAAACAAGGCCCATGCAAGGCTCAGCAACCTCAGTGAATGCTCGCTGTTTGATGGGCTGAGAATCAACCTTTCTCTCCATTTGGACAGGTCAGACTGCCACGAGGATAACTTTTAGTTAGTTTAGAGTTTATGGGAGCTACATGGTTGTGACCACAAAAAAAAAAAAAAAAAATCACTACAGCAGTACCTTTAAAGACCCCCCTGTGTGTGAGGCATGTTAAGAAATCTGAGCTGAGGTAGGCTGGAGAGAAAAGCTTCTCTCAGCTGAGACTGGACTCAGCGAAGGAAGACGAAGATCACGCGAGTGAAAAGTAAGTACCTCTAAGATAAATCAAGTTATTCTGTCATAGAGTGAGCGACGCACAGATGGATTCTCACTTCAAGAGGGCTCAACACCCTAAGCAAGGATCACTCGTTAGTTGTCACTAAGGAGCATGGGAACTTGTGATATCACGTCAGTAATGAATATTCTTCCTATAAGTGACAAGGAGAAACACAAATACAAACACTTTTCCCCCTTATGTGGTGTATGAGTCGTTTCCCCAGCAACTCCCTGACTCCAAACATTCAAATCATTGAATTTATTTTGACATAAGGGTGCGTCCAGAATTATCCTAAAATTGTAGCTTAATTAAATTTTTTTATTTTATTTAATTATTATAATATAGTAGGGTCATTATCAGTTTTAAATGATATCCAAACAATATTCAAACGAATTAAAAGAGCATTTCATCATACATGAGCATTGGATCCTGGGGGAAGCTGGGGAATCGTCTGAACGAAAGCATTGCTGGTAGAATTATGTGGAAGGTATGAAAGTGATAGCCAACGAGAGGCTTGTCCATTCTGGCTCCTGTGTAGCAGCGTGATAATGGGGATGCAACAAGTTCTCACACGCCAGACTCCTCTTCTGATCCTGTGGACACAAAGACAACTCAAGTCAATTTAATAATGATAACCAATTTCGTTGCATCCCATGTTTACATGTGTTGTAATGACAATAAAGAATCCTTGAATCCTTGAATCCTTGAATATAATAAGAAGAAGAAGAATTACTGTAGATCTTTTTAATGTCTACAAAGTTATTAATGTCATTATTGCTGTTACTTCAGTGAGTGCAATGCTATCATGACCAACAGAAATGATGTCCAACAGTTTGAAAATAAAACCAAGGTTGTAATAATCCAGAATTAATTAACAGTTTTTAATGTTAAATATAAAGAAGTGAGACACCCACCCTGATTGTGGTGTAATGTTTGGCAGTATAAACAAATGTCTGTGTTGCGGTCAGCAGCAGGGCCGTGGTGGAACCTGCAGGGTGGCCTGTCCATAGAGGTCCCAGGCGCCAGCAGCTGAGGCTCTGAGCGGGCCTGCTGCACCCGTTTTTGCCACACAACATGGGCCCCGGCACAGCAGGGCCAGTCCTCTATACCTCCAGAGTCCAGAATGAGAGGTACGGGGAGCAAGGCAGGGCGCAGCTCGGGGGGCGAGCAGCAGAAGCCCGGACCCTGGCCATAGTGGATGTGGACGCTACGGTCGTCCTGCAGATCCAGGCTCTGGTGGAAGCAAACAGACGGGCCATCCAGCACACAGCCACCCACTCGCCCAAGAGGAGTGGGAGGGTGTCCGTGTCCCTGGTGGCAGCAGTGGGGCTGGAGCTGTAAGGGGATTGGGGACACCAGGACAGAGGGTCCTGTAGGGCTGCCGGGGGCCTGGTCCTGACCCTCTGTCCCAGGGCTGGGCCGATCTGTGGGGTCTGGCTTTGGGCACTGGCAGGGGCTGTGCTTGGGAGGGCATACAGTTGAGTCTTTGTCCAGGACGAGAGCAGCAGCAGCGGCAGCGGCCCCCTGCTCCTCGTCTGAACCTCTGCTCGGGCCCTGGCCGTGTTCCCCCTCCTCATAGTGGTGGTGTCTGTGGCGGTGGTAGTGGATGTGGCTGAATACAGCCTGTGGCTGTTCTTCGGTGCAGCCTGCTTTGTTCACTACAGAATCCAGAGACCTGGGCCGGGCCTGGGCACCTGCCTCCAAGCTGTTCCTGCGGTGGGCACGCCCCGGACCTGGCCCGTAATACACAAATGGATCATAGTCACTACTCAGAGAGCTACGAAAGGTGGACCAGCTGCCATAAACCCCCTGCAGGGACACATCAGTACAGTTGAGAACCGAGTCACTGGAGGAGCCGTGGCATGGCCCTGAGCTGGAGTCACTTGCTGGCCCGTCAGCCAGGTATCCACTGCGTTCTGTGTGGTAGCTGCCGCCAGAGCAGCTGCCATCTTCATGCCGGCTGTGGGGCGGCGCTCCCCGTTGCTGCGGCGTGATGGAGGTGTGGTGCAGTCTTGAGCTGGATGCACTGCGCTGAGCCGCACAGGATGAGCGATAGTTGTGGCAGGACCGTCGAGGGGTGTAGTGGTGAGTGGAAGTCCTGCAGTTACCGCCAATCCTGTGGGGCCTCCCAGGACCTTCTGCAGGAAGGTGATACCCACAGGAAGAGCCGAGCGGCCTGCTGGTGAGGAAACGTAGTGTTTGGGTTTCCATGGGAGAAGAGCCACTGTAGTGGCCGAGGGAGGGATAGGGCCCAGAGGGTCCACGAGGGTAGTGGGGCCTCATAGAGAAGGGGATGGCGTGCTGGGGGAAGGGGTGGTTACGTGGGCTGCTGTAAGCCTGATGGTGCAGGAAGCCCTGGCTTTGCTCCGGACTCTGCTGTTGCCTGCTCCTCTGGGGCTGACGCTCAGTACCTGTGGACCACAGCAGCAGAAGCATCAGAAAACAGTTACAATTAGCTTGACTATTCATTTTCTTCATCTGAAATTACAATTATATTTTTTTAATCATTATTACAAGAAATGTCCTAATTTCAAAACATCTCCTCAGTTGTTGAAATACAGATGAAGTTGAAATAAAAAGCTTCCTGCAGTTTGAACTCCTACATTGTTCTGGGCACCTTTTGCACCGAAACTTAACTGGAAATATGCTTGTCCTCACCCATGATGTTGTGCATGCAGAGGGGACATGTACGATGCTGCAGCAGCCACGGGTCGACGCAGTCTTTATGGAACTCATGAGCGCAGGAGATGATCCTCAAATGCTGGGATGAAAACCAGAGAGGTATAAAGGATAAATAAAGCGGGATATTTTAAGTTAAAGATTCCTCACGTTCACTCCTCTTACCTGTCCATCCTGGAACTCCTCCAAGCAAATAGCACAGACCGGACTGGAGTTGGAGCTGCTGGCTGACCCCCAGGCTCCACGGTGGCGCTGTGAGGCTGAGCAGCCCTGCGAAATGTAGGTCTTGGTCTCCAGTCGACTAATGGCCCGCATGGTCTGCTGATGGACGGAGTCCTGCACACACAAGAAGGACCAAACATCTCTACCTGAGCTGAACTGAAGACAAGAGCTTGACACTTCTACCAGTGTTGTTGCTTTCACTCACCCAGGTTCTGTTGGACTTGCATTTGTAACGGAAAGCGAAGATTAGGACGATGGTCAGAATAGCCAGGACGATGGTGAGCAGGATACCCACATCGTAATGTGGCTGAAAAAAGAGAGCAAATATTATTTCATAGATGACTCTAACATATGTTGATCCTAAATGTTAAGAATTTGAAGAAACAAGAGCAGCCTGTAAGACGTCTCCAGCACAGCACGGCTGTCACGCAACAATGACTTGTTCTTTGTGAAATGTCCTCTTATGAGGACACGACTGAGTGATGGTAAGTTAAGTGTTCGTGCCTATGGGCCCGTGAAACAAAAAAAAAAAATTATAATCCATTCTGTATTCTATTTGCATCCGAACATCCAGCCCACATGAATACATTCTCATGTATTTCACACCAAAACAACTTTTAACGCTGGGCCTCAAGTGGCCTTTCAACTTAACAAGATGTGAAATTTCCAGAGCTGTCACACAACTTAGCTTCTGTTCCGCTACTTCCTCTTGTTAACATGTTGGTGTGTGAGCATCAGTGCTTACCCATCTGGGCTGCTCCACCAAGATCTTGATTTGAACTTTAGCCTCCTCGTTCTTGTTGACCAAACTCATCAATTCTTCAGCATCCTTAGCCTCCACAAGCACGACTGGACGGGGAAGAGAGTCTGTTTCTCGTAGCTGTGTGTGTGTGTGTGTGTGTAAACAGGATGGTAACCGAAGTAGGAGGAGAAAGACACAACAATATGGGTGAGACAAAATGACCATACTGTGTACTTATTTGTGTATTTTATAAAATGATGGAGCTGCTCACTCACCTCAGCAGCAGCATTAGAATCATCGCTGACGTCGAAGATAACAGCCTGAGCTCCTTTATCCAGCGCCATGCGAGCCTGCAGGAGACAACACAGGAGAGACTCCGGTTAGAAACAAAACACACACGCTGCAATGTGTCAAAAACTCACATGTTCTCTCAGTCCACGGGTGAGGGACAGCTGAACATTGATTGTCCCCCAGTGCAATCTGCACTCAAGCGACAGCAAACATCAATCCTCCAGAGGACAGTTTAAATAGGGAACGGCTCAGTCTTAAACTGTTCACTAGGTGGCAGTCATGAGTCACGAGTGTGTGTCCTCACAACACAGACCAAAGTACACCTCTCCTCCTGCCACTTTTCCACCTGACTCTGGAAGCTGCAAGCACAAATCTGCTGCCTGGTCTAATCCTTCATCTACTGAGTGCATACAAAAGAAACAGTGGAGGATTATATGATAGAAGGAAAAGAAGCAGGATTAGGCTGAATGAAAGCAAACAGGTGGGACATCCCGGTAGAGTTAACATGCAAATAAGTGACATTTTGTATTCAAACTAGGCTCTGACAATGGGCCACTGGTATATCCCTCTATTTGTTTTATTGTTTCTGTCATTTTTCAGTGTGATATCCTAACGCTAAATAAATATAATAAGTGAGCATGAAAGAAATATAGATATGAGGAAATGTTTACTTTCTTGTAATTGTATATATATATATATATATCTATAAATTGTGAGAAAAATAATTTATTGGGATTTCCTTAAATCATCTTTCTTGTTAATGCGTTAACCCTACTTACAATCATATTATGTTTCAGAGACCTGATACTTCATGATAGACAATGATTCCAGCATATTTTTTAATGAGAATATGAATTGATTAAAAACAAAGATTAAGTGATATTTAAAAAAAAAAAAAAAAAAAAACCTGCAGAAAATGTGGAAATACATTTTCTAGAAAAGACAATTTTTACAGGAAACATTGTGTAAAGCTGCAAAGGTTAACATTAATTCAGGACCTCGGTATAATGCAGTACGGTATGGACACTTGAATAGAACAAAGCCATTGTTAATGTTATCAGATTATCAGTTTCACCTGCGCTGTTGCTCCATACGACCCCGACCGCCTACATCAAAAAGGTAGAGCTGCTCGTATGTAGAGTGATTTTTTATTAAGAAAAATCAACCTCAAAGATCAGACCACTGGTACCGACCCACTTCTACCATGACAGGAGCTGCTGCGTTGACCTTACACTGTCTTGTGTGTGGGCGTTTCTGCGTTGGCTCTTAATATTGCTTTTGCTATCTGGACCGCTGTACAAAAAGCTTTAGAAATGCTTTTCACAGGCATCACCCGAAGACAGCGGGGAAAAACAAGAAGAGGAGCCTTTTCATCAATATCTCATCGCTTTGCTCTCAAGTGCCTCCCCATGTGCCAATACTTAATGAGGAGGAGGCACAAGTTTAAACAGCTAATCACCCGGGTCAAACACAATACTAAAAAGTTATTTCTAGCCTCCTGCTCGCAGGAAGGAGTGCGTGCACACACACACACCCACACACACGCACACGCACAAACATGGCAAGACATAAATAAAAAGAAAGGGCAGGTAAAAACATCACTCAGTGGATCCATTAATCAAGCGAATGTGTGCCGTGGCAGCAGATCACTTCAAAAAGAAAAAGGAAGAAACTGACATCATAAAATCTCTGAATCTCATCCCTCCTACACTTATTTCCTAAGTGCCCACAGGTTTATGTGCACATGGAAGTGCGCAGTTGTGATTTAGTAGCATTGTCCCACAGATCCGCTGGCGTTTAAAAAAAAAAAAAGCCATGCTGTTGACGGTCAGAAAGAGGTCAAATAAAAAAATTAACATATCTCCTTTGATCTGGCTTCCAACTCTGGTTCCAACAGTTTCATCACAGCAGTAATTGTAGTACGTGCATGGGCCTAAACGGGGTGCGGTCACGTAGGAAAAAAAAAAGCTGGATCTTTGACATGTGGGAATTTGCTTTACCTGAAGTTCAAAAGTTCTCTACACGGCACCGAGTCCATACGTCCTCTAATCGTGGCAATAAATGCAGGGAAGCCCGCTTTCTGTGGTCCAACACACACACAGACGGACACAAGCAGTCGAGGAGTTTCAAATAGCCTCCTACAGCTCCCAATATATCATAATATGTTCCTATAATGACCGCTGTGGTCTTATTATATCTCAGTATTAGTGGTAGTTGTACCATAGTGTGGTCACCAAGCCGTACGCTTCCACTGAGCCGCACACCCGGAAGCAGCCTGAGAGATCTCATTACATGATTATTGGAGATATATTTAACCTTTCATAGCGCAATAAAAAAAGCACAAGTCTGATGCTGAGGAGACAGTTGAAAGGACTGCCGGCACGAGTGTTTCAACATCTCCTGGTTTGTTATGGTCGGAAACTGAAACAGACATCACTGTGGTTAGCTAAACACCCATCTTCATGAGGTACAACTTGATACGTGATTAAACACAATTTGGCATTTGAGTAAAAACAATTGCAGCAGCGGAAATGACTGTGGTTTTACAGATTTATGCAGGGAGGACGTCATCGCTGAAACAAAACAACACAGACACCACAATAGTCGGCTTCTACTTTTAACACCGATGGGTTTTTTTGACAGAGGGTGCGGCTGTGGCTTGAGTTTTGCTGTGTTTTGTGAAACAGAGATGAATTGTTTGGGAGGAGTCTGCACACTGAGGGTAGCAGGTAGCAGGTAGCGTGGAGCTGTCACAAACATAAACACACCTGAGGGCACGGAGCCAGAGAGAGAGGCACCATGAGGTCACAGGTACACACATAAAGCAGGTATGCATTCATAGAAACGCAGACATAACTTCACCAGGGTTTTTCTAACCTCAACAACCTCAACAACTCAGCTGCAGATAGAGAGCTTTAGAGGTGCTGGAAGGGGGAGCCAGGTTAGCCGTTTCCTCCCGCTTCCAGTCTTTAAGCTAAGCTAAGCTAAGCTAAGCTAAGCTAAGCTAACCAGCTAGTATATACTCATATATACTGTACAGGCTACTGAAAGCAAATAAGTGCATTTCCTAAAATGTAAATTAATAATAAAAAATTGCTCTAAAAACTAGTCACGAGTACATACTTTTATTTATTACAAAAAAACAGAAAAAAAAAGATAGTAATATAGCTAGTTTTTGGCTGCAAATTTAGCGATAATGATTATTTTATTATCACTCCTAAACTGATCAACTGATCAAAAAGTAATCTTGACTAACTGCAGTATTAGCCGCGACTCATCTGGCGTAGCACCACATCGAGCCAGTGAGCTGTCCTCTCCTGCAGTGGGTGGCCTGCTCGCGTCCAGCCAGCGCTGTTTGTTTACATCCCTTTCTGTCTGTGAGCCAGGCCTGGAATCACAGTGTGTTCAGGGCAGAAACAAACTACGCTCTGATGTCTACATTTCACATACAGTAAGGACGGACCGCCGCCTGACAACATCCATCTATTCGCCTGTTGACGTGTTTGTTCATCTGCAGCCACGCTCTGATGTAATGGAGAGGAAAGAAGAGCGTGGCAATAATGAGAATGAAAACACACACACACACACACACGTACACTCAGTCCTGCTGTATTAATCAAACATCTATGGTTACAGAATTATATTCAGTGTCAAAGTGTGACCCAGTAGTTTCATAACCTTTGACTTTTCAGATATTTGTAACAGTGCATCCAGAAAGACGATTTCAATCTGAACTTAATTAGAAGCTAATTAGTGAGCATGATTGTTTTTATTGTAAACATTCTTATTCTTAATTACACGCCAACCACACACACACACGCCAAAACCCTGATGTTGTTGCAGTTCTTTGGTCCCTCTGATAACCCGGACTCCCTCTTTAAAACATGCCACCGGAATCTGTTTACCTCAGTCTAACTTTATGATTCTTGTGGGGACCGTGTAAGTCTCTTTTCCCAGCGTGACTCTCCACATCATTCAGCGCGTGGGTAAATTATACAGTGTAATAATATGTGTGGGAATAAGGAGTGAGAGTGAAAGAGGTAAGAAAAAAAAATAGAGAGAGACGGAGCGGGAAGGAGAGGAGTGAGGCGAGCAGGCTGCGGTGCTGCTGCTGCTGCATTAAAGTGTCTAATGACAGAGTACAGAGCCCTGGGCCTGCAGGTCTGAGGCCGACTCTCTGCTCTGTCATTTCTCCTGACCGGCCCGGCACACTGGAACCATTACTGAGGCACTGGGACACGCCGCACGGCTAAATGCAGCAGACAGGGGCTGGTGGCGGTGATGGCGGGGTGTAGTGGCACTGAGAACAGGTGCAGACTGTATCGATGTTGTGGACATTGTGTCTAAATGGGCATCCACTGTAATGTACTGAACACCACTGGAAACAGGACTTTTAGAAAGTGATCAATCAATGGGATAACCATACAAAATGTTTGTATGCAATACAATTATCAATTTTATTTTGTTTATTTATTTATTTTTTTAAGATTTATTTTTGTGGCTTTTATATCCCATTGTTTCTTTTCTTCCCCTGTACACTTATATAAATGTTGAAACAGTAAATCAAATAGCAACCAGAACAACATAGCATTTGCTTTAAATATTATTTACCTAGCTTTGAAGGTGTGTATTTAAGTCCAATTGTGTGTTATAATTGCTGCATGCGTGTGTGCTGTGTGATTGCTGGTTGCTCGCCACCGGCTGAGTGGCATTTGAGTTAGTTGGAGGAGGGAAGGGTGTGGCTCTAGCTGGGTATCCATTACTCATAGGGGTACTTTGATGTGAGGCTACTGGAGGGGAGGGGGAAGGGGGAAGGGGGGAGGGCGTGGGGCTTTGGGCTGGCATGTTAGGGCAGGTGAGCAGATTTTACGCTCTCAGGAAAAGTATTGAGCCTGAGGGGGTGGGCCTGAATCACACACTCCTCCTCCTTCCTACTACTTCTACCACACATTCATCCTGGTGCACACACACACACACACACACACACACACACGCACTGAAACACTCGGCTTGGCCTTTTTTTGTGCAGAGGAGAGACACACTGGAAAAACTTATGAACCTGATCCGCCTTGTCTGGAGGTAAGAGAGGTCATATAGAGAACTCACAGTATTGAAGCTCAGCCCACCCTTCTCTCTTTCTCCCTGAATTTCCCTTGTCTCTCGCCCCCTCTCGTTAGCGGCCGCTGGCTGCTCAGTGACACAAATTTGAAATGCAAAGCACAGGGTGACAGAGAAAAAACAGATGTCATCTGATACACTATCACTTGCTAAACACATCCTCGAAACATCAAAGAGCCAGACGGCGAGCGCCTGCAGCCTCGGGGGCAGATGAGACTGATGTGGCCGCCGTTGGCAACCGTGACGATCAAGCCGAGAGGCCTGACTCCATCCCACACACGCCACCATGTGACCTCCCATTTCACCCTTGAAACTTCAGTTTAAAAGCCACTAGATGCTGAAGAATAGCCCAACATAGTGTAGAGATTACTGAGAAGTTGATGCCACTCTGATCATGATCTGATCAGCTACAGCCAGCAGCCGCTTAGCTTAGCTTAGCTTAGCTTAGCATAAAGACTGGAAACGGGGAGAAACAGCTAGCCATGTTCTGTTGAAAGGTAAAAAAAAAGACCTGTAAAGCTCACTAATTAACACGCGATATATCATTTAATGTCATTTGATGCAAACAAGCAGCAGGTTTGTGGGCAGGAGTTTTCCCTGGCTGGAAGCAGTGACTTCCTGGAGTTTTAGCTGGTTGTCTGGAAAACGTAGATATAAAGGGTTAATTAGTGAGCTTTAGAGGAACTAGTTTCTTTCTCCTTCCCTATTCATTATGTCGTAAGCGCAGGAGAACGATTCACAGCAAGCAAACTATTTCAATGTACATGCAGGTGTGTGAGTATTGTTTAAAGAGAGATTTGGGGGGGGGGGGGGGACGTGAACTTATCTTTCAAGCACCTTTTGCATCTTTTCCAAAAGCTTGATTTTGCTGTTTTTATGTGATGTATTGTTTCAGTGTTCAGGTAGATTTTACCTCTCAACAGAGCCAGGCTAACTGTTTGCCCCCGTTTTCAGTTTTTATGCTAATCTAACGTTAGCTCTATCTTAAATTTGAATGGATATGAGATATTAAAAAAAAAAAAAAAAGTCTTATGTCTCTCAGACACAAATATGTTTATATCTGAAAATTCTTTAAAAGCAAGCTGGACCAGAGCACAGTGGTTACAGTGTCTTTACTTTCAACGATACAACTACTGGGACACCAAAATCTGAACTTTTCTAGACAATTCTGCAATAAATAAATTGCGGTAAATAATTTGAAAACATGTGTACAAGCACAACATGCAGATAAAAAAGTTACAAAAGTTCACATTTGATTATTAGAATTTATTTTATTAGAATAAACTCTTTTTTTTTTTCTTTTAAGATAAATTAAAGGTCACATCTGTCTTTTTTTTATACTACTTTTTTTTTTTTTTGCATATATTCCGCAATTTGTTTGTGGAAGATTATGTAGAAGAAACTGTCGCTGCAGTAACAACAAATTTGCTTAGAATTTCGATGTATGAAATGACAAATATGTTTGTTGCTTCTGAAAACTCTGGTTTTTACTAGTGTGAGCGACTCACGGCAAAACAATCTGTCTCTACAACGACAGTTCTTGACATTTTCAGCCCAACGTTGCGTTCACAACTGCAACAATCACTATAATTTTCTAACGCAGTATGAGCACACAAAATAGTTCTAAAATTAATTACGGCTGTAACTATCATGATATACTTTGATTATAGCAGTACTTGAGTGTAATATGTATAATTAAGTAAACCACCTGGGTTACACTGCAGGCAGAGAGATGTAATGGAGGAGAGTTAAGTCCCTGGATGTACGGACTCCTCTGATCTCAACACAAACATACCAAACCACCTTTTTATTCCCGCTTCTCCAAACATCTAGAAAACCTCAGCTGTGAAATGTGCCACATGAGAAACTGTCCGATCTCACAGAGGAGCCACTATATCTTTATTGTTTGTATTGCACTCAATCAAGAGATTGGGATAGGAATGATCCTCCTTTGAGTGGGAAAAAGAAGCCGTTTCTGTAGGCTCTGTATCGCTATGTTGATACATTCCTATAATGCTGACGAGCGTGAACTAGTGGAGGGAGAGAAAGTGTCCGGCATCATTTTTCTCAGTTCGTGGCCGGGGGCTTGGCAGAGGATTTTTTCTCTCACCGACGGTCGGCAACACAGAGACTCAGGGGAAGCCAATTAGAGGGCCTTTCCCGGCCTTTTAAGAGGCAGATAATGTTCTTGTTTTCATAAAGCATCCTGTTATTTAATCAGGCCTGTAAGTGAGAGCCTGACACCCCTTCTACAGTGTAGAGGCAACCTCCCTTCGCTCCCTCCCTCCCATCATTCCTTTCCTGAGCCCTCCAGCTCATTCAACAGCTCTTGTAAGCCTCCAGGAATTCATTCTTGGAACAGGCCATGCAGTAAGCCATGTCTTTCTGCAGAGCAAACACACACACACACACACACACACACACACACACACACACACCAGCACAGCGACAATTGGACAATTTGAAAGACATAAATAAAGTTTAAACTAGATATACACCTCACGGTTGTATGCCTCTACCAAAGAGTCAGTTTGAAGTTTATATCCATGCCTGTCCAGGCTCATTTAACATTACTAGTGAAGACTTTGAAGGGATGTAATAAAAGGTATTATTTAAAAATGGTATTTTTGGGGGAAATGGAAGATATCATCCAGCAACACAGAAGATACAGTCAAGGCATTATGATGACATTATGATGTGAAGTTAACCTTTGGCCTTTTGGATCTAAAATGTCACCATGTCTTCATCATCTTATTTGTGTGAAATAATTAGCGTTTGACCACCAAATTCTAATCAGTTCATCCTTGAGTCCAAGGCAGTGGGTGAAATGTACAGTGTATCGTGTTTTCCCAACCACTTTTCCTTGACCTTGATGGGAAACATCACCGGGTCAAGGAAAGATGTGAACGAGAATTCATAAGGACTTAGGAAAAGACAACTGTGATGCAAAAAGAATCCGACTGCTATGTAATCATGTGATGGTGAAGGTTATTGATGGAGGTCTGCCGCAAGGAATTAGGGGACTGAATGATCACCTTTCCTTTCGTAAAAGGATGGTCAAATGCCAAAGGAGATTAGAAAGAAAGCTTTAAAACACCATTCCTTAGCATTTAGAGGATTCAAACATTTTACCATGGCTGCCACTTGGATACTTCTGGGTCATTTCACTCAGTTAGGAACATTCCTAAGCAAAAAAAGACTATTAGACTGTATCCCGAGTGGACGTTTGTGCCAAATGTAATGAAATTCCTTCCAACTGAATGGGACGGATGTGAGGTCACAGTGACCTTGACCTTTGACCACCACAAGCTAATCCGTTCATCCTTGAGTCCAAGTGGAAGTTTGTGCCAAATTTAAAGAAACTCCTTAAGGTGTTCACGTGAATGGGAGGGATACCCCAAAAACGTAATGCCTCCAGACTGTTGGACAAATACAAATTTGTGATTAGAAAGTCTGTACCACACTCCATGACAATAGTTGTCAGGATATTTCACTCAAAACCTACAAAAGTCCACACCATCAGTTGATGGGCAACACTGGAGCCACACCGCTACATGGCTAAAAAAAAAGGGCCACATAATGTAGGACCAATGCAATTATAAGAGTTTAAATCAAATGAATACTCATATTCAAAACATACACATGATTCAGGATTCAATATATGTTGTTTACTGACAACCAAACAGGTTAGTGGGCAGGTTTGACTTGTCAATAACCTTATTTAGGCTAGCAGAAGAACACTCTTCTTACAAAATGTGGGTCAAAAAACAAAAAACAAACACAAATTCTCAAATTAGCCATGCTTGATAGCTAATAGGCATTTGCGCCTTGCAAATCTGAGTCTAAATAGTCTCATTGTATCCATAGAGCCACAGTGTCTGTGCTGTGAATCTTTTTTTGTCAAACCCCTGTTAAAAGCCAGAGAGGGGGGCACTTGGCACTAACCTACCTGAGTCAGAGTTAAACAGGTTCACACTGCAGAGGAGAAACAAGAACTCGTTCCCTTCGCCTGCAGTGTCAGGGCTCACAAGACCTGTTTGCTCTAAACTCTGGGAGATGCTTGGTGCTAGCTTGCTTGCCTGGGGAAGTAGTTATTGGTAATACAAACCTGTCTACTTTCCACTTTACTTTCAGCAGCAGCGTGCCCTTGCCCAAGCCTGAGGCAAGCCAAAAAAAAAAAAAAAAAAAAAAGAGAGAGAGAGAGAGAGAAAGTGCAAGACAATAAATGAGACAACAACGAAGAGAAGGAGACAGAAAGAAAGAGAAGGGGAAAACAGAGAAGAGAAGGGTGAAGGGACACGGGAAAATGTCTTTTTTTTATGGGAATGTTTCACTTAATCTCATAAAGGCACCGTGAAAACCTCCATCTGTTTGCCGAGCAGTTCAAAAGAGACTCCACATGCCTCCGCTTGCTGCTATATAAAAACAACCTTCTAATGCAGATCTTAAAGAGGGCCAGCGGCTCAGCCTGCACAATGAGAACTGGGATGTGCCAGATGAAGCGATGCAGGATGGGAGGGTGGAAAGAGAATTAGGTAAGTAAACAGGGAGGAATGGGAGCAGCACAGAGAGAGAGAGAGAGAAGGAGAAAGAGAAAGAGACTGACGACAACAAAAGGAGGAGAAAGACGTGAACTGGGTGAAGGAGGGGAGGACAGAGTCAAATCAAAGCAACTAATTTTCCTGTCAACAGTCCTGTTTCTGACCTGGCAGACCTGACCTTGGAGCGGTAGGCAGACGGGACCGGCGCGGGACGCCCCCTGGCCTCGCCTGTCACTCCTCTGAATCAACCCATTCACCTCTCTGACTCTCTCCTGCCTCGTCTTCCCTTCTCAGGGCTTCTGTAGTGTTCACCGAAATGAAACGTAAGACCTTTAAAGACCTTTTTAATACCACATAGAGCGGAATTTAATACCTTTTTCAGCGTCATAACAGTCAGAAGACTGATGGGAAGCCAGTAGGGACAAAAAGGCCTGCAATTACTGAATAAGTGAAGGAGTCTATTGAGATTTACAATAATATACAGCTAATATGTCTTATCAATTAACATGATGCGGATCCAGAGAAGTGGCAGAAAACTGATGGATGGATTAAACATCTACAAAAGTTCATTTAAGTTTTCGTCAAAATTAACACTTGCCCATGAAGCTACTGTAGCTAGCATCAGCAACAGTGTTCACTGCAGGTCTGATGGCGCTGCCTGAAACGCCACAATAAAAGGATGACGCAGCGTCCTGCTGCACAGTCCACTGTTGCACCAGTCTCATTTGTAGCTTATACATGCGTAACGTCTCCCGACAGCTCGCAAACACATACGAAAAAAACTTAGAGCTAAAGTTACTGTCTACAGCAGGCACGAGAAAATAATCACGACCCTCCTGAATGAAATCTAAGCCTTGTCATTTCTTCCAGTGCCTTTTTTCTTCAGGGAACTGAATTTAGTGGTTTTTTAAGACTTTTCGAGACCTGCAGATACCCCGCTTCTCATCTCCTTCTTCATGTTTCACCGCGAGGCTTACCATTCGCCTTTGTCATTAATAGAGGAATGTCCTGGCCGAGAACGACATCGTGCGCTCTTTATTGCGGCTCCTGAGCAGAGAATCGAGGGCAGCACCTTCACATTCAGGGCCTAACTTTTGATAGCTGTCAGTTATGACAAAACTGGGCTTTCTCCTTTTCAATAAAACCCTCTACAGCGGGCACACGAATCATGAATCTCCTTGCTCGAGGGAACCGAACAAGAATGCAAAGGATTAGTTATAAATATAAAGCAATAAATGATGTCTTTGATCCATTCAAACACTAGGAACCAAAGGTCCATGAGACTGTAGTGTGATGCCTCTGTAGTCAGGTTTTCCTGGTGCCTCTGTTCACCTCCAGGCCTCCTTTCCCCTTAGCCGGGGCAAGACCAGGCCCGATCCCATCTGCAAAGCTATTTTGACGAGCCGCCCCTCTAAAAAACTCCAGGGTTCAAACTGCTGGAAGATCAAAGGACTAATACTGCAGTAATAACAACTTACTGCCCTATGAACGCCTCATTCATCAGGGAGAGGCAGTGATATAGTTCAGTTGTAACTGCAGGGCCATTAAGCACTCATCATATGATCCTCTTTGCCATCACCGTTTGGAAAAGAAATTTTCAGCTCTCTGCAGGCAGAGTTAGAAACAAGGGTGAGCTCTTGCCAGTGATGCTAAAAAAATCCCAACAACCATCACACCCTCCACCTCCACCTCCACCTCCCTCCCGCCACACTCCCCTCCTGCAGCCAGCCGAAGGTGCTTCCCAACCAGTTTGCATAGAGGTATTTTAATTACAGCAATTAGGCACAGAATGGCATCATTTGGGCTCTGGGTCTGCTCATGAGCATGACACAGCAGTCTATTTTTAGCGCCGCATTTCCCCCCCTCCCCAATCGTCCGCTCCGAGCGGCGACAGCCTGATGAAAACAGCCTGACCCCTTGCGCGCTCCCCTTTGAAGTGACAAGTGATAGATGCGCCGCCCTAATATGAACGCCTTGAGACGCAAACTCTTTGCATTCTCGAATACCGTGAGCAGCCCTGCAAGATGTGCTCAGCCTCGGGGAGCAGATAAACAGCATAGCGTGCATAGGTGCTCACATGAGCTGTGTGTGTTTGGAACATTTCCTTGTGAAAGAGGGTATTCTCTCTCTTCTCTTCTCTTGCAGGAAGGAAATGCTGTATGTAGCTTTTGTTAGCCTTTAAATCACCATTGCTTTTAAACAAGTGTGTCTAACAGCTGAGATAATATTATGTTCAGGGTCATTTGCTTGATTGTAGTAAAGAATCTGCTTATTTTTTTCTTGTTTTAAGATGTTTAGGGGGAATTTTGTGTCGCAAGTATATGGAAACAAAGGGATTTTCTTAACTTAGTGTCAGATGCGTATTTCCACTTTTCACAAGGAAAACAGGACTGTTAGGAAAAAAAGCATTAGGCGGAACGAGTTAGGAGGGACATATTCTGCGATCCACGCATATAAACACGCAGGTGATATTCCAGCTGCTTCTATTTCGGAGAAGTACTTCCCAACCGAGCGGCACTGTAGACATCTCACTGTTTGTGTATAAAAGTTTTGCGGTGTTGCTGTCGACAAACTCAAATTGGAATCAGTAGAATCGGCGTTCGCTTTCAGAAGGATTCAACATGCCCGCACTAACTATGCAGAGCCCATGTGTTATTCCAGCGAGGGCAGAGAAAAAAGGAAGAGCAGAAAAGTGAGAAAACGGGAGCGACAAGCTGCTAATCGCCAGTAGCTGGGAAAAGAGCGCGAAGCATCTGAAAACATCGCCTCTCAATGTAAACAACACATAGTCCAGATTTTTATGCAAGTGTGTGGGGAGGGCGGTTTGCCGCGCCATCAGCTCAGAGTCAATGTTTAGCTTAGCAACGCTGGCATGGGGCGAGAAAACTGAGGACACGCGGATAGGAGCTGTAGCCACAGCTGCTGAAAATACCCCTGACACACACACACACACACACCTTTGGGCCAGAGAATCTTCCACCTATTTAAGGTGACGGGATGAATGGAGCAGCAGGGATCGTGTAAATCACTCACTCCTCGTTGGTGGGAGTGATGACAGCGCTGAACTGAGGTGAACGACAGCAATGCTGCAGGTTAAAGTGATATCTGTTAAGATTCGACCCACAGGCCTTCTGACCTCTGAGTCTCACCGAGTTGTGACCTTTGAATCTCAGAAGAGCTGCAGTTCAAATGCTGCCGGTTGAACTGTGTATGGCTATTTTATTACGAAACGATATGCTTACCTCACCGTTTGCAGCGGTCTTAAGACCTATAAGCCAAAATCTGATTATAGGGGATTTCAACAGCTTCTCCTCAGCATTAAGTTGATTTTAAACTGCAATTCCTCTTTTATATATATCGGGCGTGCAAAACTCTGGTGAGATGAAAAAGATGAGGGTGCTGAGAAAGAGGCCCGATTTCAGTGTGTCGCCGCTGGTGCTAGGCCAAACAAAGCAAAAAAGTAAGTTTACTTTTGACAAGGTAATGTAGCATTTCATGTTACAACTGAAAACAGTGTAATTACAAGCGTGACGTCCCACATTAAGTGCAGATTATGCGTGCGTGTGTCTGATTCGTCCAGGAGGTGTGCGAACAAAAGCATAAAAGAAAACTCTTTCGCAATCCACACAAAGGGTGACGTATCTTTCATACGCTCAGTTTTGAGCTATATCTTTGTGTAGATTCACCTTGTTGCCACTTTCCTACCCCACGGTGAGGCAGGTACACCGAATTCCACCCACCCAATTCTTCTGTCCCAACCGCTCGCCTGAACAGACAAATTTAATTCAATTTGTTTGTTTTCCCAAATTATATCCACCTCCCTCCCTCAGACAGGTCGCCTAAATCCCACGTGACTTGCTCATACAAAGCACGACACTTGTTTTTTTAAGTGTTGACAAAAAGAGGAATGCGCTTTCCCATTGAGGAGAGGAAACCTGAAGTATTCCTCCTCATTGTTGAGCGTCGCACAAAGCCAAGCTCTCTCTCTGTAAAAAGTCTCCCCACAGCGATAAAGGCTTGTTCCTGTGCTTGCTAATCCCCCTGTTGCGCAGGGCTTGTGTTAAAAGTACACCGCCGTACAGTACAGTTGCTGACACGCCCCCGCCCACAGATTCCACATGTCTGTGAACTCTCGCCGTAACCTGCCGGTGACCTCAGCGAGACCTAGGTTTTCCCTGAGATCGCTAGACAATCAGGCGGTAAAAGGAGGAGCCAGGCATTAACAACACAGACCTGTACGACTACAACAACTATCTGTATCTAATGAGCAGAAAAGCTTGCTGAGATTGCGTACAAGCCCTCCCACACAAGATGAGGTCAACAAGCAGCAATTCAGAGATTCATTTTTGGCTTAGACTTTAATAACATTCCCGTTGCTAAGGGCTTCTTTGTCCAAAGTATTCTTTGGCTGAGTCCCATGGGGATGCGGGCTTGTTTTCGTGTGATTTTTATGTCCTTGGACTTCTAACGCAGCAGATAGTTCATGCTCCCGTTTGTCTGTGACCCTTTGTTAGGCAACACTTCGGAGGATGTTTTATTCACATACCGTGTGTGTGATGATTTGGGTTAAAAAGTGTCTAGATATTGATCCTCTAAGGTGCTGACTGCTTAAGAGGTGGAAAAGCATTGTGACTAATGTTTTATGCAACTTCAGCTGACCCGCTATATTTTTAATACGAATGAATTCAAACTCCAGCGCTTTTATTTTGGCACACGTTCACACACTGTAAAAATTGAAGTCATGATAGAGAGTCATTGATTTACTATGATATATTTATTGACAGTAAAGCTTGAAGCGATGCAAGGATCAAAGCTGACCGCTGTTACACTTTACGTCCCATAAACGCTGCAGGATGCGTTGTCAGGCAAAACTTATCTGGTGCGTCTCATAAAGTCAAAGCTGGTGGCTCTGTGACTCTTTAACGCTCATCGTAAAGGAAACAAAAGCATTGGACAGCCTGATATTTTGACCTAGATGAAAAAACAAGGGATCAATAAAGTTAAAAAAAAATTAATGAATGTTAGCATCAAAACTGCATAGTTGTCAGGATAATACTTGACTTACTGTAAACGGCAGGTTTAATTGGAAATCTACTGCTACACACACACACACACACACACACACACACACACACGGTCTATAGACACATGTATGGACCGTGTGTGTGTGTGTGCGTGTGTGTCTATGGACCGTGCACACACACACGGTCCATAGACACATGCATCCATACCACTAATACCAGCAGCAACTCAGTCACAATAACACAATAATACCTGCAGAGTCAGAACATCATCTATCTCACAGACACAATATATAAGACAATCCTCAGAGCCAGGCTAATTGAACAGGAGCCAAACTGATTGCACTGACTGACTGAAAAGACTCAAAGCCGAGCACTTCCTACTGAGTTATCTTCAAATTGACATGCTGATCTACTGCAGTGCCTAACTTTAGCAACAAAGGGAAAAGACTGTGACAGGGTCAACCAGGCACAAACGTGGTTAGCGAGTCTTGAGAGGGAACAGGGTGTCTGAACAGTTAAAAGGAGGAAGGAGAAATATTTGGGTGCAGCACCGCTTGAGAAACAGAAGCCCAAAGCTACATCACTTTTGAAGCTGTTTTCGTTAGAGGTGACATGATCAAAGCAGTGTAATCTGACGAGGAGCAGAGGGAATGAGACCCCGAGGATACTAGGAAGAAAAGGCTTACTCAGAAGGTTGAAAAACAAAGTTTTCATGCAGCGATTTACAGTTCTCATATTGGAAATATATTGGAAACAGTAAAAACGCAGCGGTGTGTGTGTGTGTGTGTGAGTGCGTCGTTGTATGATTCAAAGATTAAAAAGAATAATCTAAGGTGCATGCGGTGGCTTCAGATGTCCTTGCTGCTGGAGTTGGAGTAACAGAAGAAAAAAAACAAACCAGAAAGTCATAGTTGATCTTTCTGAAAGCGACCGTGCAATTGTCTGGCACGGACGAGCAAATAATGAATTTTCTTGGGAGGGAAATCAAAGCGAAACCCAGAAGTCTGCTAACACTAGCGCGTTTCATACTGGCCAAAATGTCCATTGTGTACCTGCTGCTTTTTACATTTGCTCTGAAAAGCTGAAATATCCCCCTCTTTTCCAGATGTTGCCCTGTGTTCCTCCTCCTTGATTCATCTCCAATGAACCGGAGACGTTGGACTCCGCTACCGAAGGAAAATAAAGCCAGAGGCAGCTGCCATTGCGTTTCCAGCCACTGTCTCAACTTAAAAACACCAGGCAGGAATAGCTTGAGGTCAACGTAACCCCCTACAGACAATCAGACACAAGGAGACAAAAACATTGTCATGACGGCCGTGATTTATTCCTCCCTGAACGGGCTTCCCTTGTTTTTAGACGCTTCCTGTCGCTGGGACTACTCTTCCTGGCACGAAAGTTAAGGCCACACTGGAAGACAAATTGGACCATTCAGAGCAGTTTTCATGACTTGTATATTGTTATTCTTTCTTTAGTTTCTCATTCTACTTGATAGAAGCTTTTTCTGTTCTTTTTTTTTTTTACTTTTCCTTTTTTTTTTGGATTAGCACAAACTTAATCATTAAATCACCTTCACATACTGTATAAACTACATGTTTGTGAGCAGGTAAATCAGCTTTTTGAGAAACACTAGCACTCTACAGTAGATTGATGCTGCCAGTAATTTAGTTGAACTGGTATTACATTCAGTGTGACATCATATAACGACATTACAAATACTAGACATGCACCATCGGTATCGTTTTCCTCTTGACGCATGTGACTGACGCTGTGTTCGGATCCCGAAGCCTGCCGTCTTCACAAAGTGGCCACCTGTCTAAAAGCTTACTGGGAAAGCACACTTGAAGTAATGTCATCCAATAACACACACACACACACGAAAACCAAAGTTAAGGCAAACAGGATTACAGCACAATCGGGCCAAAACCTCTTTTCATGTGAGAGGAGCAGAATCAATAAGCGAGGCTTTTCTATAAGAGTCAACAAGTTCAGACACGGGCCAAAGACTCAGTCACTGTAAGAGCTGTTCTCACAAAAATGATGGACTCTCATTGATGGTGATTCACAGAACTGTGCTTTGTGTGGGTGAGTAGTCACTTCAGTCTCCCCAAGAGCAACAACCAGGCCTTTTTTTTTTTTACTTCCACATTATAGCATTTTTTTCAGAACAAAGTACAGTAAGCCTCATATGGAGTTTAGACGAGGCCTCCTGGCACTGCTGCGATGCTTTTTTTTTTTTTTTTTTTTCTCGTCGAGTCATGTGTTGCTCTGTGACTTCGCTACAGAACCTTTCCAAGGCTTTAGTGTAAACAGAAAGAGCCAGGCTGGGTAAAGGAAAGCAGACGGCTCACTTCTAGCACAACATGCTGGCAGGGAACACCAGTGGCCTCTGCTTATGTCGTGTTGTGTGATGGTGCAAAACCACTGGAACGGTGGAGGCAAAATAACCGAAACAGTGATTTATCACTGTAGAAAAGATGATTGATTTTGACACGTTTTGGATACTTTTATTTTTGTTTGTTTGATTCTTGTAATTAAAGGCCCCAGTGAAACAGAAAGTTAAAGGCTCAGTGCACAACTTCTTATTACGGGCCTCAAGAGAAAGTGTTTGACATGTTTTCCTCTTAACGTGAAGATGTCACGCGCTGTTTTAAAGTGCCGCTGGGACACGAGCGCTAACTTTAACTTTCCAAGCTGATGAGATGCTGATGAGCATTACATAGACCGGCACATACGTCGTGTTTGTTTCCGATCTGGGGGAAAGGAACCTCTAAAAACCAAAATAAAAACAAAGGGCAACAATGAAATGTTATCCTTCAAGGTTTTGAGCTTCACTTTGTTTGGTTTACAGTCTATTCTGAGTGTGAGTGGTGCAACATGAACCCTCTGTGGCTGTCGGAGTATCTATAGATCAGTTGGGGCGGGCTACAGTCAGACTAAACTGTAAACAAGTCCCATTCAGAGACTGTGGCGGACCCAGCACCGCACATCCAAAAAACCGTTTGATTCATCCTCTTCAAACGGCCGAGAGCAAACTCAGCAGCTGCACGACGAATCCTCAATAAATCCGCCACGACCGAAAGCTTTGAATTTCACCGAGGAAGCGCGGATGCAGGTGGCTGGAGTGGAGTTTATTGCACATACTTTCCAGACGACCAAAACAACAAGAAAGACCCTCTTCTCCTCCTCCCCCCTCCACGCTCCTTCACTTCTCCTGATTTCAAAGGCGATCTGCAGGGAGGGAGGAAGCACTCGGAAGCAACAGCCTTTTGTCCGAGGGTACTTTTGCATGAGGGAGAGACTGTGTTTTGTTTATGGGACTACACAGTGTTGCCATTAAGGCTTTAATCAAAACTGTTTCTGGAGTCAGCCTTGAGTGACACCCCTCTTTCCCCCTTTTTTTCGCCAGCTCGGTTTGGTTCCCACTGAGGGAGCAAACAGGAGGAGGAAGAAAGGAGCGGCGAAATGTGTGGGAATGTCTCTACATCGTCGCCACGGCGGGCAGCTCCTAAACATGGCTTTAAATTAGGGGGGAAAAAAAAACACAAGCTAAAAAAAGGCAGTTGCCTAACTATACTGCTGCCTGCTAATTTGTCACCACTTGAAAAACTTGGGGAAAAAATAGCAACAGTTTTAAATCACGCTGCTTTAAAGTTAGGACATGGCAGCCAGTGTGTATGGTAGAATACTTAAACACAAGGGAGATTATTTAGGTCAACTCCATTGCAGTCGCACATACATCTAAACCATTGTGGGTGGAATCTATGGAGCTCTGGCTGCGCTCATATTAGAGGGAAGCAGAAATGGAGAGTGTCTGGTTCTGGCTGGCTGGGATCGGACCAGTGACAGCTGGGGCTTGAAAGCCTTACATCCCAAGCCAGGGCTCACTGCCACTTGCTACATAGCAGCACTGAGCTAAGCCCACCCCCCTCCTGTCCAACCCCTCACTCTAAAAGATCCCCATACAGAACAAAACATTACGCTCCTGCCAAATAATTCTCTCTAAACCATCTTCTCTTTAAAGTCTAAGTCCAAGGGCGGAAGGGGTTCTGGAGAGAAGACAAGACGGAGAGATGGTTTATCAGTCCGCTGCCATGTCTGAAAGGGTCACGCAGGGGGAAGTTTCTCAGAGAGTTCAACTGGCGCGCGCACATGTGTGTGTGTGTGTGTGTGTGTGTGTGATCCATACCTTATCGAGCAGCGGCAGACAGCGAGGTACCCTGTGCTCCAGTTTGACAATAGTGATGAAGTCACTCTCTTGTCGTTCATCCTCACTTGTGTTGCACAGAGACAGAGGGTGATACTGCAAAAAAAAAAAAAAAAAAAGGTGAGGCGTTTTTTATTTTTATTTTCACATGCATATGATCCACAGGTGCACCAGAAAAAGCAGCGTAGACGAAGAAGAACAATGCAGGATTTAAAATAAAAATCAGCAGTGCAAATGTTTGACGAGTAAGGAAATGCATTCAACACTTTTTGTTAGTACCTCAGGGTCACACACAATGTGCTTTGGTGAGTAACACTTAATGTAAACAGGACTTTCGACTGTTTATAAGAAAACTCTTTTTTTTTTTTCATAATAACAGCAACGACATTTACGAAACATACGCACAGACAAGAAAGAATCACACTAATGGATCCTAAAAACAAAAAAAGAACCATTACAATAAGAAAAACAAACTACAGGAGGCTGTAGCACTGACATCTTCCTCCATCAATTTATTTTCTCCATTAAAAGGTTTTTGCTTATCTGAATTGAAGATCTAAAGATAGAGGATGTTCTATGTTGTACAGATTGTTAAGCCTCACGAGATTTCTGATTTACGATATTAGGTTATAAAAAAAATACAGTAAAACCAACTCTCAGTATGTGATCTTAAAGATAACAAAAACTGGACCAAAACCAAGAATGAGAGAAGAAAATGTTCAAGAAAAGCTTTTAGATAGATAAAGATAAAGATAGATAAAATTGGTTTTCACATCACTGGAGAACAACAGTTGCTCTCGATAGAAGCTTTTATGTGTTAAATGAAAGCGTTGATATCAAGAGGAAAAACTTTGGCACTCTAGAAAATCAATTACATGGATGGCCATGTTCACTCCCACTCAGAGCCTTGAGGACTGAAGGAATGAGAGATAGTCTTTGGTAGGAACATTTGATCCCCTCTGAGAAGGGAGGAAATTCGTAACTGCTGAAAGGCTGCGTTTAAGAGCTCCAGGGAAAGCAGCAGTGCCTGCAAGTCACAGACATGCTGTCACGGGTACGAGGAATCGCGCGGCCATCCATAAGGGCACCCGTCGTAATGCAGTGCACCTAGATTGGTTCCGCGGTACAGCTTACAGATCCCCCTGCAGCACCCGGGCTCTTCGCTCACCCACACCCCAGGCGGAGCAGTCCCACCCTGCCCTGCCTGCTTCTGCCCCGGTGGGCCTCTTCATGTGGCTGTGGGCTGAGGTCATGGGGCTCCCCCTCATCTCACCCAGCGGAAATCCCTAAATTAAAAAGACCCAAGGGTGACATCAACAGCTGGCACCCCGGTCCTGGGGAATTGATGTAATGTGCTGCAAAGGGCTGGTGCATGTCTGTCAGAAAGAAGAGAGAGAGAGGGTGGGGAGAAAGAAAGCAGACTGGAGAACGAGGAGAAAAATAAACTAGAGTCGGGGAATGAAGATAAAAGAAAATGAGAGACGGGGGTAAGTAGGAGGTAAAGAATCCTGTGTATAGCACAGTGGATTCACATGCTACAGATAAAGAATAGGAGCGTTGGCACAGCTAACAGCAATGCTAGCGATGAAACCAGTCGGTAAACCTGCACCTACAGAGTAGATTAGGTCGACAGGGTGATGACAGGGTCAAACGCAGGGACCAAAGCATCTTGGAAACACATCTGAGTTCTGGCTAAATCTGAAGGTGAAACTGAAAACGGATACAGATATGAGAATTATGGCCTGTACGATGTTTTCAGAGCGTCGCATGTCAGCTGAACGGCAGCCCGTGTTTCACCGAGGAAGTGCACGAACCCCTGGCCCGGCCTGCGCGCCGCGCTGCCAGCTGCCTCTACCAGTCCACATTTACTAGGCCCAAATTAGAGGCCTACAGTTTAGCTTGGCCCTTAACTAAGAAAAAGAAAAGCAAATTCAAAAAGATCCTTTAATGACACTACTTCACCGATGCCATGACTTTTTTTTTTTTGCTATAGGTTTTGTGGGAAATGTTGAAAAGGAGCTCCAGTTCCTTTCTGTTGTGAGAATCTTTTGATTGCGAGATTACAACCCCTGTTTGAATCTTCAGGCGCTCTTGATCATGTTAGGTTCTTGCTGTGAAACATGTTGATGCACGGGGTTGTGCAATCATACTTAATGAAGTTAGATAATAACACTAAAGCGGAACCAAACAGGCTCAGGAGGAGCGGTTGGGTTTAGGTTTCCTCCGGCTCTCTCCGAGGCTTTTGAGGGCAGCCACCTCGTCGGTTGCAGTGTCTATGTTTTGCATCGTTGACAAGACTAAGCATTATCTTCTATTTTAGATATGCCCACACTACTTACAATCAGATGGCTGTGAACACTCTCCATGTGTCACCGTCAGTGCCATCTACCACTTAGAATCAAGCTTGCCGCTGGGCTATAAACGGCAACCTGGACAGACTGAAACGTCTTCATTTGGTTTTTTGTGCGGCCCTAAGAAGAAGAAGAAGGGGCCTTGGAAACCGAATCACCGAGTCTCCATTTCACAGAGACTAGAAACCACAGAGCACGCAAACAGTTCCCCACAGACTGTTAACAATGCTCACTCCTCCATCCCGCCTCCTCCTCATCCGTCTAGATCTGTTGCAAAACTGACGGGGACATGTCCCTCGGTTCCTTTGTAGCCACGATTAAAGACATTCCTTTCCAGCTCAATCAAAGACTACCCCAAAAATATTCCGAGGCAAGAATCTAACAGCCTCAGAAACAAATACATGGACTGAAGAAAGGGGAAAATAAATAGTAGCTGCGGTGAGAAGTCAATATTATTTTTTTTTTTCCCCCGTCGCTTAGCCCTGTGGATCTTCTTTTTTCATCTGCCAATAATCAGCAAGAGAGCTTTCTAGTTCATCTGCTGCCAGCAGGGAACCAGGCCCAGGCAGTTATGTCAGTGTGTGTTAGAGGGGGGGGAAGAGGTCGGCTTCTGAAGAACTACTGGATGAAATCCTCTCAAATACTGCAAAAATTATCAGAATGAAGCAGACTGGGTTCGGATCTGCACTGTATGGGGGTGGGGGAGGGGGGTTCTTCGACGAAGCTCTGCTCTGAGGTTTGGAAAACCTGCCAGGTTAGAGCATATCAGGGAAGACTTCAATCAACCCTGCCACATGCACGCTTGCACACACACACACGCACGCACACACACTTAGTAAATATCTGTTTCCTGGGTTATGACCCAATCCTTCAGTCAGTGACTCAGCCTCCCACTTCCGAGCTCTAAATCCAATGAAGTCTTTGTCTTAGTCGTTTTTTTTCAAAACTCCATCATTAAACATCCGCCTGATCTGTGCACGCACACACACACACACACACACACACACAAACACACACACACACACACACACACACCCACACACTCATAAACTGGTCCGGAGTGACAAAAGCAGTCTTCTTGCAGCAGGGCCCAGCAGTATGTTTTAGAAATGGTGATCAGGTTGTCAATCAGGCTGCAGCTTTTGACTGTTAACAGAATGGTTCCCATAACTTGCACTACTTGCAAATAAGTCATTAAACATTTTATTTGTGTGAGGTTCAAAAAAAGATTGAGCCTTAACACAAGATGAGTTAATGAAGCTGAAGTCGTAAATCAAAGCGTTCTCTCACTGAACTTGGCAGAAGCTTCTATAACGAGGGCAAATGGTAAAATGATTGTTTTTAGAGCAGGAAGAGCAGTTGCCAAAAGGAGCAACAAGGCCGAATGTAATAGATGAAAGAGATCTCAATCTGGTTGCCTGGGTTACTGGACAACACTAGCGGTTGAGACCCTGACCCTTTGCTTCCTATCCCTCGCGACGCCAGCTTGGAAACACATCAGCTAGTCTTCAAGTCTTCCTAACATCAGCTACGGTAGCGTTTGTGTAATCGTGCAGGTTAATGAGTGAGAGCTCAGCTATGTATTGTTGCTAGAGGCACCTGAGCATGTGCTTGCATGTGAACATATGTGTACATGAGCGTGTGTCTACTGATCTTCTGCTTCAAAAAAAAAAAAAAAAAAAGTCCCTCAGTGGTCCTGCGGGGGAGTTAGTCAGCGCCGAGTGCAGGAGTGTGTGTCTACAGCCAAGGCACTGAGGCTCATATCCGTCCTTGGACCAATAACCAGGCAGCTCTGGCTTCTGCACAACACACTGTGGTCCAGCTCTCAGTGCCACACACTCCTCAGTCAGACAGGCTTGTATCTCATGAGCCTACACTAAGTAGATTTTCATTAACGGTATGACATGAGAGTGACGCCGGATTGCCCGGTGCCGGGGGGAGCGCAGGGGAGCAGAGCAGAGGGTCTTTCTCTGTCGGAGCATCTGGAAAAGTGGGCTCTGTCGTCCTCGCCATCTCCTCTCTTTGCAAATGCAAATGAAAAGGAGGCATTACTGCTTTGGTCCTGTCAAAACAAAAGGCGTGTCATCTTTCCCGTCGCTTTATTGACAGTGTCAGCCCCATATCCAGTAACGTTTACCACAGAGAATGACTTGGGGAAACGTGATCCCATAATGAGGCCCAAATAATTACCACCAGTCCCCAAATTTGCCCGGGCGCTTTCTTTAAGTAGCAGTGCCCAACCCCCCCACCCCCACCCACCACCTCTCTCCTCAACTCCAGGCCCGTCAGACTGTCTCTCTGCTCTATAAAAGGGATTAGACAGAGGAGAAAGAACCTGGAGAGGAAGAGGAGTCGGTCTTAAAGAAAGGAAGCTGAGGAGTGAGCGTGAACAAAACTGTCGAGTACTTTCAGATGAGGGAATACATGTTTGCTTTTTTTCTTTTTTTTGTCCGATGCCCCCAGATATTGGAACACTGGGGTGTATTTTAAACCCCACTTACTCAAATCGATCCATATCCCAGTTTCCTTTGCCATCCCCGGTAGCTTGTTTCTAGTAAACGTGCGGGAGTTTCATCATTACGACGTAGCAGCTCAAAAGTTCAACTTGGATGAACTTTGAGCACCGCACCTGCGCTCTGATTGATGCAGCAGATTTTCAATCAGGCATGGTAAAAGAAACTGAAAATACAGAATCTTAGAGCTCAGCGATGGAGTTATAATGAGCCATTAGAGCAGAGATCCGTCTAATCTCTCTCTGAACTTGACTCATAAAGTTCTGTCTCTCTATTATCGCTGTTATAAGATAAAAAAAGGTAGTCAAACAGGATTTGGTTGTTGATCCGAAGGATGAATGAATATGAATATCAGATTTATAAGAGAATAAATAATAAAACAACAACAACAAACCTAAACCTACAGTTAATATTGTCCTGCACATAAGACTTCTGTCCAGACTCACACTCAGCCACAAAACTTGTTACGCATTGTTAATTTTTTTACTTTTTGGTATTATTATGGCTGCTGCCCTGAACCACTGGTATACAGTAAAATCATAGCAGAACGATGGGATCACCGTGGAAACGGCTCAAAGATGTGAGCCTGGTGGCCTTTCCACACATCCTGCACAGGTTCTGTGGTTATACTAACACAAACGTGCACGCTTGCATATACATATATATATATATACACCTAAACATGCGCACCACCAACAACCAGGGCCACTCCATCAGCCTGAGGCCAGCGCTACGCTATACATTTCAAAGCACTGAGTTAAACATAAACACAGCACTTCCCTGTCATAACAAGTCAGTGGCTTGGTAACCCAGCAGTTTGTTAGTATTGCAGTGATCCTTCTTCCCTGTAGACACGGGGGCCACATCCACACGTCCTCCAGGCTTCCTTATGGCCCGTCCCTGGCCTGCAGGACGACTCTCTCCAGCTCTCTCAGGTTCCACAACATCAGTCAGAGAGAAGACCCACACTTTTTAACTTGTCAATCACTTAAGGTTGAGAACTTAAGGTCATGTATGTGGTAAGAGAATCGCCTGGAGAGTGGAGGGAGGGGGTGTTGACTGAGGGGGAATTTTAAATTACAGGAGGAAGAGAGACAGACGAGAAGATTTTATTGACGCGGTTCAGTAATTTAATGTTCAGTAGTCACCTACTGTGTACTAGAAGTCACGCTAGTTAGTTGATTGATTGTGTGATTGGTTGATTTTTTTTATGGATTATCAGATACAAAAGAAAATAAAAATAGGAACTTATTTAACACTTATTTAAAACATTGTCCCAAAGTTGGATAGGTCATAGCAACAAAAACATTATGATTTGGTACTATCATATTATATCATATACTAGTAAAGTACTCTGGATGTTATGAGCTTACATGTATCCTAAGTGCCAGCAGTGCCAGCACATGATGAGCTTTTGAGGTTCCTTTGACTGTAATTACGCTTCACTTTGGTATTTATTTGGCTTATATGATTGTTAAATTGCATTCATTTTGAAGTGCACATCTTGTAGACACTACATAAGCTTCGCATCAGTAATTTAACGCTCAATTAACTCCAAGCTGCGCTAACACTACCTCCTATGTGCTGTAAGTGGTTTGTTTGGTTGTTAGTCTCATGAGTCAGCTGGATAGCCAATAGCAACAAAAGCATGATAAATAAATTAGTGATAGGAATATCTCAGCATGAGGAGCGGGACTTGTGGCTCAGTAGGATACTGTGGCAGAAAACAAGCATCAAAATGACAAAATGTGTGACCAAAGTCACAACTCTGAGAACAAGACTACAGGTCCACAGCCGTGCCAGCAGCTCTTGGAAGCCGTTGTTATCATCCTGAGAGGAACAGGAATATCTGCACCATGTTTCACAGCAATCTAATCTAATAGTAATGAAGACACACCAGTGCAAATCACAAATATCAACCACATAGTAGCACCAGTAGAATCACCAAAGTGATCAGGATGCGTCCTCTGGAGACCAGGAATGTCTTGTACATAATGACATGGCACTCCAACCAATAGTTGCCGAGATCTTCCAGTCTAACGTACATCGGCGGTCATCGATCATCACGGTGCTAGCAATGAGCAAACGCAATGAGCACAAGCATGATTCAAACATAGAGCGGTGCTGTGCAGTAGGTGCTGTGCAGTAGGTGCTGTGGAGGAGACATTTCACCCAGAGCAACTGATGCAGGACCTTCAATAAAACCCACTAGGAGACGGTCATGTTCATAAATAAATGTGAAAAGGCGTCGCTCTCCGCAGACAGCGAGAGACACCAGAGGAGGGTTTCACTGCGCTTCTCTTTAACGAGAAACAGGTGCCTTTTTTTACACACTTGCACATAAAATAAAATAAAAAAAAAAACAAAAAAAAAAACACAGTAGGCTGCCCGGGGTGTTTTTAACACCCCTCTTTCATTTTGAAATCCAATCCCATGCCCCCATGCCCCCCCCGCCTCGAACCCACCCACTAACATGTCTCTTTTGTAGCAATATGCTGTTCTTAAAGAGGGGTCGAACTTTATTACAGCATATGAGAGGAGCCGTTTTTCTCTCTCTCCCCTCTTCCTCTTGCTGTTCCAGCTTTCCAGTTGCTCTTCCAGTCAACCTCATAAAGCTTCAAACCCTAAATCCAGCTCGAGGGCTGAGAAGGAACGTCACTGTACAGGACTTTGTTTACATAGCTGTGCAAGGACAGCTAAGAGACGCCTAACGTGTTCGACTCCGCAGTAGGACACCGAGAAATAAATGTACATTTTAAAATCAGAAATCGATTAAAGAGCGTGAACGGAGATGAAGTTTGAAGCGGGAAACCTGCTTTTTCCCACATGTGTCACGATATTTTGGTATATTTCCATATTCATGATGATTGATGGTGGAGCATTACTGACTATTTTTCACTAATTATTTCCATTATCTATGTTGTGTAATGTTTTTGACTGAAATCTGAGTTCTGGCATCTGAATATTGTTTTCTATCTCTCCTGCAACTTGGCAGCTGGTTCGTTTCACACACAAACGGGAATTAACTACAAATGGTTAGAGAGAAACGTAAAGCTTTTTTTTTTATACGTTTTGTTTTATTGAATCTGGGTTAGGGTTTATACCATAAATCATTTTCTTGAAATGCCTTCTGAGGCATCCCTAACCTCCCATCTGCTCAAAAAACAAATGACAAAAATGACTTAACCTACTGACTTCCTCTTCTCTTCACAGTTAATTCCTTTACCATCTGTCCCCCGAGTTTGCACACTTGCTATGCTGCTACACACTGCGAAACCTTTCCATACCAACAAGTCATTTAGTTGCATGTTCAGCCTTAAATCTGGTTTTCCTGGAAAGAAGAATCTATGCCATACATGCCAAGAATCTGCCATAAAACAGAGAGTAAAGTACTCAACTCGAGTCTAGAGTCTAGAAAATAAAGTCTTGGGAAGATCTCCCCAGTGTCTCCCACAAATTAGCAGATTTTTTAATGTATTTGTCAGGAACGGAAGATTCAAAAAAACTAGAAGAAAGCAGAAGGGGATTTTTGCCATGCAGTTGTCATTATCTACTATTCTGTCATGGAGGATCTCTAATTTAATCCAGGGGAGGATCTTGTGGAAAAAAAAAAGAAGAAATATGGTGACTATTTCTTCACAGATGTCACTGTCTGCCACCATCCCTCCACCTCACCCTACAGGGAATCCCATAATCACCTGCGGCCGATGTCGGAGAAATGCAGTCATAAAGGAAAATTACAAGTAAACACAGCAATTAAATACAGTTTTCTTTTTTAAATCACGCACACACACACACACACGCTGCATCCTTAGCAACCCAACCCACGTAAATAGTGACAAACACAGCGGCAGAGAACTTCTCTGATGTGTTCGCAACACACCTTGTAATTGTTTTCTTTATCACTGCATATATTTCACTTTGGCTCTAAGGCAGGCATTAAAGCAGTCTGCTTCATGATCAGGGAATGTGCTGAGAGCTTTTCAAGACAAACCGGCGCAGATGTTCTATGCAGCATCGGCGAGACGTAAAAACCGACATTTGCAAGTCTGATTATTCACCTGAGAATATCAACAGCGAGGGGGGGAGGAAGGAACAAGTGAGGGGCGAAAGGTTAACAGGACGAATCGCCGCCCTCCTCCTTCACCGTCTTCGTTTCTCTGACGGTGCCCTGCTGCTGGGTCCCAGCTGGCTCCTGTCTTGTTTTAATGCCCGAGTGGAGAGTACAGTTGTGTATACAGAAGTATGTATGAACTATATGGGCAGGGGTGAGGGGTGAGGGGTGGGGGGTGGGGGGTAAATGTCGCTGAGGCGTGGGCAAGCAGCCAGGAGCACGGAGCACGGAGCTCCTCGTGGAATGCCATGGAAAAATGAGACAGAGGAATGCAGACTCCACTGAGCAGTGTAAACAGGCTGGGCTGAGAGAATGCCGCCTCGCCGCTTTGAAGTCTCTTCATTTCCCTATTACACACACACGCACACACAGACACACACACACACACACACATCCATGACCTACTGCTGTGTGATTAATCAAGAAAGCATGATTTTAACTATTGAAGATTGAGTCCTGCCTTGTCAGGGCGGTGACACAAATACGGCCGTAAAGCACAGCATGTTGAGTATGTGTGCGTTTGCAGCTCTGCAGTGTCTGCCAGGAACACGCACACGCACACGCACACACACACACACACACACACACACTATTTATTACTCAAACGCAGATGCACTCACTTGAACACATGTGAACACATATGCGCCCACGCACATGCCTATGCAGTCACATACAGTATATCCACACATACACGTACACAAACATATACAGAAGCTCACACCTGCTCTCCCTGTGTATGCAGCACACTTCAAGGCTTCCGGCCCCGCTGATAGTAGGGAATTTTATGAGGCAACTTCGTCTATCTCACCCCCCCCCCCCCCCCCCTCCCCCTTCCCCCGGCTCTCTACTCCACTCCTAGTCCTGCTTCAATATGGCCTTTCAACATCTTTGTTGAGCGTGCGGCAGTGATATCAGGCTAAGAATGTCTCCAGTGTAGACAGTAGACACGCAGGCACCGGAGCCTCTACCTCAGCGTCTGAGCCAGCCGGCTGAGGAATCCACTGAAGTGGGCAGGTAAACACTGCTGCCCTTTGGAACGCCACTCTCTCTTACTACCAGTGTGTGTGTGTGTGTTTTCTCATACATCTACATGTTTCTGCCCTCTCTCTCTCCCTTTGTTAACGTTCCAGGAGTTCACCACGCATCAATCCTGTTTCTGCTTGTGGTGTTTGTTAAAGGCCATATTATAAAACATAACATTACATAATTTTTTTTTTATTGAACGTTTGCTGCTTAGATTAATGGGATGAACCGTACAACAGACTGTTGAACAAGGCCTGGATTTTTAGTCATTTGCATACATGCAAATTGAAATGTGATTCTGAATGACCTTTTTTTTTATTGTTACAGAACCTGCAGGTCACTGGCTCACTATATGTCCCTCTTGTGTCAAACTGTAAACTGCAACTAGACTGTAGAAGACTCAGTAGACCGTTATTATTTAAAATGACATATTTATCTAGATATTTACACTGACCGGAGTGGGCGCGGTAAACTCCGGCAGCCACGTCGCAGCCTGAAACGTGAAGCGGACGCAGCCAGGTGGAATCAAGCTGTGAGTGTTTGAACATCAGCACACAGTTCACTAAATGAACTCACCTACTGAAGTTCTGTCGGGGTGCCAGTGAAAATATTTACACAGCAACATCCAAAATATCCTCCAAAAGCTCAAAAGAACAAAAATGACATTTTTTTTTCCTCCCTCGTTTTTAAATATATTTGGTGCATAATTACAGAAGACTCGGGGTATGTACGAGTGTACTGAGCCAGACTTGATGTGCCTCAGACAACAAAACACACAGCCTCTACCGCAGTGGCAACATTATGGTGCAGTACTTCCTACTTTGAAGGCCGCTCAGCAGTCTTCTGCTCTCCCTCTGCCATCTGCGGGATTGAAAGGTAGGGGAGCCCGGGGACGCGGATCGGCCTGTCATCGCCGCCGCGCTGTCATATCATAGGGAAGCTTTTAAATTGCTACTTGTGTTGGCTGGCAGGGCAGGTCTGCTGGTGTATTCTGGTCCTTGCTAGATAAATCTCCTTTAGCAGGGACAGACTGTGATTTACAGGTCAGCCGATACCACGAGTAGGCACCACTCCACTGCTGGCCCACAGCGAGAGAGACACCTTGGTTAGGAGGTAAAGTACAAACTCCAGCAGCAGTTCATCTACTTGGGCCCCGGCTCCTGCTCCTCCTCCTAACCTGGAAGCTTTCAGCAGACAAAACATTGCTGTTTTTATGCAGATTCTTGGCAGGACTATGAGGAGGCCTCTGAATTCAATCACAGACAATCTCAGACTGTACTCGAGTTTTGCATGCATTTTTTTTCTTCCCCTCTTTTTTTACTATCATTGGCTGGGATTCACCATAAACACAGATTCTGAATCCTCAGTTAGTGTCCTCTGCAGAAAAGAGAAGGTATATTCATGACAGAAAGTGTGCCTTTTCTTGCTTTGTTACTGTCTTTTAGCCTCTGGCAAATGACTAAACCAGTCTGGAGTCAGTTCCAGGGAGTTCCTTAAATCTTTTCCTGCTGGAATATTTATTTCAATCACAGCTCTTCATGGGGTCACTTGCTTCACTCCTGAGTCTTTTCTTCTGGATCCCATCAAAACATCCTCCTTTCTGTCTTTTCTTCGTCTTAAGGGATAGATTTATTGCTGGCACTCCCTTGTTTTCTAATATTGTGGCTAATCTAGGTCATAACTGACAGACGGAGGGAGAGTTGGCAGCGCTCAGTGGCATAATCTTTTGCCTACAAATCCTCATGCGGTGAGCATTGTACAGTAAACATCGGCAGGCTGGAATCATATGGAGACGTTATTTACAATGCAGGGAATCCTGCAGATGGCAGACACAATGCAACATGACAGATGACAGCTGCCAAGCCGCACAACATAAAGCATATAATAAAACCTGGATTGGCTTTATTCCACGTCATTTAACTAACAACAATTTAAGATTTCTTCATACATTATTTTAAAGGAGAATCTCTTTTTTTTTATTCTATATTCTATATGTACAAGAATTCCATTTAAGAAAGTATAGCTCAGCAACATCTCTTTAATCAAACCCATACATCCTGGTTTACAGGAAGTCCATGTCATGAATCACTGGGTCTGGTTTCTTATTTCAAGTCAAAAATTCATGAATGGCATTCCTCTGCAACACAAAGGAATTCAGATTTCCACTGAGGCATTCTGCGGTTAGTGCTTACGGGCAGGTCGGGGGGTCTACGACACAAACAGGACCCTACTGATGGAGACAAGATCCATTCAGTGAGGCAGATCAACTCATCTTCATCACAATACAGACCTGGCTGCTTCTGCAAACCTGATCTAGTATCCTTCTAGAGTCACTCAACAGTCAACATTAGACCTTTACACTTCCTCTGCCGGGTCTCCTTCCTCTGGCCCTGAGGGGTGCGAGGACTATGGGTTTGTGCTAAGGTGTGTGTGTGTGTGTGTGTGTGTGTGCACTGGACACAAAAGAGGGTGACCTCATATGACATGAAAGGAGACTGGAGAATCTCGTCTCAACTGGAGTCAACTGGAGGGTCCACAATGCTGACAGTCCTGCAGTTGCCTATTAACTGTCACCTGAGTCAAGTTTGTCTGTTGAACTGCCAACAGCATAAAAAAAAAAAAAAGATCCTATATCGGGTTTTTCCTGGCTTCTCCACGATTGATCAAATCATTGAAGTTTAGTGCTAATTGAAGACTACTGGAACGTAATGTTCCCCCCCAGCAGCGGGCAGGTGACGACAACAATGTAGCAATAACTTTTCATCACCTTTTCCTGCAGCTGTGGGTGGGTCAGGTCAGGTGGTTGGTTTGTGGCATTTACTGCAATGTGAGGGGAGGGGCCGAGTATAAAGTGGAACCAGAATTTCCTGATCCATTTTTATGTCGGAGCCTTTGTAGACAAGCCAACACATCTCCTCGGTCGAGTGCACACACACCTGCACCCAGTGGAAAGAAGGAGGAGGAGGAGAGAGAGAGAGAAAGAGAAAGAGGGAGAGAAAAAAAGCATTTTGGAACTCAACTGCAGACCGCAGTAAATAACTGCATAAAATTGTCCTCCTGGCAGGGAAATGATAAAGACTGAGGGAAAGCACAGCATTCTCTCAGTTAGGTCCATTCAAGTTGTGCTGCTATGTGGGTGGGCCGCAAATCAGAACCAGCTTTTACAGGCTGGTCCCTTAAAGGAATCAGCGCTGTGTAGTGAAGGCCAGCTGCCACTCGGCCACACTGCGTCGTGCTGCAGCTCTCTCCCCGGTACACCACATCACAGCCAAACCAACAGCGACCATGACCTTTCAGACCACTCATCACCTCCCGATTGTCACATCCCTCCCATTCCCATTCACACCTGCTTATCACTGCAGGATAATGGTAAAATAACAGAGTGCTGGATGGGGGGGGGGGGGGGGGGGGGGGGTGGGTTAGTGCATCACAGAGTGCTTTAGTTCAACAGCTCAAAGCAGCCTCCTGTGGGTGTTCTGCTAATGTTAAACATCTGTCCCGGCGCTAATAAGGTAAGAATAAAGGAGAGGAAAGATCATATTAATCATAGGACATTTTTCTATTGTTATAATAAAGTGAACGATACCTTAAAGCTATTAAAAATAGAAGAAAAAAAATATATATATATTAAATTAACTGCAGATTAGTTTCTCACTTTAAACGTTGTGGCTTTTAAAAATGTCATGTGAACAATGATTTAAACAAACCCTCACATTTTATTGCAAACCTGCAACCCGAAGAGCGGTCGGAGGTTTTGAAACCGCACTCCGAAAATTCATCAAAATTGACATTGATTCATTTTCCGTCGATTAGATGAACTAATATTTATGTTGCTGGTCTGATGTGAAAGAGCAACGAGTGAAGCGGTCTGGTTAAAATGTCATTTTCAGTAGGCCACGGAGGAGATTGATCACATGTTCATATTTTACTACACATTATTGACTTAAATCATAATATAATGGCCAAAATGTGCTACGCTATTTATTACTAAGTTATTATTCTCATATATTTACAAAACGACTAGTCTTGAATGTTTTTCTAACTGCATCTCGTAGCTCAGAGTGAACAATAAAATCAATACCACGCGATACGTGCGAATCAATCGGTCAATCGAACTTTATCTAACACCTTTTCATTACAAGTTAGTGCAGTTCAAAGTGAATGGAAAGTTAATAATAAGACAGTAGAGCGTAAAAAAACAAACTAACAAGCAGATGTTCAGTCATCCTGACACTCTGCCAGCCTATTATCACATTGAAAGGGCCTGATGTGAGTCAGACAGCTGCGTTGCTCAAGCTGAGGCACAATTACTATGGACTTAAGTGGTTATTTCTACTCTCTCTCTGTGATTCTTGGCACACAAACACGCTTTTAATGCACCAAGGTGCCAGCTAAACATGTCACTCAGGTTAAGAAAACAGTGAGATATCATTAGTCCTACTGTCCTACTCCTAATGCCCTTAATACATAATAAAAGTATAGCAAACATATATTCTAATACGGGTTATTTGTTTGATTTTTACTTTCTTAAAGTGCTGATCCTGGAAACAGTCTGATTTTTTTTTTTTTTATTATTTTTCTTTCCCTCAAAGAATGGTTTAAACAAATTATACGGACACTAGCTGTGTTAACTGTGTTACTCGGTTCTGCTTCGCCCCAGGGTGTCTTCCATGTGATGGCAGTTTTACTACAAGTTTAAATAGTTTATTAATTGTTTTTTTTGGTTTTTCTTCCCCTTCTTTTTAGGTTTAGAAGAAGAGTCTCAGCCCAGCCGTCTAGACCTCCCACACAGGAAAAGATTTATCACTTTGCCTGAAGGTTATACCACTGAAACTCCAGCTGCTCAAACTGAGAACAGTAGCTCATAAATTAGCGGAATATTAAAAACTTTGGTTGTTTGTAGTTGTCAAGCTACAACGAAGCCGAACCCTCAAGATTCTATAAAGCAACGAAAAAAACAAAAACAAACACACACACGGAAACATTACATCACAGTAACCCTTTTATATTTCGACTAATTGGGGGTCCATTCGGTCCCGGACTTACCAGGAAGTGGTTGATTTTTGAATTCTGAACGCTTTGACGCTTGTTAGAGCCGAGATGATAAAGCACTATGCAGTTATTATGTACTTATTTATGAAATTTATCCACTAACTTACCCAACATCCAACAACAATCCAGTGATCATAAATGCATTCGGTGGCACGTATTATAATGTGGATTTTGTGCTACGGATGCTGACGACACTCGCTACAGAGAAACCGGACTCTATGGAGGGGCTTTCACTATATGTGGCTCTTGTGTATACGAGGTATGATACAGTAAGATGAACTGTCATTGGTTAATGTTGAGATACAAGAAAACATCTGTGTTTACTGAGACAGCTGCCTGGACCTCGCTTCCTATTGACGGTTTAGTTTAGACATTTCTCTGACATGAATGAATGAACACACACACACACACACACTTACAGGCACGCAAGCATGAGAAAGTCCGCATTATTTTGGAGTGGAGTTTTACAGTGAGTGTGTGTAACATTATGTGGATCCCAGAGGCCAGACAGTTCTAGTAAAGGAGACGGGACTGTCGCCTCAGGAGAGATAGATGGGCTTGAAGATCAGTGCAAAGGGTGTGAAAAGAAGGCGGGAAGGGAAAGGAGGGAAGGAGGGAGGGGTGTGTCTCAACACGCAGGCCCTCTGGGGAGACAGGCAATGACATCCAAAGAACTTCCTCCTTCGAACAGCATCCAAAAGGAACATGTTGTTAAGGTGGAGAGACAGAGCGAGACGCTCAGATGTTCCTCCACAAGGCAAAGGCCCAGAGGAACACACACACCGGTTGCTTTCTCACTCGGTCAGTTGATGCATCGTTTTATCACACACTTTCCACCTTTTACCACAGGTGCAAATTAAGTCATTTCCAATAAAGCAGCAACCGTGACTTTGGGCGTGACGGCCTTGTTGTGTGTCGTCTGTTCAGAGAAAAAAAAAAAAAAAAAGCACACACACACACACACACACACACACACACACACACACACACAATCTAAGCTAATACAAAGCTGCGTCGGTTGTTGATTTGATTCAGAGAGAGCAAAACAAAATGTAATCCCCCCAAAAAACAGCAACGGGGAAATATTTAACATAGCTAAGGTTGAATTCAGTGGAATAAAGTACGAATCTCGAGAGGATTATAAAAACCAACTGGCATGTGAAACCCCTATCGTCTGAGGAGGAAGTGGAGCCGGCCCAGGGTGTTTTCCACATTACATGCAGCCCTAATATCAAAGGAGATAACAATTCCAGCTGCGCCGCTGTTGCTGCTACACACAGGATCATCTGGAGGAGTCATCCCTTACCACCACTACCACTGCATCAGGCCACAGAACACGATGCAAAAGTCACACACACACAAATATAAAACAACAAGACATCCTTAACTCTATAAATCAGAAAGCTACACAGAAGTTGAAACAGGTTTCAGCCTCAGTGGAAGGCACCTTTCAGTCGGTTTCCTGGCTACCTTGCAGCAGGGGCGTGGAATGAGCAGAAGAAGGGAAACAGTTGTACGCTGAGTTATATCTCTATTCTTAATAAAGGCTGTCGCTCCCTTTCAGAAGCTTAATTAGAGGCTGAAAAGTGGTTGCACGCGATGGATCTGGCTCTAGGCAGAAACCTGCGACAGCTGAGCTGCTCTACCTACTCCTTTGGTGCGGATTTGCTCACAAGCATACCGTCTATTTGGCCCTTCAGGCCAATCAGGCAGAACATATGAGGTGTGGAGGCAGGTAGATCAGAAATGAATCAAAGACATGCCTGACAAGCTGCAGAAGTCAGGAACAAGCACGATTCATCGAAGTCGGGCATCTCCTTATGTGTTTGCAAAGCAGTGCTGTGAGTGGGTCAGTGTGGAAAGGATGGTTTGAAATGGTAGTTTGACATTTTTGGGAATACACTTATTTACTTGCTGAGAGTTAAGATAAGAAAATCAATATCACTCACATGTCTGTCTGTCGAATATAAAGCTGCAGCAAGGAGGCAGTTAGCTTAGCTTAGCATAAATCTGTGTTTTTATACAAAACACTCACCGGCCAGCACGTGTAGAGTATTGCTGACAGTCCGTAAACAGTGCAGGGAATCATTTGTAATCATTAGTGTCAGAAGTCCACTGCATGAAATGAGGCTTAGAATGGCGCCCGGTGCAGTCACAGAACAGCGTTGAGCGTTGAGCGTATAGGAGTCTACAGAGAGAGGGCATCAGAGATCTCTCACACACTCTCGTACTGCAGCCAGTGTGGAGTACAGGTGGATTTAGGCCAACAAATCCCTCTGGACTAAAGACTGCACTGCACTGCTGAGTGACTTCAACTTACAGAGACAAGCATCATGTGAGTGTTGCATAAGCTGAGTTGTCTCATACAACAGACCCATTAATTAAATATACTTACATATATGACCCTTGTTATGTGCTGTAGGAAACAACAAATATGATGCTTGCATGTGTTTAACACGTACTCCGCTGTACTTTTAACACTTATGTACCTATTGAGTCACATAAAAAAGGCCAGAGATGTTTCTGGCCTCGGAGCAGGACCTTCCTGTGAAGGACTTTATTATGAGCAACTGTGGAGAAGAAAAAAAACGAAAAAAAAAGCATGCTGACAACATACAAGGGAAAAAAGAGAAAAAAACAACTTGTGCATAAAAGGGGACTGATAAGCAGTGTAGATTGGCGATAAGAGACAAAGAGTGTACATGCAGAAACGCGCCAAGACCAGGGAGATGAGGGTCTACGATAAAAAAAGCAGAGCTGAAGGTGGCGAAAGCGTCTGAAACGGAGAGACAGGAAGAGAAAAAGACAGAGGTACACAGAGTAAAATAGAGAGAGAGAGAGATCGAGGGTGAAGATGGAAGTGTGTGTGTGTGTCTAACAGTTGCACCTGTGAGTAATCTTGAGTTTGTCAGTGTGCTCCGACAGGCATCTCTGTAGGCTTCGCTTCCTCTAAATGGGCCAGATGAATATGTAATCTGTCCTCTTTCATCCCGATCCTTTATTTCCACCCTGGCCACTTACACCAGCCCGCTCTGCTGCTGATCAGAGCGCCATGAAAACTGCATGATACGCTGTGCACAAGCTGCACAAAAGACAGGTCGCAGGGTCACCTTCCACTGAGCTACACACACACACACACACATATACATATATATATATATAATGTATGCGACGGTATAGGAGAAATGCAATGTATAAGAGAATACAAAAAGTTAAACATTAGTGTTTTATTGCCGCTGAGCACAAAACGACAAAATTATATGAATGCTGATAAATACCAATGACTCAACAACTACTTCTCCAGGTGTTCTGATTTTTTTTTTGGCTTTCGAAAAACGATTTACCGTCCAGCCCTGTAGTCTGTTCTGGAACAAATATAAAACTCCCCAGCCATCGGAATTTCAGGACTCTCCCAGCACACATGTACACACACTCACCTCCCACTGCACGTGTATTTATTTTTGAGGACAGACATTTTTAGTGACAAAAGGCAACGGAAGCTTCATTTTACTATCCACCCCAGCCAACCAAGCATCAGTCATAAATGTACTGATGTGTAATAATATATTGGATCTGTAGTTTTGTGTAGTATAGATCATTTTGTCTGGATTAAACATCCTTAAGCGTCTTTGTAAAAAATGTTTTATGGATCTTTGTTTGTGATAAACATCAGAGATAAGGCTGAGCGATAAGGACAAAATATATATATCAATATCACAATATTTCTGATCAAATACAGCGTTAGTGACCTTTAACGCTCCCCCCTGTTCTTCACCTTCCCGGTATCTCCCTGGGGAGGCACACCTCACAGTTTAAAAACCTCTGTTCCAAAGTGAAAATATGATTTTATTACAAACTCCAGACTAATGTAACTCAAGATGGGTGGAGATTGTAACCGTGTTCTCTCTCTGCGCTGCTTAGAGGACTCAGCGGAGTTCAACAAAAGACTGTAAATGACTTCACACGTTGCACGTTATCTGATTTGGGTGATGTGTAATATGGGAGTTATAAGACATCCGCTTCAATCATACTTTCAGAATGATGAGGACTATGGGACCCTCAGCTGATGTCAGAGATGATTTATAAAGTTCCAAAAAAAAAAACAACATATGACAAAGTAACCCCACTGTGCAGAACCCGGTAATGCACCAGGAGGATCTTATTGTTTTGTCTGTCGGCAGCATCTGATGAGCCATGATAGCGACTGAGGGGACAGTGGAGCCCACAGGTTAAGGTAGAGTTTACACTGCAGTGTGATGTTGTCACATAGTTAAGCCTTAAAAAAAATGCATGAGCAGATTATATGGGCCAGGAAATCAAAGAAAACATCAGAGATGAAATATGGACGAGCCATTGATATGAAGTGAATGGTTCAACAGAGGGTTACTTTCAGTTGCTAGCCAATCTCTCATCTACTGTACTCCCTGTCCTTCTCCACCAGCATTTGGTTTCCATGGATTCCTGTGTAAGTAGATTAGGAAAGCACTCTGTTTTCCTGGAGACATGGCAAGCTGTCTGCTGTCCATCAGTCCACATCAAGCACATCCAATGTGTTGGCCTCTGCCTCCTCCTCCTCCTCCTCCTCCTCCTCCTGTAAGAAAACTAAGGCCAAAGACAGGCGCCACGCCAAATACACCAGATAGTTTCATCCACAGCTGCAAGCAGGCGGCAGCCCCAAGTAACAATGGAGTCCACTCATTAAAGCTAACCCGACTCTGACAAAAGACAAGCGCGGAGGGAAAAGAGCAGGAGCAAGAGAAAACATGTCGGAAAAATGAACTGCAGACACCAAAAAAGTCTTTAAACTGATGCTGAACTAGTTTCAATCAGGAAATATTGTTGACAGAGTAAAATAATAATAATAATAGTAAAAAAAAAAAAAAGAAAAGGATTAGCTCATAGTAAAGGGAAAGGCAGTAATATGCAACCTGTGATGGTTGAGATTCAAGGAGTGATACGAGCCGATATCAGATGCAAAAGATATCTGGTTTTGTGTCCTCGGGCTATGCAGAGCATGCCTCCCACGTGCGGAAGTGAAATCAATCTCTCCACTCTGTCCCACACTGCACCGCTGCTATCTGCAACAACAGTGTGGTACAGTCTCCAAACTGCTGTTTTCTTTTTCGGTATACGTGATGTCATTAAAACAAACATGCACAATAAAGCTGTCACAGCTACACACACAACAGTAATCCTCTTATCTATACTATCCTAGACAGGTAACTGGCACCCGTCCACTGTAATAACATCGAGAGGAAGAGAAATACGCTTTATGGACTTTTACATCTTGACAAGACTCTGAACGCGAAGACAAACAATAGCAATATTTTCTATTGTTTTAATGCCTCCAAATTACAGTTGGATATAAGTACATCTACTGGATTACGAGGTAAGTTTAGTCTATAGACACACAGGCGACTGTGTTGGGACAGTTCAATATTCTATTCTATACAACACACATTAAACTTCCTATTGTGGTTGGGTCAAATTTGATTTTCACGTTAAAATATTATATATATATATATATATATATATATATAATACAAAAAAAAATATATATATATATATATATTTATTTATTTATTTTTTGGAACAAGGCTTCAAAACAGCCATATAAACCCAACCTATGTCATTCCTATGTCCCCACTGTGGGAGGCTGTACTGAGCTAAATGTTAACATCAGCATGTTATGATGCTCACAATGTCAAATACAAATGCTGATGTGAAGCAGTATAATATTTACCGTGCTCACCGTGTTTGTTTAACATGTTAGCACGTTTGCTAAGAAAGACACAGACACATTTCAGTATGGAGGACCGACCAACCAACTGAATTATAAAAAAATAAAAAAAATAAAAAGTATGGCTGTTGTTTGGATTGCGGTTGAAGCTGTTGATGAGTGAAAACGAGTGTGAACAACACTGTTAACGTTGTTGCGTTCCCACCACGGTGACATTCCTTCGGACCGTTTGATTAACCACATCACTTGAAAACAGTGGAATATGAGCCACATAAACCTTCACTTATACCGATGGGGTCCCACAAGCAGCCTGTGTTTTCTAGAGGAGACTAACATTAAAAGGCTGTTGCGTTCTATTTCTGTCATATGGTTAAGTTTTACAGAATTGTGTTTCCGACAACCAGTGGCCTTGGGAAATGTGTGTGTGTGTGTGTGTGTGTGTGTGAAAGTGCCATGCTGGAAGCGCACCACATCCTTCGTTAGCATTGGGGACATAGCTTGGTGCTGTGCCCAAGTAACCTGATGCGTGCTTGCAATGGCATTTCATACTTTCACACGAGCCTGGGCACTCTGTGTGTGTGTGTGTGTTTGTGAACGAGCGTGGGGGGTGGGAGTGGGGGGTGGGGGGGTCCAACATCGAGGCGAGCATCTAACGGAGGCCTGGGCAGGCCGGCAGAGGGCGGGGAACAGCTGGCCTTTCATTGACAGGGTTTGAGTGCGAGCAGTTAAGATTTCACTGTAAAGAAGGAGGAGGGGGGGGGGGTTCCAACAGAAGCCAACTGAGCATGGAAAAAATATAAATATATGCTACAACATACAGAAGCCCGCAGACTGTTGGGGCATTGTCGGAATGATGCTGCCTCCTCGAACAACAGAGTTACTGGGTAGACCAAAGCTATTACCACAACGACCGTGAACGCTATTTCTGGAGACAAGTGAAGGCTAATCATTATTTGTAAGCAATCCTAACTGTTCCAAAGCTACAAATCACAGAACCAAGACTGATCTGTGATGTCAAGCCAACGTAGGACCGCCCAGCCCACAATAAAAGACAGACTTCCTGGAATATAGCCGCGTTAGCAGAACCAGCTGGGTACTATCACGTCCGGGTAACACGCACAGGACAAACTGTGCTCTCATTTCTAATGATAGATGATTGCTCCGTTACTACGTTGATCTTATACAGCAGCAGTTGCATTCAAATCAGAAAAACTCAAAAATTGTGGTGATGAAATGTTTTGCGCCGCAGACAATAATTTGTACTGTACAGTACCAGTGAAAAGTTTGGAAACACTTTTGTGAATGGGAAGATGTGTCTCATTGACTGACTACTATCCCATTGACTGGTACTATATATATATATATATATATATATGCATCTGTTGTTTATATTGTTCCATAACAGAATTATTAAACATTTGAGGAACTATAATGGGATTCCAGCATAATGACACAAAGTCTCTCTCTCTCTCTCTCTCTCTCTCTCTCTCTCTCTGTCACACACACACACACACACACACACACACGCTCCATTCATTTGCTACATGTTAAATTTTAGTATGAAGCGGAGTACATATTTTGACACCCCATGGAATGGCTCCATCTTGTTATTTTTAGCAGCGAGCACCGCTCATCCATCATCCAGTAAGGTGGTGCTGTGTGTCCCTGGCCAGAGCTCCCATAGTGCCCTGAGACCCAGCGACCTGCAGCCGCCATAGAACTAGGCCACCCAGTGAAGACATCAACATGCTGATTGTTGGGCTCCAGAACATTTACCTCATCTTTTACCCCCATCCCCCAGTTAGTTCCCACACTCCGCTTCTGTAACAGGCATCAGTGCTTCCCAACCTTACAAACCCACAAAAGGACCAATGAGCAGTGACCTCACCATGTAAGGGGCTCGGTGCTCATGCACAACTTCACACGCACGGATTGTCACAATCACCTACACTTTAGTACACACGAACATAACCCCCACCCACACCATCCCTCACCCCACCCCACCCCTGCCTATCCCACAATGCCACTGTCAGCTGATGAACTCTCCAACTGAAACTCATTTATTTTGGCTAAGTCACAATGACATGTACAACCACACAAAGGTGAACAAGTAAACATGTCGCCACCCTCAAATGTAGGCAATCAGTAACAAGATAGTTCATCAATTCCAGGTTTTTATCACAAAGTGATATTAGAGGAGTGGCTGAAGTACCTTACCTTACTATTTACATGACTGTCACTCATGCCAAGAAGCATGGAAGACTAGACGTTGGGCCCTGACCTATCACACTGTAGCTTGCCATCTTTAAAGACTTGGACCGTGTAGATGAGTGATTAGGAAAGTGCTAGAGATGACTTCACTGCTCCGTCTGACTGCACCAACCACAAATGTAAATTCATATGTAAATTTAGTTTTATGAATGAAAGTGGACCTGGAGCCATCATCATGTGTCTTTTCTCACTTGATGGAAAGAGAGGTGAGCATGCACAGCGTACATATAGCATGCAGACGGTGACCTCACACCCACAGGCTCATTTGGTAGAATTCTGGGTGCTGTTGTGCAGCTTGATCTCGGCTTTATAGATAACTTTCTCGTCTATTCAGTCTCACCAGGTGTCTTCCTTTTTCCTCACATTCAGGGAAGACTTGTGGCACACTACTGCTCTTAAGGCGGCCTCATTTTTCCTCCAGCCCCCGCTCTACCCTCCCCGGCTTCTCAAGCTTCTTGGCAGAATAAAAGGCCTCTCTGATCAAAAGACCCCGAGACAGGTTCTAACTGAAAAAAAAAAAAAAACAACAAACTGTAGCTATCAAAAGTGTTTGTTTATTCTGTATTGCCATGACAATATCAGATAAGAGATCTAAAAATATAAAAGGGCCTTAAGAAGCGGGTAGACGATGACAGAGTGAAGCGTGCAGGTTACAATGACTGAACCTGTATAGCGGAGGAAACGGGGAGATAGAACGGGGAAATGCCTGTTTCCATTGCTACTGGATACAAACACTGGCAACAACAACAATGCAGGTCTGGGGTCAGCTGATCAGTTAACTTTGCTACGGATCAAAGCCGGAACAGTACCTGTGTAGCATGTAGCGTAGTACTCCCCATACATACTGTAGAATACCGTCTATAAATACTAACTAAACTAAATGCTATGAGGTGATTAGTGTAGTAATCCATCTTTTTAGTTTCCACTGCTGGAAAAACAAACTCTGATTGCTGATTGTGGTTTTTTAAAATAGCTGACCGATATAAAGAACCTTTCATTTTATTTACATTTGATAAGACACCTGAATTAAAGCAAAACAATGAACAATGCAAAGTTTCCAAGCCATATCTCGAACACGGTTGCCAAAGGGCTGCGAGAGCTGCAAGAATGTAAATAAATACAAATTCAATGTGCTATAAAGTCCGTGGCCTCAACAGCCCGCAACACACTCATTCTCAATAATCCTTTGCAATCTATTCGTTCAGATATTTACTTTCCGCTTGTTGTGTTAAATGTATGTTTCTCTTAAAATGCCAGGATAGATATATATAATCAACCAGGGAAGCAGGAATAACTCAAAAGCAGGTCACGGTGTTTCCACCATAACAGGGCACAAAGCGTCCAGGAGTTAACCCAGTCAGTAGGTGGGGCTGAGAGGGAGAGAGAGCTTGTAGTGGGCCATCCAGTGGAACACACCCCTAACCCCGATGACCAATGATCTCCAAGGAAAATGTCACCCTGAAAAATGATTGACAAGTCAAGGCTTTGACTGTTGGTGAACGCTAAGGAGGGAACAAGTGTTGCATACCCGGTGCAGCTAGGGAAACATAACTCACAGCTAGGGTTGCCTCCCATGTCTCCCATGCCTCCCATTCAGACCGTAGCCCTGCAATACTATACCTGCTAACAAGGCAGCCTGACACTCTGCCTCCACTATTTACTTTCCACTGTATTTATGATCTCTTGTCTACTCCGGAGCCAACCTGTCTTATATTCCCTTTTTGATTCCCTGGAACACATTACATTGAAACGGTGGCGTCGCTTCACTGTGTCAATGATTGTCGGGCCCTGTGTTTGAACTTTGAACCGACGAGGCGAAGGCGCTCTCTTTTTTGTACGCTGCAGGCAGGTATGGAGAGGGGACGCGGTTAACTCATTTTACGATTCACACCATAAAGCTTTCCCGAAAGGCTGGTCAGGCTGAATGATCAAGGATATGTTAACCTTTCACCCCTCCCACGCACAGACGGCGCAGAGTCATAGGAAACGGCTGCATCAGAGTGTGTGTTTTTGACATTTTGTTTGTATATGTCAGACGGCAACTAGATGTGTCTTTCTCCCCCTAAAGAGCAGGTGTTTGTACAAGCTGTCCCAGGAGAGGCACCCTGGCTACGGTGTTGTGAGATCGGCCCCACCTGTGAAGATCAAATATGAGACTATTTATTATACAGGGGGGACTTATCTAGCGCTCCCTATCTGATGCGCTATGTAATGGAGAGGCCCTCGACAGATCCACTTTCACTGCCCTGAAAGGCTGGAGAGGTGACCCAAAAGGAAATCATTATGCGAGAAAACAAAAGGCGTCGTAGGCGTGGAGGAGAAACCTTCTGAAGGGTACTGCCCTCTCTCCTCCTTGCTCGCCATGCAGACTGGAACCACTGGGTCACTGCAGGGCATATTATGTCTGTGTGTTTGTGTGTGTGTGTGGGTTTTTCAAGTTGTGCCTAATTAGACAGTTTAAAGTAACAACTGTGTGTTCAGCAGGGTGGGTGAGTCACTGTATATAATGCACATAATTATGAAGTGTCAACTGCAGATGTTTAAATTGCAGTGATTTCATTTAAGCATATTGTGGCCCATACGTTATTATTATTATTATTATTATTAAATGATGCCGGCCTTCTTTCAAGTCAAAGCTGAAACATTATATAACAAACTACAAAGAGCGCCGCAACACGGTCAGAATGAAATCAAACAGAAGAACCGCAGATAGGTGCGGAGCGACTAAACTGGAAATGACATTGTTTTCAGCGCCTGTAAAATCGGTTGCTGTTTTGTGACTTTCAGCTTTCAACAAAGCGAGCGGACACGTGCATGCAGATTCACACGCTTATTAAAGTCAAATAAAGGGTTGAGTGTTGCTCTTTTTTTAGCCATGGCATGGTTTCTATGGATGGCAATGTCATGCCGAGACTAAAATATATCAACAACCACTGGATGGATTGCCCTTGGGCGCAGATCCCTGGGAGAACCGGGGATGATTAGGGTTATAAGTCACCTCCGACTTATGAAAAACATAAAGCTGCACCCCAATAAATTATTACTAGATGAATACTGACATTAGCATTCAGCTAAAAGCATTGCTGTGCTCAAATAAAGCCTCACATCACATCACATCGTGTCATTGGTCTACTGCTAGTGTAACATTTGAGTGAACTGCAGGTGAGCTGTTATGTATCTAAAATAACTTAAATATATCTTGAATGGCAATCAGGTCAAGGATGAAAGTGACGCACTAGGTGCTGCTGTTGTGTGCTTGATCATTTCCCCGCTTGGCATTAAAAGACAGGGATGACAGTGAGCGAACACCTCCGAGATAATTAAAAGCTACAGAGATAAGACTCCATCGAGAGGCTACTGTCTCCACCCGCTTTGTCAGGGTGAAAAAGGCCAGGACTTCCTGCTGGGGAGAGGAAGTGAGCATGGGAGAGGTACTAGGAAGGGGTGGGGGGGATTATCTCTCCACATTAGCAGGCTTCACTGAACCAACAGCGCAGTGTATGGCCCGAGGATATCTGACATCACACTTTCAGATACAGTCTGCGCCACACACAAACACTTCAAAAGTGCGTTCTGTTTACATATCAATTAGAAAGAATCAGATTTCATGTTTAATGCACACACAACGACTATCCACACTTCAAAGTATGATGTGTGTTTACATGTCATCCAGAGTGCCATGTGTACAGACAGAATGAAGGATGATGAGACTGCCACCTGATCAAATAAGCAACATAATACACGATTACGCACATTCATAGTGTCCGTCTGACTGCTCAGTGGCATCTGTTAGAATATACAATAAAAAAAGTCCTAACAATAACTTCAGAAATGATGCAGATGAGGTCCTCCACATATTACCTCATTCTATAGTCAAACTCTATTTTAGACCAATTGAGTGTAAAATAAGATGAATAATAGCATCAGTACCAACCAACCAACCAGCCAGCCAGCCAACCAACCAACCAGCCAACCAGCCAGCCAACCAGCCAGCCAGCCAACCAACCAACCAACCAGCCAACCAACCAGCCAACCAACCAACCAGCCAACCAGCCAGCCAGCCAGCCAACCAATTAACCAACCAACCAACCAGCCAACCAACCAGCCAACCAACCAACCAGCCAACCAACCAGCCAACCAACCAACCAGCCAACCAGCCAGCCAGCCAGCCAACCAATTAACCAACCAACCAGCCAGCCAACCAACCAACCAACCAGCCAGCCAGCCAGCCAGCCAGCCAACCAACCAGCCAACCAACCAACCAACCAACCAGCCAACCAACCAACCAACCAGCCAACCAGCCAACCAGCCAACCAACCAACCAGCCAACCAATTAACCAACCAACCAACCAACCAACCAATTAGCCAACCAGCCAGCCAACCAGCCAGCCAGCCAACCAGCCAGCCAACCAACGGGGGCGTAACAAATACATGACATTCTGAACTCTGAACTCTGATTGACCATGTTATGATATTTGGGTCACATGTTCCCTACATTATTCAATACTGTAGATGAATCACTTAAGACAGATTGGCACAAAAGTACAAGAAATTCAACAGAAATGTCTTTTATAAAATTTGGAATAGTATACAAGAAGCTTTATTTGAAGCATGCCTACTAAATTATATGTCACGAGGTTATGCGCAGCAATATCGAGACAAAGCTGGATTTGTTCAAGTTTATTCTCATTATTATATAGTTAACAGAACCAAAAAGTATGCTTGTTTACAGTGTTTGTGTTATAATGACAATTTACAGTCTATCTCCCTCTGAAATAACTCATTGTAATTTTCTGGTTCTCACAGGCCTTATTTAATGATACAATTATGTAATTACTTCCATATATATATATATATATATATATATTCTTGTGATCATGACCCATATATCTCAACATCTAGTGAAGGCAGATTTTGCAGCATTGCCAACATCCAATTGGATTGACACAGATTTAAACCAAAGTCAGCTTACTCGTTATTTGGTCATTTAAATTTTAAATCAATCATCGATTGATGTGAAATCTGATTAGTCGATCAGTGCCTCTGTTATCTGGAATCATGACATAAAGAAGTCATGATATCAATTTGATAGTGATTGGAGGTTTCCAGTCTCAGTGGTAGCCTGTTAATGTGATATGAGATTACTGCCATAATAAATGTATGAGATGAACTAAATCTACACCGTGACACTGCACAAGAATAATAAAATAATTTCTAAATGTCATGTACATGTACTGTCATGTACATGTATCATATAATCTTTATAAACTATAATTTTCATGTTTTTGCTCTAAGCATTCTTCTAAAAAAAAGAAAAAAGAAAAAAAAAGAAGAAGCAGTATTTTCATTTTTTTTTGTATTGTAACCACACTGAAGAAAATGAATGCGAACATGAAAGGGATCATAAAAAGAAGTGTGAGTGGGTGAGGTACCTGCCAAGAACAGTTTAGCCAACATGTGCATGTTCAAGCAAGGGGATTAGGAGAAAGAGTGCATGGGAGGAGGAGGTAGAAGGCAAGCGATGGGGAGTGCTCAGATAGTGCTGCAGTATTGGAATAGGTCTTGGAGCAGAAACTGTGGCCTTTTGGAAGGACTCCAGGGCTTGTAGTGCAGGTCTCCTTTGATAATGGGCCACAGTATGTGTAAGAGCGTTGGGCTGCAGCCAAGGTACACAGCCTTTTGGTAATAGTTAACAGAGTGGGCAAACAGTGCAAGTCAGCGGCATGGAGGTAGGTCAGAGAACTGCAGTAGACACACTGGCCCCCTCTCTCTCTCTCTCTGTCTCTCTCTCTCTCACACACACACACACACACACACACACACGCACACACACACACGCACACGCACACTCCCCCCTCAAGCCCAACCCTCCCTGCTTTCCTCCCTCTCTCATAGATCTGGCATTGCTAGCACATTGGGACACTTGGCTCAGCTCCTGACTCTTAGGTGCTTCATAAACATGCTGTTGATTCATATAGGTCAGTCCTCGTAAAATACTGTCGGATGTAAACAGTCCTTTAACGGAATTGACCCGATTTAACTGCTTTTTAAAAAAAATTATTTAAAAAAAATCATGCAATCAAATACATTTCCAGAGTTGAGGATGTAGGAGCGTTGGGCATTATTGGCTGAGGGATCAGATTTGGAACGAGATCTATCACAAATGTGTGACTACTAACGGTGCATTCATTTCTAGTGTAAAGTGCAGTGACTACATAAAATATGGAAAACACTAAATCCTCTCCAGGGAACATTCCATGCATGTACAAACACACGTGTGTAAAATGGAAAGAATGCGTAAAAAGGACCAACACTAATTGAACACCTCTGGTAATGGAGTATTAGAGAGTGAAGATCAAAGCTAGGAACAATCTGTTAGATGAATGCGCTGCTATTTCCATTATTACTCCCGTTAGACAACTTTTATACTGGTATACTGCCACCATGATGTTACTTATAGCAACTCCACCAGTTTTCCACCGCTTTGTTTACATTCTATTACATACATTAACGAAGGCGTAATGCCCTGGAAAATGTAATTTTGACTCAGTGTCATGAGCAAAAACATCATATGCGTCATCTGGGTGTCATCGACTGTTAGTGGCTGACCGTGTCACATCTCATTTGGTGGACATTATAAATGCTATGTTGTTTCTGTTACCACAATGTTAGCCTGCCTTGGTGATTCTTCACGGTCAAATTTACCCTGGTTAGTGGAAGAAGCAATAAGCTTATGCGTAGGTGTGTGTGTGTGTGTGTGTGTGTGTGTGTGCTTCTTGCTTTCAAGTAGCCTCGCAGTCCCAGACAGACCAAGGACTTGAGAGTGGTAGACATGTCATTACCCAATCCTCTGCCAACCTACTGCTCTAATCTCAGAGTGAGCAGACCAAACACCAAACCGCACACAGCTCTACTTTAGTCTTTAGAGCTGGCTTGCAGGGTCGCATGTGGTGTAATGCTGTGCTAACCCTAACCTAGAGCCCAGAACAAAGAGCAACACCATGCTCCACTCCACTCCCGCACAGCAATCTGGGGGTTTAAATAGCAGGCTGTGAGGGAATGAGGCTTGGCAGCTCTGGTCACCAGCAGACCATCTCGAAGTAGAAAAGGAGCCGATTCCGTATGATTCTGTACAGCCCTAAAAACATGCCTTTTTTTTTTTTTGCTGCTTTGGAGCGGCTCCAACAGAGGAGGTTATCAGGTGAACGGCCCTGATGAGACATCATGGCCCTGTTCTTTCAAATAAAGATTGCCTTTTGATCCGCCCACCTGATTTCAGTCAACCGCTGCATGCCGAGGGCAGTCGACACTGAAAAAAAAAAAGAGGATCTGTTTTGTTTTTTTAACTTCCAGGCTACAGGAAGCCTAATGCTGGAGTAAATGTAAATACACAGGTTATGTAACCCAGATGTAGATGATACTCCGCCAGCTCTATCACTTTCTGACAAAGTCCCAGTCTGTGGTCAAGGCCATTTCAAGAGAATGATCTGAATTCCAAATGGAAAACCAGCACAGGCACCAACACTGGCATGAAAAGGCTAAGATAACAACACATATTCCAAATGAGTTCAACAATGAGATCATTTGTGTTTTCCTGTTGCTGACTGATGTTAGTGTTGGCTTGTGTGTAACCAACCACACACCAGAGGGTTAAACGTGAATGAGGGGAGTCAGTGACTGTCTCTCTCTCTCAGAGCACCCTGAACAGCAGTCTGTCAGCATTCCGGTTTGGTGCCAAGGTATTTACTTTGGACAAGAGAGCGGGGCACTGTGCGGGACTGCTTCTAATTAGGAGCAGCCAGTCAGGAGGTCATGGCCAATGGGGATGGGTCTCTCGGATACGCAGTCCTCTCCTGATGCCTGTTGGACGGTACACCAGGAACAGCCGAGTTTGTTTTTTAAGTTGTTTTTGGAGCGTGCAACAAGGTCACTGCATGGCTGTGCAGAATCAGTTGTTCCACCTGGGCTAATAAACGGCTGGGGGCAGCACTGTTGTCACACGCTTAAAAGGGAGCGCCCGAGTGTTTGCAGTCGACGACACAGAGCTCTAAAATAAGTGCCAAGCTGGCTGGTTAGTTAAGGGCTCTCATTTTTGTTGGCCCTAAATGATCATGGGTGGGTTTTAAACCATGGACTCAGCTAATCTGCAATATATTATCGCAGTGAAGCAACTTGATCAGTGATTAAATCAGCTTTGATGAGGACTTGTCTTGTCCCATTTTGCTCATGCTTAGATCGGCAGAATACCAAAATGCTTTCGACCCAAACAGACCCGAACACCAAAAAACGGCAGCAGCGTGATGTGCCATCAATGAATTTTAGCATTTAGCATTTAGCGCCAAAGGCCATGTGACAGCTCAGTAAGGGGAAAAAAATATCTCTCAGCAAGGCACATGTGACTTTTTCTCCAACAAAAACTCCCTGAAGGGGAAGAGGAAAACTCTCCCTACAGGTGAGCAGAGATGAACGCATCAGTTAAAACACACTTGTCTGGCAGACATACTAACCCCTCGTCTAATTCAGAAGCATGCACTCTTCATTTGGTCCGACTGAGAGAACAGCCATCTATCATGCTGGCAGGCATGTGACTGGATGTATGATGATCAGCCGTGTTCACAGAGAACAATTATTCACTCCGCGCTCCAAAAGAAGTCATTAGGAAGAGGCAAGCAGCAGAAAAAGGGCAAAAACACTAAGTATTCTTCCATTTACAGAGTATTTCTGAAATAGCTGGACTCACAGGATGAAAAGCCTGTTATCTGGTTTACTGTTCGTTTTGTAAAAGCTTGTTATTAACTAGTTGTGATGTCACAGATTTAAGCAACTTTAAACAGAGTTGGGAGGTGCACACAGAGAAACTTTCCCCTCATTAACAGATGAATGTGAAAACATCCCTCAAGTGTCAAACTCTGGAAATCAATCATTCTGCACAGTGACGCTCAAACATCCAACTGGAGGAACAAGAAGAAAAACACATATTCATACTCGTACACGAAGCACCTGTTGTAAGATAGAACATTGTCACCATAAACCTGCAGGCCGTCGCTGTTTTACTTGTTAAAACAGTAGAACACAACTAACCTGGCCAATGTTAATAGAACCACGACGGGCGGCGTGTGGCAGTATCAACATGTTTCTAACCACTTTTTGAGCTGTTTATTTATTGTTTGCCATTAAAACTGAATCATTTCGATTAAGAGCGCAAGAACTGTCGAAGAGTAAAATTCGATAATTGTGTTCAGCTTTTCAAATTCAGTAAATCACATTCTGCATGAAGCGGGGAGGAAGTATTAGCATCATTATCGCAACTAACACTGGAGTCTTTCTGAGAAGAAGAAGAAGAGGAGGGGGGGGGGGGGGGGGAGGTCAACAACAGGACATGCTGTTTGTTGTTTGGAGGTGAACATGTGACTTTTGGAGACATAAAGCATTTTTTGTCAGCAGTGTTATCTCCCTGGATCTGGGGTTACAATATGGCTTTTGTAGTCATGCAGCACTGAAAGATCTAAGTCACTTTGATCCTGCTTAATAGAGTTTGGTAAATGATCTCAGTATGGGAGCTCCACCTCCTCACACACACACACACACACACACACACAAAGGCTCACTCAGGCTTGTGCACACATACATAAAGAATCAGACCGTCACACAGGTGAAAGCTCTTCTTCTTGCGGATCGTTGAGTCAAGCGTTCAAGCAGAAAAGTAGAGAGTTTGTTTCCACTCAGGAGACTGCTCGGTTCTTCCTGCTAGATTCTTTTTGCAGCTCTGATGCTAATTTTTCTGACACAAACATGTAGTACAAATAGTTTTCATCTTGTCAAGAACCAAACAACCTTGTAAGAAATTACATTGCTGGGAGGTGTTATTGCTATATTTGCCAAAGCGGCGAGCACAAAGCCATATCAGAAAAAAAAAGAAGAAAAAAAAAAAAATGCCTGAAAGAGTGACTGAAGGAGCCACAAGGAGGGAGGGAGTTTGTCAGAGAGCATTTATCTGTGGTATGGTGATGACTCTTTTCCTCCAGCCTCTCAGCAAACTAAGCGCTTCCTGCCTTTTGAGTGCATGTGGCCATTTTTGTCCTTGAAACTAAAGCACACGCAATGAATTACAAGCGTTTTAAAGAGCTGTCAAGAAACAAGAGAGGGCTGGTTAGAGGAGAGGAGGTGAGGAGGAGGAATTCAACGGCTGCACTGTGGGAGAAAGAGGGAGAGAGCGAGACAAGCACGGAGATGAAAAAGTGCAGAGAAGCTCCGGAGCCTTTGATGTTGGCCGGAGCAGAAAAGGCTGCGCTCGCCACCGCGGGCCAGGCAGAAGTTATTAGTGGGAGAATTTGTGATCATTTACATTATCTTTGAAGTCATTTAGTTGGAATTAACAGAATATTACTTTCATAATAATATGATAGCGAGCGCAGATCAGGTCCTGAATGACAGAAGCCGAATCGCCCTTCAACGAACTGGACGTCAAACATACTCAATCTTTGTGACCGATATGATTTATATCTGTATTGTAGTATTAACTCCATTGAAAATAAACTTTTGTTCAAGTTTGAAGAAAAATGCAAATAAAAATGAAGTACAGATGTGCATATTAAACCGAAGTCTGGCCCTGAATCATACGTTTAATCGAACCGCTGTTCCTTCTCTGTCCACCGAGGTTTCAGTGAGTCAGGATATGTTGGAGAAAAAAAAAAAAAGAGTCTGTTGACGTGCTATGATTTCCCACGAAACGGCCTCGACAAAACTCTGCAGTAGTCTGATGTATAGATGATCAAAATGTGGATAATACTTGGTCTCAAAAGCCTGAAAGAGAAAGCAAGATGGATTACGATTATTCAATCCATCCTTAGTCATCGCAACCTTTCACCTGGCGGGGGAATACAGAACAGACACGGGCAGCGTTTCTGCCGTATGGTGTTATTGTCATCTGTTGCAACACGCTTCTCTGTAAATCTCTATAAATGTGGCCTTGATCCCCAGGGAAGGGACAGCTTTGGCCTCCACACCCGCAGCGGGATCAGCGGGCTTTCCTCCGTACTCCCAGTGGATCGCTTTCAACTGGAAAGAGACAGGTGCTTCACTCGACCTGAACTGCCGGGACAAATTCAGAAAGGTCGCGCAAGATACCCATCTCGCCGGGAATGCAAAAATGTTTAAGAATTCACAACAATTTGACCCCAGACATTTAACATAACTGAATTCCACTGACTGTGAAAACACCTTGGCCACGCCTGGGCCACGCCTGGGCCACGCCTGGGCCCTGAGTCAGGTACGGCGCCATCAAAGGAATATGTGAATGTATGTGCATACGTGTGAGCGTGCTCTTTTATTGTAGTGCTTCAGCTGTGACTCACCCCTTTCTCCGTTGTCATGCATGTGTGGCGACCTAATTGCAAAGAGCTGTGTACATTTGCTACACAGACAATGAAAGTGCTCTAAGAGAAAGAGCCAGACAAAGCCTCTAACATTAACAGTTCATTTAAGCGTGTGTTTATGCGTGTACGCACGCGTGTGCCCGTTTCGAGCTTTTCCACCGCGCCGTCTTAGATTAATGAAGTGTGAACGTGGAAGCACACAAACACAGCGGTGTGGGAGGACAGTGGGAGATTTGGTAAAGCTGTTTGTTTCTGCGCGGGTCTTCTCTCTTCTTCTCTATTTTTTTCCTCTTCCGTCGTCTCCAGCTCACCCTGTCTGTGACGGTTCAAGGACAAGTCCAGTAGTAATGCCTTTACCATACTGCATTGTGCGTGAGCGTGTGCTTAGCATGTGTCAAAAAGTGGAAAAATGTATCAAAAAAAAAACCGTGGAATTCAGTATGTGGCCTTGAGTGGATTGAATAATCTTCAGTGTATACTGAAGTAACAGAGACCTTCCCTGGTTATTTGCATGAGCAGAGCCATGAAAAGCAGAAAAGAATGTGTTGTATAACGCGGGCCTGACGGACACATTCAGGAATTCCAGACCTGGTCTAATGACTTAAAAAGGGGACCGACAGGATTAAGAGATTTGCCATGTTTCCCTTACCTGCCTCTCCCTGCTTCCCAGTGCCCTAAGAAACATCTCAACAGTCATCTCTCGTGGAAGAGGGTGGACAGGACAGCATTAGCCTCTGCTTCCTGTGCTGCAGGCATGCAGCTTTGTCAGATCCCTGCTCAGGAGAAACCATTAGTCCAGAGCTTGCCTGATAGGTTGGACACACGTGGGGGTCGAGACGATAGAGATGCAACAGCAGGCGTGCTGTACTAGCGACCATGTGGAAAATACAAACGGCAAACACGTCCCGGGAGCAGATCTGTATGAGTGAGCCTTATCTGGCCAAATAAAGGAACGTGAATAATCCCTGTATCAACATTTCTTATGTTATACGCTGGCTTTAAAGTTGACGTTTGTCCCTGAACGGCCTTCCTTTCTACACAAACAGCAGTTAATCACAGAAGAAGTCGGCGTTCTTTTTAAACAGGCGCCGTGGCAAAGCAGGGGGAAATTGTGAGCTTATAGCGATTTCATTCATACCTTTATATAACTGCTAGTGTTGCCGGGGGGCAGACTGGACTGATGGGGACGTGATTCTACTTGCTGTTTATGTTGAGGTCTCATATGGTGTCCATACCGGTGGACATGCCAGAGCTTTGTATGCCGGGCATGATCACTGTGAGGCTTGCAGGGCGAAGCCTCACTGTCACTGTGTGACTTGAGATGTATGAATCAGACTTCAGTGAGCCGTTATGTTTGCCAAATGTGTGGGTTTATTACCCAAAGGCATGTTTTCAGATTTATTAGCGAGCAAATATTTGGAGATTTTTATACGACCCGGAGAGAGAAAGAGAATTTTGTTTCTCACACAACAAAGAGTTAAGTAGGTTGATGCAACACTGAAACTCCATGCACCTTCTCGCACTTTTTTTTTTTTTTTTTACATTCACATATGTATGAAATATACCTATTTGTGTTATGCCACATGCACAAAAGCAAAACTATGTGCAGCAGCAACCCCCAACAATGTAAATCAGTGAGGAGCCCTGAGGAGCCCTGGACAGGCTGTTATCTCATCCAGGGAGATAGGAAGTAGGGACAGGAAATCTAGAGGGAGGGGGAGGAGAGGGCCTATATGGGAAGTGCAGTGTAAACAGTCTCGGTTTTTAATCATTCCAGCTCACGTTTAGAACTGGACGCGCTTTGATGTTCTCCCTCAGCGCCCCCCTCCGCCCTCCCATCCCTCGCTCCCAAACGGCTGCGCCGAGGGCCGGCCGGGGGGAACGTGCAGATAGTAGCGGCCTCGCACTGTTCACAAGGAGGCAGTGAAAACCTTGCGGGACACTGAGAAGGGAGACGAAAGAATGTGAAGTGGTGCAGAGTTAACTGGTGTTCAGTCAATTGCCTCGCGTTGCCTTAATTACAGCTGGTGTATTTAAGGGAGCTCTCAAAAGGTCAATTCAACATTTCAGAGCACAAAAGATCCGAACGTACAGCGCCAGGGTGAAAAGAATCTCAAGATGACATCCTGTGAACAAAGAGGAGCTTTTATGATGTTTAGCTTCTTTCAATCGGACACAATGTCCATTACAGGATAAACTCCGACTCCTTCTCTCAACGGAGGCCAGAAGACAGTCGACATTCCTCTCAAGCTCAAAGTTATCCCAGAAGCCTTTGCACTCCTTCGCTCACTAAGCAAGCTTCATTTTGGAAGCGGGAGAGAGAGAGAGAGAGTCAAAATTCCTCGCCACTTGTATTTGTCCAAATAGTGCTGGCCAGACACCAGCCAGTGTTCCAATGAACGTGTTCATTCAGAGGACAGGGCACACTTCCAGGGAGATCACAGTTTAATAGATCAGAGGGAGATACGTACCAAAGCAAAGTCTTATGACTTGAACACGCTGAAGGAAACTTCTTCTATTCCGAGTTACTCGCAGTTTTTTTTTTAATGGCAAACATGGTCAAAACAGGATCTGATGATGTATAAAAGAAATAACTTGAGAACGGCATCACAGTGTGAGGCTGCTGAGGGCAACCTGTTAAAGAATGATCGACTGGCGGCTGAATATGACAAGTATTGACTGTGTGCTTTATAAAAACAAAAAAACTGGTTGCCATGCTTCAGCGTGCTGCATAGTAAACTCTGGGGTAGCTTCCGACACTCCTTAAGTACACACTGCGGGAATTAAGCTTCATGGTGGACACACATCTACTAATTTAGTTTTATGGTCATGATAATACATTAATGGAGTGGACAGCTTTCACACAGGGGAGAGAGTGTAATCTAAGATTAAAAAAGGGAACAAAGACAGAGGATCTATCTTTGGAACTCAACCTCCATCAACCCCCCCCCCCCCCCCCCCCCCCTCCTCCTCCTCCTCCTCATCCACTGGAAGACAAGAACATAAAGCGGGACCATAAAGCAGCCTGCAGAGGCAATGAGGACCTGTTGGAACAGGTCTAAGCTGCAACAAAGAGCATCCTGCAGCATAACACCACCTCTGTGCACTGTGGGAACAGACCGGGAAGAGAGAGTTTGACAAAACTATACCTTCCTAGCCTCGGACAGAACCACAATCAAAGGTTTGACCTTAGGAAACAAGTAAACAGTCAAGATTTTGTAGGAAAAAAAATCGCCCAGTGAGTCTTTAACTGACCAGACAAAAACAACTGTGGAGACAAATCACTTCTGCAACCTTTATCAAGCTCCGGCTTCCACGCACTACTTAATGTGTACAGTATGTTGCTCAAGCACTAAGCTGAGATCTGAATATCTTGTCATGTACACACTCTTTATCCGCCTGCTTTATTTTAGAGCACATTTAGATTTTGGCCCACGGATATTTACAAAAAAAAAAACAAAAAAAAAAACTGTGCATAAAGGTTTTATGGTGGAAAAAACAAAGAAAGCTGGAAATCCCAGAAAGCTGGAAGCGTCTTTGATCTCAGCAGCACTGTGATAAGCATCCATAACATGTTGTCAACATGCCACACAGACACATTAAAGTCAAATCAGTTTCAACTGGAAAAGGAAAGGAAAGGAGCGGTGGCTTTTCAATGTGCCTAATGCTGAGCTTTCTCCGTGGAGAAGCCATGTAAATCCTTATCAATTACAGCAAACTGCAGCATCTGGCTTGCCATTCACAAAACCTCCCACACCTGGTGAGTGAAGAGAGACGAGATCCTACAGTGCCTCATATCTGTCGTCCCGTTTCTTTGGAGACGGTAAATAAATTGACACAGCCCAGCTTTATGGCCCAGGAACCTTAATCCACTCCTGAATCCTAAATATGCACGCTGAATAGAGCGCATACTTTACATTTGCAGGGTAAGGACACGCTTCTTTCTAAATGGTAAAAAGAACAGGATGAAAAAAAAAACATTACATTATAGGTTTGCATGTGTCTAAATGTGATTTATTGTTTAACAGTTTCCCACCACACCTTGTTGTTAAAAATGTTTTAGCCGTCACAAATAATCCAACGGCAGACAAAGCCGTCATCTTAGTGGGGGGAAAAGCAACAGCTATTTAATAAAAAAAATAAAAAAAATAAAAAAAAGTTGGCAACCTCACCCAAACCTGTGTTTTTCAGGGATAAGTAAAAATAGATTGAACACAAACTAACCTCAATAGCACTTGTATGTCATCACTATTGCTAAAGGAATTTAGATGTTCTGTCATCACATACTGAGTGCTGAGTGGAGAGTGTGGCATCGTGAGCAGCTCTTGGAAAGATACAGTGCACTGTAACCTCTGGTCACTACAGTGTGCCGGTGGTGTATAACAACAGGTGTCAACATCATTTGCTTTTATCAGAAACTGGATGCTGTGTAAACTATGTTTTAGGTTAGCGAAACAGGTGGGGCCGCCACTCAGTCCTCAGAGGGATTGGTGCACTTAAAGACAAGGCGGCCTGCTTTGAAAAGCAACTTCCAAATTAAGTTTTTTTTTTTTTTTTTACACAGACCTATTTTCAATATATTGGCTTTGATTGTTGAACTTTGACTATGCAGTTGATACAGTCCAGAGATGATGATAGAGAGGGGAGGGGGGTTTGAGGGGAGATGTTAAAGCACTTTTATATTTCTTCAGTACTGTGAATGTGAATGTAATAATCATAATCTAAAAGATGAGCCTCAAAAAGGTTATTCTGATAGGAGAAGAGCAGAACATCTACTACAATGAAATTATCAAATGGAAGGATCCCCTGGGACTACATGGTATAACAGCAATAGGTAAATGTAAATGCATATCAGGGTCATATCAAGTGTTCTTCATATATAAAACCTTCCTGCTTATGCGTCGTTGAATAGGACCTATAACAGCTTTTTATTTAGCAGGTAGAAAGTTTGGGCTCCGTCTGACAACAGGTGCCCTGCAGCACCTCTGTCACTCTGACCAGTGGGGACAAATCTAAGTAGTACGTGTTTGAATGTGTTGGTGCGGTCACACAGTAGTATGTAGACACTCTTATATAAGACATCTTACCTGCATTAGTTTTCCCTCTGCGTTGCCGGCACTACCTCCCACGAACACCCCTTCCAGAGTGATGGGCTTCCGCGTCGGCTCCTGCTTCAGCAGTGTCACCATGATGACCGCTCGGAGGGCCGGCCGCTCGGACTCCAGGCCCGGCTGGCCCAGCACCACCTGCAGGGCCGCCATGAGCAGCCACGGCCAGAGCCCGGCCAGGCGCCGCTGGGGGACGGTCATGGCCTCGGCTGCAGCGGCGGTGCCCGGCCGCACATGGTGGACTTTCAAAGCAGGCAAGCACCGCAGACAGACAAAACGGAGAAAATATATTTATATATATATATGTATATTTATATATATATATACACGTCCCACTTCTTCTTTCTGCCTCGACGACTACAGCGAAACGGATACAATCCAAACTTTTAAAGCTGGAAGATCGTGAAAGCTGCCATCGTAACTCACGCGTGAATGTCCCAATACTTCCATTCAGAGTTAATATTCAAGCTCTACACGTTACACACATACATATCACTCACTCAGTGCCCCACACGGAGCCACGGAGAACTGTGTCTTCAGACATAAAACAAAGCTGACTGAATATAATGAGCGTTTATCCAGTGTCATTAATGTGGGTGGCGAAACGCTGTATGAAGACACGTTGTTGTGTTGTGTTGCGTTGTGTTAGAGCTTCAAGTGTGCATTTTCTTCGCAGAGCCTGCTCATCACGATCATCACATACACAACATACTGTCCTCATTTGGAGCGTGTTTGCGTTATAGGTGAGCGGTTGTATCCTCTCCCAGCAACAGTGTATCGATCTTCATCAGCAACTCAGCTACTGATAATATTACAGTGTACACCAGTCACTGTAGACAACAATCACACTTTCATGAGAGCGAACGCGAGTTGATCACAGATAGCACGTCCTGTGGGCGCCACATTTTCTGGATAAATCCACATAAAACGCAGAATAGCGACGACTTGAAGTTCAAAGGCTGGGTTACAGGTTGCCGCCGGAAAGATATACGGCATGTTGACAGATCACGGAGGCTGCCAAAAAGTTGGCTAATAATTTTACAACCAGGGTGTTGCGATAAAATATATCCTCGAAGAAGTTAAATTCACTGCAGCGTTCTTTTCTTATTATAAAACGAGGCAAATGGACCGTTGCTTCCTTTCACGTATAACTCCTTAATTAAACAGGATCCGAAACCAAAGCGACTTGTGTAACAGCTCCATCAACTTATTTTCTGTAGTCGGTCCTCATTTCAACCTACAGGCTTTCCCCGAGTTCACTGTCTCCGCTGCGCTATGAGAAATTGGATACGATCCTCCTGAGAACACCGAGGGAAAATGAATCGTTTGTCAAAATCATCAGCGAGAGCAGAGTCCAAACACTAGGAAAAGTAAAGAGTGGTCCAAACTCCTCATGGTCTCCATTTAAAGTTGATAAGCTGGAGAGACTCCGTGTACAGTGAGGACACTGTCCCAGAAGTCTACCTCCCTGGACCCTCTCTCCCTCCCCTGGGATCTCATTGACAGACTCTACCTGCTCACTGTGCCGATGCCTTCACGGGCTGTTGGACTTTGGAACAATTTTGAAACAGCGCACAGGAACGACCACAAAAGCATCTAATGTGTTTAGAGAAGGCGCGGAGTTTGTCATCTGTATTGTTTCAACGACGGAGGAGCTGTGTACACTTAATTATATTAGAGGTGTTTCATGGAATTATTATAAACCTACTATCAGAAATGTAAGGTAAAATTTTCAACTGGCATATACTCTCTATTTTAAGTCCTATTCACTTCAATAATAAACATCCATCCAGTACTAATTTTGTTGGATCCCTTAACTGTTACAGAAAAGAAAATAAGTCACAGTAATGGAATTTGTTTTTTCCGAGTAGCACTTGAATGCACCGTTAAAGACGCTGAGGGCGGAGCAGCCGCAGAGCAGCGGCGCTAATAAAACACCGAGTGAGTGGCTCCCTCTAGTGTTGAAATGTGGTACCCTGTTGCGATGTCAGCTACAAGTAATGGTATACTCATTAACAAATCTTCCAGCTGCATTCTCGAAACTATATCACATTTTAATTATTACACACATATACTTTTACACACATACCTTTAAAAATATGTCTGTTACATGTTTAAAAAAACACTCGATGCTGTGTGGGGAAAATACAGCACTGGGTCACCATCACAGAGCAAACAATCACAAGTAGACTAAAATATCAATATCATATCAATTTTTATGGAATAATTTAATATATATATATGGTATATCTACATATTACATCACTTTTTCTACAACTTGCTTTGACAAACACTTTGACTTAAGTTATTTAGAATATTGTCAATCAAAAATGTGCATATTAAAATAGAGAGAGTCAGAGTTCAGGTTGGCTCAACTACTGCTGCACTGTCTGTGTAACTATACTATACTATAAATCACTCTCAACTCTTTAAAAATATCAAATAATGTTAAAAAGTAAAGTTAAAACCTTGCATTTAAAATTCTTTTAAAAAGCACTGTGGTACAAGTCATTCAAATTCTTGGAGAAACAAAAATCTCATTCACATTGATGGATTTTCCAATGTCACTAACAATTAAGGAAAAACACCACGGCAGAAACGTAAAAGCTTTAGCTACTTTTGCAAATGTTGTAAACTTAGATTTAGATTCAAACACAGCATCAAATGATGTGGAGAATAAAGTCTGGTCAAAGTGAGAACTTAACCTCCTGCAGTGAATCAAGCCTCCCTGTCACATGCCAATCAAATCAATAAGTTGAGATCTAAAACAAAACATATAACCAACTGTCAGTAAACCTGCTGCATATATATATATACATTCTTTTTTTTTAAATGTTATATTGTTTTATTGTGAATGTTCTCCCTAAATATTCACTAATCTCTTACCTACAGATGTGGTGTACTTCCTGTGCGGCTGCAGTTTTAAAGTTGACTGGAATCACTGAGAGTGCAGCTAACATCAACACCTATCACCTCACTGTCCTTTGCATCATCACTGGTAACCCTCCCAGGGCACAGAGGAGACTGCGACAAATAACACAGCATCTTTATGCTAAGCTGTTCTCCAATAAATATACACAAACATGGATGGATATTTCTCTCTTTTTTGCCCTCGGGAAATCTATGATGTAGAGGCATACCTCACACATGGCATCTTCAGGCATTTGCTCAGGCACTGAAACCACAGATCCTTCCTCCTGTTTCCATGTGACTAGATTAACGTTGTCTAACACAGCCGTTGTTATGGGTGTGGAATTTAAAGGGTCATCTTTCCTGGTACTGCCAGCGTTGTCATTCTGTGGGGAAACTTGCAGCACGCTGTTACAGCGGTTTAATGACACAGTGTATGGCTTCTCTGGGGTCACAACTATAGCCAGGGAGTTATTGGGAGTTGGCATTATGTCATCTGCAATCTGGAAAATTGCGTCCAAGTTAATGTCGCATTTTTTTATTGCCTTAATCTGCAAGTCCTGGTTCTGGTCTCCACAACACAAATTATTGACAGGATGGCCTGCCTAACACAGTGAAAGAAAAAAAAAAAAGTCACACGTCAATAAATCCTTCACTGTGAGTCATTGATTACATGATTTTCAATTTGTAAAATCAGCTTCCATTACTAAATGAATATACTACTTCACCTACCTGGTAGTAAGTGAGGGAAGGGAACTGCCCTGTTAGAAGGCTACCTGCTGCCATGTGTGATGTCATAGCGTTCGGATGGTAGCACTGCCAACCTTTAAAGAGAGATATTTAAAAAGGTGGTCCTACCATTCATAATTAATAAATAATATTTATTCAACATACAAATCCTTACTAGTACATCTTTGTACATAATAACTTTAGTACATCTTTCAACTCAAATACATTTTAAGTAAAGAGACAACAGGTTAACGAATATCATGCTCACCTGGGGAATAGTAGCCAGGCTGATAATGTGCATTAAAACTGGGGAAATTATGGTCAACGTGGTTTGCACGGGTCAGTAAACCCTGCTGAATGTGCAAAGCGTTGGGGCTGGAGGCTACTCCAGAGTAGTGGTGGCTTAAAGAAATGGGTATGGCTTTGTCTGTAGCAAAGACAGGAGGAGAAAGAGCTGCATCGTGACCCCTGATCAGGTAACGTGGTGGGACTGGGGTTCCATTGTGCTGCGTTTGGAGCTGGGCTTTACAATAGTAAGGATGAGCTGATTCGTTGTGGTTAGGTAGTGAAGAACTGCCTGCAGAAACAGAAAGGAAAACTACCAGGTAAGACAGTGACAACCAAAATTTAAAGCATTGGACTGTGGAACTGAAACTAAAGATGTTTGGTTCAGATGAAAAGTGAGAAAACGTTTGCAGGTTTTTTTTTTTCTTTCTTCTTCTTCGTGTTTTTAAAGTGTGGTTCAAAGAGCCTTTCCACTCCTTTATAGGTTTCATTTTAGCATTATTCACTACACTGCAACAGGCGAACTTGCATGGCTATGACTATACTTGATGATTCCACTATCTACTACTGCTTCAGCACTGAAGGACAGCCATGAGAAGGCCTCCAGGGATGTGATTGATATGTTTCATGTATATGCATGCCATGAAAAAGTTGAGATGACACACTTGCCTCTTTTCATATTTCTATCTCTTCCATCATCGCCCACAGAGAGTCGCTGATATCGACTCGGGGGGCGGCAATTCACGTCGAGGCCCGCTTGTAGTTTGACCTTGTTGTCGGCGGTGAGTCTCTTCAGATTCACAAGAAGTTCAGAATGATTTCGTTTGAAGTTTGGGTTAATAAAACGATGGATCGTCCCGGTGGTTAGAGCTGTGTTGGGTGTATCTGCTTTCCTGAAGCCGTACAGGTTGAGCTGACGGACAAAGCTTGAGAACTGAGTCGTTTTGAAGGCGTCTGCGTTGTCCAAAGTGATGCTGTCGGGAGACAACATCTGTTTCTCGAAGAGCTGCTGATCAATGATGACGACCTCGCCGCAGCTGTCCCACCAGATGGCTCTGTTAGCTGGGTCGTTCACCAGACGCCACAGTTTGGCAGGAAAGTAGTTTGGGTTGATGCAGTCGGGGAGTAATGTTAAACTACCACCGGCTTCCATGCTTTTGTCTGTAGTATTGAAAACATAGCTAACTTTAGAGTTCACCTCGCCTGAATATGGGCGCAACTGTCAACAGTTAACGCTAACGTCACAGCTAGCTGCTAATAATACCTTTATTAACAGTTAACTGTACCGTTTAAAAAGTGAAATAACAATAACTAATGGTTAATTTAGAAATTACGTTACAAATTATAAAGAAGATTCCCGCTAAGGTGACCCGGCAGCATATTTAAAAATGTCTAATGCTAGCAACGTAAAATGTAAATGCTATGTTGGCGGTTAAATTAAAATGCTAGTAGTACTCAGCTAGCATTAGCTAGCGTTACACGACCGTTAACATTAGCTCACCAATGAACTGCTCTGTATGTCAAACTGTCTTCGCCACAGTGCCGTTAGTTAAGGATGTTCAGTCATGTATTTTTTTCATTTTGCATCAGTAAGAAACACTTTACTGCTAACTTAGATCGTACCTCGTTCGCCAAAAATAAGCTTCTCCTGTTCCCAGCACCGTTGGAGATGTTGGGGTTCAAACGGTTCATCTGACTCTGGTTCTGGAACCAACTGCCAGGTTCAGGTGTCTGTCTTTAAACTCAATTACAAGTCCTGCATTCAAAATATTACGTAACGGAAAGTATAGAAGCAATATTAGCAGCAAAATATACAGTTAAAGTAGCTATCTAGTAGAAGCTCTAAATCCGTTGACACTTTTAAACTTCTGAGATGTTTTACCGGACTGTTGTTTTAATGTTATCTTGTCTTATCTCTGTCGTTTTATTTCAATAAATTTATATATAAATAAATAAATAAATTTTATTTCACTAAAGCAATACGTGAATTATTATTATTTTTATTTTTATTATCATTATTATATTACTGGATATTTATTACTGATACCTTAGTAAAATGTTAGATTTTTAAGCCTATAAAGTGCTGGGCAGTTTCACCTAGAGATGGATCATATTGGCCTATATGAGATGATTACATGTTTTTAATAAGTATTTAATAAATATGGTGGAGTTATAGTAGAAAGTAATGTAAGACAAAAACGGATTGTAGGACTTAAATGATGCTCAAATCTGATAGAACATTATAAGCATGATGTTATAATCCATCCATTGCCTGCAATTATTTGTCATTTGAACATTTTATAAGTTTTAGTAAAATCCAAAAGTCTTTAGGGCTCTCTCGAAAATTATCAAACATACCAAACACTGTTTCCCAAAATCCAACACCACGTCTTTAAATATCTTGTTTTGTCCACAACCCAAATATATTAACTTTACTGCCATAAACAACTAAAGAAACACGAAAATATTCACACGTGAGAAGCTAAAAGCAGATAATTTGGACTTTTTTTAAATTATTTAAATGAATGCAAACCAATAATCGATTATCGAAATAGTTGATTTATCATAAATGAATTGACTAATCGTTGCAGTGCTAGTCTTAATCCGTCAGATAGTTGAAATACAGGCTGTTCGTCACTGTTTAGTATATTCATAAACAAGTGGAACACAAATATGAATAAATAAAGATTTGCATACAGGCGCGCAGAGGGACGCCTCTGCGCTGGTCCTGTGTTTAGGTATCACATACAGTGACGTATTATTGCAGGGACTGGAGAAGATTCAAAACATTCATCTGCTATATTTGTTTAGTACTTCTGTCGTATTTTCAAACGGGCCTTAACACAATGGCACTGGAAACAGTCCCCAAAGACCTTCGTCATCTGCGAGCTTGTCTCCTTTGCTCTCTAGTGAAGGTAAATGAAGTGAAGTGAACAATAGAAAGAAACACTCAGAAGCTAACTGGAGTGTTAGCTCCACACTCCAGTTAGCTTCTCTGCTAACTGGAGTGTATTCGTAACGTTAGCCGTGTTTTTCTTCTCTTTGCCTGATTATACGCTGATATTGATGCTTTTAAGTAAAGCTGTCATGGCGTCTTATAGTCACTGAATGTCACCTAAAGACTGGTGGAAGTATTTCTGTGCTTGTTTATAATGAGGCTGTACGTCGTTTAACGTAACACGTCTGAAACTGTTCACGTTGATCAAATATCTTCTTTACTACGACGCTGAAATTAGTATCCGAATCGGGTTCAACAGAAACATTAATAATGATTTAGCAGACGATTTTCTCCACTTAGACACCTCATCTCGTTCAAAGCCGCTTTAAGATGTGTTAAAACGTAATTTTGCATATTAAAACTGCTGATTCTTCGATATTTCTCCATCTAAACCACATTAGATCAGGTCCAGATTGAAAACCACTATACTTATACAGGTCAGATAGTCTAAATATAGTGGGGTTTTGATCTGGACCTTGTCTTATGTGGTCTGGATCAGGGGAGTCTCTGGAGTCTCTTTGATAATCTAGTCCAGATTTGACAAGTCTAAGTAGTATTCTTTTATTGGAAGGTGGAGGAGAAAAAATGTATACATTTGAAAAGTAGAAATGGTTTTGATGGAGTGAAACATTTGAAATACAACCTCGTCTATCAGTGGTAGTTATTATCTTTTACCGACATCTCCCATTCGTGTCCTCTTCAGACCATTGACCAGTTTGAATACGACGGCTGCGACAACTGTGAGTCGTACCTGCAGATGAAGGGGAACAGAGAGATGGTTTATGAATGTACAAGTTCCTCATTTGATGGGTAAGTACTGATTTTTTAGCATTGCTTATTTTAACACTTTCACATGGATCATTGTTTTCTTAATGTTCACCATTATTTTCTTTGTGTGTTCACAGCGTGATAGCCATGATGAGTTCTGAGGACAGCTGGGTAGCTAAGTGGCAGAGAATAGGTAAGCAATAGACACTGTAGTATCAATAGATTGTTATATGATTAAGGGTTATTAAGTGTATACATACACTCGTTGGTGTGTTTTGTGCTCCATCCTACAGGCAATTTCAAGCCAGGTGTATATGCAGTGTCAGTGACAGGCAGACTACCTCCAGGTATGCCGTATCTAACATGTAGCTCTTCTAATCACACACAAAGTAAACCGTTGGCTGCTGTAACATTTCTGTTACTTTTGTAGGTATTCTTACTTTTGCATTGTAGCATCACCTGCTGTTTACGTTGCTCGTTTTCTTTTCTTTTCCTGTAGGCGTGGTGAGAGAGCTGAAAAGCAGAGGAGTGATCTACAAATCCAGAGATACAGCAGTGAAGACATAAACATGACTGTTTCTAGTTATCATCACCTGATCAGTTACAGCAGAGCGATACTGTAACAACAACAACGGGACTAAATTTGTTTTATTTTCCACATGTCTGTGTATTATAGAACTGCCCTCAACCTATTCAATATTGTTCAGTGTTTCGTTTTGTTTTTCTTTTTTTGGTTAGAAATATTAGTATGGGTGCATATAGCGGAAAAATTGATATTTCTTTTAGGAATTGAGAAAAATAAATGTCTTTTTTTAAATATGAGAAATGAGTATTGTCATAAAATTTACTTTAACTTTTCCTGCAAACAGTGTGATTTGCTGATTCAGGGGTAGTAATGTGTGTATTACAAGTCTCACAGATGTGTTATTCAGTGGAAAATGAACTGCCCTGAATTCTGAAATCATTACAAATTTAAAAAATTAGATTTTTCCATAGAAAAGCCCCCTGTAATTCCCCAAATAAGCTGTAACAAACACAAAAGTCCCCTCTTCTGGAAAAATACCAGATTCAGCACAGAGAAGCAGACTGCAGGATGACACAGCATTTTTCACAGACACCGTGGGAAGATGGATGGGTGCCTGAGGCCTCCCAAGTACAGGCCCAGAGGCCTCCCAACACCAAGAGTTTCTGTTTGAATGTTTCTTGTTGAAAAGTCAACAAGACTTTGTGTCACTTTATGCTCTTGTGTTCAGCCATCAGCAACAATTTAAAGTTTTACAGCTCACATGTTAAATGTCACTGTTATGAAATGAGTTTAGTGAAGGCTGAGGTTACTTTTTAGTGAACGCCTGAATTATATGCAGTACCAACATATACCAACAGGGGGAACTGTAACTCAATATTAGTGGTGTAAATCCAGTTAAAACTTCACCTTCTATCTGCTGTAAAAAAAATCTCTAGTTAAACTTTAAAGTGATTTTCAGTTTCTAGTAAACGTGCTATTGTTTCCATCTACAATAGCCTGTACAGAACAACATCTTAGGTTCGCAGGTTGCCACCCTGTGCTGCTGTATTGTGTATCATTTACTCTATTGTTGGATTATATCACTGTTTAGGAAGAGACTATATTTGCTTGTAGCCACAGGGTCCAGGTATTGTTTTCACTGTAAGCTGATGGATCGGGTCATGCACACCAAGGAGTCTTTAAATCTCTGTAAGTGAGCTCAATAAGGTCTTGCCATCATCTTATTAGAAGGTTTCATTTCAACAGGCTGATATTTTATTGCAAAGGCACAGTTAGTGAAACTGCTTGAAAAAAAAACCCAAAAGAGGTTATGGTTTAGTAAAGCGATGCAGATGGTGAGAACTGTGTGAGTGAGCACTCAATATATAAATTTTTACTATCAGAAAAACAAATCAACGTGTTGTTTGCAGGGACTTTAAATTCACTCAAGTAACATGAGATGAAAACAGCATTAAAAAAAAAAAAAGGTTTCCTGTATATCAGATATACAGGAAACCTGTCCCAGTTTATGCAGGAACATTTCTTTCACTTCATGAGACATATGAGCAAAATGGGAGAGAGAGCAGAATTGACGTACATAGGTTTTGGGTTTTTTTGTTTCTTCTAAACCACAGCGCTTTTTATCTGGCAGTTTTTCCTTGTTATTGTTATTATATCAGGGGGAGAAAGAAGTGGTGAAAGAAGTATTCAGATCCTTTAAGTAAAAGCACCAATACAACAATGTAAAAATATTCCATTATAAGTAAAAAAAAAAATCCTGCATGAAAAAAAAAAAGTAACAAAACAAAGTTCTGATACACAAATCTGGTTTCAGTTTTAGGACTTTTTCCTCTAAATCTTTGAGTTTGGGTGAAATATTGGATCATTTAAGTATTTGTTGGAATGGGTGGAGCTGTTAACAACTCATAGACATCCATCAGCAACAAGTTTACAGCTCACATGTTAAATGTCACTGTTATGAAATGAGTTTAGTGAAGGCTGAATTATATGCAGTACCAACATATACCATTAGGGGGCACTGTAACTCAATATTAGTACTGGGGTCACTCAATACTGTGACCCCTGACTTTCATCTTGAACACTGTGTTGTATTTTAAACGCTCGTTATATTAGTCACTGTATCACATCTTCATGTGAAATGTGACTAAAGCTGTCAGATGAATATAGCAGAGCAGAAAGTACAATACTTCCCTCTGAGAAGCTGAGGAGTGGAAGTAGAAAGTAGCATTAATTGGAAAATACTCAAATAAAGTACAAGTACCTGAAAATTACACTAAAACTACAATACTTGATTAAATGTACCTAGTAACTTTTTACCACAATCATGTCAAAGCAGGAAATGCCATAGTTACGCATCACACTGCTCATGCAGCTGCTGCCATCCTTTAAACTAACATCTATTTATTCTATCAGTGTTAAATTATTATATATGACACTATTGGAAGATTATTATTGATGTATAAACATACATGTAGCATTTTAATGTCAATACAGGTTGAATTGGTGCTAATGTTAACTACTCTGTGTACCGTCAGGTAGTTTAATTGATCATATTTTATATAATGATCCTGTGTTTTAACTGTTATATAACTAGAGCTGGAGTCAGAAGTATAATATGAAATATGAAATGTAGCGAAGTAGAAGTAGAAGCGATAGAACATGGAAATACTCAACTACAAGTACTTTCAAACCTGTGCTTAACTGCAGTAACTTGTATAAATGTACTCCAGGCCTGTTAACAGATAACGGAGCCTGCTTATGAAGTACTTACAATCTCAGTGTTAAAAATCAGTTCATTAACCATTAATCATAATTTGACACTTTAATTTGTTCACCAAGCCTATTAGGAAGATGAGCATGGAGAGGCATTTCATTGAAAGTAATGTGATTATTTGATGAACTGCTACTGGGTCAGAGGTCAAGAACAGATCACCAGCTGTGGAGGTGGCGATCAATCATAATACACACTACAGGACACCCACCGAACCGGCTGAAACACAATTTAATGCTACCTCATACTCGCCCTCTTTCTACTTTAAAATAAGAAAATGCTGAATCGAACAACTCAAAAAGTGAACTGAAAACATTCACTTTTGTTCAACAGTTTTCAACTGTTTTTCGGGGAACGTTGAATGTGTTCCATCGCAGGTGGAACACAGAGAACTGAGAATTCCCCTACAGCGAGCGGTTGGGGCACTCGATAAGCAAATGAGAAATAACGCTTCAGTGTGGTTTTTCAACTCAACGCTGAACTGAGTGCAGCGTTTAATCGCTCAGTTTGACCCTTATTCTGCTATACGACACTATGTAACAAACAATTCCACACTTGGGTGCAGTTTTTGTCTCTTTTTAAATGTCATTTGAACCCGGTTTAGGTTTTGTTCTTTAACTTGTGGGGGTTGAAGTCATTTCATGAGAGCCGCAAACTAAAAACAAAACTGAGAACTCTGAGTGCTGCAAGACTTTCTCGACCACAGGCGTTGTCAGACAGGAAGGCTCTCAGCTCCGCCTATTATGCTGTCTGTACGCACTGACATGTGAATGGGGCCATCACACCCTTCAACTTTCATACAGGGGACACACAGGCCTGTGTGATCGCAGCTATGACTTTTTTTTGCCCTTATTTGGATATGTCATGGCTTTAGTGAGCAGGATTTTCATGTTGCAGGCTCAGTGACCTCTATGAAAGCACAGTGTCTTGCATTGTGACAGGGATAAATACTGCTGTGACACTTCCTCTCTGCAGAGCTGAGAAAGGCAGCAATTTCCTTATAAATGATGACATCTTTAGGGGAATTCTGGAGCTTGTGGGGCACAGGGAGGCAGGGAGGGAACCAGGCAGGGAGGGAACCAAGCAGATAGGCAAGGAGGCAGGTAGGCAGACAGGGAACCAGGCAGATAGGCAGATAGGCAGGGAGGCAGGGAACCAGGGAACCAGGCAGACAGGGAGAGAGGCAGGTAGGCAGACAGGGGACCAGGCAGACAGGGAGAGAGGCAGGTAGGCAGACAGGGGACCAGGCAGACAGGGAGAGAGGCAGGTAGGCAGACAGGGGACCAGGCAGACAGGGAGAGAGGCAGGTAGGCAGACAGGGGACCAGGCAGACAGGGAGAGAGGCAGGTAGGCAGACAGGGGACCAGGCAGACAGGGAGGGAGGCAGGGAACCAGGCAGACAGGGAGATAGGCAGGTAGGCAGACAGGGGACCAGGCAGACAGGGAGAGAGGCAGGTAGGCAGACAGGGGACCAGGCAGACAGGGAGAGAGGCAGGTAGGCAGACAGGGGACCAGGCAGACAGGGAGAGAGGCAGGTAGGCAGACAGGGGACCAGGCACACAGGGAGAGAGGCAGGTAGGCAGACAGGGGACCAGGCAGACAGGGAGGGAGGCAGGGAACCAGGCAGACAGGGAGAGAGGCAGGTAGGCAGACAGGGGACCAGGCAGACAGGGAGGGAGGGGGAAATGGCTGTGTGTCCAGATAAGGTCTATCATGAGAGCCAGTGTGGGATTTATATTACTCCTCACAGGGATCACTTCCTCACTGGCACATGCAGTGGTGTTCTGTCAGATAAAGATTCTCTCTCTCTCTCACAGAGAGAGAGAGAGAGAGAGAGTGAGAGAGAGAGAGAGAGAGAGAGAGAGAGAGAGAGGCTGGTAATAAGTTGAAGAGGGCAGGGATTAGCATAACGCAGGGCAGGGGTCAGGAGATTGGAGGGTTAAAAGCTAAAAGAAGAAGAAGAGAAAAAAAAGTGAGGCTTTTAAAGACACCATATGCTGGATCCTTTCAACATCTCTTGATTGTAGCATTAGCATGTGCTCGCTCAAATGAATAAATAACACCAGCTTTTTACGTCTTTGTCGTGTAGCAGACACACACACATACACACAAACAAACACGCTGCCCTCAAAGCTTTTTGACGTTAACCTGCAGGAAAGATGTCACGGCAATAAACGTACCGTATCACAATTTCCTACACAAACCACCAAAGACAGTTCAGTGATTGAATGTAACATAGTACAAAATGTTGTACTTCACTACATTCTCCTGGCAGCTGCAGGTCTTTTCTGGTTAAATTCTACATTAGAAAATGATCCTGTGTGCTTTTCTAGAAAATCAGTGTGTAATTGTGTCTCCTGCTCATGTTTCAGGTGTCTATGAGCTGTTCGCAGTTCCATCAAAGAGACATTTCGGTTTCGTTTCAATAACTGTTCAAATAATCAAATATTTCACCAGAAAAGATTCATGCATCAGAACTTTTTTCTTCTTTTCCTCTCCCGTTATCAATCTTCGAGAGGACGCTCCAGCATTAAAATGCTGATTACTCACTGGTGATACTTTGACTTGTAATATTTTACTTCTATTTAATAAAGGGATCAGAGTAAATACCGTGCTTTTATACTGTCTCTCTACAGTATGCTCCATTTTTCTGTGGTGTGTTAGTAAAACTCACATGCTGGTGTCTCCACATTATTAAATGTGTAACTGTGTATGATGGTGAGCTGCCCTCTAGATTAGCATTATGGTAAAACACACAGCCACAGTCGGACATTTACATTAAGGAGGAATTGAAACCTGTCGCCTTTCACTTTTGAAACCAACAAAAGAAGAAAACGTTGTTCAACATTTTCAGCAGTTTAGAAGAATGTCCACACACAGTTACGATGCTGCTTTTGCTCATCAGTAGCGAAAACACATCACAGTTCACCGGTTTTACACCATGTTTCAAGCTTTTGCTTGAGTCAAAAAGAGCCATTACTTTCCCATTTGTGTTCTGACAGTAATCATACTATGAAGATGTTGCTCTCTATATATATAACAGGAAAGTCAGATCATCAGGGAAACCATTTTATCATATCACCTTTTTTTCCCCCACCCTCAGCTCCGATTCATGTGCAAATGAGTATCCAGAAGTCATGAAACTGATGATAAAATTGACTTCAGCACTCAATAATTCACCTGATGGTATCACTACTGTGCGTGTTATTTATTTCCACTTCACTCTCGGCTCTCTCGGAACTCTTATTTCCTAACCTCACGTTGCATAATTCTCTGAGAAAACATGCATAGAACTACAAAAAAGTCGACATGAGCATACATGACCTCATCATGACTCACAGCCCGACATATAACACAGACACAAACAACAAACATGGTGAAGATGGAAGAATGTGAGCTAAAAGAATTAAAAGAATGACATTTGAACGTGATTATCTCTTTAAAAAAATAAATAAATAAATTGAATGTTTTGAATGTTAAACTAGAAGCTCAGACCTATCTGCTAACAACCGGGAGACATTTGTTTCACATATTACACATTTCGGAACAGCTGATTTTCTTCTTTGTTCATGTAATTATCAAAGATGTCGTGTCTGAGGAAATGACATCCTAGGTGCAGTTTTTTTTTTTTTTTTTTAAGAGTGGGAGGCGAAAGAGAAAAGGACTGTTAGACCTCTTCCTGTGTGTTACGTCACGACCTGAAGGGTTAAAAGCTGACGACTTCTTCTTCTTCAGCCACTTCTTTGACGGACAGAAGACACCTGCGAGTCTGCCGGACAATCAACACTTATAACAAGAAGGTGAAGGTGAAGTATGGTGGACAACATGGTTGAGTAAATGCTAGAATTATTTGTGGTGATATGGTAAATATTTTATTGCATTTCTTTCTGTTAGATGCCACGTAGAAGCCAGCGTTACAGCTTGTAGTTCATTGACGCCCATTTCCTTCATCTAACTGCCGGTTAATAGATCTCTATTCAGAAGTTCATTTGGATTTTGATAAAAAAAAACAAAAAAAAACCTTAAAACGGAAATGTCGTCGTTTTTTTTCTTGCTGTAATATTTATTTGGTCTTTAATGTATGTTCTGGATGTTTGTATTTACTCCAATTTGATGTTGAACTGAACAAGACGTCTGCAGTAATTCTTTTCTATTTTTTCTTTTAAACATGATTTTTCAATGCGCCGAGTGATTACTCAAAAAAGCTTACTCATGCCTGTCAAAATGGCTCCTTCGAGATAGCGGCGCCTGTGGCAAGTTCTGACTTTAGCCTCAAATGTTCGAGAGATAGGTGGGGTCGTTTGACTGTACAGAAACTTTAACAGGCTCCAGTCTTCATTTAAATTATTAATTAATTTAATTTTTATTTTTTTTTTAAGTTGTCTGTCAAACTACGCATGTAAATTAATGTTTCAAGTCAAATCAGGAAGTGTGCATTTTCTACTGAAAAAAAGAAGAGCGGGTAGGCACGTTGAGCTGATGTGGTTTCAGTTTGTGCGTTTGAGAGAAGTGGTAGTGGGTGAAGATGGGGGGAAGGGGGGGGGGGGGGGGGTTTGGTGTGTGTGCAGCTGCAGACGTGGCAACTACAGGTGCAGATGAAGAAGAGAAAAGGGCGAGGACAGAAGACGGAAGTGAATCGGTGGATGTACAGTGCAGTCATCCATAAAGTAGAAAGCACTACTAAACTCCTCGCCACAGTGTAGTGTTTCCTACTTTATGGATGAGTGTACTGTTGGCTTCAGGGAGAAGAAGACCCCCGGCAAATGGCTTTCACATAAGAAAAGCAAAAGAGGAAGCTGCTTTGTCTCGTAAGGCCACGCGTTGCCCAGAGTGTTGATCCAGTCACATGGGCGGCGTTTGGCACAGAGCAAAGCTCGCGACAGTTTCTTCCATTTTAGAATTCATGTCTCAACTGACCTGAAAAACAAAATGTACATACATAAACATGTGAAGTGTAATCAGTAAAACATGAAATAAAGATGAACGTTTAAATGATCTTGTTTTAACCTTTTTTTTTTTAACCGTTAAGAAACATGTGTTACAGACTGTGTTTTTTTGTGTGAAAATATACATACTTTATTCCTGTAAAAAGATTCATATTGAAAGAAAACGTCACAATTTCAAGTCCTCTGTGCACTACATCTTTAGTTACTGATCCCCCATCGACACTGCTTGAACATGCAAAAAAAAAAAAAATAAATCTGAAAAACAATATTAACAAAAATATTTACAGATGAGCTTCCAAAAGGGTAATAAAAACATTGATATATAAAAAGATCAGTCTTCCACTGGTTTCAAACGATGAATGCAGGTCAAGAAAGACAAAAAAAAAAAAAAAAAAAAAAAGATCTTGCTGTATGAAAATATACCACATGGTCAAAGTCCCAACAATGTTCATTATATACAGACAACTCCTATAGCGTCCTCTCCACTGCATCAACAATATACAACTCAAATATTGTAGACAGGTCAGCCTAGAAAAACATAAATATGACATAATGTAACATAAATAAGGCCGAACATGGGTATAACATTGGTATGCATGCAGTCAATAAACATCCTGTAAACAACATATTAAGACTAAACAAGGTCTTCTTCTTGTAAGGCTAAATATTAAAACACTACATGTATATGGGTCTAGGTCCTATTCAGTCAGCAGAGCGGGAGCAGCCTACTCGCTACACAGCAGGTGGAGGAATACTTGTGCATTAAAGGCCGTGAAATACAATATCAGTACAAATATTTGCTGTACATTTCAGCAACTTTTTTTTAAGAGCATCCACCCCCTTTGGAAAATAAGAAAAACATGAATTAAACAAAACATACAGTACAGCCTCAGTCTTCCCTCTATCGTGGCTTTTTCCGTCCGCCCTGCCTCCCTCTTAGTCTTGGCTCCCTTTATCAAACACTGACAAGAAAAGATTTGCCTCCGGTTCGTGCCTTCAGGTGTGTTTGGACTCCAGAGAAATTGAAATCAGGTCTGACCTCCGCGCTCATGCCACCCCCCGTCCCCCCCCCTCATGCTGCTGGACTGCTCGCTCTCTAGCTCTTCCGTAGCTATGGTAACAGGCAAAGCACCTAAAGATTTTGGCATATTCTGCACTTTTTGACAGCCATAGTCCACGGGGTGGCTCGGCATGAATAAGAAACTACAAGTATAAACCTGAGAAGTTACCTACTGTAACAGTCACGCACATAAATGATCCAATCAGACTGCGTGTGTTAAACTGGAGTAACTAAGGCCTGGTCCACACATCCACTTCAATAACACGGCTGCATCCCTACGTAAAGCTGTCACGAAGCATTAAAACACTGCTCTACACAGTATGCTACAGTATATTGCTTTAGTCGCATTATTTAGTTTTAAACGCCGCTACACTGTGGGCCGTTATAGATGTTACAGCACTGTTTAATATTCTCACACCACTCACATGGAGGCAAAACCAGAAATACATAAACAACTTATTGCACAGTTTATCATAGTACAGTAATGCCACAAACCACCAGCGCTTTAAATGAAAACTGTTCAGTATAAATGTAATTCTACTGTAGCAAGTTCTTGCTGCTGTTAGCCGTGTTACATACTGCAGCTAAAACACCAAACATGCTACGTTTAACCCAAACTGATGCTCCACAGTATAAATGAGCCTACTGATCACCAGATAATACATCATTTTTCAACACAATACAGGACTCGCTTTCTCTCTCTCGCACATGCACACACACACACACACAGACAGAAAATATGTAGTATGCAACGTTGAGGCCAGTCGTGACGTCACAAACATCAAGAGTTCTCGTAATGATTAAGAAAGGCATCTGTTTTCAGTCTGACCAGTGGACTGGGCGACTCTATCCACCCACACACACACACACACACACACACACACACATACACACATGAAGGGCCGTCCTTTCACATTCTTAAAATTATCTTCAGTTTCAATGAAACACACTGACGGTTAATCTTAATCTAACCCTACACATATCAAAATGGATCATCGCTGTCTCTGCCAGGTCTGTATGACTACGTATCTACACCCTTATGTCACTTCATGCTATACAGTCATGATTAGGGCAAAGGGTCTGATATAAATAAATAACATGATCTGTACAAAGTAGTGTATAAATACTCTTAAAGACAAGAGACACACGTGAGGGATGAGCAGACATATTTAAAATAGTGCATTGTTTACAGTCACACAGAGGAAGAGATGGACTGCCGCTTCTGTTCATTTGCTGCAAATAAATAAATAAAGTGGCACCAGTACACGAGCGTTAAAGCCAACAGTTCATTAGCTGTGTCTGATGTCTGGAGCTGCTTTTCTATAGCATCCTGTATCACACTGATACACTTAAATAAACCAGGAGAGTACTAAGAGTTTTATATCAAGCATTAAAGCCTCACGTTTGCTTAGATAATTAGGAAGTATTTAGAGAGTATATTTGTAAGAGTAGTGAGTTTGCACACTTCAACATGCACTTTAAGATGCTCGTGTGATGCTGTAAGCTGTACGTTGGTGTTTTTTTTAAAGTACTCTATATTTAACAGCTGGTCTAGCAGTGCTCTAAGGCAAATGTATAATTGCTGACGGTTGAGGCATCAGTTATTATATCTGATAGCCACCAACCGCGCAGACTACCGATCGAGAATAACAGTGAAGATAGAAAAAGTGCTTTCAATGTGACGCGAGTATTCTGAGGTTAGATGTCCTAACTCTCATTCTTTCTTGCTGGATCCCAGCTTTTTAAACAGCTTCTTGCCTTTGGAAAAGAAGCCTTTCTTCTTCTTGGCTTGTGCAGAGCAGTCTGTCTGTGCCGGGCTGTCTGCGGGGAGGGGGGCAGGAGGTGAGTGGCAAGTGTCTGCTGCAGCTGGAGCCGCGTCCGGGTACGACGTGGGGCTTGCAGAGGGTAGCAGGTTGGGTTGTAGGTCTGTGTGCTCTGTTGGGTCAGGGCGAGGAGGTTCTGTTTGGGGGTGCAGGATTGAAGGCCCAGGATCTTGTGGCTCCATAGAAGACGTCCAAGTATCCTTCAGGAAGAAAAGAAGAGTTTAAGTCTACTAAAAATATCAGCATTTACTGTAACAAAAAGGAAACACAAGGAAAGGAGCACACAGTAAGTAGGTGCAGGACCCTACACAAAGGAGGAAAGTAGCTCTATAGTCAAAGGTGGGAGGGAGAGGACACCAACAGGGAGTGAACAGGGGGCACTAGTGTTGATCACTGGGCTGCTATAGACCTGTCAAAAAACCCCACTTACGATCAAGTCTCAAAGTGTACAGTTCGTTTCTGCTTCTGCACAAAGGCCATGCAGGGAACAGAGGGGCAAAAGAAATGCAACAAAGAAGAATTAAAGAGACAGAACAGAAAAACACGGCAACCAGACTCTGAATGAAAATAAATAAACTATAATATCAGTGATGATGTATGTGACTGCATGGTCATGGGGGCTTATAGTGTAGCACAGTTTATACTTGAATGCATGCTGAGTGGACACATGCTGAGCAACCTGTGATTCTTTTTTGGGTTCTGGTGCAGGCTGAGCAGAGACAGGTTCTGCTGGAGCATCCTCAGGCAGGGCCTGCAGGAAGTTGGAGGGCACTAAGCCTCTGTGTCCATTCAAGTCGCCCTAGAAAGTAAAATCATCATCAGATATGAGTGCAGGTTTCAGCAATGAGGCTAAACGTTTTATCATGTTTATTACACATTTCGTATTTACTGTTATGATCTGGATAGATTTGTTTCCTGTTGTTTTTTTGTTTGTTTTTCAGTTGTAACAGAAGAACTACACAGTTGTCAAGAGCCACCACAGGAAGCAGGAAGCAATATGCAGAAATAAATAATAAAAAAACCAGAACACTCTTCTACACGATTCTAGTGTCTTTTTAATACTTACATAAAAGAAGCCATCTTCATCCATGTCACCAAACACATGTATGATGTCTCCTGCACTGAAGGTCAGCTCAGCCTGAAAGATCATAATCAGACAGATCATGAGCAAACAGCTTGTCTTGTCTGGAGAAAAGATATCATGTGTTTGCAAAGTCTGACCTCTATGTCAGTGTTGGGGGAGCTCTCTCGTGGATCATAGTCAAAGATGGCTACCATCCTGCGAGCTCCGGGGGCTGGGTTCCCTGCAGCGGCGGAGGTAGCGGCGGCGGTCTGGCTGGGTTCTGTCAGTCAAACAGAGAGGAGGGTAATCAGAGAAGTAAAGTATCTTGTGCTGTTCTGACCAGCTCGTCATGTCTGTGAGTCCGACTCATTCAGCGTCATGCTAAGCTGAGGGAGAGTCACACCACTGCAGGAGATTAGCAATGAGAGTTAGCAGTTATTTCTATTAAAAAGGTCGTATAAGCTTGTGCTGTGATGTTGTCATTTTAAACATCACAAAGTTTGCACCAAACTCTTTGCAACACTGCAAGCAAAAATGAAGAAATAAAAAAAAAATTGATGATGGAATGATGCTTGAACTGCAATGAAAAGAGGAGTTAGGAGGGCGGGACTGCTTGACATTTATAATTAGAGGTTAATGAAGAACTTAAGATAAAACATGGTTTCATTTATCATCTACTTTCTGAAACAGACTGCTATTGCCCTCCTATACTAACCCACGGAAAGTGCCCTTTCCCATGCACACTGGAAGCATTTATAACATTTTATGCTTTGGAGAGGATGTTTTATTTATTTATTTATTTTTAAATGTCCACATTCTTCAGCCCCTGATAATGATGGATAAAGCTGAGTCCCAGTGTAATCTGCACCCAGAATATAAGTCTCAGAATGGCACGTTAAACGCATGCAGTCCTCGGGTGGACACTGAAACAGTCGCCTGGTCATGCAGGTGAAGACAGAGGCAGAGGAGCGAAGTGCCGACTACAAACCTTGACTGGAGGAGTCTACGCTCTCCTCCCAGAGTGCTGCAGACTCCACTGGAGGACATGAGGTGAGGGAGGAGAGCATAAGCACAAACACAGAATCAGCTGCGATTCAACACACAAATGAAACGTCAAAGTCCAAAGAATAATCCTGCCTGAGGTTACGGTTTGTATCAATCAAACTGGAGGACATTAAGTAACAGATGGAGATCAGAGGGGATGGATGTTTCAACAAGTGACCTTTAAGTGATCATGTAACTCATTTGTGACACAGGAGCAGAATGCTGGCAAAAGGACTTTCTTTGAGATTATGTTTAATCACTGCGACATTCTGCCGCTGTGTCTGCAATGTATTACATGAATATCCAATGAAAGCTGACAGGACTGGCTCAGTAGTAGTGTGTGTGTGTGTGTCTATTTACAGGTGTGACGCTGTTGCACAGGTTAAAAATTAAAACCATAAAAACCTAACCTGTGGAACTAGGATAGAAAGTGTAACACTAAGCCTCAGTTATAGAATGTGAAACTAACGCAGGAGATGTATTCATAGTGGAAGTCTTTGACTGTAATAGTAGGAAGCTGTGTGATTTCTTTATTACAGTAGCTGGCTTAGTAAAATCCCCTCTGGTCGCTAAGTAAGAAGCAGCAACTGAAAGAGCTGAAACTAAAGTGGAAGAGACAGAAAGAGGAGCAAACCAGAGAAGAGAATAAAGGAGAGAGGTGGGAAGCCGCAATCTGCAGCAAGACACACCTTTCTTGGATCGTCTCGGTTTCGGTGGCGGGACAGGGCGACGCGGAAGCTGTGCGTGTGTGCGAGTGCCTTTATGGAGTTTTAGAAAGGAAAACCAAAAAATAAAAGTAAAAAATAATTGAAACAAAAAAAAAAAAAAAAAGACAGAGATGCAATATTGAGAGAAGCAGACCGGACAAGGAGACAATGAAAAGCCAGTGAAGAGCAATTTAAAAATGACAACCAGTGAGCAGCAGACACGGCAGTGAGATCAAGTGGAAGTGAAAAGGTTAAAACCATCTGTAAATACTGCTCCAGGTAGAAAGCAGGAAACGGAACCAAAGTGTCAGCTTGATTCCTCTTTGACTTAAGTAAGATTATATAGATGGTTATGAGTTCCTTCATAGCAACACAGTGAACTAGAAGCCATCAAATAAAATGCCACAATTAACTTTTTGGGTCTGTTTTAAAGCAGTTTAACAGAAATCAAGTCTTTCTTTGGTTGAGGGGTTAAGTTGTTCTTTCATGAGGCCCATTATCTTTACATACCTGAATAGCCAATTTGAAAACTAGTAAAGTGGAATAACTGAATAATAGATCTTTTTTAGGTGTGGATTCTGAAACACTTGTGCTGCTATTTTCACTAACCACTTAAACATGAACAGCGGTGACATCATGAGTGAAACATTAACATTTACATCTCTGGTAAAGGATGTCCGAACGTACTCCTTATCTACGTTTAACAGAACACATTTAACAATTGACAACATCATTACAATTTACACACAACAGACTTTGTCATTTGGTCTGAAATCTTATGCTAACAGGTGAATCCTTGCCTGACGGCGTCTCATACCTATCTTCTCCATGGATGCCGCTGTGGACAAGAAGCCCTGCTGCAGTAGCTGCTGTCGGGTCTCCTCATCCTCCACCTGGATCTCAGACACCATGTTGCATGGCACGTAGCCCAGATGACCACAAGACTCCCCTCGGTAGAACCCGTCTGCGTCTTTATCCCCGTAAACCTGAGGAAAGGAGTGTAAAAATCTATGTGTTAAGAGGTAACATCACTGGCTTCATCTATCTGTTCAAGTAATGGTTTCTGTACTGTAAAACATGGGTTACAGCTATATGTGTATTTAACCTTGTGCGTGCTGTAGTTTTTCCATCAATAGGAACCTTCAGATTTGTTGGAAATGTCACAGAAACGTTATTGGTCTACCTATTCAGACTGCTGTGTACAAAAATGACAACATGTTCAGTCGCCAGCACAGAGTGAAGTGTATGTCAGGTAAAAGGCTTTTCAGAGACGCTTTGAAAAGAGAACATGCGTGATCGTCACTGTTATTCCAGCAGGGACATACTTTAATGATCTGTCCTTCAGTGAAGGGCAGCTCTTCATCAGCAGCATCAGGATTGGGTGACATGGTGACGGGATCATAAGGGAAGAGGGCCACAAAGACGCGTATGTCGCCGTCGCATTTCATTTTTGGTGAATCAACACCACCTGCAGAAAAACACACACCCCTGCATGATTACAATACTTCATATGCTGAATCATGTAAATGACACCAGTGTTTCCATCTAACTGTCAAGTGAATTTGAAGAAAACTGTCACAATATGTTGTTAAATATTCACAATGTCAAAAGTTATTAGAAAAGGTTGTTTCAATCTCCCTTTTCAGTGCATTAATTATGTTTTGAAAAAAGGCAAAAACCATCCCAAGTGAGCGTAATTAATTTATTTTTTTAATTTTTTAATTTGAAGTTTTTTGCAATTCCAAAAAACTTTTCTAATGCGATACTTTAACGTCTGCATAAAAATCATAAAAATACGTTAAACACGGCTAGTCAGAAGTCCTTCCTTTTGTTTAGACAAGTGTAATGTTAATAGGACTGGTTATGGTTTCACTTTCACATTGAATCAGTTATTACAAGTATATAATAGTGTGAGTAGTGTGACCTGTTTCTTGAACAAATTTATGATTTTTGTTTCCATGCGATTCATTTTTCTATTTTTTGGTTGTAATGTTTTATGTGCTTCGTCAACATTTTATTTATAAAACTAAAATACAATAAACTATTATTGATATTACAATGATCATTATTATTTCAACACAATAAACACAATACACACCGTACCAAACTTTTGAACACACTGTTCATTCCCTTGAATGATAAAGTGTCCATATTTTTTGACTGGTACTGTACTTTGCAGAAAAAGCCATGCACAGCTTGCAAAGCTCTGCAAACAGTGTAAGCAACATGCCCCTCCCCCACGGCCCACCAACTGCAGTGCTGCTATGAACAGTGTTCGCTTTGCACAGGCATGTCCTTAAAAGGGGTAATCAAGCTAAACCACTGATCCTAAGCTGTGTGAGCTGTTTGACAAACGTGCGCTTGTTCATGATCTGCAGCAACCCAGCAACCAAGAGGGGAAACAGCGTTTAACCCACTCTTTAATCTAAATGTTGCTGACCACAAACCACAAGCACAAGCACAAACACACAAAATAATTCTATCAAAATGTGCTTTAATAGTTCAATGTCACAAGATATGCGATTAGACAACCTGTGAATGTGGCCTGTAGCACTGCAGGCATGAAGTATGACTTTAGCGTGGCTAAACGCATTTTATCTGAAGCCTATTTGACAGAGCGAGACATATTTGAAGAGCTGTAATAAGACTTAAGCTGCACTGAAGAGACGTGTTCTCTATCTCATTAGGGAGAATCAGCCCATCTGTGGCAAAAGTCACAGGCGCACTTTCACATCCTCACTGATTTTTAAGTAGAAAGGACAGAACGTCTCCCTGCGGCCTTCCTCTATCTGTGTGTACATTTACGCATTTACATTTCGGTGTGTAGTCAACTGTCCCCTCATGCGTATACCAGAAAGTTCAGGTTTACCAAATGAAACTGTAATCTGCCTCTTCAAGGCAAGTGAGAAGAGAAGAGGGGAGATTATGAAGGGAAGAAGAGAAAGGCTTGTACGTTCAGCACAGCAGCTCGTTTGTTTGCTGGCTGATCAAGGTTACTATTTTAATGTCTGTCACTTCCTCCTGTCATGACAAGCCACTTTGGGTTAAGCCGGTTCTCAGCTTAGCAGGCTCTCTCCCTCTTCTCCACTGCAGCTACAGCACCGCTCCCCTCCCCTCCCTTCCTACACAAGGTGCTAATCTGACCACCATCATGTGAGAGAGGGAGAGGCTTGCCAACAGAAAGCACAGGTGTGTCAGCATCGGCTCATGCATTTTCACTGCTTATGTTGGTTAGGAGATTAGAAGAAACAAGAAACGGCGGAAACAGGAAGACAAAAGAGTCTCTGACCTTTAGGTTGCCTTGCTGGCGAGCATGCTGGTTTAGAGGGGAGCTCTGCTTGTGGTCCCCATGATGGACCGGCCTCAGCTGCTGGCATTTGGCTGGGCTCCTGCCCAACAGACAGAAAACCAAAAGAGTCAATAAGAAAAACAGCTAATACAGAAACACAATCACTACTAAGGAGGTGAGGACATCTGGGGAGCTCAGAAAAACATGAACAGCAAATGCAGCCCTTTATTTTTCTAAAAAATATTTCACCATTGCAGTAAAGATAGAAACCTTATCATATGCAGCAAACCCCCAGAGTTTCAAACATTCTACTCTTTCAACAGAAACGTGTTCCTTTTTTTTCCGACTACGGTGATGTTAGCAGCCACAGATCAAACCACATCCACTGTAAAACTAATACACAAGGAAGTACTGATGAGTTTAAAAAGAGCAGAGTGGTTTACAGGGTGCATGAGAATATGAATGTAACAGGAATTAGTGCAGTCAGACAGAAGGAGGACACACAAAATCTTATCAGTGTATATATCTTATCAGTTTGAAGCCCCAGGGTTATAGTAAACAAGTTTTGCAACTGTCTCTTTCTGTCTATACTATCTTTGCTTTCGTAACAGCAACATGCATTAAAATGTGCTAAGTGACCTCCTTCTGTCCACTGCTGTGATGATGAGAGAACAGGCGGCTGTTGTCTACTGAGTGGTGAGAAGTAGTATCAACTAAAAGACTCAAAGGGGAAGCTCCACACTGCTACAGGGGTGAGGAGGGGCCTGGGACAACGTACCCATTGCGGCGGGCCCGCAGCAACGTTTACCATTGGATCAGCTTTCGGCCCTCTGCGGTTGGGGGGTCTGCAGAGCTCTTTTTGAGCCCCCTCTACCCACCATTCAGAACTTATCTGATCCACCACCACCTCCCCTGGACTGTACTCCACAGGCTCTTCATTGTCATCTGTGCCATACTCCACATCAATCTCCACCCCACGACCAATAGGTGACCTATGAACCGTTTTGCTGACTGGGTAGGGTCTTGGCGGGGTAAGGCCATGGCTGGGGTTGGCTGTCGTGGTGACAGCGATCTGACTCCTGAGCATGGCCTCCCTCCTAAGGCGGTCCCCTAGCCCTCTGAGCAGTACTCTTTCTTTGCTGTTGGGGGTTGGCTGGGGAGGACAGCGGGCTGAGACCCGCCTGCTGGTGGGACCCTCATATAAACTCCTGTCTTCTTCAGGAGGATAATCGATTGTGTCCACTGTGTCTGCATAGTGCACCCTGTGCTGCACCTTAGGCTTGACCTGCAAGGGTCCATGCCGGGGTAAAGGCTCTTTGGTTAGGGATCTAGGACCCCTGTTGAAGTGGTGATGCTGAGGGGGAATGTGTGGGTGGGGGTTGGGGTGATGAGGATGATGTTGGGGTCCATGGTGGAGGTGGTCTGCGTCTCTGGGGTGAAAGTGGCTGGTCTTGGGCCTAGGCTGTCTGTGGTGAGGCGAAGGCTCTTCTTGACTGCTGTCTTCCTCTTCCGTCACCTCGGGAATGCTGAACAGCTGCTTGCTGTGGTAGGTCTGAGGAGGCAACTTAAGGATCCTTTCAAGAACCTCCTCATCACTGTCTGGAGGTTCCAACTTGCATGACTACCAGGACCACAGGTCAAAGCAAACAAGGAAGGTGAAAATAAGGGAAGTCCAAAGAAAGTGATGGACAACGCAACCATGCAAAGGAAAAAGGAAAGAAAGAAGAAGGAAAAACAAAAAGAACGACAATCAAGTACAATCAAAAATATGACAGAAGAAACAAGGCGAGAACTTAATGCAAGACAAACTCAAAGAAAAGTAGTTCATATGAGAAGCAGAAATCACAAAGCTCCTGTGCAAATTTGGGTGCATATGGACACAAAATAGGTCCTTTACCCTGTTAGCTCTGACTGTGTATCCCCTGGCCTGTGCTTCTCCGAGGTGGTCAGAGTAAAGGTCTTCCTCCTCTTCCTCCAGGATGTCGGACAGATCTGAGCGGCTGTTGTCTGCGTGGTAGTCACTGGGAGGCTCCGCTAGCCCTCTGCCATAACTCTGCCATGTGGACACATACATCAACATTCGAAGCGGTCCAATAGAATGTATTTTGTGAATGAATGAAATTATTATCATCCTGTTGCATATTAATGAAGATAATAAACCTGCAAGTTAAATGACGACATGTTGCAACTTCTGTAAGAGTTCACATGACTGAAATATGAACCTCCCCACCCCCCGTCCCATTTCAGATTAGTTCTCAGCAATAATCAATAAAGTTACTCAGTAAACTACTGTAAAAAGTAGTTGGGTGTCAGTATATCAGTGCTGACCTGCTGCGTCCTGTGGTACGTTGGCTCTTGGTCCTGTCTCAAGAACTCCTCGATGGACACCAGGCGGGTATTTTCTCGTTCCTCCTCTACCTCTGACTCCATGGGTGAACTGCTGGGGGGTCGGAGGAGCCGAGTGTCCTGAGGGTTGAGAAGTTCTGCGATCGGGGCTTTGGGTGGTGTGGGGATGCGCTCAGGGCTCCCAAGCTTGGCACCGGGGTCGTCAAAGAACTCTGTAAAAGATGGAAAAGGACGAATTGTTCCGGGGCTGTCGGTGTCTCTGCGCTGCTCCAACAGGGCTGCTGCTGCTGCCGCTGCTGCTGCCATTGCTGGTGCTTGTGCAGGTGCTGCTTCTGGAAGTGGTTGAGGTGCTGAGATGGTGGGTGAGGTCACATTAACCTGAGGATGAGAAATATAGCGGATGCAATATCTTTCAATCAATCATTATTCCAGAAAACAAGTGGTGTCTTATATATGCAAGAGGATGGCAGAGTGAGCATTACCACTGGAGTGATGGGCGAAGGTACAGGTGATGTGGCCTCATACACAGCCAAGGCAGCAGCAGATGAGGGGTCCGCCCAGGCGTTCACATATGAGGCAGATGAGAGAAGATCTTCTGAGTGGAGGGCATGAGGAGGGTTGGCAGCAGCCTCCACTGTGAGGCCAGTGAACTGTGTGTCTGATGGCAAAGTGCTGGGCAGCATTGAAACTTTGGCAGCAGAGTTCCCGTAGGATGGAGGCGAGGTCAGACCTGCAGGGGTGCAGGGGATGGGTGGCACAACTGGGGAGGTGATAGCTGGGCCGGCCATGATGGCAGCCAGCTTGGAGGGCACATTGACTGGCAAAGAGTCACAGGACTCCCCGTGGGCAGACATGGTGCGGACAGTGAGTTCCTGAGCTGCCTGCAGGGACTGGATCTGAGAGGGGCCCAGCAGGGCGCTGCCGGCCGTTGGGGAAGACACCTCCAGCACCTAGGAGACAAAAATAATGGGTACTTATTATAAAATTCACACAAACGGCAATGCATGGCTTGGTTGAAAGGAATTTAAAAGAAAAAACATCAGTCTTGCCTTTTTCTTGTCAGCATATATAGTGTATCCAATGACACGGACTCCATTGGAGGTCCCGGCAGCATCTATAGTGACTGGCAGCCAGCTGATGAGGGCAATACCCGGGGAGGGACCGTGCTCCAGCTGGACATCCAGAGGAGCATCAGGGGGGCCTGAAGGGATCAATAGCATAATACCACAGCCAGTGGCAAGCACAGAATAGAGAACCGTGTTTTTATATTAAAATAGAATCAAACAAATCACTCAAATTGAAATTACAGTGCTTGGGATGAGAACTAGTTACTATACTCTACTATATACTATACTCTAAAGGGACATTCAGAAATTTAGAAACCATATACCTGTGTTCCCAGACTGTGGGCATGAAACTTAAGGACATTTGAATGATCATTTAGAGAAATACAACTCAAATCCAAAATGACACTGATCACAATTGCACATCTCTAAGGTTTATTCTTGAAAAAAAAAATAAAAAAGTTGATTGGGAGGAGCGAAATGACCATAAAAAACGGAGATCAAAGACTCATCAATGACTCTGCTCTTATCAAAATATGAAAACCTCACATTAAGCTTCTTTATATTACACTACTTCTCTCTAAATCATAATATCATACTGTACTTGATCAGAAGTTGTGGCAAATAATTTGTCATAACAAAGCAGAGTATTCTTTTTCCTTTCTTTTACAATGAATTTGGTTAGTGCCACAGTATTTTTGGCTATTGAATGAAGGAAATACAATTCAGAGCAGCTCAAAGAAGCAGCTTGCTTGGGTGGGAGGTTCAGAATCACCTCTACATCTTAGCCTCACAGGATATGACACATTGGTTAACGGGTGGCTGTAACTGTGTCGCTCTAATTACAGAAAAAAAAGCTAGCAAACATTTCAGTGGATGAGCTGTACAGAACCAGCAGTGGCATTAATGGTGGGCGATATGAACAGCATCAAATAACCCAATATTTTTGACCAATTACTTTGACAATGTTGACAATGTAGACTGTTGACTATTGATGCTGTCACAAAATACTCACACAATGTGATTTTTGATAAATAATCATTAGTAATGTGGATATAATAACTAACTGGGTAAATACAAATAATAGAACAGCTAGAACAGTCTGGTAAATTCAGAAAATTACATTACTTTACTCTAATACTCTTATATCACCAAAATTGTGGACGATATCTAGTCACATATCACAATATCGATATGATATCAGTATATATTGCCCAGGGTTAATGGTGGATGTGACAGCCTCAATGCATGTATGCAGCAGATTCTAACAGTGTCTATAAAACTTCAATCACCACTAACACTACAGCCACATAAAATATGAATAAAATTACCAATTTAAATTTGCGTGATAGTTATGCTCAAGACAATTTGTCAACTCATTATCCACACAAAGTTTGGTAAGCTTCTGCACATGACCTGAGATCACTTGCTTACACACGAAACTGAAATGACATACATTTTTAGCAGATGATTGCAATTCTACTCTAATTGCTTCAAAAGATTAAAATTTCCCTGACGGAACATGTACAACATGTATCTGTATCTGTTACGTTTTAGGCTCAGTCATTTATGTGTGAATCATACATTCTGGACCAATAACATACTTTCAAATTCCCACACTGGGGTGCTGTGTGGATAAAATATATGTGCATCTGAATTACCCACTGACATTGGCTGTATTCATAGAGCTCCAGTTTCAGGCTGCAATAATAATTTTTTATTGATTTTCCAAAAGGTTTTTCTCTTTATCTGGATCAAATATTTGAGCAAGACCGAGTCTCAAATGTTCTTTACTTATTCCTACCAGCTCAGTTTGATATTATTCAATGTGAAATATTGAATACTGATATTAGATAAAATACTGAATCCTGACCTGCCATCAGTGTGCTGAAGGTGATCGTAGCGCTTCTGTGTTCACGTCGCTCCACAGGTAACTCCCATGGCGTGCGGTGCGGCCGTGCCTCCACTTTGACTGTGTACTGCAGGCTGGGCAAGAGGTTATTGAGGCACAGCGAGTAGCAGCCAGCCTTCACCAGCTCACACTCCTCCTCATTCAAGGACACAATGTGCACATAGTTACTGTTGCTGGCTAGCCAGGTCAGGTTGGCAGAGGTGGCGGTGATCCTCTCCACACGCAGCTGTGTGGGCGCCACACAAACGTCCCGACCAACCAGCATGCTGCAACGCAGCTGGTCTGAGAGGCCCTTCTCTGTCAGGCTCTGCACTGACACACGATAGGCCTTGAGGTTTATGTCTAGCCGCTCCAGAACCGCTTTGGTCTGGGAACCAAAGGGCACATTGAGCCGCAGCTCCTGGTCCACATACACATTATAGCTCCACACATTGCCCCACCCAGCCGGCACCAACGGAGGGTCCCAGCCGATGATGATGCTCTTGGCAAGCTGCTTGATGAGGGTGAGCTTACGTGGGTAAGGCACGATGTCCACTCCCACCTCCTCCAAATCCAAGTCCAGGCCGTTGGTGAGGGGGGCTGGGACAGCCAAGGCCGACGCTGAATCTGAGGGGGCTGAGCCAGGGCCAGAGGCAGCAGAGGCCTCTGTTCTTTCTTGGGCACTGACGCCTATGTGGAGGTGATGCTGGTGGCTGGCACTGTGCAGGCTGCTGTCTAGCAAGGAGTTGTGGGACATGTCTCCTGTCTCTGGATGGTGAGTGCTCATGACGTCATCGTCTGATACGCGTTCCACAAAGTTGGAGGGGACCAGCCCTCTCCGTCCATCCATCAACTCACCTGAAAGCAGTCAGTAAAATACGCTAGAGCCTGTACAGACAAAAATATGATATAAAATATGATAAAAAATATATCAAATACATTAATATAAATAAACTCACCTTCATAGAAGCCGTCATCATCCATGTCTCCGTACACATAGATGTACTCTCCTGCAGTGAGCGGTAGCTCCACTTCAGGGTTGTCATTGGGACCATCATAAGGATTATAGCTGTTGAAAATTAATTTATCAAGAAGTTATTTTCAACTCTTGATATAGTGAGTTAACCTTTGTCTTAGTAAAACACTTACCTGTATCTTGCAATAAAAACCTGAAGCTTTGCAGCTCCTCTGCTTGCTGTGTAAGGTGCCGGGGCAACATCAATATCCAACTCCTCTACTTCACTGGCAGTGTCCACCTGAGATCCCCATAAGCAGATGGTGAAATGATTCAAAATTTAGGCAATTCTAAAACTGCTTGACAATGGTTAGATATACTGATATACCTGGAAGGTTATTTCAAAGAAATTTAACAATTCCTGAACACTAAAACCTGTCTCTAGTAGTGATTACTAGTGATGATTATTCATTTTGGTGTTAGATGAGTGGACAGATACACATACAGTTAGGCCCAAAACTATTTGGACAATGACACAAGTTTTGTTATCTTTGCTGTTTCTGAAAACATATTAAGGATACAATTATATAATCAATATGGGCTTAAAGTGTAGACACTCGACTGTAATTTGAGAGTATTTACATCTAAATTGGAGCAATGGTTTAGGAATTACAGATCTTTAATACAAAGTCACCTCTTTTTCAAGGGACAATTGACTCAAAAAAAAAAAAAACAAGGCTACATGAGCTCTTCCTTTGTTAACCTGTCATTAGTTAAATGGTCTGGAGTTGATTCCAGGTGTGGCATTTGCATTTGGAAGTTGTTGCTGTGAACACACAACATGCGGTCAATAGAAGTGAAAATGAAAAAAAGAAGAATCCATCAGAGAGATAGAAGAAATGGAGGCGTGAAAAAGGAGTGTCCAAATCAAGAGTTTGTTACATTCTGAGAAAAAAAAGAGGGCCCTGGTGAGCGCGGGAACTCAAAAAGGCCTGGATATCCACTGAAAACAACAGTGGTGGATGACAGCAGAATCGTTTCCATGGTGAAGAAAACCCCCTCCAGGAAATAGGTGTATCAGTATCTAACTCTACCATAAAGAGAAGACTTCATGAGAGGAAATATAAAGGAAGTTACCACAAGGTGCAAACCATTAATCAGCCTCAAAAATAGAAAGGCCACAATTGACTTTGCCAAAAAACACCTGAAGAAGCGACCCAGTCCTGGAACAGCATTCTTTGGACAGATGAGACTAAGACCAACCTGCACTGTGACAAATGACGGAATCAGCTGAATGAATTCTGAAGTGTATCGGGATAAACTTCCTGATCAGATTCAGCCAAATGCAGCAAAGTACAGACGGACAATGATCCAAAACATACTACAAAAGCAACCCAGGAGTTTTTTTTAAAGCAAAACTGGAATATTCTGCAATTGCCAAGTCAATCACCAGATCTCACCCTAATTAAGCATGCATATTGTGTCACATATTTTAACTATGTCTTGAAAGGCCTTTTAGTAATGTCTGTAAAGGAAAACATTGTACTTGACTATAAATGACTATGCGGCCATCTATTTAAATACAAACCTACACAACTAGTTATTAGTTATATAGTGAGTTAATATAAATGACTCATTGCTGGTGTGATGGTGTGAAGAGAATCCCACAGATACCTGATGTGGTATTTGATTTCCATTCATAGTGGTTACACACAATACAATAAAAGAGGCTGTATATTTATAGCTCCCTGGGAAAATCTTTTTAAGGATAATCACTTACAACTACTACTGTATAACCTTCATAATCCAGTGGTGAGTGGATTATCTCACTAAATATGAGCTTTATTGAACTGTAGGCAGATGAGAGACTAGATGAAAAGACCACCAACCTGTCCGTCATGCGAGACCAGGCACAGGAGAAATGGCACAATAAAAAAATACTTGAGAGCAGATCCAAATAACGTTTAGTTATATCTGAATTTCTACCAGATTCAGATATAATTTGTACTTGTGTGAAATGACAGAGCAGTTAAAGACGGCTTTTTAATTCAGTTTAATCCAAGCAATCAAGCTGCTTGTGCATAGCTGTCTTGGTAATCTTGATGAGTGATCTGTCTGTCTATGGAGAAACAAAGAAAGCATTGGAGCTGCAGACAGGAGCCCTGCACGACATATCCTTAATAAAAATCAAGAGACCTATAGAGCATTTTTAGAAACCTACAATTTAAGGCTTCATTTGATACTAAACTGTCAAGTAAGTAAAAAGAAAAACAATTTGGTTTGCAGATATTAGACTGATTTTACATAGGTGGGCAATACTACTGTGGGAGGGAGTTGCATAAAATGATTGATGAGAAATTGATTCAGGATATGCCACTTGAGTCAGCATCAGTTGGGGCTAAAGACTACAATGTTTAAAAAAGGGAAAAATGTAGAGGTGTGGAGTTAGAAAGAAACAAGGTTACCAGACCTCTGTAGCCAGAGGATAGTGGCTTGAGGCTGCATTAGCCACTGCTAGCAAAACAAACCTGAATCTCCATTTGAATTGTCAGCAGTTGAGTTGCATTGTGAATTCGTGGAACCGAAAAGACCACATCTCTGGCTGCTGTATCAATTCTGATCTATTCAATGTTACAGGAGTGCAATGCTTAATTGGTGGAGTACTTGTTTAAGGTGGCACCTTTCAAATGTAGTAGCCATCTTGACTGGAAGATCATTTTAAGACATACAAAGTTTATCACTGACTAATAGGTACATTCAATGCTAATGTGGTAAAACAGTAATGTACTGAAAAATGTTTATACTTATACTATACAGCAAATTGCTTCCCTTTAATTTTCCAAGTAACACTATAGTGAAGAAACGATAACAAATGATACACAAATGAACATCCTCATGGCTGGTACCTCATGTGTTGGACTTGATTTGTGCGGACTGAGGTGGGTGTCAGACTTGGGGGTGAGGTGTGTGGTCTCTGACTTGCTGGAGGAAGAGGCTGACTTGCTGACGCTGATGGTGGGCAGCTCTCGATGCTTGGTGACAGGCGAGCGCTCCACCCTGGACAGACCTGCGGCGTGGGGAGTGGCCCCCATCCGTAACGCAGTGGCCACATCTAGCAGGAGAGAGAGAGAGAGAGAGAGAGAAGAGGATAATGCATAATCCACGACTTTAACGGACCACACCAGCCCTCTCACTGATAACCTGGTTGAATCCATGAGCAGCTAGGTGGGTGAGGTCACTGGTTGACATGCAGGAGGCTCAAGGTTGAACCTGGCTGATTAAACAGTAGAGGAAAAATCCTCCCTCCATCTGTCTGAGGTCAGAGGTCACACTAACCTTGTGGCAACGTGTGTCAGACCAGCACAGCTAAGGGGCTTAACTGGTTCCACAGACATTTCTCACCTCAGCCCGTGAGCAATGACCCTCATGTGATTGTGAGAACTCTAGACAAGCTCTGTTACAGTGTTGGACAGTGACGGACGGTGTGGGTGAGATGACAAGTTAGAGCATGCCGTGCTTTTGTGACAGTGCCCAACACATATGAGTAACGGAGACAGAAAGAGTACCGAGCAGATCATTACCCTCAGGGCAGGAGAGAGTGTCACCTCCCTCTAGACTCCAGAAGGCTATTTCACCCAGAGACACCATATCCCATGAGCCACCAGTGCAGTCTAAAAACACATGAGCGTAGGAGAAAGAGGTTGGATATATCTGTGGGACACATACAGTAGTAAAGATTTGGACTGTTTCTATTAATGTGGCTGCGGCTGGGTTTACATTATAATGGATATTCTAGGAACGTTGCTTGTTCAGTGAAAACGTATTTAAAACGCTTGTGCCTTCATTTCACACTGTAGTACACACACACACACACACACACACACACACACACACACAGACACACACACACAAAAAGAAAGCTGAAAGATATAGAGATACAGATTTTCCATGCCATGCTTTATGCCAGGGGTTGATTCCTCTTTTAGTGATAAATTGTTTTTTTGGAACTAGAATAATCCAAAAACATGAGCAAAGATTATATACTGTGAAAGTTGATTTATGGTTAGACAATGATTTAACTACCAGAGTATCTTGAAACAAGAGAATAAGGCAGACAGTTTGAGTCTTTATGTAGTTTATGTTGTGGGAGTCCCTTCAAAACACATGGCTGATAACCTGGTTAATTAATTTCCTTTTAAAGCAATAATGCAAGAAAAAGTGCAAAGAATCATCTGAAGTACAGCTACAGTAATTCATGTAACAAAACTGTAATAACAACTATTCTCTCAACTGCTAAGTTTGTAGTGGGGGAGCTTACCTCGCTCTGTAGTCAGCCCCAACCCGTTGGTCAGAACAGAGAGGCTGGGATTGTTAAGGAGGCTGGAGCCAGCAATGTCCACCTTTGAGGCCTGCAGTCGAAACTTCTCCAATTCTTGGGACAGCAAGCCAAACTGTTCGCTCTGGCTGCGGCATTTCTCCTCCAGGTCTCGTACCTTTGACTGCGTAACAAACATGGAGAACAGACATACAGTGAAAACCCAGTTAAAAAAAAAACAACAGTGACATGGAATAAGGAAATCCACCTCTCCACATCTTTATGTAAGCTTATATATCATCAATTTGTGATATGAAGTGCTATACTTTACTTTTCTTGTTTTTAAGCAATAAAGCAATGTGCTTTATTAAATATAAAAACAAGTGAGTTTGCTTTGCTTACTAGGCTTATTAAGTAGTATGTGAACACTAGGTGTGTTTTAAGGTGGATTTCTGCTTTAAATAAATCTCAAATAGTTTATTTTTACATATCAGTCATGTGGAAGGGTCTAACCCTGTAAAAGCAAACAAAGGTAAGCTTCTTTATGTATAATCAGTGTCTTGCAGAAACCTTTTATACCTACATGGCCACTTTATTGGTATTATGGAAAACGTTTTTTTTATCATTGATGTACAGACATGTTTGATGCATACAATTTATACATGTATAAATTATGTAAGATATAAGCAGTGCACTGTAAAATGTGTCATTGCAATATAAGATCAGGCTTCTGCAAGACAGAGAATACAAACTGTCACTGAAACATTTGTTACAAGCTACAAACACAAATTACAAGGAATTACAGGATCAGTGGGCAGAAAAGGGGAAGGAAGGTAGTTTTATGATAAGATAGGACACAGGAGTAAAATTCAGAGATAGATAAGTAGCATAAGTAAGAGGTTATATGCTGTGCTTCTGTCTTACATTGCATCCACTTTAATGAAACCAATAGGCAGCATACTACAGAGACTTTCTATGTGACTGATTTCACTTCCGGTTGTGTTGTGGTTTCCTGGCAGCTTCTGCACGAAACTGTCTACACAACATTTCCTGTTCACCTATGCAAAGCCTCATCTGTAGTCATCGAGCTACATCGTTATCTACTTGCACACACTGAGCTGAGGTGGTCATGTACTAAAACACAGATTAAATTAAAGTGTATCAATTATAAATGCTCAGCTACACACAGCAATCTGCCTCAGTGATGTGTGGGTATATACAAAAGGAAACCTCAGTGTAATGTGATGAAATAATTAGCCAACGTGATAAGCATGATAACTGTGCTCAGTGCAGCTGGGAGTGATAACTGAACGAACTGATTTACACACACTTTGAAATCCTAAAAGAATGGCATCGGCCTCTGTGGCTACATGAAGCTTTTATTAAAGATGGTTTTACAGTTATTATTAAAGAGGAGTCACTCCTGCCTCTAACTTCTTGTGTATGCACAAAACACACACGATGTTGTCAACATCCACATACTGAAGGATTTAAATAAAAGTAACCGGGGTTTTGTGGTTCCACCTACAGCACAGGTGTAAGGGTTTTATGACTAGGCTAAAGGTTAACAGTACCTGCATGCAGTCCAGTGTACTCTGGTTAGCACAAAAAATAACATGAAGGAAAAAGAAGTTTACAAAAGTAAACACATGCTTGTGAAACGTTCAGTAAACATATGAATAAAGTAGAAACACAGCAGTCCAGGTCGGCAATAGAAATCCTGTCAGGAGCCAACATCACACAGAATGTCTCTTGGCCCTCAGCAGCCAACACCCACCTTTTAAATGAACACACACACTCCTTATAGTCTTTGAAAATAATGGTTTTAACAGATTGTGAAAAGCAGTGTGTTAACTGTACAACAAAGCTTGGGCTTTCTCATAAGGGAAAGAGACTTTCTCCTGTGATGCCTTAGGTTTAAATAGAGACAGAAAGCGAGAGAAACTAAGCAAGAGGAAGGAAACAAGCATTTGTTAAAAAAAAAAAAAAAAAAAAAAAAAACAGGAGCAACTATACTCTACCAGCTCCCTCCGCAACACAAGCTGAGTCAACTCCTAAAATAAAATACAAAATTTATTTAGGAACAAGTTCTTGCAAACAATAATGTGCACATTGTGGTAAATGGAACACAGCCAGCAGACATAAGCAAGAGTCATCAATTGTGGAAGATGAAGTATGAAGTCTTGCTGACCTAATTTCATCATTCAAAATGAGCAGCCATCCGATTGGCTGCAGATGGACACTTCAACTGTCATTGGCTTTCTGGATTCATTTTGAATTCACATTGTGTTTACACTCACACCGAGAGCAAGCGTCACACAGTGGCAAGGAAGCCATCTGTTCAATGGCTGCTGTATTCAATGGTTATGTTTCCAGGCCCAGGAGTGTTACAAAACTGCCAGGTGTTTAGATAAGAATAAAGAACCCGTTGTATTGTACATCCATACCATCTTTTCACTACTAAGAACAAGGCGAGAATTAAATTCTCTTTTATTCTTTTGTGTTTTGGTACTGTAAGTCATCCTAAACTTTTGAAAGCAAGGCTTCACTGTATGACAACAAAAGCACTGCATGGTATAAAAGTTTTATTTGCCCTTTTATTTGAGTATCCACAGTGGTGCAATACAAACTCACCTCCAACATCTGAACCACTCCTTCATGTTCCCTCTTGGCGAATAACTGAGCCTGATGATTCAACAAGACATCAACAAGTTATTAATGCTGGTTATTTGATCATAAAACTTCACAGCGAAGTGAGTTAATTCGGTTAGAATTGCTCTGACAAAATGTGATGTTTTATTTGTGCCCAAAGGTTGCCTCCTGCTGGACAAAACCCCCCATTTCCCATAATTAGGCTGAAAACAACATGGTGGCCCTAAGGGTTGACACCAGGCTGTGGTTCTTACCCGCTGTAGCCGTTTGATTTCATCCTGTTTGAACTTAAGGATAGCCAGTGCCTGCTCATGTTCCAATTCCAGCTGCTGCCTTCGCTCGGCGACCTCTCGCATATGCTGTTCATAGAGGAAAAATGTCAGAATCGTTTCAAGTAGAATTGGCTGAAAGGGCTGAAATTGAAAATAATCCCTGGAATATCTGACCCCGGCAGTACCTTTAGGACCTGCTCTAGGTTCTCCAGTTTGGCACGGAGTCTCTGGTTCTCCTCGAGAACTGAATTGTGTTGAGCGGTCACTTCAGAGAGATCTTCCCTCAGCTCCTCATTCTCAGCCCGAGTCTGAGGAACAACACAGACAAGCAGGTTAAAGGGAAACTGCGGGTTTGTTTGTCAAACCATTCGTCAACATAGGTTGGTGGGTAAGAAAGACAAAGGAAGGAGCTCCACAGGGCAGGGAGACACTGACCTGGTCGAGCAGCTGTGCCTTCCTCCTGAGGAGATCTGCCTCCTCCTTTAGTTGCTCATTTTTGCCTCGCTCATCCTCAAGCTGGCTCTCCTGTTACAAAACCACAAGACAACATTCAGATAAAGCCGAGGAAATCCATGTCTCCTAAGTTATCATTTTGTCCACTGTGGCACTGCTTTTAACCAGACTGGAGGGCTGCCAGGGAGCATAAGAGAAGGAAATACTGGAGCAAGAAGATTGCTTACCAAATCCAGACATCTCTTCTGTCGCTTCTTTACTTCATGCTCGAGGTTTTCACATTCTTTTCTCTTCTTGCTCAGCTCACTTTCCTGAACCGACAACGATAACAAAGCAAAGATAGTTATGCTGAATCTTTATTTTGTAACCTGATAGAACTGAAACTAGTCCTTTTTCATTTGGCTTTGACCAAAACAAACACAGATATATTGTGTAAGAGCAAATCCATGAAAAACAATATGTAATATAAATGATAAATTATTTGTTGAAACTATTTCATTTACAGTTTGCAATGACGAATATATTGGCTTTAGTTTCCATATTGACCTCTGACACAATAGCAGTGAGGTATTACAAAGCTTAGCATGCTTTAATTATTCTAAATGCAGCTTACATGTAGGACCAGCATAAGAGAAATCAGCTTATTTCAGTGTGGCCACAGGACCTCAATCAAGTATTACCACTCGGAGTGTGTGTGTGGGCGGGATAGGGGGCACAGAACAGACTGGCTAATTGCAGACCACCAGCAGCTGACTGGAAGAGATGCCATACTCCCACCAGTAATGATACAGCAAAACAATAAGGATAATTAAAATGCAGTCTGTGGTCTGATTTGCTTGATTGTGTGTATCGGTCACAGCATTACAGCATCACAACAAGCCAGGATGCTCCGTTGTATAGTCGACTAACGACTGTGAAGCTAACGGAGTTGTTCATTTGCGGTGAGTCCAACTTAATGGATTTGATTGTTAATCTCCTCGTGTGCTAACTCTGTACTGTCTGTTGGCTCAAAGAGGGTGTAGATACATATAAGCAATTCTTCGCTACACTTTCCCAATCTTGTTTTTTATTGTAGCTTTAACCTTGCACTGGATTAGGGCTACAACTAATGATTATTTTCATTATGGATTCATATTTTCTCTATCAATCGATTAGATGTTCGGTCTATAAAATGTCAGAAAATGGTGAAACATGAGGATACATGTCCATCACCCAAAACCCCAAATGATGTCCTAAAACTAACCAAAATCCAAAAGATACTCAGTTTGCTATTTTATAAATATTAATATAAAATAAAAATGAATAAAAATTCACATTAGAGATGCTGGAAGCAGCCAGACTTTCCTCTCAGATTAAAATTATATACTTGTTCATTCCCTTCATAATTTTGTAGCTCCTTATTGAAGTGAGTGTGCTGAGTGTACAGAAATTCTGCATTAAAGCAAACCATGTGCATGCATTTTGGAGATGGGAATTTAAAAATCAGCATAGTTTAGAAAATACAATGCAACACTTGCGCATATTAATTATGACCTGCTCAACTAAAAGAAGCTGAAAATCAAAATGCTGCTGACACAGCTGTGACAGCAGCGAGGGTAGCTTAGATATGACCTAGATAGACAGATACAAATCTCAATCATGAAAACACAACAATGGCATGTGCATGGTTCAATGAAGGTTGCAAACCGTAGGATGTTTTTATTTTATTTGCCATCGCGTACAACAAGTACACATAAATGTGCTAACAGCAAACAAAACAATTCATGTCAAATTAATTAATGTCTAAAATATCCATCCTAACAAGAAAGTCAATACACAGCTAAGTGGGAATATGGTCCCACTTGTAGAATCAGCAAGGCCAATGTGCTATTTTTCATGTTTCCAAGGGACAAGATCAAAATAATCCCAACATTACATAACAAATCTGGTGATAGTTTATTTTTCTTTTTTTTTTTCCTTTAGTGTTAGTCGGCTCAGTCACATCTCTGAATTCAAGCTCTGGTTTCACATGAAAAGCAATGCAAAGTAGATAGCAAAGCTCAATCCCCGCAATTAGGCACAATATGCAGTTGAGAGATGTGTAGGACTGTTTGAAAGGATTGACTTGAAAGCCGTGCTGATCACATTTAGTGACCCTCTGCATTACTAACCCTGTAATTTTAGCAACGACGAGTGATACACCATCATTTGTACATTTTATTTAATAATATAAAGAGAGATTTCATTAAACTGCTTTCATGAGCAATTGTGTCCTCATGAAAGCATCAATATTAAACTGGCTCTCAAACTGAAAAAATAAATCCAAAGCGTGTCATGTTAAAATAGAAAAATGTTGTAGTCTGAATGTTGCCCTGCATGAAGTATCAGCTCAGTATTAAACTAGATGCACTCACCAGAAAATGTAGGTGCTGCTCCTCTGTGTGTTCCTCCTGATGGGAGGGGGTCGGGCTGAGGCCCGGTGGGGGCGTCACTCGTAGCCCCGACTCCTCCTCCTCTCCGGGAGTCTTCTCACACCTGGATGGAGCTTCATCTAATGCCACACACGGGGTCTCTCCTACAACCTGGCAGGGGCAGAGAGAATCATTAAGTCAGTCATCTTACGTTTACAGAGATACTCTTAAATAGCCAAGATACTGCACTACAACGTTTCTGTTCTTATCAAGAAAACATGACCACAAAGCAAATGTATAATTGTTATACCATACGGTAACACTTAACATTACACCTCCCACTGTGAGCAAGGGATTAGCAGCAAGCCTTCTTCCCAGTGGTCCAACTACAATCAATGAATAATCCAGGGGGAATCCCTCTAGCCTGCAACATGACTAGAGCACATTAGCAGGAAGCCGTCCTTTCTAATTAGGCTGCGTGTAGCGGCTTGAATGTTTCAGTGAGCTATTTTTCTTAACCAATTACGATTTGAGTAGGAGTTTTATAATCATTTATAGAAATGATATGATCCATCTAACTGAGATCCAGGTGGGTGGGGGACAGGCTGAGATCGGTCAAGGGTTAAGAGTCAGGAATCAGCATCTAAATTTAGAGCAAACCTACTTATGCTCAGAGTAAAACTATGCTAGTGCAGCCAAGGCCATGACCCAATAACGGGATCAAAGACGCTCGGCCACGTGCTGCAAAAGAGCTCTCTTCTTTACATTGTCAGTCCTGAAAAGACATATGACTCAAGACTTCAGGCGCAGTTTCAACACCGATTGAAGAAAGGATTTCTCTAGGACTGTTCATATACTGTACCAACAAGTTCTATGTAGAGATACTGTTAAGCAAGCCAAAATCCAGACAACAAACAACTGGATAGGTTGCAAAAAAATTATAAGAATTAGTATCATAACATGATTAACCTCCCCTGTTAAAAAAAAGAGCGATACTAAAGAGGCTGAAACTGAAATATGAGATGACTTGAACAGAAAAAAGAATTGACCTTTGGCTGATGTGCGCAGTCGTCGCTGACAGAATGGCTTCAATGGACAACAACCCTTCTCATTGGTGTAATTTAACACTATATACACCAAGATATCCATTTCCAAGCCTACTTTAACTTCATCATGTACGTTACTGCTATTCAAAAGTGAAACGATTTCTGGCGCCGTACTGATCCGTCTGTCCGTTAAATGTTACAGAAGATAACTCAGTGTGGCGCTTCAGCACCAAATCGCTGAAATGTCTGTGAAGTTAAGCAAGGCTTTCCCAGGTTTATCTTTTGGACAGGAGACCAGATGGCGTTAGTAGTGGTAACGAAAGGCCAGCAGGAGGCACTAATTCCGTTGGCCCCTGTACAAAAGCAGCACACAGGCGTGGGGGCTTTAAACAATTGCTTTGATTATTTTGTTTTTGTACCCGATTCCTCTTTGGGGACATTAAAGATTCTGTCACATGTATTACAAGTGCAGATGAGCCAGATCATCCCCAGCACCTTTGGTCAGTCATGGTTAAACCAATCAGTCTACTTGGGAGTCTTGATTAGCTTGTAGCATTTGTGTGTGGAGTTAACGTATTCGTAACGTTGGCCAAGATAAAATCCCTAAGAAATGTAAACAAACCCACCCTTTTTAAATCATTATTACTACTTTTGCAGCTGTTTTCATTTTCTTAACTTTCCATACATAGTACATTTTGTAAAGGGAATGCAGGGCGCTCACAATGAGTTCAAAGCAAACATAATCAGGGTTCAGGCGACGTGTGATATAATTCTGACATCGTTTTGACGAATAGGCACACAGGGGGAATATTACATAATGCCTCATTTATACAATGTTATGAGGAATAAAGGGACTGTCATAGCGAGCATTAGACCAGGGCTTAGGCTATTATGAATCATTTCAAAAGGTTCATGTGCCAACACACTAACTTAACAAAACTGGTCATTTCACTGGGTCACAGTGCAGTGTTTGAAGCTAAATGCTTTCAAATTATATATCTTACATTTTATTTCTTTCAAACAGCTGCACCTGACATTAAAACAAACAAACACATGTTTATGCGTTCCTATAGTTAAGTAAAACTGTTTACATTCTGAATAAAATAGAAAACATAGAACTTGACCAAAAAACGGATTATATTTAAACATTATCTTACATTTTACGTCATGCATGCCTGACATACCGTGGCAAAATTATAATATAATTGCAAAAAATGAAACAATTATCTTATTGTCCAGCATATTAGCAAATGCATGTTGTTGTTTTTTTACATTAGCTGAAAGGGCTATGCTGGCACAAAAACAACAACACAACAACTGCCATTTTATTTCACATTGACTACAGTGAGACGATGTGGCAGTCTGAAAACCACTTAGTACTACAAAATATGGACAGAGTTGGTCTCATTTTATCTCTGAGTAGTAACAGAAGTGGTTCTTGTTCGAGTTCAAATTTTCCATATAATTTTTCATGTGATTTTGATCAGATGAAATGTTAACTTCTTCTTATTGTTTAATTTTATGTGTAAATAGAATACATTTAGAGTCCCTAAAGGACCAACTGGCGTCAACACCAGACATTTTTATTATATAATTTTCAAATTAGGAATTGGCTATACGTTAAATAGATAAGTCATCCTGTATATTAACAAGAATTTTGTGCATTGTGCATGACTTGGCCTTACAAACAATCAGTGTATCTAAATTATTATCCAAGTATGATTACATGTGTGTGAAAGTGAAAATATGTTACAAATATGCTCTTATAATCAATTGGTTCCTGCTGTGAAATAGTCTCATCAGGCTGATGTCCCGTTTAGAGTTAAACAAATTTAGTAGTTACCTACTAAAGTTACAGTCTTGTGCAAAACTTCCTGTTTGTGTTACTGTCCCTCCACCCCAGTGACTGTCTGTGGAAACAGAAAGAAGGAATTCTACACTAATTAATTAGACCATAACTTTGGTGGGTGCCTACTTGATTTGTCTCAGACTGCTGAAGCCTAATACTGGCTTCAAATGAACTTTAGGATGCATTTTATGCTGATACGTTTCTCAATATTGGTATTTTATTTAACAGTATAGATCAATCAGTACAACATGTCATGTTGTGTTTTCTGGACAGGAAGTTATTTAGTATGTATTTAGATCACTTCCTGTGCATTGTAAATGCCATGTCTGCACAGGCATTCAAACACATTTGATCTGCAAATACATGTTATCGCTGTGGCCGCTGGAACGCTTGATCCCTGAATTACAACTTGAACACATATGCTTATTAAGTCAATGTATGATGATTAGAAGTACATATTTGATTTAGGCATACCTGTTTAGTAAAATGTACAATTATTATAATTTAGCTAAGTGTATAATTACGATAAAAGACTAGGAAGTTGAGGAATAATTCAAGCGTCATTACAGGTTCTACTCCCTGTATTCCGTTCATATTTTATATCAGCCCAGATTTTCAGATTGACTTTACAGACTACAGCTGATGGTCTGTTGGCTTGATTGGCTTATAGCAGATGAAAAATAATGTACAGCAGAGAACAGTAGGTATTGGTTAAAGGAGATCGCAGCCTCCTTTCGTCTCATCTTCACTCGTGATTTTCACAAATGTGCATGTGTCAGAAAATTAATGATGTAAAAGGTTCTTTACATGATATTAGTGTGCTTGATAAAAAATGTCTCTCAGTCCTAGTGATAAATACTTTACTTGGACTAAACTACTGGAGCCTAGGAGGTGTGGCAGAACTGATCTAAAAATAATGACATGTCATGGCGCATGCATACTGAAAAATGCAATAAATATTAAAGGAATGTATATTGTAAACAAGAAACAAATATCCCGCTGGAAGTGTTAAGACACTCATCATCAATAAATGGCCTGATGTAGGATGCTGCCAAATCTGTCCTCATGATGACTGTTCGGGGCACAGCGGGCGCTGCTGCGTGTGCTTTTCTCAGAAGTCTTTGCTCATAGGTTCACCTCTACCTGCACACCGCTTCACACTATGAGATGCCACTGTGTACACTTCACACTGATGTGGTCCCACGTATGCTAAAGGATCAAGTACACCCTGGGCCCATGCGTACTAAAGCAGGGTCAGATCCCATTCAGCAGGCCCTGAATGCCATAAGCACATTGGTGTAATCCCTGCAGACTACTGAAACGGGTAACTGGATCACTTCTTTTAAAAGCACCTTAATGGATTGGCCTGGCCGTTGATTTTCTTTTTAATACGGAGCATATCGATGTCCACCAACCAAACGCTCTGCCACCCTGTCACTAAGTCAGTCTGTCTAAATTCTACATCTGGAAGCTCCAAATTCTGACTGTTATAAAACTGGGTTTCTGACAGTCTGCCCTTGACTAGGCCTCATGCAGGTCCTGTCTTTCACATATGTAAGAAAGTGGCAGTATATCACAGATAGGGGTGGGATTTACCACAGGATTTAATGAAATGAATATTAAAAAAAACAACAGCTATGAGACTTTAAAGAAAAATCCCCTTAGCTGCGAGTCATATTGTAATACCAACACAGGGCATGTAGGCTAACATATTATTAATCTTTTAAAGCTTTTCATTTTTACATGGAATACAAATGCAACACCCACTGCCTTGAGCCAATTCTCTCACACTCCCGATTCATCATGACACTGATTCGTTTTCAGCATTAAGTCTTGAGTTCTGCACCGCTTCAGTCTCACATCCAGACGGACACGTATGAGGTTAGCTGAGGAGAACTACGATGGACCACTGGCACCTACACATACAGACAACAAAACTCATAAGATGACCTACCCCTTTCGTGTGATCTGTGGCAACGTCAAGGCTTCCCTTGGCCTGCTAGTTATCCAGAGCAGGGCGAGATAAAAAAGTCTTTAGTGCGGCTGGAGTCTTACCTTCCACCCAAAACCCTCTCACCGCTGCCACAGCAACAGAGAGCGGATTACTGGACTGGACTGTACCATTCTGTTGTTAGAGGGGATTAGAGTTCACACAACATGGCCCCTTTCTGGGTGTGCGCGTGCCACTGTGAGTGCGTGTGTGCGTCCCACAAACGAGAGATTACCACAATCGGCATTCTCATATGAGCTTCACAGGGAGAATTTACTCTACTTCACAGGCAGTACAAAATTGTACGCACAAAAAAAATGATGCATGCTTTAAAATGATATTAATAGACCTATAAAATGTATTTTTCAAAAAAACATCACAGAAATGACATCTTCCCCTCTGTTACGGATGTTCAATAATGCGACAGACTCAATTTTACAATTACAAATAATGTCCATCCTGCATTATGTAACCTATTTATATATACCTGAAATATGTGCATTTCTAAGCTGTTTGGCCAGCTGTAGACATATCTGAGCATCACGTCTACAGTGAAGGTAAAAACTGACTCTAAGAATCAAATACGGACGAGATCAACATCAAATGCAGAGAGGATCAGTGTGTGACTTTGGTATCTTTGATCAGGCCCAAGTTCAAGACAGAGAATCATCTCATTATGGCTTGTGGCAGATTAGTATCGGGTCCAACTACAAGCCATTATATAACACTGTAAAACAGCCACCGTTCCAATATAAACATACACAAGGTTTTTGGGCTACATTTTTCATTTCCAAACAACGTAGAATCTCCACTATGCCGTGGTACCGACACCATCAACCCCCCTACGTAAAAAGACATGACCTGGTCTGTTTGCTCGCCCTGATCACACAGTTAACACCAAGAAGTTTATTGTTACAGTTTTTGAAACTGTGCACTGCCTTTTTATAATCACAAAACAGATCAGTAGGAAAGAATCCTCCTTTTATTTTTATTGCTACATTGATCTCGTGTCTAAAAGCACAAAATAACAGGTGATGCCATTAGGTGTGCACAGATGAGGCTCATGTGCTTTTTTAGTTGTTTAAGACCAACAGAGGTCAGCGTAGAGTTGTGCTGTGTACACAAGCGGTTAGAAAAATTGCAAATGCGGAAGTGATTGGTTTAGTTTTAAGTCTTCTTCTATACAGCATAATTTTCATTTTGTAAATTATGGTCATGTGACTGACAGGTCGCCTCCATGGCAACAACGTGGCTTATACACATTATGTATCGTAACCCGAGGTTAGAAAAGTAGTGGAGGAGTAGCTGTTGCTATTTAATGTGTTTTCATTTTGTGAAAGATAGCCACAACCAGCATTGGCTTTATCACAGTTAAGGTGAATTACTGACCGTGCTAACCGGGTTAGCTTGCTAGCTCTAGTGTCAGAGTTAGCCTGTTTAAAGGGGGTGACTTTACCTTCTCTTCCCCCTCCTCCTCGGTTTCCTCACACCTCTCTGGGACACCAGGGTCGGGGTTGTGGTTGTGCTGCTGTCTGGAAGATGTGACTGACAGCTGCCTCTGGAGCCGCAGCACCTCCTTCTGAGACTCCCTGAGAAGCTTCTCAAACTCCACTCTGACAGATGGAACAGGGGAACCCTACGCAGACACACACACATGCATCAAAACACAATGACAAAATCAATTCGGCACACTGGTATTTTAATTATTTTCAGTTATTACATTTTTCAAACTGCATCCTTAGTACTAAACTGATTCAAAACATGATACTCTCAATCATGTGTATCCAAGCCTATTTTGCTTGCAATCTAGAGCTGACTGCAAAACATACAGGTAGTGTTTAATATATCCCCATGAATGAAAACAGGAGTAAGTGTAACAGCCTAAAAGCACAGTCAGAAGGAACACTGTAAAACTAAAATTAAATTAAATAAATGCAGTAAAACATATCAATGTCATCTGATTTGGACATTATATGTATTTTTTTCCAATTCAAATTAAGCCAAACATTCCCATCAAATTGAGTAAATGTGTTAAAGTTGAGCTTGGGATCGACAGACCTTCTCACTAGATCAGTGCACAGCTCAGCCTGTAAAACCCTTTACTAATAAACCCAACAGATGTTCACATTGAGGAGAATGAGCTCTTAAGTCACTGGACCAGTAATTAAAAAACAGGCACTTAGAAAGGCAGCCTATTTCTGCACTGTCATCTAGACATCAGCAGTGACGCAGCCTTTGTAATACAGGCTTAGGAGGGAGTTAGGATGAGCAGTACCCATGTCGTCCAGCAGAGAGCAACCTTGTGGCATTGTGAGCCTTTGTAGAGGATGATGAGTGGGGCTAGTTAGGACAGTAGGGCGAAAACTTGGATGATAAATGACGATCAAAGATATATTAAGAAGAGCAGTGAGCTACATAAAAAACTCTAAATTAGTAACCACAGTTAAATCTGGGCTGAGTGAAGTTGCTGGGGAATAGTGTTATAAATACCTTAGTGGTGCCCAGCCGTGCCTCCAGCTCTCTACACTCCTGCTGCAAGGCAGCAATCTCTTTGTCCTTAGACAGAAGTGCATCTGCATGCTGGGCAAGGTCACGAGCTCTCTGACGGGCAAATGCCCTCTTGTACTGCTCCACTGACCCGGGCCTCATCAGTGACGGGACATTCACCTGTGCAAGAACAAGGAGATACACAATATATCAGTGGTGTATTTTATAGAAGAAGTCTGGAATGAACATGGATTCATCTGAATATTTGTAAACTTTTACATGGCGGCAGGGTTTCCAGGGTAAGCAGAGTATTGCACATACCAGCTCTGTCCTGCTGAGGACAGTAGTTATAGTAGATATCAATCGTAGGTATCAATAGACAGACAGAGTAAGTAAGTTGTGTCTTCAGCAAAAGTGATGACACTTCTGAGAAATATTTTTTTTTGTTAATAAAAAGATGCCATAAAATACTGCATATACATATACTATTAATATCTAAAAAGTAGCCAGGAAATATGGACATCAATTTTGCTGAAGTTGCATAATACAGTGTTTTATGCTATTGCATAGTAAAAACCACATTTTATGTAACTGCGTGTCTCTTTTTATCTAGCTCTCTGACACGCTGCTGCATACAGAGAACGATTAAACCATTGAATTACCATATTTGTATGCAACTTCTCTGCAGTGCTTTAATTTTTCATCCATTGATCTGATAATAGATGTGTGTCTACGCAGATGTAGAGATGATGTCTAAGTAGCAGACCATGTTCAAAAACAGGGCAACTACTGACAAACATGACAATGCCCAATTTTGCCAACGTAGCCGTTTTTAAAATATTAAGAAATATAAATGTTTTAAACTGGCAGGGTTGTGGTTTTCTTGACTGTTGTGTTCAATAGTTTAGTATTATTAGTTTGATTTATGTAAAAATGTTTCACTGCATTTCTTTTATAAAAGAGATGTCAAGAGACTTGTTGGATAAATAAAGAGTTCTTGAAATCATTTTAGTAATGCGTTAAGTTTTTCAATATGTTATGAATATCTTTCAACAAGCCTGCTATTCATCACACGCACAGTTATTCCGTTCCATCTCATTATCGGACATTATGGTGATGTGGTGATTTGGACGGTGGGGTTTGATAATGAGTCACTGCCAGCGTGCCAGAGTGAGGGCAAACAGGCTGGGCACTGCACTTCACTGAGAAAACGTTAGAAGTAGTTTATTTGTGCGGTATACCACTTTGAGGTTGGCCTCCTGCAGTTTTCGAGCCCTCTCCTCCAGCCTCTTAGCAAGAACAGCCAGCTCTGTGTTCTTTCTCCTCAGTCGCCTGACCTTCTCCTCGGTCTCTGGGGCGCTGCTCTTCCGCTAAAACCCACAGGGGAAACTAATATCATCATCATTATCACACTATGCCTGCAGCAAAAAGTACGGCAAACAAGAAAGTCACAAAAACATTTATTCAGAGGCTTATTATACTTCCTTGTTTCATACCATCTGCCTGTGCTTCCAGTGGAAATTAAGAATATAGATGGGGAAAGGCCGACATACTGACTAAATAATTATCTCTTTATAAACTGAATAAATGACAAGAGAACAAAAAAAAAAACAATGCAAACTTAAACAATGCCCAATGAAACAATGCTCAGTTTCTGGCCTACTTTCTAGGATGCCTTCAGTCAAGACTATAAACTCTGTTATTTTTAGTCTCACCAGCAGGCCATTCTCCTCCCTCAGTGTGGTGCAAGTCTTCTGCAGCTCATCAAGACCTCGCAAGAGTTCGGAGTTCTGTCGTACCAGGAACCCATAGTCAGTACCATTCTGCAAAACAAATGCACGTACAAGTATTAGTATATATGTTTAAAGGAGTGGGTGCTTATCAATACTAAAGAAATTAATTCACTAGAGAGAGAGAGAGAGAGAGCGAGAGAGAGAGAGAGAGAGCAAGAGAGCGAGAGAGAGAGAGAGAGACTGTGACAACAGTTGTTTGTTTACAGAGAAAGAGAAGCGCACCACACCAAGCTTGTTATCTGGTAAGCTCTCAGAGAACGGAGTCCTCGGCTTTGTGGCAGATAGTCAATGTGGTGATCATGAGTGTTTATCCTTCATGTGGAGGAAGCCTAGAAGTGGTGGAGACCTCAGATTGGTCTGTAGTTTACATGAAACATTGCCTCTGTGTCAGGGATGCTCTAAATGAGGCCTGAGGCTCAGAGGGACCAGCTGACAGTAAGTAGACCTGGAACACATGAATGCTGCAGTGAGAGCAGATGGGCAGACAGGGTGAGGTAAATGGAGGGATTGGCTGCTTACATATGATAAGAAAAGCAATTAACTGTTGAGAAAAGTAAAACTGCCTGGTGTTACCTGTGGTCCGCTTGACTCTGACTCTTGACTGTGAAACAGCCTGCATGGCCCTACCGCCAGCTACTACAGCACACACACAGACAGATGAATTAATGAGTAAGGGAAGCGTCTCTCAGAGTACAAGACTAAACTGTGGTAGACTACATAACGCAGCATGGCAAAAGCATGCAGATGGCTGCGCGCGTGAAAAACCAGGGAACCTGTTCAAATGTGTCCCATTATGTCTCCATAACACTCCGGGGATCTCATTACTGACCTGAAATAACCCTCTGCCACAATGATACTTTTGTAACAGCACAAAGACTAAATTTATATCAAACATTCCCATGACATGTTATGGTATAAAGACACTAAATAAATCACCTGACCGTCATCTTGTGAGATTATGTTGTCTTGGTAACTGCAGATGATGGGCGATCTGATGGCTCCCTGGAGGGTTTTTAATGCTACTGTACAGTACCTGTCATTAAGTCAACACTAATGACCAGCTGTTTACTAAGCCAGCAGCTGAGGCTCCTATGTGTTCATCCTCCATTACTATTATAGTAACATCCTCTGTGAATATGCAGATAGTGGGCTATAAACCAAGTGCCAGAAAGTCTGTATGTTTTCAGAGGAAGACCATACAAAGTAGCAGACACAATATTTTAAATTTAACATATTAGCTGGAGAGGAAAATTAAAAAATTAAACCTATTGAAGAAGCAGCATAGAATAATAAACATATATAATAATATTACATATAGGGGATATGCACAAATCTTCATATCAAAGTGGCAGAACTTTGAGATCCCATGCAGCTATAAATGCTACTTCACTTAGTGAGTGGCTCAGTCCCACCGCAGCTTGCCAAAATAACTGCACCTTTTAGTACTTTCCCAATACCGTCCAATTTAGGTGTGGAAACATTGCAGTGAAAGCAGAGATGTGATCATTACTTGACACTGTAGGCACGAAAAGATGCTTCATGGACGACATTTATAATCAATGCAGACATTGAGTCAGCAAGTACATTCTCCTTAAACTTCAATGTCCTCATGGGGCACACACTTGGCACCAGTTAATACACTACCATGACAATTTTGGTACTTTTATTCTTAAAAAAAACACATGCTGGATTTGAGGTTAAAGACAGGAAATCATTGTGGTTAAGTCACAAGTTTGTCTAAGGGTGAACACGCTCACGGACAACACCCTAACCATTTACTACAGTATGATAGAAAATCTCCTCGTTCCATTTAGATGATGTATTAGGACACATAACTGCACACAGTTGGTCATAAAAACCTATGACCAGCAGTTCATTACCGGACTATTTGCTTTGATAATGATACATGAATTTTTCAGGGACACAGGGATGCTGCTTATTAAACTGTGTTGATTTGATTTATCTCTATCTGTAATGTTAGAGATACAAGAGTTTACTATTACATATTTCAGATATTCTGGTAGTAAGTAGGCATATCTGGTAAATTCTTAAAATTGCATAGACTAAACAGGAATGTTTGAGTGCCAGTGGGTTTGTTTTTTTTAACATGAAGCAGCAAGAGTACTTTGAAATCTCATGTGGAATAACCGGCACAGAATCTGAAGATAAAAATGGGTTTCATGTAATGGAATAAAGCATGTACACAGAGTGACTGTGTACCCAAAAAAAGGAGCATAGAGGCATGAGGGAGAAGGCAGAGTTAAAGCAGCACAAATAACAACCACGCTGACAAAACACTCAATACAGAGTGAAAACGAGAGACAGCAGCAGATAGAAACAGATTAAAGAGCAGCAGAAGTTAACAGACAGGTAATTAGAATAGTTATAATTACAATTACGTTTTCTTTCAAATCAAACATCCCAAAATAAGGGTGGGAAGTATAGTTCTGCATTTATAACCGTTTAAATATTACTGGGATCACTACAGAAAATTGCAGATGAACCTTTAATCTCCAAGAATTCACATTATAGACATATATACTACCACCAACTATCCCTGTAACAAATCGCCCGCAATTTCACACACTGACCATACACGGTTCAGCCGTATACGAGGTGTTGACCTCGTCTTGTTCTCTTGAGGAACAGAAAACCTTTGTGCAACAGACATCATGTCTGTGCTTGACTATGGTGATATTCTGGCAGAAATGTACTAAAAACTGGATGTAAAAAAAAAATAAAAAAAAGACTTCATAATGCAGCTCTTTTGAGGTTGGCGAATGTCACATTTTGGCCATTGCATTGTTAGTGAGCGGTACACCACACAATGCAAAGTATGCTGCATCAAGCCAATAGCAACATCAGCAAATGTCGCTGAAGTGGCAAAGACTAGGCAGAAACTGTTGCAGCCTAAATTACTTTTTCAGATTGAAATTGAGAAGATGTTATTGGAAAAACAGAAAAACTGCTCTATACTTGCTCAGATTCTTAAAGAGACTTAGCCTGGGCTCTCACATCAACCTTTGTGTCCTTGAGAGTTATTTTGCCATCAGTTAGAGGAGTCAGCTAGGCCCAGTGTCCCGGTCTTCCTCTCAGGACGACTGTGCTGAAGCCCAATCAATCACCTCAAAGCTAGGCCAGCCAAAGTGAACTCAGCCTCCGCCTGCCTCCATTGTAATTCTAATGATGTTGGAGTCCGTCCATGTCTCGTAATTGTTCCCTGGGAATCATACAGACATACACCGGAGGGTTTTCTGTAGGCATGAGGTAATGCTGGCTTTTTCAATCTAAAAACACACTGCTCTGGCCACAGAGAAGGGATGCAGGTGGCGAAGTCCACTCAAGGCCAGAGTATTAGCATTCAGCCAGTGCTGTTTTCACGTGGAGCTGGCTCGGTAAGCGAGGCAGATGTAACTCAGTAGCAGGAGAGCAGGGGTCTCTACACGAACGTCTGTCAAGAAAGTCTGAGCCTTGGGCAGGGCAGACTGGTCTAATAGAGCCATCTCCCTATGCTCTGTTTCAATCTGTCTGCAATAAATGCAGATACAAGCAGATAACTGAAGGGTGTTTTGATTAATAAACACACAGTGACAGTCACCATAGTGATACTGTCAACAACCTGCAGGGTGTAGAAAGGGGTGTTTTGTACCAAAGACGTGATTTAGCAGAAAAGAGAATGAACTACGTAGTTTCAGCAAAAATTGTGAATTCCTATCATAGCTCTGTTGGAGTGATTTTGCTCTGATCTCTGATGCAACAACAGCTGATTCAAAACAGAGAGGATGAGTGTTTAATGACTTCACTGATTGCTGGTGTGTGACATATTTCATGCCTAGAATAACCTGCACGACATCCAAATCAGCTTTTCATCAGAAATGCTCTGGTGTGTGTGTGTGTGTGTGTGTGTGTGTAATGGACAAAAAGCCACGAGTCAATCCAGCTAACTGAACCCAACAAAGTTGCAGGTTCCACTTGTAAAAGCGACTACACTTACTAAAACATTTAAGTACACCCTCTGAAGGACAAACTCTACCATCACATGTCTGTCACAATTTGGCAACACAGCAAGTGGTTCCAGCACTAACATATGTTACTGTTGCAGCGAGCTGAGCAACGCAGAGTCACTTTAATCTCATCTGTAAGGTGTTGGTTTTTTTTTTGCCAGGCATCACAACCAAACCTGAAAATAAGACACATTAAAGGGAAACTTCACAAGTGACTTGCAACTAATTATCCACATGCATTACTTATATTTCCAACAGCAACCTGACACTGAGAAGATTGAGCTTCGTAAAGAGGGCGAGCTATATTGACTCTTGATTATCTGGGTTGTTTTGTTTTATATGCGTCTAAGGGTGTAAAAGTGGCTTCGGGGGTTTACTGGAATTCATCCCTTGTGCGCTTTATTGCAATCTTTAAAGCGGAGAAGCAACACAGACACATAACAGGCAGAAAACATCCGATTAAATGTACCCTCTTTGTTCAAGTCTTATTTGGAGCTTAGATGGCTGCTCCGATGTGTCACATCAGTATGTGATGTCAAAAGTTCAAGCAAGTCATTAACTGCAAAAAAAAAAAAAAAAAGAATGTATTACAAAAACATGCACTATGACGGTGGGAGAACATGTAGAAGCTAATACATTACACCCAATCTGTCTCATCTCATGGCTTCAAAGTGCTTGTTTTGTTACCACTATGAGTAAAGGAAACTTCCCTGTGTTAAGATAAAAGCAGAAAAAAAAATGCAGGAAATGTTGACGATAAATGTAAATCAACAACAATTGGAAACGGTCATTAATTGTGCAGAATTCTTAAACATTCATTAGTTCACACACAGCTGATTATCCTTTTATCTGGGATCCTCAGCTAGCTTTCACACAGCATATGGAAACATCTACTGTCTGATTTCACAGAAATAACAACATCAGCATGTTTAGCTGGCAGCTAGAGATGCCTCAATATAAGCCTCTGAGGAGACAGCGAGACAAAGACACACACACACACACACTGATTGAAGTGGCAGTATTCAAGCTTGAATCTGCAATTGGTGTATCCTTTCTCCCGAAGACCATACAGTGTGTATTCCTTAAATTACAGGGTCTACTAAACCAATACATCAATTCACCAGCAATTGCAGTTTGGGGCTTAAAAAATATGAAAACCTTTATTTACACTGGTTTAGTTGGTTGCCAATGCTCATCTATCATTTCCACAGAAACAGCACAAAGCTTATTGTTGGCAAGCTCTGGATGGAAAACAGGATAATATACAATAACAACTGTGTCTCACACAGTGCACTACTAATACTAGAGGCAGCCTCTTTCTGAGATATGTCTGTATTTTTAAAAAGGGTTCTGAAGTTTGTGAGAGCTTCTGGAGTCTGGATGATCATCCTCACATTTTGCTTTTTTACTCCGGGTTTTTCAGAAAACTACAGGTTCAGTTTTATGAAATCATTGTGCATAATCTGCAAGACCAGGTTGCTTGTTGAGTTTCATCCAGCAGAATCACTCATGCAGGATTCAGCTGTCTACTGAATCTGAAAAAACGCCTTAATTAATTCAGGCCTCGTCTGCTTTTGGCAATAATGGAAGGTTTCCCATACACACATCGCTCCAACACCACATGGTTGGAGAAATGACTCCTCAACACTGTTTGTTATTATCAGAAGAGGTGAGAAACAAACACACAACATAGAGACTGAATGTCCACTCTTCCAGTGATGTGGATACTAACGGACTCCACAATATCAGCGAGCTGTTACAACTTAGAGGCAAATCAATAATTCTCTTTATCTGTTTCCTACAACATCAGCGGTTTTGTAATTAGTTTTTTGCTCTGCTGTAGTGCTCAGAAATGTCTCCAAAGCTTTTTTTTTAACAATGCTATTTGCAAACACACTTCCCGAACCTTTGTTTAGTATTAATTTGATCAAGGTAGCAATACTTAACTTATTCATGGGTCAAAAAAGTATGCTATTTCAATGCTTAGGATGATTTGAGATCTTTAGCATTGCTAAACTTTCTTGTAGTTGAGAAACATGGAGTCAGCAGTCTACAGCAATCTTAAACAAAGCAGGCATCTCTGAAAAACTACACAAGGGAGGAACCGCAAATGAAGAAGCTGTTTGTGGCCTGAGGTATTTTATTAACAGCAGCTTTCTCCTTACACTCATATATAAGTCATGAAGAAGCCCTCTTAAGTGTCCTCTCAAATCCCCTCCTGTATTTATCACGACTCATCTCCCCGGGGGTACCTGACGGTGACAGATTAGGGGGTCTCTCTTACAGCGCTAGAGAACAAAGAGCCAACATGAGGCACCCCTTTACCCCCCTCAGGCGTCCAGCAATCTACCTCCACCACCCCTCATACGAACGTCCTCTGGGTGAGGTTGTGCAAAAATAAAATGCTGAAAATGCTTATTGGTGCTTTTTTCCCTTCCATATGTTAAGGTTTTAAGATGTGTACATAACCTGTAAGTGGTATAAATGACCCAATCGACATTCAGTGATTTCCAACCATTAGACTCTGATGCATTCAGATGTCATTATGTAGTCTATATCATGAAGCAACGGGCTAATTCATCTGTTACGCCAGTAGTGATTTTACACTTGATGCGAGTGAAGAAATCAGCATGGAAGACATGGTAGCTATGTTTTAGCATCCATAATACATGGTAATTGTATGCAAGTTTACATTAATAATTATGACAGCACACCCCATCAACCTTCAGATCTGCTCTCTATTACAGCTTGGAGCTGTCTCAAGCTTCTTTCTTATGGAGCCGTTACAACGCTAACACTACCGACACAGTTATTAAAAGTCCACAAATAAAAATGTCATAATCTCCCGAGCTTCGAAGGGCTTAATAAGGTGTCAGACATGCAGGGAACATCTGGCCTTTTAAAAGTCAAAAGAGGGACAGAAGGAGGGGGTCGCCAAATTATTCCATTCAGTGCAGTGTCAGCAGAAAAGGGATAGAAAGCAGACAGAATGCAGTGGAGATGATTTGTTTCTCCCCCGACCCTCCACAGGCTGAACCCTGAGAGCTTCAGAAGAATACAACCCTTAATCCTGTCAAGGAAAATTGCATATGCAAACAAGCCCCTCACCCACACTATCACACCAGCAACAATTTAATATGTGGTCTAGCACAATAGACACACTTAAAAATAGCTTTATTGGCTATTTAAAACCACATAAGTCATCTTAATTGGGGAAAGAGGGATTAAAAGGTACATGTGACACTTTGATGAAAACACAATCAAAGTGAGCAAATGATAAATATGAGCTCGACATTTGGTCATTTTCATTCTATAGACTGGGCGGACCTCCGCAAGCTCCAATGCACTCAGCCAGAAATGGAAGTGCCAAAAATTAATTGAAAAAATTCATCCAACCAGCCCCTAAAGGACCATGTCGCCACTCTTGATGGTGCCAAAAATCACTCCTCATACTCTGTCACTGTCATCACTGCAGTTTTCCCCAGCCAGCATCTCATCACCAACAGCTCACTGATAAAGAGCTGAAAAATTCCCCCCGGATGTTTCGAGTGTGGACACAAATTGGGAATTTCCCATCCTTGTACCATCAGTCCTGTGACAATGGTAAATCATTGTTATTTACAGAGATATTGTAATGTAAATAGATGAATTTCTCTATATGGATTGTGTGGATTAGCCATGAGGCAGATTATGATGATCTTGGTGGTTTTCAGACATAAAACACACAGTCTAGGAAAGGACAGCAGAGGGTCAAGACAGTCAATAAGTCTCTGAAAACGCTTTAGCACTACTCGGGTGTCTAAGCAGTATTATAGTGTTCCATAAAGAAAAAAAAAATCCTTTACGAGTCACATTCAATAAATGTACCTCTAGTAAAGGCACTTCAGTAATAAAAGGCACAAGTGACCTTCCTTGACATTCAATGGTTCAAAGAAATGAGTTTCCCTTTCCTCCTCCAGGCAAAAAGTATCTCCCATTGTGAGAGGGGAAAACAGGTAATCATGGGTTTAATCTTGCCAGCGACCAAATGAGACAGAAATGTCACAGACAGCAGAGAGCTCTTGGAGAACGGCAAATACGTGACAGTCTGGATGCAGGCCAGCGAATATACACGTGAGGAGGAATAACCAGACACCGTCAGTATGATCTAAAGACCGAACAGAAGTGTTTTAGGAAGGCAAACACTGCAGGTGCAAAACAAACAAATAAAGAAATGCTAACAGCAGACGACAGAGTTGTAACACAGAGGGTATATGCCATCATATAACTACAGAAATGTTTTACTATTTGGGTTTCATCATTTGTCATAATGAATTATAATTCAGTTTTATGAGAGTATTAGCAGGAGGCGTCGCGATGAGAGGAAAATGGAAAGCAATAAATGAGCACTTTAACGTTTCCCATTTAGTGAATAAAGGTTAAAGAGCTAATTTGATGGGTGAGGATTGGATAAAACAGATAATGGAGGCTAGATTTGAGTTGTTCATAAGAATGACTGGGATATAGTATAATATATGCATTTCTTTGCTCCTGCCATGTGAGAGATGTAGAAACATATGAAAGAGCAGCTACAGTGGTAAACAACGTTTCTAATACTGCAATAATCATGGTGTTACATTTTCAACAGTGCTTCGTAAGAGCTTCCAAGTCTTTGTCATATTTCAGTCTTTTACACTGGGGAATAAATGCCAAAAGATCATATCTACAGGGTATATTTTGCACATCACAGTATATGGTGTGGAAGAGACTGCAGAGACAATGTCTGGCTCCTGTTCCATAGAGAGTCTGTACCTCCTTTTAGCCAGACAGCCAGACAGTGATGTTTGGGCTGGGATATGGTGAGAGACCAATACTCCAGAGATTACCCTCACACTCTATCAATTATTCACGAGTCATAACATAGCCAGCCAATAAAACAAGGCACAACCTTATGGCTAAAACCAGTGATATAAATAGGAATACATCAAGCAAAATGTCGCTCATTTTATACATGTTAAATATTAAAAAAATATGCTGAAAGAGGAGTAGTAAACATCGCCACCTTTATCCATGCCTGTCTAACACAGCAGCTGCTATGCTCATCATCACGTTCATGAAGCAGCACAATAAGTGGATGACTCACAATTCAAAGACTCTGCCGTGACACAAATACGTTGTCTTTGAGATTTGTGATGGTAAAATCTGGGCTCAGCTCTCTGTTCCACTTTTTGTTTTCCCACAGGTAAAAAACTGGGTCAGTGGTGACCTGCATGGCTGGCATCAGTGCATCAAACGTAATGTCACTGCTCTAATGCAGAGCTAATAGACGGATGAACACATTCACACCTAGTGTTTAATTCACTTGACCTGCACGTGTTTGTGTGAGGAAACCAACCCGCTGTACTTGTTATGGAGCTGAATTGAGTAGAATAAACTAGCGCTCTGGAATTTTTGCCGAGTATCGATTATGCCATCCCAGCGGGGGAAGTAACATGTCGACAAGGTAGCAAAGCCTTAATTTACACTCTACAGAACCAGAGCTGGGAGTGACAAAGACTCTGATGTTTGAGGTTATTTCACAAGGCAGGAAATAACATGCTAACTGGATTAACTGAGGTAAAGGTAGTCCAGCAGCAACATAAGTAAGTTACAAACTGCTAAATACATGGCATCATTACAGTATTGCTGCTAAGGGCTTTATACTGACACAACACACTGAATCTGAGACTGTACTAGCCTTAGCTTTATAACCACAGAGTGTAATCACAGGTAAATACGGGGTCAATCAGAGAGAAATAACTGTCTTCAGTGGAGTGATTTAGGAGAAACAAGGATTTGTGTCCCATCTCTTTGTAGCTCCATTTGGAACTCATGGTGTGTAAACACAACAATCATTAGAGAGGCAGCCATATGTTATCCAGACAGGTGTTAAAGAGTGTGGATCACAGAGGACCACACAGTCAACAAGCTCATTAGCCTGCAGAGCAGCCATGCTTCTTTCTTCCATGAAGCTGTACGACTGACGTTGACAACTGCTTCATGTAATGTGGACTTACAGACTGATACAGGTTTTCTATACTGGTTCTAAATGACAGCAGGCAGCTAGAACAAATATGTATGTAAACATAATATCTACTCTGGCTCTCTTGGAAGGATTTGTGTCCTATGACACAGATCAGACTCTTTGAGCCACAGCAGAATAAAGTATACTGAATGAAGGCTAATCATTACTTTTGTCAACTTCTCTCAAATATGTGAGGAATTTTCAGATAGTATTTAAAAATTTCAGGATTAAAAAAAACAACAGAAAAACAACAAAGGCTTTTAGTCAACATAACTAAAATACCCCTTTACAGCTTTATGTAGAATGCAAGAAAAAAAAGAAGAAAGAAAAATAGTTGGTCTAGAAAATGACGAGCATCTCCTACACTAAATACAGCCATATTTCTATATACTCTATTTATAACCCAGTCAAGTCATGTGGGTGCTGATGATATAGTTTTCCAACTATATTTTAACCCACTTTGCATCTGCTGTACAATACCGGCTCTCCTTCTTACATGAGTGTTTTACTCTTGTCCTAAAGAACTATAGATGATCATTATCTTCTTAGAAAAATGCATCCTGCTACAAACACATACTCGCAGATTCAACAATTATGAGTGGAACTGGTGATAAGGATAATCCCCCCCACTGGAATAATGGCGTAATTATAAACAATAATCTTAGACAGACAGCCCCCCTGGTCTGAAATGCCTCCCTCTCAGCGTCTGAGGCCACAGAGCTTCTCCCAGGTTGTGTGTTGACAGTTCATTAGAGGTAATGAAGTGGCGGGGGCTGGAGAAGCCAGCAGACAGTGCTGCACAAAGATCAACACCATGATGAAATGACAAAATTCTGTTTCAACAACGGATACACTGGATGCATGGATACATACCATCATATTATGGAAGAGTTGGTATTATATGCTACAGTACAAATAAAAAAATAAAGTACAAAAACTGCACTATTATGACTATTAGCCACTGGCATACCAGCGACGTACTGTATGATCCAAATTAGCTTCAAGTGATGCAGACTCCTAATTTAACAGTCAACTATAAAAACAAGATGGAAAGACATTATAGACAATCTAAATTAAAGGGTTTTTACTCAAGAAGTTCAGCACAACGTGGCTCAAGTTGATACAGAATCTACTAACTGCGGTCTAACTAACAGACCAGGTGAACCACTCGAGATCAATTATTCCAGATGTTTTTGACTTTTTTTTATTTACTTTAATCAAGTTATTCTGATAGTTCCTTACAGTGATGTCTCTCTTAGTAAAAGCTTTACGAGCATCCAGCGGTTACATAAAAACCTCATTCCCTATTGATTTTCAGTTGGCTACCATTAATCGGATCTGCTGTTTCCTAACAGGATATGCAGAGGTGTGAAATTAGGGACAAGGTCACTACAGGTCAGCATAATGCCTGCCAAACCACTGCTTGTACCACAGCACTGTCCCAGATAAAGTGTCAGGAGAATGTGCTACACACGCAAGCTCAGTGCTGCTAGAGTACAATCACTGTAACAGAGTATAGATGATAATCCAACTGTTTAATGCAGCAACAGTTAATAACTGCTCACTTTCAATATATTAAGGCAATATACTGTATAAGGGAGTATAATACGTCTGTTGCATGTCTCAGTGTCGCAAACCAACTTCAACCATGGATATATGGTACATGACACAACAAATGTTCCACACTTACCTTACGCATGCCTTCTGCTTCAAAACCATTGAGGTTCGCGTAAAGTGAGTGGTGGCGCTTTCCTAACAATGATGTTGAAGTGATATTATCCGTGGTTGGGCCTGCCTTGTCCGAGAGCCCATGTTGCTTATTACCCTGCTCTTCCAACCTTTTTAACTCCTGCTGTGTTCGTCCTGCAGCTTCAGCCTCCTCACGACTCTCCATCGCTGCGTGTGCCGATGCAGGCTCGGGCTGCTCAGGCCGAGCACACAGGTCATACATCACTCTCTGTCAAAGTCAAACAGCGCCGATGGGATCGATATGACCAAATGAGGTGCCCAGCCAAGACCATGCCATCCCAGGCACTTCATTTGTCGGAGGAGAATTACACGGATCAGCTGTGGCAGGTTGACTTCAGAATGATGTCACCGTCATCGCCCTGGTTCAGAAGCGGAAATGTTTTTCACGCGTAATGTAAAGTGTCTGAAATCAAGCAAGGGACTGTAATTGCCATGGTTGTTGGTGACCCAGCAACAAGCCTCTAAAATCCCAGTAAAGCTTAAGATGACAAAACTGCACTATTGGAGGTTTTGTTTCTTGCATACAATCTGTTCCAGCAGTTCCACATCTGAGACAAAACCCATCACAGATAAACTGGCTGTAAAGTACCTTCTCTCTCTATGCTGTGGCGGTTTCCAAAATGAGGACAATCAGCTCCAGTGGAATATTACATATTTTTGGCCTTGGCTTCTGACAGCGATTTAATGAACGTCATCATCTGTTAGCATTCTTGAGCACACTGTGGTTAGTATTTAGAGAGTCCTGCTCACTACTACTGATATAAGCTGTTTCTTCATGCCTTACCGCTCTGTTGTCTGAGAGGGGGCGGTTTGTCACGGGTACTTGTCCAGAAAAGATAAAAGACAGACCAGTCCGCTTCTTATCCTACGTAACACTGAAACACCGCATGTAGGCCCAAACTGGAATAGCAAAGAAGAAGAGACATGCGATGGAGAACAGAAAAAAAAAAATAATGAGAGCGATGTAACTAACAGGTCTCCACTCCAGTCCCCGTTCTCTCAGGAGGGCTGAGATGTGCGCTGCATTTTGACTCTTCAGCTGGGAGTCCGTCTTCATTGATGCTGCTGTGTCTTATTGCATTCATCCAGATGCAATAAGACACGACAGGCTGCTTAATCCTATCTTGCTTACAGCGCCATAAAGGTGAAGAAAGAGGACGAAAGGGAGAAATGTGTGTGTGTAAGACGGTGAGTGTCACTGAGAGGAGGGGGTAGGGAGGACTGCTTCCATCATCCTATCACAAAAAGGCAGGCTTTGAGTCGGGGCCCAATCATTACAGCGACTAGAGCTCGTTTCCATGGAGATGACGCTGGAATGATGTTGGTTCCCTATTGATTGTTCAAGAGGCAGTGCACACTGCAACACGGGGAGGCTGCGGGAGGCAGGCAGAGGAACAAGTGTGTCCAGTCCAGACTAATTCTAATGTTTTACTACATGTGTACACCAGAGAAACAAATTAGATGTCTGACAACATAACGAGTGTTACTGATGATGTAGTAGTTTAACCTGCCATGGCAGCTTTTTGTTTTTGTGTACTGGACTAATTAATCATTCAGCTGAATATTAAATGTAAACATTGTTTTTAAATTACTTTAAAATCAGTAGGTAACAGTGCAAAAGATTACTATTTGAACAAAACCTAGATCACAACTCCAGTTCAATCAAATAACAAGCTTGCAGCTTGCGGCCTGAATACGGTCTGTGAGGTGGGTTCATATTGCCCGCTGCTAACATACACTGTCACATGTCACACACCTCTCAACCAGCCTATTCTCAACTCATCTACAGAAGGTCAAATGTATTTTAATACTTTCTGGTTGCTTTGTTGCAGTCGCACAGCTAGTTGAAGCCTTAGAGTCTGGTTGCTTTGATGTCGTGCAACGGTCTGCTTTCTGTTCTATTAAAAGGTCACTGAAAAAAAACGTGGCTGGGTGCGGCAAAGTCAAAAACAGACAGTTTGCCTTGGCTTCTTGACATTATAGAGCACTGCCAGTGTAGCCAATTCTAATTGTTAAATTTAAACTCTCTTAACTGTCCATCATCCCATTTACTGATCTAGAGAGGCAGGCACTGTTAAACAATCAGTAACACTGCGGAAAGGGACAGGCCCAAAAAATAAAAATAAATAGCCCGAGCCAGACAAATCAAGCTGTATATTCCCTGCCTCTCACAGACATGAGCTTCCTATTCCCACCCGGATGAAAAACCTTTGAGGTAAAAACCAGCCTGACTAGGGTTGGGCAATATATCCATATTATATTAATATGATATGAGACGAGATATCGTCAGATTTTGTATTTTGTAATATTCATATACAAGACTGTTCAAGATCCGTTCTATTATTTGCCTTTTCCCAGTGAGTCATTATATCATCATTACTGATGGTTACTTATCAGATCTCGTTGTGTAAACATTGTGTGAGAGCAGCAATAGTTATCCCACCAAGATTATTGTAATATCATTAGAGGTATTTGATCAAAACTATTATACCATATTGCCCAACACTATGTCTAACTAAATAAAGAGTGAGTACCTGAAGAAAGGTTTCTTTACTTTTGCTTTTAACAGTTTCAGTCTTTTCTATTTTTAATTACAGTGCGCTCAAAAGAGCGTGACTTTAGTAGCCTTAAGACTGAAAGCAACCCTGACTGAGGTGACAATGTGCAGCAGAGTTCAGTTTCCATTCTGCTTCAGCTCCTCTCACTGTTTCAATTTGCCCCCTGACTGGAAGCAGAGGTGCTGACTGCAAAACAACCAGCCAAGCAGAGAACAGGTGAGACAACTGACTGCTGCCATCAGTGAGTACACATACGCAGCACACTTACAGTAAATACAAAACAAAACAATGAATAAAATGCATCGAGTCAGCATGACTAAATGCATGTCAAACAGCATATGCTGTGCACAGAAATGAGCTTTTAGCCTGGTCCATCATGGCTCAGTGGTATTGACATTCTGTCATACTGACATATTTTGACAGTCTCCCTGTCTGTCTGACATGAGACTGAAGAGCAGGCTGCTGATCTAATACATATCCGACATGAAATGTTCTTCATTTAATTAGGACAGGGAGGAGCATTTCTGAAAAATCATTTGGGATTTTGCAAAATAAGCCAAACAGCAAACCAATAGTTGTCAGCTTTTGATTGTATTAAGCCATTCAATTAAACACTGTCTGCAATCAGAGAGAAATCAAACAACAGGTTGTTTCATATCACATAATATAAACAACTGCTCTTCTTTGTTTTATCCCAAATCTCTTTGGTTTTCTTTATGATTTTTTTTTCTGATTTTATAGTTTAGCAGTAACATAATCGCATAAGCCTATTCAACATTTACAAATCAAACACACCAAGAAGAAGTCGGTACGTCCAAAATACAAACATAAGACTCACTGTGAAGCCTTAATTTTGTGACAATCTAATACATTGAGCTTGACAAGACAATGCGTGATTAAAAAGGCATAAGCCAGTCCATTCTTCTTGAAAGGGATTTACATTTGAACATCCTTAAAAAAATTTACTTCACCCTGATGCCAGTTGCAGATACCAAGGGTGATGCCTTAAAAGTGCTGTGCAACAAAACATGAAGAAACCGCGACGCTGGGTATTGCTGTTTGGACAAAGTTCAGGCTTTGATTAATTATTAAATTCCCTCCATGAAAACTTGATCCAAAATTTAAGCAATGGAAGCACACTGACCCACTTCTGCCACTCAAACACGAGGCATAAACAGATCCACGGGCACATGCTAACCCCTCCTCTCCGCTCTCATCCTGCAGAGTTGAGTCAACGTTCTCTGACAACCGTAACCAGTCATATTGAACGCTTTTCATATATCCTGCATCAAAACGGTAACAAATAAGGCTGCAACATTGCTAGTGTTTGCCTTTATTTACAAAACTGTCAACACGCTACACTTTGCACAAATAAGAGGGGACTCATTTGACAGTTACACATTTTCTGCACTTGATGTGCAAAAACTACTAATAAGAAGACAGAAAGTCGATAATTATACTCTAAATGTCTATAAGTCTAAATTTGTATATCATGGGGACTGTGATCCTCAGTCCACATCAACTTCTGGTACAGGTTTTGACCCCATTGGTATAAAAAAAATCTATTGATTAAAAATGGTAATTAATATCAAATGCATTTAATGAGTTTATATTTACATTCACATGCTTTGTCTTGTGCTGTTGCCTTGAATATCATGGTGCAAGTTTGTAGTTGTGTTTCAGTGATGTTGCCTTCCTGTATAATTACTGTGGTGCTGAACTAATAAGCCTAGGTTTACATATAGTAAAGGAAAAAAATATGATGCTACTATCTATATCGCTCAAGATGATCACTATTATTGTTCACATTTTCTTGTGTTAACCAAACGCAAAACACTTGGAAGTAATGTCTTAAATTAAGGGCAGGGCTAAGTTGAAAGTTAAAAATATCGTCAAAGGTCAAAGATTAGTTTGGAAATATGAAGCTGCTCACCTCCATGTTTCCGTCCATGCATTTGGAGGGCGATGACTCATCTGACGCGGAGGACTCGTTGTCCCAGCCTGCATGGGGAGTGTTTGGACGGTGACAAATATTCAGAGATCTGCTCCAACAGGTGTCCACTACTGCAGCCGTGGTGCAGGGGTCAGCTGCACCCAGGTCCCGGCAGAAAGGCTGCTTTTGTTGATCTAGTTTGGTTTTCTTCGGTGAGAGGGAGACCCTAGAGTAGGATAGGCGAGGCCTCGTCTGACAGAAGCTGCTTCTGTCTTGCGTTGGTTTTCTTGAAAGACTTTTAGAAATGTAGCTGTGGTGTCCTGTACTCTGCCTCTCCTGTCTTTTGTGGCCCTCTAGCAGGTGGCAGAGGAAGAGGGCCTTTTCTAGCTCCAATTCCTGCCTATGATGCAATTTATAGACTCCCCGCTCACCATTTATCTTCTCAAACAGCGTCAGCAGCAACTGCTCCAGCTTTGTAGACGTTTCTCCGCTGATCACACAAAAAGTCTCTTTCCCTGTGGAATCAATGTTACTGTAACGTCCGCTGTCTTTAGCCAGCAGACGCCAGGGTCTGTTGGAGTGCCAGTCTTTTTGGCAGCCACGTCTGGCTATCAGCTCCCTCAAAGCCCTCCGCTGCTTCCTCTCTGCTTCTTCCCGCAGGCGCCTTATCTCCGCACAGAGGTGTCCGTGGGCCCGCAGCGTGCGGCTCTTCTCCGCTTCCAAATCAGCACGCAGTCTCTCTAGCTCTCCATAGTCTGTCTGGCCCTGGCAGGGTTTCTTGGGGGACATTGCCAGAGGGTTATCCCTGTCTTTCTTCATGATGTCACATTCACAGCACAACATGCAAGGAAGGGCGAGGCTCATTCATTTCTAAAGAAGGGCCATGCACCAGAACTGAGTGCAGGTGGACGATGGGTAGCAATCAAGACATGCAGCATGCAATTGTCACACCAGGTCACTGGGGAGATGAGACAGTGGAGGATGTGAGAGAAAGGGAGATATGGTAAGTGTTACAGAAGAATGTATTAACAAGAAATGCAGTATGTCTAACATGGTGAAAGCACAGGTGATGCTCCTCTCTGTTAGTGGGAGGATTCAGAGAAAGAAAAGGGCAGCACTATGAAGAGCTTCAGGAAAGCAATGACCACAATGAATACTCTGATGAAATCATCTTATTTTGTTAGAAATAGAGAAAGCATTTGTCTCTGTAATGGAGAGGAAATGAATCTGTGGCATACAAAGCTGTTTATATCCAATCAATATCACACAATAACATTATCTGATTGTTTATATTCTCCATGTATGGTGGAACTGACTTTAGTTCTGAATCATCATACACAAAAAAAAACAAAAATAAATCATAGGGATGACATGGTAAAAGTAAAAACACCTATGACCAACATGGCCCCGCCTTTAAACAGATGACAAACACACTGTCAGTTTAGTATGAGATACGATTAAAGAAGCTTATGTTTAGGAGCAGGCGCCTAAAGCTCAGCGGGGGATGCAACAAGTGAACTGGTGAACTTCCAGTGAAACAGCACCGCATTGTTAGCTGTAACTTACCGTTAGCGGGTTTCACCCATCACTAGCTCAACTTAACGGTGCCCATATGGACGCTGGGTCACGGTTCATATTACAGAGAGGATGGGGTCTTCGGCTAATTAACTAGCTTACTTGTTGTTAGCAAGTGGTCAAGTAGCTGTTGCTGGTAGAGTTACCGCTATTTAACAACATGAATAACGCTCTGTAGTATACTGGAGGCAGAATAAGTGCTGCTACTAGCTACTGCGTCTTGATAGCAAACGTTAGCTTAACGGTTTAAGTTTTATAGCTACAACTTGTAACGTTAACGTTACCAAGACTCACCTCTCATTGGACTCAACCAATTTATTTAACTTTTCATCAATGAAGTCGTCTTCTTTTAAACAAGGTTGTTTTCCCGACATCAAAATGAAGTATGTAACAACGCTGGCAGTGATAACGGTAATTGTTAACGGGTCCATAGAGCCATGCAGGAATGTGGTTTGTTTATCTGTCAAGCAGCGAGAGACACAAGCGCGCACACACACGCACACACTCAGCGTCACCCGTGCTGCCTTCAGGGGCACTTCGTCCTATTGTAATAGTGTGTCGCGTGTTTCAATGATATCACTTTGGGTAGGCTGTTAAGAAAATGTATCATGTGAATTCGTGAATGCGGTGTTGCTGCAACAACAGAACGAGGAGGGTAATGGCTATGTAATTAAAGTTTTTAGTGGTGTATCTCATAAATACCTGTTATTACCGACAGTCAGTTAATGTATCAACCGTGTAACTTGTGTGAGATGAAGGACCACTAGTGGCTTCAGGCTGCTAGTGCTGACTTGTTAAGGTTTATACATTTAGGACCACTGTATTGGATCATTTTTAGATTAATCATAGTAAGATGTCTTTATTTTAATGAATCCTACAAGTCAAATCATTGTCCTAATAAATAATAAATATATGCATGTGTCTTTAGGGTAAAGAGACGGTATTTGTATCTCTATGTCCTGTGGAGAATGCAATGCATATCATATGAATCCGGTATAATTATTATATCTGGAACAAAGAACAAAGGAAAAACACAATTTTATAAACCTGCTATAATAACTTATCTTGGAAAAAAGCCCTGCCATAAAATATCTGCTCTTAGGAAGAGTAGAAAATAATCAATACATCAAGTATCTGCAAGATTTTGACATGTCAGCAGGAAAAACACAGTGATAAAAATTATGAAGAATGGCTGAATTCCAATTAGCTGCTTCGGTTCTATGGAGTCGGACGGTACATACTGGCTCACTGCCACGGCTTACTCGGACACATGAATTTCAATGAAGCCGTCGTTAATGTTATTAGTAACACCTGTGCTACTCCTATGACAAGTCTGCTTCTCTGAACTTACAGTCAGCCATTATTTTCATTCATTATATTTTTATCTACACTTTTATTATATATTCTCAATGCAATATCAGATGTCTGCAGGAGTGTGACGGGGACTAAGAAATTGCTTAAAACTATGACAGTAAAGCTATGATGTCAACTAAATAAAAATTAATTAGGAAACAAAGGACAGGTGTGCAGGGGAGGAAATCTCAACAGGGGCGACTAGTGGACAAGTAGGGGATAGCAGCATGATCTGGAAAGATTCAATACAAGCAGAGACCAGGGAGGGACAGAAAGTCTGTAGGTGGTGGTAAAGGGACACTGTGCAGATATCATCCTGACACCTTGTTTTTTTTTTTTTTTTTTTAATAGCCTTGACTCCTCATCATGTTATCATGTAATCTGATCAGATGGATGAGAAGTATCTTAGCCCAGCTTTACCCTTTTATGCTTACTGTAAACTCCTAGTCATGGTAATATTTTTACAGTCATGTGCTGCATTTCATCTAATGCACGATTGCTACTGTTACTATCATCCCAGTGTTATAATGCATCTCACTTTTTGTCTGCACGTGAGGACATAATCAACAGGAATGCACTGTTTAATATGATACCGGAGACCTTGATAAAAAGCTTCCTGTGATTCCATGATTTGGCAAAGGCAATGATATTGAAATGTATAAATCCTCGGAGGTATGCTACATACCTTTTCAATATCATGTTGCCCAAATCCATCAAAGAGGCAAAGCATACCATATCCGATCACTGGCATTTGTATAAGCTGAGAATAAGTATGAAACTTCTGTGTATGTTTGCATTATGTCAGAAATGCATAAAGTGCAGTTTGACTTGACAGCATTTCTGAGGGTTTTGTTCCCTGTGAGGGTGAAATAGACAGAGACAAACAGAAAGAGAGATTCAGCATACCGCTCTCTGTTATCACGGTGTCCTTGGGCCGCTCCCTGTCTCATTCCCATCTAGACAAGAGGCAGAAACACAGAGAGGGAGACCAAAAATCTCAATCCCTTAATCATTTAGTACATTTTTGCTACTAACAGCGTATTTTGCATCTACATTAATTGTTGTGAGAATATAAAAGTACAAAGCAACTGAAATGACTCTTCAGCAACTCTGCAGAGAAATACTATGCCATCTGCCCTGAGTGTAATGTGCAGTATTTATGTACGCACGTCATTGTTGATGAACTGATACACATTTTTATGATATATTGGATAATATATATCTATCCAATCTACAGTATAATAACCTATTTGAAATGTGTTCTTGTGTTATTTTTAATACTGACATCTAATCTCTGCTGCTAGGATGATGTGTAACCAACCATCCCCAAACTCAATGTTGTTTCATCTGATCCTCTGTAAAAATAGAATATATATATTTTAGTTTAGTCTAGTTTTTTAGTTTTTCTGAGATTAACTTAAAAGTGTATTACTGTCTGCAATTTGTATTGTATTGTCCGTCTGACACTCCTCTGTTTCCGGGACATTTGAGTCTCCTTTTTTCATCGTGTCTCGGTGCGCATTGGCACTATGCTGCCCTATTTATAGAGCACACAGGACTTGAAACGATAATCTTGGTATTTCCTTACTGCCTTTATTGAACATGATACCAACCAACCAACCAATCAAGTTTGCCACATGTAATCATTCAGGTACAATCATAGTGAAATGTAATCTTGTCTGTTCCTTCAATTTACACCATAAAAATAGTTTAAATCAAGCATGTTGGGAAATAATATAATATATTTGTGTATGTTTGTACCTCATTCAGTATCCTAGTGGCCTGAGGGTGGAAGCTCTTCCTGCACCTCTCAGTGCTGGCCCAGTGTGTTCGGTACCTTCTTCTTAACTGCAGCAGGGAGAAAAGACAGGCAGCATCGTGTTACTAAAATCTTTAATACAAGTTATCACAAGTTGGTTTTTTTTTATTCGAGCACATATGTCATACATAAAGTTTACTACTTTCATTCATTTCTAATTAAGCAATGCGGAAATTACAGGCAACATAGGAATGAATTCAAAGTCCTGGCGTGTGAATGATATTGGTGAACTGTGTCACAGTTTTCACCACCTTCAATACAGAATACAGCTTGTCTTCATGACCCACTTTGAATGATTGTACAAACAATAGGTGTCAGGATGTCACGCTGCACTACTTGTGTCAAGTTCAAAGCCAAGACCCTTATAACTTGGGAAACAAAAGTGTTTAGATAATCTATATCCTTGAGAGAAATGGAAACCATGATATATAAGCTTGAGTGATCTATGTACCAGCTGCTCCTTAAATATCTCTGACTTATGTAAAATATAGGACAACAGCTGACCTCATATTCAAAACACACCAACGTGATATCTCTTGCTGAACCATCTTAATTTCCTCCTGAGAATAACTCATTTGCTCACACTGTGTATCTCTGCCTGGAAATTCAACTGGGTGATGATAAGACTGGTCTTCCATAAACATCGTCTTCCTCCAGGCCTTTTGTATGTAAGCCTTTTTTTCATTTTTTTCCCCATCTGAGCCCTGTTAAGCATAGACCAGCATAAATGTCTAAATTTATATAAAGCTCAGATCGGTTAATGATTCTTCGGGTGCAACGGAGTCTTGATTCTGTTTTATTTTTAATACATGTTCAGAATTTTAACATTCTACTAAAATTCAGGCTGAAACATTAACAATATGAATAGGAAACAAATAATATAGTCATTAATCTAACGAAGAGCTTCCTTTTCACTCACAGCCATAGATGAGACAGGTTAAGTTTTACTGCAGCTAAACATTACTGACCATCTCCCCATCCTTGTAATATGTGTTCAACAACATCCAGTCAGTGACACAGGGAAACTTCCAACACATACTGGCCCAAACTGAGAGGATGGATGCACATGTAGATTTGCACGTGAACTGGGACTGCTGCATATGAGGAGACATCAGCAAAGAAGAAACACAGTTGTGAAACATCATTATAATGGTCACTGTGGTTTTTAAAACACAGGCAATGTTTCCATGTGGCTGTAGAAAGAAAAGCCATGAGGAAAAAAAGAAACAGTCTTCCTTAGTGTTATACATATCGGGGTCATATTGTAATGTGCTGAATGTATTTGCTTCACATTTTGTATTTTCTCCAGTATCGATTAGTAAGGATTAAGTGGCTGTTAATGAATGTGGTACAGTAGTAGACAAAGTTAGCAACTAGCTGGTGGACATATATTGCGCATTTAGCACCTAAAGAGCCCGATATTTTAAAGTTGGCAGAGACAAAAACATTCAGTTCGGTGAATGGCTGTGTGGGGTGTGTGTGTGTGTGTTTTCAGTCCGATCCTGGGGGTTTCAGAAGATTAGTTTAATGTAACTAAATCCTGTTAGTTTGGCTCCACCACCGATTTGGATGACACCACAGGAAGGAGCCCTGAATTGGTTCTTGAAAACACTGACAATGGCCACAGACGGCCCGCACGTTTCTCTGCGGCTCAGGAAGGATTAGTGTTTGGAAGCAATTGCTATTAGTCTGCTGCACATTTACAAAGAGGCCCCAGGCTTTTCCTGGTAAGGAGAAATGCAATTGAAAAAAAAAACAACAACGATAGAATATCTTGTATGTCTGAAACATAAACACACTGATACACATATGTACTATACAGACTATAGCCTATGTTGGAGCGAACGCGGTGGATGGTTAATACACACCGAGTCTTGTGACAAAGATTAAAACAAAGAGTTGTCCAGAGAAGCATTCAGCTATTATAGATGCAGCAGCACTTGTCTTGTCATCACTTTTCTGTTGATTTGCAAAAAAAAATGTAAAACAAACTACTGTGCACAACTTTGTCATTGCCTCATTGTCTTTTGCTTCAGAGTGAACTTCTGAGGGAGAGTCCTGTAAACACACACACACACACACACACACGCTCTGAGCCACAGCCCTGTCTCTTTTGCTGCGAGTGTGTGCAGAGATGAGCAGGACCGCACCTTCTGTGAGCGCTACCTGAAACTAGAGATGCAGGTGTACCAATGAAGGGTTAGCTTTCATTGTCTTTGTTGTTTTTTTTTCTTTTGTTGTTTTTTTTTTTTCCCTTTCTGCTTGCCCCTCCTGCTTCTTTTAAGCATAAACAGGTACAGGGCGTTAGAACATTAACATACAATGCTGTGGTATTTATTGTTTTTTTTTACATAATCTCTGTCACTGAAGCCAGCTACTTATAGTCGAGCAGGGTCAAGGAGATGAAAGACCTAAAACACGTAGCGCTGGATGGATGCTAGAGTTTCCTGTCTGCGTTTCTACACAACGTTTCTGTGTGACTTGTGGAATTAAGCTGCTTGCTACTTGAGCTCTGAGGACAATTTGTTTTAGCTTTTTTTTCTGGAGGAAACATATTTTATTTCTATTTATTTTATTTTATTTTTATTTTTTTTTGGTGGTGAAAATAAATACTTTCCCAACAGGTATGTATTTTTCTAAATACTAAGTTAATGTTTATGCCTCTGTATTCGTTATATTTGAGTATATATATATATATATATAGTCTTTATCTGTGATAAATCAGTGCGTATGATTATATCTTTCAATGCTGCCTTTCTCTTTAATTGAAGTTGTTTTCTCTATAACTAATATCTGATGTTATAAGATTTCCCCTCAGGGACAGAGGTCCTGAGGGGATCATCTTTATACTGTACACTGTTGTTGCAAAGCCAATACGCAAATCAAGATAAAACAATATCAGATTTTGTTAATTATTGCTTAAAATGTTGTGTCACTGAACAAGGACAGATTTATTTTAAATATATGTTCTATTTTGCAAATATTATTAATAATCATAAATAAATGGACTTTGCCGTGTACTGCTCATAAAAGGGCTACAGTCAGATACACATGCTGACAAATGTACTGATTCTCAGTTTAAATGGCCCACAATTCTCCCCGTTGAAGTGACTGACAGCGTTATTCTCTGGTTTATCTCAGGCATTAAGGGGTATTTTTGTGGGGCTGAGATCTTTCAGCTATTTCTCAGCACAGGGAAGTGAGAAGGGAGGGGAAGCAGAGCTGACACAAAAGGCAACATTATTCCCCAGCGGATCTGCGCTACATCCTACTATGAATGGAGTATTGAAAAACACAACATTGGGGACTAGATTATTTTTCATCCTCCATAACTGAGCCATTTGTCCTGAAGTTTCGAGTGGTTTGTTAGTACAGTCCGCAAATGAGGCATCTGTGATTCTTGAGCGCTGTGGCAGTGTTAAAATCCCCCCCCACCTCCCAATTGGATACATAGTGACCTCTCTGTGGGCCTCTGGCCTTCTGCGCCGCACCCATTAAGACAACGCAACAGTCCATGAAAATGGACCCAGACCTGGATGAAAATGTATCAGTCCAGAGTTGTTTCTTTGGCTGTTTTTAGTGCTGACGTGCCACCAATGGCTCAAAATCTACCACGAAGGCTGAGTGACACTGTGTTAAATTAACCTGAGCTGAAGATAACTACATGTACACAGTACAGTGGATTTGAACAACCCCCCCACCACCACCACCACCCTCCCCTGTTCCTCCTCCTCCTGCTCTCCAAGGAGACGAGAGGCGCCCCTGCAGTGTCATCAGGTGCCTAAGCGTTTTGGAGGGTTCTAGTGACAGATTGCAGGAAGCAGCGTTTATGCCTGACGATGGGGACCACAGAAAGCAGAAATGTCTTTTTGTGCCCCCTGGGCCCGGAATGTCCACTATCTCGAGGGGCCAATATCAAATTTTCCCCTCATCATCCCCCTAATACACATTCCAGTGTAAGGTCAGGGGGAATTCTGTATGAGCAAAAAAAGACAAACAAGCCAAGGGCCGAGCCACACGCTGTGCTGCCTTAATGACAACATGCTTCTATATACATGCAAAGATATCACTGTATAGGGGGTGCTTCTTCAAAAGCATATGTGAAATTTGCAAGTTCAGTCATTATACATTCCTGATCCCTCCAGGCACAATGACTGACAGTCATTTCTTTTGGCACTGTATGTGGCACTGTCCTTCAGTATTTGATAATTGTCATCCACACTTTCTCACTTGAGAAGAATGTCGGGTGTTCAGTGTCTGCCTGCGGTCCTAGCTATCTCTGATTAGTGAGTGATCGTCAGTGAAATCCCGATATTCTTTGTCTCAAGGAAATCCCCTCGCATATCGAAAAACTGCAACACAGGTGCCGACCTCTACTTCTATCTGTAACACAAGCATGCTTTCCCCGTCCCCAGCTGATGTTGACGCTGGGAAACCTGCAAACCGAACTTCCTCTGCTCTTACCATCATCTGTTTTGTTTGTTTTTTTGTTTGTTACCCTCTGCCAGGTCAGTGCATGGCAGCCATTTTGTCCTTACAAAACAGGAACGTAACTCGATTCGTTGGAGTTCCTGGTATTTTTATTTTATTGACAACAGCGGCAGTACATGTCTTGGAAAGTGGATGACTTTAAAGAAGCGTTTTTATGTCATCATCACTCGCCTTGGACAAAGTCAGCAATGCGCTTCATATGAACTCAGGAAATGATTTCTTTTTGATCTCCACTGCCCTCAGTCTACCATCAATATCTACTACAGCACCACCACAACAGCTGTGGGCTCCATCAGAGAAAACAATCCAATACTATAATTAGGCTACACTGAACCAGGATAAAGAGTAGTGATCATTTTGTAGTAGTAGAAAAGGGACTACTACGTGTTAGCTTTGGGAAGCTTGACAGAGCGAGACTGAGAGTGTGTGTGTGTGTGTGTATGTATGTGTCTGTTGCAGGCGGATGGTCAGTCAGACAGCCATGCGAGGCCAGCGTGTGGTGGAGAGCGAGTACAGGTGCTGGAACCTGGCCGTCTGGCTCCTGGTGTCCTTGCTGGGATCCCTCGTCTTGGTGACCCTCAGTGTGCTGGTGCGACTCGGTGAGTGGGTAGAAAGGGGTCGGAGTGAGGGGATGGCTGTTCCTTCCAAGCTGCCAGACTGTTGGGAGTTGAGCTTTCTTACATACAGAACACTATATGTGATTAGTTTGTGTATGTTTCTATATTTGGGTGTAGAATAGTTTAATAAAAAAGACTGGAGATATAAGAATAACAGCAATGTGAGCATTTAATTGACACAAATCTGCACTGATGAAGTTGTGACGTCATGTTTCATTTTCTCGAAGTGGCTACAGTAAAATTCATTTTTGTCCAGCATTGTCATTCTTATGGTGAACAATGTGAAATATACACAGGAATAGTAAGAAGTTTAGTTGCACTTGTTTCAAGATACAGATATAGTAGACTCGTATTAAAAGTATATTAGTTCCTAAAGGGGGTATTCTTTCATACACTGGGTCAGGACTGGAGTTAGAGTTATGAAACTGATTTATTTAAAACTATTATATACTGGTGTAACGTTTCAATAAAAATCCTACTTTATGTTTATACTTTTTTTTAAACTGCTTTTCAGATTAGTAGTTTAAACATATCATTTTTTTTGGCCACTCCAAAGCCGACTAAATTCATTTTGAGTTGAGCTGAGTGAAAATGTGGGATGAGAGGAAAGGTTACCACTGCCCTAAACTGAAAGAGAATTGATACATGAGATGATTCCTTGTGTGTCAGCGCTTAACTACACTTTCGAGGCGTTAATAATGCTCGAGAACCGGGTGTACCTGCATTTGAACTCCCTGTAGATGAGGGCTTTTGTGTCCACAGTTACTGTCTGCTCGGTGTTTACCGGTGAAACAGTAGCTGGCTGCAAGCCCCTGCAGTTGTTTTGAAGCGAAGATTGATTCCACTCACTGGACATTATGGATCAACAAATATGGAACAATTCATCCAAATGTGTCGGGCACCAGCTTATTAGGTCTCTGTCTGCGTATATCCGACTAATATTTAAATGGCTGCCTGACTAATATTTGTTGTATTCTAATTACAGGAGACATGAAAATAAACAGACGGGCTGTATCCAGTAAGTAATATTTATGTATTCTGATCCCCCGTAGAGTATAAACTAGGATGTAACCTGCACTTGACACCATAAAAAAGATGCATTACCAACCCCTGAAGCTAAACTATGTATATATATATATATACTGTACATGTTTATATGTCACAAACAAATGTGAGAGGCCTGTGAACTGACCTACATTGGGTGTGATGCTCAGAAGAAATCCCTCTGGCGATGTTGAAACCCAAGTCCTGTAAACATCTTCCACTGTGTCTTCATGGACACCTGGGAACATATAGATTGCATTAAAACACACACACACACACACACACATCTATAGCTCACAGTCCTGCATGGATCATCTGTGTTTCGTCTTAAAGAAAAAAAATTTGCTTTTGTTTTAATTCATACATTAATTGGTTTTTGGATTTATTTGCTCAACGTCACATGGACAAGCATCAAATAGAGGTGCTATAATACAGAACACAGATGATTTGGATTTTGTATTCCCCTTTTGTTTTTGTGTTTTTTGTTTTTTTATAACATTCAAAATCCCAAATAAAGTGAACAGGCAAACATATCTCTGTTGTAGCTCTGTGGTCTAAACAGGCCTCCTGTTGTGGTTTCAAGCTGTGTCTAGTGTTACAGGAAAATAGACATAGAGTACAGTAAGTATGGAAGGCCAAGAACCTCCTTTCAACAAATAATTTGACCATATTCTCTCTCCCCCACTCTCCCATATCCCCTCCTCTCTCCTGTTTCAGCCAATACCGTGCAATCCCCCGTGAGGACGCAGTACCAAGGTAAGCATGAGCTTTACAACACCTCCACCTCCACACACCTGCCACAGACACTCGTGTTCATAAAAAAAAAAAAAACACACCACACACACCTGCGTCCAGGCCACATCATGAAAACCTATCAGTGGCTGGCTGTGTGTCAGTGAAAGAGAGCACAGAAGGTAGATCAGTGCCTGGGGCTTTTGAAACAAGGTCACTTTCCCAGCTCTCCATTTCTCTAATCCCTTCAATGACTTATTTGCTATGTAACCTCCCACCCTCCTGCATCTACCTCACTCACTTCCAGGGAGTCATGTGGCTTATTGTTTGCTTTAAACTTGGCAGGATTAGATCTGGATCTTTTTTTTTCTTCCTTCTAATTAACAGTCATTACATTAGGTCCAAGCCAGTCTCTTCTGTTCTCATACAATGCCTCACAGAGTAAAACTTTTATGAGCCTCAGATTTTGTTAGTGAGGTGCCACAAACGAGAACTAACAGATTATGAGCCCCGACAGATATGATTTGTTTTTCTCCCCCCCTAAGTGCAACTGGTGAACGGACGTAACAGGTGCGAGGGTCGCGTGGAGGTGCGCTACAATGATACATGGGGCACAGTGTGTGATGACGACTGGGACATGGTGGATGCCAAAGTGGTGTGTCGGCAGCTGGGCTGCGGGGTGGCGGTGGCGGTGGGCAGCAGCTCTCAGTTTGGTCAAGGCTCAGGGCTCATACTGCTGGATAATGTGGACTGCAAAGGAAGTGAGACAGACCTCAGTCAGTGCAACAGTCTGGGGTGGGGCATCCACAACTGTTACCACTATGAAGACGTGGCTGTTACCTGTACAGGTAACGCCTTTGATATAACCTTTAGCTGGCACGGGTAGTGGTGAATGAATCATCTCTCATGTGTGTAACAATTATTCCTGCTTCCTTTTCATGTTTCTCCTGCTGCTAGAACCATCAGTGATTGGGGCAAAAGGTTTCGGGGGTTTCACCACACCGTCCTCCAGGAACACGGGTTTAGGTAAGTGCTCACTGCTTTTATCTAAATGAGAAGAAGAAGTGCTCAATTGTGACTTTATTAAAAATAAAGTAATCAGAATATTTTAAAAGACAAATATGCAAGGGAACGGATCATTTTTAGATAATAAATATATTGAGGAATATGTGACAAAATAATAATCACTGTGTGTAAACAAGATGTGTAAAAACACAGTAAGCAACTTGTCCTTGGAGACTTTATTCATGAACTTGTTTTTTTACTTTGAACAACTCAGTTTTTTTTACATAAGCATTATTAAATATGGCTTTTTGGGAAAACACAAACCACAGCAACATTTGGCATTACTCTATAGTGAACAGAGCTGATGGAACAGTGCCATCAGGCTGATTTGCATAAAACTTTATGGACAGATACTATATTGCGTCAGAGGAATTCAACTAAATTTGAACGAACACACACACACACACACACACACACACACACACACACACACACACACACACACACACACACACACACACACACACACACACACACACACACACACACACACACACACACAACCTCTCGTATCAGTACTTTTTGTGTATTTTGTTTAATTGTGCTGGACTTTAAAGACACAGCTCAGTGAAAAGCATATTTTTAACATCTCCAGGGGAAAAAAAACCCACAATACAGCTCAAAGGGCTTCTGAATTCCAGGCCGTCCCTATTGTTTGCTGGGTTGGCCTTGTTGTGGATCAAGAGACACTAGAGGAGAGTCAGATTTAGTTAACATATTGTATGACGCATCTGATTGATTCTCCAGTGGCTGTCATGAATCCCGCTGGGAATGTGGTGAAGCTTCCCAGATTCATGGCTTGCTTTCAGGAGAAGAGCATTTGTAAATGATGGACACATGAGAATGCCCATTGTCTCTGTTAAAAGTGTGTTTTTGTCTGAGCCAAGGCACAAGATGACAACATCTGTGCTTTGTGCAACATTAGATGTTAATCTTAACTCTTTTTTTTCCCCACCACTGCATGTTTTGTACAGGGCAACACACACACTTCTTCTTTCTCTGTGTCACTGTCATTTCTTCACACTTTCTGAAACATTTAAAAAGTTGACCTACAACTTCTTAAAACACTAATCTGTATAAACCTCTCGGTTTAGGGGATGGCACCATCCGTCTGGTGGGTGGACTGAACTCCTGCCAGGGCCGGGTGGAGGTCTACTACCAGGGAAGCTGGGGCACAGTGTGTGACGACGACTGGGGCAATAATGATGCCGAGGTGGTGTGCCAGCAGATAGGCTGTGGACACGCTGTCTCGGCACACACCAACTCTTACTTTGGCTACGGGACTGGTCTGATTCTCCTGGACAATGTCAATTGCCATGGCAACGAGCAGCAGTTATCTAGATGCAATAGCCTGGGCTGGGGCAACCACAACTGTGGCCATCACGAGGATGCTGGGGTCACCTGCACTGGTACGCTGCTCTCAGTGATGGTATACAGTACACATACACTCAGTACTGATGTAAAGCAGCCATTTCATTTCTCTATACAAACAAATCTATTTTTATCCACAGGCTTTCCTACTGGTCTTATTATTATTAGTGTCATTAGCAACATGCAAGTTGTATTAACAAAATGTACTACTAGAACTACTCAATGAAGAATCTGTGAGAAATATACTTTTACATATAATATGTTTAGATTGTAAGTACTGATGTATTACTGTTTAAGTTGCATGTTACTGTTGGAATTGGTCAAGGTGGAGCTAATTTTTAGTACTTGAGTAGCTTAACCCATAACAGTTGATCAACAAGCTCACCATATGTCCTGTATATACTGTAAAAGCTTCATTTGTAAAAGTAAATAGTAATAACTATGGCTGTGAAATCAATACAAATACAAGAGTTCCCTCTGAAACGTGCTGGAGTAGAAGTACAAATACTTAGAAATTGTACTTGAGCACAGTATTTTAGTTAATCTACTTAGTTACCTTCTATCACTGGGTATAAAAAGTAAATAAAAAGTAATTAAGTAATGAAAGTAAGTAAAAATTAAGTAATGAATGTTAAATTGTGCTTTTTCTAGTTGTAGAAGAAGAAGGAGGAAGAGAGTTGATAATGGCAGTAGTATAGTAGTAGTATAGCAGTAGTATAGTGTAGATTTGGGTATCAGTGTTAGTAACAGAGGCACAAGTATTAGTGGAAATGGGAATTGCACTGTAAATATAAAATTGCTTTTATGTCTATGATCTACCCAGGTTTAGGATCCACCACAGAACTTCATGTGGTCAACACTCCCACTGGAGCCCAGAGAGTCATCTGGCCTACTCAGGTCACTGCAGGTATATGGTTTGTATGTATGTTAATGTGTATGGACAATATCTAATGGTCTGCCTCATCCGCATCAGCTTGGTCGCATCTTTTTTCTTTCACTGTAAAAATGAAATGTGCACTTTTGCCAAATGACCAACAGGGCGAGCCATTTCTCCCAGATAGGCTCTAAATGAGTCACAGTGCTGTACAGCGCCATGAGATACTGTGATGAAAGTACACAGCAGACTAATCTCATCATGGTTATTACAGTGTTACAGTTTTTACGTAATTTTATAATGTGTCACATTTTCCCTCCAGAAACAACTGAGAAAATTGAAGTCACCCAAAGTACAACAACTGTTACCACAACATCCCACACAAAAGGTAACAACATTAAAGGCGCCATCAACCCAGACTCAGCTACTTATACTGCTTTATATGCATATATCAGCCAAAATGCAGTGACATACCTGTCTATATATCCCTGTGCAGGCAAGCCAGCCATCCGTGTGGTGAATGGAAACAGTAGCTGCCAGGGTCGTGTGGAGGTCCTCTACAGGAATGTTTGGGGAACGGTGTGTGACGACACCTGGGACATGCCAAACGCCAACGTGGTTTGCAGGCAACTTGGTTGTGGTTTGGCCATCGCAGCCAAGACTCAGGCCTACTTCGGCTACGGTTCAGGTCCGATCCTGCTCGACAATGTGGAATGTAATGGCAACGAACCAGAGCTGTCCCAGTGCTTCCACCTGGGCTGGGGTCAGCACAACTGTGGCCATCATGAGGATGCTGGAGTTATCTGTGCACGTAAGACTTAACTGGACTTCTCTCACAGTAATGTGGGGCCAAGCAAGGCTTAATATAACACTATCTACATAATCACACAACTTCCCTCTTACAGCAAGTGATTGCTTCCTCTGAAAGCTCATACTTCCTATTTATCCAGTCATCTATGATGGCACCGCTGAGCTCTGCCGTTGCCATGTATGACTGTTAAGGGGGAGACAGCCCAGAGAGCATGAAAAATACAGCGGATGAGTCAAGGCACATCAGCGTCACTGTTTGCCTCCAGGCCAAATTCGCAATTCTTTGAGGCTAAATCAAAAGCACATACATTTTACTTAATAGCACATCATTCAGATTGATAGGAAAATATGATTATACCTTTGATTTCTAACAGCAATTTGATTTATCAGTGCTCCTGAGTAATACTGCCCTCATCAGGAAATTAGAATTGGCAATGTGGGCATAATCTACTGTATGTAGGACAATGAGGAATATAAGCATTAAAACTGACAACAAAACACTTTACAAACTTTTGCTGAATTTACTCAACATTTTTGCTGCAAATTGTGTCTCTGAATGGTCATAAAAGAATCAAGTAATTGGCTTTTTACTAAAATATATCTTGATCAATGGAGTGAGTACAAGGACAGACTTTCAAATGCTTTTGTGAGCTGATATTTCCTGTCGTCCGCTTCCTCTAGCTTTTATGCTCAACATTGAATTTGGACGTGACCTTAGAGTAACAGAAAGGATGTCCACCACCACCGCACCACCCACTGAAGGTTGGTCAAATAAATCTTCAACTAGCACAACACCAGTTCTCATTTTCCTCTTTTTGTGTGAATAAGACTCCTCTTTGTTTTTGTAGGAATGGTGAGGCTAGTGGATGGCCAGCACAACTGTGAGGGTCGGGTGGAGATGTACTTAAATTCTGGATGGGGCACAGTGTGTGATGATGCTTGGGACCTCCCTGATGCACAGGTTGTGTGCCGTCAGCTTGGCTGTGGGGAGGCCACGGCAGCTCGGGGAGAAGCTTACTTTGGGCCTGGCAGAGGAACAATCCTGCTGGACAATCTCAAGTGCAGCGGTTTGGAGGCCTCCCTGCAGCAGTGCTCCCATATATCCTGGAACGTGCACAACTGTGACCACTCTGAAGATGCTGGCGTCACCTGCTCACTGTCGTGATTTCAACAGAACCACACCCCCCCCTTTGCTGTGAATTGGAAGTGGGCATACCAACCTGGGACTTGTATACATTATGTAATTAACAGCTTTCACATTGCTAAAGGAATACACCACCACCAACAACATACAAAATAACTAATATGACAATATATGATTACATACTATAACTATCTATGCCTATTAAGCACTTTATAAATAATAAATATATGAAAAAAAATAAAATGTACACAGTTTTTTATTTGATAAACAAAGAAAACCAATATTTTAAATATCCGTCTCTCATTATTTGCCCTGTTAAAATATTTACTGTGCATGTTATTGTGATGATGATTAAGAAAGGTGTGTCAGAGGTAGGCCATCAAAAGGAGTCATTTTTGTGAACTTTTAGCTCCACAAATATGTCATGAAACAAATAGATATATAAATGGGAAAACAGAGAAGACAAAAAAATGTTATATCTTGTGAATATATCTCTCCATCGACAAATAAATTATATGTTACATGTGTACTGTAAACCCTCATATAAAGAAATGTAACTAATAATCACTTACATGTAACAAAATAAATGTGCTTATTTTTCAGTATATGATATATATTTTTGGTGTAAAAACGAAGAAGAATCAATGAA